>CM071146.1:6449166-7720000 GCA_036417725.1 Clanis bilineata | reverse complement strand
CTTATTGCGCACGGGTGACTTATCACCGTGACTAGACTGTTTTCTCACTCGTATCGGTTTAAGGAAATATATGGAGATGCGCGCATGAGACATAGCAACTGGGGGTCACCACCACCTCTTATAGCAGTATTATTATAATTTTATTTGTACCGATTCCCATACAAAACAAACGACGAACGATTATAATAATACTGCTATAAGAGGTAATGGTAACCCTGCTGAGTGATATTCAATACTTTACAAGACCGGTCAAACACAAACACAATGCGTTGTATTGAGGACTTTCTTCTTTGTAAAGTGTGTCTAAAATATCGCACTAACGATGTAATTTAGTAGTAAATGCCCTATATTCGATATATTTGAAAATGATATTGTTTAAGTAAATATCACAATGTTTAAGCATCTGCTGCAAAGAAAGTGTTAAGACATAATATCCTGTTATCAACTACTAGTTTTTTTTGTGACTCGGTCTGCGTGGAAATCTATCCGTATTTCATTTATGAAAATTAGCATAATATTATGATACCTACATATCTCATCTTGAGCCTATAAAAAATCTTTACGCAAAATGTCATGTTCGTCCGTAGCGTTTATGCTTAGTGAAAGGTCAACCCAACAAACATACTTTCGCATTCATAATATATCTCGAATTATTGGAAATTATGTACGAAATACGAAAATCAGCTATGTCATGTTGGTACTTACCAACACATATTTGATATACAATAGACCTTTAATCAGATAACGCGGTGCAATTCCACTTGTAATCCGTATGATTAAAAAAACAATGACAAAGCAATTCGACCAAAGATCTAGAAACTCATTCTGAAGCGTGAAGTTGCCTTAGTTTTTACATACGTCACGTTCGCATCAATAGAGCAGTGGAACTCGGCATATCGATTTTTCATTAGGTCCGAGTCCGATTCCGACGTCATCGATTTAAAATTAAAGCCGATTATACTTTCGCATATCGAGGTCAAACGTCGGACGTATCGATTCCATCTCCAATTTATTAATTGACCATCTTATTGTAAAGTCACGGGAGCGGGCCTCGTTGACAATGCAAGACCGCTTTATGGAACAGAATATTTAAACTCGACAATGAAAGCCAAGTAGAGTTGAAACGGCAAACTGCTTCTTCGGATGTATTGGTATAACTTTCATGTCGTTTGGAGTTAGTATTCCAATTCTCAATTTCTGATAATTACAGTCAAATGCGTGAATCCATATAAATATGATTATCAATTGTATTGACAATTTGTAAATCAAATTATTAAAAAAGGAAAAAAGACAAAAGAAAAAAAAAGAAATGGTGACAATTGATGATGAAAAAAATAAGCCCGGAGTTTCTTTCTGCCTTTATTCTTCGGGTCGTCATCCGTAGGTAGCTAGAGAAAGGCTGGTAGGTTAGCTAGGATAGGGCCTCACGCACCAATCCCAACTGCTTCCAGTATTTCCAGTCAATCCCCTGCCACTACACTCTATTCCTATCTCCCCTTATCACCCTCTCTTAGTCATCCCATCGTTATTATGTCCATACTTGCCTGCCTGTCGTCAAATTCAAATATATAATGTAAATTATATTAATCCTAATTTAAAAATTTACTTGTGTTGACTTGTCATAAGTGCTTTTTTACATGCCTACGTGATCAACAAACATTTTTTTTTTAAAAACCATGTGACAGAAATTTAATTTACATAACATAAACAACGTGTTGCATGCAAATGCATGAAATTTAATTTTTATGCCAAAAATGTAATGTACTGTAATTTTAGTACAAATAGGTAAAACACTTACTGATACATGACGATTATTGATAGTTAATTCAATTTTATCTATCCTGTTTGTCACATTATCAAAAATTCAATAATTTTACACAACATCGTGAAAGTTGGCAATCATAATCTAATTGAAAACCGACGTTTATTTCGCTTGGTATATGGTAACTTGGTACATGACACCACAATATTACCCAATGACTCGCCACAAAGTTCACCAAAAATCTATTCAAGAACACAAAAGCTTTGACAAAATTACAAGAATGTCAAGAAGAAAACATGTCGACACTCGACAGTCATCTTACGGACGACGCGGCGGTATCGCAGGATTCGCTAGTAGGGCATGTCTGAGTTATTAGCACGCTAAATGAATGCAGAAATGCGTAATTACCGTCTTATTGGGACGAAAAGGAAACGTGGGAGTTATGCAGACTTATGTTCTGAATATTTATAGTATAATTTTTTGGAGCAAAAAGTTAAGTGACGAACGTTCTTTTTGTAGCAGAGATTGGGGAACCGGCAGGTGGGTCACTCGAGGTCATGATGTCCATCGCTCCAGAATACTTTAAGAATCATACTTAACAAGAAAGGAAAACGAATAAGGCAGGGGAGAGTGGTTTGTGCCCCCAGAGTTTAAATTTCTCACTCACCAAATGAATAGAAAGCCGAGCTATTTCACGAGGCAGTGATACCTATAAACTCGAACAAGCCGATTCATGCTGTAGGTACACATAACTATAAACAGGGTCAGAATTAAATAAATAAATACACCGAACAGTCACATACATACATAGTCCTGACCCCACACTAAGATCGAGTCTTGTGTCGTGGGTATCAGGAACTTTCGGTCTCGCAACACCCAGTGTGAAACAAATATCTGTGGGCCACACAGACATTTGTCTCGGTGTGGGAATCGAAGCCGCGACCTTACGTTTCACAGCCGGCTACTCGCCCGCTGCGCTACGGAGGCTGTCAATTCCATAAAAATTAAAATTTAATTTAATTTTAGAGAATTTTAATTAAAATTAATTAAAATTAAAAAAAATCGAATAATACACATGTACAACCTACACAAAAATACTATGCGTCTACTGTCAGAAACTTTTCAATATTTGGACTACAATGCAGAAGGACAAGTTCATAACAGACACAAAATATCGTGTCGTGAATCGTGGCGGGTATTCAATATTGAGGACAATACCAATATCATCAAATATTGACAGTGCAAACACTTTCTATTGTCTATCCGCTGTAGATGTCAAACTGTCAACTAAACAACAAATAGGCGTGAAACGAGTAAACGACAAGACTTGTAGAACTACACTCGGCGGGACCGCGACAATTGATCAATCAGTTAGGACTTCAGAGTTGGGGAAAGTCACTCTCTTTGAACAGATTAAACATTGTAGAGTACCTTGGTGGCGTAGTCATATTGCTTGCGCAGTACGACTATCATTTGACGTCTTGACTTCAATCCCTGGATCCGGCAAAGTGATGGATTTTTCTATTCAGTATTAGTTCGGAATCTGCAATTTGTGTCCGATATAGCGATAGGCTCCCCTACCACATCTAGAACAAAAATGTGCTTTTCGAAATGTGGGTGTCCTAATTCGGTTCACCGCTACCTACGCGTTCGGAGATGCAGGCGTGAGTTTATGTATGTATGTATATACATAAACTCACGTCCATCAACGCTTACATAAACATGTAAGCATTGACGCGTCATTAACAAACAACTTTAAAATAGCTACTATATTGCCTAATAAAATATATATTGAAAGTCGAATAGCATTTGTTGAATCGCGAATAGCATTGTAAAAAATATATTTCTTGAGCCTTGTCGATCAACCGTACATTTGCGCCTCAGTTAACATGACTATAAATTTATTTATAAAAAATAACTTCCCTATTACAGTCATATTTATTTAAAACCCATTCAGAACCACCGAAGCTCGTCATTCACTACCGCATGAAGTGAACAGCAAATAAGCGATAGCGTGAAAAAACATGGAAATCTCTCTATATTTGGAGCCGTTCTCATTTCGCCAGGTGTAATGTTTGAAGCGGGCGCTCCTCAAATATTAAACGAAACTGTAGCGGCTTCCCCAGTTCACGCAAATTGGGAATACCTATGTAAGCAGCGAACCCTCGACATCAGTTTTGCGAATATCTTAAAGTGGTCCGCAAACTGGTTTTAATAACGAGTTTAATTTTGCTAACACATATTTCTTGCAGCAAGAATCTTAATTCATTAACGCCACTTAATCCACTAACTGTCTCTCAGACGTCTCAGAGCAAAGTTAAGTGAAGCGATTATATATTACTATTTCCTTTGAATCGTTTATGCCTGTACGAACATTAAAGAAGATAAGATGATAAATTGATTTTTTAGCAGTTTTTTTATAATAGAGATTGATAATTTAGCAAGCGGGTCACCTGATGATAAGTGATCTCCGCTACCCATAGATATTCATATTAGTAATTAAACTGGATGCGTTACTATTGTAGGCATTTACACGGCCTACAATAGCAAGTAATCAACGCATCCCATTCTGAAATCTAACGTAATTATATATGTTAAGAAGTTATCGCGTCACGTCCCGTCATAGGTTTATTGAAAGTTGATGTAGTCGGAAGCTTAAATTATTTATTTCGTTTTATTACTCTCGTTTCGCTTGTGAACTTTGGCCTTTCGTTAACTTTTATTATGCAAGGTAATCAGATTGCGGCGAGACGCGAGGGAGGGGGGCGTGGGTAGCAGGGCAACAGTAAAACACCCTATACTAATATGATATAGATCAGACAGTTTGGTAAGCAATAACCGTCGGCACATTTCGCCGTGTTTTACTTTAGGTACTTTGTTCATATTAAGCCGCATCCTGCACGTGTTTTTCTCAAAACATTACACAAAAACACATAGGCAGAACAACGATTTTAGCTGTCTCCTGCTCGTAGAAAATACCATAGATAAAAAATGTTTTAGTGAAGGAAACGCCGCTTTATTTCAATAGACAGAGCATGGAATATTAATTCATGTTTCACGAATTCATTTTCATATTCAAAGAGGAAAACTGACTGCTACATCAACTACATGTACATATTTACACAGTTTGTCAATGGGAATAATTTTAGTCGCTACGTAAGAATTTTCTGTAAATGGAGTTCGAGATTGTATTTGGCATCAACTTCAAATATTTATTACTAGCAACTAGTTGGAATTGAAAGTCGAGACCAGAATCATTGAGTTGGGAGCACATTATTTGTGTTTCGTATTACATGGATTGAAATGTAATATTAAGAAGATATGTAAATAAAATGAGGATTTTAAATAAGGATTAAGGATATCCCTTGAGAATATCGTAAATTTATCGTAAATTTTTTTTTGAAATATTTTGATAGACCTTACAACTGAAATTTTGGTGAAAGCCAAACATAACTACAATTTTTTTTGTGGATAGAAAAAATCAAAGTAACCTCTCTTTTTTCTTGAAATCCCTGAAACTCCCATACGGTGAATTAAAATAGAAAAATAACATCGAATTACGAACACATTGGCGACGTACGTTTCAATAAAGACTACAATAAAGACAGCTCATATTGCATTCTAAAGGAAATCTCACCGCAGCTCAGTGCCGCTCGCACACACAAGCTTTTGTCTGGCTTTATCCCCTTATCGGGAAGCAGCATCAATAGGGATCAATTACTCTCACTTCTTAAACAAGTATGCTGACATACAGGACGATGAAACTATTGTTATATTACAAAAGTTGCAATGAATCTATACGTTGAATACCTTAAAGCACCAACTATACCTGTCATACATGAAACATAATATTTGATTGCGTCACGTTATAGAGATTTATTTTATACATATTTTTTTCAAAATGACGACCTTTTTAAAACAAAATATGTTTTTATTTATTTCTTCTTGGAGTTGTGATTTATTTATATTCTTTAATGCAATACCTACAAACTTACCTACAATACCTCCTCCAGCAGAGGGGGTTGACGTCAGATAGGCAGCCGGTCGTAAAAACTTAGCCAAATCATTTATGCAACATGCTTGAAACAGTGTGTTGCGCCGAGGCCACATTAAGGTGGGATAAGGACAGGTAGAAAGAAAGAATATAATACCTACAAAATCAATAATATAGTTCGCTCTTTAAATATAATTAACTATATCCGTATAATATCAATATAATTATACGGCTACACAGGTGCTTAATTAATTATTTTAATACGCCGAGAAAAAGTATTTCAAGAATAACAAAAGAGGCACCACACCGAGTATTCCGAGAAACCCACATTCCTCGTTCACTGGTATTCTACAAAGGGATGAAAACAGAGTTTCGTGTTTTACTTGTACTAAAAACTCTTTTTATATTCAAAAACATTGTTTATTTACACTCTTGTTGTGTGCTATTTATAATATATGCTAAAGGTGGTTTTCCCGAGCCGTTGAAGTTGTGAGAATTTTATCGTCTAGTCATCCGCGGTGTATTTTTATCCATTCATGAGATTAATGGAGGAAACATCGTAACCTAACCTTTAATAAATGAGTTGTTTTACCTTCGCTTTAATAAAATCTACCAATATTTTGCGTTGTGGTATATTATCGATGCTGGAAGTATTTATATTACACCGGATATTTTCATCATGACAACGAAAAATGTAATTAATAATAATGTTTAGGTGTCGATAAATCTGTATAAATATTACAAAAATACGCTGAATAAAAACCTATAAGTAAACGTAGGAATTTGCATGTTTGTAAGTAATCAATATCTTATATTTTCTGTTCTTATGTATTAGTAACTTGACAGACGCGATTATTTTCCCATTAATTTAGGGAGATAAACATTACACGTTAATAATACTCCTACAGTGTTACCACAACCTCTTATAGCAGTATTATTATAATCGTCCTTCGTTTGTTTTGTATGGGAATATTGACAAGTAAAATTATAATAATACTGCTATAAGAGGTTATGGTAACCGCCCTGAAAGTAAGGGACGGGTAGCCACGGGGAGTAATTTTGGTTAATGAATGTTTGTGTTTACATTTAATTGAATTAATTGGATCGTGTTCGAGCGACCGTGCCGCATCGTCGTTGGTCGTGACTCGTGTCATTTCACCCAATTAATTAATTAATTAATAATCTTGCGTACCTATCATAGTATCACAATCGATTTCATATTTTTATGGATAAGGTTAGTATACTCCGTTATAGCCATTGCTTATTGTGTAATATTATTTGGAATGTTCGTAAGAATGTTTATTGTTTAACGTTTCTTGAACTATATTCTATAGTTGGGTGTAATTTTTTAACTCTATCAAAGATGGAAAATGTAAGGAAATTGTAAGGAAAATAACATAACATAACATAAGCTCACGCCTGTATCCTCGAAGGGGTAGGCAGAGGCGCACTAGCAAACTAGAACACCCACATTTCGCCGAGCTTAGTTCCGTCCCAGATGTGATAGGGGGCGAGCCTATCGCCATATCGGGCACAAATTCCAGACTCCGGGCTGATATGGAAAAATCCAATATCACTTTGCCCGACCCGGGGATCGAACCCGAGACCTCAGAACCATAGTCGTACCGAAATACCACCACGCCACCGAGGCAGTCTGTAAGGAAAATCTGTGTAATAAACCCATAAAGTTAACATGATATCAGCCACGTATTTCGGCATATGACGTAGCATTGACGTCACACGACACTCGACACTTTAGAAGAGGCGGAGAGTTCAGAGGACCAATATAATTTTATTAAAGTCCTGTCGTATAGCAGGGCAGGACCGTAGTATGTTTTTAAGCCGTATCAGTGTCACTCAAATACTTCTATGTATTTACTAGACAAGCTGTTTCGAAGTAAAATTGTGGCAGATGACGGCGAGTGTTTGACGTTTCACGTCACGGCTAAGGAAAAGAGCAGATTTCTATAGTGAGTTGAGGTCGATTAACAGAGACTTGTGCGCACATTCTATGTACTGAACAGCCAGTCTAGTAGTATACATAGAAGTATTCGGTGTCACTACTCCTATTTTTTAATTTTTCCTGTCTTATACCTACTAGTAGAGTGACTACTAGTAGAATGGATTATTATAGAGCTAGAATAAATTTAAATACTTTTGATAACATAAATAAATAATCTTTTATTAAAATAATTACTGAAACATTGAACGCTAATTATAAAATACATTTTATTTCTTTTATCAGCGCTCGGAATTAATATTTTGTCTATTTCACTTACTTACTGTTAGATACATTATTGTGAACCTCTCCATTCAGTACCTACGTACTATTTCTCAAATTGTTAAAATGAGATATGGCGTCAGGGTGTATGAAATTAAAAAGTAGGGTTTGAGTATTTAAACTACAAATATTTTAGTTATAGTTAATTGTTTTATATTAAGTACTAAGAATTTTAATTTTTAAACATTTATTTTTAATGTTAGTCATATTGTGGTGCAAAAGTTCATGTATAATATTTACCGACGGCGCGGTGAATCGGATGTTTTGTTGGCTTGACTGAAATGACATGTGCTAGTCCTGCAAAGTGCAAACAAAGGCCTACTCAAACAGAAGCCACACTTATAATGTAGCGAACGAGGCGGCGTTTTTCTTTGTTCGAGCTTACACACACGACTACATTAAATCATTGAGGAATATTTTTCTGAAAATTGTTTTATTTATGTTTCCAGCCAATATTATAGAAAGGTGTGGAGCGTGAATAAGTATTAGGTAGGTACTATGTTGAGACTATAGATATATACCTACCTACTCATATATGGGGTGTCAAACGTTAAATGCAGGACCGAAATAAATATATTAGTATGCATGAAAATGAATTATATGTGTTACAATTAGTACTTTAAAGGCGATACTACTAATCTAGAGTTACACCTTATTTCGATTTATCCTACACTCACTCCTATCATTAAATCAAGATTTGGGATAAATAGAGATTTATCGCGTAGCTGCAAGTGGCCCTAAATCAATGGCTACAACTAATTTATTATCGATACAAATCTGTCATTTGTTACCACCCGGGCGCGGCATATCCCATGGTCGCGTCGTCGTGGCGACTCCGCGAGAACCGGGTTGGGAAATAATTAACAAACATACATTCCATTAGTGTGCAACACCCACAGCTGCCTCTATCGCTAACGTGTCAATTAAACTTACAATAAATTGAGTATCAAATGTTACTTCTACGTTAAAATGATGATCAGTCATTTTGATACTCTCTAAACACGAGCATGATTTTTACTGATCATTTAAAATAAATCGATAATGGCCGTCGTTAATATTCCTATTATAAAATATTCCTGCTCGGGCCGCCGATGTTAATATGTCCCATTAAAATATATTATAAAGAGGTACCAATCACGGATGTAGAAAAAAGATGGCGTAAGGCTTGGAACATTCAAAGTGAAGCAGGAGTTTCTGCCGATATGTGGCGTTCGTTTAACTATAGGCGAGATACGGTGTCCTCTTTTTTGTATATCCGTGGTATCAATATGAATAGAAGGTATCACCTACTCTTAATTATTTTCAACCGACTTCCACAAAAGGAGGAGGTCCTCAATTCGTCTGTATTTTTTTAATATATGTTACTCGATATTTCCAAATGTGGACCGATTTTCAAAATTCTTTTTGTGTTCGATAGAGCTTATTTCAAGGGTGGTCCGATTTAAATTTGGTCACGATCGGTAAATTGGAAGTCGGTAAGTTAAGTTTCATATTTTGCGTTATTCCATCAATACGTTGTAGGTAGATGTATGATATTTTGAATAATATTACGTATTTGCTACCGCTGGCACAGACTAATGAGAGAGATTGATTACCTACATTTTATTAGACGTAGCTTAGGTCCAGATATAATCGCAACAATGTTATTTTAGTTGATACGGGTAGGTTTAAGAAAGATTAGTCTAAAAATAGTATAAAGGAGCTTATAGTTAAATAGTGAAGCTCGTGAAAACAATGGGATGAAGCGAAAATATTTTGTCGATGCAAAAAAAAAAAGTTATGATTTCTCGCTGCCAATCGATGCCATGCCCCACAATGCCAAGACGTAACTGTAATGTTCCAATTTAGTTCGATCTCAGAGCAATACTCTTGTGATGGCATCATATAATTATCTAGGTTAGTTATAAGTTTAATACGCGTATTTAAATAAAAGATAACGAATTCAAACCACATTCAATAATAATTTACATTTACCATTTACACTTTAGCTTTAGTAAACTGATTAGTATAACCCTGTCTCGACACGCCTTCATCTAAGACTAGTGGACCTATCTCGACTGAGTTTCGTCCAAATTTTCGAATAAAAATCGTAATGCACTTTTATTGACTGTTTCATACAAAACCACAAGTTCACAGCGAGCTCTATTCGCATACGTAGTCGAAAGTTATTCATGCACCGGGCCCTGAATAGTCAAAAGCAAAACCCGTACATTGACCTGACGCGGACTGTGACGTCAATCGGAGTCTTGCATTTCTCAGGAGATCGATGCATAAAAACGAGAAAAGCAATCACTAAAAGAAACCTTGTCATGACTAAAATGTATCTTTCAATTTAATTTACAAAGATAGTCTGTATTATTATTTATGTATTAGTCGAGGAATGAGATTGAGCAGAAACTTGCCCAGAAGGAATAAAATCGGTGTCTTGTTTCTTATAAATATTGAATGTCAGTCTGGACGAATTATATTTTGTCTCCGAGATTGATTTTATCGGATGTCGTCTTATTCTATCAGAATATTTCGGATACAAGTAAACTGATACCCTTCGTTATTTTAATTGGTAATTTCATGTGGCTAACTAAATTAATTCAGGTATTAGGCAAAAATTATTTTTGTGACAGAAATTATATTTCGGCGGTGTAT
This sequence comes from Clanis bilineata, assembly GCA_036417725.1. NCBI lineage: Eukaryota > Metazoa > Arthropoda > Insecta > Lepidoptera > Sphingidae > Clanis > Clanis bilineata. The sequence continues at coordinate 7,709,320 of CM071146.1, read as the reverse complement.
TTTGGTGATTCACTCCTTGTTACATCATAGAATAAAGTTCAGTGAATAGTAGCATCTTCTGTCTCACCCGTTCTGGGATACAAACGTGTTACCTTAGCGTGTTCTTGTTTGGCGTATATTGCGTATAAAGTCTTGTCTCCTGCGCGTGTTTTTCTCGAAACAAAACCACGAAAACAAATACGTAACGCAATGATTTTCGCTTCAATCGCAATGATCAATGGTTGCTCATAGAACAATAAAGTGAATAAACCATAAATAAAAATGTGTAGCGAAACCATGTTTTGTTTCTTTTTTTATTTTTACAATTATTTATTTTCAGCATTCGAATCAATCATGGTTCATTTGGTAACTATTTATTCATAAAGTAAGAACTTAACGAGTTGATGTTCATTCAATATAATGTTATCATAATTTTCTGAGGCAATGGAAACATTTGCTTCGCTTAGTTGAATTTATTCTGATCTTTATTCGGAGTTTCAAATCTACCTCTTTATCCTTCATTGAGACTGCATTCAAAATGCACGGACTATTAAAAAAAATCACAAGATTAAAAACTCAACAGACCGACTTCAAAACTTATTTGATCGTGATCAAATTTATATGGGACCATCCTTGGAATAAGCTCTATGGACCACAAAAAAAAATTGAAAAATTGAACTCGGTTGATAAGAATAAGTACTTATAGTTCGTAAATATGAATATTCCAGCATTTCCAGCACGCCTAGCATGCGCGCCACGAGAACGTTTTGTCTACGCTTTTTGTCCTGTTGTAACCGGTTTTCTCTATTTGTTTACGGACACTTGCATTTTGCATCCTCGTTTATTTTCATACAATATTGTAGACAACATCTCGACTGTCGATTATCGGGATATCTCGTGGCGCGCATGCTAGGCGGGGAGGGTCTTTTACGATTTAAGACTATAAGTAGGTATGTCCACAACATCATCAAACAAATCTTTCGTAACGAATTACCGGTTAGACCGCGCCAACTTATCAAAACATTTAATTATGACCAGCTGATTGATTAATAATGAATACTGATCCTTTAGTTATCCTTCTGATTATAGGGTATTTTCCCAACGTAACATCGTACTTTTAAATTTGGTTTAGTATATTATAATTTTGACCTCGTACCCACATCATCAGGTCAGAGAGTTCCATTTCAAGTGTTCTAAAACAATTTTAATCTGTCCGTCGCATGTCCCGCCACGATTGGATACAGAATAGACGGACGCGGTGACTCGCTCGTTCACTTATGCACATTTAACTGAATTTCGTGAACAACGGACTTAATTCAGTTATTCTCATTCAGCGGCCTGAGCAGGAAAATTTCTGACAACCGTAAATGTATTCGAACTCGATGCGCGTCTATGAAATTTGTATGAAATATTAACCAAACGTCATCAGTGCGCAGCGAACTCGAATACATTTACATTAGTTTTTCGTGCTCGGGCTACAGTCCTCAACACCAGCACTTTACTAATTTACCTATTAACATAAAAGTAAAGTCGGAATTCAAAAATAAAAGCACATTTATGATTTTCTATTACTCCAACATATCAAAATTTAGAAATTAAAGACTTAGGTAGCTACACGTATTTCATACAGTTTTTAAAGGCAATTTTTTTTATCTAATTAAATCAAAAAGAAGAAGAAAATATAATAAATAAATACACCCAACAGTCCTCCAGTCTAGTCACACACTTAGTCCTGACCCCACACTAGGTTTAAACCTATATCGTGGGTATACAGAAACTATGAGAGAATTTCGGTCTTATAACACCCAGCGCCGAATCAAATATCTGTAGGCCACAAACATTTGTCTCAGTGCAGGAAACGAACTCGCGGCCTCTCGTTTCCCAGCCGGCTACTCGCACAATGCGCCACGAAGGCTGATAATAATAGTTCATATATTAAATACCTGTCAATACAACAAAATTACTCAAATAAAAAATCTGAGTACTGAAAAATCAGCTCTAACCTGAGAACTGAATAAAAAAAGAAGTTTGTTATTCGATCAGTACCTATGTCCCAAATTACTTCAAAGAGCTTTAAAGCTATTTTTAAGTTAACTCGTTTAAAATTATTTATATGGATAATTAATAAGACAGAATAACGAGTATTGTTTACGTAATATGTTTATATTATGTAAATAATACGTTAATAATACGTTAATGAATGATTCATAATTCCCATCACAAAAACAGATACATTATAATGGTTTTAGATTGTGAGAAATTATCACAAAAAGGATACACAAAAAGTATGTTTTACGTCTATGTAGGTAGGTTACTGGTTAATATTACTTATATTTCGTAAACCGCTGACAGAGGCACAACAAAAAGCTATGTATGACAACGAACGATTTTATTGCATTTGAAAAATATTCCTTTGAGCTCTTTTTATGACTTACAAGCATATAAGCTTACAAGCTAATACTTACAAGTTATAATCATCATCATCAGCCATAGGACGTCCACTTCTGAACATAGGCCTCCCCCAGAGATTTCCAGATCGACCTGTTGGAAGCGGCCTGCATCCAGCGACTTCCTGCGACCTTTATCAGGTCGTCGTTTCATCTGGTAGGTGGACGTCCTACGCTGCGCTTGCCGGTACGTGGTCTCCACTCGAGAACTTTTCTGCCCCATCGGCTATCAAGTTATAATGCTTAAATGTTTTCTGAATAAGTAGGTACATCTTCATATCTTTACAGCCATGTTACTTTAGAAAGTATTTGTTTGTGTATCTTGATTTCTACTACAATTTAAAACTTTTGCAAGCTAACGCGCGAATGGTCAAACGCTGCTCTACTTTAACGGCTTCTTATATTAATTTTCGCCATACAATTTTGACAGATAAGGCGGCCTTAAACGACATAAGGCGACCTTAAGTGTATGAAATAATATTGGGCGGTAAGAGTACCACTATAGAACTTTATCTCATATATACATGACATGACAACTGACTGTAATAATATTAGCCCAGCAGGGTTACCACCACCTCTTATAGCAGTATTATTATAATCGTTCTTCGTTTGTTTTGTATGGGAATCGGTACAAGTAAGATGATAATAATACTGCTATAAGAGGTGGTGGTAACCCCCCTGTAATCTTAGCCTGTAATATTACTGCCCCACTGCTGGGCACGGGCCTCCTCTACTAAAGACAGGGGTTAGGCCTTAGTCTACCACGCTGGCGTAATGCGGTTGAGAGACTAACACATACCATTAAAATTCTTGTGGGAAATTCTCGGGTATGTAGATTTCCTCACGATGTTTTCTTTCACCGCTATAACAAGCGATAATTCACAAACACACTTAGCATAAAAAGTCAGAAGTGTATGCTCGATTTTGGGGTTGGTCTCGAACCTCCGACACTCGTCTCGACAATCCGTACCATTCTCAACTGAGTTATCGCTAAATTACCTGATTCGAGCTTAAGTGATAAAATAATTAGACATCTGCGGTAAAGTCTGGAGGCCTAACCTACCCAGATGGACTCGCATCTGAGAGTCATACCACCTGGTATCTATCACATGTAGGATCGATTACCGCTTGTTATATAACGAATCTCAATAAACAGGATAACAATGGATAACCTAAACTGTTGACGATGCCGAAATTCAATCTATGCTTTGTTGTAGCTTTTGACATTAACCCTCAAGAATACGACCTTTGTAAAGTCATAATTCCGAGTATGTGATGCGAGGCTTCAGGTTCACTCATATGGAACGATTATTCAATATTGATATTTTATGTTCGTACGTACAATATAATACATATGTTTATATTTGTCTTCACAATACTTCTCCTTAATATGTAATATCAAATATTTCTCTTCACTACTTAGTTCGAGGCAAAAAACTGTTAGTACTCTACCGCATTGTATGGAATTCAGCTAGGTAGTTCGGGAAATCCCTCCATGTTATATCGTGTCATAAGTAAGAATAGAGTTCAAATTAACGCTTTATTTCCTCTATTTTTACTGTCCAGTGACAGTACAAGTAACCACCCACAAACAAGGATGAAAGTTGAAATCCGATAGGCGTTTTGTCATATATATAGTAAAAAATAACAATTTAATTTAGGTAATCAGTTATATGTCGTATTTTTTTAAAATAAGACATAACATAGGCTCACGCCTGTATCCCCGAAGGGGTAGGCAGAGGCGCACTAGCGAACTAGAACATCCACATTTCGCCGAGCTTAGTTCCGACCAGATGTGATAGGGGGCGAGCCTATCGCCATATCAGCACAAATTCCAGACTCCGGGCTGATATGGAAAAATCCGATATCACTTTGCCCGACCCGGGGATCGAACCCGAGACATCAGAACCGTAGTCGTACCGAAATACCACCACGCCACGGAGGCAGTCAGTTTAAAATAAGAATATTTTGGAATTGCCATACATATACAAGGTGTCTGTTGTTGGGTAGAGAATAGTGACGGGTGGCTCGGCCACCGGTGGTCGAGCTGCTTATGTTACATATTATATACATATGTGCCGCCGCCAACGGGTTGTAACGTATAACATATTAATTAATTATCCTATTATAAATGATATTAATTGAATACATATTATAAATGTTGTGACATTAAACTGACTCACATAGTATGTCATACTTTGGAATTATGTACTCTACATAATTCTTATCATTTATATTGTGTACCGCAGTTATACACTCGAGTATCTGTACTTTGAATCGTTTTAAATATTAAATAGGCGTCATACATAAAATCTGAATATTATCACGAGGTTTGACATATAACAAAATTGATTAAGCATTCATATCTACTTAATAAGTTTTTTTTGTGTTGTTTTTAAAGTTTTTCTGGTGTTCTAGTTTGCAAATTAACAATAATGCATACCTAAATGTTGTGTGCAAGGTACTTCAGTCTACAATATAGCAGGTAAGAAACTTTAAAAAAAAATACACCCAACAGTCACAAACCTAGTTCTGACCCCACACTAGTTATAACCTGTATCGTGGGTACCAGAAACTATGAGAGACTTTTCGGTCTCACGACATCCATACATGAAACAAATATGTATGGGCCACACAAACATTTGTCTCAATGCGGGAATTGAACCCGCGGCCTCGCATGCACAGCCGGCTACTCGCCCACTGCGCCACGAAGGCTGTCGAAACTATATAATGGTTTTCAAATTACTTGTAGTATACCGTCGCTTTCGCGGTTTAGTTGCAGTTTTATCGGCTATCGGTGGAGCCGGGGTTGCAATCCCGGGACGTTCGCATTAAGGACTTTTTCAACTTTCCTCAGGACTTCTCTTGGAGCAACTAAGATATACAATATTTACCAAAAATGTCACATAACATAAAAAAAACTGATCAAGGTGGATTTGTTAAAGCAAAGACTGGCAAACAAGCAGATGACAACTGATCTCTACGGCCCGTAGACACATATGAGACCAAAATCATCATTGGTGCTGGCAATGCACTTAAATAAGGGATTGGGAGGAGGGAAATGGGCCACCGAAAATCTAAATCGGTTGATTTCTTAAGTTTACGCGAATGCTATTCATTGAAATAAAATTACTTTTACGGATTTTATCACGATTTGGTTTTAATTTTTATTCCCGACGTTTCGAAGTCTTTGCAGTCTTCGAAGGCTTTCCAGTCCACCCCGTGACCACGAAGACTGCAAAGCCTTCGAAACGTCGGGAATAAAAATTAAAACCAAATCGTGATAAAATCCGTAAAAGTAATTTTATTTCAATCTAAATCGGTTGTTTTTCTGTGGTATCAAACCGGTCGGGCCAGCCAGTTCGTACTGTAGACTATACTGTCTGTAGTGGCTCTACCACTCATAAAATAAGTTTATCATAAGTGGGACAGAAAGCGTTAAGGTTAATGTAATTCAAAATATAACGAACTGTGATAACGAACATGTATGTATATCTTATATAGCCCAATATACCGCCGAATTCATACACTTAAGATCGCCTTATGTCGTTTGAAGCCCGCCTTATCTGTCAAAATTGTATGGAGAAAATCAATGTACCAAGCCGTTAAAGTTAAGTAGCGTTTGGCCATTCCGGCGATAATGACGCAGATTCCCCATGACGTATCTGTGGCACTCGTCACGGGGTCAAACGCGCCGCGCCACGGTGTACATGCTATTTACCAAGCAATAAAATAAATCGTACTAGAAGCCCACGCTTTGAATTCTAAATTACCTGCCTGTGTATTGTGTATTCACTATTTTTAGACAATCAGTACAGGATTTATGCATCGTAATGCGATTTTAAAGACATTTTTGCCCGCGTAGAAAATGGGATGTCGGAAAAATGACCTTAAGATGTAGCAGCATTTGGTCACTATTCTTGGCTCGGAGCCAGTAAAAATAACTCTTTTAGCTAATGAGTAGCACTCTGGGGAAGTCTTCGTTCCCTATATTACTGGATGTATATCACTATTCATATTTATATAAGCTTCTGTCTTTATCGACGAAAGGGCTGACAGAAGCCCAATTTGTACACGGTTGTTTTTTCCAAAATGTGGTATTGAATCTCTGTGAAGCATGAGTATCCAAATAGTTTGGCCCGGCTGGGAAGCAGAATTTGATTCGTATCAATTATCAAATCATAAAATTATATTAGCTGAGATTCTCACCAAGCCAGACACAATAATCCTACCCGTGGCAATTTACCTGAATCTTTTGATTGAAGGACACTAACATAAATAGTAATTTTCCAGTCTAGGATTTGCACATAGACATAGGTATGGATATTATAACAAACTTTTCTCAGATATTTATACTAGATAGTTAACATGCCTGGAATTCAACATCACCTCCCGCCTCCGTCGTAATTACTTATAGTTTTCAAATTTTCTTGAATGCCCCCATGAAGCAACAACTATCATATTCAATTCTCAAGCCGTCTTTTTATATGATTAATATCGTGAGCGTCCCTACTCAGATATTTGATATGTTCCTCATCATATAATGTATGCTTGAGAAACTTTATGATACCTGCCGGCCGTCAGGGACTACTTTCGAAATGGATAAAACTTACATACATATGTGATAGTAAGAAAGTGATTTATACTTGATAATATCCAAAATATTGTAGTAAACAAAAATAAGTTAACAAAATAATATGTCGATTATTTTGTGTGCCTATAACGTTGTGTTTATGTTGTTAATTTTATTTACCTAAATACCTTGGGAATAAATTACATAAATCTAAAGTGCTAAGCTGTTGAGTTAATAAATGTAATTTTAACATTCGTGATAATTTTGTCGAACCATGATAAAATCCTACTTCTACGTCATCGGTTGACATTTCAACACTAACCTAATTTTCCTATATCGGGTAGTGCCAGAACTGCCAAATCAAGCCAGCCCTTATCAAATTCTGTAGGCCCTACGTTTAATAGAGATTCTTACGCTATTTGGCAACTAAGAACGTAAAAATATATAACTGTTACAATTAAGTTCTCTAAAATTTGGGGTTGGTAACATCTATATATTAATACGTGAAGCAAAAACTTTGTACCCCTCTTTAAGAGAATTGCGCGAGCAGCGGCCTGAGCAGGAAAATTTTTGACAACCGTAAATGTATTCGAACTCGATGCGCGTCTATGAAATTTGTATGAAATATTAACCAAACGTCATCAGTGCGCAGCGAACTCGAATACATTTACATTTACAGTAGTTTTTCGTGCTCGGGCTACTGATGAACGTGAAATTTGACACAGTTGAAGTTTATATGACGAAGAAGTGCATAAAGCAATTATTTATACAAAATAAACTACAAATACATTAAATTAATTTCGACTACTAGGCGACCACTATCATAATTTATTGTAGTATAGTTAAAATTGAAATAATTCAGACGATGAGACATTATTATTTCAGTAATTACACGTAAGTATAGCAAGTCACTCGCCGCGGCGTTATTATCGATAGAATTACTATCGTTGTAAATTTTGACAAGTAGCTGGTTGACTCAATCTTTATTTAATTGATAATAAATAAATATGTACACCAAAGTCACACTAGGTATAACCTATATCGTGTGTATCAGAAACTACGACTTTCGATCTCACAACAACTAGACCCGAAACAAATATCTGTAGGTCACACAAACATTTGTCTTCGGTCGGAATCGAATCCGCGGCCTCTCGCTTCACAGCCACACCCACACACAATCGTTCACTGCGCCACGGAGGCTGTTGCCAGAGATTATTACTCTCCATTGTGCGGAGCCCGTAGCAATTGCCACTCTTGCTACTTTAACGTCCGAATACTGGAACGCTACTCAACTTTAACAGCTTCCTTTACATTGATTTTCGCCATACAATTTTGACAGCTAAGGCAAGCTTATGTGTGAGTATTCGGCGGTAAATGCGACACTTATCATGACTATAAGAAATACTACGCAAGTGATAAGTCCAATTCGGTAGTTTTCCAGACATAATATTAAAATTAAATTGATGCAGATTTTACCGCAGACGTAATTGCGTCACCTGGATTCCCACAGATGCTTATATATCGAAGATGGAATATTTTAGAGTCAATTATCTCATTAGCATGCAAACAGAACGAGCATTAAGGCTGAGTGAGATCTATAGAGCGAACTTCGACTAAGTTTCAGTTAACGAAAATAACTCAGTGAGGATTTGGCATTTTTAAATCGGACTTCGACTTAGTCCGGCCTATTTTTTACAAGAAAAAGAGACTGACAGACAAACTAAGTAAGTATTTTCTTGTAAAAAATGACTCGGACAAAGTCGAAGCTTGATTTAGAAACTCAAATCCCTTCTCAGTTCGTTTCTTTAACTTACGCCCGAATGGTCAAACGCTAATCAACTATAACGGCTTCTTAAATTGATTTTCGCCATACAATTTTGACAGATAAGGCGGCCTTAAATGACATAAGACGACCTTAAGTGTATGAACATTCGGCGGTTAGGCTGAGATCTATAGAACGAACTTCGACTAAGTCTAAGTCAAAGTAATGAACTCAGTGAGGATTTGGAATTGTTAAATTGGATTTTGACTTAGTCCGAGTCATGTTTTACAAAAAAAACCGACTGACAGACAGACTAAGCAAAGATTTTCTTATAAAAAATGACCGACTAAGTCAAAATCCTCACTGAGTTCGTTACTTTGACTTAGACTTAGTCGAAATTCGCTCTATAGATCTTAGCCTTAGTCGAAGTTCGCTCTATAGATACATTCGTGATCCATATAAAATAACGAAGTTTCCGGCGATAAATATTAACACCAGCTATTTATAGGAAATTATCTATTAACTCCCGTCCGTAATCTAGTTTGCTGTAATAAATTAATCACGTTATAATTCACAAGCATTATTAGTACAATCTTGAAATAGTTTACAAGTAGCCATCGTAAACGTGTTGAAATCTGGTTGTATAAATAAACGCATGCGTGAGTAGTGTAATGAAACTCTGCTTTCATAAACACACGTTGAGTAATGATGATTGTTTTCTTACGTCCTTTCTTCTGCGAACAGCATAGATAAATTATCATCAAAATCTCCTAGTTTCGCGTAAAAATTTAGCGCTTTCAATGACCCGTAGCTCGACCATGAGTATTTTCATTTCACGCCAGCGTCTACGTAAAATAGTTTTATGACAAACATCCGAACGCCTCTGGCGGTTACGTGGGGAATTCATATTTTCATAAAAAAGTATTCTACGTGCTCGCTAGCGAGAAAAATGTTAACAATAGAATTCGTATCGATCTTGATGCGCGTCTATGGAATATTGGAAAAATCAGCAGTTAACACAACCATGGTTAACACCAGTTTACACGCATGTCTACGGTGATTGCTATCGGGGCTGTGTAATATAGTAATTTAGCTGACATGTTGATACGCCGGTGGTTGTTTTTAGACTCTTTTATTCATACCCTGCGTGATACAATGATATACTCATCATATATACCTACTAATGCCCTACCACCAGCAAAGTCCAACATTGCAAATGTATTAAACCCCTTGTCTAATAAACGACGTGAATCAAACGTGAGTTATATCAATCTCACCTCGTTGATGCGGGTTTATGACTGCTGCCTTATGAACAGGCGTTAAAGTTATATAACCGAACAATATTACCAAAGGTGTTTGTTTATATTGGGGTTAGCGTAATACCAGCCATTATTATGACGCTTCTGTTTTCTCCTTGACCTTTGTATAATAGGTTAGGGGCAATATGAATGAGCGTTGTTAAGTTGTTTCAAGCTAAAGGTCGTTCCATACAAAGAGTAGCGTTAGTTCCCATAGTTTTCAGAACGTAGCGTTGATGTTTTCAATATAGTTATTTTACGTAAAATAAACTCATAAGTTGCTGGACCATGAGTTTTTCTGGCATTTCACGCTAGCGTGGCTAGCGACTATGGAAAATAATTTGTATAACAAAACGTCGGTTCCCCACGTAACCGCTAGAGGCGTTAGGGTGTTTGTCATACAAATAGTTTACGTAGTCGCTTGCGTAAAGTGTCAAAAAACTCATGATCGAGCTACTGGTAATTAAACAACACAGGAGAATTATTCTAGTCGCAATCGTCGTGTTAAGGTGAATATACATGTAAATGCTCAGAATCTCATCCAGTTGTCTCAGATGATTATAATAATATTTATATTATCAAATAAGCACACATTAGTTAGGTATCCGATAAGACCCATGAAACGTTAATTTTGATATGCGGTTGGCAAATTGTGCAGCTTTAACTACTGTTAGGTGTTTGTTTACACTTGGGAAAAAAAGTAATATTATTAATAACTCTGAAAACTTTGTTTCATTTTATATGCTGTATAAAATAGCATAGTAGGAGTCAAATGATCAAATTGTTTATAGGTCACGTAATAAAAAAATTGTCCAATTATATATATTGAGTGGTAGAGCCACGTTATAGACAATTACGTCTACAAAACGAATGGGCCGGCTTGGCCGGTTTGATCCACTGTCTCACAGAAAACTGACGTGAAGTGGCAGCTCTCTGCCGCGCTTCGTTGGTGAGAAAGACTTCCGGTGGCCCATTTCTCTCTTTCCCTTTTCCAATCCCTATTTATCTCCCTTTAGGTTGGCAATGTACCCATGACTTTATTATTTCTTAATTGTGTCTTGGGTGTCTATGGTTGGTTGTCTATCACTTACTATCAGATGACCCATCTGCTCGTTTGCCAGTGTCTACTATAAAGTATAAACAAAATGAAGTCTCTTATTTATTTATTATTACTGTGGAATACCATTAGAATACAATTGGTTTTAAATCTTATAAGTGAAAATATTACTCCCTCTCTCGACTCTTGCGTACGAAGAGTACAAGACCAAATAACGACTGAGAGCTCCGGGATTCGACGTTTCGGCCCGGCCGGCTCCACCAAATAATTACAAATATTAGCTTGCTGTTTCGTACGATAAGATATCCTGTGTCCCTAGACAAAACCCCTTTTCTGTTCGGGTTAACGTTTGCAGAACTTTTTTTTTTGTATGGAGTTTACACTGGCGTCCGAAAAGTTATATGACTGTTGCCAATCTTGGTAGATACAAGAAAAACATTAGCGTTATCAAACGTCACGCTTGGCCTAGGGCTCCTGAAGCACAAACCCGTCCTATCCCAATTTCCATTGCTTTGCTTGATATAGATAGACCTATTTGCTCATTTACCAGATGTTAAGAATATACTTACTTACTTATAAAAACAATTTAACCGAGCAAATGGTAAAGAAATAGCCTGTCCCTTTTATTTTCAAACGATGTGGTACAAGGAAAAAGTGACAGCCTATTCTTAGCCATTTGCTCAGCTAAACTGTTTTTATATGTACGGCCCATAATTTGTATTAAGAATCAAAACAATATTAAATAATTGTTAAATATTTTCAGAGGGTACAATCACCTTCTTTAACAACTACTTAGTTTATAGTTATTTTAATAACACTATTGTGTTATTCAGTGCTTAGAAATTCTAAGACGTCTATTTAAGTTCTAAGTGTAAACATGTCTATGGTTTATTACAATAAGGATAATAAAACATCCACACGTTACGACTCTTATAACAAAATTAAATAGTATTGACAACAAAAGTATTTAATATACCTACTAACTATAGAGGGGCTATCAAATCAAATCAAATCAAATCAAAATATTTATTGAATCCATGAAATGTTACTACATTATTTAGATTCCGTCAAAGTTCCTCTACCGCCAGTTCGGAAGGCCGTTTCGCCAGAGAAGAACGGGCAAGAAACTCTGGCGTTGCTCTTTTAAATGCCAGTTGACAATAAATGCTTATAAAGTACCATATACAAAAAAGATATATAAATTAGAGCAGCTAAACCACCAAGAAAATACATACAAATGATTTTTTGTATCAAGCAAGTTTCCATACAAAAAAATATCTCAAAAGACAATAAAGTCATCTATCACTTATTACAATGCGAGGGCGCTTATTACAGTGTACACCCTAGAATGTTTTGTGAATGCTCAAGAATCATGTAAGATAATTTTATTTTCTAAATATTATTACGCTGACAAGAGCTTGCGTGCGTATATTTCAAATACGACTAAGTGACTTATGACCACGAGGTCACAACTTTTGGATTACATGTTACACGCTGTTGTCCCGTCTATGTACTGTTAAATGTCTTTGATTGACACTCAACTGAGCCTCAATAATTTCTCGATCTAAAAATCTTTGGGGGAAGTCTATGTCCAGCAGTGGACGTCTTGTGGCTGATGATGATGTTGAATACATTATATTATGTCACAAAAATAGTTCACGCTACACTATACGCTCTCTAGACTAAATAGGATCAGTAATAATACCTATAAAACTGGGTAAACAGTGAAAATCTCTCTATATTCGATATATTGAGTCATTGAAGACTGGAGCTAATAATAGAATGCCCGTAGGCGGTGTAATAAAATTACCCTCATTCCCCTCAAGGTTGTTATCAAAGGACTTTGTATAAAAAGAAACGCCGTTAATAATTACGCATTTATGTCTTCTCCAAGTTATTCTTGTTGATAACGTTTGCAATGTTTTTTTTTTCAAATGAATACTGTTAGCTATAATTGCTTTTACAGCTTCACCTGAAATTATAGCTGGCGCTTATGGCGCTCTAGCCAGGAATATTTTGATTTGACTGTGATTGAGCACAGAAGCACCTTTTTCACTTTTTTCTAGAGTTAGAGGTTGTACCTGCGTGCTGTATGAGATCTTCGGACTCTCGGGCGGGTCCGGTGTCGGGGTCTAGCGTTCGAAGATAAATTATTATTGCTATTAAGTGATGAAAGTGCTGCTTCAATAGCTACTGTGATAGGATCGTTGGAGTCTGCCAAAGCATGTTTGGGACGACAGCGGAGGGAATGAAATCTTTATAATGTCTTCTATTATTGAAACTGCTCAATACGTCAGTTTCAAAAACGCCTATCCTGTAGATAACACAGATGTGGTATTATGTGTTCCATAGACGGGACAATAGCATGAAAGTTGTGATCCAAAAGTTGTGACCTCGTGGTCATAAGTCACTCAGTCGTATTTGTACATACGCGCGTAAGGTCGTGCTGGCGTAATAATATACTATATTTCACATATTTTTGAACATTCACAACATTCTAAGGTGTAAATAATAATAAGCGACCTCGCATTTGTAATAAATGGTAAATAGCGATACTGACGTTTGAGATCAATTTTTCCAGCGGCTTCAAAAAAGGAGAAGGTTCTCAATTCGTCTGTATTTTTATGTATGTTACTCGATATCTCCGCCAAATGTGGACCGATTTTATGATTCTTTTTGTATTCGATAAAGCTTATTTCAAGGTGTTTCCATATAAACTTTGACGTCAGTCCGTTAAGTTTTTAAACTTGTGCATGGAAACTTGCTTGATAGCCCCTCTATAGTTGGTAGATAATATTAAATAGTCACGGGCGGCTCGGCCTCCGGTGGCCCATACGCTTATGGAACATATATATGTGCCGCCTCTGACGGGTTAAATACCTTTGATGCTTTCCTATTTCAAATTATGTACACTCTGCGATTTATGCTTCTTACCAAATATTTACATGCTTATTTTTAAAACTAGTTCACTACTACACACACAACTAGTCTACACTCCTACTACTACTACTACACAACTAGTCACTTTTCCATGCGCCATATTGTTTGAAAATGAAAGGGACAAACTGGTTGTAAAGTTAAGAAGCGCGTAAATATTTTTATAATCACAAGTTTAAAACCTTAACTGACCAACTTCCAATTTACCGATCGTGACCAAATTTATATGGGACCACACTTGACAGAAGCTCTATCGAACACAAAAAGAATTTTGAAGATCGGTCCACATTCGGCGGAGATATCGTGTAACATACATAAAAAAAATACAGACGAATTGAGGACCTACTCCTTTTTGGAAGTTGGTCGAAAAGTAAGGGGCATTGTTTTTCCGATTTCGTAAACGTGCAAATCTCGTTAGCAGCACGTGCCACATTTTTTTATTTGTGTTTGAATAATTAGAGTGATGTACTTGATAATTATCACGTGTTGCCTGTATATTTTATGTTAAACGTTTAACAATTGCCTTGAACTGCAATTTCAGCTCCAAATATAAGCCATCAACATAATAATCCAACTTATATTCTCATATTTTGTTTTTATATCATTTTTTATTGATCCGTCGGACCCACGACGCAAGTTAACATTCATACAAAGATTTAGGAAAATTACTCTGCGGTTACAAATTACCTCGCTCAGAGCGGTTAGGCATTGGTTACATGATGTGCCTACCTACCTAGTGAATTAGTACAATTTCAACATTATAAATAAAAATTCAAATAAGAATATATATAAGTATAATACTTATGCAGGAAATACTGGCATTGGTCCGTTGCAGTGATAAATTCTACTCAACTTATTTTCCGCTTCCTTTGCATGATGGCGATTAGAATTATAAGTAAGTACATATGTATCTGTTATTTCATATAATAATAATAAATAACATTAATTTCTTTCTCACAAGAGTCGACCGTCATCTCATTCATAATTAAGGCGGAAAGTTAATCTACCAACCCGCTTCCCATACTAATTAGAACACTTTATGCTAGCGAAAATAAAAAAACAGTAATCCTTTATGAATATTAATATTCACGCCAGTTGTTTATTCATCGCTTAGTCAACTCACACTGGGTCTAAGCTCTGCAACGTGACTATGGTTAACGAGATCGTGTTTGAATTGACAGCTCTAATCTATTAAAAGAATTTAAAACAATGAGTCAATGAGTTTTGGACCGTTTTCAATGTTACGAAGCCACGGTACGAATAAATTTATTGTTTTACGTAATACGAACATCAATATATTGTGATGAATCAACTTTTTTATTAGCATAACAAAACTTTTTTACTTTTATTAAACTTAAAAATTTTATAACAATCGCTTATAAGAATATTTTATACAATATTAGGTATAATTTTATGCTATAAAATTATTTTTCTTCTTTTAAAAATAATGGCTTCCACGCATTTGCGATGATTTAGCCAATGTCCATCCAGTAGTTTTTGCGTGAAAGAGTAACAAACATACACACTAGTGTCCGACCGAAGGTCGATTTCTGGCCGAAGCCGCAGCCGAAGCCGATCATCGGCTTTTTCCACAACCTTCGGCCGAAGCCGAAGGTTCAATAACCTTAAGAAACTCAGTTCAATTTGACTTTCTTTCTATATGTCTCTGTCTCACCTTAATTTAGGGTTGGCAAAACACCCTCTTTAAGCATGTTGCAGAAAGGATTTGGCTTAGTTTTTACGAACGTTTGCCCATTTGACGTCAACTCTCATCTAGGGATCCCGGGACTGGATGAAAATAAAGTGTTACAAAAACACCATATTTTCACCACCCCGCCCGAACTGGGAAACGAACCCACGATCTACAACCCATATAGGTGCCACTGTACCAAGTAGGCGACCAAAAATTTGTCAGTTTAAATTGACTAAAAGTAAATAAAATAATGAATGGTACCTAGGAAATTTATGTTAACTGTATTATTTTTTGAGTGGTAGAGGCACGCTGTAGACAGTTGCGTTTACGAATGGGCCGGCTCGACCGGTTTGATCCCACTGTCTCACAGAAAACCGACGTAAAGTGGCAGCTCGCTGTCGCGTTACTTTAGGTGAGTGAGATTTCCGGTGGCCCAATTATCCTCCCTTTCTCAATCCCTATTTCCCTCCTCTTAGGTTGGCAACGCACCCATGATTCTCTTTGTGTCTTGCCCATACACACCGTACGAACTTAAATACCAAAGCACTTAACCAAATACGCGTACGAACTTGTTTTGTTTTGATTTACTACTGGCGAAGACGGTTGGCCGTACCGGGCGTACAGTGTGACCCTCGCCACCCGCACGTCGCCTCTTGCACTTTCCCGTGTCCGTAACATTTCGTTTAATTTCAACGCTTTCTAGAAAACTTCGGCTTCGGCCCAAACTTCGGCCCATTGTGGCCGAAGGCCGAAACTTCGTCCGAAGCCGATTTTTTGGCCGAAGGTGGCCGAAGCCGAAGCTTCGGTCGGACACTAATACACACACATACAAAGTCACAAACTTTCACGTTTTTAATATAAGTAGGATTTTTATTGTGGTTTATTTTAACTTGTTCTATGTTTTGTTCCAGAATGCCGGCGCTCCGGCTACTCGGGCGCAAATGGCTGGCGGCCTCAGACGATCTCGTGTTTCCCAGCATCTTCGAGCTACTCTTTCGATTCGTATGGTATGGAACAATTTATGTCTACATATATGATGTGGGGGTGGAACCCACGACCTATACGACTTAAATACATTTTAAAAGAAAATTTCACTAAAATATTCCGTAAAAAAGATCGCGAATTTATTCCAATTATTTATGATTGGGAATATAAATAACAACAACTTAAAGGTTTAAATTAAGATATTATAATAAACGCGAAAGATTGTGAGTATGAATGTTTGTTACTCTTACTCAAAAACTACCAAATGGATTTTGATGAAACTTTACAGTAATATTAGCTTATACATCAGAATAACACATAGGCTACTTTTTATCCGGAATAAAATGTACGCTTCCGTGGGATATTTCCACGCAGACGAAGCTGCGGGCAATAGCTAGTAAGACATATATTACGATATATTCGCGACAACATGTAATATCTGCGACGTTCAATTTACAGTACCTCCGTAATACCTACAACCTAAATTGATCACCTTATTAATTAATTAGGCGCTAATGGGTTTCGCTTAAAAATAGCAATTGCTTGTGAGCTCGACTATATTTAGCTCTGTGTATTGTTTACCGGTCTACATCAGGACATGACGCGATATTATAGGTAAGAGGTATGGCGTACGAATGACATTTGTCACGATTATCACATGGTAACTACATTTCCCTAGACTGGATATGTGTGACAAAAATTCACGGTGACAAAAACTTTTGCTAGTGGTAGGATATTTGTATCCAGCCGGATGGCGACCACTGTACACATGGTGTTATAATCACAAGTTTAAAAACTTAACTGACCGACTTCCAATTTACCGATCGTGACCATATTTATATGACCGCTCTTGAAATAAGCTCTATCGAACACAAACATAATTTTGAAAATCGGTCCACATTTGGCGGAGATATCGAGTAACATACATAACAATAAAGAACGACGAATTGAGGACCTCCTCCTTTTTTGGAAGTCGGTCGGAAAGAAACTATGAGTACATTAGATTATTATCTAAAGTGCCCACCACATAATATTCCTATCAAATCTGATAAATATAAGTGGGTTAGGAGATCAAATCGCATTATGTTATCAATATAGCGATCCAATTATATCAGCGGGGTAAAATTTAATACTCTCTAGGTAAGGTTACATATTGCAATACAACGTATCTGCGTATCTAACGTCAGGTTTCTCAAAGTTGATCAATTCCTAAATTAAGCTTCTGTCAAATCTAATATTAAACATGTGTAATTGAGTTCCTGTAGACGTAGTCATTTTAGTTCATGAAACAAATTGCAATCACTTTAACAAAAGATGGCTGGTTTGGCAGTCTCTTCTATAAAAATAAATGCTCGTTTGCCAGTCGCTGCTATAAAAAAAAGATGGCTCGTTTGCCAGTCGCTACTATAAAAAAAAGATGAAAAAGTGTTGATTTGATCAGCCTTTCAGACACCGCGGACGCGATATTTAATTGTAATAGAAATTATATGAGCTAATTTGTCGGTAATTAATTATGATTTTTTGTAAGATTATCTGAACCATAGAAAGAACTTGAAATACCAAATTTCGATTATTGTTTAATATACCAACCGTGCTGTCACTTTAGGAATTGTTTAGTTCTATCAGTTAATTTGATAGAGGTGTTCGTTATATCCATCAATATATTATACCCTAGATGCACAGTTCTTTGCAAATATCCTTCTAAAATGTGGTCTCAGGAATACGACAAAGGAAAAGATGACAAGTTCTAATTAAATCAACACAAATATAACCCTATGCATGTGTCATAAAGTAGCTTTTGAAACGAAATGAGCAAGCGTTCTTTAATTTGAATTTTGAAATTTAGAATTCTATCGACGTCCGACTGTAGGCAAAACGAGTGCTTAAGCACTTCTTTGCTGTCCCATTTTCCGAGCGTCTATCGTGCATCTAGGTAAATAATATATCGATGGTTATATCATCCAAATTATGTGTACAAGTACCTATACCACCTAAATTACCCTCTAGAAATAATATGCTCCGTAAAGAGGTCATTTAATCCAGGTTGTATTGATAATAAACGTAATTACATAAAAGTAGAGCACATCTTATTACCTCCGTGTATCTACCAACAGCATTTCCAATTCATTTCATTTTAAAATCTCATGAATTAAAATATTTTGTAACAACGAAAATAAAGACTTTATTAAATTCCATGCCTTGTCCAATAAATAGCCAGTTTTAATGGCGAATTCAGATTGGTCTAAAAGCATTCAAGCGCCGCCATTATTAGTGATGTAATAAAATTCCACGATTTGAGTAAGAATTTAGTTCAAGCCCATGAAATGTCAACAGAAAACTCGAAGTGCCAACTCCGATACTGTAGCCCGAGCACGAAAAACTAATGTAAATGTAAATGTATTCGAGTTCGCTGCGCACTGATGACGTTTGGTTAATATTTCATACAAATTTCTCACGGGTCTGACCCGTGACAACGAAGACTGCAAAGCCTTCGAAACGTCGGGAATAATAATTAAAACCTAATCGTGATAGAATCCGTAAGAATAGTTTTATTTCAATTTATAGTAAGAGATCTAAAAATAAAAATACTATTGAGGTGGTCATTTTCATAATTTGTCAAACAACACATATTCTATTTCAAATTCTGATTTTAAATATCCCGAAAATTGTGCCACCAGAGTTACCATTTACCACTTCGGTCGTGCAAAATCAATCAATGAAACATTTTAGAACATTAAACAACATTGCTACTTAAAAATACGGCGAATTGCCCGCAATGAGCGGGGGTCAATGGAAATGTCGAATGTTGTGACAATTTAAAATCCATTATGAAGCAATCAGAGAAGACGCGAAGGTCGTGTATAAAGTAGAGTAACAACAAATAAATATCTACAATACTGAGAAGTGAGAAAGTAATTTCAAACATGACTTGTCTCTAGTGCAGCGGCCTGAGCAGGAAAATTTCTGACAACCGCAAATGTATTCGAACTCGATGCGCGTCTGTGAAATTTGTATGAAATATTAACCAAACGTCATCAGTGCGCAGCGAACTCGAATACATTTACATTTACATTAGTTTTTCGTGCTCGGGCTACAGTATCGGAGTTGGCACTTCGAGTTTTCTGTTGACATTTCATGGGCTTGAACTAAATTCTTACTCAAATCGTGGAATTTTATTACATCACTAATAATGGCGGCGCTTGAATGCTTTTAGACCAATCTGAATTCGCCATTAAAACTGGCTATTTATTGGACAAGGCATGGAATTTAATAAAGTCGTTATTTTCGTTGTTACAAAATATTTTAATTCATGAGATTTTAAAATGAAATGAATTGGAAATGCTGTTGGTAGATACACGGAGGTAATAAGATGTGCTCTACTTTTATGTAATTACGTTTATTATCAATACAACCTGGATTAAATGACCTCTTTACGGAGCATATTATTTCTAGAGGGTAATTTAGGTGGTATAGGTACTTGTACACATAATTTGGATGATATAACCATCGATATATTATTTACCTAGATGCACGATAGACGCTCGGAAAATGGGACAGCAAAGAAGTGCTTAAGCACTCGTTTTGCCTACAGTCGGACGTCGATAGAATTCTAAATTTCAAAATTCAAATTAAAGAACGCTTGCTCATTTCGTTTCAAAAGCTACTTTATGACACATGCATAGGGTTATATTTGTGTTGATTTAATTAGAACTTGTCATCTTTTCCTTTGTCGTATTCCTGAGACCACATTTTAGAAGGATATTTGCAAAGAACTGTGCATCTAGGGTATAATATATTGATGGATATAACGAACACCTCTATCAAATTAACTGATAGAACTAAACAATTCCTAAAGTGACAGCACGGTTGGTATATTAAACAATAATCGAAATTTGGTATTTCAAGTTCTTTCTATGGTTCAGATAATCTTACAAAAAATCATAATTAATTACCGACAAATTAGCTCATATAATTTCTATTACTAAATAAATTACAAACTAATAATAAATAATTAATAATTAATAATAAATAAACTAATACTACTAATAATAAATACAAAGTTTTTCTTGTGAAAAATGACTTGGACTAAGTCTGAGTTCGATTTATAAATTCCAAATCCTCACTAAGTTCGTTTTTTTGACTCGGACTTAGTCGAAGTTCGTTCTATAGATCTCAGCCTTGGTGTGGGGTCAGAACTATGTGTGACTGTTGGGTGTATTTATTAAATAAAAAGAAAATGAGTTTGAATTGACGGTTTGCGATGCGATCCGATGCGATAATAAATACATTGGCAATAAATTTTGTACTTACAATTAATTGCACTAATTAGCCTAAGATAATAAAAAATACAAATACTACGAAATTATAGTAAGAGATACTGATTTCTTAAGTTTACGTGAATATTATACATTGAAATAAAACTATTCTTACGGATTCTATCACGATTAGGTTTTAATTATTATTCCCGACGTTTCGAAGGCTTTGCAGTCTTCGTTGTCACGGGTCTGACCCCTCTTAAAATACCAAAACTATTGTTAGAAAATGTTTAATAATTAAAGGTACGAGATTTTCTTATATTGCAGTACCGTTTATTATACTGTAAATCGATCTATTAATTATTAAAGTTTAACGAAAATAGATAATTTTGTTTGGAATAAACTTGTAACCCAGAAGATGCCAAAAAAATAGACAAATGTTTTGACAACTTCCAGTATTGTCCTGAATAGTAATTAATATAACATTAAACCCGAAACCGTGCTCAGAATTAAAAAAATCGTTCTGCTGAGCCATTTGCAAAGCGCGAAAGGTGACCCGAGAACCAGTGGGAATGGACGGACGGCGGACTTCATCGCGGCGACCCACAATGCAACAGTGACCATCATGCTATTGCTCCAATAATATTATCATCATCATCAGCCACAGGACATCCACTACTGAACATAGGCCTCCCCCAAAGATTTCCAGATCGACCGGTTGGAAGCGGCCTGTAACCAGTGATTTCATGTGACCTTTGTCAGGTCGTCTGTCCACCTAGCAGTCATATTAAACAGACAGTGAATCAGTGAATCAGTGAAAGTACATATTATATTAATTATTATGTAGTCGGCCTAAATAATGTATAGATATTTTGAGAATGAATTGGTTACATGTTGTCAGGAAATTGATTTGCAGTAGGTAAATAAAATAATAATTATCATGAATAATATTTATTTATTACAATCTCTGATATTAATCTTTGTTTATTTGAGTGAGCATACATACATACATACATAGACTCACGCCTTTTTCCCATAGGGGTAGGCAGAGACAACGGATTTCCATTTGCTACGATCCTTACACACCTCTTTCGCCTCATTCAGTCTTATTACATTCTTCATGCATGCACGTCGGTTTAGGGTACTTTTAACTTGACCTTTCTCGAGTAAATCTCTGACTTGGTCAGAGAATGTTCGATGAGGTCTTCCCCTTCCACCTCTACCATTCACACTTGCCATATATATTTGCTTTGTCAGCCTCCTTTCATCCATCCTTTCTACATGCCCAAACCACCGCAACATTCCTTTCTCAATCCTCGTTATTATTTCCTCTTTCAATCCACACAGTACATAAATGGTATTCTCAACTATTGTGCAATATACCTACTGCACAAACTACTGTAATATTGCTTGTGTTTGATAACTTGTTCCGCAGTTGGTTGCATGTGTGAAAATTTAATCACTTCAAAATGTTATTTCTGTAACAGATGAAATAAATATCAGAGTTTCCCTCAGGTCTTTCATTATTAATCAGCAGATCACCACAATGGCAATTTGCATGGTCTAGCTGACAATAAGCTTGCCTGGCAGGTTAACCACTCAGATGGTACCCAGATGGTAATGCCTCAACAGTTTACCGCTGGCAGGAAATGTTAATAAGGCATGGTTTTGCTTTGGGCTTGCTGGCTGACTGAGATGCAATTTATACTCTACATGGGCTGCTAGTAAACAAACAGACAGACAGACAATTTGCTAGTAAACAGTCTCCAAAATACAAAATCCCCGTTTTAACAATTTTGATAAATTAATAAAACTTTTGTCAATATATTAATATGAAATAATGGCAGTGGATTAGCTAGAGCTCCAGGAATAGGTATGACAGAGTCGATCACCTCACTCACTCACCTGATTGTGACTCCTGGCATATTTGAGCCCTTGTAATTCTCTTGGTGGTTTACACTTTACTTCATCATTTTAGAGCTTAGAATGCTTTTTTATGTCATCATGTTTTCATCATCATCATCATCTTGTTTCTTCTTACTTTAAAAATTATGGCCTTCTTCAAAATATTAATCATTTTGCCAACAATAGTAATAAATAATAAATCCATGTTTTGACTATCAAATGATGACGATTCATGTTTATTCTTTCTTCTACCTGCCCTTATCCCACCTTAATGTGGGGTCGGCGTAGCAAACTTTTTCAAGCATGTTGCTGAAAGGATTATAAGACGATTTATGTATAATGCGGTTTGTTTTTCACTTGACATTTCAAAGAGCGTCAGCCATTTTGTCAGCTGTTAATTACGCAATACGTTCCTTTACAACCTACAAATATAAAGGCGCGTCTCCTGTAAATATATAAAAATCTTACGTTTCTTTTGTCAAAGGAACTGCGTGAAACCGATAACGTCTGAGTAGACTATGCAAAGTCAAACTATGGCTAGCCTGAGTTCGAGTTCGAATTATAAATACGCAAAAGTTGGCTTTCGCTTAGTTCACTCCAAAGACGACTACGCTGAGTCGACTTTGGTACAAGACTTAAGTAAGAACTATAGATTTCAGCCTCAGATCGAGTCTTGTCAAAAGACTCTTGACAAGACTCGATCTTAGTGTGGAGGGGTATCGTGGGTATCAGGAACTACGAGAGACTTTCGGTCTCACAAGTTGTGAGATTTGATTCGGTGCGGGAATTGAACTCGCTTTATGTACAAGAATTTATGTACACGAAAATATATCTATCTAAGCCTTTTTAAATTCATAGCCTTATTTATCGACCGACTTCCAAAAAGGAGGAGGCCCTCAATTCGTCTGTATTTTTTTTATGTATAACATACATAGGTACGCGGTATTTCCGCCTAATGTGGACCGATTTTCGATGTTTCTATAGAGCTTATTTCAAGGGTGGTCCTATATAAATTTGGTCACGATCGGATTTGAAGTCGGCCTGTTAAGTTTTTTTTTTAAGATATACGACTCATTTTGCTCAAGTCGACTAATAGCAATAGTACGTGGCCGATACACTGAGGAACTAAACAATGATTTCCAACAATCACGGGCCCATAAATCTCTTGAAGTACAAAGGCGTCGGCGTTGAAATAAATTATGTACATAATACGGATGTAATTGAGATGACTTTACCACAGCAACTCATGTTATATTCATTGTATATTAAAAATGGTGATGCTTCAATAGAAACAAGAAAATAAAAACCCGCTTTTATTACAACTCGTTTCTACTTATTACTGTTACTGTAGCTACTTACTGCTAAAATATAAGTTAAAACAAACTACATCTTCTTATTTGAACAGCAATAAACATAATTGGGTACTTGACTTTTTTTTAATTAATTTTGTATGAAATTTACGCCGTCTAAAATATAAAACACAAAGAAATATTGAAATATTCTCAAAAATAAAAAAGTTATAAGCCTTTGAAGTTTGGTGAAACCTTCAAAATGTGGGAAAGAGAAGTATCAGTGTAATCACGTCACGCCATAACGGTACGGGCGTTGGAAAGGGATAGCAAGATATCTTCTATATGCCTCCAGAATTTAAAATATGAATTACTGCCTCATTTTTCAACCAATTTTGATGCAGTCTTTACAGAAGGGTTTCTTTTTTGTTTTATTTGCTATTACATATAAATATGTGTATGACTTCAAACATAGTCAAGTACCCAATTGTTAATATTAATTTAACTCAGATTTCCAGAGTT
Organism: Clanis bilineata; assembly: GCA_036417725.1. Taxonomy (NCBI): domain Eukaryota; kingdom Metazoa; phylum Arthropoda; class Insecta; order Lepidoptera; family Sphingidae; genus Clanis; species Clanis bilineata. The sequence goes on along the minus strand of CM071146.1, from coordinate 7,684,618 downwards.
AAATGTTTGTGTGGCCCACAGATATTCGTTTCAAGTCTGGGAGTTGTCAGACCAAAAGTCTCTCATAGTCTCTGACACCCACGATACAGGCTATACCTAGTATGGGGTCAGGACTAGGTGTGTGACTGTTGGGTGTATTTATTTGTATTTAATTATGATTCACACGAAACTTAATATTTCATATTAACATTTACTACTATTTATGGTAAAACATTGCATCTCTTGAGTCTCGATTCTCGACTGACGGACCAATAATTCCTGGAAATCGCGAATGCGTCATCCCGGGAAATCCTGGAAAGTCGGGAACGAAATTCTAAATAAACTAGAAATAAAATCGATCACAGCCATCGCCCACGATACACTTAACGAGTGTTTTAAATATAGAATGTTAAACAGAGCCACCAATTTGAAAAATAGAATGAAACAGGTGCATTCACATTTTAGGGAACACTCTGTATGTACGATATATGCTTAGCCATGTAGGATTCAATAATCCTGGGAGTGAAGAATTAAAACTAAATTAAAATTCTATTTCTTTCCTGAGGCGCCGCACTGAGATAATCAAAGCCCTAGTCGGCATGAATAGGTCGTTCTTAAGTTATCAGAAATGATACACTATTTTATATTTATTTTTTTATTTATACACAAAATTCGAACTGACATCTTGAAACAAAATTTATTTAATTAATTTCTTACGGAATTTAAGGTTTTAAAATTAATTAATTCCAATATGTATGTTAATAAGCACTTAAACGTATGAATATATTGTGATTAATTTTTGATATTGATTTTGTCCCCAGGCTGGTGCTAATTGCATTGGTGGTAGAGGTGCTATATCCTGTGTCGTGGCGATGCCAGTCGGACGGATGGCAGGGCGGTGCGTTCATCAGACTGTACCTGTGCGGGACGCTCACCCTGCAGGCCGCGCTCATGCTGCTCCTGGCGTCGCTGGCACACCAGTCCGCGCGGGGCACCATCACAGACATAGACGCCAGAAAAATGGTGTCGCCTCTGTTGCTTCTCAAGTAAGATAAATTATGCATCCAATCTCCAAAAAAATTTAAATCCATCCATAATGATGCATCCAATTAAACTTTAACCTTGATTTTTCTAGATTAGATTTTTTAAAATTTTACCACTAACATCTACCACCGTAAAATAACATTACAAAATAATAAATTTAAAAAAATCTTTATTGATCACGTAGGCATGTAAAAAGGCACTTATGACAAGTCAACTCAATCAAATTTTGAATTAATATTAATATAATTTACATTATCTCGCTATAAATTTGAAGATAGGTAGGCAAGTATGGTTATAATAACGATGGGATGGCTAAGATGGGTGATAAGGGGAGATAGGATAGGATATAATAGAGTGTAAGGGAATGGCATATGGTAGGAATGGTAGCAGGGGATTGACTGGAAATACTGGAAGCAGTTGGGATTGGTGCATGAGGCCCTATCCTAGCTAACCTACCAGCCTTTCTCTAGCTACCTACTGATGACGACCCGAAGTAGAAAGGCAGAAAAAAACTCCGGGCTTAGTTTTTTCATCAGATTATGTAAGTAACACTGAGCAGTCTTGTCACTAAAAGCCATCTCTACCAGGAAAGCGTCTTTGCCTTCTGTCTGATAATGCCGTAATCCGGAGAGCTTTTTAAATGATAATTTTCGAACAATCCCAATATAACCACTGAATTCACTAAGATAGCATAACACTCGCAATGGCCCCGTCACGCAAGAAGTGTGCCGCGGCCCTTGCGAAGGTGGCAGAAAACCCACTCGCGTGGGCACGTCTTGAGTCCGCACTCAAAGACATTCTACCGGACCTGTTTGCCGACGAGACGGAGAGCCCATCAACGGACGATGGACCCTCCGCCTCGCCCACCACTCCCTCGGAGCCCATCGCTACGGCGATGGAAACCGACCCGCCCGTCTCCACCAAAAGGCCTGCGTCTTCGTCATCCTCCGGCGAGTCTCGGTCGGAGTCGTCATCGTCCGAACAGGACGACGACGGCTTCACGACCGTGAAACGCGGGAGGAGGAAGAAGCCGCGTTCGGCCACCGCCGTGTCGGTGTCGACGCCGGCGCCCTCAGCGCCGACTTTCGACACCGACTCGCCGGCTTCCCCCTCACCCCCATCCTCACCTGCCGCACCACCTACCTCCGACAAGCCCTCTGCTCCCTCTGAGCCAAAGGGCAAGAAGCCGCCGAGGCTTAACATCTTAATGTCAAATGACATTACAGTCCCCACCCTCCTCGCCCGAATCAAAGAAGCGGGCATAACGCTGACCCACAATAAATTTCTAGAAGGCCAAGATCTTCTATCAGTTTTTCCAGCCACGATAGCCGACCATAGGGCGCTCACCAAATATTTTAAAGCCAAAGACGTCCACTATTTCACGTATGCCCTCCCTGACGAAAAACGATTTCGATTCGTCATCCGTGGGATTCCCTTGCAGATGACGGAAGAGGAAATCCAGTTAGGCCTTACCGAAAAAGGCATATCTTGCACAGAGGTACACCGGATGTACCGAACAGTCACATCAAATACCTCTCTCAATGAACAACAACCATACACGATGGTTATGGTTGTTGTTGAGACCCCCATTGACGGCAGACACCTGTTTGACGTCAAAGACATCTTGGGCCTCCGCGGCTTCACCGTGGAGACTCCATACAAAAATCGCCTGATAGGGCAGTGTCACAACTGCCAAAGGTACGGGCACTCGTCCTTGCGGTGCTCCCTCCCCTCCAGGTGCGTCAAGTGCCTAGGGGAGCATGGCACCAAACAGTGCCCACGGCCAAAGGACAGGACCTTGTGCACGGAGCCGCCTTCGTGCACAAACTGTAGACAGACAGGACACCCGGCAAGCTACCGCGGCTGCCCGAAGGCCCCCAAGAAACCATTCTCCCGAGCTCCTAAAGCTCCAGCCCCTCAGGCCAGATTCCGCCCCGCACCCATGCCGGTGCACAACCCATGGGTCAAAGCCCAAAAAGCCCAAGAGGCCCCTGGTGGAGTCACTCCCGCCGAACCGGCCACTCCCGTCACGCCTATGCCCGCTTCAGCGATCGCACCCGCTCCCGCTCCGGCGGTCACCCCCGCTCCCGCTCCCGTCACTGCTCCCACTCCAGCGGCCTCCCGGACTAACCCTCCCAGGGTAGCCCAGCCGCGCTCTCAAAAACCTGCACCTCTTCCTCCTACCACGGCCGGTCGAGTACTCTCCAAAGAGGAGGTAGATGCCATCTACGATGCCATTCTAAGCCCCCCGGTCGACTTTTACACCCTTATTTCGGAAAAAATAAGGGAAATAGCGGCAAAAGGTCACCCGGACGAAAAATTAATGTCGGATTTACAAAAATTATACAGGGAACAGCGATCCTACATCGCCAGCTTAATTTTAACGCCTTCCAATGGCTACTAATAATAATATTTTTTCCCCCCCGTCGCGGACCAAGCCTCGCTCCCTCAGAGTGGGCTTTTTCAATACCAACGGTATTCGCGGCCAATGTACCGAAATCGCACATTTTGTCCGCGATAATAACCTAGACGTTTTCCTCATCCAGGAAACGTTCCTCAAACCCGCTCATAGGAACCCTAGTATCCCTAATTTCAAAGTAGTGAGGAATGACCGCACTACTGGCCCTTTAGGTGGCACCCTAATATATTTCAAAAGGTCCCTGCACTGCATACCTCTAGATCCCCCCGAAAACCTGACGAACATTGAGGCTTCAGTTTGCAGGCTAGCAATGACAGGACATCCGCCGATCACTATCATCTCGGCTTACCTCTCACCCAGTAAGGAGCTTCACTCCAATGAAATCTCGACCTTACTGAGCATGGGGGAGTCTGTCCTTCTGGCGGGCGACCTCAACGCCAAGAACACGCTCTGGAGCTGCAACTCTACCAACAGCAGAGGTGCAGCACTAGAGCGGTGTCTTGACACTATTGATATGGAAATTCTAGTTCCATCAGAACCCACCCATTATAGTTCAATTAACGACAATCACCGACCTGACATACTCGACATAGCGCTTACAAGGAACGTATGCCTACGCGTGCGTTCCATGCGGGTGCTACAAGAGTTAGACTCTGACCACAGACCTGTGATCCTAGATCTAGTCCCTATAAACGGTCCCACAGACACAGGTCCTAACGTACCGATGAAGGTGAAAACGAACTGGCATCTCCTAGGCACCAAGCTCGAGGACACCTCATCCCCTGATCTCTCCGCGATCCCGACCAACATAGTCACTCCTGAAGAGACGTCCGGCGCGATTCGCTCCTTCACTGCACATCTCCAAAACGTCGTGAGCGACAGCTCCGAGAGGGTGCCGGAGGCTATGCTTAGCCATTGGCACCTTCCCGAAGACGTGAAATGTGTGGTGAGGAGGCGAAACGCCGCGCTGAGAGCCTGTAAGACGAATCCCTCCCCGGATCAACGGCATCTAACGCGTTTCCTCCAACGCGAGGCCAAACGTCGCATCCAAGAGGCCGTCGATTCGAGATGGGAAACTCACTTATCAGAGCTAGATCCAACTCACCAGGCTTTCTGGCAGTTGTGCCGTTCCTTCAGGAGGAACGATACAGTCACCATGCCTCCGCTCAATCGTCCGAATCAACGCCCGGCGTTTGACGACGACGAGAAAGCGGAACTGCTGGCTACCAGCCTGGAGGCTCAATGTTCACTCACCTCAGTTCCCATTGACCCAGAGCATCTTGTTGCGGTTGACACTTTTGTCGAAAGTAGGAACGCAATCCCGCCGCCACCGATACCGGTTCCGCGTCCGCGCCCGGCACCCGTCGACCCGGATGTCGACCAACCGCCCGACCCACTCGCGCCGGCAACAATCGAAGAAGTCAGTTCTCTGATCAAGGCGCTCAAAAGACGCAAAGCCCCCGGGGGCGACGGTATATCCAATAGAGTCATGAAAATGCTCCCGGAGCATCTAGTTAAAATTCTCGCTGACATCTTCAATGCAGCGTTCCAAAACAGCCTCTTTCCAGACGTCTGGAAAGAGGCAGTTGTGATAGGTATTCACAAGCCGGGGAAACCCGCTTTCGAACCCTCCTCTTATCGTCCCATCAGTTTACTCAGCGCTCTGGGTAAACTCTACGAGCGAATCGTCCTCGATCGCATCAAGATAGTCGCCCATCTTCACCATCTGCTCCCTCCAGAGCAGTTTGGTTTTCGTAGTAGGCACAGTTGCGTGAATCAGATTCTCCGCATCACGGAGCATATCCACGCCAACTTTAGGCGCGGAATCCCTACCGGTGCTCTTTTTTTTCGATATTGAAAAAGCATTCGACAACGTGTGGCACAACGGCTTGCTCTACAAGTTGTATACCTTCAATGTGCCCACACAGCTCGTGCACATCATACGAGAATTTTTGTCGAATCGCGGTTTCAAATATCGCGTGGAGGGAACTCTTTCCTCCCGACACACCATCACTGCCGGAGTCCCGCAAGGCTCTGCTTTGTCCCCTTTTCTTTTCTCGCTATACACTAGCGATATTCCTAAACCGAAGGACGCCCATCTGGCGCTCTTCGCTGATGACACGGCAATCTACGCTTCACGTAGAGACCCGGATAAAGTGATCCGCATTTTGCAAACCGCAGCCGACGAACTCGGTGAGTGGTTCCGCAAATGGCGAATCACTGTCAACCCCGCCAAAAGTCAGGCAATTCTCTTCACCAAGAGAATTTTCACCCAAACGCCTAACGCTTCAGTCACCATGGCCAATAAGGCTATCCCTTGGACCAACAACGCCAAGTATCTAGGAGTCAACCTTGATCGGAGACTGAACTTCATCACTCATGTAAACGCGGTACGCGCGCGAGCCGCATTCGCGTTAGCCCGATTTCATTTTCTCTTAAACCGAAAGAGCAAGTTGTCAGCCCGCAACAAGATTAGGATCTACACAACGTGTATTAGACCGATAATGACTTACGCGTCGCCCGTGTTCGCTCACATACCGCCCGCTCGACTTAAGCGTATGCAAGTCCTGCAAAACGTCTTTTTAAGACGAGCGCTTAACGCTCCGTGGTACGTCCGTAATCACGACCTCCACGTTGACACCAACTTGCCGACCATCAAGCATTTTATGCAGATGGCTAGCAGACGCTACTTCGATCGGGCGGCACACCACCCAAACACGCTTGTCCGTCAAGCGTCAATATATACTCCATTTGACCGTGCGAAATGGAGACGTCCTAGATCCGTTTTGTCAGACCGTGATGACGCCATCACTCTGGCCATCCAACGTAAGATCGAGCATCTTAAATCGCTCCCACACTCCACACGACCGATGTTCCGTCCCCGCCGACGAGGACCACGCCGCGCTCCCAGTAGCAGCCCCCCCGACCCTGTTAACAATTCCGGCCCGCGTGCCGATGACAGAAATGGATAGTTAGGAAAACACGTCCACACTCCCCTAATCGATGATGTCTTCAACATCTCCCTCTCAGTGACCGCCCTGAGCCGAGGTTCGTAACCCGTTAGTGGGTTGCCCTCAGCGTGGTCACCTAACTTTACGGGTTGAGCGCACCTGCGTTCCTCCCAACAGACCGGTGTGGCTGTATTTGCCGACTCGGTCAGGCAAGCAGCTGTAGGGCCAAAAAAAAAAAAAGAAAAAAAAAAAAAAGATAGCATACCTACTCAAGGTTTAGATTGGATACGTACGTTACTCATGAATAAAAATATAGGAGGTTTGTGTGGTGAAAAAAAAAACCGAATAGCCAGAAACTTTAAATAAAATATTCAATTAATGTTCCATGCTGTGCTGTGAACATTTAGGCTTACGAACTGCTTTACGTTACTTTATGCTAATAGGTTTTTTTTTAAATTCCCGACTTATGAACAGAGCACCCAAAATATATTGCGTCATAATTCCTAAAAAATAAGCACGTCGATTGTCATTAAAATATTTTTATGACAACTTGTTCGCAATTGCTAGTTTCTTTTTATGGTGTTATGTTTGTTTATAGGAAAAAAAAAAAAAGTTTCGACGCCCCTCTTAGACGACTATATTTTGTCCTAACTTTTATTATAAACTGAAAGGTCAATGGTGATTCATCCTGTTAGCCCAATGCAGATTTGTAGAGTCTGGTAGAGTTCGTATACCATTGAAAATTGAAATTATTTAAAAATATATGTAGTCTAAAGCAGTCTAGCAACGATAGCTCAGTTGGGAATGGTACGGACTGCCGAGATAAGTGTCGGAGGTTCGAGACCAACCCCAATATGGAGCATACACTTCTGACTTGTTTATGTTAAGCGTATTTTCATTGTGAAATATCGCTTGCTATAACGGTGGAGGAAAACATCGTGAGGAAACCTGCATACCCGAGAATTTCTTTACAGGAATTTCGAAGGTATGTGAAGTCTACCAACCCGCATTAGGCCAGCATGGTAGACTAAGGTCTAACCGGTCTCATTAGTAGAGAAGGCCCGTGCCCAGCAGTGGGACAGTAATATTACAGGGCTAATATTATTTTTATTTATAGTCTAAAGGTATGTAGCTTCCTTTATCGTTAAATGAAATCACAATAATTATTATGTAATATTGGAAGATTGTGTGCGTCCTGAGGGTTGATCTCGGACACGTAAGTTTTGGTTCTTCTCTCTTTATTTAATTTTCTGTTTTTCATATTACCATTAATATTTTAAAATGCAGTATAATGTATACACAATGGGCTAATGTAATAATAATAATGGAATGACTGCATAGTGCACGGTAATAAAAACAAACAATAAAACTGTATCACATTTAATCTCATATAACTTAACAATTACTATTCAGAGACGTGTTCTTTTATTTGTTGATCACAGTACAGAAATGTGGCAATAAATTCATATCTTTGATGTAATAAATGGCTTGTCATCGCAACACAATCTCGGTTGCTCCACGTACCACAAAATACCTAATTAGTATAGCCGTAATTTAATGTAATCATAGATACATAAGCTAAGCTCACGCCTATATTCTCAGGGTGGGCAGAGGCGAACTAAAGTAGCTACTAGAACAGGCACATTTCGGATATAAATACCAGACTTTGGTTTGATATGAATATAAAAACCCAATATCACATTACCTGTTCTGGGGATCAAACTTAAGTGCTCTGCTCCCCGACTTTTGACCCTCGATTCGATTTTGACTTCGATTCGGTTTCATTTATGGACTTAAAATTCTACCAAAATCGAGTTGAAAAGAAGAAGAGTGAAAGACCGTTGAAGTCGTCTTTCCGATCGTACTATAAAGTTAAGACGCATAAATTCATAATTCCAGATGATTGATAAATCAATATTTATTTATTTCAACCAGCTCTTATCTCACAATGTGGGGTCGACGCAACACTTTTACAAGCATGTTGCCGGACATTCAAACTAAAAGACAGAACCAATATAGAAAGAACCATAATTTTAAAAAATAATAGAGTGTTAATCCATCATTCCCACGACCTCAGTAATGATTTAATATTCTTATCAACGTATTCTTATTAACGTATTTGCCATTATTTAAGTTTTAATTATCTTGGTAGTTAACATGAAACTGAAATTAAATAAAATACCTAATGTATTTAAAATATAACTAATTACTAATGTAGTATATTTAATAATTTTTATTTATAGATGTATGCGTGTTTTTTCCTCATGCAGGATAGATGATAAAAAAATATTATGGGCCGAAGAGTAATAAAAGCTACTTTTAATCTCAGAAATATATAAAAAATATGAGGATGCGACGAGACGCAAACAAAACCAATATTTCACATAATTGGTTCATAAGTAAGCGCAGTTATAGGTGCCTATTTAATTTAACTGTCTTTATGCAAAGTCTTCTATGTATACTACTCATCGATATATTATTCACCTAGATGCACAGTTGACGGTCGGAATATGGGACAGCAAAGGAGTGCTTAGGCACTCGTTTTGCATACAGTCGGACGCTGACAGTATTCTAAATTTCAAAATTCAAATTTAAGAACGCTTGCTCATTTCGTTTAAAAAGCTACTTTTAACACGTTTAGGGTTATATGTGTTAATTTAATTAGAACTTGTAATCTTTTTCTTTGTTTTATTCCTGAAACCACTTTTTAGTAGGATATTTGCCAAGAACTGTGCATCTAGGATATATTATATTGATGATACTACTAGACAGGCTGTTCGGTACATAGAATTTGCGCACTCAGTTACCACTTTCCGACAATTGCCCGCAACTCATGGGAGATCTGACGGGTTACCACCACCTCTTATAGCAATATTATTATAATCTTACTTATACCGATTCCCGTACAAAAAAACGTAGTAAGACTATAATAATACTGCTATAAGAGGTGGTGGTAACCCGTCAGTTTTTAGCCGTCAAACGTCAAACACTCGCCGTAATGTGACACAATTTTACTTCCAAGCAGCTTGTCTAATAATATACATAAAAGTTTGCTTTTATGTTATAGGCGTAAAGGATTATGTTTTTTCCACAGAGTATTGTTGGTGGTGCCTGAGACGACGCTCAATGTGATGGGCACCATGTGGATGTTCTGCGAAGTTATACAGTGTACAGTCGAAGACAAGTTTTCTAGTATAGTTATACAAAGTGAGTTTTTAATCATAATACTAATTTTACCAGTGCATCTTTTATAGTAGAAACTGCCAAACCAGCAGGTAGGGCACCTGATTGTTAGTGATCTCCATCATTCATCGACACGCCTGATAATAAAAAACTTAACGGAATATATTATGGAGTTTATTGTATTTATATTACAGGCAAGAATCTTGTATGTTGAAGGTTTTCAATACTAAACAATTCAACAAAAAACTTAAAACCGACCTCACGATTTTCACACATTTATGTCCATATCTTCAAAACTACTACACCGATTTCGATGTTTGCACTATTCCTTGAGTTGGAAGATACCTAGTCCAATGTAAAAAGATCCATCGCAATCTAATTTATAGTTTCTGAGATACATATACGTGGACAAACATACATACTAATGAATTTTGGCACCTCCTTTCAGAAGACCATATAGACTAACATATGCGAATATCATACAATTCTAACAATAAAGGTCGAATTGATAAACTCCTTCTTTTTGAAATCGGTTAATAAAACTCGTACTAGGGGTACTGTATTTGCCACAATCGCAAAACTCGGTTCAAACTTCAAAGAGCATTAATATAATATAATTAATTTAAATAATTTGCGTAATAATAAAGCTTCTAATTTCTCTTCATATTATGTAAATGAGTTATCAACATAGCATATTTTATATTTAATTTTAGAATGAAGAGAAATGTTTTAACAAGTTTTCGCTTAGTGTTTCCATAAACTTATGATATTTTACTTAACTATAACTTTCTTATAGTATTATGTTTATTACCACACATTCTCTATATTTAACCGACAATATAGGTTTGTCTCGACTGCCTCGGTGGCATGGTTATATTTCGGTACGACTCCCGTCCTGTGGTCTCGGGTTCGATCCCCGGGTCGGGTAAAGTGATATTGGATTTTTTCATATCAGCCCGGAGTCTGGAATTTGTGCCCGATATGGCGATAGGCTCGCCCCCTATCACATGTGAGACGGAACTGAGCTCAGCGAAATTTGGGTGTTCTACTTGGCTAGAGCGCCTCTGCCTATCTCTTCGGGGATAAAGGCATGAGCTTATGTTATGTAGAAATTAAAAAAAAAAACATTTATTTCACAATGCACAATACAGTTTCGTACTTAAAAACTATGTAAGTGTTACATATTCATACTATTGAATTGACATTGTGGAATGAAGTATCATAAAATATGATTTAATTTCTACAGGTATAGTATTATTCAACTGGGTACAACTAGGCCTTACGATATTCGGTCTATTCATGGTATTCGATCCCCTTGGCTCCGTGAACTATGGTGATATGCAAGACACGCCAAATCAAGTCCGACATCACAGAAAGGTCACAGGCCTTTGGTCTAGAAGGTTCCGATGGGCCTTCTGCTGGCTAAAACGAGATGAGCATGGGAAAGAGGCGTTTCAACAAGTTGCAGGTAAATAATATACACGCTATTAATACACAGTAGTTGCCTCCTTGATCTAAGTAGGCAGACAGTCTTAAAAACGAATCCGATTCCTTTCTATAACATGCTTGAATAATTGTGTTGCGCCAAATATATTGAGGTGGGATAAGGGCTTGCGAAAGTTGCGAAACTAATATTAATAAGTAGTGATTTTACTCACAATTAAAACGCAGACGTTTTGTATAATTTAATTGTATTAACTTAAGTAACATTTATTGCATAAAGTCTTCTTCCTTTTGTATAAATGCACCCAACCGTAGTTATTAAATGCATGTGTTTCTTTTGTTTTAAGATATAAAAACTTGTAATAAACATTTAAACGTAATTTGTATTTTCTTAAAATCCTGATGTTATCGTCTGTATAAAAAATGTGTTTAATTAGGAAATTCCTAATGGGATTTTACTATTCGGGACCAGTATGACAAAGTATTATAATAATACTAGCTGACCCGCGCAACTTCGTCTGCGTATGAGAAAGAGGGTTGAAAGAGTGAGTCGTAGGCACCTATAATCCAATAATTCTAAAGGAGGTAATGGGATGATCTACTTCGGCCGTCAGTCCCCCGTCTCTCACCCCGTCAGTCACACCGTCTGTCACACCGTCTGTCACACCGTCTGTCACCCCGTCTCTTACCCCATCAGTCACACTGTCTGTCACCCCGCCTGTCAACCCGTCTGTCACCCAGTCGGGCACCCCGTCTGTCACCCAGTCTGTGACCCGCCTGTCACCCCGTCTATCACCACGTCCGTCACCCCGTCTGTCACCCCGTCTGTCACCACGTCGGTCACCCGTCTGTCACCCCGTCTGTCACCCAGTCTGTCACCCAGTCGGTCACCCATTCCGTCACCCCGTCTGTCACCCGTCTGTCACCCCGTCTGTCACCCCGTCTGTCACTCTTCTGTCACCCGTCTGTCACCCAGTCGGTCACCCATTCCGTCACCCCGTCTGTCACCAGTCTGTCACCCGTCTGTCACCCCGTCTGTCACCCCGTCTGTCACTCTTCTGTCACCCGTCTGTCACCCAGTCGGTCACCCCATCTGTCATCCCGTCAGTCACCTCGTCAGTCACCCCGTCCGCCACCCCATGAGTCAGCCTGTCAGTTATTACTTATTATTTTTGACAATATTTCAATATTTCTTTCTGTTCTATATTTTAAACGATGTAAACATATAATTTGCACAATACACGTGATTGATTTGATGGTAAATGTTAGGAAACGAATAACTATTTTTTTTACTTTTTTTTCACAATTTCGTAGTGAACACAATACCGGTTTGTCACATGAAATTAACTGAGCAGAGAACAATGAGTAGCTGTCAAACAATGTATCACGCACCGGCGCCATCTACTTAAAATATTGGTTTGTAGTACATGCTATGTATCAGAGATGGCGCTGTATGTGAAAAAAGATTTTCCCGCTTTTCTGTTGAAATTTTTCCTGAATTTTCTTTGCTATAAACCTCACGGAGCCCGAGACCTTTCCAACGAATGCAAAACCGTGGAAATCGGTTCGTGCGTTCTGGAGTTATAGTGTCAGAAGGGAAAACCCGACTTATTTTTATATAGTAGATGATTAATGATGATGAATAGCCCTACTGATTTCTTAAGTTTACGCGAATGCTATTCATTGAAATAAAACTATTTTTACGGATTCTATCACGATTTGGTTTTAATTTTTGTTCCCGACGTTTCGAAGGCTTTGCAGTCTTCGTGGTCACGGGTTGGACTGTAGACTGTCAGTCCAACCCGTGACCACGAAGACTGCAAAGCCTTATTTAAAAGTTTTATTTCAATGAATATTAGCCCTGTAATATTACTGTCCCGCTGTTGGCCATGGGATTCCTCTACTAATATGAGGGGTTAGGCTTTACCACGCTGGCCTAATATGGTGGGTGCACTTCACGTACGCTTGAAAAATCTTGTGAACATTCTCAGGTATGCAGGATTCCTCACGATGTTTTCCTTACCGTTATAGCAGGGATAATTTATAACAAATTTATAGAAACTACTTATACCTACATAGAAAGATAACAGAAAAATCAAAAGTGCATGCTCTTTTTGGGGCTGGTTTCAAACCTTTGATACTCGTCTCGACAGTCCGTAGATACCATCTTTGATCGTTACTTTTGACGACAAAGCATTATTAGAAGTCGCATGTGTAGTTAATTGGAGTAATTGTTTATTTATGGTACCTATAAATTAATACTAAGCACATAATACAAAACGACTGCCTCGATGGCGTGGTTATATTTCGCTACGACTGTCGTCCTGAGGTCTCGGGTTTGATCCCCAGGTTCGGAAAATTGGTATTGGATTTTTCCATATCAGCCCGTAGTCTGGAATTTATGCCCGGTATGGCGATAAACACCCTATCACATCTGGGACGGAACAAAGCTCGGCGAAAAGTGAATTCTAGTTCGCTATTGCACCTCTGCCCACCCCTTTGGAGATACATGCGTGGGCTTATGGTTCAAATCCTTAGATTAATTAATCCGACCTACGGTCAACTAAACCTATGGTTATTCTACAATTTCCCTTTGTTCCAGCCTTACTCAGCGCTCTATTCAGATCGACAGACCTCGTCCCCTCGGACGTGGTAGCAGGTTGCGTACTCTTAAGGGTCCGACAAAAACGTGAAACTAGGGAGATGCGACGTATACAAATGCTTAATGACGAAGAGCCTATTTACACCACGGATTACAACAAAATATTTTCTGAAACCCCACCGTGGATGAACTTGGAGGATGCACTACATTACCTGAGGCTATCGATAGCTGCGTACGGCTGGCCCTACGTGTTATACCGACATTGCTTTACAGGATTTTGCAAGTTGGCAAGGCATCTCACATGTTGCTGTTGTAGGTAAGAGACTATTCTGTACCCCTACGAGTACTACGAGAGTTTTGTACGAGTTTATTTTGACAGTTCTCGATTCTCGAAATAAAAAAATACACCCAACAGTCACACACCTAGTCCTGACCCCACACTAGGTATAACCTGTATCGTGGGTGTCAGAGACTATGAGAGACTTTCGGTCTCACAACACCCAGACTTGAAACAAATATCTATGGGCCACACAAACATTTATCTCAATGCGGGAATCGAACCAGCGGTCTCTCGCTTCACAGCCGGCTACTCGCCCGCTGCGCTACGGAGGCTGTCATAGTCTAAATCGACGATAGTTTGCGTTTTGCCCATACGTTGGATTAGCCGAGCGGCGCGCCACTTTGCGGAAAATACAACGAACTAAAAAAATTTTGGAGAACTGTAAACTATCATCGATTTCGAGAATAGAGAAAAACCCGTACTACGGATATTCATTTGTTTTATTTATTTGTTGGTATATTTCCCTAGCTAGGTACATTTTAAACCCATCGTCTAGCCCTCTCGTGTTGTCGAGTTTGGAACTTAGGAGTGATGCATTTGCATTTATTATGCAATATGTACATCGATATAATAATATACCTTATATCGATGAATATGTATAAATCATTATTTGATTTCAGTGATCCGCTAATCTTTGGGCAGGATTTTGATTTAATAAGCCGCAGTTTTTTTAATTAGACTTAGATGTTGTTTTTTTCAACAAATAAATTGATTAATCATGAAGTAGGTTTTAATTTAAAACTTATTTTACGTTTATTTTAGAAAATCATTAATTATAATGACTTCCTCATTGTTACGCCATCAAATATTGTCAATAGAAACATGACATAATTTATTACCTATCTAAAATAGCTATCAAAATACTATTCGTGTTTTACAACTTAAGTCGTAGACAATAAAGTAATCTTAATAAACTAATATTATTTTTTTAAACAGTGTGTTTTTACCTATAATCGTTTTTTGTGATTAGACAAACAAACAAATGTATCGTTTTAGTTCTCACACATTAAACTAGCCATATCACATAGACACAAAGTATGTTAACTGTTCCCACATAATTTAAAATGTAATTATACTAATGTGGTAATATTTTCCTTTATACGCAAAAACCCACGTTTTCCATACAATAATAATTATTGGATTATAAATCCGAGCACTATCACTTCGTTATATTCATTTAATTGGTATATAACATACCAGATGTGCAAATAAGGTAAAGCTAATTGAAATGCAAAAACATGATGTAGTTCGTGTGAGGATTGATTTGTAACAATATGACGTTAATCTACTTTAAGCGATGTAAGTTACCTAAAGCCCATATGCCAGAACTTACTTTGGGCGATAGTCGGTTAAAAACTAGCTCTAAATCTAGATTCATGCCATGCAAAACGGCGTTTTATAATACGAATTACATTATACCCATCATAAAATGATAGCTGCGACATATTTAATGACTCCCTTACTTCATTCAAAATGAAAATTCGAAACTTTGTTGTTGAACCTTCCTCCTTGTATTATTTATACATAAGTTAATGTATTATTGTACTTAGCACATGTTGTGGTTACTAGGCCCAGAGTCGCAATTAACTCATTTATTATAAGCATGTATCATACTTAACCATTAATATTGTAAATTCAGTATGTAACCCAAATAAATAATTAAATAAAATGTGCGCTAAAATAAAATTAGTTACCTCATTTCGTTTCAATTATTGTTTTTTTACGTCCTGTGGCTGATGATGATGATCTTGATGATTGTTTTTTTGTCAACAGACCGAAAAACTCGATAGTGACTGATGACAACTGCTGCATGTGCAACTTCGCCGGAGTCAAATACATGTCCAATCTACCAGCGGACGACATCGTGTTTGCCTCATTCAATAACAGAGTGTTCGAGGTGAATCCACTTTAATTTACTTATCAGTTAATTACTAGTTCTAATGAGCAAACATTTGAAAACATACAAGATTCCAAATTTTACAATTGACATTTGTTGATTTACATATTTTTCCACTTTGACTTTCAGATTTTATCTCTGGTTATGAGACGAAATATAACATCAACTTTAATTCCTAGTCTATGCGTGTAGGTACCTTCTAGTACCTATGTATTTGGTCCGGGCTATTTTGATGTTAATTATCTGAAGCCACGGATACGAACTATTTAGCATGAAAAATAATCAATTGTATTTGGCTAACATGCCATTTTGAACCCAAATAGTGTGACAGCACGCTGGTCGTACTCGTATAGCATATTTTGACCATAACCAGTCGCCTTCTAGGTCTAGTGGCAGCATGTATGGGCTGTGGACCAGTAAGTCCTGGGTTCGATTACCAGGTCGGGCTAAGTGAATTTTCTAATTTGATTTGCCCGGGACTGCAGCCCTCTGAGGGGGTGACGTCAGGTAGGCAGCCGGTTGAAAAAACTAAGCCAAATCAGTTTTTCAATATGCTTGTAAAATATGTTGTGCCTACCCCACATTAAGGTGGGATAAGGGCATGTAAGAAGAAAGAAATAACCAGTGTAACGCATATGCATAACGGCAGGGTAGCAATTTGGAAAAATGCCACGGCCCCGCGCTCCCTGGCCAAAAAAGCCGTGACCATGAATTTACCACGGGCCTCCAACAGTATAGTTACGCCACTGATAATAACGTAGTATTTATGCACGGACGTAGAAAAAAAGAGGACGAAGCTAGGAACATTAAAAGTGAAGCAGGGTTTTCTGCCGATCCGATCTATCGACACGTAATGGCGGCGACTGTGTGTTAGTGTGTGCGTGGCTTATCTGTGGCGTCCGTTTAACTATAGGCGAGAGGGTGTCCTCTTTTTTAATACGTCCGTGTATTTATGTTCATTCTAGTAGCTCAAATATGAGTTTTTTTGCAAGTCACTCGCCAGTGACTTTTAAATGTCATTGGACTACCTACATACGTAAATATTTTATGACAAACATTAATTCATAACCTAATAATTCGAAGCATTGAGGTGTTTGCACTACAAATATTGACAAGAAAACTATGGTTCATGGTTGAATCTAGATCTCAAAGGTAACTAAGGTGCTAAGCGGGTATCAAAATATTATTAAACTTCTCAGGGGGGTTACCGCCACCTCTTATAGCAGTATTATTATAATCTTACTTAGATCTTTTTTGTACGGGAATCGGTACAAGTAAAATTATAATCACGGACGTGAATCGATTCGGCCCATTCGATCAGTCGCCGCCATTACGTGTCAATAGATCGAATGGGCTAGACTGCTTCACTTTCAATGTTCCTAGCGCTCCGTCCATCCTTTTTTACGTCTGTGATTATAATATAACTGTATAAGAGGTGGTGGTAAGTGGTAACCCCCTGATTGAGGCTCTCTTAGACGACTCAACGACGACTTCAATAATAATTAAAACCTAATCGTGATAGAATCCGTAAGAATAGTTTTATTTCAATGTATAATATTCACGTAAACTTAAGAAATCAGTATGACTCAACCAGGATTTTTTGTCATTATTGTATAAAAAGTAAGTTCGTTTTTACGTTTTATACATGGTTCCTGCGGCCTCCGAAGCAACATTTGGTTTGTTTGTAGTTAGAACAATTATCCTAATTATTGTGTTTCACTTCAAACGAGTCACGATCACGAATGACTCGAATGACAACGTAATTTTTTACCTAAATTGCCTAAATATATTTCCTTGTTTGTTAATAGGTATGTATTCGAAAAAAAACTGTCAATGATTTTCGTTAATTATTATACCTATTAGCAATTATAATCACAACTTAAAAAAAATGCTTGTCTTAAGTTTTGAATGACGTCAACATAAACTAAGGGTGACTTGCAGCGCTATTACTATCTAGAGTTAAACCTAAATTCGATTTATCCTACAGCGCACTCCTATCTTTAAATCAAGATTTGGGATAAATAGAAATTTATCGTGTAGCTGCAAGTTGGCCTAAATAATGATTTACTAAACAAAATTCGTAATCTACACAAATAAATTGTAGGATAAAGAATAAGACATAGACAAAGATGCAAATGGCATGTATATTATAAGTTTTCATAAATAAATGACACTAGGATTGCGTAGAATTGTTTAGTTAACACCGTATATGGTGAAGATGGTGGCAGGTATTTGTATTATTCAATTCTCTTTCTTCCAGATACATTAACTAGAGTTATTAAGCTTCAAGTTCCCTAGTGCGCATCTGCCTACCCCTTCGGGGATACAGGCGTGAGGTTATGTATGTATGAATTCAGCTTCAACCACTGAGCTTTGAGTATTCCCTAACAGCTGTAGGTTTTTGAATCTCTTCTGATTGATGGATGATTTGTTCACTCGAACAATTCCATAGTCTGATAAAAACTATGTATGTATAGATGTGTCACAAACGGACAGACGGACATGACGATAAGGATTCCGTTTTTTCCATTTGACTTTGAATTCTAAAAATCGTAATCACTGAGGTATATTGTTTTGTTTCAACAGTTACCGTTCTGCGTGATAGCCGACCACGAACGCGAGAGCATTGTGGTAGCGATTCGAGGATCCATCTCGTTGAGGGATATTTTCACGGACTTCACAGCTGGCTCGGAGCGATTCGAAGCCGATGGTAATTATGATATATAATATAATTACTATCTCATTATCTTGTCGCCTCCTTGGTCTAATGGCAAAATATATGTATGGGCTGTGGACCGGGAGGTCCTGGGTTCGCTTCCCAGGTCGGGCAAAATAATTTCTAATTTAATTTGCCTGAGACTGCATCCCTCAGAAGGGGTTGACCGTTAGGCAGGTAGCCGGATTTTTACCATAAGCTTTTAGGGTGACTTGCACCACTATGACTAACCAATAGTTAGTCTTAAACTCGATTTAACTTCTATTCGTTCGTATATTTAAATCGAAATTTAAAATAAATCGAGATTTGTCTAAGTGCAGCAAGTCTCCGTTATGTTTCTTTTTTTTACCTGCCCCTATCCCACCTTAATGTGGGGTCGGCGTAACACAATTTCTCAAATATGTTAAAGGAAAGATTAAGCTTAGTTTTTACCCCCTCTGGCGGTTAATGTCAGGGCAAGTCGCCCTTAAGGTTCTTCTTTAAAATCGTTAGTTAAATTTTTATCCAAAAACATTTTTATTAATTTTAGTGATAGACTCCTAAAATGATTTCAAATAGGTAAATATTTGACAGAAATTCGGAGACTATCTTGGAATCGCTTAAATTAGTAAATACATACTTCGTTTATTTTTTTTAATAGTAAATTTGATTTACAACTGGTAGGAATTTAATAATGAACTTCATAGCTCGCAATTTCAACGACTTAAATGGGAACAATCAAGCGTGAAATATTTAACTAAGCCAGGTAAATGGTAACACGTCGCTGAAGTGTGCGAAGAATAATAAATTAGCTGCCAAAGAGAATTGCCAAGTTTCGTAACAAGGTGTAATACATAAAGTACATTATGTTCCTGCAAGTTCGTTCTCGGAAGTCATTGCCTCGGAAACATTAATATTTGACAAGCATGAAGGAACTGGATTATTCATTTCACCCACTAACTTATATGCTATATTTGATAAAATAAAGCCGGGTCTCCTGCACTAAAACATTACATAAAACATGCATTTTTTATCTATGGTCCATTCATTGGTTCTATGAGCAGGCGACAGCTAAAATCGTTGTTTTGCGTATGTGTTTTTAGGGTGTTTTGTGTAATGTTTTATTGCAGGAGACCCGACTTAATATCAGCTTGTATTGTTCAATTGTGTGGACAGGATTCGTTTACCAAAAAAGGGGCTTACTTAGGCCTTAGTCCACCACACTGGCCAAATATGGGATTTCGATACAATATGGGGCAAACCAGCTAAGTCCTTAGATTTCCTCATTTTATTTTCCTTCACCATTAAAACGAGCGATAATTAACAATGAGTAACTACACACTACAAATGCAGTTTAAAACATACCTACATAAGTTTATGCCCCAGAATCTGAACCGCGACCTCTGTCTCAGCAGCCCGTACTATTCCCCGCTAGGCTATTGCCACTCAAATAAACATATGTATGTTTTAAAACATAGGTACATATGTTATCATCTATACATAATTGACAGCTTCCTTGGCGCAGCGGGCCAGTAGCCGGCTGTGAAGCGAGAGGTCGCGGGTTCGATCTCCGCACCGAGGCAAATGTTTGCCTGACCTACAGATATTTGTTTCGGGTGTGGGTGTTGTGAGACCGAAAGTATCTCGTAGTTATTGATACCCACGACTGGGCCACGACACACGATTCGGTCTTAATTCTGGGTTAGGACTATATTGTGTGTGACTGTTGGGTTTTATTTATTATTGTCAATATTTTAAACTTCTCATCTTTTACATTTTTAAATATACATAATACAACAAAAAATATATTTAAAAATATAAAAATACACAAACACACTTCCGATGGCGAGGCTTGGGACCCAAGTCACCGGCGATTAGGGGCCGGGAGTGAGGAACCGCCTCACAATGCGTGCCGTGTCCACACTGCCTTCTGCAGGGTTACCACGCGTATTGGCCGGTTTCATACCATGGTATCTGGACGCCAAATCCCTCTCTGTCTTATTTCATTGGCGGGAGGAGGCGATCAGACGTGGGGAGAGGCCGGCCCAGAGTGAGGTGGATGTCTTTCGCGGCTCCCTCCGTAGAGCCGTCGTGGAGGAGTGGCGTCTCAGGCTGGAGAACCTGTCAGCGGGTCATCAGACCGTCACGGCAGTGCGCCCTGTCTTTCAGCAATGGTTGGACAGGCGCCACGGCACGGCGACTTTCCGACTGACACAGGTATCAACTGGCCATGGTAGTTTCGGTCGGTACCTGTGTCGCATAGTCGGCGTGGAGGTGTCCGCCGTGTGTCACCATTGTGACAACTGTCCGGAGGACACGGCCCAGCACACCCTTGAGGTGTGTCCAGCCTGGGACGAAGAGCGCAGCGCTCTCGTAGCAGTCGTCGGAGACCTCTCGCTGCCGGCCGTGGTTTCGGCTATGGTCGACAGTCGGGAGGCCTGGCGTGCGGTGGCCCACTTCTGCGAGGTGGTTATCTCGCAGAAGGAGAGTGCCGAGAGAATCGTGTAAGATCAGATCCCTCCCGCCGCCAGAGGAGACGTAGGAGGCGTCGGGTTGACGACTGACCGGCGCCTCCCGCCCTGTGGTCGGGGGCGTTTGGAGAATCCCACCACGGTATCCCCTGCCTGTCGTAAGAGGCGACTTATAGGGGCCATCGGGGGTCGCGGGCGCGCAACGGGGGGCTGTCGTAGCGCCCCTTTTAGTACTTTGTACGTGCGACCCCGGGATGGACGGCAGCACGTGTGGTCGGCCTCGTGCTGTCGTTGACGCCGATGGCGTCCTTCGGCGGCGGGGGTTTATGAGCCCTCCCACAATTGGGAGATGGGCCGCAAGGCGGCACCGCGCAGGGGCGGTTCCGGCCGAAGCCTGGGCGCTTCTCGCCTAGGGAAACCTGGAGCCGTCCCTAAAGCGCCGAAGAGGGCCACCGTGGGGTTTTTAGTCGGTATTGCCGGTGTAGGGAGTACATACTGTTAGGGACTCGGCCCAGTGTCGCCCGGATGTTTCCATATCTCCCGGGCATTATGGCGCTGGGCCGTAAGGCCGGCGACTCCGACATAACCGTTACATCTCCCCCCAGGTGTAACGGCAGTGATAAAACACTTTTCCCCGCGATAACAAAAAAAAAAGGGTTACCACCACCTCTTATAGCAGTATAATTATAATCGTTCTTCGTTTGTGTGGGAATCGGTACAAGTAAAATTATAGTAATACTGCTATAAGAGGTGGTGGTAACCCCCCTGTATTTGGCTCTTGACCCAGCTTAGCCAACCCAGGGGTTAAAGCAAGCGGTAATTCACAATGAAAATACACTTAATATAGAAAAGTCAGAGGTGTATGCTCTTTTGGAGTTGGAACTCGAACCTCCGACACACGTCTTGGCAGTCCGTATCATTCCCAACTGAGCTATTGCTGCTTACTTTTTACTTATTTATTAGTGTCATACATAGACTCACGCCTTTTTCCCCATGAGGTATGAGAAGACAATCGATTTCCACTTGCAATGTACACACTTATTTTGCCTCAATCAGTCTCATTATTTTTTTGGCAGGTTAATATATATATATTTTCCTTTTTTAACAGGGTTGCCAGAGGACACAGCTGCCCATAAGGGTATGGCTATGGGTGCTGCAAAAATGTTTAGGCGATTAATACCAGTACTAGATCGGGCGTTTCAACAGTTTCCTCATTATGACCTTATTCTCACTGGTAAGTATTATGTATCATTTAACGTTTTTAATAACGTGATAATTGAAGTTTGAACTTCATTTAATACCATTTAAGGCAATTATAAGCGGACACATTAAATATAGGAAGAGGGAAATACTGAGTAATATTATTAGGTACTAAAATACTTAATTCTTTGATAACTTCCATGTCGCATAAACTTGTAGCCGTCTATGAAGTGAGAGACCGAATCGAGACAAATGTTTAAAGTGCACACACATTTGTTTCGGGTCTCGGTGTTACCAGACCGAAAGTCTCTAGTAACGACTAACGACACAACACTCGTATCTGTCAATCTTGTGCGGGGTCAGGAACCCAACCCTCAGATTGAGCATTATAACATAAGCTCATACCCATATCTCCGAAGGTGTCAGCGGAGGCGCTCTAGAGTACTAGAGCATCCACATTTCGCTTATTTCCGCCCCACATTTGATAGGGCCTATCGCCATATCGGCCTCTGAGCCTCATATTGTTTTTTTAATAACGGAATATTATTTTTACTTCAGAAAATGGCTATAACTGAATATTCCAAGATCTTAGTTTTTTAAAGTCCCGAATAATGGTACCTATTGCCAGAGAAGGCATGAAATGAAAAGCAAATTGTGGTGATATTTTTTTGCATACAATACAAAATAACATTTTGTATACGAGTACATGTATTATTCATCAAATTTGTTTTTACAGTAATTATTTATCTGTGTCGACTATGAAACTGCGAAAAAACATCTCAATATTACTGCGCGCTAGCAAAAACTATATTTCATAGAGCACAAAAACAAAGCGATTATTATCTGTCATTAAAATGCTATACAAATCTGTAATTAGTTTTGAATACAAACCGCATATTTTAAGGTCCGTTTTTGTTCAGGTCACAGTCTCGGCGCCGGTGTCGCTGTATTAGTTGCATTAAAACTGAGGCCGAAGTATCCACATTTGAAAGTATTCGCGTTTTCAACACCAGGTAAAACAAATTTCGTGACGGTTATATTTATATAGCAAAATAGCAGATGAGTCACCGGATGGTAAGTGATCTCCACCGTTCACAGACATAAAAGGCACATAAAAAGAGGGAAATAGGGATTGGAAAAAGGAGGGATACGTATGGGATATCTCACTCACGTGATGCAACAGCGAGTTTTTTTTACACCAGAGACTGGCAAGTGATCTCCACCGTCCAAGACACCCAAGACACAAAAAGAATCATGGGTGCGTTGCCAACCTAAAAGGATGCAATAAAATGGGAGGGAAAAGGGATTGGAAAAGGGAGGGGGGAAATGGGCCACCGGGAATCTCATTGACCGAACGAAACGCGAAAGCAAGCTGCCACTTTGCGTCGGTTTTCTGTGAGACAGTGGTCTCAAACCGGTCAAACCGGCCCATTCGTGCTGTAGACGTTACTGTCTACAGCGTGGCTCTACCACTCAAAAAGCTGCCGATTTATGTCGGTTTTCTGTGAGACAGAGGTATCAAACCAGTACGGTTCTACCACTCAAAAATATTATATCAATATGTTATTTATTATGATCATCATCATCATCGATTTATAAGACGATCGCGGTAATTTTGAAAATTGAGTTTTTTTTTTCTTTGTTTAGCAAATTAGGTATCTTCATATGTATGGACTGCATGCATGTTGGTACGCGGAAAAAGTCCTGTAATAATTGATATATTGTAGGATTTTTTTTCAACCTATAAAAATTGATACCCTTCTATGGATTGCTCTCTATATAGGGTTTCATTTTCACTATAATAAACACACTGTATTTGTATTTAAAGCTGGCCTAATAAGTCGCGAGGCGGCTCGGTACACGGAGAGTTTCGTGCTGACCGTCGGCGTGGGAGACGACCTCGTCATGAGGCTCAGCGTCCACAGCATAGAAAATCTACGTACCAAGATCATACAGACTATACACGCTACCAAATTACCAAAGGTAACTTTTTTATACTTTGACATAGCTGATGTCTGTAGAAATATCGAAAGGGTAGGCAGAAGCGAACTATCTAACTAGAACACTCACATTACGCCCAGCTCATTTCCGTCCCAAATGTGATAGGGGTCGAGCCGGTCGCCATATCGGGCTCATACCATTTTTATACTCTAACATTGATGACGTCTATGTCCCCGAACTGATAGAAGACAAAAACACTCTCATTTTACTGAACTTATTTCCGTCCTAGATGTAGTAGGGCGAGTCTATCGCCATATCCATAAATTCCAGACTCCAAACTTAATCAGCTAGAGGAGTAGGAAAACCCAATCCCATTTTTCCCGACCCGTGGTCCAAGCAGAAAAAATTTTGATAATCGTAAATGTATTCGAGCTCGTTGAGCATGGTTGACATTTGGTTAATATTTCATACAAATTTTATAGACGCGCATCGAGCTCGAATACATTTTTGCTTGTTAGATTTTTTTCTGCTCGGACCGCTGAAGAGGGAATCAGAGACGTCATACGCAATATAAGCTGGTATATCCATGTTGGAGAAAAGTCCCTAAATGAAATAAAAAAATATTATAATGGACAGCCTCGGTGGCGTGGTTGTATTTCGGTATCACCACCGTCCTGTGGTCTCGGGTTCGATCCCCGGGTCGGGCAGTGATATTGGATTTTTCCATATCAATCCGAATTCTGGAATTTGTGCCCGATATGACGATAGGCTCACCCCCAATCACATATGGGACGGGCCTAAGCTCGGCGAAATGTCGGTGTTCTAGTTTGCTAGTGCGACTCTGCCTACCCCATCGGGGATACAGGCGTGAGCTTACGGTTATGTTAATGTAAGTATTGTTATATCAGTATCGGATAATGCTGAACGGTTTCGGGTACGCGTTGTTCGGCGTGCCGGCGCGCGACCTGGAGTCCACGTGGCGGCGGCCCGAGGACCTCGAGGCGAACCACTCCGACGACTCCGCCGACGCGCTGCTCGTGCAGACCGTCTCCACAGTGAGTGCTGTCAGTTCAACATTCTATATTACAGGGCTCACGTCTATACAGCGAACTTCCACCGAGTCTGACTCAAAGAAGCTAACTCAGGGACGATTTGGAATTATTAACCAGTCCGAGGCGGCACATATATCTGTTACATAAGCGTATGGGCCACCGGAGGCCGAGCCGCCCGTGACTATCTAAATTATATATCCCTCCATGCTTCATTATTTTTACACCTGCCGTGTAAATTTCTGCATCACTCTAAGGTTGACTGGCAGAGAATGCTTATAGCATTTAGTCCGCCTTTATACTATCGTGTATAAAATAAATAAATAAATCTAACTTTGACTTAGTCCGAGTTATTTTTTACAAGAAAATCTTTTCAGTTTGTTTGTGTTGTGAAAATGGCTCAGACTAAGTGGAAATTCGATTTAAAAATTCCATGTCCTCACTGATTCCGTTTCTTTGACTCAGACTATTCGAAGTTCGCTGTATAGATCTCAGCCTAGGTGTCGTATCGTATAATGTCTCACGTGATGTGCTCCACCGCTACAAGCTTGCCAACATTGCTTATTTAACCGCCTCAGTAAGTTCTGTTCATTATTTTGTTTTTTGCACAAACTATGATTGAATTAAAATGAATGATTTATTGAATAGTATTTAAATGTTAAATGGCCAATCAATTTGGGTTCACAATTTGATACGTACCCTGTTTATAATTCGCTTCAGTGGACTTTGATTAATTAGTAGGTTAGGTACTAATCATTTATTGCCCTAAAAAAATAAATTGTATAATTATTAAATTTAATATGGTAGGTACCTATCTAGAGTTGTTATACAATAATATACTTACTTAATTCGTTTTAGATATACCTAATTTAGATACAAATGTTGGTGCTAGATAGAAGTAAATATTTTCTTCGAAAAAAAAAATTTCCCACTCATGAAATGAATATTATTTTACAGCGGAATTTAGACAAAATCAATAAACATATTACAGAGTTCAGTAAAAAAATATTGAATGGAAAATATCAAAATTAAACTAACAAAATTATTGCTAAGAATTTGTTAATTTTACATAGGTATATACACAAATACAACTGTACAGATTAAATACCGTTTGCCAGTACCGAATCTAGGTTCTTTCAAGCGGGGCCAAACTGCTAATTTGCCCGATTTTACCGCCCCCAAATTACGGCGCCCTCCAGATTTTGCCGCCTCTAAAATTCTGTCACCCGGGACACGTGCACCCTGTCGCCCCGCCAAGATCCGGCACCGCCGTTTGTAGCTTAGCTTTTGTACTGTAACCAACCACTACGCTATAACCCGGACAGAAAAAAACCTGACTTATGAAACATTTGGTGATAGGGTATTGCATTTTTTTGCCATTTTTGTTAACAGCTCTTACGGTTTTATTCTCATGTGTGTTTTATCATAATTATAATTAATACATTAATACCTACCATATCATTATAATGTGTTTGTATGCTATCTTAAACTTATTTGCTTAAAATTTAATATTTAAGTCCCTCAAAATATGAGATGTCGTATGTTAAGTTATCCAAAATTAAATGCCATAAATGTAAGCCATAAATATTATATTGGACGTTGTTGTAAGCAAAAAGAAAAAAATATAACTATTCTTATAATTTTTTAATTTCCAAAATATAAATACTGGATATACCAACCTTTTGGATCAAATATTTTGCATTAGAAAATGTACAACATACGATATTTATGAGGATCATGTTCATTCCTAATTCAAACCAGTACTATCGACAATATTCCAGGAGGCGGCGCTAGTGTCGCGTGATATATTCGTGCGGCGGTTTTCTTCAGCTAGACTTTTCACAGCGGGCCGAATTCTACACATAGTCCGGCGCAAGCGCATGGGTATTGAAAAGTAAGATATTTCGTCAATTTGTTTATAAGTTTTTAAAATGCATGTATAATTTATTGTATACACATTATATTTGGCACTTTAAGGCATTTTTTCTCTCTGCTTTAGTGTTTTTTTGTTGTGAATCCGTCGATCTCTGATCATGATAATCGCGAAAAGAGTCGTATATTAGATGTTATTTATTAGTTTCATATTTTTGTATCTAATTTTATAATATTTTTCCATCATGTCTCACAAAGCAATGAAGGAGACGAGGAAAGGTAAATTTAACTCATCGAGTTTTTCAAATTATATCGATAACAGGGTAGCTCCGACTTTGAACTAGGACTGAGGTTGAATCTTGCTAAGATATCTACTTCGAATCTTAGCACTTATATATTGTTAGCAATATTTTTATGGGTTAAAATTCTTTGGGCGTCCGCATTTTATATGTACCAATTTGCACATAACATTACATAAGTTCACGCCTGCAGCCCCGAAGGGGTAGGCAGAGGCGCACTAGTCAACTAGTACACCCACATTTCGCCGAGCTTAGTTCCGTCCCAGATGTGATAGGAGGCGAGCCTACGGACACAAATTCCAGATTCCGGGCTGATATGAAAATATCCAATATTACTTTGCACGAGCCGGGGATCGAACCCGAGACCTCAGAACGGTAGTCGTGTCGAAATACAACCACGCCACCGAGGCTGTCAGCAGCAGACAGAGCAATTTGCAAACATTTAAAATATCTCAAGTCTCGCAGTATTTTAGCATGCTTTGACCTTGTCCCTACCCCAAAGAGTCAAACACAGTAAATAGGTAATTGCAATAATAATAATAGTCTATGCTCAGCAGTGGACGTCCTATGGCCATATCGGGATGATGATGAATAATAATAGTAAGAATTATATTTGAACAGGAAAGTGCGCACACAAGAGCCGACGTACGAGATGCGGTGGGCGTGCCCCGAAGACTTCATGGAGCTGCAGGTGATGCCGCGCATGCTGCTCGACCACCTGCCCGAGAACGTGCACCGCACCATACACACCGTGCTGGAGGAGAGACACACTTATCGAGTCACGCACATCGTATAGGCGACGTACATTTCATTTTATTTCCCCTCCCTAGTAAGGTAAGGCTGCGGCTATTGCCCATCCCTCGAGGCTGGTCAGAAGCAAACAATCGTAGCTAGATTATGGGCCGACTTTTTTTAACTTTATTTCCGTTCCCTAGTAGGGTAAAACCGCGACCCCATCACCCGAGGCTGGCCAGAAGCGAACAATCATAACTAAAGTGATTATAGGTCGACTTTATTTCCCCTCCCTAGTAGGGTAAGGCTGCGGTTACCACTGCCCACCACTTGAGGCTTACGAGAACCAAACAATCGTAGCTAGATTATAGGCCGAATTTTCATAAATTTATGTCCCCTCTCTAGGAGGGTACAGCTATGGTTATCACCTATCACTCGAGGCTGGCCAGAACCAAACATTCGTAACTAAAGTTATTATGGGCCGACTTTTCATAACTTTATTTCCCCTCCCTAGTGGGGTAAGGCTGCGATTATCGTGCACCACTCGAGGCTTGCCAGAACCAAACATTCGTAGCTGAAGTTATTATGGGCCGACTTTTATAACTTTATTGCGCCTTCCTATTAGGGTAAGGCTGCGGTTATCGCCCTTCACTCGAGGCTTGCTAGAACCAAACAATCCAAGCTAGATTATGGACCGAGTTTTGTTAGCTTAGTTTCCCCTCCTTAGTAGGGTAAAGCTGCGGTCATCGCCCATCACTCGAGGCTTACCAGAACCAAACATTCGTAGCTAAAGTATAACATGATTATAGGAAGATTTTTCAATATTCCGATAACTTTTATCTGAGGAATAACTTGACAGATGGTTTATACATAAATACGTCAAAACGTCAAAATAATCAAGCAGATAAAAAATATGTCTATTGAAAAATAAGCACCAAACGTCTAAAAGACGCGTACTCTGTAGGCTAACTGTGCTTGTTGTGTATGTTTTAAAAACCGTTTTTTTTACATTTATATTTTTGTATATCTTTGACTTATGTTCTACTGAGCTTATTCATGACACATTCAGTTTGTTCCTACATCATACTCAGAACACATGACTAGAAAGTGTAATTGGACATTGTATATAGTTAATATATTAAGATTCACAGTATTTCTTATAGATCTTATTGTAAAATTGACGGAATCAGTGTATGCGGTTAAATGGTTAAGTTTAAGTAATGTGAGAAGACTGTGATGATGTTATAGGATGAAAATATTAGTATGTGTAAGTGAAACGTCTGTGAAAAGCCACGTGTATTTCCTTAAAATTAAGGTTATGTCGACTTTTGTAAATAAAATAATGATAACATTCTTTTTTAGGTTTCAGAGAAACTTTGGGAACTGTACCTCGTCCCTTTACATATCAACGTTTTGAACGTTTTTTTATCATGTTTGTTAATTTGTTGTTTTGTAATCGCTTCATAGATGGCGTAAAATAAAATTATGACGTTACTTTGCTCAAAATGAAAAGCAATTTTTGACTTAAAATCTCCACTCTCTATTAACCCAATATTGGCTACGTAATATAAATTGATACATAAATTAATAAACTGTAATCTCTAATTACGATTCTAAACTCTAGTTGAGTAAGACTCGCAAAGCTACCACTAAGTACAATAACTAGATAATAGAGTAGTGTTACCGGAGTCAATTATATAATGAAACAGCATAATGTTATATTGTAAGTAAATACGTAGTGAAATATATATTGTTTTCTATGAGGCCGTTCAAGTTTTACGTAAGCATATTTTTTACAATTATTAACCCCACCCTCCCCCACATCAGCAAAAGTAAGCAAAGCTCTTAATGCTTACTAAACATTGGTACATGTATTTTTCAAAGTGTTCTGGTTTCTATATTATAGTCTGATTGCTAATTAAACGGAGTAAACTGACAGATCGAAATGTCAATTTCCAAAATAATTGCTTACTTTCGAAACATAGTGATTGATCTAGTTCAATGTTTATCATTTAAAGAAACAATAACTCAGCACTAGCTTGCAAAATTTGAATTTTATTGCGTATTTTTAGAAATTTAAGCTTAACCTTCCGGCTGAATAATTTTGCGTAAATGATTTTGCGCCTGTGTAAATAATTTTACGTAAATAATAACAGATACGCGAAATGAAAATAATGAAAATTACAAATATTACTTTAGAAAATGAAATGGTTCACTGTATTGAAATGTTTAAATAATCCTAATCTTTTTACCACAGCACTATTTAAATTTCATGAAAATGTGGCAACATTCGAAATGTCAGATAACTCCGTTTAATTAGCAATCCTACGCTAAAAAGAAATTCGATAAAGTAAAATATATGCTGACGTAATCACCATCCACATCCCCCCCATCTCCCATGTCATCAAAAATAAGCAAAGAAGATACCCCTCCCCCCCCCCCACGCCCCCCTGCTGACGTAATACTTGAATGGCCCGAATGCTAAATACACCAACCAGTAACACCATTAATAAAATGTAGATATATATAGCATTTACAGTTGTGCTTTTATAAATACGATCAAATTATGTAAATATCCATTGTAGAGCAGATATAAGATATGTACTGTATCTTCTGCGTGTTCATTCCATAAGTATAGTGAGTCTTATTGTTGTGTGATTTTATTGTATTGATGTAAGTATTTTACCGCGTAAAATTTATCAATAGGTCTAATTGTTGTCGATACATCTAAAAGAATTTTCATTTGATTTTATAACCGAAACATAGTTACTAGAAACGTGAAAAATCAGACGAAAGCGTAATAATTTGTCGGAATAAAACAATAATTTGGTTGTATTGCCTCTGTAACATTTCCTATATTCTACATGATTGTGTCAAAATTATTATTAAGTATTGTTATTCGTAGGTAGTAAAATGTAAGTAGGGACTCAATTCAGTAATTTACTACCTGACGTACCTAAACTTCGGGAACAAAATTGTAGTTAAAGTCAAATTGGATTGTTGACATTTCTAAACGTTTTATTGTAAATAAAAGCATTTATTTCTAATAATTTACATTCCAATTTGTATCTATAATCCTCAGTCCCTTGCCGATGTGTTGATCATGTATGGTGCCTTTGTCGTTTTGAATTTAAATATTTAAGCCGCATACTTATTATGGACACTTGCATATCTTTGTCCAAAAAAAACAGTATGTCGTAAAAATGTAAATACAATAAGTGGGCTCAACTTCTAAAAATATTTTCGCTTATCTTTTCGCTAAGAATAGCCCGTCACTTATTTCCGTGCTTACATTGTTTAAAAATTAAAGGGACAACCTGTGATTAAAGATAAGCAGCACTAACCGCCGAATGTTCATACACTTACGTCGTTTAAGGCCGCCTTATCTGTCAAAATTGTAAGACGAAAATCAATATAAGAAGCCGTTAAAGTTGAGCAGCGTTTGACCATTCGGGCGTTAAATATTGTTATAAATAAGGGGCAGTATGTACAAAACAAAATCACAAATGTATACATAACTCAATGAATAATTGAGATAAAATAAAATATTTAGAAACCGTATCTTGTAGCAGAAACGGAGCTAAATAAATAACAGAATACGTTGCTTCGAAAATCGGGCGCCAAATACGGTATATATCGGTACTATTTACACTAGATAATATTCTACACGATTAATCGTACTGTCTGTGTGAATAGATTAAATAACACTATCGATAATATAACTCATAATATTAAACGTAAACTATCGATAATAGTGCAACACTAGAGTGACATGGATCGTTGTGTAGGATGTATTTGCGTTTGATTTTTTTGTCAGATTCTGAAACCTCTTTTTGGCCAAATATTGTGCAAGTGTTCAAGATATTGCCTGTTGTTTTTATTGAAAACTGTAGCTAGGACTTGTAAATTTTTTATATATATTTAATAGCAATCTCATATTATAAAGCTGTTACTATTAGATTTAATTCACATATATATTTTGTAGTCTATACGCACGGACATAAAAAAACGATGAACAGAGCGCTAGGAACATTGAAAGTGAAGCAGGGTTTTCGACTCATTCGATCTATCGACACGTAATGGCGACGACTGATCGAATGAGCCTGCACTTTTAAAGTTCCTAGCGCTCCGTCCATTTTTCTTTTTATGTCCGTGTCTGTATGATACATTGTTTTCTCATTAAGCTCTGTTATCAGATACTTAAATTGCTAATTTATTAATATTGTTTATATAATTATGCAGAAAGGGATATGAATCGCGTGTATATTCAAGTATTAGAAGGACTGAGGTTCTTTTCACTTGTACCCTAAATTAGGGCTTTGTAAACTCTTTCTTCTTATGTTTAGGGTATAGCCAATGTCTTGTGTTGGGTTTGTGTTTATTTATATTAAAACATATTTTAAGTAAGTGCCTTGTTTTATTTCTATTGATATTGTGATGTCAGTTATACAGAAGGCAAACTATTGATACACAAATATAAAAATAACAGAATTACAAGTACCCTAATACAAATACACTGAACTGACCGATATCGAAATTTATTTTATTGTGGCCAAATGTATGGGACCACCTTTGGAATGATCTTTATCAAATACAAGACAATCGATCCACGTTTGGCGGAGATATCGGATTTTATCGGAAAACAAACAAAGTTACTAAATAAACAAATGACTTTATTATCAATTAAACATTATATAAAAATACAATTAAATTCATCAGTCGAGTCAAAGATATATCACAGAATTTTCAAACAAAGAGTATATTTTTAAACGATTTTGAAATACAATAATAGGGAATTATTATATTGATATTTGGCTTATAATAGTATTGGGTACCTGACTATGTTTGATTTTATACACATATTTATATGTTATAGCAAATAAAAAGAAACTCTTCCCACCCGATGGCTGGCACATGCGTCATACCCGTGAACGGGTGCTACTTGTGTGGACTGGTCTGCTCCGACTTTATTACATTCATTAATTTTATCCATCCATTTAGTTTGGCGATTATTCGCCGTGCCTGTGGAAGTCGCTCAGCAATCGAAATTGTACGTTTTATTGTTTTTATTTTACATGGAGACATGGAGGTTACCTTGTTGTAGATTGGCTGCTCTAATTTAATGTAAATTATGGATTTTTTTTGTTTTCTTATTTTTGTTGTGTATTAATATCTGACTGTAAACTGGTTATTATTCTCAAAAAGAGCAACGTCAGAGTTTCTTGCCCGTTCTTCTCTGACGAACCAGCTTTCCGAATTGGCGGTAGAGTAAACATTTTAGACGGAATCTTAACAATGTGTGACATTTTATGGATTCAATAAACGATTTGATTTGATTTGACTTCTGCGAAAACTGCATCGAAATTGGTTGAAAAATGAGGCAGTAATTCATATTTTTAAATTCTGGAGTGGGGGCATATTGGAGATATCTTGCTATCCCTTTCCAACGCACGTACCGTTATGGCGTGACGTGCTTATACTGATACTTCTTTACTACAGTTTGGCGGTTACACCAAACTTTAAAGGCTTATAACTTTTATATTTTTAAGAATATTTCAATATTTCTTTCTGTTTTATATTTTAGATGACGTAAATTTTATATAAAATGAATAAAAAAATCTAGTCAAGTACCCAATTGTATCTAAATCTCACATAAATCACATATCACCCCGCGGAATGTTTTCTGGCAGGTTCGATTTCATATAATACATGCGTTCTAAATATATGAGCATTACACATTCCCTTAAAATTAAATGTTGATCTTATATCATCTACACAGATTACGTAGTTCCGCCATTGCAGCTTGAGACACTGCTGTTTTGTTTCTCTCCGTTTTGTACCTATAAATAAATTGTATCATCAATAATTGTATTAAATGCACCAATACCAACTGCTTCCAGTATTTCCATTCGCTCCTTTTTTCCTTTTTTTTTGTTAACGCGGGGAAAACGATTTATTGCTACCAACCCACAACCCTTACACTCTATTCCTATCTCCCCTTATCACTCTCTCTTAGCTCCATCGTTATTATGTCCATACTTGCCTACCTGTCTTCAAATGTATAGCGTGATAATATAAATTATATTAATCTAAATTCAGAATTTGCTTGTATTGACCTGTATAAGTGCTTTTTCACATGCCTACGTGACCAATAAAGATTTTTATTGTTTATTTAATTTTTATATGTATAAAATTATAGTATAAAATATACAATCTAAGTAAAACTTCGAATTAGGCACATTTTTGTCATGGTAATTTATTAACTACTAGCTGACCCGCGCAACTTCGTCTGCGTATGAGAGAGAGGGTTGAAAGAGTGAGTCGTAGGCACCTATAGCACAATAATTCTAAAAGAGGTAATGGGATGATCTACTTCGGCCGTCAGTCACCCCGTCTCTCACACCGTCAGTCACACCGTCTGTCAAACCGTCTGGCACCCCGTCTGTCACTCCGTCTGTCACCCGCCTGTCACCCCGTCTGTCACCTCGTCTGTCACCCAGTCGGTCACCCAGTCTGTCACCTTGTCTGTCACCTTGTCTGTCACCCCGTCTATCACCCCGTCTGTCACCACGTCCGTCACCCCGTCTGTCACCCCTTCTGTCACCCGTCTGTCACCTCGTCTGTCACCCGTCTGTCACCCAGTCTATCACCCAGTCTATCACCCCGTCTGTCACCACGTCCGTCACCCCTTCTGTCACCCCGTCTGTCACCCCGCCGGTCACCCCGTCTGTCACCTCGTTTGTCACCCAGTCGGTCACCCCGTCTGTCACCAGTATGTCACCCCGTCTGTCACCACGTCCGTCACCCCGTCTGTCACCCCGTCTGTCACCCTTCTGTCACCCGTCTGTCACCCAGTCGGTCACCCCATCTGTCACCTCGGCTGTCACCCAGTCGGTCACCCCATCTGTCACCCCGTCTGTCACCCCGTCATTCACCTCGTCAGTCACTCCGTCCGCCACCCCATCAGTCAGCCTGTCAGTCACCCCGTCATTCCTCACGTCGGTCACCCCGTCAGTCATCCCATTAGTCACCCCATCAATCACCCCGTCAGTCACCCCTTAGTCACCCTACCATTCATCCCCTTGGTCAACACAAAAATATTTTTTCAAATCGAACCAGTAGTTTCTGAGATATAAAATTCCCCGCTAGCAGCATTTTTTATTTCTGCTCCGCTTCTATTGATCATAGCGTGATGTTATATAGCCTATAGCCACCGTCGATAATTGGGCTATCCAACACAAAAAGAATTTTTCAAATCGAACCAGTAGTTCCTGAGATTAGCGCGTTCAATCAAACAAACAAACAAACAAACAAACTCTTCAGCTTTATAATACTAGTATAGAAGTATAGATAGTATAGATAATAAATTAGTGTCAATAATACATTTTGTGAAGCAAATAATATTCACTTGGATCTTACAATTTCAGCCTTTTTGGACATAAAGTTAATCATTTTTATTAAAATGTAATGTTGTAACAAGCATTTTTAGTCATTTTTATCTGTCCATCTGTCTGTCTGTTATTAACTCGGTTGACTTCAAAAGGGATAACTAGATCACCTGGTAATAGCAAAGGATGGATCCAGTGCTAAAACGAGTAAAGTTTCACCTTGGATCATTTTACGTGGTCGGACCTGCGGGTATTAATATAACCGTTACTTACAAAAACATTTGCGCGGTTCTCGACTTTAAAACTAGTTTGTCTTTTCCTTGGATCAAATGGGATCTAGCGAACTATATCTAAATTTTGCCGAGCTTAGTTCCGTTCCAGAGGTCATAGGGGCGTGCCTACCGTAATATCGGGCACAAATTCCAGACTCCGGATTGATACTCAAAAATCCAATATCACTTCGAACGACCCCGGGATCGAATCAGAAACTTCAGAACGATAGTCGTACCGCGCACAAAAAAACACTACGCCACTGAGGGACAAACTAGTTTTAAAGTTAAGTAGCACGTAAATAAGGTATGTAGCTCGAGCATGAGTCTTTTACATTTATCGCTAGCGATAACGTAAAATAATTTGTACGAAAAACGTCAGTTCCCCACGTAATCGCTAAAGGCGTTCGAGTGTTCCTCATAAAAATATTTTACGTTCTCGCTATAATAATAATAACCTTTTATTTGTCAGAATATCGCTGGCGATAAATCGACCTATCCAAAGAATAAAGTTACATATGATAATGAATCGAAATTGCTTTCTTATTTTTCTGATCTTATTTATTGACCTGTATATTTAACTAGTGAATATTTTTTTAAGCTATGTCATAATTTAACTTGTTATTATGTCATAAATTTAAAAAAATACTAGTATTAGTTAAATATATAGGTTAATTTAAGCTCAGAAAAATATAAAAGCAATTTCGATTAATTATCATATGTAACTTTATTCTTTGGATAGGTCGAAATGTCAAAAAAACTGATAGCCTGCTGTAGTTATGTGGCGACATCTCTGCAATGCGCGCCGAATCAGTTTACAAGCATCGAGCGTCAACGCACAACGGCACTGGCAAAGCTACGGAACAACAGATGGAGCCACTGAATCCTAAATCACGGTGGCAAAGTTTGCAGCAGGCGTTGCATATATTTAACCTCTATAGTCCGATTGCTAATTAAACGGAGTAAACTGACAGATCGAAATGTCAATTTCCAAAATAATTGCTTACTTTCGAAACATAGTGATTGATCTAGTTCAATGTTTATCATTTAAAGAAACAATAACTCAGCACTAGCTTGCAAAATTTGAATTTTATTGCGTATTTTTAGAAATTTAAGCTTAACCTTCCGGCTGAATAATTTTGCGTAAATGATTTTGCGCCTGTGTAAATAATTTTACGTAAATAATAACAGATACGCGAAATGAAAATAATGAAAATTACAAATATTACTTTAGAAAATGAAATGGTTCACTGTATTGAAATGTTTAAATAATCCTAATCTTTTTACCACAGCACTATTTAAATTTCATGAAAATGTGGCAACATTCGAAATGTCAGATAACTCCGTTTAATTAGCAATCCTACGCTAAAAAGAAATTCGATAAAGTAAAATATATGCTGACGTAATCACCATCCACATCCCCCCCATCTCCCATGTCATCAAAAATAAGCAAAGAAGATACCCCTCCCCCCCCCCCCACGCCCCCCTGCTGACGTAATACTTGAATGGCCCGAATGCTAAATACACCAACCAGTAACACCATTAATAAAATGTAGATATATATAGCATTTACAGTTGTGCTTTTATAAATACGATCAAATTATGTAAATATCCATTGTAGAGCAGATATAAGATATGTACTGTATCTTCTGCGTGTTCATTCCATAAGTATAGTGAGTCTTATTGTTGTGTGATTTTATTGTATTGATGTAAGTATTTTACCGCGTAAAATTTATCAATAGGTCTAATTGTTGTCGATACATCTAAAAGAATTTTCATTTGATTTTATAACCGAAACATAGTTACTAGAAACGTGAAAAATCAGACGAAAGCGTAATAATTTGTCGGAATAAAACAATAATTTGGTTGTATTGCCTCTGTAACATTTCCTATATTCTACATGATTGTGTCAAAATTATTATTAAGTATTGTTATTCGTAGGTAGTAAAATGTAAGTAGGGACTCAATTCAGTAATTTACTACCTGACGTACCTAAACTTCGGGAACAAAATTGTAGTTAAAGTCAAATTGGATTGTTGACATTTCTAAACGTTTTATTGTAAATAAAAGCATTTATTTCTAATAATTTACATTCCAATTTGTATCTATAATCCTCAGTCCCTTGCCGATGTGTTGATCATGTATGGTGCCTTTGTCGTTTTGAATTTAAATATTTAAGCCGCATACTTATTATGGACACTTGCATATCTTTGTCCAAAAAAAACAGTATGTCGTAAAAATGTAAATACAATAAGTGGGCTCAACTTCTAAAAATATTTTCGCTTATCTTTTCGCTAAGAATAGCCCGTCACTTATTTCCGTGCTTACATTGTTTAAAAATTAAAGGGACAACCTGTGATTAAAGATAAGCAGCACTAACCGCCGAATGTTCATACACTTACGTCGTTTAAGGCCGCCTTATCTGTCAAAATTGTAAGACGAAAATCAATATAAGAAGCCGTTAAAGTTGAGCAGCGTTTGACCATTCGGGCGTTAAATATTGTTATAAATAAGGGGCAGTATGTACAAAACAAAATCACAAATGTATACATAACTCAATGAATAATTGAGATAAAATAAAATATTTAGAAACCGTATCTTGTAGCAGAAACGGAGCTAAATAAATAACAGAATACGTTGCTTCGAAAATCGGGCGCCAAATACGGTATATATCGGTACTATTTACACTAGATAATATTCTACACGATTAATCGTACTGTCTGTGTGAATAGATTAAATAACACTATCGATAATATAACTCATAATATTAAACGTAAACTATCGATAATAGTGCAACACTAGAGTGACATGGATCGTTGTGTAGGATGTATTTGCGTTTGATTTTTTTGTCAGATTCTGAAACCTCTTTTTGGCCAAATATTGTGCAAGTGTTCAAGATATTGCCTGTTGTTTTTATTGAAAACTGTAGCTAGGACTTGTAAATTTTTTATATATATTTAATAGCAATCTCATATTATAAAGCTGTTACTATTAGATTTAATTCACATATATATTTTGTAGTCTATACGCACGGACATAAAAAAACGATGAACAGAGCGCTAGGAACATTGAAAGTGAAGCAGGGTTTTCGACTCATTCGATCTATCGACACGTAATGGCGACGACTGATCGAATGAGCCTGCACTTTTAAAGTTCCTAGCGCTCCGTCCATTTTTCTTTTTATGTCCGTGTCTGTATGATACATTGTTTTCTCATTAAGCTCTGTTATCAGATACTTAAATTGCTAATTTATTAATATTGTTTATATAATTATGCAGAAAGGGATATGAATCGCGTGTATATTCAAGTATTAGAAGGACTGAGGTTCTTTTCACTTGTACCCTAAATTAGGGCTTTGTAAACTCTTTCTTCTTATGTTTAGGGTATAGCCAATGTCTTGTGTTGGGTTTGTGTTTATTTATATTAAAACATATTTTAAGTAAGTGCCTTGTTTTATTTCTATTGATATTGTGATGTCAGTTATACAGAAGGCAAACTATTGATACACAAATATAAAAATAACAGAATTACAAGTACCCTAATACAAATACACTGAACTGACCGATATCGAAATTTATTTTATTGTGGCCAAATGTATGGGACCACCTTTGGAATGATCTTTATCAAATACAAGACAATCGATCCACGTTTGGCGGAGATATCGGATTTTATCGGAAAACAAACAAAGTTACTAAATAAACAAATGACTTTATTATCAATTAAACATTATATAAAAATACAATTAAATTCATCAGTCGAGTCAAAGATATATCACAGAATTTTCAAACAAAGAGTATATTTTTAAACGATTTTGAAATACAATAATAGGGAATTATTATATTGATATTTGGCTTATAATAGTATTGGGTACCTGACTATGTTTGATTTTATACACATATTTATATGTTATAGCAAATAAAAAGAAACTCTTCCCACCCGATGGCTGGCACATGCGTCATACCCGTGAACGGGTGCTACTTGTGTGGACTGGTCTGCTCCGACTTTATTACATTCATTAATTTTATCCATCCATTTAGTTTGGCGATTATTCGCCGTGCCTGTGGAAGTCGCTCAGCAATCGAAATTGTACGTTTTATTGTTTTTATTTTACATGGAGACATGGAGGTTACCTTGTTGTAGATTGGCTGCTCTAATTTAATGTAAATTATGGATTTTTTTTGTTTTCTTATTTTTGTTGTGTATTAATATCTGACTGTAAACTGGTTATTATTCTCAAAAAGAGCAACGTCAGAGTTTCTTGCCCGTTCTTCTCTGACGAACCAGCTTTCCGAATTGGCGGTAGAGTAAACATTTTAGACGGAATCTTAACAATGTGTGACATTTTATGGATTCAATAAACGATTTGATTTGATTTGACTTCTGCGAAAACTGCATCGAAATTGGTTGAAAAATGAGGCAGTAATTCATATTTTTAAATTCTGGAGTGGGGGCATATTGGAGATATCTTGCTATCCCTTTCCAACGCACGTACCGTTATGGCGTGACGTGCTTATACTGATACTTCTTTACTACAGTTTGGCGGTTACACCAAACTTTAAAGGCTTATAACTTTTATATTTTTAAGAATATTTCAATATTTCTTTCTGTTTTATATTTTAGATGACGTAAATTTTATATAAAATGAATAAAAAAATCTAGTCAAGTACCCAATTGTATCTAAATCTCACATAAATCACATATCACCCCGCGGAATGTTTTCTGGCAGGTTCGATTTCATATAATACATGCGTTCTAAATATATGAGCATTACACATTCCCTTAAAATTAAATGTTGATCTTATATCATCTACACAGATTACGTAGTTCCGCCATTGCAGCTTGAGACACTGCTGTTTTGTTTCTCTCCGTTTTGTACCTATAAATAAATTGTATCATCAATAATTGTATTAAATGCACCAATACCAACTGCTTCCAGTATTTCCATTCGCTCCTTTTTTCCTTTTTTTTTGTTAACGCGGGGAAAACGATTTATTGCTACCAACCCACAACCCTTACACTCTATTCCTATCTCCCCTTATCACTCTCTCTTAGCTCCATCGTTATTATGTCCATACTTGCCTACCTGTCTTCAAATGTATAGCGTGATAATATAAATTATATTAATCTAAATTCAGAATTTGCTTGTATTGACCTGTATAAGTGCTTTTTCACATGCCTACGTGACCAATAAAGATTTTTATTGTTTATTTAATTTTTATATGTATAAAATTATAGTATAAAATATACAATCTAAGTAAAACTTCGAATTAGGCACATTTTTGTCATGGTAATTTATTAACTACTAGCTGACCCGCGCAACTTCGTCTGCGTATGAGAGAGAGGGTTGAAAGAGTGAGTCGTAGGCACCTATAGCACAATAATTCTAAAAGAGGTAATGGGATGATCTACTTCGGCCGTCAGTCACCCCGTCTCTCACACCGTCAGTCACACCGTCTGTCAAACCGTCTGGCACCCCGTCTGTCACTCCGTCTGTCACCCGCCTGTCACCCCGTCTGTCACCTCGTCTGTCACCCAGTCGGTCACCCAGTCTGTCACCTTGTCTGTCACCTTGTCTGTCACCCCGTCTATCACCCCGTCTGTCACCACGTCCGTCACCCCGTCTGTCACCCCTTCTGTCACCCGTCTGTCACCTCGTCTGTCACCCGTCTGTCACCCAGTCTATCACCCAGTCTATCACCCCGTCTGTCACCACGTCCGTCACCCCTTCTGTCACCCCGTCTGTCACCCCGCCGGTCACCCCGTCTGTCACCTCGTTTGTCACCCAGTCGGTCACCCCGTCTGTCACCAGTATGTCACCCCGTCTGTCACCACGTCCGTCACCCCGTCTGTCACCCCGTCTGTCACCCTTCTGTCACCCGTCTGTCACCCAGTCGGTCACCCCATCTGTCACCTCGGCTGTCACCCAGTCGGTCACCCCATCTGTCACCCCGTCTGTCACCCCGTCATTCACCTCGTCAGTCACTCCGTCCGCCACCCCATCAGTCAGCCTGTCAGTCACCCCGTCATTCCTCACGTCGGTCACCCCGTCAGTCATCCCATTAGTCACCCCATCAATCACCCCGTCAGTCACCCCTTAGTCACCCTACCATTCATCCCCTTGGTCAACACAAAAATATTTTTTCAAATCGAACCAGTAGTTTCTGAGATATAAAATTCCCCGCTAGCAGCATTTTTTATTTCTGCTCCGCTTCTATTGATCATAGCGTGATGTTATATAGCCTATAGCCACCGTCGATAATTGGGCTATCCAACACAAAAAGAATTTTTCAAATCGAACCAGTAGTTCCTGAGATTAGCGCGTTCAATCAAACAAACAAACAAACAAACAAACTCTTCAGCTTTATAATACTAGTATAGAAGTATAGATAGTATAGATAATAAATTAGTGTCAATAATACATTTTGTGAAGCAAATAATATTCACTTGGATCTTACAATTTCAGCCTTTTTGGACATAAAGTTAATCATTTTTATTAAAATGTAATGTTGTAACAAGCATTTTTAGTCATTTTTATCTGTCCATCTGTCTGTCTGTTATTAACTCGGTTGACTTCAAAAGGGATAACTAGATCACCTGGTAATAGCAAAGGATGGATCCAGTGCTAAAACGAGTAAAGTTTCACCTTGGATCATTTTACGTGGTCGGACCTGCGGGTATTAATATAACCGTTACTTACAAAAACATTTGCGCGGTTCTCGACTTTAAAACTAGTTTGTCTTTTCCTTGGATCAAATGGGATCTAGCGAACTATATCTAAATTTTGCCGAGCTTAGTTCCGTTCCAGAGGTCATAGGGGCGTGCCTACCGTAATATCGGGCACAAATTCCAGACTCCGGATTGATACTCAA
Source organism: Clanis bilineata (assembly GCA_036417725.1). NCBI lineage: Eukaryota > Metazoa > Arthropoda > Insecta > Lepidoptera > Sphingidae > Clanis > Clanis bilineata. The sequence goes on along the minus strand of CM071146.1, from coordinate 7,641,975 downwards.
AAATCCAATATCACTTCGAACGACCCCGGGATCGAATCAGAAACTTCAGAACGATAGTCGTACCGCGCACAAAAAAACACTACGCCACTGAGGGACAAACTAGTTTTAAAGTTAAGTAGCACGTAAATAAGGTATGTAGCTCGAGCATGAGTCTTTTACATTTATCGCTAGCGATAACGTAAAATAATTTGTACGAAAAACGTCAGTTCCCCACGTAATCGCTAAAGGCGTTCGAGTGTTCCTCATAAAAATATTTTACGTTCTCGCTATAATAATAATAACCTTTTATTTGTCAGAATATCGCTGGCGATAAATCGACCTATCCAAAGAATAAAGTTACATATGATAATGAATCGAAATTGCTTTCTTATTTTTCTGATCTTATTTATTGACCTGTATATTTAACTAGTGAATATTTTTTTAAGCTATGTCATAATTTAACTTGTTATTATGTCATAAATTTAAAAAAATACTAGTATTAGTTAAATATATAGGTTAATTTAAGCTCAGAAAAATATAAAAGCAATTTCGATTAATTATCATATGTAACTTTATTCTTTGGATAGGTCGAAATGTCAAAAAAACTGATAGCCTGCTGTAGTTATGTGGCGACATCTCTGCAATGCGCGCCGAATCAGTTTACAAGCATCGAGCGTCAACGCACAACGGCACTGGCAAAGCTACGGAACAACAGATGGAGCCACTGAATCCTAAATCACGGTGGCAAAGTTTGCAGCAGGCGTTGCATATATTTAACCTCTATAGTCCGATTGCTAATTAAACGGAGTAAACTGACAGATCGAAATGTCAATTTCCAAAATAATTGCTTACTTTCGAAACATAGTGATTGATCTAGTTCAATGTTTATCATTTAAAGAAACAATAACTCAGCACTAGCTTGCAAAATTTGAATTTTATTGCGTATTTTTAGAAATTTAAGCTTAACCTTCCGGCTGAATAATTTTGCGTAAATGATTTTGCGCCTGTGTAAATAATTTTACGTAAATAATAACAGATACGCGAAATGAAAATAATGAAAATTACAAATATTACTTTAGAAAATGAAATGGTTCACTGTATTGAAATGTTTAAATAATCCTAATCTTTTTACCACAGCACTATTTAAATTTCATGAAAATGTGGCAACATTCGAAATGTCAGATAACTCCGTTTAATTAGCAATCCTACGCTAAAAAGAAATTCGATAAAGTAAAATATATGCTGACGTAATCACCATCCACATCCCCCCCATCTCCCATGTCATCAAAAATAAGCAAAGAAGATACCCCTCCCCCCCCCCCACGCCCCCCTGCTGACGTAATACTTGAATGGCCCGAATGCTAAATACACCAACCAGTAACACCATTAATAAAATGTAGATATATATAGCATTTACAGTTGTGCTTTTATAAATACGATCAAATTATGTAAATATCCATTGTAGAGCAGATATAAGATATGTACTGTATCTTCTGCGTGTTCATTCCATAAGTATAGTGAGTCTTATTGTTGTGTGATTTTATTGTATTGATGTAAGTATTTTACCGCGTAAAATTTATCAATAGGTCTAATTGTTGTCGATACATCTAAAAGAATTTTCATTTGATTTTATAACCGAAACATAGTTACTAGAAACGTGAAAAATCAGACGAAAGCGTAATAATTTGTCGGAATAAAACAATAATTTGGTTGTATTGCCTCTGTAACATTTCCTATATTCTACATGATTGTGTCAAAATTATTATTAAGTATTGTTATTCGTAGGTAGTAAAATGTAAGTAGGGACTCAATTCAGTAATTTACTACCTGACGTACCTAAACTTCGGGAACAAAATTGTAGTTAAAGTCAAATTGGATTGTTGACATTTCTAAACGTTTTATTGTAAATAAAAGCATTTATTTCTAATAATTTACATTCCAATTTGTATCTATAATCCTCAGTCCCTTGCCGATGTGTTGATCATGTATGGTGCCTTTGTCGTTTTGAATTTAAATATTTAAGCCGCATACTTATTATGGACACTTGCATATCTTTGTCCAAAAAAAACAGTATGTCGTAAAAATGTAAATACAATAAGTGGGCTCAACTTCTAAAAATATTTTCGCTTATCTTTTCGCTAAGAATAGCCCGTCACTTATTTCCGTGCTTACATTGTTTAAAAATTAAAGGGACAACCTGTGATTAAAGATAAGCAGCACTAACCGCCGAATGTTCATACACTTACGTCGTTTAAGGCCGCCTTATCTGTCAAAATTGTAAGACGAAAATCAATATAAGAAGCCGTTAAAGTTGAGCAGCGTTTGACCATTCGGGCGTTAAATATTGTTATAAATAAGGGGCAGTATGTACAAAACAAAATCACAAATGTATACATAACTCAATGAATAATTGAGATAAAATAAAATATTTAGAAACCGTATCTTGTAGCAGAAACGGAGCTAAATAAATAACAGAATACGTTGCTTCGAAAATCGGGCGCCAAATACGGTATATATCGGTACTATTTACACTAGATAATATTCTACACGATTAATCGTACTGTCTGTGTGAATAGATTAAATAACACTATCGATAATATAACTCATAATATTAAACGTAAACTATCGATAATAGTGCAACACTAGAGTGACATGGATCGTTGTGTAGGATGTATTTGCGTTTGATTTTTTTGTCAGATTCTGAAACCTCTTTTTGGCCAAATATTGTGCAAGTGTTCAAGATATTGCCTGTTGTTTTTATTGAAAACTGTAGCTAGGACTTGTAAATTTTTTATATATATTTAATAGCAATCTCATATTATAAAGCTGTTACTATTAGATTTAATTCACATATATATTTTGTAGTCTATACGCACGGACATAAAAAAACGATGAACAGAGCGCTAGGAACATTGAAAGTGAAGCAGGGTTTTCGACTCATTCGATCTATCGACACGTAATGGCGACGACTGATCGAATGAGCCTGCACTTTTAAAGTTCCTAGCGCTCCGTCCATTTTTCTTTTTATGTCCGTGTCTGTATGATACATTGTTTTCTCATTAAGCTCTGTTATCAGATACTTAAATTGCTAATTTATTAATATTGTTTATATAATTATGCAGAAAGGGATATGAATCGCGTGTATATTCAAGTATTAGAAGGACTGAGGTTCTTTTCACTTGTACCCTAAATTAGGGCTTTGTAAACTCTTTCTTCTTATGTTTAGGGTATAGCCAATGTCTTGTGTTGGGTTTGTGTTTATTTATATTAAAACATATTTTAAGTAAGTGCCTTGTTTTATTTCTATTGATATTGTGATGTCAGTTATACAGAAGGCAAACTATTGATACACAAATATAAAAATAACAGAATTACAAGTACCCTAATACAAATACACTGAACTGACCGATATCGAAATTTATTTTATTGTGGCCAAATGTATGGGACCACCTTTGGAATGATCTTTATCAAATACAAGACAATCGATCCACGTTTGGCGGAGATATCGGATTTTATCGGAAAACAAACAAAGTTACTAAATAAACAAATGACTTTATTATCAATTAAACATTATATAAAAATACAATTAAATTCATCAGTCGAGTCAAAGATATATCACAGAATTTTCAAACAAAGAGTATATTTTTAAACGATTTTGAAATACAATAATAGGGAATTATTATATTGATATTTGGCTTATAATAGTATTGGGTACCTGACTATGTTTGATTTTATACACATATTTATATGTTATAGCAAATAAAAAGAAACTCTTCCCACCCGATGGCTGGCACATGCGTCATACCCGTGAACGGGTGCTACTTGTGTGGACTGGTCTGCTCCGACTTTATTACATTCATTAATTTTATCCATCCATTTAGTTTGGCGATTATTCGCCGTGCCTGTGGAAGTCGCTCAGCAATCGAAATTGTACGTTTTATTGTTTTTATTTTACATGGAGACATGGAGGTTACCTTGTTGTAGATTGGCTGCTCTAATTTAATGTAAATTATGGATTTTTTTTGTTTTCTTATTTTTGTTGTGTATTAATATCTGACTGTAAACTGGTTATTATTCTCAAAAAGAGCAACGTCAGAGTTTCTTGCCCGTTCTTCTCTGACGAACCAGCTTTCCGAATTGGCGGTAGAGTAAACATTTTAGACGGAATCTTAACAATGTGTGACATTTTATGGATTCAATAAACGATTTGATTTGATTTGACTTCTGCGAAAACTGCATCGAAATTGGTTGAAAAATGAGGCAGTAATTCATATTTTTAAATTCTGGAGTGGGGGCATATTGGAGATATCTTGCTATCCCTTTCCAACGCACGTACCGTTATGGCGTGACGTGCTTATACTGATACTTCTTTACTACAGTTTGGCGGTTACACCAAACTTTAAAGGCTTATAACTTTTATATTTTTAAGAATATTTCAATATTTCTTTCTGTTTTATATTTTAGATGACGTAAATTTTATATAAAATGAATAAAAAAATCTAGTCAAGTACCCAATTGTATCTAAATCTCACATAAATCACATATCACCCCGCGGAATGTTTTCTGGCAGGTTCGATTTCATATAATACATGCGTTCTAAATATATGAGCATTACACATTCCCTTAAAATTAAATGTTGATCTTATATCATCTACACAGATTACGTAGTTCCGCCATTGCAGCTTGAGACACTGCTGTTTTGTTTCTCTCCGTTTTGTACCTATAAATAAATTGTATCATCAATAATTGTATTAAATGCACCAATACCAACTGCTTCCAGTATTTCCATTCGCTCCTTTTTTCCTTTTTTTTTGTTAACGCGGGGAAAACGATTTATTGCTACCAACCCACAACCCTTACACTCTATTCCTATCTCCCCTTATCACTCTCTCTTAGCTCCATCGTTATTATGTCCATACTTGCCTACCTGTCTTCAAATGTATAGCGTGATAATATAAATTATATTAATCTAAATTCAGAATTTGCTTGTATTGACCTGTATAAGTGCTTTTTCACATGCCTACGTGACCAATAAAGATTTTTATTGTTTATTTAATTTTTATATGTATAAAATTATGGTATAAAATATACAATCTAAGTAAAACTTCGAATTAGGCACATTTTTGTCATGGTAATTTATTAACTACTAGCTGACCCGCGCAACTTCGTCTGCGTATGAGAGAGAGGGTTGAAAGAGTGAGTCGTAGGCACCTATAGCACAATAATTCTAAAAGAGGTAATGGGATGATCTACTTCGGCCGTCAGTCACCCCGTCTCTCACACCGTCAGTCACACCGTCTGTCAAACCGTCTGGCACCCCGTCTGTCACTCCGTCTGTCACCCGCCTGTCACCCCGTCTGTCACCTCGTCTGTCACCCAGTCGGTCACCCAGTCTGTCACCTTGTCTGTCACCTTGTCTGTCACCCCGTCTATCACCCCGTCTGTCACCACGTCCGTCACCCCGTCTGTCACCCCTTCTGTCACCCGTCTGTCACCTCGTCTGTCACCCGTCTGTCACCCAGTCTATCACCCCGTCTGTCACCACGTCCGTCACCCCTTCTGTCACCCCGTCTGTCACCCCGCCGGTCACCCCGTCTGTCACCTCGTTTGTCACCCAGTCGGTCACCCCGTCTGTCACCAGTATGTCACCCCGTCTGTCACCACGTCCGTCACCCCGTCTGTCACCCCGTCTGTCACCCTTCTGTCACCCGTCTGTCACCCAGTCGGTCACCCCATCTGTCACCTCGGCTGTCACCCAGTCGGTCACCCCATCTGTCACCCCGTCTGTCACCCCGTCATTCACCTCGTCAGTCACTCCGTCCGCCACCCCATCAGTCAGCCTGTCAGTCACCCCGTCATTCCTCACGTCGGTCACCCCGTCAGTCATCCCATTAGTCACCCCATCAATCACCCCGTCAGTCACCCCTTAGTCACCCTACCATTCATCCCCTTGGTCAACACAAAAATATTTTTTCAAATCGAACCAGTAGTTTCTGAGATATAAAATTCCCCGCTAGCAGCATTTTTTATTTCTGCTCCGCTTCTATTGATCATAGCGTGATGTTATATAGCCTATAGCCACCGTCGATAATTGGGCTATCCAACACAAAAAGAATTTTTCAAATCGAACCAGTAGTTCCTGAGATTAGCGCGTTCAATCAAACAAACAAACAAACAAACAAACTCTTCAGCTTTATAATACTAGTATAGAAGTATAGATAGTATAGATAATAAATTAGTGTCAATAATACATTTTGTGAAGCAAATAATATTCACTTGGATCTTACAATTTCAGCCTTTTTGGACATAAAGTTAATCATTTTTATTAAAATGTAATGTTGTAACAAGCATTTTTAGTCATTTTTATCTGTCCATCTGTCTGTCTGTTATTAACTCGGTTGACTTCAAAAGGGATAACTAGATCACCTGGTAATAGCAAAGGATGGATCCAGTGCTAAAACGAGTAAAGTTTCACCTTGGATCATTTTACGTGGTCGGACCTGCGGGTATTAATATAACCGTTACTTACAAAAACATTTGCGCGGTTCTCGACTTTAAAACTAGTTTGTCTTTTCCTTGGATCAAATGGGATCTAGCGAACTATATCTAAATTTTGCCGAGCTTAGTTCCGTTCCAGAGGTCATAGGGGCGTGCCTACCGTAATATCGGGCACAAATTCCAGACTCCGGATTGATACTCAAAAATCCAATATCACTTCGAACGACCCCGGGATCGAATCAGAAACTTCAGAACGATAGTCGTACCGCGCACAAAAAAACACTACGCCACTGAGGGACAAACTAGTTTTAAAGTTAAGTAGCACGTAAATAAGGTATGTAGCTCGAGCATGAGTCTTTTACATTTATCGCTAGCGATAACGTAAAATAATTTGTACGAAAAACGTCAGTTCCCCACGTAATCGCTAAAGGCGTTCGAGTGTTCCTCATAAAAATATTTTACGTTCTCGCTATAATAATAATAACCTTTTATTTGTCAGAATATCGCTGGCGATAAATCGACCTATCCAAAGAATAAAGTTACATATGATAATGAATCGAAATTGCTTTCTTATTTTTCTGATCTTATTTATTGACCTGTATATTTAACTAGTGAATATTTTTTTAAGCTATGTCATAATTTAACTTGTTATTATGTCATAAATTTAAAAAAATACTAGTATTAGTTAAATATATAGGTTAATTTAAGCTCAGAAAAATATAAAAGCAATTTCGATTAATTATCATATGTAACTTTATTCTTTGGATAGGTCGAAATGTCAAAAAAACTGATAGCCTGCTGTAGTTATGTGGCGACATCTCTGCAATGCGCGCCGAATCAGTTTACAAGCATCGAGCGTCAACGCACAACGGCACTGGCAAAGCTACGGAACAACAGATGGAGCCACTGAATCCTAAATCACGGTGGCAAAGTTTGCAGCAGGCGTTGCATATATTTAACCTCTATAGTCCGATTGCTAATTAAACGGAGTAAACTGACAGATCGAAATGTCAATTTCCAAAATAATTGCTTACTTTCGAAACATAGTGATTGATCTAGTTCAATGTTTATCATTTAAAGAAACAATAACTCAGCACTAGCTTGCAAAATTTGAATTTTATTGCGTATTTTTAGAAATTTAAGCTTAACCTTCCGGCTGAATAATTTTGCGTAAATGATTTTGCGCCTGTGTAAATAATTTTACGTAAATAATAACAGATACGCGAAATGAAAATAATGAAAATTACAAATATTACTTTAGAAAATGAAATGGTTCACTGTATTGAAATGTTTAAATAATCCTAATCTTTTTACCACAGCACTATTTAAATTTCATGAAAATGTGGCAACATTCGAAATGTCAGATAACTCCGTTTAATTAGCAATCCTACGCTAAAAAGAAATTCGATAAAGTAAAATATATGCTGACGTAATCACCATCCACATCCCCCCCATCTCCCATGTCATCAAAAATAAGCAAAGAAGATACCCCTCCCCCCCCCCCCCCACGCCCCCCTGCTGACGTAATACTTGAATGGCCCGAATGCTAAATACACCAACCAGTAACACCATTAATAAAATGTAGATATATATAGCATTTACAGTTGTGCTTTTATAAATACGATCAAATTATGTAAATATCCATTGTAGAGCAGATATAAGATATGTACTGTATCTTCTGCGTGTTCATTCCATAAGTATAGTGAGTCTTATTGTTGTGTGATTTTATTGTATTGATGTAAGTATTTTACCGCGTAAAATTTATCAATAGGTCTAATTGTTGTCGATACATCTAAAAGAATTTTCATTTGATTTTATAACCGAAACATAGTTACTAGAAACGTGAAAAATCAGACGAAAGCGTAATAATTTGTCGGAATAAAACAATAATTTGGTTGTATTGCCTCTGTAACATTTCCTATATTCTACATGATTGTGTCAAAATTATTATTAAGTATTGTTATTCGTAGGTAGTAAAATGTAAGTAGGGACTCAATTCAGTAATTTACTACCTGACGTACCTAAACTTCGGGAACAAAATTGTAGTTAAAGTCAAATTGGATTGTTGACATTTCTAAACGTTTTATTGTAAATAAAAGCATTTATTTCTAATAATTTACATTCCAATTTGTATCTATAATCCTCAGTCCCTTGCCGATGTGTTGATCATGTATGGTGCCTTTGTCGTTTTGAATTTAAATATTTAAGCCGCATACTTATTATGGACACTTGCATATCTTTGTCCAAAAAAAACAGTATGTCGTAAAAATGTAAATACAATAAGTGGGCTCAACTTCTAAAAATATTTTCGCTTATCTTTTCGCTAAGAATAGCCCGTCACTTATTTCCGTGCTTACATTGTTTAAAAATTAAAGGGACAACCTGTGGTTAAAGATCTTACGTCGTTTAAGGCCGCTTTATCTGTCAAAATTGTATGGCGAAAATCAATATAAGAAGCCGTTAAAGTTGAGCAGCGTTTGACCATTCGGGCGTTAAATATTGTTATAAATAAGGGGCAGTATGTACAAAACTAAATCACAAATGTATACATAACTCAATGAATAATTGAGATAAAATAAAATATTTACAAACTGTATCTTGTAGCAGAAACGGAGCTAAATAAATAACAGAATACGTTGCTTCGAAAATCGGGCGCCAAATACGGTATATATCGGTACTATTTACACTAGATAATATTCTACTACAATACTGCCTCCGTGGCGTGGTGGTATTTCGGTACGACTACGGTTCTGAGGTCTCGGGTTCGATCCCCGGGTCGGGCAAAGTGATATTGGATTTTTCCATATCAGCCCGGAGTCTGGAATTTGTGCCCGATATGGCGATAGGCTCGCCCCCTATCACATCTGGGACGAAACTAAGCTCGGCGAAATGTGGGTGTTCTAGTTCGCTAGTGCACCTCTGCCTACCCCTTCGGGGATACAGGCGTGAGCTTATGTTATGTTATGTTAATATTCTACACGATCAATCGTACTGTCTGTGTGAATAGATTAAATAACACTATCGATAATATAACGCATAATATTAAACGTAAACTATCGATAATAGTGCAACACTAGAGTGACATGGATCGTTGTGTAGGATGTATGTATTTGTGTTTGATTTTTTTTGTCAGATTCTGAAACCTCTTTTTGGCCAAATATTGTGCAAGTGTTCAAGATATTGCCTGTTGTTTTTATTGAAAACTGTAGCTAGGACTTGTAAATTTTTTATATATAAATATATATATATATATATATATATATATATATATATATATATATATATATATATATATATATATATATATATATATATATATTTAATAGCAATCTCATATTATAAAGCTGTTACTATTAGATTTAATTCACATATATATTTTGTAATCTGTATGCACGGACATAAAAAAAAACGATGAACAGAGCGCTAGGAACATTGAAAGTGAAGCAGGGTTTTCGGCTCATTCGATCTATCGACACGTAATGGCGACGCTGATCGAATGAGCCTGCACTTTTAAAGTTCCTAGCGCTCCGTCCATTTTTCATTTTATGTCCGTGTCTATATGATACATTGTTTTCTCATTAAGCTCTGTTATCAGATACTTAAATTGCTAATTTATTAATATTGTTTATATAAATATGCAGAAAGGGATATGAATCGCGTGTAATATTCAAGTATTAGAAGGACTGAGGTTCTTTTCACTTGTACCCTAAATTAGGGCTTTGTAAACTCTTTCATCTTATGTTTAGGGTATAGCCAATGTCTTGTGTTGGGTTTGTGTTTATTTATATTAAAACATATTTTAAGTAAGTGCCTTGTTTTATTTCTATTGATATTGTGATGTCAGTTATAAGGCAAACTATTGATACACAAATATAAAAATAACAGAATTACAAGTACCCTAATACAAATACACTGAACTGACCGATATCGACATTTATTTTATCGTGGCCAAATGTATGAGACCACCTTTGGAATGATCTTTATCAAATACAAGACAATCGATCCACGTTTGGCGGAGATATCGGATTTTATCGGAAAACAAACAAAGTTACTAAATAAACAAATGACTTTATTATCAATTAAACATTATATAAAAATACAATTAAATTCATCAGTCGAGTCAAAGATATATCACAGAATTTTCAAACAAAGAGTATATTTTTAAACGATTTTGAAATACAATAATAGGGAATTATTATATTGATATTTGGCTTATAATTGGGTACTTGACTATGTTTGATTTTATACACATAATAAAAAGAAACCCTTCTGCGAAAACTGCATCGAAATTGGTTGAAAAATGAGGCAATAATTCATATTTTTAAATTCTGGAGTGGGGGCATATTGGAGATATCTTGCTATCCCTTTCTAACGCACGTACCGTTATAGCGTGACGTGATTATACTGATACTTCTTTACTACAGTTTGGAAGTTACACCAAACTTTAAAGGCTTATAACTTTTATATTTTTAAGAATATTTCAATATTTCTTTCTGTTTTATATTTTAGATGACGTAAATTTCATATAAAATGAATAAAAAAATCTAGTCAAGTACCCAATTGTATCTAAATCTCACATAAATCACATATAACCCCGCGGAATGTTTTCTGGCAGGTTCGATTTCATATAATACATGCGTTCTAAATATATGAGCATTACACATTCCCTTAAAATTAAATGTTGATCTTATATCATCTACACAGATTACGTAGTTCCGCCATTGCAGCTTGAGACACTGCTGTTTTATTTCTCTCCGTTTTGTACCTATAAATAAATTGTATCATCAATAAATAATAATAAATAAATGGTATTCAATGCACCAATCTCAACTGCTTCCAGTATTTCCAGTCACCTTTTTTTTGCTTACGCGGGGAAACGATAATCCACTCCGGAGGGAAGGTGCCGCCATTCCTGCCATATCCCATTTCCTTTTCCACAACCCACAACCCTTACTATTCCTAACGCCCCTTATCACCCCCTCTTTGCTCCATCGTTAATATGTCCATACTTGCCTGCCTGTCTTCAAATGTATAGCGTGATAATATAAATTATATTAATCTAAATTCAGAATTTGCTTGTATTTTCCTGTATAAGTGCTTTTTCATATGCCTACGTGACCAATAAAGATGTATATTATTTATTTAATTTTTTATAGGTATAAAATTATGGTATACCTCGGGTGTACATAAGTTTTGAGACGAAATAAAAGTTGCATAACTTTTTTAACAATTAACTAATATTTTTAAAATTTTCAGTAAGCATTAAGTAGATAATAATCAACAATAACATATAATTATTATTCAAAATGACCACCCTTGTTTTTAATACAGGCCCTTAGACGATTGGCCAGTCATCAATGGCGGCACGAACCTTTTCCAGCGGAATCCGCTTTGGTTCTTGGACGAGGGCTCACTTCAGTGACTCCAAGTTTGGGTGGGACTTTCGGCAGGCCCTGAGCTCTAATTCAGACCACAATGAATAATCCAGCGGGTTGAGATCGGAGCTGGAGGAGGGCCATTCGTCCGCGCGATGAAGGCTGGTACATTTTCCCTCAGCCAAGCTTGGGTGGTTTTTGTCTTATGGGATGGCGCGGAGTCTTGCTGGAAAACCCAGTACTTGTTGTGAAGTAAAGTACGTGTCAGGGGTTTCACAACAGGCTCTAAAATGTCATTTCGGTAATTTTTAGCTTTAACCTTGACGCCATGTTGGCAGAAAAGGAGCGGAGTCACACCTTCATATGAAACGCCCCACCATACCATAACACTAGCCGGATGATGGGTACGCGAGACATTCCGTGCTGAAGCTGGGACGTCCTTGCTGCTTTTGGCATACACTTTGTTGTTTTGTTCGGTTAAACTTTTCTTCGACAGTAAATATTGTTTCGTCGGTGAAGAGGATCATCCTCACATCGTGTCTCTTGAGCAGTACTGGACAACGTTCGCGTCGTTCGTATTAAAAACATGGGTGGCCATTTTGAATAATAGTTATATTTTATTGTTGATTATTATCTACTTAATGCTTACTGAAAATTTTAAAAATATAAGTTAAATATTAAAAAAGTTATGCAACTTTTCTTTCGTCTCAAAGCTTATGTATACACGAGGTAAAATATACAATCCAAGTAAAACTTCGATTTGGGCACATTTTTGTCATGGTAAATTATTAACTATAATAAATTAGTGTCAATAATACATTCCGTGAAGTAAATAATATTCGTTTGGATCTTACAATTTCAGCCTTTATTGACATAAAGTTACACATTTTTATTAAAAATATAATATTTTAACAAGCATTTTTACTAATTTTTATCTATCCATCTGTCTGTTTGTTATTAACTCGGTTAACTTCAAAAGGGATATCTAGATCACCTGGTAATAGCAAAGGATGGATCCAGTGCTAAAACGAGTAAAGTTTCACCTTGGATCCTAGAATTTTACGTGGTTGGACCTGCGGGTTTTAATATAACCGTTACTTATAAAAACATTTGCGCGGTTCTCGACTTTAAAACTAGTTTGTCTTTTCCTTGCGTCAAATTGTTTGAAAATTAAAGGGACAATACATACATAAGCTCACGCCAGTATCGCTGTAGGGGATCAAATGGGATCTAGCGAACTACATTTACATTTTGCCGAGCTTAGTTCCGTTCCAGAGGTCATAGGGGCGTGCCTACCGTAATATCGGCCACAAATTCCAGACTCCGGACTGCTACTCAAAAATCCAATATAACTTCGAACGATCCGGGGATCGAAACCGAAACTTCAGAACAATACAACAATAGTAGCGCGTAAATAAGGTCTGTAGCTCGAGCATGAGTTTTTTTTACATTTATCGCTAGCGATACCGTAAAGACAGTTCACGTAACCGCTAAAGGCGTTAGAGTGTTCCTCATAAAAATATTTTACGTTCTCGCTATAATAATAATAACCTTTTATTTGTCAGAATATCGCTGGCGATAAATGTAAAAAAAACTGAGAGCCTGCTGTAGTTATGTGGCGATATCTCAGCAATGCGCGCCGAATCAGTTTACAAGCATCGAGCGTCAACGCACAACGGCACTGGCAAAGCTACGGAACAACAGATGGAGCCACTGAATCCTAAATCACGGTGGCAAAGTTTGCAGCAGGCGTTGCATATATTTAACCTCCGAAGTTGAACCATCGGAGGGGCCGCGGCGGTCAGAGATCCCCCCTCTGGTGGAGGAACACCGACACCCGTTGCTCTACAGTTAGTAGTGTTATGTGTGGTGTCTGTAGTGTGCGAGTGTGCGTACCTCTGTATGAAGTCGTGCGCGACGTCCGGCCGGTAGGCGGCCATGTCCCGCAGGTACGCCTGGTCGTTGCTCAGCGCGCGCCGGTACGCGAGCTCGCGCCACGCGCACCCGCCGCGACCGGACAGCAGCACCAGACCCTCCATCAGGCTACATACATGCACAATGACGACATCTATGCAACACTTCTTAGGGCTACTTGCACCACTATTACTAACCTACAGTTAGTCCTAACCTCAAGTTAAATTGAAAAATAAATATATGAATGACACGTAATTCAATACCTATAATTAATTAAATGTCGTCATAAATGATCTGTATTTACATGTAGTACATTCTTCTTCTTCTTTTTATAATAAATGGCTTCCACGCATTTGCGATGATTCTGCCAATGTCAAGGTTTGATCGCACCAAGGTTATAATTACAGAAAATTATCGACTAAAAAGATAGTAAACGGTCAACGATTCGATAAGAATTCCTCCTTAATTTTGTAGTTTTAGTAGTTATAGGGGACACCTGTAGTACATTACATGTAATGAATTACATGTCATTCATATATTTCTTTTTCAATTTAACTTGAGGTTAGGACTAATTGAAGGTTAGTAATAGTGGTGCAAGGCGCCCTTAGTCGGTATCTTCATCGGTGAAGGTCGTGTCTAACTTGAAGTTGTATTGGTCACTCGATGCACTATACTCTTCTACGCAGTTCTGTCTCACGTCTCTATGCAACACGCACCCTAATAAATACAAAGCAACGGCACTGACTCCAAAGCAATGGATCGATTCTAAATCGGCCTAGAAGAAATTACACCGCGCGTTGCATACTTATACAGAATCGTCGAACATTTGTTCGAGGGGTAATCACAGCGGTAAGGCACGACCCCCGTCTGGCGAGGAGTTTACCCCTCTGGTATTTGTTTGTTTTAAAAGTTGTTTTTTTTTACAACAAACATGACACGACAGTGTACGAAAACTTTGAATGAGTGAATTTGATGTTTTAACTTTGGAGAGTGTTTACTGTTTGTCGACCTTTTTCTGTGAGTCTGCTCACATCATATAAGCATAAAAAAATTACCGGCCTAATTTATTTAAAAGTATTTATAGTTCAAGCATTTTATCCATAATTACCTATTGGGCCGGGTAACAATAGTATGCAAAGGTACCTTCCAAAGTTTTTGACAATTTTAATTTAATTAAATTCTTAATTCTAGAGAGAAATACTCGTGAAGTTCTACGGAATAAAATATCAACCAAGTATATAAACCCACCTTAAATATTCACTGACAAGCCTGTACATCTGTTCAGTGGTCCTGTTCAATATGAGCCTGGTGGGCGATGCGTTCAGTAGCGACATCTGTAGGGCGATTTGTTGCGCTAGTGCTGCCATCTCCCCAGCGAACCCAGTACAACCGCCTTGTAGGTACAGCTCCGCCGCGTCAGTGCAGTGGTTCAACGCTGTTTCTAGTAATATTCTCGTCGATTGATTATCGTGGATTTGAAGCCATGTCGGTGGTTTGAATGGCTTTTTAGATGTGACCTGTATATAAAAAAATATGAGATATCTTGACAAGTCAGTTCAAGTGAGTTATCAAAATTAATAAACTGAAATGCTTATTGAATGCATGTTTATTTCGCCTAATCCCCCAAAGTATCGTGTGATAAAACTCATTAATGTTCAACAGTTTACTCATATTGCAACTCACTCTAGCCGCATCCAGCGCCATTTTCTCCAAATCCTCAATCAAATTAATCGCTTGCTTTTTCTTTACGTTGGCTGCTTCCGCATACATATTGAAATGTAACGCCACCATAATATACGTGTCCGTGTCTCCCGGACAGTGAGTCTTGAGGAAGTCCAGCAGCCCCTGTTTGAACTCCGCGATTTTGTCTGGCTTCTGACCTAGCATGTAGTCAAATTGGCCAAGAAGGTATTCGAATTGGTGGTTGTCACGTAAAGCCTAAAATAGGAAAAAAGGGTAAATTTTCTCGTTGGGGAAACCACTCTGGTATTAACAGTAAATGCTAACTAATGGTTTATTATTACTAAAAAAAAATTAGTGTAAAAAATGCTAACGTATTTTCCAGGGAATTCACGTCAAGCAGGGAGCTGGTCGTAAAAACTAAGCCGATATTTTCTGCAACGTACTACGCGCTTCAAACAAACGTGTTGCGCCGAACCCTCGTTGAGTTGGATAAAGACAAATGGACAAGAAAAACCAACTAATAAGAAGTACTTAATAATATCTACGTATTTAATGAAGTTAACAAAATAAATAAATTACGATGTTAGTGAGTACTTAAGTGTTGCGAGTGTTGTGGGTATTGTGAATGTCGTGAGTGTTGATGATTGTAGTGAGTGTTGCGAGTGTGGTGAGTGTCGTGAGTGTTGCGAGTCCGTGTGTGTCGTGAGTGCCGCGAGAGAGTGTCGTAACCTGGAAGATGTAGGCGCACTCGTGGTAGCGCGCGAGGCCGGTGAGCAGGCGCACCATGAGCCGCCAGGAGCGCGCGGCGAGCAGGCGCGCACACAGCGCCGCAGCCGAGCGCACCGCCACGGCCACGCCCTCCGTGTCGCACGCGCCGCTGAACCACTCGTGGCCCACCACCAGCAGCTCGATGCAGATTATGTTCACCTGCACACCGACACCCACTCCGTCACACGCATTGTGACAATGTTTATGCGCAGTTCTAGTTAAATATTATGTGTATTATATCATATTATTGTATCATAGACATCACATGTTTATGTTATATCATAATAACATAATATATTATTATGTCGGTTAAAAATAGTATAATAATAATAAAAAAAAAATAATCTAGATATCACCCAGCGTAGATATTTTCGATGGTCATCGATATTTACTATCGAGTATCGACACATCGATATCGATGATTCTATATATTAAACATCGAATTAACAATATTAGTATATAATTAATTTCTTACAAAATAATATCACAATTTTATGTATCTATAGAAAAATACTATACCTGCTTCGTGGACAACCTAGCACCTTTAGTGATCTTCCTTATGTTCGACTTTACTTCATATCGAATATGGACATTGTTCCTTGCAATCACATCGAACAAATTCCGTCTCGAATCTCTCGACATTTTATTCCCCGCCGCATAAACCGTCGATACGGAGTAAACGGACTCAGTATCCGCTGACGTGAAAGTGCCTTCAGTCAAAACTGATTCTATTTCATCACCTTCAACATTTTGGTATTCTTCGTCGATTAACGTCTCGACATCGAGGCAACTGTCGTCAAGTGTGTTTTCAGGGAGACGTAAGTTCGCATTCACTTTGTATATCTTTTGGAATGCTACCAGATGGTCGAGAATCAGCCTGCCGACCTGGCTGCAGGCATCTGGTCGCATGTTAAGGAACATCTCCATATCTGAATTTAACGTGTATCCCCACAGTGTGTACTGAAAGTGCTCTTTTTGTCTGAATGTCGATGTTTTGACTAAGTGCGGTGATATTATTGCGGCCACCATTTCACGGCAGATATATTCTGCTATCTGAGTACAAAGAAATTATCATAATATATTAAGACTTGTTTTTCTTTTATTTTGTAATGAAATAATTTAGACTCTAGACTACTAAGAAGGAAAAATATAATATGTACTTCAATGTTTCATACCTGTTTTGTTGGAATGTTAAATGTTTTAAAGACTAGATTGGCGAGGGACATTCTCGCTCTTCCGCTGACTAGGTTTATAAAATCCATTGCGCGATTGTGATATTTCAATACCGAAGCATAATCCCAACCGATTTGTAATGCTATACGAAAATAGCTGGCAACCTAAAACATAACATATAATCACTATAAAATAAAACTTATTGCTTTTTACTATTAGATTACGAAATTGAAGGATAGTGATATGAGGTCTCACTGTGGAGAATCCTCTCAATCTCTCAATAGTTATTTTGGTCTCATTTTGTGATATTCAAGACTTCGTAACGAACGATGTTTCATTTTTCGTTGGAAGTTGGAACATAACAAGATTTTCAAGAATCAAATATTTTTCGATTATTGAATATCTTATTAATTGACAATGTGAATATTTGTTCCGACCTGCTTAACAAGGGTCAATCCACTTCTCACAGCCAGTGCGTCGAGTGTAGAGAGCCTGTCAGCTTCTTCACGCGCCGCCAAATGAGAACTCTCTGGTACATTGTCCTGCTTCTCTTGAATCACCACCAATTCTTCGAAGCTAGCATCCGACATTCCCGAGACTGTACCATTAAAATAAAGAAATGTAATTAAAACAACATGCATGGGTATAAGAACGAAGAAGGAGACGTAAACATAAAGTCTAGAACAGGAAGAAACTGTTATTCGAAAAAATGTCTTTATTTTTTCTTCCCTTACTTATATGAACAGTTTAACTGAGCAAATTACTAAGAATAGTCTGAGCAAATGACTAAGAATAGTCTGTCACTTTTTTCCTTGTGTTACTTTTTTTTTTTTTTTTTTTTTTCTTTTTTTCTTTTTTTTTTCACTTTTTTTAGTTTGAAAATAAGAGACAGACTATTCTTTACCATTTGCACTGTTTAACAATTTTTATAAGTAAGGCCCATAAAGTCTGGACCCCTAGTACGAGTTTTAATGCTTCTCGATAAGGATCATAGTCATCAAGGCGACGAAGGGTGTACTACAAGTCAAATGTATAGAGCTTTAACGGTATCTTCGTTATCGAGAGGCGTTAACTAATACTAGGGGTGTTGAAGTGTTCTGTCAACTCTATTAAAACAAGTCGCATCGATTTCAATACATGAATGCAGCTTGTTGTAACGATACTCATAAATGATTATTGGGTTGGGAGGTCACTGTAAATAATTAAGTGATAATAAATAATGTAATAAGTAACCAATTAGGCTGTGCTTCTCGGGTAATTAATACAAGGTAGAAAGGAGAACTAATTTTAAGCACTGCAAAACATTATAAATAGAGGTAATTAGTAATCATTTTACAAAATTGATCTAATGGTTATAAAGAAATACTATAGTGACTTACTCGATAGTTTATTTTTTAGAACAGGCGATGAAATAACAAGCCTCAACTCTTGGGGCAGCTCATAAGGTGAACAAGTACCCTCAGCCAGTCTTAAGCATGTCCTAAATATTTGCACGGGACATGCCGGTGGTCTGTACATGTATTCGGAAGGAGTTTTAAACAATGCCGATAATCGAAACGCATCCACTATCAATTTCAATTCAAGCAATTGATTCACCACCTTCCGCCAACTATCAATTGCTTCAGATCTTTCTAAAAGAATAACATTCTCAATATTTCCAACGTCAGATTCCGTTTCGATTTCACTGAGCGTCATTGAAAACGGTTTCTCAGTATCTGCGGACGCCATATCTCTTGAAATGTTTGCATTTTTCTGTCCAGTCAGAATATAATGCAAAATACTGTTATTGACGCCAAGGAATACACAATTCTGGTCCGCTTTGAAATAAGCATCCCACATTAGATGTTCGATATCTTCCCTATTTTTACCATAAACAAGATTTTCCTCAAACCAGCTCAAAATCACTTTGTAAGAGTAAAATTTCTGCGTTGGATCTGTTATTTTATCGACATATTGTACGAGAAAGTTTGTCGCATGTGGGAAAGATACGGCTGCCGATTTGAAAGCTTCACTGCATTGAGCTACGAATAACGTTATATCTTTGTCGACTATAATATCATCTTGTAAAAGGAGATTTTCGTATTTTTGCGTCCACTCGGCAATTAAAATGTCATTTACTGGTATGTCTGACAACTTTGCTATTTTCAGTGCCACGTCATAGTTCTGAGTAGAGGTATAAATCTCAACGCATTGCGACATGTATTCCCGAGCATCTTCTTGTAGTATTTTCGAAACGTTCACAACGTACGAAGTCTCCATCGATATTTGCAATATTTCGTATATTTTTGAAAAGTTTGGTGATGGTACTAGAAACAAAATCATTGTTTAATTTGGACCATTAGGGAAAAAATCAAATACCCACAATGAAAAATATTTATTCCAAAATCCGATATTGGGTACTCCTCTACTATTTTTACTTGCAAATCAGATGACCCAAAAGACGCTGTCTAGTCGACGCTGACTGATCGAAAGACGCTGATACATTGGAGAAGTATTGAGGGTAGAGAAGAAACGGGCGAAGTGTAACCATTTGATTAGCAAGGCAGACCATGGCATTAGTCCCAGATAACGCCAGGCGAAAAGAAATAATATTTTTACTTACAAAAATAAATAGAAATATCTTACCTATAAATCCTTTATCGAATTCAACCATTGACAAAAGTCTTAAAAACTCCCTTTGGTGATATGCACTATCAAAGTTTTCTCCAACAGCTATCGTCACTAAAGAAATAGCGACCCTTTGAAGGGCTTCTTTGGACATATGCGAAGGGTATCCGTTGGTATCCACGCTATATTTTCTTTGACAATGTTGCAAGAAGTTGATTAGGAGCTTAGTACTCTCCGAGTCGAAATTGTGTTGGCGAATGCAGCGATGTAGGAAAGACGATAAAAGGGTTAAAGGACTTTCCTAAAACAACATGATTTTGTTATACTATATAAATACCAAATAACGTTCCGTTTCTTGTACAATTTATATCCCTAGTTCAGCATTTAATTTTTTATATACGGGTTATATTAGTAAATGAAAAAAATGTAACGAAACAATTTTCTACTGAACTAAAATGATTCGGCCTGCAATCAAATTATACTTGGACAAATTCGTAGGTAGTTCACATTTCTTTGGAAACTGAACGAATTAGAATAATTTATGATCAAATATGAGTCAAATAATCCAACCTAGAAAATATATATGATATACTTACTGGCAAAAATATGAGCATAGACTCGTGCAATGTCGCTATGTATCCTTCTAACAGGCAAAGCTCCGCGACCTTTTGGAACTGTTCATCTGACGTGTACTGTTGGGCTATTATCGATTGCATCACATTCTGTCTACGTGTACTCGGCCCTAATGAAGCCAAAACCCATTGAGCCCATAAAACGTCCACTGCATTTGGCTAAGATCAAATAAAAAAAGTTTTATTGTAAGTAAAATGTTGATGAACGACGTCTATATAATAATGATTGGATCGACTTTTAGTTAGATGAACACGAAAAATGTAGCATGCTTATGCCCGACTATTATATAATAATATATTTATGATATAAATACAAAAAAAAGAAAATTGGAAAAGAAACTCAAAATTTAAGATCATTTTATGTCATTTGAGGCCACCTTATCTGACAAAATTGTATAATGCATATTGCATTAATAATATATTGCTGGACCATATTTCTACCATAGGTACCACATCTCAATAATAGGACTTTTTTGTTTTTATTACAAACACCAAAAAATGATTTTTATTACAAAAAAACACCCAACCCTGTCTCACGACTACGAAGCGGCGAAACATATTTATTATATCGATAAAAATCCTTACTTCATAGCAACTGGCGATGAGCACCAGCAGTGGTTCTCGACACAGGTCGGCGGCTCGCAGCAGCGCCGCGGGGGGATCCTCCGGGCCGTGGCACGCCGCCGCCACTTCCCACAGCTCGCGACCCAGGTACGCACTCGATGGGAACTCGAACAAGTTTCCATGAGTTGGGCTCTGGAACATAACTTGTGTATAAAGTTATAATTTTGTGAATAATTACTCAAAAAGTTAAATGTACACCGCCCATGAGGCATGATTGCACCAAATTCGATGAGAATGGCGCGTACGTTGCGGATGCGTGTACGTTTACTTCAACAAACATAAACTTACGACATCATGTGAATTCAGCCTCGAATGACGTCTTTGCCCATTACTGGAACTGGACTTGTAATCCTTCTCTGAACCCTCATCGGTGTTCCTATGAAGCATGATATGTTTCAAATGTTCCGCATACGATTGTCTGTCGAACTCCTGCGACAATTGTAACATTTGTGGCAGAGGATATCGGAAAACATCTCCGAAAAGCAAAAAGTTAAACCACGAATTCGTTTTGACGAACTCTCTCAGTTGTGATTCTGGTAGTGGCAAATTGTGTAAAATGGCAAATTTGACCATCACTTGAGACTCGTACAACACAACCGCCATATCAACTTTACCATCCGTTTGTTGTCTTTCCCGTAACCTGCATGTGGTTATTTCTTCCAAATACCGCAGTATATCCTTAGCAGCTTCATCATTGCTTTGTATCAATTTAGACATGTATTCATTAACAGTCTTATTTGATTTTTCTTCTGCGACTCCCTTGTAATTCATCATATGATCCTTCATCATTTTAGCGGCAGACATGTGGACCCTGCAGCGCGTCGGATTACATCCAATCATTGCCACGAATGACACGGCGCAGGCCGTCATTGCCGGATCGGACCAATTCTGTAAAGCCAAAGCGTGCGCCTCACAACACGCACTCTTAATGCTTTTGTCTTGAAGACGATTGTATGTTTGATATTGTTGAGCTACGAATGCCTGACTTGCATTACACGGACGATATTGTTTCAAATAATATACATGGTTCAACTTAGCAACATAGCCATAGCGTTTCATAAGCTTTTCGTTTGCAAAATCCGGCATTTCCATGGCTCTTTGCGTGAGTGCCTTGATGCAAGCTGCTTTCACATCCACATCATTGGACAAAAGGCTGCCTAAGCTACGTCTGTCAGGTTTGTCGGTGATTAAATTTTGAGTGTTTTGATTAATTAATTGGAATTCGAATATTTTTGAAACATCTAAGCCCCGATATCCCGATAATAATTGATAAACATTTACATCCTTTGTTTCAAGCATTTGACTAGAATGTTTCTTGTAGACGTTAAACAAGTGTGTAAGTTTATCTTTATATTTTTTATTTGGCAATTTAAAGTCTTTGAATTGCAAAAAGTCTTCTTTGGAAAATATATCAAACAATTTTGTGGCATCTTCCAACAAAATCATTCCAAGTACCAAATGTGGGTTCGAAGAAATGTAGTCGTCAATATTGTCCTTGGCTATTTGTTGACACGTTTTGTAAACTGGAAGCACGTGACTCTGTCGGTCAGATGTTTGCTCGATACTTTTAAACAATAACCAAAGTTCAATACAATCCTTCGCATCCTGTTCTACATCTGATAAATCGGTGTCCAATATATTGCCCTCTACGCACATCGTAAGCACTTTGTATAGTTTATTTTTTACGCAATACTTTGCCAACTCCACATAAAAATGACCTTTGCTTATCGTAGAACAGGATTCCGTAAAAATATCATCAATGAGTTTCAAATTTTGAGTACGAGCCAGTCTCGCTATAATTTGATATAAATTATTGCGTTCGTCTTCATTAACTATACCATAGGAGCATAGCGTGTCGTAAATACACATTTTAGTATAAGCAAAACAGTTACTTTTGGCAACATTATCAACCATTTCGTTTGTGATAGGCCATTTACGAAATACTTCATCCAAGTTTTCTAAAACTTGTTTATCAAAACCTGTGGTGTCGATATTCAACAGCTTCTTCACGAAACCTTCGTTATTAAAAAAATTGTACCGAGCGTTCATATCGCGCACAACTTCCGATGTTTGAACATTGATCCAACGCACTAAAATCATCGCTTTATTCTGATCCAATAAGTAATTCCACATTTCAAGGGGTGCTGAGAAATCCAAAAGAGAAAACTCTGTAAAAGGACATAAGCAATTATCAATTCAGATGGTTGTACTAGTTGTTTTGTAATTACGAACATAAGAGATATGATAGTTTAAGTTTTGCTACGAAATAGGAAGTATCAAAGTAGGTATCTATTATTAAATACTATGTGCCAAGCGTGCCAAAATTAATTTTGGGGTCCCCTGAGAGAGGTTGATATCAGCGGGAGTAATCGCTCGTAAAAACTAACTCGAATTGATACGATGAATAGAAACACTATTTTATAACAGCCTTCTTGGCGCAACGTGCGATTAGCTGGCTGTGCAGTGAGAGGCCGCGGGTTCGATTCCTGTAGCGAGATAAATGTTTGTTTTAGGCCTGGGTGTTGTGAGACCACAAGTCTAGTCACTAAGAGAGCCTAGTTCCTGATACTCACGACACAAGATTGTATGTGATCATATGACCCTGTCGAGTCAGGACTATGTGACTGTTGGCTGATATTTATTTATTTATTCTACAGAGGGTGTTGACATTAGGCAGGTGTCCAGCTGTAAAAACTATGTCAAATCCTTTCTGCAATATGCTTTACCTCCACCAGCAAAACCATATGTAGCTATCAACCATATGTAAACTCTCCCCCAAATACTGAAACACTAATTAACTTTAACTACTTGTGTTTTGCGCCATTCTCTACATTCCAGTTTCCTCAGATAAGACAGCCTCAATGACTTAACATGGCCTCAAGTGTTTGAGTTACATTTCAGTATTCAGGGGAGGGGTTATTACACAAGAAATCACTTATATTTAACGTTTATTAATAAATAATATTTACATTGTGTAGTTAGTTTTATTGGGCCTTGATAGCTACTTAATGAGTTAATGTAGAAATTATTTGTGTTGACAACATAAGACCTCAATAACTACAATTTATTTAAGCAAATAAATCAGTATAATGTTATCAACATACTCAATAATTATTATCTAGCCTAGTTTTGTTCTCTAGCTGAACTAAACGAGAATGTGTCTACAGTAATGATAAATATTAGCCCTGTAAGATTAATATCCCACTACTGGGCTCAGACCACTTCAACAAATGAGAGGGGTTGGTGCTTAGTTTTTTTTATAGCTGGCAAACAAGCAGATGGGTCACCCGATGATAAGTGATCTCCACCACCCATAGACACCCAAAACACAAAAAGAATCATGAGTATCTGTCAACCTAAAAGGAAGGAATGGAAAGGCAAGGAACAGGGACTGGGAGAGGGGGAAACGGACCAGATATCTCACTCACCAAACGGAGTGTGACGAAACGTGGCAAGCTGCCACTTTTATGTTGGTTTCCTGTGATACAGTGGAATCAAACCAGTGGAGCCGGCCCATTCGTACTGTAGACGTTACTGTCTACAGCGTGACTCAAACGTCCACCATGCTGCCCTAATGAGCATTAGTAATTTCACATACATACATACACTTTAGATATTATTGAGAATTTTCAGGTATACAGATTTCTTCATGTATTCCTTCCCCGTTAAAGCAAGCTATAATTCATAATTAATCCATACTTCAAAAATCAATTATGCATGTTTTTGGGGTTTGATTCAAACATGACTCTTTCATCATGGCAGTACTAAATAATATGCACATACCACTCCCAACTGACCTATATCTACTTTTAAATAACCATATATCTATCTAAATGTTTTCATACTATAACAGAAACCACACTCACCAAATGTATTAAAAAATAATGATGTGGCAATTTTGCTCTTCCATTGTGGTGAATATTTTCCAATCTTTTCTATTGTCAGTGCCTTGATCTCCGTCTCAGTGACAAAAACTCTATCTTTGCCAAACCCAAACACCTTATTTTGTTTGAAAATGCCATCAGTCTCAAAAGATTTTTCTAAATACCTTAACAAATTCCAATGTCTTTTGAATTCCTGCCATTTTGGTATGTTCTCACTGATCATATCTTTTGATATCTTTTCTAGATGGTCCACTATGAAATCTCTATATTCAATTGTTTCTGAAACCTCTGCAAGGGCCATAAGATGGTCCTCGGGATTGATTTTGACCTTATTTAAAATATGCAACACTTTAAATATCTGCTTTCGCAATAATAGTTGCACTGTCCATGCTTTTACCTGTAATTAATTTAATATAATTATAACATTTTATTACATTCCCTCCTTGATAGGAGATTCAATCCTGGGATCCTGGAATAGGAGTATGAATGGAATACTGGGATCCTATTCCTTGGTTTGGCAGTAGCAACTTCTTGTTCTTGGTTTTAAATCCCAGGTCGAGCAATTTATGTATTACTAAGCCAATTCGCCCATTACTAGATCCCCCAGAAGACATTAATGTCAAGACAATCCAGTTTGTAAAAACAATTCCAAATTATTTCTGCAACATGCATGGAAAGAGTGGTAAAGCACAAGTTGAGGAAATTAGTATTTTTTGTTGTTCGGAGCATACACATACATACATATTGATACATGTTATATACTATATTATATTCTTACCTCAGCCAGAAACCACTCCTGAGCTGTAGATTCAGTCCAAAAGTTTTTCTGCATCAAATATTTATTGGCCAAGCCTATATGAGTGCCCTTAGCAGCCGCCTCCCTGACCACATCTCTAGGAGATTTCTGCTCCCAACACGACCAAATAATTTTCTCGTTTTGCGTTAGACCTTCCATATTTACTATTACACCAATCTCCCGATACTACACTTCGAAATCTAACTGTAAATTCATATTACGGGTAGAAATTAGAACAATGAAATCACTTCCATCGCAAAACTACAAATCTTTGCACAAAACAAAAATAAATACAAGATAATTTATTGATTTAAACCGTAAATCGGGGGACATAGAGTGCTATTTTGTTAATTTACAATCGACAATCATACGAAACCTGTGAACCCTGATGAAACAGAGAGAGTGGAGATCGGTTCCATCTCCATGACCTTGGCACTAGGCTAGCAGCTAAAGATGGCGCAAAGTTTAGTGCGACTAAGTTATATAGTCGATGATTTGTCGATAAACATTTTTATATTGTTTCTACAAAGTAGTACATAATGATCAAAAGTGAATATTTTTGTATGGTTATTATTTATTACTTCCTTCTATTTGATTTATTTAAGATTATTAACGATAAGCTCATTATTTACTTAAAATATTAGAGTATTATTGGCACGATTAGTTTCAATGATATAATCATCAGCCATAGAATGTCCACTTCTAAACATTAACTCAATGACAACATCAATTATGAGAACAACTCAAAAAATCGTTTGCTAACTTCTGCTATAAAAATCGTTATCTAAGTGCACTAGAGGTTTTCTAATCATACTAATTAGAAAATTATAGTCTTTGCCTACTCTTATGGTATACAGGCGTGATAATATGTACGTAATGTAAATAAATATACCGTAAAATAACAGAATATATCATTTTACTGATATCGATAATATACGCAATAAATCACGCACTCGTCACCCGGTCTAGTGATCGCCATTCCTGTTGCTATATTATTATTACTTTGGACCAGGGGCGATGCTTATTGATGGATGGGGTCTCTAAAAACAAAAACTTATTTATTGATCCTTTTTTACCTAAGTTGACATCCATAAGTAGAAAAGAGATAGCATTATTTTTTACTGATTCTATCAAATTTTATACTCGATAGGTTGTAATAGACAACTACAGAAAGATTAAAGTAGCGAATAGCGATTTTTTTTTTAAGTTGTTCATAGCCATGGATACAATGTCCTTCAGCCGTATACTTTTTGTTATTTTTGGTACTTTATTTCCTACATCTAAGTTTTCGCAAGTGCAATGAAGTCGGATGTGTTCGATTTCAAGGCCCTGCTGGAGTTTTGGCGTCAATTCCTTCCAGGTTGATGCTTTTTAGACGATTTTCTCGCAGCGGAGGAATCGAACATGGTCGACCCATCCACCCGACAAAAAGAGCGAATAGCGATTGCCGATTAGGGCTGCCAGCACACAACAGACCTTAGACACAAGTTACCGATGTCAGCACCTATATTTTAGGATCTCGTAGTAAAATAGCAAAACCGCGGCATGTATGCAAAAAATTAAAGGTAAACGGCAGAATAAACCATTTTTTTTATAAGAAGTCCCTTATAATTTGTCGATACCCTTGTGCCAGCCACTTGTTTGTCCCTCGACTAAACTTATAATATAAAAACTATGTTGCGCCGACCCCCCTCATTGTGGGATAAGACCAAGTTAAAAGAAAGACTCTTAGGGAGACTTGCAACAATATTATAAAAAACTTGGTTCTATTAATATTAGTATCTACTAGAAAGCTGTAACTTTGCATGGATAAAACCCAACGTTGACGCCAAAATAGACCTATAAAAAGCGTTCAACATGTCTGGTTTATTAGTCTAAGGTCTAATGATTTCTTAGGTTTACGTGAATATTATTCATTGAAATTAAACTATTTTTACGGATTTTATCACGATTACTGCCTCGGTGGCGTGGTGGTATTTCGGTACGACTACGGTTCTGAGGTCTCGGGTTCGATCCCCGGGTCGGGCAAAGTGATATTGGATTTTTCCATATCAGCCCGGAGTCTGGAATTTGTGCCCGATATGGCGATAGGCTTGCCCCCTATCACATCTGGGACTGAACTAAGCTCGGCGAAATGTGGGTGTTCTAGTTCGCTAGTGCGCCTCTGCCTACCCCTTCGGGGATACAGGCGTGAGCTTATGTATGTATGTTTATCACGATTAATCGTCATAAAATCCGTAAAAATAGTCTAAGGTCTGTTCATATCAGTGCTTGAAAGCCATTATTTTCTTGTTTCTAATAAAAAAAATATTCGACACACCATCTAACGCCGGCGCGGCGTATGAATAACTATGTATATTATTCAGCTATATTATAATAGAACCACTAGAACTCATATTTTGTTCTATTTCAACCTCAGATTAATTTCAACGCTTTTATAACAAACGTTGAAAAATCCTTTGTGTGAATGAGGTCGAATCCACAGATGTCTAATAATTATAGTTTGCTTTGGTTTGCTTGGTAACGGTGGCCAATGGTTACAAAAACAAATACAAACCTCTTAGACAAACCTCGCAAGTCGCGGCAGTCGGCAAGTCGGGTTGAATTCTAATATTGCCTTAATTACGTTTTCCATGCACAGTTTAACGTGATGGCAGAAGAATTGCAAAAAGTCCACTTATTTTATGATGACATAAATAAAATCAGAATATTAGAGCCGAAAATTTTAAAGGAGACTGAAGATCTTAAAGACTCATCAAAAGAATATGAAACAAGTTAGTGTTTGCAAGTATTCGTTTAGTAAAAATAGTTCAGTACACGGGCGTAGCCAGGTTTTAGTATCGGGGAGGTATTTAAGAAAATAAAGCAACATTAATGTGTTACCTACAAAGATATCTATGTATACTACAGTACACATATAGAGGTCTGGTTACCTAACATTAATATTCGGAATAAGAATATGAACGCGACACGTATAAAACATAATATTAAAGAGTTATGCACTCATTACACTATTCGCGAAATTCATCGAATTTCAGCGAGGTGAATAGTGTGGAAGATCACTTCGAAATTCGAATAACTTCGTGTAACCTCGCTTTGCCTCGGTCGACTTCCAGTTGTTGTTGGTTTTTGCGCCCGAGTCAAAGGGCCCAAAGGTAGGTATCTCGAAGTTCAAACACAAAGCGGATGCCCATACTTCTCGCCTTCGCAAGTCATACAGAGTGGGTGTCAAGAATACGATACTCAAGACTAAGATGCGTGCTTGAAAGACTTATGTATATTTTCTTCTAGATCAATGAGACTTGACGATCCCACTACGGTATCCCCTGCCTGTCGTAAGAGGCGACTTATAGGGTCCATCGGAGGTCGCGGGCGCGAAGCGGGGGGCTGTCGTAGCGCCCCTTTTAGTACTTTGTACGTGCGACCACGGGATGGACGGCAGCACGGGTGGTCGGCCTCGTGCTGTCGTTGACGCCGATGGCGTCCTTTGGCGGCGGGGGTTTATGAGCCCCCCCACAACTGGAGATGGGCCGCAAGGCGGCACCGCGCAGGGACGGTTCCGGCTGAAGCCTGGTCGCTTCTCGTCTAGGGAAACCCGGAGCCGTCCCTAAAGCGCCGAAGAGGACCACCGCGGGGTTTTTAGTCGGTATTGCCGGTGTAGGGTGTACATACCGTTAGGGACTCGGCCCAGTGTCGCCCGGATGTTTCCATCTCTCCCGGGCATTATGGCGCTGGGCCGTAAGACCGACGACTCAGACATAGCCGTTACGTCTCCCCCCAGACGTAGCGGCAGTGACAAAACACTTTTCCCCGCGATAACAAAAAAAAAGGAGTTAGGTTATAATTCTTAAAAGTACCGTACCTATAGACCGCTAGTTTTTATTGTTTTTATTTCGGTGATTGATTTTATGTTACTGAACACTGTTACAATAAAAATATAACAAAAACTGAAAATGCACTTCAAAACACAAAAGAGAAAAAAAAACTTTTTTACTCTCTTTGGAGTCGGTGCCTTTTCATTTGATTTGCTTCGGCCCCAGCACCGACTCCAAAGAGAGTAATAAATTTTTATTTTCCAGTTTTGAAGTATATTTTCAGTTTTTTTTAAAGGAATGTGTTATGCATAAAGTAACTTGAATATACTGTTATGTGAAGGAAATTGCTTTTAAAGTAATAACGTTTGCTTACTAGGTACTCCTATAAGCAATAAGTACGTATTTACGTGTGTAGGTATCTACGGCTATAAAGTAGCTAATAAAAATAAGTGTTTATACTGTATACATAGTACTTTGTTATAATTTTCGTGGATGGTAACAATAAACTGAAGAGTCTCGACTTATGTAGGTACATACACATTTTTTTACAGAAGTTCAAGATTTTGGAAAGCTTATTAGCTCTTTGTTGGAAGTTTTAAAGGACCTGGGAGATAATGTTGAAAAGAAAAAGATGGCTGCCATTGGATCTATGAACCTGCTAAAATCTATAGCCAAGGAAAGGGAATCCGAAAAATCTAAATTACAGGTATTATTTATAATTATTAATATATTTATAATTATTCCCAAAAGTAGAAAGTGCAAGTACCTACTTACAAATATTTTCTACGTACTACCCAATATGTAAATACTACACATATCTTACTACCGGTTCTAAATAAACGACCTCAGAATCAGAGTATCTATGGATAAATCGTGAATGAACAAACCAAATAGTCATTTTTGGCTGCGATGTGTTTATTGTGTTTCTTATTAGCAAATTATGGATTCGTTTATTAGGATTTTTTTGAAGTTTGGATTTAGATTGGGATTAATTTGGCTCGTAGACTAGAAAACTTTTGAATTAGGGTCGGCGCACATGGTACCGCGCAGGAACGCGACTGCGCGAACATACGCACTGCTCCGCGTGTATCCGCTTTTGGTCCCCGAGCTCGTAGCTGTGTCAAGTATGAAACTCAGTTACTCAAGTAAGACTCGCGGGTATTCGCGCATTCTCAGGTAGAAAATCGCCTGATGTGTCACGCGTTTAGAAAACTCTGCGGACACACACTGCGCTGCTTCGCCATATGTGCGCCTGCCCTTAAAATCTCTGTCTTCCGCAGGCTGAGATTCAAGACAAAACCATGATTCTGGAGCAACTTGATAGTGAATATGATGCCCTGCAGATCTTGGAAGCTACACAAATAGAAACAATTGAATATTTAACACAATTAAGATGAATTATGTCGAAACTTTATATTCAATCCATTAATAAAATTATGCAAATAAAACAATTGCACAGTCTGTAAAAATGTAATTTTCTTAGAAACACACATCCAATGAGAACAGTTCTTATACTGACCCTCCAAATTAGTATCATGGGGTTTCCTGCATGATATAGAATATATTAATCGCAGTTAATAATGGTCACACAAATCACAATGAAATTTGGAATATATCATCATGATCGTACGATATGAAATAATTTTATTTTCTACAATACCTGTGATTACAAAAATATAACTACTTATTACTACAGAGTAACACATAAATAATTGAAATATACATTAAATTTCCCTTGACTCCAAATTTTATAACATTTAATTTTTTTTGTAGGAACATACCAATGTCATTAATTACAATATAATTTTAATGTACCAAACACTGTAACAATTTATTTCAGACCGTGTTTCAAATGGATTTATGAATTGAGTGTTTTTATTTTACAAATTCCTATTGAAAATTAAAAAATCTTGATATGATAACCGAAAGAAATTATAACTTTAAACATCATTTTATCCAAAGTCAATTGAATAAAAATTCAATAAATAGTGATTCAACAGGTATAATGTGCCATAATGTAACACGTTTTGACCTATATAAAATACAAGTTATTAAATGTTTACTGTCTAGTTATGAGTTTCTTACTTTCCTCAAAATAATCATTATTCAAAAAACAGTGTTTTTTTGGAATGGAAATATGTAAGTGTAATTAATAGAATTGTAGTTGCCTTTTTTACACTGCAGACTGATGGGATTCAACATAACTAGACTATAGTCATTAATTATTACTATAACTTATACTTATATCTTATAACCTAACTATCTTCAACAAGTCAGTTCTGAACTTATTCATTAGCAGCAATCCTTCCTCGTCGAGAATACTCGCTATGAGCCGCTTTAATTAAAATCTATTATATTTAGCTTCAGTTAATTCACCCATCCGTATCTTTGTCATAAACAATTACTAATAATTATTTATATAACGCACCTTTTCCTTTTAAATTATAGCGATTATGCAGTCACACATTTCTATAGATGGTAAGGTCTTCAAACAAATTCTATTTTCAGAAGCAACAATTATTTAAATAAATGCCTAATACAATAGGCGCAAAACATAACTATAAGGCCCAAATTGTAGCTATTGAAAATACACTAAGAATATTTGACTAAAGGAATTCCTTGTTGTAAGTCATTGACACTGCTCGTGAAGCTATGTGCATGCATAATTAATATTTCTATGTTTATTTAAATCGTACCTCTACTGATCTATGTAATAGACTGTAAATATTTCTAGTACTCTTCACATGGACACTGGCAAATATAATACAATATGACGAAATAAAATTCAAAGTAAAAGGTTGAAAAACAAAAGAGATGTGCTCAAATAAATTACTTATGTGGGAAACAAAAGAAGTTTGTAGAAATCTTTGTGTGCCTATTTTTATGATTTAAATTACAAAGTTTCCACTAAACATTTCACAATACTTTGTGTGGCTTGAACACTTTTGTCTTTTATTATCAGGTTTAAACACTGGAAGTCACTACAGAACTAGACAGAGGATCATCAAACTTTTGCCTTTTACATTCTTGTTGTGTTTCTTCACTGGGTTCTTCTTCAGCCACGCGTTTTTTTGCGCCCTCTGCATTATTCGAGTGCTGGCCGACCTCGGCAATTTTTCCATCCTTAAATCGCACAATGATTGCTGTCATATTGTCACAGCCTGTGCCGTCGCCCATTGTACTTGGTGCCAAGCAGTGGTCAAACATCTATTCAAAGAACATATTACAGTCAGTAATATCCTAAGATAGTATACAGTATAATTCTAAGATAGTATAAAACAGTCTTTTCATATATTTCCATAGGACTTCTCATCTTCTAGGTGGGGGTTTACTCAATAATTTAAATAATTTCTTGACCCAGATTGGAACTTATGATTTAATATCAAATTAAAAACCACTAGCGCGAGCTGGCCCGAATTCAATTGAAATGTCCAATTATTTACAATAAACACTAATAAAATGTAAGTACAAACCTCTTCACAAATCTGCGATAGCTTTTCTCGTCCTTCAGCCAGCCTTGGTAGAATAAAGTCGCAAACATCTTGACTAGACATAAAATTCCATATACCGTCGCAAGCCAGTACCATAAACTGATCTTTGTCGGTGTCTATTGTCAAAGTTTTGACGTCGGGGAAGGCAGTGATCATTTGTTCCTTTGCACCCATTTCTTTATTTTGTTTGTATGAGTGATCACCGATGGCACGCGATAAATTGAGGCCGCCATTGATTCGTCCATCGTTGGACACTTTACCACCTGCTTTAGTTATTCTTTCAAGTTCCGGCGCGTCTTCTGGCTTGTGATCTATTGACATGTCTATGGCTTTGCCCTCTCTACAGATAATACAACGCGAATCGCCAGCATTCGCTACAAACAACTCGTTTCCTAAAACAATATTAGTCCCTGAGTCTCCAAATATAAGATAAATTGCGTAACAAATCAATATTGTCACTTTACATGTACCACATTTTTTAATTCAAAACCATGTCTTTAAATAACAATATCAAAGACGATGTGACGTCATGAATGGCTTATAATTGCACCAGCATACCCTTGATGTGCAAGAGCAAGCATTCTTAGACTGAAGGGACTGAGGATTTCAGTGCATTTACTCACCACGTAGCAGCGCCACAACTGCAGTACAACCACTATCATTCCCAGGCTCTTCCGTCATAGTGAGGTCCTCCTCGCCTTCTTCATCACTTGATTCTGCTTCATAATCTTCCTCATCTTCTTCTTCCTCTGCTTCACCTGATGAATATGATGATGATTTATCAAGTTTGTAATATCAATAAAATATTTTAGCTGTTGTTAGCTGTTAGGTTAACAGGACATTCTTTTTCGAGTAGCATTTGTGACATAAATGATCCTCTCTTTTTACTGTAAGCTTGAATCTTTACACATTTAAATGACTATAGACTTTAACATTAATTTGAAGATGAGTTCTCAACTAGTCCCTGAGCATTAAGTCTTGGTACCTATATGGGCAGAAAAATAAACAATAAAAAGATCTTATTCTGTTCCGATTTTCTTTTTGGGGTAGAGAGCCCTGCCAAAAATACATGTTTATAAGTATGCTACTAAGCACATTAAGTTTCAAATAAATTGTAAAATAAGCTAAATATTAGCTTTTATCATAACACTTACCATCATTAGAAGAATCCTCCACTCCATTGACATTTTCCTCATCAGATGAATTGGCTTCACCACCTTCGAATGTCTCATCATTGGAGTCACTCTCGTCATCTTCCTCAGAGGCCTGCCTCAACAGCGACTCATAGACAGCAGCAGCAGCGCGGCGCAGATTTGCCTTTTTCGGCCTTTCCGGCGCTGGCTTCTCTGAACTTGACACTGGTGAAGCTTTGGCACAAAAATAATGATCAAAATAAAATAATATAACGAGGGAGAGTTCAACATTAATAATTACATACAAATAAATCCTGCCCATCCCTACCGAATTTACAAAGAGGCAGACAGAGATGCATATTGACCCTATGATTCACCAATTCGTCAGTGATTATCGAATCCAAAATTAAGCCTGAGTAACTAAATTGACGATTGACGTGATTGATAAAATATCATCAAGATCAGATTATTGTATATAAATTCAAGCTTTCATGAATAAATGCTTACCTTTAATTTTTCCTGATTTGACAGGTGTAGTAGAGCCATTTGATGATGTTATGTTATTTTCCTCCCCTTCAACTTGTTTGGAATCTGTTACTTCACCGTTACACACTTCAGAGCCATTGTCAGTGACTTGTTCACTTTTGACATCACCACTTTGCTCAGGTTTGTGACAATTATCTTCAGAGCTATCAGGTACTGTAGAATTGGATTTATCAATATCCATGGCAACAGTGTCCTTTGTATTTTCGAGAGGATCACTTGTGGAAACCTGCAACAGATACCAGAGTATCATGAGTTTTATTTTTAAATTCAGAAACATTTGTATTTTATTTATGTAAACAAGGACAGTCCCTTAAATTATTTTTTTAATTTTTAATTATCAACATTTGATTCAGGTTTTCCATCATACAAAGTGTGTAGTGTGTTGGGTGTTATTTATTATTTATTAATGAGTTAATATTTTCTATTAATTTATCATATCTCTCCCTCTGAGAGAGTTGATGATAGGCAGGCAGCTGGTCGTAAATAAAACCGAATCCTTTCTGAAATATTCTTGAAAAACTGTGTTGCGCCGAGTGTTTTGTTGTTAAAAGAAAATAAATTTATTACCTCTCCATTCAGATCTTTGTCTTCATCATTTGAATTAGTGGAGGACACGCCTCCAGTGTCCTCGTCTGCATTGTTCTCTGGATCTGTGTTTGAGGACAAGCCATTCTTGCTTGACGACGCCTCAACACTGCCCTGTTCTGAACCTGCTACAAAGCTGAGTCCTGAACTTGAACTAGATGCACCAGCACCTGATGGTTTAAGCAATGTTTAACAGTTTATGGATTCAATTAATTATTTAAAAGAAAACATTGATAATTGTAGAATATGTCTGCAAATGTTTGCAAAAATAACTTTATGTCACGATATAGTGTATTTTTTTTAAATGAAGTCTATGATTTAAGTGGTAACATCAAAACATTAAAATTAAATTTCATTTTCCATAATCATTAGAATAGGTATTTCAAAATCCTATTGCTGGATATGATCGGATTCAGAGTCTAATCTACACAAGTTAGAAGTGCTTACATTATATTAACATGCACCACCACATCTTATAGCAGTATTATTATAATCTTGTATCAATTCATATACAAAAAAAGTAAGATTATAATAATTTATATAAGCTAGCTGCTATAAGACATGGTGGTAAACCCTAGCTCATCCAAATAATCTAAAAATTACTTTCGAGACCAATATCACACTTTAATTATTTAAAAAAAGCATGTTTAGGCCATTTCAATATTTTTGGTACGTTTTTAGTTAAAGTGTAGGATAATTATTTTTAAACTACTTTTTCAAAACCCTGACTAACATAAATCTATACAATATAGATTCTATTCTAGTACATCATTAAATGTATACACACTTGATCCACTAGGTTCATCTGTATTTTTCTTGGCACGCAGGCACGGTGACAGTGGGGTTGCAGTGTCCCCAAGGCGAGCCCGGTGGAGAGTACTTAACTTGTTTTCATATTTAGCTAGAACCTCCTGCAGAACAAGTAATTTTGAATTCAAGGAATGAAGAATCTTGAAGCTTACTACTAGTTTTATAAAGTGGTAGAGCCACGCTGTAGACAGTAACGCCTATAGCACGAATGGGCCGGCTCGACCGGTTAGATACCACTGTCTCACAGAAAACCGACGTAAAGTGACAGCTTGCTGTCGCGTTTCGTTCGGTGAGTGAGATTTCCGGTGGCCTATTTCCCCACTCCCTTTCCCAATCCCCTTCCCTCCCCTTCCATTCCCTCCTTTTAGGTTGGCAACGCACCCATGATTCTTTTTGTGTCTTGGGTGTCTATGGGTGGTGGAGATCACTTACCAGCAGGTGACCCATCTGCTCGTTTGCCAATCTCTGCTATAAAAAAAAAAAAAAAAAAAAAAAAGTTGAACTACAAAGCAATGAATTTCGAATAATAGTACAAATATTTTTTGGGATAAAAAAAATATTAGTTCACAAGTTGGGTGTGAGAATGAAAGCCTTTTGTAATTTATGACACTCTGAGATTTATGAGAAACAGCTTAATCAACTGATTATAGATAGGATAATCAACCGCACAGTTGTATTCAAATGTGCGGAATCATGTCTTATGTAGAGAAAGATGCTGATATGGATCATTTTTGACCAACTTCAAAAAAGGAGAATGTTCTCAGACCGTCTTTTTTATGTATGTCCCAGATATCTCTGCCAAATGTGAACCAATTTACAAATTTCTTTTTGTGTTGAATAGGGCCTATTCCAGGGGTGGTTCCATATAAATTTGGTCACGATTGCATACGTTTTGAGGTTGCTCCGTGTTTTAAAATTGTGATCTAAATTCTTACATCAAAATTTCTGACAACCGTAAATGTATTCGAACTCGATGCGCGTCTATGAAATTTGTATGAAATATTAACCAAACGTCATCAGTGCGCAGCGAACTCGAATACATTTACATTAGTTTTTCGTGCTCGGGCTACAGGTTATCAACAAAACCAGAAGACAGATTAGCTGTGCCTCCAGTCTCTTGCCTGCAGATGTGTTCACCACAAATACCATAAAAAATATAATCTGTTACAGATTTGAATTCATTTTCAAAATAATATACATTGCGGGCAGATTAGCATCAGTTGAGGGAATAGATTGTATCATGAAATTCTACATTATCTAAGTGTAACTTAATATATACCTGCAAAGGGAGTCTTGCCTCTTGATATAAATTGCTGACATTTTCATCTTCTGATTCCTCTTCATTGTCACTGGGACCGGGAGGATTTATTTCACCTTAAAAGGTGTTTATAAAATTAGAATAATTTGAATCTCAAATGTCAATATGTTTAAACCATTGGAGGCGGCACATATAAATGTTACATTAGTGTCTCGGCTACCGGTGGCCAAGCCTCCAGTCATTATTTACATTATAAACCTAACAAATTATGATCTACTGTATTACTAAGCTACTATGACAATATATCCAGATTTCAGTATATTTCATGATGTTTATTAAAAAAAAATTAATAGATGTAAATAAGAAACTTACCAGCTAACTCTTTTAATATGTCCATAACTTCTTTAGTGGCAATTGAAGCGTCAAATTCTAAAAAGGCATCCTCCAGAGCCTTCGTCAAATCCCCAGTTTTATATGCTTCAATGTTTTTTATGAAATTTGGCAAATTTTGTGAACAATACAAAGCTACTTCAGCCCCACCATGTCCATCATATACAGCAAACAGAGAAGTGTTTGTGTCATAGTCCAAAATTGTGTTATGTGCATCCTAAAACAAAAGTAGACAATTTATGCAAAATAATGTGACCGTCTTGCAGTTAGCTACCACTGGTGTCAGAGCTAATAAGTTTTGACTAGGAACAGTGGGAGGTCTAAAAACTACCAAAGTTCGGCTATGTTATTCTGCAAATGTTTTCTATATAATAATTATACTAGCCCTACAATATGACTGTCCCACTGCTGGGTACGGACCTCCTCTACTAATGAGAGGGGTAGGCCTTAGTTTACCATGCTGGTCTAATGCGAATTGATAGAGTTCACATACCTTTGGAATTCTTGTGAAGAAATTCTCCGGTATGCAGGTTTTCTCACAATGTTTTCCTTCATGGTTATAGCAAGTGATAATTCACAATGAAATACATTTAACAGAGGACAGTAAGAGGTGTATGTTCTTTTTTTTTTGCTTGAACCTCTGACACTGATTATGGCAGTCCGTACTACTCCCAGCTGATATTATAAAAAGGAAATATTTGTTTTCTTGTTTGTTATGAATAGGCTTAAAAATACTGTACCTGTTTTATTAATTCTTTCACCTATGAAAAGCTACATTATGAGCAAGTCAACACTACTTTTAATCCCAGTAAATTGTATGGTTGTCGATCTGGAAATCTTTGGGGGAGGCCTATGTTCAGCAGTGGGCGTCCTGTGGCTGATGATGATGATGACAATGATGAAATTGTATGGTTCCATGGGATATCCATGCAAATAACATCACAAACAACAGCCAATTATTAACAAAAATATCACATCAATGGACGTAATAAAATTATGAATCTTGTTTACTAATTATATGAACAAATAAGTTATGCACATCACTTGACTATAGTCCGATTGCTAATTAAACGGAGTAAACTGACAGATCGAACTGTCACTTTCCAAAATAATGTTGCTTACTTTCAAAACATAGTGATTGATCTAGTTCTATTTTTGTCATTCAAAGATACAATAACTCGGCACTAGTTTGCAAAATTAGAATTTTATTGCGTATTTTTAGAAATTTCAGCTTAACCCATCGATTAAAAGACCATATCAATAAGTTTACCTAAACAATCGCATCAGATACGCGAAATGATAACAATGAAAATTACAAATATTACTTTTATTATTTGAGAAAAATTACGCTCAGGACATTCATAGCTTATGTTAAGATTTATTTATAATGAACCATGACTATAATTCCAGTAGACATGCCATAACTTAGCATGATGTAATGACTATGACTATAATTCAATAGACATGCAGTACTAATAACACATTAGGCAGGAATTACGACTTTAAGTTGGACTTTAGAAAATGAAAGAATGAAATTGTTCACTGAATTGAAATGTTTAAATAATCTTGATCTTTTTACCACAGAACTATTTAAATTTCATCAAAAAGTGGCAACATCTGAAATGTCAGATTACTCCGTTTAATTAGCAATCCTACGATAGTTCATATCTGAGTTTGTGCATGAATAAGAAATTAGACATACTCATAACAGAATATTTAAAGTTTTTATCCTTTTAAATACAGAGACAATAATGTTTTAACCTACCAACACATCTTTAGGTTATGTTAAAATAAAATATGATTAAACAATTATTACACAAAGCACTCCAACATATTTATACAAATAAAAAAGGGATTATTGTTTTCAAATACGAAACGAATCCACATAATAAAATGCTTTAACATCTGATGTTGCCTATTAACCTCTGCCTTAGCACAAATTCCAATAATAGTGGCAGCTGCTTAGCCATTGAGACATTCCCGCTAGTAAAATAAGCGTCAGAAAGGTGTAATACAGAAATACTAAGTTCATGCCCTGTATATGTACATAGTCCACACTACGTAGGTACAGCAAATTATGCAGTGCTATAGCCACTTAACCGTAAGGTTTAAACAAACATTACAACAACATCGCGGCTCCACGAATCCTTCACATGTAGGTATATTTTTGAATTATTTTAAATGTTCTGTAAACTTACATTAAACTATAACGACTGAAACAATAAAGATACCTCTTGGTTGACACGCCATCCTTGCATGGAGCTCGCGCCGCACTCCAGTTTATCATTGGCTTCATCGCTGGATACTTTTTCGGTTACGGGCTCAGATAAATATGCACCCATAATGTAATTTTATGTGCATGTGAATAAAATCTTAAATAATTTTGTGAGGCGCGAAAAGCCACAAAAAAATCGCGCAGGCGGCAAGCCAGAATCGAGTCAATCAACCGCCATAAATAGTATTGCCATTACAAACAAATAAAATTGTTTTTTTTTCTGCTGATGTTGCCATTTTAGTTGCCATATTAGTAAGATAAAAGAAAAACAAGGACTTGGCGCAACATCAATGTCTATCTTTGGTATTAGCTATTTAGTCTAAGGTATTAGCAGAGATGTTTTTTTGTTATGAGTGACGTTGTATCTATGGTAAGGTAAATGACGTAACCACAAATCAACAGTTAACAGATGGCGTTTCCGCAGTAAATTTTATTTTACATATTTTTTTTACTTAAAATATGCAAATAAATTACGAAATATTTTTTTACATGTCTAGGATAAACTAATAAATAACCCTGAATACTTTAAAAAAATTGGCAAGTACATTTTTTTTATACCCAACTAGCTGACCCGCGCAACTTCGTCTGCGTATGAGAGAGAGGGTTGAAAGAATGAGTTGTAGGCACTTACAATCCAATAATTCTAAAGGAGGTAATGAGATGATCTACTTTGGTCCGTTTTCGTCAGTCACCCCGTCAGTCACCCAGTCAGTACCCTCGTCAGTACCCTCGTCAGTACCCTCGTCAGTTACCCCGTCCATCACCCCGTCAGTTACCCCGTCAGTCACCCCGTCCATCACCCCGTCCATCACCCCGTCGGTCACCCCGACAGTCACCCTGTCGGTCAACGCGTCGGTCACCCCATCTATCTGCTCGATTGTCACCCCGTCTGTCACCCGTCTGTCA
Organism: Clanis bilineata; assembly: GCA_036417725.1. Taxonomy (NCBI): domain Eukaryota; kingdom Metazoa; phylum Arthropoda; class Insecta; order Lepidoptera; family Sphingidae; genus Clanis; species Clanis bilineata. The sequence goes on along the minus strand of CM071146.1, from coordinate 7,600,833 downwards.
CTCAGTCTGTCACCCCGTCTGTCACCCGTGTGTCACCCGTCTGTCACCCTGTATGTCACCCGTCTGTCACCCATCTGTCACCCAGTCTGTCACCTGTCTGTCACCCGTCTGTCACCCAGTGGGTCACCCCATCTGTCTGCTCGATTGTCACCCCGTCTGTGAAATCACTAATATCTGGAAAATCTTTTTCACGCACCGGCGCCATCTACTTAAAATATTGGTTTGTAGTACATGCTATGTATCAGAGATGGCGCTGTATGTGAAAAAAGATTTACCCGCTTTTCTGTTGAAATGTTTCCTGAATTTTCTTTGCTATAAACCTTACTGAGCCCGAGACCTTTCCAACGAATGCAAAACCGTCGAAATCGGTTCGTGCATTCTGGAGTTATAGCGTCAGGAAGGAAAACCCGACTTATTTTTATATAGTAGATTTAATACAAATAATATTGTTTTCATTTATAGGTGGTTCCAATGTCATTTGTTTACACAGATCTAGGATAATCTAAGCACTGATCCCAGTTTATGGAACAGTCGCATAGTCGCACAGTTTTTTCACAGTTGTTTGCACCACATAATATGCAGACATGGGTCACACTTATACGGCTTGCTTCGTAACTATCGAAAAATAGACAATAAAATACATTTTCTAATTTTGTTAACTATGTTAATATGTAGAATATGTTTGTTGTTGTTGTTGTGTTCTTTTACTCAGTTTGTATTCAATATTAGGTGTGACATTGAGATTGTTGACCGAACACACGACCTTCCTCTAGGGTTTCTGGCAATTTCTTGTTGAGTGTCTCAGGAAGCAAAAATGCTGATAAAAATCCAAACAGCGATACAATACATAAGATTGCCGACGACATATAAGTTCCATGACGGTGTCCCTATAAAAATGAAAAAAATAAAAAAAAATATATAGTTTGCAATATTTTAGGGCCTCGTTCACCAACTCCAAGTAAAGTGTTGATTAGTTACTTTCTGACTAGCGTTAATTGACAAGTAAGAGTTCCGAGTAACTTCTGTTAATTTCACAAGCAAAATTAGAGCTGTGAGTAGCAACTTACTGGTTAAGTGAATGATATCACAAATCCTGCGTCCCATTCGTTCAATATTACGTCAAAAGTATCTTATTACGGAAAAAAAACACTCGTGAGTCATCCCGGGTCCGCACCACATGGCACAAAAACCTACCGGACCCTTTTTTTACTATATAAATAGTTACACAGGTACTAAATCGTGTGTCCATAAGGTCGAGTTTTGCGTGACCCCTTCCGGACATTGGTGTTTGCTTCGCCCGAATTGCAGTTTGTTTTTGTTGAAACTACTTGATTTTTTAAATGAAAGGCTATTTTACAGTTAAAACGTTCATTTAAAATGTTAAACATCGTTATTAAGGTATGACTACTATAATTTGATTTTATAGTTTATTTAACTACGATAAAATTAACTGCCTACTTTAAACTTTAACCGTCAAGTAAACGCGCTACTTGGCAGACGACGTGGCAAGTAGCTTACTGGCCAGTTTAATCATAAGATGCATGCTACTCGAACGTCGTGAAATTCACACGTGCAGTTACGGGTGACTTTAACTGACGATTAGCCTACTTGACACTTTACTCGAGGGTGGTGAACGAGGCCCTAATACTCATTATTTACTATTTGTTTAACATATAAAACGTACCAAATATATAACGTACGGTGCTAATGTTGCTGCTCCTCCGGAGATGACGTTACCCAGTGACATTCCCGACTCTCGTAAACGCGTAGGATATAACTCCATATTAAATAAATTAATAGTGTAATAAGTTACAGTTATTAAAAACCTATTAGTAACGCCTAAAAATGTACTTATCCAACCATGTTTTAGCCAATAGAAAGCATCTGTAAAATCAAACGCATTACTTAAAATCTGAAATATATTGTAATAAATTATTTGTTACTGTTTTTATATTACCTAATTCCCTTAAACCAACTATTAACCACAAAACAGCTGTGGATGCGGAAGATATAGCACCGGTAGGCCGTCGTCCTAAATAATCCACAAACCAAGCAGCAAAAAAATGTGCTGGCACTTCCGCCAGTGCCTGCCATACGAATTCCAGGAAAGGATTTCCATCTGATTTCGCGCCGGAACTCAACAAACTAACTGTGTAGCTCAAAGTGACAGAAACCCTGTACGGATAATATTGATGCTTAAAATTTCATGTAACCAGCTGGATTTAAAAAATATTACATATTCGACACCTTCCGGCATAATAGGCAAAAATCTGCCGTTTTCTTTGTCTAGTGACAGCATATATACACCATAGTTCATATGGACTGTGGACCGGAAGGTCCTGGGTTCCATTCTCAAGTCGGGTGTTTTCTAACATTATTTTTCCGAGATTGTATCAGCCGCAAAGGGGGTTGACGCCAGGCGGACAACCAGTTGTAAACATTAAAGTAAATTCTTTCTGCAATCATTGGGTACTTGACTAATTTTTTAAAATAATATTATATGAAATTCACGTCGTCTAAAATATAGAACAGAAAGAAATATTGAAATATTCTTAAAAATAAAAAAGTTATAAGTTTTTGAAGTTTGGTGTAACCTTCAAACTGCGGGAAAGAGAAGTATCAGTATAATCACGTCACCCCAATAACGATACGTGCATTGGAAAGTTAATTCAAAATATGTATTACTGCCTCATTTTTGAACCAATTTCGATGCAATTTTTACAAAAGGGTTTATTTTTTGTTTTATTTGCTATTATATATAAATAAGTGTATAAAATCAAACATAAACAAGTATCCAATTCTTGAAAAAATATGTTCGTCGACCCCATATTAGGGTGGGATAAGCGTAAGTATGTAGAATGAAAAAGGTAGTCACATAAATTATAATTTTTGATAAAATTGGTGCCAAAACATAATAGCTATTTCATAATACCGTTCGAATTGCTCATATTCAGGTTATTTGATAAAAAAACTTACCATATGCACAATTGCAAAAAGGTGTTTAATGCCAATCTCTTACTAGAGAATAGCTCCAGAGGCCCTAAATTTTGTCCATTTTTTATAGGTTGTATAGATGTCAGAATTTTTTGTTCAGTATCGTTTTCCAAATTTGTTTTATTTACTTTTGCTATGTGTTGAAGTTGCTCAATACACGCCTTGGGCTTTCTTTTAACCCAAAGCCATTCTGGAGATTCTATAATTTTCCTGTAAATACATTTTTCTAAATTTAATACTACTTTTTTAACGACGATAGTTTTATTATTACGAATAATATGACACGCTTACCAAGATAATATTAGATACGGTAATTGAGTCAGTGTAGTTATAATTAAAAACGGTTTCCAATCTCTTAGCCACCAATAAAACAAAGGCATCAGACACATTCCAATACTAGACGCAACCAACCGGTACTTCGCTATTTGTGATCGTCTTTTATATGATGACGTTTCAACTGCTATCAAAGATATGCTTTGCAAAGCAGAGGACGCCGGAAAAGCAGCAATTATACACCCAATTACAAAAAAGGTGAAAGAGTGGATCGTTATTGTGGATATAACCCGTCCAATTACAAGAAAAGACAGAGATATTGTAAAAGATGGTTTACGACCATATCTGAAAAAAAAGTAGGTGGGTACATATTTCAAAAAGTAAACAATACTGTATATTATCTTAAGGATATGTATGTCATATACTGCATGCATTAATGAGTTGCTGGCAGATGCATCAGACTCGTGACCAGATACCAAAGAAGACTAAGGAAGGAATTGGCGTGAATACCAAAAAAAAGTATGAATACCTAATGTATGGAAAGAAACCAAAATGGTAACTTGGTGAAAGAAAGATCTCAGTAAGAAAACAGTTAGTCATATTCTTCACATTTCAATATTAATAATACACCGTATTTAAAATAAAATCAATAATTCGATATTTATACGTTATTTAAGATTTATAGTACGGAGACAATTAATATTAAAAGTAATAAATAGCAAAACTAAACTGACGGATCCGGATCAAAGTAAATAATTTTTCTTAGTTATTTACTTATTATTATTTTCCAATTTTATTTTATTAAGTAAAAGGAGTTTTACTCGGTAATTACTGGGATAAAGGGAAATTAGAAGAGTTTCGGTAATGCCATTTAGCTTCGGCACCCAAAAAAGACCTTCAACTCTAGATTAACTCTATAGCTAAATTTAATTCTTTGGTTTGTTGGTGCTTTTTCTCAGATTAGTGGGCATTTTCGAAGCACTGGTAGATTCAAATGACGTGTATGTCCCCCAGCGACATAGTTACTGAATAAAAGTTAGAATTTAATGTAATCTCTGATTTTGCACCACCATATTTCTCTTTTTAGACCGTCATCAAAAAGGAGAAAAATCTCAATTTGTCTGTATTTAAAAAAAAAATTATATATGCGATATCTCCGCCAAATGTGGAGTGATTTTCAAAATTCTTTTTGGATTCGATATAGCTTATTTCAGGGGTGGTCTCACATGATCACGGATTTGGAGTTGGTGCGTTAAGTTTTTAAATTTGTGATTATTATTAGTATTTACTCCTTATTTTTAGAAATCGTATGGTTTAGGAGCAAAAATAATCTCGCAGTTCGTTATATTAAACTAACCTGTCACCAAACCACCCAAAAAATAGAGACCCAATTGTTTCGCTTATCTTGATATAAGCCCATACATGATCCGTGTAGATTTCATTTTCACATACCCAGTTATTTTCAGATGGTATTGTACTTCCATACCACGTATTGTCGTAAGTATATTCACTACATTCTGTAAAAAAATCGTTTTACAATAATTGTATTATATTACAATGGAGGCGCAAGAAAAGTCGAAGAAATAGGTGGATATAACTTCCTTTCTTCGTTTCTATCCGTAAGGAAGATTGTTCAGCTAATGTCAATCTGGATAGCTATTTTACTTCGAGGATACACTCAATATTTTTATCCGACTGCGCGACTTAAAAGAGTATTGCGTAACATGAATATTAATTAATCATATAAATTATTATAAAAATAAATTATACCTGTTGTTTCATTGCTATTAACATATGATATGAAGCAACTACCGAGGTGAATCTTTGCATTATGTTCCTTATACCTGTTGGAAAAGATAAAAAATAATGCATCTCATAGTTTTTGAATACCATAATGAGCTTAATACTTACGACAGCTTCAAGTAATTCAGTTGTCCGGTTATTATCGAAGAATTTTCATTTTCCTGGGGGAGCTTACATGTATGTGGAATTAGCGTAAGTGCTAATATTAAATTGTTATAAGCTATACACCATAAGCAAGATAAAAGTATAATATATAAGAAATCAAATTTCTTTTGAAATTTTCCATATTGTCCTACTTCAGACAAGGCACGTATATAAATCGATTCCGTATTCATAATTTACACTGTCTACGTGAGTCGTGACCCATATATGTGATAACTTAAACTGTAGTTGTGACTTTATAGATAAAGAAGTTACATCGGTTAGTTATTATTCTGGACAAGATAACGTAATTATCTAATTTGCTAAATCCTTAAATATTTTTTAATATTAGGGATGTCTAATTTATGAAATATGTAGGTATTATGATTGTTAATAAAGGCTATACCTAATATGAATTTGAAATTATTTGTATATATAAAAACACTATTAGGTATTATTTAAATAGATATTGTCCCGTCCCGTCCGCTGTTTGACCAGACCTTTAGTGTATACAATTCTTTAAAAACGAGTATCCTTATCATCGATATAATAATATACATCCTTATGATAAACAAAATAAATCTTATTTGAAAATAAGAATACGATACATTGCGTAGACAATTAAAAGTATATCTGAAAGCTTATTATACAGGTTCATCGGGGCCGTCCGGCCTGGCCTCCTCTAGCGATAACAGGTATACCAAACGGTATACAAAACATAATCAAAACATATTCATAAAAACATAATGTATCGCTTTCATTTTCAATGTACCTCTCAGATTTTTAAATTACTAGCGCTTTTTGGTGGCCGCGCCAGCCAGACTTTCAGCCTGACCACCTCTGTAATTGAAAAACTACAAAACGTAATGTGTACCTGTGTACTGTGACTATAACTTAAATAAGCCGCTAATGCAAACACAAGGCAAACTAAATGAATGTAGCATCGTATGTAACTCCACAAAAATACAATATTAATCAGTTTCATGCAATATTTAAAAAAGATGTGGAAGATTATAAGGGGCCAGTCTCAAATAATTACAAGTGTTTATAGTTTTATAGTTACATAATATAATGGGCATAGACCTAATCTTATTCTACAGGTCCATGATAATGGGGTTGGCAACTGTCAAAGTATGTTAAAATGACGTTAGCCGCTATTAGCTGGATTTGGACGTAAACAAAACTTTATTTAGTCTAAGGTATGGCAAAATTAACAAATTACAACAAGACTGTGATATTCGTATACACAATTGGGTACTTGACTATTTTTTGTATTAATTTTATATGAAAGTTACGTCATCTAAAATATAAAACAAAAAGAAATATTGAAATATTCTCAAAAATTGATTGTAGTTTATAACTTTCAAACTATGGGAAACAGAAGTATCAGTATAATCACGTCACCGCTGTAATGGTACGTGTGCTGGAAAGAGATAGTAAGATATCTCTAATATACCCCACTCCAAAATTTAAAATATGAGTTTCTGCCTAATTTTTCCACCAATTTCGGTGCAGTTTTTACAGAAGGGTTTATTTTTTGTTTTATTTGCATATTACATATATTTAGGTGTATAAAACCAAACATAGTCAAGTACCCAATTTACAAAAGTAATACATATTATGAACTTCAATAAAGATCTTGTCTTTAAAATGCATCGTAAACTATTACTCCATTTAGGACATTCATACAAATCTTATTATTCTTCGTCAAGGAAAATAAATGATACTATCATTAACATAACACATAACATACATAACGTGTTTATGGACGAAATAATTTAAGATAGAAACGAATGTGGCGACTTGGCGAAGGAAAGATCCCAATAATATAGTCGTTATGCATCTTTTCATATTCCGAATTTAGTATAATAATAATAATAATAAATTAAAATCAATAAGGATTTCTAAGTTATTCAAGTCTTGACACGGTGATAACTTACATGTAAATAGATTGCGAGACTAAAATAGCGGAACCAGCTTCAAAGTAAACACGTATTTTTCGTTTTTCGAGTTATGCTAAGTCCTTATTTTGCTTTAATCTTTGGAAAGCTAAAGCCGGGTCTCCTGTACTAGCTTTTTCGAAACAAAACATTATAGACACATACGCAAAACAACGACTTTAGCTGTCACCCGCCTGCTCCTAGAACAATGGACCATAGATAAAAATGCATGTTTTGTGTAGGTGTTTTGTGTAATGTTTTAGTGTTTTAGTGCAGATTAGATTGGATGTTTAGATTCGTCTTAAGTGCTGCCAAAGACCTCTTAATGCCGTGTACACTTCAACCAAATGAACGTTCACAAATCTAGGCCTGTTGCATTCACACAATAGCGAACGTTTGTTTGTATGCACGCAACAGGCATAGATTCGCTAACGTTCGTTGATCGTTCGGTTGGTGTGTACGCGACATTATATCTTCTTTGGCCTCTTTAGTCTTTGCCTATAACAAATGAGCAAAGACCTGCAAAAGTGCAAAGACCAGAGAGTATATCATTTTGAAAGACGTCGGAAGAATTTGTGAAATAAAGTTTACTTCGGATTTATTGTGTAAATTACGCATTATATCTCTTTAACTAGTTTGATAAACATGAGTAACACAAAATGTAGTGCAATTAACCTCTCATAAACTAGAAAAAAAGGTGGAGATACATAAGGAAGTGTAATTTTTTGGTCCGTGTTGTGTTCTCCTGTCGTGCATTAATAGCTTGATAAAATGTCGGGTGATCACAAAACATTGATAAAGGGAAGTCCGTCGCAGTATGTCAAGTTGAATGTGGGCGGAACATTGTTTTATACGACAATCGGCACGCTCACCAAGAGCGATAACATGCTGAGGACCATGTTCAGTGGAAGGATGGAAGTTCTAACGGACTCTGAAGGTATGACTTCACTGCTATGTACATTGAATATTCTCTAATAAAATTAGACTTAAACTGGGCACACCCACACACGCCTATTTGAGATTAATCGTTAGTTATGATAGGCTTCTTTAATTGTAGTGGTATTGTAAAAAATATCAAGATTTTATCTACATTGTAAACTACACCACTCAGAGAAGCTACTGTCACATTATTGTAGCCTTCTTAATATTCACTTGTATATCTATTTACTGGTAGATTATATAAAATAATAAGCATACACAAGCTCACACCTGTATCTCTGAAGGGGTAGGCAGAGCAACTAGCGAACTAGAACACCCATATTTTGCAGAGCTTAGTTCCACCGCAGATGTTATAGGGGGCGAGCCTATCGCCAAATCAGGTACAAATTCCAGACTCCGTACTGATATGGAAAAATCCAGTACCGCTTTGCCCAACCTGGGGATTGAACTTGGGTTCGATACCATTGTGAGGTCTCGGGACTTTACAATGGTAGTCATACCGCAATACAAAGCATATTTTGTAACAATAATTGTGTATTAATGGTTGTACCTGTTTTGTGTGAAATAAATAAATGAAAATAAAATAAAATACAACCACACCACCAAGGCATGATGATCTGAATTATTATTTATTTGTTTCAGGGTGGATACTCATTGACCGCTGTGGAAAACATTTTGGCACTATACTAAATTATCTCAGAGATGGTACAGTGGCTTTACCAGATAGTTACCGTGAAATTATGGAACTATTAGCAGAAGCCAAATACTTTTTGATTGAAGAGTTAACTGATTCATGCCAGCAGGCATTGGCAAAGAAAGAGAGGGAAGCTGAGCCAATTTGTAGAGTTCCTTTGATTACATCACATAAAGAGGAGCAACTGCTCATCATGTCAACATCTAAGGTATGCAACCTCCATGTTTATTTACTGATTTTATATTCATATTCTTTTGGGGAGGTCGCCTCTTTGGTCTAGTTGCGGCATGTATGTTGCTGTGGATCAGGAGTTCCTGGGTTTGATTCCCAGGTTGGACAAAGCAAATGTTCTCATTTAATTTGCCTGGGACTGGATCCCTCAGAGAGAGTTGACGTCAGGCAGGCGGTGGTTTTAAAAACTAAGCCAAAATCTCTCTGCAACATGCTTGAAAAAGTGTATTGCGCCAACCCCACATTAAGATGGGATGGGGGCAGGATGAAGAAGATTCTTTTGGGGAGTTCTATATTCAGCAGTGAACTATCCTATGGCTGCTGATAAAGATCTTCATAACAAGTGTAAATTATTCATTGAGATAAAAGTAATATACCTTTACGTTTTAAACAGCTCTTTATTTTATATTTTTTATTTTCAGCCTGTTGTGAAACTCCTTATAAACCGACACAACAACAAGTACTCTTACACAAGCACATCTGATGATAATTTGTTGAAGAATATTGAATTATTTGACAAGCTCTCTCTTCGATTCAGTGGCAGAGTGTTATTTATAAAAGATGTCATTGGTTCCAATGAGATATGCTGCTGGTCATTTTTTGGTCATGGAAAGAAATGTGCTGAGGTGTGCTGTACATCTATTGTGTATGCTACAGATAAGAAACACACAAAAGTTGAATTCCCAGAGGCACGAATATATGAGGAGACATTGGGTATTTTACTGTATGAAAGTCGAAATGGACCTGACCAAGACCTTATTCAAGCAACATCATCTCGCGGTGCTGTCGGCGGACTCTCTTGCACCAGTGACGAGGAAGAAGAGCGCTCTGGACTTGCGCGACTTCGGTCAAATAAGCAAAATAATCAATCTTAGCGGTTACAGTCAGGCTTGGCACGCCTCCGCAGCTCAAAACGGACTAATGTCTGATACCAAGCTGATTACACATTGCCATTTTGCTGGCTACCTTGCTTCGGTCTATAGACTTTACTAATCTGTGTCTTAATCTTTGTGAGTCTCACCGATGCAAGCTCTCTCAAGAATGGTGTTGTAAATGAGAAGTGATTTCTGTATAGGCATTTACTTTGGCTAGTTGGAAAGTGACACAATGAACTTATCTTTAGTCATATCTAGATATCTTGTGATTAGTAAATATAATGTCAGTGTACAGAATCAACACTGTCAGTAGGGAAAAATATATAAAGTAAATGTGATGTATATGATTCATGAAAATCTTACAGTATTTATGATGAGTAAAGTTCACAGATTCTATGCTAGTGATGATTCTCATGATGTATATTTAAAAGTAAAATTTATCCGTAAAATTACTATTTTATTAGTATTACTATACTAGCTAAGAGCATTCTTCATGGTGTGTGCTATGCTATTTATGTGCAAAATATTGTAAGATACACTACTTACATAGGTAGCTCAAGAAAATTGCCAAATCAATGTATAGTAATTAAAGTATGGCAAATGCTCACAACCTGTGAAAGCGTGAGGATGATGGATGTAGAAGAATTCATTTCTTTTTAAAATCCTTCTCTGTGACTGCTTTAAAAATCTACAGATTATTATAACTAGTTAGTATAGTGTAATGCATAGTAATGTGACATTTGAAGACAGTGGAGACTTATTAAATGGAAAATAATAGGAATGAATGACATTTCACATGAAGTCGCTGGATGCAGGCCATTTCCAACAGGTTGATCTAGAAATCTTTGGGGGAGGCCTATGTTCGACATTGGACGTCTTATGGCTGATGATGATTATGATTATGAATGACATTTTTTAATGCACTAGCATTCTTGATTAAGAATTGTAGTATTATAGTAATAAAATGCACCTTCTGTTAACATTGCTATAGAGTAGATAATAAAATAAATACTCAGTTGTGTTGAGCAAAATAAGACATTCAGTTAGCAGTACAGAATGTGTACAGATTGTTTCCGGATATTCCAACAGTAATGTTCAGACACTGCTGAATCCACTTTGATGCCTCATTTGTGAATGCAATCATAATTATGTGCCTGAACAAGCAATTAAATATGACATACTACTACATGAAATGACACATTATTATTTCCAATAAAAAATATTGGACAAAGATTATGAATATCACCTTTTCCATTCATTGTTACTTCATTCAACAGTATATAACATATGTCAAGTAGTTTCTGCGGTGTTGAATCCCAATGTTATACATTTCGCCCCTTACTTATAACAATATTTAAGCGTTGCTTATCTTTAACCATCAGTTGTTCCTTTCATTTTTAAACAATGTAACACAAGGAAAAAAGTGACGGGCTATTCTTAGCGAAAAGATAAGCGGAAATGTTTTTATAAGTGAGGCCCATTATGAATAGTGTGCAGTGATAAGGGTTTAGTTTTGTGGAACTAGTTGTTACAATGCAATTTAATGTGGTTACAACTTGCAACTAAAAATTTATTGTAACCTGTAGTTTTATGAAATGTGCCACGGAAATGAGAGGCTAATGTATTTAGTAGTATTATATATTCCAGTTCACTGTACAAATGTATCACACATTATAGCAATGTAGTTTTTCTCTCTATTCAATCTAGGTTTCCTAAGAAGCCAATATGCTGTAATATTATTGAATACCTAATGTATAAAATTACATATTACTATTTTATCTCTTAAAAATATATGCTCACTGTTTAGCTGTCTAATAGTTTTATTTCCAGTCACTGGTATTTATTAATTAACAAATATTTTTATTAACAGTATTTTGTTTAACATTGACTCTACACTAGGTGAGCCTGTCATGTGAGAGAGTACCTCACGAGTAAGCATGGACTTGTTAATATGTGGTACATATTCTCACGCTTGTATCCCCGAAGAGGTAGGCAGAGGCGTACTAGCGAACTAGAAAACCCACATTTTGCCGAGCTTAGTTCCGTCCCAGATGTGATAGGGGGCGAGTGTTAATATACTGCCAATTTGGTTTTTTAAAAAAATATCTTCAATAAATTCTTAGAACTAGAAAAACAAAATTGTTAGTGGATGTGTGTCTGTGTGTGAAAGTGTGTGAGCATTTTATGGGATTGCATTACGTAATTTGAGAAAAAACAGCATGTTTAAACAAATATTTTTTTATTCTTAAAATATAGAAAGCATTAACTTGTCAGTTTGTTACTGATATATTTGACTTAACCGTTTGAACCATACAGGTAGGGGAGGCTGTGGTCATTTATTTACAAATACACTTATAATAGCTTGCCTATCAAAATGTGTTCATAGTTATTTTTAAAAAAAATTATTTTAATATATTTCTTTTTATAACCTTCACTCTTTTAAAATATGTCTCATTTGGTTATCGGATGAGTGAAGGTTGATGTACCACGGACTCTTAGATCATGTAATCTCAAATTCATTACACTAGCATTTGAGGTATGGACAGCAAATTCTTTCTATAGCATTCCAAGCTACACAACGGTATTCCTGTTTTAGAGCAATTATACCTTTTAATATTGGTGCAATCACTGATTCCACATATTATTGGCTTTGGTGATTCAATAGGTGGTTTAGTTTCCAAAGGGAATGGGACTCCAGGTGGTAATGAAAGTGTTATTTCATTATTATTATTTTTGTACACAATCATTGGCTCCTGCTTTTTAGCTGGTTTGCCTTTGAGCATGTTTTTCAAATTCTTTGATTCTTGCTTTTTAAGAAGTCTGTCCATTGTCTTTTTTTTATCTTTTTCTCTTTTTTCATCTGCCAGTTGTTTCCTTTTCTGCGATTTTAAGGCAGCTTTCTGGATGGCTTCTGCTGTCATGACTTTTTCTTTGTATCCTGATGGCAAAGCAAGCAATACTTCACCACCTGGGCTAGTTTCTTTGTCTGTGCCTCTTTCATACATTGCCCTTTGCCTTGCTGTCATCATTTTAGGATCCTTTGGTTTTATTTTCTTTAATTCTTCATCAACCTAAAAGTAGAATATAATGTAATATTAATTAATTATATTAACTCACAAAAATGCTCCTAAGTTTTATATTTAATGTAATGCATCAAATATCATACTTCTTCAAGTTTTCCAGACTTGATAGCGTCAAGCCATCGTTCCTCTTCACTTGAAGTGCCACTGTCTCGACCTTTTTTCTTTCTCTTTGAGGAAGCCTTTGGTGGTGTACTTGAAGAAGATCCTGGCATTGAGCGTCTTGAATCCGATGACGATTTCATTGTTTGTGCTTTAAGCATATCAGCAGCTGAAGTTCCTAATGCCTCTTTTCCACACTTCACCCTCATTTTGAATGGTTTGTCACCAGCATCTTCGTAAGATACGTCGATAGATGTATCGCTGTCGAATTCATCCTCGACTTTCCTCTTTTTATGTCGATGCCTGTGTTTTTTATGTTTTTTGATGGCCGGCGCATCTGAAATAGTTAGCAATTGGTAATTCATCCGTAATTGATGAAAAATTTAATGTCGTTGGAAGAGTTAAGCTGTAAAAATAAGTTACCAATGACTATTTCATCTTCAGTAGTGCTCTGTTCACGTTGTCTACGTACCATTATAATATTATTTCTTGATTTATATGGCTTCAAAATATAGTCAACAGATCAATAAATTATTCTCTGTCGATAAGTGTCAACTGTCAACTGTCAAGGATGTCAGTGTCACTTGTCGAGTCTGCTATTAGAAGGTGTGAAGATCGGCCATTTCACCACTTCCATTGGGTCCGGAACAGTCCGGAATATGAGTATTGAGTAACCTGTAACTGGTAACTAAGATGGCGACTAAATGTAGTGTTGTTAAATATTGTTGTCGAGAATTTAAACGATATAATTTTGTTGCAGGATTATACTAGGTACATAGACCCGGGTCACTTGCACTAAAACATTACACAAACCACCTACATAAAACATTCATTTTTTGTCTATGGTCCATTGTTCTACGAGCAGGTGACAGCTAAAATCGTTTTGCGTGTGTTTTTAGTGTTTTGTTTGCGGAAGACCCGGCTTAATATTTGAATATTTATTAAATCTTATATTTTTTGTACGTTCACTATGGAGTTAAGGAATTCATCAGATGTTGACCTAGGGCCTTGGAGCTTAATCGAACACAAAAGAGATCTTGAAAATCGGCCCACAAAGGTCGATATCGGGGAATACACATAAAATACCGATGAATTGAGAATCTTCCGCTTCCTAAGTCGGTTGAAAAGTTAACATCATGCGTATCTCATATTATCATATTAGTATTATAAGTAAAAGCTCGTCATTACCGCGATGAGATTCAGTGACGTGCACAGGCATTAAGATTAGGGTAGACAAAAATCTTGAATAATTATTTTCTTCAATTTGTTCTTGCTTTACCTTAACCATCGCGATAATTGTCACGTCGATTTAAAAAATACACCCAGCGCTGTTTAAAAAACTGTTTTTTTTTACATTTTCTCTTTCATTATGTAATTTGTCAGGGTAGACAATGTCTCTATATCTATATGAAATGCACGCCACTGATGAGACTGTGTGGATGGTGGCACCGATCACGGAGCACGTCGAGTGTCACGACTCACGACGCCCACTTATCGCACTAATACATAGGCACATACATTGTATAAATGTGGTGAAAGGACTTTGGAATGGTGTATCTACCATGTTTTCAGTTTACGAAGCTTGCAATACATTTTGCTTGCAAATTGCAATGCCGGCTAGTTATTCTGTTTTGTTTGTTTCCATGGCTAGAAGTATAATTGGTAGGTACAACAAAAGGTCCTAAAGTGTGTTTCTCACATCAGTGGTTGATATCAGATATGTGATTCATAGTTTACATTAATTGTGATTCTCTACCTGTTATTTCAACTGAGGACACTACGGTTTCAGAAGCTTGTCACTGCTATTAGAATAAAAAGGCGAGAGCGCACCAAAACTCTATTAGAATTTTACGATAGATACTAATAGATGAAGTCTTGTTAAATGGTTGCGTTGGGGTATGTATGTGGGAAGTTGGTAAGTATAACCAACGCGGCCTTAGAGACCTGATGCCAGCCGTATACTGCATAATTAACAACAATGTTTCCGTTGTGTATTAATAAATCTATTGTATATTCGCTTGCTCGTTCAATGCCACTGAATTTTCTCGGTTCGTTGGGCCGAACGAGGTGCGAGAAAGGTCAATTGAACCGAACAAATGACACATAAGTACTTAATTTACTGGAAAATTTAAACGTATAGCTCGTATTAGTCGTTATTAAATATCGATATGACACAAACAAATTAGTTGTATACTTGGATTGTATGATTCACGCCCGGTTCCAATAAACAATCTCAGTTCGAATGTGCAGATAGATTACAAAAATTAGCCAATAAGAACACAGTTTGAACATGACTCCGTCAAATGACTTGATTTGATTGGATCATAATCGCGATCTATCTGTACTCTAAACTGAGATTGTTTATTGTAACCGGCCGTTAGTGAATAGTACTGTACTTCTGTAGGTATATTGATAATGTAAAAAATCGTTATGACAAAAGTGGCTGTCTGTACATTTCTCTTTTATTACATGGAGTAACGCCCCTCCCGACAAGATGGCCATTTTCGCAAAAAATACACGAGATTGACGGCGTAAGTAACATTTTAACTGCGCAATCCCATTAAGAAATAGAAGTGCTCCCCGTTTCGTGTCCCTCGTTTTAACAAAAAGTTGTCTCGATGTCTGGCTGCTTTGTTTTCGTGTTGTTTGCTTGTTGTTAGGTTATTTTGCAAACAATATAGCGACACAAATAGTTGATTAGGTTTACTGTACATGTTCTGGCGTGCAAAACTTTGACGTGAAAATAATACTACAGGGCACAGGAGTATATAGTGATTCTTAGTCTGCATGGTGTAGGTACCATGGTACTAAAATAGAGGGGTTACCACCACCTTCTATCAGTATTATTATAATCTCACTTTTACTTTTTCTCGTAAAAAAAAACAAAGTAATATATTATTATTTATTAATAATAAGTAATATAACAAAACTACTATAAGACGTGGTGATAACCCCTACCTTATGCATAGAAATATCGCAATAAGTATTTTTAAAGTATAAGTACTTTACTATCACTACTGACTAGAATAAAGTTATAGTTCCTGAAACAAAGATTGCTCGGAGTCCTAAAAGTCAGTATTGCTGTGACATACGTAAATACTTCTGTAAGTAGGTACTGTTTTCTGGTAATATCTGCTAGAGACGCAGTTGAGTAAAAAACCTTTTGAGCATCGTTTCTCTGTTGGGTTTCCATCTTTCTTTGCATTGGGGAAATTGGAATTGGGGCAGTACCCCAATTCCATACAAGGCATTTGGGGTACTGCCCCAATTCCACTCATATGGGGTTTGCACATCACAATTTTCAAGCATGTTGCAGACAGGATTCGGCTTAGTTTTTTACCGGTCGCCTGACAGCTGTTGATACAGTCAGCAAATCGTATTAGAGAAACTGTATTGCCTGACCTGGCATTCTAAGCCATGACGCATGTATGCATC
The DNA here is from genome assembly GCA_036417725.1 of Clanis bilineata. Taxonomy (NCBI): domain Eukaryota; kingdom Metazoa; phylum Arthropoda; class Insecta; order Lepidoptera; family Sphingidae; genus Clanis; species Clanis bilineata. Next base: position 7,584,326 of record CM071146.1, on the reverse strand, counting down.
TCATATACGTAGCCTTTTTCGACCGATTTCAAAAAAGGAGAAGGTCCTCAATTCGTCTGTTCTTTTTTATATTACGCTGTATCCAAGATTCTTTTTGTGTTCGATAGAAGTTATTCCAAGGCTGGTCTCATATATTGGTCACGAATCACGATCAGATAAGTTTTGAAGTCGGTCCGTTAAGTTTTTATTGTATTTCAACATAAGCTCACGCCTGTATCCCCGAAGGGGTAGGCAGAAGTGCACTAGCCAACTAGTACACCCGCATTTCGCCGAGCTTAGTTCCTTCCCAGATGTGATAGGCGGCGACCCTATCGCCACATCGGGCACAAATTCCAGACTCTGACGGCTGATATGGAAAAATCCAATATCACTTTGCCGGACCTAGGGACCGAACCCGAGACCTCAGGACGGTAGTCGTATCGAAATACAACCACGCCACCGAGGCAGTATTGTATTTCAATACATTGGAAAATCTTTTAAGCCGCGAAATATTTACTTCAAGCGCGGTTGCGACACAAATACTTGTAATATAAGATATATCCATTATCCACATTAAAGTATGAAATGGTTACTGCACAATATTATCAACCAGTGTATGAGCTTATAGGCATATCTTTTGGTACAACCCTTTGAGTTGATAATGGTACCGTTTTATCATGGCGATGCGTAACGGTTTAAATTAGTCCCACCTGCCCAATTCGAGAGGGTTGTGTGTGTGACCTATAAACGCTAACGTTAACAAAGTATGCCCTAAATATGTTTATTGTGTGCAATGTTGTACGCCGCATTATTTTTATTATTATGTTACGTTTCTTATGTATTGGTCCTATGTTGATATTCTCAAAGCTTATAAAGGCGACTGTTTTTAGCTTAATGCTCATGTATCATCTTTGGACTGTAGAATAGGAGGTCGTGGGTTCGTTCCCTGGTCAGGCAAAGTGATTTTTCTAGTTTAGTTTCCCCGGGACTGGATCCCCCAGAGGGGTTGACGTCAAGCGGGTAGCAGGTCGTAAAACTAAGCCAAACCCTTTCCGTAACATACTTGAAAAGTTTGTTCCGCGTGAATTCCCTTCATCATACTAGGCATATAATAGGTTGATAGAAGTAATCATTGCATTGTGTAAACTGTAACGTGATTTATAGATTCCATTTTGATTGTGTTTTCTATTTTCCACTCTAGACAAGATTCCTTTGACGTCATATCACTTCGTTCGGTAGCCCACCAGATGTCACGAACTGCGAAATGCAATTGAAACGCCAACGGTCTGTCGAACTTCTCGAAACGTGTAAAAATAGAAAATCAAAGAGTTACGAACTTAGTTTTCCGATACTTGGCGATATCAACTTTGCAATGAACGGAGAAAACCTGTTTCATTATGAATACACCTTTGTTGTGATTAATTTTATGCAATAATGGAGGATTGAAATATTATTGTAGATGTATAAAATATAGGTATATATAGATATGCTGTGGACATCCTATGGCTGATGATGATGTTATAAAATATGTTTAAATTGTGATTTTTCTGTTAACAAATATTGATAATTTTTCATATATTTCAAACTAAATTGTAACAGCTTAGTGATGATCTAATTAAAGATGTGTTAGATAAATTATATTATATTATAGATCCTTATTCTGCGACATATTTTGCGCTGTAGTACTGAGAGTTGATTTTAAGCGTAGATCAGTAGGAGATGGAGATAGCTTCTTCATGCAATTTCATCAGTGTGGAAGTTCATATCCCGTGAAATTGTGTAGCGAAATAAGAAGCACCTTCCCTATGCGCTATCCTCTCCAAAACCCAGACACGAATCCGCGAGCTATATTCGTGCTTAGTACATAATACTGTGAAATATTGAGACTTCAAGTTACGTCTTATGAGTCATAACATAATCTCATAGAAGTATACGTTTCTGTAACTTTCATTATCTCATAGCACAGTTGCTATAAACAAACCAGCTTAGGAGTTGGACAATAAGTAGAAAAAAAGTATGGCGCTGTCACGGACGTAAAAAAAATGGACGGACCGCTAGGAACATTGCAAGTGGAGCAGGGTTTTTGGCCCATTCGATTTATTGACACGTAATATTCGATTTATTGACATGTAATGGCATGTGTGCGTATGGCACTTTTGAACAGGCGCGTTTGTGTGAATGGCTTCTCTATGGCGTCCGTTTAACTATTGGCGAGATGGTGTCCTTCTTATTCTTAACGTCCTTGGGCCAGTAACTATCATGCTATTTCAAGTGAAACGTTTTGAAATGCTTAATTTTTTTTATTTTCATTCTCACTCTTATATCGTGTTAGTAGTTTATGTTTAGTGAGGAAATAAGCGGTGAGGGTAAGGTATCAATCTAAACGGAATTGCCGACTTAGCTGGTGCTTGTTAGGTTGGTAAATACTGTTGGACGATGTTGAGAAAAAGCTATTTTTGGGTTTTATTTTATTAATGAACCCTATAATGAACTTGGATTTAATCTATTCATTCGCCGATGCAAACGCATACGGTTGTAGTGCTTTCAATTCATAGCAGAGGCTGACGATCATGCAGGTGGCTCATCTGATGGTAAGGGATTACCACAGTCAGAAGAAGCAGATGCACTGCCGATCTGAAAGGAAAACAAGGGGGATGGGAATGTGACAGGGGTGTTTGTGCGTGTGTGGCTAGTCTTTCTACCTGCACTTATACCATCTTAAGGTGGGGCCGGCGTAACACACTTTTTCAAGCGTGTTGCAGCAAGGATTGTTTTAGGATCCCGGCTGCATGCCTGACGTCAACCCCCTCTGAGGGATCCAGTCCCGGGCAAATTAAATTAGAAAAGCCGCTTTGCCCGACCTGGGAATCGAATCCAGGACCTCCCGGTCCACAGCCCATTGATGATACCTCTAGACCAAGAAGGCGACGTGTGTGTCTAGGTACGCTATATTATGTCCACATAATTATGACATAATTATGAATACAAAGCACATCAGATTACCAAGAAACATACGTTACAGTAAGCAAGCTGAAGCATAATATATTTATAATATTAACGACCTTGCTATGGATGCAGTAGCAAGGAATCCTCAGGTTGTTCATCCATTAGTTACATGAAAATTATTACGTTTGCAATATGATTTGCACGGTCGGACGACCACGACACTGTACCGATTATCGACTCTGTGAGGTAATTAAATGTTCAGAGTCTATTCATAAACTGTAGCAAGCTTTCATGTTGTTTACGGTAATGCTTAGTAAGATGAAGCATAAGAATAATTTATTGAACACTTGGATTGTCATTTATGGTCGCCTCCTTGGTCTAGTGGCAGCATATATGGGTTGTGGACCCGGAGGTCGTGGGTTCGATTCCCAGGTCGGGCAAAGCGAATTTTCTGATTTAATTTGCCTGGGGCTGGATCCGCCAGAGGGGTTTTACGTCAGGCAGGCGGTCGTAAATTCTTAGACAAATCCTTTCTGCAATATCCTCAAAAGGTGTGCTGCGCCGATCCCACATTAAGGTGGGATAAGGGCAGGTAGAACAAGAAAATAATTGGATTGACTTCAAACTATCTTCCAGTTAGGAATTAGTTAAATCATGATACATACTTAACTTCATCAAGATCCAATCTGGATGTATAAACTCTAAGTAGTCCTGAGCAACGGTAATTTTAAGAAATAATTGCTGTTCCAATTATTTAAATTACCTTTTTGCTGGTACCGAATCCTGTTTTAAGTAATTAAATACGTCTTTATTATTAGGCCTTTTTATTATTGCGGTATACTAATTACAGCCCTAGTGACTCCAGCCAACAAAGCAATTAGGCACTGTGTTTAAAAAAAGTAGTACACCCCATTGACACTTTACTAGGGTTGTACCTCTAGAATACAGAAATTAAAATACAATCTCTGCTATTGATTTTTTCCATATCAGCCGGAGTCTGGAATTTGTGCCCGATATGGCGATAGGCTCGCCCCCTATCACATCTGGGACGGAACCAAGCTCGGCGAAATATGGGTGTATTAGTTGGCTAGCGCGCCTCTGCCTACCCCTTCGGGGATACAGACGTGAGCTTATGTTATGTTATCTCTGGCGCACTGTAAAGTCTTGGTTGAGCAATCGAAGTTTAATCGTTTTTATTTATACAACGTGAACATTTGCCGGAATAATATGTTCAGCATCAGTAAAGCCGCGTCTCCTGCACTAAAGTATTACATAAAACACGTACACAAAACATGGTATTTCCAAATTTTTTCTATGGTCCATTGTTACATGAGCAGGAGACAATGAAAATTCTTGTTTTGTGTAGACCGTTTTAGTGTGTTCGCCTCAATATCTAATATCAAAGACTTTTATGTATTCTATTAAACCGGCTGAGAGGTGCAGAGAGTTTGCACACTAAGTTATGGTCAATTGACCGCAATTTGACAGACTGTACTAATTTATCAGTCCTGGTAGTGATTTTTATTAGATCTGTAGCAATACAGAAAATTAACTATTATTTTAAGGATATTAAAAGTTACGGTTGAGCTGGTTTGAGTGGTAGAGCAACGCTGTTGTAGGCCGGCTCGACTGGTTCGCTATCACGACACTCACTGAAAATCAACATAAAGTGACAACTGGCAGCTCACTGTTTCATAATGGTATATGAACTAATATTTTTTTGTAAACATACATGCTAACGTGAATTATTAGTCGTGTTCATTTGTCATGTGATGGTCATGTGTCGTCTCTGTGTGTCGTCGCCACGTCGGTAATTGGATGCGTTTCTGTTTACTTTGGTAGCTCAATAAATAACAAATAGATTATAATACTATTAGACTGCCTCGGTGGCGTGGTGGTATTTCGGTACGGCTACGGTTCTGAGGTCTCGGGTTCGATCCCCGGGTCGGGCAAAGTGATATTGGATTTTTCCATATCAGCCCGGAGTCTGGATTTTGTGCCCGATATGGCGATAGGCTCGCCCCCTATAACATCTGGGACGGAACTAGGCTCGGCGAAATGTGGGTATTCTAGTTCGCTAGTGCGCCTCTGCCTACCCTTTCGGGGATACAGGCGTGAGCTTATGTTATGTATGTTATAATACTGTTTCAATGTATACCACTAGGTATTGAATACCATTTCAAATTGTGAACTGTTTTCAACATATTATTATATTTTTATTAGTTAAAGTTTACATCTCATCTAATCTAATTAATATTATAAATTTGGCATGTATATATGTTTGTTACTCTTTCACGCCAAAACTACTAAATGGATTTTGATGAAACTTTACACTTATATAGATTATATCATCAGAATACTGAATAACACAACTGTTTATAGGTAACACATAGGTGTAGATTGTTTGTAGTATTTAATACTAATTGCTCAATGCTCGCTGCTTCATACTTCATACCCACTTCACACTTGGAAAAAGCATCCATTAAACTAGTGTAGCCGTAGTTTTATAAGGTAAAATACATTGTTTACTTTTAAAAGAACGCGGCGCGTGTGTTGCGTGCACCATACAATTTTCATAGTCATGCGAACCGGCATGGTTATGCATACCTATAACAGCATTTATGACTATTAACTAGACTTAGGGACTTCCTTTAATTGAACAGATACCGCAAGCGCGTTGCATAATGCATACTTCCATCCACGGACATAAAAAATAAGATGGACGGAGCGCTAGGAACATTGAAAGTGAAGTAGGGTTTTCGGCTCATTCGATCAGTCGCCGCCATTACGTGTCGATCGAATGAGCCGAAAACTATGTTCCTAGCACTCCGTCCAACTTTTTTTACGCCCATTCTTCCATCTATCTTTCTTTCTTACCCCAATGTGGGGTCGGCACAGCACACTTTTTCAAGCATGTTGCAAAAAGGATTTGGCTTAGTTTTACGACCGGCTGCCTGCCTGACTTCATCAATGACATAAATACATACCTTTTGTCTCAAAAAAACCTGATAGGGGTTACATAAGCGAAGAAAATTGTACAGAATCGCATGAAATAAAGTGGTCAAAGAAAAAACAACCATGGGGACAGCAACTGCAACGTAAAGCTGGTATAATATGGTATATCTTTGAGAAACCATAAGTACCGTAAAATGCGGTGAATAGAAACACGTGGGTGGATAGAAATAAATTGGTTTTGTATTTTAAATATCTAAACTGGCTTAATTGTTATAAATAACAAATAATCATAAGTTTAAAAATTAAATGAACCGATTTCAAATCCAAACGTGACCAAATTTAAATGGAACCACCCTTGAAAAAAGCTCTATCGAACACAAAAAAATATTTGAAAATCGGTCCACATACAATCGGCGGAGATATCGCGTAACATACACAAAAAATACAGACGAATTGAGGACCTTCTCCTTTTTAGAAGTCGGTCGAAAATATATAAATAAACAATTCACTATAAATTTTGACACGAATTACGCCTTACTTTATATATTTATCAATCTATTTATGATCATTTCTATTCACCCCGTTTTACCGTACGTAGTTACTAGTGGTTTTGATTGTTGATGGGCCTAAAGGGGTACGTGTGAGCCAACTTCTGTTTAGCCAGTTATTATAGTGTTTGTCTAAAATTATTATGTATTGTAGCTCCCCTTAGGCTTCCCTTTTTGCGGATTTCTTGTGAGAACGATCGATGTTTAACAACATTTAACCTTGTTTAAATTAAGTTTCTAGGGAAATTCCGAGTTGGGTAGGAAAAGGTATTTTTATTTTGTTTACATGAAGTAAATGTAAACATAAAGTCTGTTGCGTGATTTAAAATATTTTTGGTCCAAACTTGTTCGTTTGTTTAGGTGTGTTGTTATAGCTGCGTATATTATAACTAGGTATGATAATTATATGATATTTTGTATTAGAATTGCGTTATTTTTGAAAGCGGGAATATTTCGGATAATAAAGAAATGGCGATATAGGGGCTTATCTTAACGCGAGTTATAAGTATAATAGATTTTTCATTTCGTGGAATTAAAAAAAAAATAGTTCAAATTCTATTATCATCAATTGATCATCGACCTGAAAAATACTTTCAGAAAGCGTAACCAATAACAGTGACGTCAGGGAAAAACATTTATCAAATGGTTTTATAAACGTCTCTTCCAAATAGTTTGTGCGATAAGCATCTATTTCCATAAGGACGTTATTGTGCAAGTACATTAGCAAATAGATTGAAATATGTATATTTCGGGCCACGTGGGAAACGGGAAATGGCAATAAAATAGGTAATCCCTCCATACAGGTAAGTAGTTTTTTATCCGACATCATCTTACAATATTTATTACATAAAGCTATTATTTTGAACCGTTAATATTCAATGTTATATTTCATGTATTTCTTACTTAATATATTTTTGTATCAAATATTTATATTATGTCAGAAATCTTGTGGTGTTCCAATACAAATTCTTCATTATAATAAACATGTAAATAGTGTGTTGCGGCGATTTTTTAATTTTTACTCACAGAATAAATTCCTGTAAAACAGCAATTTTTCCTTTTCATTTTTATTTGTAATGCGAAAGAAGACCGTTGCTAGAACCTAGATAGGAATATTCTTTTCAGCTTGCACGAAACACCAGAAAGATAAAATCAGTGCTATACATTGTATATGAAGCTACTAATATATCTTCAGAATATGGTATATTACAGTACTGTAGTATTATTAGGTAGTCTACAAAGTTTTGAGAGTTAATACGTTTAATGATACGGCGATATTAAGTCGAAAAATAAATATATTTTTCTTTCCTTAAAATATGTTTGTAATCTGGTTTAATATTGTTTATTTTGATATCCGCTCTGGCGCTTAAGTCGTGCATTAAAGTTGTATTTATGTGGCAATATTGTGGGCGTATTTAGGCATAGGCAGCGTATTCTCCAGCCCTAATTTATCCTCATAAATAAGAGGTAAGACACTATCAAGCTTACGTAGGCTTACTGGATAAACGGCTGGCACTATAGTTTTGAGTTACTAGGTTGTCTTATAAAACACCTTTGTGTGAAGGCAGATGTGAAGGGTAGGGAAGCATATTCAGTTGCTACGTAACTTAGCCATAGGTAGTAAATATTCCATTACCTAGTGCCTAATATATCTCGTATTTTTTATTTTTATCAAGGCAACGTTAAAAAAATAATAAATACTATTTGCGCTGTAATATTATTGTCCCACTGCTGGGTACGAGCCTCCTCTACCAATGAGAGGGGCTAGACCTTAGTCTACCACGCTGGCCTAATGCGGGTTGGCTGAAGACAACGTTACTACATCTCAATTAATATTTTTGTATGATTGACTATAGTAATATGACGTAAATATTTGTACAGCGTTGGCTGCACGTTGATTACATATATTGTTTGAAACTTAGAAACGCGTGAGCTGGCAACGAGCTCGATTCGAATACGTACTTGAATGTTGTTGATGCTAAGGCCTTAAATCTTTATGGGTGTTATTTTTTTATATATACTATATTAAATATTGTATTATATTAGTTATATATTTTGTTATCATATATTCGCCTTAGCGTAATCAGCTCTATGTTAACGTCAAATAAATGTTTATCAATTAATTTTATTATCATCACTATGGAGGAAACTATACTATGCCATAGGTAAATAGTATAAGAGTCCTCTCTCGTATTCGTCCATGTGTTAGTTCTTTCAGCGATACTCTATCATCCCCACTAATGGACGCTTAAGAGAGTTATAATTTATTCATCACAACTTCTTGGTTACTAGTTCAGAGCAAGCTGAAGTTATAGAGGTAGGTACTCGTAGCAAGTGAAAATTTACGTTGTATTAGCTAAGTAAAGTTCTATCTGTATAAAACAGCGTTAGTAAATTAATATTTTAAACAAGAAACGGTGTTTTCGGGAGCTTTACACTACACTAACGTTTCTAAATTGGGTGTTGCTATTACGTCTTTGTTATCTTTATTTAACTGATCAATATCCAGATAATTTATACTTATATATTTTTATAGATAATACATTAGCTTTTAATTTGACAGTTGTATGAACCAAGATTTTTTCCACCAGATAAAATGAATAACAATAATTTCATTTGATCTGTATTGGTCCGGACACCTCCGCCAAGAAGAGTAAGAAATTTTTATTTTTGACATTTTGAAGTCGAGTTTAAGTTTTTAGTTGAGTTTTGTTAAATTATTCAACTTACGAATTTTGGTATAAGTAAAGCTAAGCTCCGAAAATAGATCATTAATTCTTCAAATCTTCAGCACAAAAACTTTTTCGCCTATGTTTTCTTTCTAAACTTTTTGTTTACTCATTCCACTTAAGCTTAAACTTCAATCCGTGCTGAGCTCTGGTACTTATAAAACAAACAAAAAATGATCTTACATCACATTGTGAACACATCTAGATTCGTGGCATGAATATTCAAAGCGTACTAAAATCAATGATTTCGACGTAGCTCGCGGCGTGGTTTTTTTCCAAATTGTTAGCGTGAGTTGTCTTTGAATTTCAATATTGCATAGACCGATTTTGCAACGTGGTTTATGATTGGATTTTTAAAGGTAAGGTAATCGTAGTATAGTAACCGCAATATTTATTGTAAGTGATAGTAGTACATCCGAGAGGATTATTACGAAAAGGTCTAGTCGTCGTTCTTGACAATCATTACCGAGATTTTTTTTTAAAAGGAAGATATTTTAAGTCATGCATATTTTCCGCGAGTTCCAAGTTTTTTGGCTTCAAATATTTATTTATTTATTGAATTAGAAACACACAGTCATACAAAAACATGCTAACAAAATATTCAACTTTATAATTGTAGACTTATAGGGCTTTACTTATAAAAACAGTTTAACTGAGTAAATGGTAAAGATGTCTGTCCCTTTTATTTTTAAACAATGTGATACAAGGAAAAAAGTGACAGACTATTCTTAGCCATTTGCTCAGCTAAACTGTTTTTATAAGTAAGGCCCATAGTTTCCTGTAATTTAGTTAATTTAATTATTGTCAGCAAGTTTAATTTTGGTACACCCGCTTGACAAGTTGTTAGTTCGGGGTAAATAACAGAATATGTCGCATCTCATAGTAGAACGAAATTAATTTACAGAAAACATGGTATTGTATAAAAACTTTTTTGTGGTGACTTTTCTATATTTAATTTGTTTAACAACCTAAAATAAATTGGTTTGTTTAAAAATATCAGTACACTTGAATTATTTATTTATTTATTGGAAGACCAGCATCACAGCAATACATATTACCTCTACAATATTTTTATATTTCTATTCATTCAATTTCTATTAATTGCGATTTATCATCAAGGATGTCTATCGCCATAAATAATAATAAATATGGGCAACAAAATTTAATCCCTGACAACATTTTTATAGAAAAGTATTATATTTGTCCTGTGGCAGGTATATGAACTCCGTATCGCACGGTTTCCACGATTTATACTAAACCACTAAACAAATAACGATGTGTAATCATTAGACCTGAAGAATATATTCACTCAAGATGCGGTGCAGGCTTGAACTTTATCATATTTATTTATGATGCATTCGCACAAAGTGAGTGTAGTAATGTTCACATGGTTGATAATTTAAATCTCGTCGCCTGTACACTGAGTGTAGGTAATCTAATTGCAAATATTCAGGCGAGCTTCCGGCAGTCGGCGCGCGCGGCCTGAATCTCAAATTAGCGCCGCATGGTACTCACCGACGACCACTTTCGTATTTTAACGATATCGGACGGTATCGTAAAAATTCAATATTTCTTCGCAATTATAAAAAAGTTTGTTATCACAGCTACGTTACCAAAACTATCTAGAACATAACATAACATAAGCTTACGCCTGTATCCCCGAAGGGGTAGGCAGAGGTGCACTAGCGAACTAGAACACCCACATTTCGCCGAGCTATCTAAGTATCTAGAACTCAAAGTATATTGAGCTAGTTTAAGAGGATCCTTTAGTTCAACGTGTTTTGGGGTCCGAAAGTATACAAAAGATTGTATACTATAGTATACCTCTATATGAATTTGTGTTGACATTTTTTATTTACGCAGCGATATTGTGTAAAAAAAGAAAAATATATCTAATATGATAATGATTTTTGCTAAGAAACTGTTTATCTATTAACTCTGCTATTACCTCTATAACGTAAAACTATCGCACAAATGCGTAGATACTTACCAAATCGTATAGGTACTTAACTAGTTCTTGCCCGTGACTTCGGTCGCGTGGAAATTTATTTTCCGGAATATTTTTATTCTAAAACAAACTAGCTTAAGTTGCTTCTTATAACATCAGCTATCTGCCAGTGAGTCCCGTCAAAATCGGTCCAGCCATTTCACAGATTAGCCGGAAAAAATAGATAGACAAAAATAAATAAAATGCTTTTTTTATATAAGTAGCCTTAGTTTCATATACGTTTAGTGAAAAGCTGTTAATTTCATATTACAAACAGAGACTCCAATTTTATTTAGTTGTATGTATAATGTATATAGTTGGTTTTGCATTTATAGAGTTGGAACAGTCTTTTACTACTGTACTATATTACAGTAATATGCTGAATCGGTTTATGAAAATCCTATATAACGTGAGCTGACTACATGAAATCTTTGTTCGTTTTGTTATACCCGCCACTACTTCTATGATTTATTCGATATGGTAATACGAAAGTCTATTGTAATGCAAAAAGTGTTTTGTTTTAGCTTGAGGTAATATAAGAGTTTCATCTCTATATTTGAGTATTATGTAGGGTATACATAATATATGTAGAATGTTATTAAAGTCGCCTCTTCGGTCTAGTGGCAGCATATATGGACCGTGATATCTGGGTTCGATTCTCAGTTCGGGAAAAGAGAATTTTCTAATTAAATTTTTCCTGGGCTGGACCCCCAGAGGGGGCTGACGTCGGGTCGACAGCCGGTTGTAAAATTAAGCCAAATCCTTTCTGAAACAAGCTTGAAAAAGTGTGTTGCGCCGACACCACACTAAGGTGGGATAAAGGCAGGTAGAAAGAAGTTATTAAGCTCATAACCATTTAATATGCCGAAATTGTATTTATTACGCGTATATATATGTCGGAGGGCCAACGCTGACGTTGTTTTTAAAAATGGTGACGTCAGCATGGCTGACGTCACTTTTGACAATAAGATGATTACTCATCTCATTTATCAACTGTGAACACTGAGATTCACTAACTCCCTTTATTAACGGTGCTCAAGAGCACCGTCTAGTCAGGGATGTGGACAGTCCGAGTGCCGGAGCACGACTGTGTCGAATCTGCTCTGAACACTCCTTTTATAGGGTGCAATATTTGCAACTACCTACTCGATACCGAATATCGAATGTCAAAGAAATAATTATAACGATTATTTTAACTTTTTAGAATCTTTTAAGGTTTCAGCAGTTTAACAATTGTAAAATGAATTATTAACGTGAAATAACAACGGCTTTTTAAATAAGCTTGCTATTTTGCGCCGATATATATGATTTCCATTTATAATATTGGATAACCCAATGCTATTGATTTATTTGGGGATTTCTTAATTCATATTTTAAGGTTAGGGATTCCATGGCATGCAATAAAAATTAATAAATAATAATAATAAATAAATAAATAACACCCAACTGTCACACACATAGTCCTGACCCCACACTAAGATCGAGTCTTGTGTCGTGGGTATCAGGAACTACGAGAGACTTTCAGTCTCACAACACCCAGACCCGAAACAAATATCTGTAGGCCATTAGCCATACAAATATTTGTCTCAGTGCGGGAATAGAACCCGCGGCCTCTCGCTTCACAGCCGGCTACTCGCCCGCTGCGCCACGGAGGCTGTCAATTCCATCCTTTCCAAAGCTTCCAACAGGGTTCCAGTTATACTTATAAAAATAATTCTAGTTTATGAGATTCATTATATTTATATACCTGATTGACTCCACACTGGTGGTGCTATTGCGCTAAAAATAACGTTGTGAAGTTATACTATACCGCTTACAGCAACAGCCATAAAATTAGCAACGAAATGACAGTTTTTCAAACAAAAATCGACAGTTATCCGCCGTTTCCGCGCTGTACACAAACTTGTTTTAGGGGAAGTAAAATAGGTATGCTATTGACAATATTTTAGTAGTTGAGAACAACTTATAACGTTACGCCGCGTTGGTACATAAATGTCCTTATTAGACAGAGCTTGATACTGATATACCTAAATATAAGATGCCTTGGTGGCGTGGTGGTATTTCGGTACGACTACGGTTCTGAGGTCTCGGGTTCGATCCCCGGGTCGGGCAAAGTGATATTGGATTTTTCCATATCAGCCCGGAGTCTGGAATTTGTGCCCGATATGGCGATAGGCTCGCCCCCTATCACATCTGGGACGGAACTAAGCTCGGCGAAATGTGGGTGTTCTAGTTCGCTAGTGTACCTACCCCTTCGGGGATACAGGCGTGAGCTTATGTTTTTTATTTTTAATTTAATTTTATCTTGTTTTGCTCATAAATAGTAATTTGACTGACTGCCTCGGTGGCGTAGTTGTATTTCGATATGACTACCGTCCTGAGGTCTCGGGTTCGATCCCCGGGTCGGGCAGATTCGATATCAGCCTGGAGTTTGGAATTTGTGTTCCATATTACAATAGGCTCGCCCCTATCACATCTGGGAAGGAACTAAGGTGGGCGAAATGGGGTGTTCTAGTGCGCCAGTGCGCCTCTGCCTACACCTTCGGGTATACGGGCGTGAGCTTATGTCATGTTTTGTTTTAAATTTGGATAACTTTTATGTCTTTTACACAAATTAGTGTTTGCATACTACAACTTGGCGGCAGTAATAAGCAGTGATATTCACCTATTAACTTTTTGACGTGGGAAGCCTTACCATCTGTTTAACTAGTTTGAATCGCAGAGTCACACTTTTATCCCTAAGATCATAACAATTTCAAATGAAACCTTGACGACAGAAAATAACTAAGGATACATAAACAAGGGATCCAGATGAAATATGTATAAAAAAAGGCCCCTAATTAATTATTTCATTAAAGGTGTACAACAACAGAGCTACGTATTGTGAATAGCTAAGTCTGTACTAATTAAGGAATCGAAAATGCCAGGACAATGAAGAGTTTGCGTATTTCCCGCATGCTTCTCATAATGAATCGTATTCAATTAGTAGTTTTGGGTGAAAACACTAACGAGCTTCGAGGTACTCTGAGACAATTTGCCACGACGCGACGCGACGGAGTTCGCACGGGGCCGGGGCGTCGACGTGACGACACGAAGTTCCCACTTTCAACTGAGCCCTCAAATTGATTAACGGTTGCCCTACTTCAATATCAGTTATGCTATCTTTTTAATATTAATAAAAATGTACGTGAGTCACAAGTTTCAAGATGTAACATAATACCTATATAAAACCTAGACAGAATTTAAGGTTAAGTTTTCTTTCATCATGATATATTTACAATTCCAAAGAATTGTGTTAAACGTAGTAGGATGATGGTAATTTTAAAGTTTTCGTTAAGGAGTTAGGGGGATTGAAGTTAGTAACCAATATGTTATATATAGGCAGGTTAGGTAGTTAAGAATTTAAAGCAAATCAACTAATTTACAACGGATTACCCTGGTACATATTTAAATTGATTTTAAGAATGCTCTCAGGAAGTTATAAAATTATATTATGTGTTACTCGTGCATACATACATATCTACGTGTTAACAATACTTAATTCAATTATATATAATTTAATTTCTTTAATACAACGAGTAAAGAACTACGCACACTTTCAGCTTAATGGATTGCTTGGTTTATATTAACATAATAAACTTAAGAAGTGTTTTATTTCTTGTGTGTGTTTTTAAGAAAGAAATATGTGAGATGTAATTCACAACTGTGCAAATTTAATTTCGTATAGAGTCGTGAATTAACAGATTGAAGAGTTGCTTCGAAGTTTTCGCTGCAGTAAAATCAAGTCTCTTTGTATAATTGTAAGAGCTGTGTTATGTTTGCTGTCTTCCACAAGGCAGTGCATTTCATTCTCAAATTGGTTTATTACAAAATGCTTGCGCGTTTATATTTTCCATATTATTTAATAGAAAATATTAGGCATTTCGAGCCACTACAAAAAAATGTTATTGAAATACAACAATTGACATTCATAACAGTCAGGTCATTCTTATGCGTAGAATATGCATGGAGCTTCATCCCAAGGAATGGGAAGTGTGATTCATATATACTAACGGCCGATCTTAATAAACGATCTCAGTTTAGAGTGCAGATATTTATGAACCAATCAAATCACGTCATTTGACGGAGTCATGTTCAAACTGTGTTCTTATTGGCTAATTTTTGTAATCTATCTTCACATTCGAACTGAAATTGTTTATAACCGGGAATCGGGCGATAGACACACCACTTTTCTCCATAGGAGTAAGCAGGGACACCGTATTTCCATTTGCTACAAAAGAAAGACTATTTTATTGTAATATAATAATACTCTGTTAATAATCTACATAACATAACATAACATAAGCTCACGCCTGTATCCCCGAAGGGGTGTCAGAGGCGCACTAGCGAACTAGAACACCCACATTTCGCCGAGCTTAGTTCCGTCCCAGATGTGATAGGGGGCGAGCCTATCGCCATATCGGGCACAAATTCCAGACTCCGGGCTGATATGGAAAAATCCAATATCACTTTTCCCGACCTAGGGATCGAACCCGAGACCTCAGAACCGTAGTCGTACCGAAATACCACCACGCCACCGAGGCAGTTAATAATCTATACTGAATATAATACTTGAAAATCGAACGGACTCCAATCACGACAATGTATTTGCCATTGGCTTTATTTACGTTCAATTAATGAACAAGCCTGGTCTCATTGATTCAGCGTAATTGCGAAATTTTGTAGCTCATCCCAGCGCGACAGAATATTAAACATGGCTTTTGGGAATTATCGAACGTAAAACTATCCTCTCAGCTTTTAAAACGTTACGGTTACCACGAAACAAAAAGGACACCCAGTATTTCACGTCCATTGTTTGTATTCTGATTTGTGAATCGAGTGATATACAGTTTTGTATAGTACTTTATAAGGTTTTGTTTTGATTTTGCCGTTATAGAAATTGGCACACAAATTGCCAAGCAAAATCGGACCGACTTCAAAATTTATCCGATCGTGAGCGGGACCAAATTTATATAGGACTACCCTTGGAATAGCTCTATCAAACACAAAAATAATCTTGAAAATCGGTCCATATTTGGCGGAGATATCGCGTGACATGCGTAAAAAGTGAGGACTCTTAATATGGCTGTATGTCACCTACTATTTATGTTTATAATGTATTGTTGTGCTGCTGGTCTTCCAATAAATACATAAATAAAAAAAAGAATAATACAGATGAATTGAGGCCCTCTTTTTTGAAGTAGGTCGATAAGACATATTTTTTAAAGCACGTCCATCAGTAAATAGCAAAATAGTGAAAATAATTCACTGTATGATTTCCACTTAATCGAATAATCTGGGACAACGAAGAAGTTGCTGGCGTTCTCGCTCAGTAAAAAGTTAAATTGCATGAACTCTCGAGCGTTTCGTAGTGCAGAATTTGTCCGGACGACGACGCTGCGACGCCACGGCACTGCAAATCTAGGAAAAGGAAACGTGGAGAGCGGGAAGCAGTTTTTTGGGTTCACTTACCGCTTTGTCCGGATAATGTAGTGTCGGATGTTTGTAAAGGAGAAATATCGTCTACAGAGTCTCTCTGACTGATTTTATTTCTTGTATTATGCATTTGAAAATTTTCTGCAGTGGCGAATTTTCTAGACATCTAGACTAGCCCTTACTTTAAAGTAATTTATTGCGTGTATTTACTATATCAACCCGGAGTTTGGAATTGTGCGGGATATGGCTATAGGCTGGCCCCTTGTGACATCTGAGAACGGAACTAATCTCGGCGAAATGTGGGTGTTCTAGTTCGCTAGTGCGCCTCTGCCTACAAGCTTGAGCTTATGTGTGTGTGTTGTACTTAATAAATTAAATGGCAGTAGAAATATTAATATCATATGGACCTTGTTCTGCTGATACTCTGCATCTTATGAAATTGTAGAATATGCGTCCACAATCTTTGGTCAAAAGATTTTATATTCTACTATTATTGACGTCTGTTAATTCAGAAGTTTTGGAGTCGGAACCTTTTGTAATTCTCTAAAACATTGACGCCTACTACTTACCATTCAAAGGGCTTTTATGTCTTTGTCTATCAAAGCTCCCTGCAGATGGATTGTAAAACAATATTAGGTATTTATTCACAATAATTTCTTTGTTTCCATCTTGTCAGCTTGAACAATAATTTTCTAGGATGGACCTTTGATCTGAAATTAGTAATACACAATTTCAAAGTATACCTAGACTAGGTATTCTTTGAAATAGTGTATTACTAATCTCAGATCTTCAAATCCGGTCATCAAATTATATAAAATTTTGGTTTTTAATCACATCATTTGTAGTTATTTATATGGGGCTTAACAGTATAATTTTGAAAATCGAATTCTAATCGAGCTTGCTGTTTTCTAATGTTTGTTTATAATTTTATGCAAATGTGATATGAACGCATCGAACTCGATCAGAACTGGATTATCAAAATTACTTGCCCTCGGGCGGCAAAATTTTTTTCGAAGGCACTTTGATGGGACATTCATTGCAATATATCAGTTGCATAGAGCTGCCGACTATCGATTCGTACGCTACCTCGAGAATTGTAGCTTTTTGCTGATGCTACTTTGTTTTATTGGTTTAGAAACAATGACTGCCTCGGTGGCGTGGTGGTATTTCGGTACGACTACGGTTCTGAGATCTCGGGTTCAATCCCCAGGTCGGGCAAAGTGATATTGGATTTTTCCATATCAGCCCGGAGTCTGGCATTTGTGCCCGATATGGCGATAGGCTCGCCCTCTATCACATCTGGGACGGAACTAAGCTCGGCGAAATGTGGGTGTTCTAGTTCGCTAGTCCGCCTCTGCCTACCCCTTCGGGGATACAGGCGTGAGCTTATGTTTTGTTATGTCTTAAAGCGCGCGCTTCAGGCGCTTATAGCTTAGAAATGAATAGACTGGAATAGAGAAGATATATTTGGGCTTCTTAAAATGTTACCGTATAAAACGCAATTGAAAACTGCCACTTTATGTCGATTAGTTCAAACTTCAAAGAGAACAAAACTGCGTGAGGTGGTTAGTGAAGTACATAAAACAATATCGACCAACTCTACTACCGTAGCCTCGTCTGACGGTTTATTGTGAGACACTCAACCATTCCGTTTTACGCCTATCCAATTCTTATCTTAACGTTCAAGTCAGTATAAAATCACACTTACGCTTAAATTTCGGTCCGAGTTAGGGTCAACGCACATCGCGGAGCAAAATGCTCGAGCAGTCTTTATGTCGAACTTTATTACAATTAAGACCGGCCAAATGCATGCTGCTTATCTCACGCACAGGATAGTTCCGAAGTAGGGTTAAATGATTTTTTTTTCCACCTGCCTTTATCCCACCTTAATATGGGGTCGGCGCAACACACTGCTTCAAGTATGTTGCAGAGATGATTTGGCTTAGTTTTTACGACCGGCCGCCTGCCTGACGTCAACCCCTTATAAGGGATCCAGTCCCAGGCAAATTAAATTAGAAAATTAGCTTTTCCCGACCTGGGAATCGAACCCAGGACCTTCCGATCCGCAGCCTATACATGCTGCCACTAGACCAAGGAGGCGAGGTTAAATGATATTGAAATATAATTTTATTAGACCTAATTACATGAACATCGTCTACAAACATGTAATTACTACATGTTTTACATAAGTAAGAACTTCATGTAGGATGTATTCAAAAGAATTTGTACGTAATTTTTCGTTTGATTTTGGTAGATATTACTCGTTAGCTTGTAAAGCCTGCTTAGCTGTGATAGTTTTCCTTTTAAATTCGTGATATATGTGACTACCATGATTTTTTACATTTCCAGAACCAACGGTTTAGCTGGTAGGGGGTGCCAGCCATTCTTCCATTCTGCCACTTGACTTTAACAAAAAGTAATTTAAAGCTTAATATTTCACAAACGAATTTTTTGATCGAATAATGGTTTTAGTAAACCCTTAATGTTTTTCAACGACCTATCTAACGATACCCCACACTATGGGATAATCAAGCTCTAATACATTTACGATTGTCAGAAATTTTCCTTCTCGGGCCGCTGATGGTATGTGTCTACCTCCGCGCCGCCTATGGAATTAAAAAAAATGTTGATTGGGAAGAATTGTTGAGGTATATTTGTGCTTCTGAAAGTCTCATTGATAATATAAATCGTAATACCATTTACCAAGCTGCCATTTCACATAAGTTTTATCTGATTGAGTGGTAAAAATTCTTCAGTAGGCGCTTACCTTTAAACTCTATCAATTCTCTCGGCTTCGCCCAGCCTAAATACTATATAAACTATGTAAACGGTTGCTTGGTGAGCGTCCAATTAAACTTGATCTATACCGCTCGTTATATTTCAGTGAGGTTTTACGATTGGCAAGGCTCTCGCTTAACTGGAGTAGTATCGTAGCATGTTTTTTAAAATAGTTTCCTAAAACTGGAGCACTACCAGATGTCTTTAATTATTTACGGTCACTGCCGAACAACCTATTACATAGTATCCGAAGGTCGATTATTACTTGTAGAAGATCATATCTGACGAGTTATATACCTTGGAAGATTATTACTAAGAGAGACCTCAGAACCATAGTCCTACCGAAATACCACCACGCCACCGAGGCAGTCTTATAAGGCGAGCTTATGTATGTATTTATGTAATAATAATGATTTTATCAAAGAAATCGAATGAAGGTTCCGAATACTTTGCCATACGTACTACGGGTAAAAGAGACAAAGAATAAGTAAATATGTACTTAGAACACTATTTCATGATACAGCATTTAAATGAACCTTACATGTATCGTAAATATTGTGTTTTTTATTCAAGTCGGCTCCGATAAAGGGTCGGTGGATTTATCTCTAAATACGGGACAATCCCTACTAAGTCTGGGTTGTATCATCACATTACATATATTTATTTACACGCACATTGTACATACATTATACACTTTGTGGCAAGGATTATTTAAGTGAAGTTTCATATTTATTCTGCTTTCATGGATACTGCGCTATTTTCCATCATCAGTTATTTAATTTTTCAAGTATTGATTCGTAAGTTGTATTGCTTACACGACAACAAATCCTACTCTAGAAATACCTGTATTAAAAGGTAAAATATTATATATTCAGATCACGTTCGGTTTGCGGGAAAAAGATGCGTGATATACCTTCTCTTAACAAGCTTCATACAAGAGGCGTTCCTGTCGCATCCTTACTTTGGCTCTAGGTTAATATTCCACATAAATAATCCAAATCACACAGCCGAGTATATCGGTAGTATCGGTCTGTCGTTGGTCAACATATTTTGGACCGACTTCAAAAAAGGAGGAGGTCCTCAACTCGTCTGTATTTTTTTTAAATGTATGTTACGCGATATCTCCGCCAAATATGGTCCGATTTTCAAAATTCTTTTTGTGTTCGATAGAGTTTATTTTAAGGGTGGTCCCATATAAATTTGATTACGATTGGATTTGAAGTCGGTCCGTTAAGTTTTTAAACTTGTGATTATCTTGGATTACTCTGCACTCATTATCAGAGGTCCGAGCATATTTTGATAATCGTATTCGAATCGTATGAATTTGACAAGGCATACGTACAACAGTTTCAACGACTTTCAACAGTTTGAAGAACTATATAATATCAGCTAAATGATTTTAGTAGTTAACATTTCCGCGTCTCAATCTATAATATCCTTATCGTAACGAAAGCTGTAGGTTGAATTGACTCTTGCAAAGGCATTTCATACATACATACATACATAATATCACGCCTGTATCCCATAGGGGTAGGCAGAGACTATGGATTTCCACTTCGCCCGATTCTGACACACTACTTTCGCTTCATCTACTTTCATCAATCTCTTCATACATTCGCGTCGGTTAAGGGTACTTTTATTTCATCTTCCATTATAAACATATTTTTATTATGTTCTGGAAAAAGCAGTGGGCGTTTGGCACAAAAAGTAAATTTGAGTAGGTCCCATCTGCTGGAGGAGTCAAATTATTATTTTTTGCTCCGCCTACTATACCTACGCGCTCATTGCTCAAATGCTTTCCATTTCCATCTCTGTTAACAAGGTTTAGAATAAAAGTAATTTGCGTATCTGCCAAACTTACAACTTGTTCAATTTTGGATCAAAATAAAAATATACGAAAGTTCGCAGCTGTCGTTCTCGGTAAAATTCGATGTGGGTTAAAAAGCAAAATTCCCGCATGTATAAACTGAACGGTTAGACACAATTCCACGGACGTTATCGTATTTCGAAGCACCACGAACCGCCCCCCTTCTCCCTGCATGGGAGAGGATGTTTGTTTTATTCTCTATGGTCTTTATGCGACGGGGGATCCATTTTTGACCGACTTAAAAAAGGAGAAGGCCCTCAATTCGTATGTATGTTTTTATTTATTTTCATATAGAGGTAGATTACTCGATATCTTCGCCAAATATGAACCGATTTCGAGCGACTTCCAAAAAGGAAAAGGTCCCCAATTCGTCTGTATTTTTTATGTATGTTACGCGATATCTCCGCCAAATGTGGACCGATTTTTAAAATTCATTTTGTGTTCGAAAGACCTTATTTCAAGGGTAGTCCTATATAAATTTGGTCACGATCGGATTTGAAGTCGGACCATTAAGTTTTTAAACTTATGATTATCAAGATTCTATTTGCGTTCGATAAACCTTATTTCAAGGGTAAATTATAATTTTGAAGGCGGTTTGCTAAGTTTTTAAACTTGTTATTATTATTTTCGCCTCATGGCTGAACTAGTAGTCAGAGATTCTGTGAACGTCTGGGATCAATTTCCAGGTGCAATACCGATTATCAAAGCCACGCTGTAGATAGTTATTTCTTAAACACGAATGGGCTCAAATGGCACGCAGTCATGATTCTTTTGGTATCGTTATTCGTGGTGACCCACCTGCTTGTTTGCAAGTATCTGGTATAAATAAAGTATTTTTCTTGATTTGATCCGATTTCAAAATCAGACGCGAGTCATCCTGTACTGAAAATGTTTAGGATAAGGCCTCTATCACATCATAGGACGAAAATAAGTTGGCGAACTGTGGATTCTAAATTTTAATCCTCATAAAGATACGTCATGGATACAGATGTGAGCTTATGAATGTTTTTTTTTTATAAAAAATAAATGTCTATCATGCTAATATTGACGCTGATATTTATTTTGCTCGTCTAACTTGTTATCACATGTGATCTGCCAGAAAATTGTATATTTTGAATATAGAGCAAAGAGATGTAATGTTCAAACAACCTTTCCTTTATAAAATACGTAGTCAGCTCTGAATATATTAATCCGAACAAATATTTCATCCGACCTCTTTAATAAGAATAAAACAAACATTGAGCTAGTGAATTAATTTGTGTTTCGTCGGCATACGAGACTTTATTTGACGTGTAACCGACACGGCGAACACTTACAATGCCGTATGAATTCCTGCTTCAATTTTCCACCATAAAATCGGACATTCCGTCGTCTGCCAACATTACGTGAACACGTAAAAGCTATATTTGTGAAATATTTAAGTCGGCGGATCGTCTGAAATATGAGGATATTGTTCAATTCGGCACCCGCGATATTTGTATTGAGTCTGTGTCTATTTGAATTCAAGTCTCGCATCGCCCGTTCTCTATCTAAATCACGCTGCCAGCGTTATGTTCGTATGTAGCCGCGATACCACTAATTTCCCAAGACTACTGCTGGATTTTGCATGGATAAAGGGATACAGTTTTGTTTGTTGTGTAGTACCTATTAGGTAATTTCGCTGTGTTAGTAAATGTTTTAGTTGGATTGTTGTTTACTACGTTGGTAAAGAATTGTGTAATAAACCAAGGTATAGTTTTTTTAATAAAAGAATTTTTTATAGCAGAGACTAGCAAACGAGCATATGGGTCACTGATGGTAAGTGATTTCCACCGCCCATAGACACTCAATACAAAAAGAATAATGGGTGCGTTGCCAACCTCAAAGGAGGGAAATAGGGATTGGGAAAGGGAGGAGTTATTGGGCCAATGGAAATCTCACCTACCGAAACGCGACAGCGACTTGCCACTTACGTCAGTTTTCTGTGAAACAGTGGTGTCAAACCAGTCGAATCGGCCGATTCGTGCTGTAGATGTGACTGTCTATAGCGTGGCTCTACCACTCAAAAATATTCACAATTAATGTTTAGGCTTACTACACTTCGACGCTAGATATTGAAATACGAAGTGAATACTTCGTAGTAGAAAAATAAATTATAAACTCCGCATTGTAGGTAGAGACTATTAATAATATTTTAAAATAACATAACATAACATAAGCTCACGCCTGTATCCCCGAAGGGGTAGGCAGAGGCGCACTAGCGAACTAGTACACCCACGTTTCGCCGAGCTTAGTTTTGTCCCAGATGTGATAGGGGGCGAGCCTATCGCCATATCGGGCACAAATTCCAGACTCCGGGCTGATATGGAAAAATCCAATATCACTTTGCCCGACCCGGGGATCGAACCCGAGACCTCAGAACCGTAGTCGTACCGAAATACCACCACGCCACCGAGGCAGCTTTTAAAATAAAAGCGCGGTAATAACATTTACAGAAGCAAGCTTATCAATTATGATGGTGTTGGAAATATAATGTCCGTTGTAGTACACGGGAGCGCAGCTGGCGGGGTTATCAATTACTTGCACATGTCGACAGCTGCACACGTGATGGATGCCCTCGGAGTGCCAGCCACTATCCATTCCTCTCGTTTATTACCTTATTTGTTCGGACGTGTGCGCTGTACACTGGACGCCACGCCGCGCCGCGCCGCACCGTACTCTCCTGGACGTTGCGCCCAGTGTTCTACAGGATGACTGTGTTAAATTGAACGAGTGTTGTGAGATTAATTTTCTTCAAGATACATTTTTAAAACTTTTATAAAGTATTATTTAAGATATGCTCTAGAAATAAGTTTCAAACATTATCCATTGTCGTTGACATAACATTTGAAGTAAATACAATGAAAAGCTTGAATAAATTAGCCACTTAAATTACTATAGTTTTAGATCTAAACAGACCGTTTGTCAGACAAACTTTTAATGTATACATGTAAGTTATTCTGCAAACTGAGCTGCAAGAAACACATATACCATATAATGTCGACGTGTAATTTCAGAATTAAATTTAGAGACGTGCTCGACACGAATGTTCAGCGGTTCGCGAGACCTCTCCGCTGAATGCAGCCACTCAATGCTGTATTTCTGGAAATCACCGGCCAATTAAGTTGACAACAGTAAAACACAAATCACTTGTCGATGGGCTAGATTCTAACCACCGTTCGTGAGTGTTTTGCGTCATTTTTATTGTTTAAATCCGTCGGAGGCGTCACATAAAATATGTTACATAAGCGTATGGGCCACCGGAGGCCGAGCCGCCCGTGACTATCTACCCAAAATTATCAAGTGAAAACTTCTTTAGCCGTGTTGAGCACTTTTTTAGGGTAAAATCTTATGGGTTCGCGTCACTGACATGCCAATGTTAATTCATTATTTAATTTTAAATTTTAATATTAACATTCTAAGTTATAAATTTTCATTTCTATTGGCAGTTCTTATAACTAACGATCTCGATGTACATTTTTTTGTGTAAGGTATAATTAAATTTTGAAATAACTTGTTTAAAACACAAATATTTCTACTTTTCGAGATGTTAATGAGTTCTTTAAAAGGAATACTCACACCTTATAGATTAAAAATCAAACTCGGTCCAAAGGCGGTGCCAATTGAGAACACCATTTTGATATAGGTTAAAAGACATGAAATCCACTTCCAGTTGGAACCACGTAGTTTCGATAGTTAAGCCACTGGAAAGCTTAACGCTTATGGATTGAGAATTCACAGTAGACTGGCCACTAATCACACGGAATGAATTTAGCGTGAACTAGACGTGAATACCGGCATTAGGAATTCACGACGTAGTTTAATCAAATGCTAAGAGATATAAGTTTATTATCGTTGCAGCCATGTTGCCATATAAGCGTTGCAGTTACATTTTCACAGTAAATAAAGCAGGCGTAATTATTAATTAGAGACATCTCTTATTTGTCGCTTCCTTGGTCTAGTGGCAGTGGGTATGGACTGTGACCCGATGGTCCTGGGTTTGATTTAGGTCGGGCGGGTATTTTTTACGTCATACAGGCACCCCATTGTAAAAAACTAAGCTGATTTCCTTCCGTAACATGCTATAAAAAATATGTATACCCCAAATTGAGGTCGGATAACGGCAGGTATAGCATAGATTGGCAAACGAGCAAGTGGGTCATGATGAAAATAGATCTCCATAACCCTTAAACACCCGTGATACCAAAAGAATCATAGCTGCGTTTCTAACGTTAAATGAAGCCAAAAGGGATCGGTAGAGAGAGGGGGTATTGGGCCGCCGAAAATCTTGCTCACCGAACGAAAGGCAACACCCAGCTGCCAGTTTGTCTGTGAGACAGTGGTATCAATGCGGTCGAGTCGCCCATTTGTGCAATACTCGTAGACGTTACTGTCTATAGAGCCGCTCTTCTCCTCAAAGTATGTAGATGAAAATATTGGAAGACATCAATTATTTACTTGTATTCTATACGTAATCTGGCACATGCGTCATACTCGTGAACGGGTGCTGCTTGTGTGGACTGGTTTGCTTGTTTTTAATGATTTCAACTAAACTCACCGTGGCCGTGGGGTCATTCAGTGAGCCATTGTATTTTTTATTTATTTCATACAAAACAGGTTACAATCATTAATACACAACTATTATTTCAAAAATTCATTTGTATGTATTTTCTTGGTGGTTTGGGATCGCTAGATGTGTGTGTTGTGAGCACCGTCTTGAGTCCAGTAATTGAAACACCGTCTTCGTTTAGTAGGGTTTAATAGAGATCACACTTATACAAACTTAACATAAATGGGTTTTCTAAACCTAACACATAACTAGTTGTTACAAGTTTTCAGCGGGAACTATCTCTGACCGCTGACGTCTCGCGTGTGTCGTAGACAATCAAGTAATAATATACAGTCGCGTTCGGATACGTGATAATGTAAACTAAAGATTAAAACAAGTGGCGTTCGGATACGCCACAGTGGTTTAGCTGCTCTTATTTATATATATATATATATTTTTTGTATATGGTACTTTATAAGCAATTATTGTCAACTGGCATTTAAAAGAGCAACGCCAGAGTTTCTTGCTCGTTCTTCTCTGGCGAAACGGCCTTCCGAACTAGCGGTAGAGGAACTTTGACGGAATGTAAATAATCTAGTATCATTTCATGGATTCAATAAATATTTTAGTTTGATTTGATTTGATTTAATAGTTCAGACCATTTTTATATCAACTGCCTAGGCCAGACTATCAGTAAACATGGCTGTCCCGGGGGTACATTTACTGCAAGCGATCGGCCACGTTTGCCGCGACGCGAGCACACGACGCTCCCTTATTGCCTATCATAGCAATTGCGGTCATGGTGTTGACGTTTCACGACGTTTACGATTTATTGATAAATATAGGAAAAAGGATGGAAAAATATCACGATTTGACTTTGACAAATTCGAAATTGATAACAAAATTATGATTTCAATCGTGTGCTCTTTTTCGACCGACTTTAAAAAAGGAGAAGGTCCCCAATTCGTTTGTATTTTTTTATGTACATATATTACGCGATATATTAGCCAAATGTGGATCGATTTTCAAGATTATTTTTGTGTTCGATAGAGGTTATTCCAACGGTCACTGAAATTGAAATCGATCCGTTATTTTTCGGTTATATTTTTAGTACAGTCTCGCTCGTTTTCTGGGAATAATGATTAAATCAGCATTCGCTTAACAGAAATTGGGGTTTGACAATGGTACCTACCCAAACAATTTTTGAAAGGTTTTGAATTTTACAACTTTTGACAGATTCTAGCTACTCAAGTAAGAGTAAGAGTAAGAGTAAGAGTAAGAGTAAGAGTAAAAGTAAGAGTAAGAGTAAGAGTAAGAGTAAGAGTAAGAGTAAGAGTAAGAGTAAGAGTAAGATTAAGATTAAGAGTAAGAGTAAGAGTAAGAGTAAGAGTAAGAGTAAGAGTAAGAGTAAGAGTAAGAGTAAGAGTAAGAGTAAGAGTAAGAGTAAGAGTAAGAGTAAGAGTCAAATTCAAATATTTATTCAGTAAATAGACCACTATGGGGCACTTATACTCGTCATTCAGTGGTCTGAGAAACACCAAGAAAGTCAGCCTTAGATCAAACCTTAGATCTTTTCCAATTATGACATGACATGAGTTTTGATCTGTTTTCAAAAAACCGGGATTCAAAATGATTTTTGTAATATCAGACATCCGTGTTATAAACCCGTTGTTTCAATTATAAACTAACAATTTCAACAAAGAGTTAATGATTGTAATCAATATTTCTAACACTAGCCCTTTCATTGTCAAATTAAGCTCCCCTTTTAAAATAAACACGTGAAAGTGTTAAACAAGCGTATCAAATGATATGCAATAGTTTTAAAATCGCGTGAGATATGTTACCGCGATTATTTTCTTTTTAAATTTCTTTGTTAATGGGAGGTTGTTATCGCTGGATCTGGTTGCACGATGACCGTCGTCCGACGTCGGAACCAACAATTGTTCGCCGACGTTTAATGAGTGAGATGTCGTTACGATACAGTCGCGCTGATAGCTGTTGTTTTACAACTTTTGTCAACTTTTACACGCCTAACTCCGAATGCTTAGTCCGCGTTAAGTAGCCAATTGCGTTTTATTTCTGTTAGCCGACAGTTTTGCATTGCTTCATAAAACACGATGTCCGCCTTTTACAGCCACTGTTTCATAACGAAGCATATTTGTTTCATAACGAAATATTAAAAATTTGAGTCGTTATATTATTACATGCACACATATCAACGCGTGTATAATGGAAGGAGTAGGGACTAAAGGTAAATGTATACACCTTTTTTTTTTTTTACATGGGGAAAATCCTCTTGGATCCCAGCTAATAGGCGTAGGGTATGCCGGATTCATACCGGCTAAAAACCCCATGATTTACGCCATCTGCATTTAATTAGTACGAGTTTTGTTTGACATTTCTCGATTCTCGAAATCGATGATAGTTTGCGTTTTCTCCGCACCTTTAACTAGCAGAACCATTTTGAGGATTTTGATGGGAAGTTTGACAGGGTGGGGGTCGCTTATTAAAATTATTTCATATTATTCTCTAGAGCTGTGTATGTTGGTTTTAAGTGGTTTGGTTTAATGTATCAAACTCTCTCAGTGAAGATGAACAGTATAATGTGGAAAAATTTTAAGCGGTGATCTTCGCTGAGTTTTGCTCGGTGCGTTGGCTGGCTTTGTTCGGTCGATTCGCTGAGTCAAGATCATCTGAGGGGCACTGGACTGGAAGGAATTACCGCCATACTCCCAGCAGGGCCTTGAGATCATCCACATCTTTGTCTCATGGTCATTGTGAAAACATAATTGCATTATTTATCTTGACATTGGCTAAATCATCGCATATGCGTGGAAGCCATTATTTTTAAAAGAAGCAGAAGAACCATTTTGCCGAAACGGAATCTATGTAGAAACTGAAAACTATCCTTGATTTAGAGAATTGAGGCCTGTTAAAATAAACTCGTACAAGGTGTACAGAACTATTAAACTAGATCACCGATGTCTTGCCCAGCCTACTTTCGTCACTTCATCCCGCGTCCCTTCTTGGATTATCCTTCTTTCAACTTGTAACATTATACTTCTAATACACATAGTCTAAAGAGATAGAGTTTTATAGGGTTATTGTTCTCGAAATGTGGTGAATAAGTAGGCGGAGCCCTAAAAACAATTATTTTACTGGCAGAGTATATGGGCTTTGAATCGGGAGGTCTTGAGTTCGATTCTGAAGTCGAGGGAGTGTTTGTCTAACACGATTATCTCGGAAATGGTTTCGCTGATTTTGACCTCAGGCAGGCAGCGGGTCATAAAAAAAATAAGCCGAATCTGTTCTGAAACATACTTGAAAAAGTGTGTTGCGTCGACCCCACATTGAAGTAAGGACAGGTGAAAAGAAAGGAGTCTATGAATTACGAAATTTCAGTTTATAATCTAAAGTCGTACTAAATATAACATGGCAGCCAGTCGTGCTACAAAATGCTATCAGACTACTGGTAACAGCAGTGTCAACCTATGCAGTGGTATAGCAACATCTCGCGTTCAAGTTAGTTTTAATT
Source organism: Clanis bilineata (assembly GCA_036417725.1). Classification (NCBI taxonomy): domain Eukaryota; kingdom Metazoa; phylum Arthropoda; class Insecta; order Lepidoptera; family Sphingidae; genus Clanis; species Clanis bilineata. Next base: position 7,554,960 of record CM071146.1, on the reverse strand, counting down.
GCTTTGCCGCTTGATTTCATCTGGGAAGTGTCGCTAGGCGCTACACTGAGATGTGTGTTTTTGCCTCGGATTAATTTATTTTTCATATTGAATATTGAGGTGTTCAATTTCAACTTTTTAATTCAACTTTATGAAACTTTTTCGAGTCCATTTATTTTCTCTTAAATCTCGACGAGTTAAAAGCGGATTTAAAAATGTTTGTTACCATTAAAATATTATAAATGTTTTTACAATACTTATAAACTTTGTATTCTTATTATTATTGACAAGCAAATGTTAAAATTAACGTTAAGTAATATATTGTTGAGGACTTTAATAATAATATAATGTATGAGTATGTATGTTTGCTAGAAATATTATGTTATATTTCTAGCAAACATACATCTCAACTTCCTTTTCGACCGATTTCAAAAATGGAGAAGGTCATCAATTCGTGTTTAATTAGGTAATTATTATTATTAATTCATGTTAAAAAAATCTTGTTGTCCGACCTAGGATTTGAAATTGGCACCTTCCGCACAGTACAATACAACACAATTCCACAATGTACAGCCCACCACCACTAGATCAAAGACGACGAATATCTTACTCTTAACTCGTGACGCAACGAACCTTAAATGGCAAAATTCGTGGTAAACTCCATGTTTTTCTATGTTTGGTATTAGAAAAATAAGGGACAATTACGGTACAAATATCGACAGTAAATGTCCAGGGTCCGGGGCTAATCAGTGGCCTTCCCGGGAGGCGAGCGGGGCGGCGGCCGGAGGGGGAGGGGAGGGGGGGTTGGGAACAGGGACCTCGTTACTATCGCAACCGGTAGTATTACTGCTACGACCTACAAGTTATCTTAAAGGAAAATAATTGTTTTAGTTTGTCACTAATGCCCACACTGTAATTGCTATTGAGGATCAATATGAGAAAATTTATAAGCTCTGTATTAGGTGTATTTCCTTTACCTGCAGCTGTATCTGTATAATATTGTACTAATAGATAAATGGTTTCTTAAGTTTACGCGAATGCTATACGTTGAAGTAAAACTATTTTTATGGATTCTATCACGATTTGGTTTTAATTTTTTCGATGGCTTTGCAGTCTTGATCAAGATAAATGGTGTTAGACCTGCGGCCCCAGCAGAAAAAATTCGGACAATCGTAAATGTATTGGAGCTCGATGCGCGTCTATGAAAGTATGAAATATTAACCAAATGTCATTAGTGTGCCTGTGCAGCGAGTTCGAATATATTTATGATTGTCAGAAATTTTCCTGCTGCTGAAATAGATTGGTACTATTTATGCTACTTGATACACTTAGTATATGGTAAGCCTTAGAAATTTTATGTATGACTAGCTGACCCGCGCAACTTCGTCTGCGTATGAGAGAGAGGGTTGAAAGAGTGAGTCGTAGGCACCTATAGCACAATAATTCTAAAAAGGTAATGATATGCTCTACTAAACTTCGAGAGATAGTACGTGACTTCGGTGCGGTTCCGTCAATCACCCCGTCTGTCACCCCGCCTGTCAGCCCGTCTGTCACCCGTCTGTCACCCGTCTGTGACCCCGCCTGTCACCCCGTCTGTCAACCCGTCTGTCACCCGTCTGTCACCCCGCCTGTCACCCCATCTGTCACCCAGCCTGTCACCCCGTCTGTAACCCGTCTGTAACCCGTCTGTTACCCCGTCAGTCACCCCATCAGTCATCCTGTCTGTCACCCTGTCTGTCACCCTGCCTGTCACCCCGCCTGTCACCCGTTTGTCACCCCGTCGGTCACTCCGCCTGTCACCCCATCTGTCACCCAGCTTGTCACCCCATCAGTCACCCTGTCTGTCACCCTGCCTGTCACCCCGTCTGTAACCGTGTCTGTCTCCCCGTCTGTCACCCCGTCTGTCATCCCGTCTGTCTTCGCGTCTGTCACCCCGCCTGTCACACTGCCTGTCACCCGTCTGTCACCCCGTCTGTAATCCGTCTGTCACATCGGCTGACACCCCATCAGTCACCCTGTTTGTCACCCCGCCTGTCACCCCGTCTGTCACCCTGTCTGTCACCCCGTCTGTCACCTCGTCTGTCACCCGTCTGTCACCCCGCCTGTTACCCGTCTGTCACCCCGTCTGTCACCCCGCCTGTCACCCCGTCTATCACCCCGTCTGTCACTCGTCTGTTACCCGTCTGTCACCCCGTCTGTCACCCGTCTGTCACGCCATCTGTCACCCGTCTGTCACCCGTCTGTCACCCCGTCGGTCACATCGGCTGACACCCCATCAGTCACCCTGTCTGTCACCCTGCCTTGCCTGTCACCCCGTCTGTCACCCCGTCTGTCACCCCGGCTGTTACCCGTCTGTCACCCCGTCTGTCACCCCGCCTGTCACCTGTCTGTCACCCCGTCTGTCATCCCGTCTGTCATCGCGTCTGTCACCCCGCCTGTCACCCCGCCAGTCACCCGTCTGTCACCCCGTCTGTCACCCCGTCTGTAATCCGTCTGTCACATCGGCTGACACCCCATCAGTCACCCTGTCTGTCACCCTGCCTGTCACCCCGTCTGTCACCCTGTCTGTCACCCTGTCTGTCACCCCGTCTGTCACCCGTCTGTCACCCCGTCTGTCACCCCGCCTGTCACCCCGTCTATCACCCCGTCTGTCACTCGTCTGTCACCCGTCTGTCACCCCATCAGTCACCCTGTCTGTCACCCTGCCTGTCACCCCGTCTGTCACCCTATCTGTCACCCCGTCTGTCACCCGTCTGTCACCCCGTCTGTCACCTCGCCTGTCACCCCGTCTATCACCCCGTCTGTCACTCGTCTGTCACCCGTCTGTCACCCCGTCTGTCACCCGTCTGTCACGCCGTCTGTCAACCGTCTGTTAACCCGTCTGTTACCCGTCTGTCACCCCGCCTGTCACCCGTCTGTCACCCCGTTGGTCACCCCGCCTGTCTAACAATCCTATCCAACACAAAAATATTTTTTCAAATCGAACCAGTAGTTCCTGAAATTAGCGCGTTCAATCAAACAAACAAACAAACAAACCCTTCAGCTTTATAATATTAGTATAGATTAGTATAGATTCGCGGGTAAGCTGGTTTTCTTTACAAAGTGAGAGACAAATAATAATGAAAGACTATAGTTTTTAAGTTGAATTACGGCAGAAATGTTTTTCGGGTTGAGCTTGAACCCATCGTGCTGTGACTAGGTATAATAATGTCCACTCTATGCTTAGCTGTCGCTAATTTAATTTAATATCAATATCATATTAATGCTCTAAACATTGCACATTATTGTACACAGCAGACCGTATAATTGATCAAATTGATAGAAAAAAGAAGAAAAATTATCTACTCTAGTCTAGTTTTGTTATACTTTTCCATAGCATTCTTTGAACTTGTATTAATATATCTTTAATATCTATTTAAAAAACGTCACATTATCTGAAGGTGGGTTTAGATCGAACGCGCAATGAACTAGAGTCAGAACAAGAGCAATTTTGATGTCGATGGCATCAGCCATGCTCGTCGGTTGACAAAAAACAAATGTGAACAAAAGTTTACAATCCTTGTTATTCAGTTGTAACCGATGCTTTGTTCTCACTTTAGTGGCCATTTTATTTTCTGCTAATGTCCGTTTGAAACTTTTGTAAGAATTCACTGATTCTCCATTTTGTAACACATTTTTTATTCATACAATTATATAAGTTAGACTTTTTATTTCAAGTGTGTTCGAAACTTTCCAGACGATAATGTCTATAGTTCTTTTTAAATTATTAATAATGAGATTTGCCTTTCATAAAGTTTGTTAAATTAAGATGAGGCAAAATTTCGCTTAAAGCTAACGAAATACATATATTACATATCTTAAATTAGATAAAGACGTTTTAATCAAATAATGCATTATTTTTGTGATGAAAAAATATAAAATGGATAAAATGGAATAATACTGTAAATTCTGTATGCCAGCATCAACAGTGACTCGCATTTATCAACACAGAGCAGTGAAGCTTGCGAGTCTCTGGGTATGTAAACTCTATACCGCAATGAAATTAATAAATTCGATATTCGAATAGAAAACCTTCCAACTCCTATTTTTCTAGTCAAAGGTTTCAATTGTCGGTTATATGGTTTCAGGAAAATGTTTTCTATCTGGATGGTGGAAAGTAAGTGAGCGCAGACAGAATATGATGTAGAAATTACTTTACAGGCGAAGTTAATTCTTTAATTAGCTAAGTAATTCAAGTCCTGTATATTGCCGAGTGTTTGTTATCTAACATTTACGTAGACATCAACAACTAATTTAGTTAATTACAGTATTAAACAACCTTATTATAATTTTAAATGTGCCAAGCTATTTTTATTACATTAGTCTGTTCTAAAAAATTTTTTTTCTGAATATTGAATATTTAATTAATTTATCATGTTTCATCTTTACATTTGTAAAAGAAGAAATTACTCATTTATGCTTATATAAGTATATTATCATGGACGTAAAAAACTATTAACTATTAACGGCCCTATTTAACACATGTAACACGAAAAACATGCTTCACTTTCAATGTTCCTAGCGCTCCGTCCATCTTTTTTTACGCCCGTGTTATAATTTTCTGATATACTTATGTATTGATTCTGACAATCCGTATTAAACATCGTATATAGCATCAGTAGTGTATTCAATAAAGTTTAGTAATTCTTGGCTATCCTCAGATTAAAAAATTGTATTATTAACTGTAATATTTTAGGTTCAATCTGTATTAAATCTATAGCCTACATCACGTTAGCTTTGCGTGCGTACCGTACGTAGGTAAATCTTTTTGACATGTAGCATTACGTAAAAGCTTACTCGCTTTAGTTTGTATCAATTAACTATTACATATTCTGCGTCATTATAGACATAGTACTGCTGTTTCTGTCATAAGTTCAACAGATAAACATGGCACCGACACCTTAATGAAATTAAACACCTCGAGTACCTCGACAACATTATGTCATGACGTACAAAAGCCAAATTTGAAGTGCCATCCGGGCAAGATGGTGGGTACTCGACGCGAGAGCAGTTAGGCACAAGTTCAACTGTTATAGCGGCAACCAGTTTAACTGGAGAGCTCTCTGTCAGTTCTGAAGGTGCTACGTGCCTCGGATGTACGCCAACTAGCGCCAAATCTAACTGAATAATGTTATTATATTCGATCGTCATATTTTTCACAGCCAGAATGTGCAACCATCATTTGATTTTTTAATCGTTAATAAGTTACAGCTCATGTTAGTGATTTATACTGCATTTATCTATAAAGTTCATATTAAATTATGTTAATTCCATTATGGCTAGATACTTTAATGACTTATCAACAAAGACAAAGAAAGTGTGTGAGGAAAGAAAATAGGGTACGATGAGGCTGGCATGGTCCATGGAAACTAAAAGCCTCGAAACCAATACATTCAAATAATTTATTCTGAAAAAGTGATGTTTTATATCACTTTCACTTATTAATTATATATTGATTATATATTGAAAAAATAAAAATGGTGTGGCATTTCGTGGCTATCTCTAAGAAGAAATGACGAAACAAAAAACAAACTCAATGGTTATCGCCTCTTTTAAAGTCCAGACAATGATATATTGTAAAACCATAAATTAAAATGTCAACTGAGTAAAGAAACAAAAATAAACTAGTTGAATTTTGAAAGAGGAAATTATTTCATTAATTTACTAGTTACTACCTTGCTTTTCATCTATGATTATTAATAGTTATAACAAAAACAAGGTACGCAATGAATCGGAAATTTAATGGAGTACAAAATCGTTGCTCAACTTACTTCTTCTTATTTGCCAGTCAAAAATTTAATATTCCTATTATATACAGACAGAGAATTGTAACTTATTTAATTTTATAATATTATAACTAGGTAGTCGGTATGTACAAGTTACTTTGCAGATTTCAGTCAAGGTTGCGATATACTTTGGCCGAGATATTTTTTGCCGTATTATTTCAAGAAAATTCATTTACCGTTCCTAGCCGCAGTGTTTTTAAATTAAGTGCCCAGACTTTTCCAGTTTTAGCTAAAATAATAACGTTGTAAAGCCAAGAAAGCGTTCTCGGCATTAGCATTGTATTAAACTATTAAGTTAAAATTTTGTCCGTCCTTTCGTGGGCGGTATCGGAGGGTTTGATGACGCCCCCGCGTTTAGGTAATGACGGCCTGATAATGCTTTGTCATTGGAATTACTCTATCCCGGTAACAAAGTGGGGACGGTGTATCAAATTACTCGCTTCTATCGGTCAACTGTCACTGCCGCTGATTATTTATTCTTGAACTTCTAAAGACGTTGAAGTTATGAGTGAGTTTGAACGGTTTTGGACGTTACATTCAAATGTACCTTTATAATGTGATACTTACTTTTGAAAAGTATTTGCAAGAAACTTTTTTGAGTGGTAGAGCCACACTGTAGACAGTAACGTCTATAGCACGAATGGGCCGGCTCGACCGGTTTGATACCACTGTTTCACAGAAAACCGTCGTAAAATGGCAGCTTGCTGTTTCGTCGGTGAGTGAGATTTCCGGTGGCCCATTTTCCTCCCTTCCTTTCCCAATCACATTTTCCTTCCCATTCTATTTCCTCCTTTTAGGCTGGCAACGCACTCATGATTCTTTTTGTGTCTTGGGTGTCTATGAGCGTTGAAGATCACTTACCATCAGGCGACCCATCTGCTCGTTTGCCAGTCTCTGCTATAAAAAAGAGCTTTTTAAATGAAAATTTTAATTTATATTTTAGTACTTTTATTAAGTTCGAATATTTTGTGATGCATATTAGAAGAAACAAATTAAACCTTCTCACATCTCATGCGTAGGCAGGGACAACATTCTCTTAGAAAAAGTCACTCCGTGTTGGTTTAGGGTAAGTTCAAAGCTGAGTAATAAGAAGGGGGCACGTGTTTTCTGTCAACCGTAAAAACTTTTTCTAATGGAAATTAAAAGTGGAAATGTTTTCGCCATTCCAGTCTGGTTATTTTCGGTGTTGCCAACGTTGTATTTAATATGGCGAACTTTATACGTTCAAGTGTAATAAAATTAATTATTACGATGGTGGCGAGGCAGTAATTCGGCTGTTATGGGAAATATTTGTTTCGTAAATCAGCTGCGCGCACTTGAGAATTGGATATCACGCGATGCTAAACATGATTATGTTTTGAAATATACCTTTGGCTTATGTTATCGCTCGTCTATTAATATAATTCAAGAACGTAGGCTACGGATTATACTAGTATATCCATGTGATATTAAATATTATCCGTTCCGTGTCATTCCAGAATAATCTGCCCCTGGATATGTACCTGATATGTCTTGAATGATATGTCTCTTGACGGGTATGACAATTGCTATCAAGACAGCCTTTCGTTCATAATCGTTACTTTTGTGGAAGGAAATTAATCCCTTATCTTTATCTCTAATTCAATAAGATAAGAGAGATACGACTTAAAATGAATTCATTTTCGATTATTCGCGTTTCAATTAATCATTAAGTAAGTTTTGTGAAGTTATTTTGGCCGAGGCCTTTAGAACTCTGCTGTAATTTATTCTATAATGTTATTTGATACTGAGAACCGTTATGTCTATGGTATCTTTATTAGAGGAAAGTAATTTGAACTTTTTACAAGATATCGTAAAACCGAACACAGTTAACGGTATGGCAATGGTGCTTCCGAAATCATTGGCTTTGGTACGACTTTCGCTTGGGAAAATTTTATTTAATGGACACATGTTTCAGATTTACTCGATATTTTTTTATATGTTTATATTTATCGCCTTCGTGGTCTAGTGGCGGCGTATACCTGCTGTGAACCAGGAGGTCCTGTGTTCGAATCCCGGGTCGGGCAAAGCTGTTTTTCTAACCTGGTTATTTTATGAACAGTTGTAAAACTAAGCCGGATCCTTTCTGAAACATGCTTGAAAAAGTGTGTTGCGCCTTCAGATTCTAATGGGATAAAGACAGCTGGAAAGAAAGATATTATTTCAATATTTTGTTACGTGGTATGTATTCGATATTTGTCGCGTGTCAATAGAAACGCAAAGCAAGTATTTTCCTATTCCTTTTATTTTATACTGTTATAACACCGAACGCAAATCCGTGAAGCAACAATAGCTTTATTTCAAAATTAAACTTTCATGACAAAGCCGTATAAAACACACACGGTGTCGACTCAAAAAGATAAGCATTTTCGATTTACTCAAGCATGCGATCAACCGAATTCGTTCGCGAAAGAAACATTCTCCAGAAATGACTATTCAAGACATGAGTTTGTGCGGCACGTACGCACTTTTCTTATATGTCTCATGGTGTTTTTTCTAACAAACTCTTTAGTATCGCGGACTGAATACATTTTCACGTAATTCCACGAACTCACAAGTCGCGCTTTGATGTGCCGTCGCGTTCTTTGGTAACTTTCATAACGTACGAAGATTTCATTAAAGCCTATGTGACACGCTTGTATATAATATTGTGTAAAGAAGTTATTCTAAGTTAATTACCAATATGTGCCTAACGTTTTAAGAAACTTTCTTTCTATCTGCCCTTACCTCACCTTAATGTGGGGTCGGCGCATTAAAATTTTTTAAGCATGTTGCAGAAAGGATTTGGCTTGGGTTTTACGACCGGCTACCTGCCTGACGTCAACCCTCTCTGAGGACTGGATAGGCCCGGGCAAATTAAATTAGAAAATTCGCTTTGCCCGACCACGGAATCGAACCCAGGACCTCCCGGTCGATAGCCCATATATGTTGCCACTAGACCAAGGAGACGACGAAAGGTGAGCTGAAAAACTTCAGTAGCATAAATGGTAAAACTGTTTTTTTATGACATGTAAATCAACAAACTCTCTTTTTATTTTAATTGAAAGGTGAGCTGAAAACATTTAATTAAAATAAAAAGAGAGTTTGTTGAGTTACATGTCACAAAAAACAGTTTTACCTTTTGTAATGCTACTGTGGAACTCATTAAGGTGACCTATTAACGTCCTATGATAATTATAAAAGAAACATTTTCAACAACAACTTTATCTGGGGAAAAATATTCCGGCTTTTTGCATTATTCAGCGCAATTAAATTTCGCCTTGATAAATGTTTCTTTAATTTCCTAATAGACGCACATTAAGTAAATCAAGTTTATTAATGTATATGCCAAGTCGCAAGTCGGGCTTATATTGCGCTCAATTATTCAATAGTTGCAGGTGTCACGAAGGCCTGTGGTGTTCGGGTCTGCGTGGCGTAGGACACTTGTCCTTGAAGCCAAGGACCGTCTCGCCTTGAAACTGTCATAATTTGCTTCGCTGGATTTCGACCTGCGGTATGCAGGGAAATTTCAACTTACTTTGGATTCCATTACTGCGGCATTTCCATATAGAAGTTATTGTGGCGTGGTAGTAGGTATTTACATGGTTTTGCAGACGGCAACATTCTGTATTTTAATAAACGCGTTAGTTTCACTTTTAGCTCTTCACTTATGGCTTGTTTGTACGAAAATTTGAAAAAAATATATAGAATAAGTAATTTTTTGATTTATTGGTAAATAATTAGAAAGAAATAGTTTATTTGTGAAAGCACATACAATATTAGATTACACAAAATAATAATAATAATAAAACAACGATTTTTATTATGTGCCTATCACATAAAAACGGCCCAACTCAGCGTATGCTGGTCAAACGAATAGCGCTGGTCTTCCGCTGAGCCGTTAAGTGATGTCATTAGCAGTTTAAAAGTTCTTTTATTGTGCTTGAAGTTACCCAAATTAATACAAACTATGTGCCTAGAGCACTTGCTTTATGACTTATATTTACTCTTGAACAATTCAAATTTGCAAAGTAGTAACTTGTTGTATAATGAATTTATTATTACAAGACTTCAAAATTCACTCATTGGAAAGTTATATGTAGGCTTTTGTTATATTATGCAAGTATATATGTATATTACATAAGTATATCAGTAGCCCGAGCACGAAAAACTAATGTAAATGTAAATGTATTCGAGTTCGCTGCGCACTGATGACGTTTGGTTAATATTTCATACAAATTTCATAGACGCGCATCGAGTTCGAATACATTTACGATTGTCAGAAATTTTCCTGCTCAGGCCGCAGTTATTACTTTTCCGATAATTGTGAAATAAAATAAATAGTACAAATTTTTTTGTCTCCAAAAATTTACCACTTGTTATATCAAATTATACCCTAAGTAATCATTAAAACATTTTTTCCCGACATAATATATTATTCTTATACTTATTTTATTAGGTGCAAGGCAACTATTAATACTGTATGTAGATTGTGTGGAAAAATAATTTTGGTTTGTTTTCACGTTTAGACTGCCTCGGTGGCGTAGTTGTATTTCGGTATGACTACCGTCCTGAGGTCTTGGATTCGATCCCCGAGTCGGGCAAAATGATATTGGATTTTTCCATATCAGTCCGGAGTTTGGAATTTGTGCCCGATATGGCGATAGGCTCGCCCCTATCACATCTGGGAAGGCACTAAGCTCGGCGAAATGTGGGTGTTCTAGTTCGCTAGTGCACCTCTGCCTACCCCTTCTGAGATACAGGCGTGAGCTTATGTTATGTTATATTTTCACGTTATTCGTACAAAATACCTGTGCCAATGTATTGATTGGGTTCGTGCATTTATTAGCCTTAATTACAGAGTGGATGTGATTTGTAGAGATGTTGTACGAGTACGACTCGTACAACATCTCTTCCTTAGATTAATAAAGTCAATCTCTTCTTTGTATTTATTTTAGTTAGCGAATACTTTTGAACGAAAATCAATTCAAATATTTATGACAGTTTAACGCTGATGAAATCATATTTAAATTTAAACACACTTAAAGGTTTTTTTGGGTCGGCTCGACCGGTTTGATACCAATGGCCCATAGAAATTCGACGTAAAGTAGCTTGCTGTCGCGTTTCCGGTGGCCCATTTCCCCCGCTCCCTTTCCAAACCCCAAATTTTCCCTCCCCTTCCATTCCCTCCTTTTAGGTTGGCAACGCACCCATAACTTTTTTGTGTCTTGGGTGTCTATGGGCAGTGGAGATCACTTACCATCAGGTGATTCATCTGCTCGTTTGCCAGTCTCTGCTATAAAAAATTTAAAATTAATAATTGTAAGAATTAGTAAAACTCATTTACGTCATAATTACTTTAGAAAAGATCCTCAATTTTAAACGTTAGTAATATTCTTCATAGTTTCCTGATAAATAAAAATACCTTGAACATTTTTACACGGAGCCGGCGGGTATTAATAGCCGGAATATCTGCATTAATTATATTGTTATTCCTTAAAGAAAATTCTTGCTTCAATAGCTTCGTTGGCTCATTTCCAGCGTAAGGAAACTTAATGAAGGAGCGCCGAGCGATATTAGCATAAAATGTTATTTTGTTTTTAATTGTACGCGCATACTTACGATGCAGTATCTTTATTACACTATTATGAGAGTTATAAAGCCGACACTTTCATCGGTAATTGGTTTGACTGCTCTATGTGGTTGTACTGTTTCCGCAACAGTACTTAAATTGACAGGCAAATGTTCCGATTGCTAAATACAGGTTAGTAAATGGGTTTCCCATCTGGTTTTTTGGCACTAATTGCTTAGTTTTCAACCAACTTTCTGTATCTTAATGATAAGCGATGTATTCATTGATGAATATTTGATGATTCATTTTGATTTCTATAGGAGATTTTGTAGTTGCACACTAGTAGACGTGCCAGTGCAGTTGCTCATAACCCCCAGGCATTGGATTTTAGGATTCATAATGTCAGTTTTATTATTTTCTTCTAATCTGAAACATTACAGTGTTTATACTTTCCTTGACGGCAAAGATAGTAAAGATGGTAGTACTTCTTTCCGAGATGGTATCCCGTATTATTACCCACTCAATTAGTGTAAAATCAGATATGTTGCTTTCGAATAGGTTGACTGCAGGCAAGCTGTCAGTAGTAAATCGTAAGCCAAAGACACTCTGCAACATTCTTAAAAACTATGTTGTGCCGACCTCTCATTTTAGTGGGATATGGGCAGGTGGAAGAATGTACATATATTACAAAAAATCTTATTTCTCTGAACCTATACACATATTTAATCACTAACTACGACTATTTAAATAAGAAGAGATGTCTGATACCACAGACACTAATTTAATATTTAGTAATAATTTAAATTCCGCTAGAGCGTGTTTCAGTTCAATGGCGAATTCAGTTACAAAAGTACAGCGATTGGAGTGCTCCCCTGTCGACAGAACTTTTAGCTGTTTAGTGAATCACAGATTCACAGAGGCTTTGACTGTCACTGCTCGCAACTGAGAGTGGGTCCGGAGATATTATCAATTGTTTAGATATTTTTAGAGGTGCGTCAGTTTGAAACAAGAAGAGTAGTAAAATACTGTTTTCAGATAAAGCACTTCAATCAATCGACGCCAGTAATTATTATCATAATCCTATAATCCTGTCCTACTGTCTGTATATACTGTAATTATATAACACACACGCACACGCACGCAAAATAAAGATTGTACGAATACTCGTATATTGCTAAATGGTATCGTTCGTATTTAATTTCAATTTCGCTTTAAAACCATTGTTTTTATAATAGTGATTAATTTAAACATTCCATAAGGGCGGGTGATTTCATCTGGCGCTCTTTAACTGGTGTTTAAATCCATATAATGCAATAAAGGGTCTCCCACACTGGCGCGGTATGCGGTGGCGGTGGCGGTAGCGGCCACTTGTATTCGCTAGTAATGTAAGAGAGTCTTCACACACACGCGGTCATGACGCGGCGTGCGAGCGGCTGGCCGCAGTACCGCCATTGTAGGGGAGACCGTGATACATCGACTTTCATCATCTGATAATCATATGAGACATATTTTTTATCAAATATCATTTCTTACAAACACTATGTGCATAGCTTTTTTTTATAACATTATTTTTTTATGACCTTTTGATAACCGAAAAATATTTTAAATGGTACTTTTTAACAAAATGAATATGCCTTGGTAGGTTTGGTTTACTTATTTTTCATGGCAAGCAAGAATGAACAGGTATGTCAATATAAGTAACTTCATCGATCTGATAACCAATAAAAATTGGCATCATAAGAAAGATAATTGAATTACAAAATCAATCAAATAAGCTTGCCTGCAAAAAACAGTTATGAAAACAAATGATAAAATTACAAAAGTAGCTATGAACACTTTTCGATAGGCAAGCTATTATAGTCGTGTTTATAAATAATTGATATTTGATAAAAAATATTTCTCGTATAGTGTATATAAATAAAGGTAATGTACCTCGGTCTCTTAGACTACCACTAAATGTCTATGTGACAGTGCTGCCTAGCGGTGACAGCGCGGTCAGTTGCAAATATTTATATCAGGCCGTGTACCGCGTGTAAAAACAAACTTTCGCTGTTGTGTGAATGAAACAGACATAGATTCCGCGAACATACGTTCGGTTGGTTTCTGGTTTTCTTTCTATCAATAGATGGCGCTGTACAGTTCCACACTAATTCCTACATTGCAATGTCAAGATTCTCCCCGGCTTAATGACCTCCAAAGCGTTGTTGCGATTTAGTTAATGGAAACAACACATCTTTGCAAATGGTCGAGAAAAAAAATGGCACTCCCAGTTTACATGTAGGGGAGGCATGCCTAAAAAAATGTTTTTTCTAGATTTCATTCCACGTCTTTCTTAGTTTGATAGATTATGGATATTTGTGCCAAATTACAACTCTCTAGTTCTTAAAGTCTTTGAGATAGAGTGGTCAGACAGACAGACAGACATGGCGAAACTATAAGGGTTCCTTTTATGCCATTTGGCTTCGGAACCCTAAAAAGATTCCGACGAATTGTTAACCTCCTCCTTTTTTTGAAGTCGGTTAAAAGTACTACAAGTCTACAACAAATTACGCTACAGGCCGCCAGTGATATCGCGGCAGTGTGTTGTCGCGGCGGCCAGAGCTGCGGCACGCGGCTGTCCGCTACCGCATACCGCGCCAGTGTGGGAGACCCTTAACAAGTAAGTGCATTATGTTTGTGGATCGTAAACGTCATTTTATGAGAGCGCCGGCGGAGTGCTCGAGCCAGCTCGCCATACTGAGCTCTTTGCACTATTTCTCCTATTTGTGACGTACTAAATGTCACTTAATTTAATTACGAATGTGCCGAGTGCCATTTTGTTTCGTTTTAAAGTAATAATAGAATAAAATTGTTTCTTAGATCTTTAAAACTGGAAGTTTAAAGCTGTAATATCTTCAACATGAAATGTATTATTTTCTTGTAGTAAAATGAAAGAAATATAGATAAAAGGCGTCAATACTAAATACTGAGAGATTGTGTGGAGTTTTTGCAGTCTACTTACTACTATTAGTAGCTAATGGGATAGTCAAGATCTCGAGGTCGATCAGCGCAGCGTTGGACGTCTATCTACAATATGCACATTCGAAAATATGATAAAGATCGCAAGAAGTTGCCACATGCAGGTCGCATTAAACACGTAGGGAAAATAATGGGGGGAGGTCGTGCAGATGACAACGATGCTCAATTAACAATTTGCTAATCAAACACACATGTAAATAAGTAAGTAACTGATGCTGAAAAGAACTCAACCCTCGATTTAGTAAATCACAATTGAAAGTATTGGATAATGTTTTTATTTCATTAAGAGGAATATCATTCTAGAAATTGCAACGGTTTGGGTAACTTGAAAATTGCGCATTTATTTGCCATTTGATTGTCGAAATTAAATATAATTTTACCAGAAATATAATGCCTGCCTCGGTGGCGTGGTGGTATTTCGGTACGACTACGGTTCTAAGGTCTCGGGTTCGATCCCGGGTCGGGCAAAGTGATATTGGAATTTTCCATATCAGCCCGGAGTCTGGAATTTGTGCCCGATATGGCGATAGGCTCGCCCCCTGTCACATCTGGGACGCAACTAAGCTCGGCGAAATGTGGGTGTTCTAGTTCGCTAGTGCGCCTCTGCCTACCCCTTTGGGGATACAGGCGTGAGCTTATAAAAAAAAATATAAAAGAAATATAATGGCTAGAGAGACATTGTATTATGCTATATATGCATACGATACTTGCCCTCTTCAATTTTCATCATTTTCAATTTGTATACCGTTTTGGCTACTATAATATGTGATATAGTAGAATGTATTAAATTAAAGGGTTCTCGGAGAGAGGCCATACGTCACATTATGTCATATGAGCCCCGAGAGCGTAGTAGCTTTGTTTCGTCCGAGATTGGGGTCTCTATTTACCACCTCGATCTTACACGAGTCTGAATAGGGTTCATGTGTTCTAATTTATGAAACTTTGATTACATGCGAAAGTTTTGCTTTTATCTACAATTAGGGCATGCAAACACAATTCTGTCTGATGAGCACGGATTTTCTTGTACCTATTACAAAAGATAATAAAGGTTAATTCGGAAATATGTTTTCCTTTTATAAGAATAAGCTAGTCTAGTCATTACGAGGGTCGATTAGACCAGACTAACTTGCTTAATTATTCTTAGAATATTTTTACTCGTTTTCTTCTTAGAATAAATAACTTTAGTATGACGAAAATTCAGTAAAATAACAATCGGGATAGCATTAGTAGACAAACTTGATTGTGGATATCTATGATCGTGGAATTGTGTTCGTAGAGTCTATCGATCGCTTTCATTGTATTAGTAACCATATCAACATAGTCTGGCAATCTTTAGTATAATTAATTATATTTTTATTATAGTAAAGATAGTATAATGAGAATATAATTCAGCCTCCGTGGCGCAGCGGACGAGTAGCCGGCTGTGAAGCGAGAGGCTGCGGGTTCGATTCCCGCATTGAGACAAATATTTGTGTGGCCCACAGATATTTGTTTTAAATCTGGGTGTTGTGACAGCGAAAATCTCTCATAGTCGCTGACACCCGCGATACAGATACCGCGTTATACCTAGTGTGGGGTCAGGACTAGGTGTGGGACTGTTGGGTGTATTTATTTATATCAACATAGTCTGGAACTCTTTAGTATAATAATGAGAATATAATTATCTAAATGCTGTTGATTCTTTTATCCCTCAGAGGGGGTTGACATTAGACAGGCAGTTGGTCGTAAAAACTAAGCCAAATCCTTTCTGTAATATGCTTGAAAAAGTGTGTTACGCCGACCTCACATTAAGGTGGGATCAGTCAGATAAGAACATCGATACTTGGAACTTCTAACTGCCCTTATCCCATACCCCTATGGAGTAGACGCAACATATTTATTACTTACATACATATTTTCTTCAAGCATGGTGTAAAATACCACATTGAATTATTATTAGTCTTTATTACTCGTACGTAGATATTACGATTGTAGTTAAAAAAACATAAGCTCAGGCCTGTATCCCCGAAGGGGTAGGCAGAGGCGCACTAGCGAACTAGAACACCCACATTTCGCCGAGCTTAGTTCCGTCCCAGATGTGATAGGGGGCGAGCCTATCGCCATATCGGACACAAATTCCAGACTCCGGGCTGATATCGAAAAATCCAATATCACTTTGCCCGACCCGGAGAACGAACCCGAGACCTCAGAACCGTAGTCGTACCGAAATACCACCACGCCACCGAGGCAGTCTTGTAGCTACTAAAACATTAAAAAATGGGATTAATATCAGATATAATACGTATAATAACAAAACTTCGAATTTTTTTCATTACGAAAACCGTTCGTTGTGTATGAAACAAGCTTATTGTAATTTCGAATGAATACGCAATTCAGAGAATTTATTTTCGCGTGCTTTAATTAACGATGAAACATGAACCTATGTACTTCCAAGAATTATGTGATTAATGTTTGTTTTCATTAAATCTTTGGACAATGAATTGTACGTGCATGAGATGAATTCATAATATTATGCTTCACTTTATGAATCTCCGATGAATTAATATTTTAGATGGATAATGGATGATAATCATAACATAGGCGAAGCAAAGTAGAATACTAAAATTTATGTAATCTATACTAATATTATAGGCCGAGATCCGGCTGCAAGATCATTACGTTCATCATGTATGTTGTCACAATCCAAGTGTTATTATTTTTAATTAAAATGCTCCCGGACAAATTTTGATTGGCACCTTGGCAAAAATTGTTTCCCCCATTTATAATTATCCATAAAATTAGTAGGTTTTGACTACAACCAGCATGCATACTATGCAGCCAGATCTCGGTCTATAATATTAGTTGAAGTGGAATAAACGCAAGTGGAAGAAGAAAAATAGTGAATATAATAACCTTGTTAGATCTGTTCCTAGAGATAATATTATAATAATATCCAAACATCTTTAGATACAATAGTCTTAGTCATATTTATACAGTTCATCAGTAGATCATTCCGTATAAGCATGTAATTGAATATTTACAAATGACACGAAGAGTTTTGAATTAAGACAAATTCCTTTAGTTTGGACAGCGCTGCGCAAGAAACAAGTGGTTAAACTTTTAAATGCAATATAACAAGCAAGTGCTGTGTGTAAATACCATAAATATTCATAAAGAAAGTTCGCGAACGTTGTATTTTTATGATGACAACGTGAATTATTACTTCCTAGATATTGTACAAGTTTGTTTAAGTGGGTGATACATCTTTGGGTGGGACGTTCTTTTCAGATCCTTATGCCACGAAACAAAGCAATTAAATAATATAATCGTTTTTCATCGTGGGCTTTATGTGCTGCTTAAACCTAATGGGTGCTATTATTGCTTATTTATTACGAAACAGCACTTAGCCCATTGATGGGCATTTAAGACATTAAGCAATGATAATTATAATTATATTGTCGACAGTTATACTTATAATGATGTACTTAACTTTTATTTCCTTCAGAAATCTTGTACTATTATGAGTGAAGAATAAACTTTAAAAGTGTAATTTGATTTATCAGTGAACTATTCCGCCAGAATAAAAAAATACGATTTATTTATTCTTGAAAAGCACATTACAGTTAGTTATAATATTTGTCACACGATTGACGTTCAAGCTTTAGAGAAAAAATTAAGTGAAAATTCTGGTGATATTCAAGCAATTTGCCTTAGTTGAATAGGATTCGGAATCCGTATAGGATCAAAAGGTAATATTTTGTATAGTGTAAAGTTAGTGTGGATAAAGTTATCTTTTTATATTTATCTAATACGTTATAATATTCTTTTAATATAAATGACATTTGAGGTAATATAATAACGTAAAAGTTTCAGTTCACTGAGATTCATTAAAAATATACACCAGTTGTCTCTTGTTTCCGTAATTTTATTTCGTGTCCTTATTTTAAAAGGAAAATGTATTTAAATGGTTTATCGTATTATTTTTAATTAAAGCAGAGTTTATCCTACAAATCATAACAATAATGATTAGACTAACTAGTAATACTCACTCAGACGAACTCGTACGAAAGACTTAAGTAAATTCCTTCCTTTTTCGACCGACTTCCACAAAAGGAGGTCCTGAATTCGTCTGTTTTTTTTTATGTATGGTACTCGATATCTCCGCCAAATGTGGACCGATTTTCAATTTTTTCTGTGTTCGATAAAACATTATTTCAAGGGTGGTTCCATATAAATTTAGTCACGATCGGTAAATTGGAAGTCGGTCAGTTAAGTTTTTAAACTTGTGATTATCATTTATATTATACTAACTGTTGGCCGTAGCTTCGTTCACGTGGGTATCACGGGAGCCGTATACTTTTCCGAGATAAAAAGTAGTTTATGACATTTGAGGTTGCCTTATGTAATTTAAGGCCGCCTTATCTGTCATTTTTTTTGGCGAAAGACAATGTAAGCACCTGTTAAAGTTGAGTAGCGTTTTAGTTTGCGGGCGGGCGTATGTCACTCAGGAATAATGTAGCTTTTCAAATATTTTTTCAAAATCGGTTCAGTAGTTATAGAAATTACTTTCTATATACAAACTCACAAAGTTTACTTCTTTATAATATTAGTATATTATGTAACATAAATTCTTAAAAACCTTGGTATACGAGCAATGCGTGTACGATAATTTAAAGCCTTGAAATACGTACATTTATAAAAATAGACTTGTAGCACAAAGTTATTTATCGGAAAATTTTAATAAGCTTTCTAAAAATACATATTTTGTTTAAACGTCATTACAAATTAACTTATGCCAAGTAGGAATATTTTATTCCTCTAGAGGACTTGATTATTGGACTCCAATAGAATTGTTCTGCCTGGATGCATGCTGCTTATAACCAATGACTAAAGAAAATAAGAGGACCAGGCATAACTACGAAAAATACGTGTTTACCATAGTAATACCGGCTTCATAAAGCCGGTTCCGCCATTTTAATTTCGCCATGTATTTACATGTAAGTTGTCACCGTGTCATCAGAATTAAATAAAGTACAAGTACTTATTAATTTTATTATAAATACGGTGTTTGAATTACAATAATACTAATTTCGGAATATGAAGAAGATGTCTAACTGTTATATTAATGGGATCTTTCGCAAAGTCGCCATTTTTGTTTCGTTTCATACATTAGGAAAGCTTCATGTTCTCGTAGTTATATCTTGTTTCGGCTGCTCTTATGTAAATTTTCCCTCTTCGTCATTGTAAACTGAACATGTTATGTTACTTTCATTCTAACTATTGTCAAGCACCAAAGCGTTTTCAACAACAAAGGAAAGTATCTTCCTTTGGAAAACAATGACAGGTAGAGTACGAAATAAAATATCTCCAAGAAATATCATTTTCGTATTTAAGAAAGGGTCGAGGCGAAATTGTTTTATGGTTCAATACGTTTTATATTAAGATCCCTCTTGTGCGGTGGAAATAAAATCACTAATATTATTTTTAGTTTGATGAAGCAGTCCTTGATAGCAGCAGATGTAGCAGATGTCACCTTCTTGGTTTAGTGGCATATTATGGCCTGCGGACCGGGAGGTCCTGGGTTCGATTCCCAGGTCGGGAAAAGTAATTTTTATGATTTGATTTGCTGGTGACTGGACCCTCCAGAGGCGGATGACGTCAAGCAGACATCCGGTCGCAAAAAGTAAGCCGAATCTTTTCTGAAAGTTGTGGAATAAGGGCAGGTTGAAAAAAATACTTTTGACTTAAAAGTAGCAGAAGAAAGAATTCAACCCATAGACATATGTATATTTGTTACTTATCCATGCATAATATGTACTCCACAAGCAGTCCCGATTTTTGACTTACCATTAAAAATTAAAACAAATATAAAATTGGCAACTAATTTAATTCAGTCAATTAAAACATAATCACGAGTTTACAAACTTAACGGACTGACTTCAAATCCGATCATAACCAAAGTTATAAATATAAAGGTAAATAGAGCAATTATGTTTTCACAATGACCATGAGACCCAGATGTGGATGATCTCAAGGCCTTGTTGGGATTATGTCGGTAATTCCTTCCAGACCAGTGCCCCTCAGATGACCTTCACTCAGCGAATCGACCGAACAAAGCCAGCCAACGCACCAAGCAAAACTCATCGAAGATCATCGGTTAAAAATGTTCTACATCATACTGTCCATCTTCTCTGAAGTTTGATGCATTAAACCACAACACTTAAAACCAACAAACACAGCTCTAGAGAATAATATGAAATAATTTTAACAAGCGACGCTCACCTTTTCAGACTTCCCGTCAAAATCCAAAGAGAAAGTCTTATTTCTTACCCTAAATTCATATTCATCTTAATAAATACACCTACCTTCTCCATAATTACTTTTCTCAATAAAAACTTATATATTAATGATAGATGAAATCAAATACCGTTGATCGTTTGCTTCTGATCAGGGGACTAATGAGAAAAGACCTTTTACGTCGGACGTAAATCGTCTGTAAATGGGAATTGGCTGATATTAGTCAACTGGACAGGTGTGGTGGGGAGTAAAAATGGGTGGTAAAATCAGTACGGAGCGAGGCGGCCGGCCTGAGTCGGTACTATTATGAAACCGGGAGTCGATTCAGTTTGCGGTGTGACGGTGGTCCAAAGAAGGCTTTTATGGCCAGTAATTATTCCAGTTCATAGTAATATTTGGAAATTATGTCGCCTCATTAATTCATTCAGTTATCATCTTTATATGATTTGATGGTGTTTGCTGTTTTAAAACATCTCTATACTCATCCTATTGTTTTACGTAGAGAATGGTTATGTGGATTAAGTTACATAACTGGTTTTTAATAAGCGTATATACAACGTGTCTTAGTATAATAAATATATTTTGGTACTAAAATTATATCTCTCTAGAATATAATTGTATTTAAGGAACTGTTTTACTAATATAACGTCATACACATTTGTCTGTTATTTCTGACGGCTCAGAGAGACACATAACTACTGCACCCATTTTTCGCAAAACTTATTTCCATCGCATGGTGTGATCATATTTAAATTATCGTTTATAAAATCCAGACCATGGACTGATATTGAGACACTCACAGACATTTACAAAAAAACTCAATACCAATTTTCCTGTCCCGTGTATCAAACTCGAGAACTTAAGACGCATTACAACTCCAGATATACAGACTATACACAAATATCTAATAAGCTTATGTTTTGTATCGTTTGCATAAAAATGAATGCGGAAGACCCAAGTAATCCTGCAAGGCCGGTCTGAGATAAACTAGCCGAGCGCCGCGCCCGCCGTAAATCTGACAAGATAGATGACACACCTGACCTTTATACCGGCTTCCGTATATTGCACATGATTGGCATGTGGTTTATTTCTGCGAGCAATAAAAGTTTTATATTTATATAGCATAAATAACAAATATGTAAGTGTTATGATCCTGTTTTTATTCGTCATCGTTGCATATAAAGTTTAAGGAAAATTAAGAAATAAACGCTCTCAGGTCATCCCTGCTCAAATATCAAGATAAAAAGGTACGAAATTCTATCTCTCTAGAGGTTATCATTATTATACGGTATTTTTAATACTAATGATTTCATTTGTACCCCAAAATGTACAAAGAAAATGTGATCGTATGACAGTCTGGGCTCGCCTACGCAGATTGTACGTGGCTTGTAGGAGTCGTAGGCGTACCGTAGCACGTAGGCGGCTACGGTGTAGCACGTGGGCGGTCATTCATCAATGCGGTCTCACCTTTGTTCGGGTCACATACGTAACTCATAGGAGTGAACGTTATCGCCTTATTACGGATCAATTGTTACAAATTCTTTGCTATGGAGAATAGAGATTAGACACGGGTTGATGCACGTACAGTAATCTCTTCAATTATGTTGCCAGAATGATTTTTTTTCAAATTAATTTACAATCACTAAAGTTTAAATCGTATGTACCACCATCATAATTAATTGTTAATTTATAAAATGTAGATACAGACTCCTCAAATAAGATTTTATATAACATAGTAGAATAAGACTAGTCTTGAAATTAATGAGGAACATGACATAAAAAAAACAAATGTATTCATTACGAAATATTTAGCGCCGCTTATCATGGAGGACATTCTATGTATAAAGATCTAATTAACGAGTAACAAGAAAACTAAGGTATCTAATGTTATAAACCTCTATATGTATCACGACCAATTTTGTAAATAGAGAATTATGAGTAGTAGAGCTACGCTTTATACAGAATACTTTATAAAAAATAAATAAAAAAGAACCAAGATGTAGTTTTTTCACGATACTTATTTCAGAAATGTAAATAAATTATTAAAAGGCGGTACGTTTTTTGTTCCGAAGGTCCGATTTGTATGACATATAATATTATAATTTCCTTTTTTGGGCCGCTGATGAAAAGTGGCCACGTAAATAAACAACAAACAAAATTGTTATGTACATCTACATTATACTGTATAAACCGCACTATAATTATTAATGTCATACATAGGTTTCAATAATCTTCATTGCTCACCTTCAGGGGTCACCCGACCACGAGCGTAGCCAGGTTTAAGTATCGGTTTTTCAAGAAAATAAATATTAATATTCGGAATGTGAATATTATATTCAATACGACAAAAAAACATTATTATTAAAAATGTAGTATAATAATTTGGATGTTGTGGTTGTTCGAACTCCCCAAAAACTTCAACTTGGCTACGTCCTTGTATCCGATGATAAGTGATTTCCACCGGCCATAGTTACACATGAAACCAAAGAACCCCGGGTGTGTTACCAACCCAAAAGAAAGGTATGAGGGATTGGGAAGGATAGGGGGATTTATGCCACCAGAAATCACACTCACCGAACGATCAGCAAAATCGAGGTGTTACTCTACGTAGGTTTTCTGTGACACGGTTATATCCAACTGGTTGAGCCGACCCGTTCATACTGTACACATAGTTGTCTACAGCGTGGGTCTACCACTCAGTTAATATGATTATAAGTAATGTTATTTATTTTCGTCTCTGTTATTGGAAAAATAAAAACATTGAGAAATATAAGTAGTTGTGATAAGTAATAATCTTGTAATGTCTTACTTACAACATCGTCTACACATTTTTCGTCTTTTTCGATCGTCTAAGAGTTTAGTGCATTCATAAAATAACATTAAATATTTTTATTATATACGATACGCTTTCTTCATTAACTTGCAATAAATATCTAATACTTTGCTTTCTTAACTGAGCCCCGTTTCATATTAGCAAGATTTGCATATGAGATCCGCTCATGCACTTCGCTCGTGAATAATTTTGCTTACACAAACAAATGCAAGTTAGTTATGTCTACTTATTAAGCTTACGACTCTTGTAGAAACGTAATTTAATCAAACTTTCAGATCATTTAGATGTTATAAAATTCTACTTCGTCTGACTTTCAACTGTGCTTAGTTTTAGATTCTATTAAAAGTATAATACAACTGAGATAGTAGCAGAGGCGCACTAACGAACTAGAACACCCACATTTCGCCGAGTTTAGTTCCATCCCAGATGTGATAGGGGGCGAGCCTATCGCCATATCGGGCTGTTACTGAAAAATCCAATATGACTTTGCCCGAACCGGGGATTGAACCCGACACCTCATATAGAT
This sequence comes from Clanis bilineata, assembly GCA_036417725.1. NCBI lineage: Eukaryota > Metazoa > Arthropoda > Insecta > Lepidoptera > Sphingidae > Clanis > Clanis bilineata. The sequence goes on along the minus strand of CM071146.1, from coordinate 7,530,934 downwards.
AGGTTCGCCCCCTATCACATCTGGGACGGAACTAAGCTCGGCGAAATGTGGGTGTTCTTGTTCGTTAGTGCGCCTCTGCCTATCCCTTCAGAGATATAGGCGTGAGCTTAGTGATTCCAAGTAATGTAAATCTTAGCTATCTCAATTGTATTATTCTTTTAATCGAATCTAAAACTAAGCACAGTTGAAAGTCAGACATATAGTCGGATTGCTAATTAAACGGAGTAAACTGACAGATCGAAATGTCACTTTCCAAAATAATGTTGCTTACTTTCAAAACATAGGGATTGATCCAGTTCAATTTTTATCACTCAAAGAAACAATAATTCAGCACTAGCTTGCAAATTTCGAATTTTATTGCGTATTTTTAGAAATTTCAGCTTAACCCTTCGACTAAATGTCTGTGTAAATAATTTTGCGTAAATAATCACAACAGATACGCGAAATTATAACAATGAAAATTACAAATATTATTTTTGTTAGTTGAGAAAAATTACGTTCGGCACATTCATAGTTTTTGTAAGTTTTGTTTATAATGAACCATGACTATAATTCCAGTAGATATGCCATAACTTAGCATGCAGTAATTTAATATTACTATAATTCAGTAGACATGCAGTACTAATTACATATTATGCAGGAATTACTATTTTTAGTTGGAATTTACAAAATGAAAGAATGAAATGGTTCACTGAATTGAAATGTTTAAATACTCTTGATCTTTTTACCGCAGCACTATTTAAATTTCATGAAAAAGTGGCAACATTCGAAATGTTAGTTTACTCCGTTTAATTAGAAATCCTACCATAATTAGAATTTTATAACATGTAAATGATCTGACAGTTTGATTAAATAATTTTTTTACATGACTCGTGAGCTTAATAAGTAGATATACTACATAGACTTAATAACGAGTCTGGAATTTGTATCCGATATGGCAATAAGCTCGCATCCTTCACACCATGGGCCTAAAATAACCTAGATGAAAAGTGGTTGATTTGTTATTCCTCTGCCTACGCCATCGGGGATAATAACCGGTTAACAAGGTATTAAGTATTTGAATTTTGATCTACATGGTAAACAGTAGTTAGCGAATAGTAGCTAGCTTTATTACACAAAGGTGTTTACGGTTGTCAAAGGCTTTTCTCAATAATAATTACAAATAATCCTCATTTTGGAAAACATAATCGTATTGTATTTCTTCTTCTTCTTCTTTTGAAAATAATGGCTTCCACGCCTATGCGGTGATTTAGCCAATGTCAAAGTAAATAGAGCAATTATGTTTTCACAATGTTTTCACAATGACCATGAGACCCAGATGTGGATGATCTCAAGTCCAGTCCAGTGCCCCTCAGATGACCTTCACTCGGCGAATCTACCGAACAAAGCCAACCAACGCACCAAGCAATGCTCATCGAAGATCACCGGTTAAAATTTTTCCACATTATACTGTCCATCTTCACTGAAGTTTGATGCATTAAACCACAACACTTAAAACCAACAAACACAGCTCTAGAGAATAATATGAAATAATTTTAACAAGCGACGCCCACCCTGTCAGACTTCCCGTCAAAATCCCCGTATTGTATTTAATTTACTTGAAAACAGCTGTCAAGCACGGTGATTAAACCAAATCCCCTTTAACAAATTCAATTCATATAATTTCATAAGTAAATCGAATCAGAATTTGACTTGACTTTCATAATAATCATTAGACAAATCTGAATTATTTATTGGCGTAGTAAATTATTCGACCAGCTTATCTGGCGGCGGTGATAATGTGCCCGACTCTGTATTCATGTCGCCTGCTGTGGATCGTTTACGCTAAATTGATCTAGCATAATGTCATTGCGATTACCTTGATACTCAGATATTCTGTTAGTGCCCGTGGTTAGTGCAGCGTATTTTACTATTATTATTACACATGAATTGATGTTTGTGAATTTGTTTGTCTTATGGACTGAATCTGTTTTTATTATATTCGACAAACCTTATACCATTGGATTATGAATTTATGAGAAAGGTTAATTTTGTATCGGTACGGCGCGGCGAAGCGGCAGACACGATATTTCCATCGGATACAATTTACACTGTTAGAACAGACAAAAGCTTTAATTATAAACTGTTTTATTGAAAACTTTTTCTATCCTTTTTATTTTTAATATTAATATTAATTTATACTCTTGAACCTGCCCTTATGTCACTTCAGTATGAAGAAAGGCTAATTAATTTAATTTATTACCCTAAAAAAATATTCTATCTACTTTTTAACAAGATGAAAGAGATGTGGAACGCTGTGAATTGAACACTTATGTACATACCTAACAAATGGTTCTTTAAATTCATATTGTTTGTACCCTGTGATATCATCATGTTCTTTCTTTGTAATATTATGATCTCCTTTTATGTTTTTTTCGACCGACTTCCAAAAAGGAGAAGGTCCTCAATTCGTCTGTTTTTTTATGTATGTTACGCGATATCGCCGCCGAATGTGGACCGATCTTCAAAATTCTTTTTGTGTTCGATAGAGCTTGTTTCAAGTGTGGTCTCATATAAATTTGGTCACGATCGTATTTCAAGACGGTCTGTTAAGTTTTTAAACTCGTGGTTATTCAAACACCTACTTTAGGTAAGTGGAGGATATGTAGAAATGTTTTCTGATTCCTTGTAAATAGACCTAAAACGATTAATATTACATAACTAGTCTTTTCTTGAATGATGCATCTCTATATTTGCTTAATTATCAAATTCCGGTGTGAAGTCTTTTGTCGCGTAAACGCAAACTTGGAATACATTGCGTCATTAGGACTAGTCTGGGATAATGAATATTGTATGCAGACGCTGCGGATCGGTTGATATTGCATAATCACAGACCGCTCCACACAATGAAATGGACGAAGTCTCTGTCAGATTCTCACTATTCCCACCGTTTCTCTTTCAACATTTAAATGTATTCCTTAGTTGTGAGAATTTATTATTCAAATATGTGTGGTTAGAGTTTGCATGCATATCTTAATTGCTGTTATTAGGTTTGTTGGTTGGACCTCGTTCGTAAAATGATGCATTTGAACTCCTGTTGTATATAAAAATAAAAATTAGGGTAATTACTAAAATTAACAATGACGCTGTGTACCAATTTTCACTAATCACAATTTAAGTTAAGTTCTCAATTTTTTACTTTTTACGAATGTTTAATTAACACCAAATAATTATATGCATACCTCATTCTTGCATTACCTGCTTTGGTTTTACTCAACATTGCGTACTAGCAATGCTGCTCAAACCCGTCCTGAGTAAAAGCCTTTTTGAACAGTTCAGCTTTCTTACTTTAAGCATTGATCAGGTCACGCTCGTTCAACGCCGGAAGGCAGTTCCCCAATAGCTATTGCTTCAACTGTTGATCAGCGAGGACAATTAGCAGATGGCTAGTCATAGTAAAATGTTATGGCAATACAATTACAGAATAACAGGATAAAATTCATATAATATAGCATCAGCTTATTTCGTATTTCCAAACATGACTGACCATCGCGACCATACATTGACATTTATGTGATAAAGTAGTTGTATGACAAAGTTGACAATTTTTTATTAATAGTAGTAGTTTTTTAAGGACTAAATTATTTTGACAGACGTTTTTGTGATGCTGGTGCCTAATATTTACTCTGTCACTGTTAATTGTTGTAAATACAACAAGTATATCGCGTCTCCGTACAATAAGATAAGGGTACGGTAAGATAGGGATTTCGCGTAATTACTAGATTATTCAGTGAACTCGCGTGATGAGTTCATTAATGCGCGATAATCTCAGTTTTCTCGGCTTTATAAAAATACGGCTTCCACTTTCATACGGTCTAAGCACAGTGTATGTGTGTATTTTAGCAGAGACTGGTAAACGATAGGTGGATCACTCAATGATGATGATTGATGGACACTCGCTAGACCAAAATAATCGTGGATACGTTTTCAACCTTACAGGGAATTGGGATAGGGAGGCGAGATAATTGTTGTCGCCTCCTTGTTTAGTGGCATCATATATGGGCTGTGGAGTTCCTAGGTTCGATTCCCAAGTCGGGCACACAACTTTACTTATTTAATCTGCCCGGGACTAGAGCCTCCAAATGGGGGTTGACGCTAGGCAGGCAGCCGGTCGTAAATCCTAAGCCAAATTTTTTCTGCAACAATATTGAAAAAGTGTGTTGTGCTGATCCCACATTAAGGTGGGAAGAAGAAACAGGCGAGATAATTCGGACCTATTGGCAATAAATTATTATAATAAATCTCATTCACGAAATGAATTCTTTACATCGGTTTACTGTAAGACGGTGGTACGACCTACTTGTGCTATAGACGTGACTGTCTTCGGCGTGTCACTACTACTGTGTCAGTGTAGTAGTCTACAGTGTAGATCGTAACCAACGTTTTGTGATTTTGGCAAGTGGTTTATGTGGATAGCTAAAAATATAGGTTATATTCTTTATCTTTTTATTACATTGATTATTACCGTGAATTGAAAAATTAACGCCCGAATACTGAACCGCAACGAAAATCATTTAAGGTCGTGTTATGTCAATTGACATTATGCCCCTTACTTATAAAAATATTTAAGCGCTGCTTATCTTTAACCATAGGTTGTCCCTTTCATTTTTAAACAATGTAACGCAAGGAAAAAAGTGACAGGCTCTTAGCGAAAAGATAAGCAAAAAAGTTTTTATAAGTAAGGCCCTATATGTCAAACTTATATGCTAGGAGCTGTTAAAGTTGAGTATCGTTTTAGTATTCGGGGAATTTATCAAACTATTTATTCCTTGTTACTGCTTCGGTGGCATGGTTGTATTTCGGTAGGACTATCGTCCTGAGGTCTCGGGTTCGATCCCCGGGTCGGGCAAAGTGATATTAGATTTTTCCACATCATCCCGAAGTCTGAAATTTGTGCCCGATATGGTGATAGGCTCGCCGCCTATCACATCTGGGACGGAACTAAGCTCGACAAGATGTAGGTATTCTAGTTCGCTAGTGCACCTCAGCTAACCCCTACAGAGATACGGGCGTGAGCTTATGGTTGTTCCTTAAAATAGCATGAGATTTTAATTAATGCATATTTAGCACGGGTATAACTCTAGAGTACTTACTTATACATACCTGTTAAACCCTGGGGATTCTCGGGTCACGGTCAAACATTGTTTGACCGTTTTCACCGGTTTACTCCGAAATACTGACATCCCACCCTAATTTCACGAACTTTGAGTCTCACACGATTGGTGTTACATTTTTAATGGTTTTATTTCGAATATATTATTATAGGTCCTAGTCACTGGTTTTAATCCTTATTTATTAATCCTTAGGATTAAACTAGTGATATTGGTTTGTTATAACACAAAATGTTACAACGGATGCGGTTTATAGATTAAATGTCAATAATGGTAATGTTCAATATACACAAGTTTAAAAACTTAACGGACCGACTTCAAAACTTATTTGATTGAGAATAAATTTATACGGAACCACCCTTGGAATAAGCTCTATCGAACGCAAAAATAATATTGAAAATCGGTCTACATTTAGTGAAGATATCGTGTAACATACAGACGAATAAGAAGAAGAATAACATAAGCTCATAAGCTCACGCCTGTATTCCCGAAGGGGTAGGCAGAGACGCACTAGCCAACTAGTACACCCACATTTCGCCGAGCTCAGTTCCGTCCCAGATGTGATAGGGGGCGAGCCTATCGCCATATCGGGCACAAATTCTAGACTCCGGGCTGATATGGAAAAATCCAATATCACTTTGCCCGACCCGGGGATCGAACCAGAGACCTCAGAACCGTAGTCGTACCGAAATACCACCACGCCACTGAGGCAGTCAGAAAGAAGAATAACATACAGGAAAAAAACTCAGTCGAATTGTAGATAGACGATAAATTATACATCACTTCATGGTGGTTAGGATTTTGCTATGCCGAGAGTGGTTAGGATAGCATATGTCCGAATGGTCAAACGCTACTCAACTTTAATGGGTTTTCACATTGATTTTCGCCATACAATTTTGACAGATAAGGCGGCCTTAAGTGTATAAACATTCGGCGGATAGGCTGGTATTATTCACTTGCATTTCCGTTCCGTGACTTCCGATTACGCGTTGACGAGTATCATATACCGGTTGTTTCATAAAGTATCAATAACAATTCCACATAGAGGCACATTTAAACGTAATGGTAGAGTAAAAAAAAAATGGAACTTTTTTTTATCAATTATTATGCATGGGATATTAAAATCGGATTGCGACATGTAAATCGTCGCAATTAGCATAGTGATAGCTTTGTGTATGCTAAAAATAATTAATTAACCCATAGGGAGCTTGCAAATGTACTGCAGCTAACCCAATAAGCCAGAAAAAAATCGTCACTGATTCAAGTTTCCATTATTCAAAAACTATGAGCCGCACGAAATTTTAAACTTTACCGCTGGATTTCTAGCCGTCCCCTCTTTAAATACAGTAATTATTGATACCCACTTTATGAAACAACCTTTTTTTTTTTTGTTTTCGCGGGGAAAACGATTTATCGCTACCAACCCACTCCGGGGGAAAGTGGGATGGTTATGTTGGGCTCACCGGTCTTACGACCCAGCATGATGATTGATTGTATGTAGACATGGGCAGCTGCTTCTGCAATAATTCATTGAGCAAATCATTTCTCTTATAATCTCAATAAATCCTTTTTTAATCACCCCAATTTATGGCACTCTTTACACAAAGTGTGCATGCACCTGAATGGAAAATTGTTCTCTAACCATAGAAAATAATTATTTATGTCTGCTGCGTGACAAAAAATAGGTAATAATTATGTATCTATTTTGGCGATAATTATTTTCGATCCATTTCCACTTTTAATATTAATTTCAACGCTAATTAACAAAACGCCGTCATTAATTAAACGTTACTTGATTCATACCATTTTCCAGTGGATTACACTGCTTGATTCAATCTAATGTTATCTCAGGAGTATTTTGGGCATGAATAGGTAATATAGTAATAATAGTTTGGGCGGGCCTCGCCTATCCGATTTTAAATTGGCTCTAAGGTTCCTTTGTCTTATTTCTTGAGTAGTTTTGCCAGTTTCGATTGCGGGATGAAGTTTATAGATTGTGTTTTGGGAATATATGTAAAGCCGCGTCTCCTGCACTGAAACATTACACAAAACACCTACACAACGTGTGGTTTCGCTACACATTTTTATCTATGATCCATTGTTTTATGAGTACAGCGAAACTCATTGTTTTGAGTATCTGTTTTGTGTTTTGTTGCGAGAAAAACAGGTGACGGAGACGCGCACATTACCCATGAAATACTACTAATAAAATATAAGGTAAAGTAGTAGTAAGACTGCCTCCGTGGCGTGGTGGTATTTCGGTACGACTACGGTTCTGAGGTTCGATCCCCGGGTCGGGCAAACTGATATTGGATTTTTCCATATCAGCCCGGAGTCTGGAATTTGTGCCCGATATGGCGATAGACTCGCCCCCTGTCACATCTGGGACGGAACTAACTAACTCGGCGAAATGTGGGTGTCCTAGTTCGCTAGTGCGCCTCTGCCTACCCCTTCGGGGATACAGGCGTGAGCTTTTGTTATGTGTTTAAAGTTTATCCACCCAATAAAGATCTGAAATAGGTATGTTTCATTTATCATTGTAATATGAGCAGCATGGTGGCTTAAGACAAGTTTTTCATTGATACCGAGTTCTGGATCTATTATTTAATTTTACTTAGAATCAGATGTTTGCGCTTCTGTATGATTAATATTTCCAAAAGTGTATAATTTCCTAAAATATGCTGTTTTTGGGTTGTGTAGTTATTGTACAACTCATATTTTCTAATTTACCTCGGAGAATGTGCGATCAAAAAGTATTTTCGGGACATGGCGTCTATTTATCTACGGTCTCAGGTGAGGTCCGTATAGTATGGTCTTGCTAATATCAATCGGTCATGACCTCCATTCGGATCCTCCGGTGGGTCGGAGGTTGCCGCTTGCTGTGATTGATGTTGCAACGGAGTGGGAGCTCAGCCGTATTCCGTGCAGCGGGGATTTATTTACGAAGCTAAACGGCGTGCTTTTCCATTTGCTTCGTTGACGTATTCGCGAAAAATCTATTACGTACATTCGTATTGGCTGAAGATGCAGTCGCTTTTATCGCAAATTGGACCTGCCTTTTTAGAAGGTACCTAAAGTGTGTTCACGATCCTTATTCCATAAATGTAAATCTTCCCACTTAACAATAATTATTTTTAGAACTTTTAATATGTACCTATAATACATAGTATCTATACAAAGTTATTTATAATTTTGAATGACGTTCGTGAATACACTTTATTTTATAAAAAAAACAAAAAAATTTTAATTATCAGAAACAAAGAATTGCTTATTAACGGTGGTTGTGAAAAATACAGAATAAAGAGGTTATTATAATAGAGGATTACAATAAAACACAAATATCTGCTGTTTCGTAATTTATTGAAGATATAGGTATAATGTAACTTATTGAATGGATTTTAGAAGATATTTACAAGATATTTAAGGTAACATTTAAGATTTAAGTAATACTTTGTAAATTGTTAATGAATAAATAAATCGAAATATCCCGTGAAGAAACCAACAACTTCGTTTACGTCAAAGCAAGAGTTTACAAGCATTTTATTATGAAAGTTATAAATTAATTGGAGACATTCATACAAGATGGCGGTTGTTAACATGTTAAAGTTCCTACATGTTGAAGTATCGTGTTGTAAAGAACATTTCCTCTCAATATATCTCAGATATGAAATTGCGTGTACTTTCGTATGTACGATGAGACCCTTTGTCTTTATCATCAAAACTTTAGACATTTGAATTGCGTTTTACAACCATTATTATTATTTTATGTGTTTTATCAAGCGATCGTCCTATTTTATAGCTGAGATCTATAGAGTGAACTTTGACTAAGTCTTAAGTCAAAGAAACGAAGTTAGTAAGGATTTGGATTTTTTAAATCGAACCTTGACTTAAGACTCACTAAGTTCGTTTCTTTGACTTAGACTTAGTCGTAGTTCGCTCTATAGATCTCAGCCTATGTCTTAGATAGCTGTTATATTAATTATAATTGTAAATAATAAAATCTTTTAAGTTAATACAATCAACTTCTAAAACTTACTAAATCATTATATTCTATAAAAATTATTGCCCTAATAAAACTTTAACTACACCTTAGAGCGTGCACAACATTTAACAGTGATTAAAATTATCTATTAACTAGTGAATTATTTACTAAACAAATAATGTTTCATCTTGTTATAATTTAAAAGATTAACTTAATTAATTAGATATCTTAATTTATTTTACAAACTTAACTAGATTTTATTACATAGATAATTTGATATGCTTGATATTCTTGTTAGTCACAACTTGTAGAACCATTAAAAATGTTTAGCTCATACAGGTAAAAATAATCACAGGTAAAAATAAAGTATGTGAATATTGATATTTCACAAGTATTATGATGTACGTGGAAGGTTCATCAAAATTAAAGACAGGTGATAGTGTTATTTATACCGAAACCGACTCAATGCCACTCGTGAAATAGGTCGATCTATTTTCACGTTCATGGTATAAGTAAAAATTAATGCATAAAAATATATTATTACTTTTTGTTCTTTTTTTTAAATACAATATAATATCACGATAATGATAGTAGAAAAAGAAAAAGCTGACACTTGGGGATGCACTTGGTGAGGCAGGTACGAGTACAAAGCACGCGCGCTCGGCTCACGCGGGGCCGTTGACCCCGATACGAGCGTCAGCTGATTTTTTCAGTGACATCATGTTCCTAATTAGCAGCCCTACTAAATGCTTCCGTTCTCGGTAATATTTTCTTAACACCCAGTATAATCAACGTTATCAATGGATATATTGTTAATACTTCTACAAATTGCAACAAATTACGCATCAAGTGTTTTACTTTCATAATTATAGGTATTTTAGATATGTTTAATTACCAGAACATTGCAGTCACTCGGGCCTGCGCCTAGTAAACATTTAAGGACCGTAAAAACATATAAATATTCGTTGATTTTGAAAGGATTCTTGGAAGCATTACATAGAAATAAATGTTTTCCACTCCTTTAACCATCTCGCTCGTACTTAACTAAAATTCATGTAAGGTGTTCTGAACTCACCGACTCATAATATCACCTATGGACATTTTATGCTAAATAGGTATTATTTAGACTTATTTTTCTAACGCTTCAGTCTTGGACGTTACACTTAAATAGAATATTTCTAAACCCGCGTCGAATGTATTAACTTCAATCACTCCATTTAAATTTTAACATCGGCTTGTGATTTTACGCTCAAATAAATAATCACACTCCACAAAGTCTAGTTAGAATGTGCATAGATCTAAAGCTATCTAGACACATAATGCGTTTGGAATATCGTTATAATTTTGGTATTAGAAACCATTTTAACAGTTTAGCGAAGAATTTCGTCTTTAAAATTCCATTTACCGATAAATTTATTTCATTTTTAAATCTGGAATTTGTCTATACACATAAAACATTACTAGCAAAGCAAAAACATTTATTTATTACACGACGACTAAACATGACGACATCTAAAGGAGAAAGGGGAATAACACTCACACGTATTACTTACATCTATGTAAAATTCACTAACTCTATTTAAAAATAAAATCACAAATCGTCTAAAAAATTCACATGTGTACCACAAACGCTGTATAATTAATACAATACTTAATTATATATAAAAATATATTGCTCAGGGTTTCAGTGGGTCGGTCTATTAAATCAGTGCGTTATACATTGGCCGTGTGGGTATTATTTTTAAAAAATATCTTTTTCACTAACGTATTTAATTAAATTATATATTGACAGCGATAAAATTGTACAATATGGCATCGACAACTCATTTTAGGAGATACACGTACAAAGAGATTTAAAATTATTAACTATAGAGGGGCTATCAAGCAAGTTTCCATACAAAAAAAAAATCTCAATCTTCAGTACCGCCATTAACCACTTATTACAATGCGAGAGCAATTGTTACAATTTACACCCTAAAATGTTTTGTAAATGGTTAAGAATCACGTAAGATAAGTTTATTCTCTCAATATTATGACGCTGGCTGGCGCGTATATATCAAACAAAGTGAGCGACTTATGACTACTAGGTCATAACTTTTGGATCACAAGTTTTGTGCTGTTGTCCCGTCTATATACTGTTGAGTGTCTTTGTACACCTAGCTTAGTTTTTTTAAAGTAAATAATATAGAGTTCCGTAATGAATTAAAGAGGAGAATTTTGTTATCGAGTTACTAACTATAAGTATACCATGGACTTAAATAGGAAAATATTAACTAATTTTATAAAATGTAAACAGGTACTGATACAGGTCTCGATGAATGTTTTGAATTTTATGCAATCATACTATTCAGTGTTTTAGTTTTAAGAGTTTAAGTTCATTAAAAGTAGAAACTACATGTATAACTCAGCACCAATATTGCTTTTGCTGTCCTTATAGAAGCTCCATGCTACAGAAGTTTGTTAAAGTAGAGCTATAATGCTAAAACTTTAAAAATGGTATGTGCTACCTTTTGGTATATTTGCATATTATCACATCATAGAACGGAAATAAGCTCGTGGACCGTGTCCGTAGGGATATTACTTAGACGTCTGCCAATAGGCAGGAGATGAATCCTCCTGCCTATTGGCAGACGTGTACATTCATTCTCCTCCTGAAGATCCTGAAGAGGAAGGCGTCACGTAATGTAACCTTCGCCCTTTTATAGAGTATAATAGACGTATAATAATGATCTTTAATGTAAAGTTTATTTTAATATAGAGCGTCGTTGATTAAACATTGTCTCAAAACCAAGAACAGTGTAATCGTAGGCGTATCCTTTAACATTCCAGATACATTTTCAAGATAATAACCAATTAATGTTGTTAAACATTACGAGGGGTAAAATTTAATAGATTGTCATTTTTACGGTCTAAAAGCGGTGTAAAATTTTATGTTAATTTTAATTAAGGTATAAAAAATTGTGCCTTACTTTATGAGCTTGAAGTTTATATAAATTAATTGTAGCTTCTGATAATGTTATGGACAAGCATAGTTATGAATGTATAAAATTATTCAGGCTTAAATAATTTCATACATTTATGAATATGTTATGAATAAGTTTCCCTATTTTGTTTTATAGCCTTAAGATAAATAAGATGTTTAAGGTATCGTCAATTAATGCTGTCGGTGCCATTTTGTACGCCTCTCCCCATTGTTCCCTTTACGTCACATCCAACTTTTTCACATAAGTACTTAAATTCTATCCATTGTAGTTATTTGTAAATAATCAACAAACTGAAGAATAATAGAAACAGTCCATAATACACAATTTAAATAATTTCAATTATCTTCAGAACGTTTTGCTAATGTAAATATTTGTTTCCACTCGACTTACAATATATGTACGATAAACGGCTTAAAAAATTACTGACTAGTATATTTATACCCTACTATGATATGTATATGTTCAAATTGATATGTATTCGATCACAACGTTTAGCTTCTATTTGTTTTATCATCTATGGATTATGAGGGGCTACGATGTTTTCTTCATTCATATAATATCGCGTTGTTTCGATTTGGGAATATGAATTCAAAAGCGTTTCGTGGAATTACTGGGCTTTTAGAAATTAAAGTAAACGAATGTATAACTGGCTATATAAAAACAATATTAATTCAGTTTTAACTATCCAAATAGGCTAAATTGTCAGAGTTTCAATCATAAAATATTTCCCTAATCGGGACATCGCGATATCACATAACCCTTTAGCCCCTGTTTATCTGTCTTAATCCTCGGGCCAGCCGAGGTCCTCGCCGACGAGGTCGTAAAACCTCTGGTTGTGTTGTACGAAGAATTTACGCAGTTTGGTGACGACTGCAGGGTCGACGCGAGGGTGCTTACGCCCTTTCGTCTCGCGCAAACACTTGTCTGTGGTGTCGTTACGAAGACAGTAGAATCCCTTTGTCTCATTGAAATAGAAATTCTTTCTTCCTGTTGTACAATGGAAAATGCTTTCTCAATTGTAGTGCAAAACGACGGTGGAAATATACGAGGACGATGTGATTGTGGAACAAAAGAAACGTCAAGGAATGCAAGACTAATCACATTTTAACGTTTCCGGGATACATAAATAAAAAGGTAGCAAACTGTACGATGAAATGTAATAAAATGGGGACATCCTTTAGTAATAGACATTCATGAAGATTAAAACAAATAACACAAGTTAGAAAATATTGCGACGTTAACAAAGAACTAATTTAGTATTTTAACAAAGACGCTGTCAGAGTTTGAGTAGCACTCTGGGGATATAAGCAACATCTTTTACAAGCCAAGTAGAACATAAGGATCATCTTGTTCCAACATTACTGGTCTAACTAAGCGACTAGTTAGTGGTTGTAAATATTATGATGAAATCATAATTAGGTACCGTGGTGTTGCCATTTTAAAAAATGTTACTCTTGTTAAAGGAAAATTTATATTAGGTACAACATACAAGATTTTAAGATGCTTTAGTTAAACTATTGCAATATTTAGTTATTGTTTATGTCTTGTGTTCTACCTAAACGTGAAATTGAATTGTAACATATGCATACTTATTATATCTTGTCAAGTTTTTATGAGTCTGTGTAAAATTGATTTGTGCCTAATGACAGTGTATATTATAAATCTGACTGACTCTTTATTATTGGTCGCTGGTATTTTTGTACTACACTGTGTTATCATAAGGGGGCTATTCCTCCAAAACAGCGATTAAACGTCAAATTTTGTATGTAAAATGATGTTAGTATAGCAGGTGGACCTGGAAATGGGGAGGCCTATGTCCAGCAGTGAACCTGCTATCTGATGATATTCCCGCTGTCGTATAAAAAAGAGAAGGTATCTAACGACCGAAAACTGGAACGCCACTCAAATTTAATGGCTTCTTAAATTGATTTTCTCCATATAGATATTTTGATGTTTTTGTTGCTGTTGTGATTATTTGAGGCCTAGTTCTTTACAATGACCAGCGGCCCGACCAGGAAAATTACTGACAATCGGAAATGTATTCGAATTAGCTCACTGATATAATTTGGTTAATATTTCATACAAATTTTACAGACGCGCATCGAGCTTGAATACATTTACGATTGTCAGAAATTTTCCTGCTCGGGCCGCTGAAAAAATAAATGCATGCAAGTTCCCTATTCGGGGGTAAATCACTCGAGTAGTAACTCACCAATTTTATGTTCAAGTCCTAGGAATTTCTCGATGCGTCGTAGTTGCGGCACGGGATCCTCTATAAGCAGGTCCCCGTTCACCACCAGGATCTGTTCCCGAGGGAACACTTCCAGCCAGCGATGTAGATAAGCGTGGTACAACGATATCGCTATCGGCCTGTCGGGGATCGGGGATATTAACTATCATGTTTTAATGTCGTCTTCAATTCGTAATATTATCTCTATTAAACTTTGTGAATATCTTGTTCACTAATTTGAATACTGTTTTGTATTAATTAGTGGATTATTACTAGTGCTTTAATGCCTTAAATCCATTGAAGCAACATAATATTATTATGTTATACATGCAATTAACGCAAACATTACATTTGGTAAGATATGTTATTAGAATCATGACTTTGTGAAATATATTAACATAGAAGTATAATATTATATTCCTAACTATTAACAACCTTTAGAATTAGGTTTAGACTAAGTTCGTGTATTTATAATTTAAATAATTTGGTTTTTACCGTGGACCCGCGAACTTTCCTAGAACTCATTGAATTTCCTAGAATTCATGTTTAGCAAAATGAAGTCAATATTTGGTGGATTTGTACCATGTAGGTGATACATAATATAGACATACTCAACGCTGTTTTGAGTGGTAGAGCCATGCTGTAGACAGTAACGTCTACAGCACGAATGGGCCGGCTCGACCGGTTTGATACCACTGTCTCATAGAAAACCGACGTAAAGTGGTAGCTTGCTGTCGCGTTTCGGTGAGTGAGATTTCCGGTGACCCCTTTCCCCCCTCCCTTTCCCATTCTCTTTTCCATTCCTTTTTCTCTCCCCATCCATTACCTCCTTTTAGGTTGGCAACGCACTCATGATTCTTTTTGTGTTTTGGGTGTCTATGGGCGGTGGAGATCACTTACCATCAGGTGACCCCATTAAGCATAATATTATCACTTATGTAAAACGCCAAAGGGTATAAAATAATACTGAGGTCCAGTCTTTGCTATAAAAAAAAACGCTATAATATAGGGTACACGGCATTAAAGATGTTTCATCCTAGAAACATCCATACAAATTATGTTGAAGCGTAACTTACCTGTAGGCAATGTTGATAGAACCGTCAGGAGATATAGCGAGGTGTTCAAACGGCTTGGTTGTGTCTGGTGCTGGGTGTCCAGGCAAGAGAGGATGCGCAGGCGCAGAGGGTGTGGCGCGACTGCGCAGCTGCGTGTAGTCAGATATAGCGCGCGTCACCGGCTCCCGGACAATGAGGAGTAGACGCACTGATGAGTTCATGGCACGGACGCGTTCTGGGACCTTGGCAACAAGATGTGTAGAGTAGTTTTTATAAGCTTTTATTTCTAGAGTCAGGTGTACGTTGGCGACCTATTATAGTGACGGGCGGCTCGGGCACCGGTGGCCGTGACGTTAAATGTAATGTGTATTATGCCGCCTCCAACGGGTTAAGGAATAAAGGTTGGGTTGAGCCTAAAGAAATCATCGTTGTACTTTATCAGTGCTCTGACTTTGAGGCTTGACGTATGAGTTCACGATTTTCACTTATTCTGACAGATTGGGGACACGATGCGTGATTTTTTTAACATCAGCAAATGTGAAACTAGCAACTCCGTCTTTATTGATGCCTGATTCTTGATGATAAGTCTGCTCCAGCTCATCACTTAGCAGAATTCTGAATACAATGCAGAGTTTCAAGGTTTGATGATACGAATCGCAAAATCAAACGTTCTACATTACGTCAGTTTTATATCACCATCCTATTTCTATGGGTTTGAATCTACTGTTCATATATCCTAACACATTATTTATTATGTTTGAGGCGACGAGATGTAAGAAATTATCCGCGGAACAGACCACTCACCAATGAAATTAGTACTTCAATTTATTTAAAATTATCGATATTTACCTATGATTTGCCTCGGTGGCGTGGTTGTATTTCGGTACGACTATCATTCTGAAGTCTCGGGTTCGATCCCCGGGTCAAGCAAAGTGATATTGGATTTTTCCATATCAGCCGGAGTCTGGAATTTGTGCCGGATATGACGATAGGCTCGCCCCCTGTCACATCTGGGACGGAACTAAGCTTGGCGAAATGTGGGTGTTCTAGTTCGCTAGTGCGCCTCTGCTTACCTCTTCGGGGTACAGGCGTGAGCTTATGTTATGTGTTATCTATGATTTACCTCAGGTGTAACGAAGTAGCTCGGGCTCTTTTCAATAGTGATCTGTCCTTTGAAGGAAAGAGGCATTTTGCTCCTGTACCATTCCAGGCCTAGTGCGTAGTTCTCATCGCGATCGAAGAAGTGGACCTCGCCAGACGCTTTCTGCACCATCGGATGAAGGTACAGCATCTCAAGGAGAGCTCGAGTGCCGCATTTACGTACTCCGATTATTAAAGCCTGTTGAAAAAAATCTTGTAAATTACAGCAGAAGAAGAATAGTAATAAAAATGAAAACATGTATTTTAAACAACCTTTTCTTTCTTTCTACCTGGCCTTGTCCTACCTTTATGTGGGTTGGCGCAACACACTTTTTCAAGCATGCTGCAGAAGTTATTTGGCTAAGTTTTTACGACCGGCTGTTTGCTTGACGTCAACCCTCTCTGAGGGATCCAGTCAGGGACAAATTAAATTAGAAAATTCGCTTTGCCCTACCTGGGACTCGAACCCATGACTTCCCCGTCCACAGCCCATATATGCTGCCACTAGACAAAGGGAGCGATATATTTCAAACAACCGAAATGTTTTTTTTTGTAATTATTTTAATTGAGTAAAGTAAAGTTTGATGACAGCCAGAAAATGACAGCCTCCGTGGCGTAGAAGGGCGAGTAGCCGGCTGTGAAGCGAGAGGCTGCGGGTTGATTCCCGCATTGAGACAAATGTTGTGAGACCGTAAATCTCTCATAGTTTCTGATACCCACGATACAGGTTATTCCTAGTGTGAGGTCAGGACTAGGTGTGTGACTGTTGGGTGTATTTATTTTATTTAATTAAGTAAAATAATTAAAATGTAGTATCAAATTGCTGGGATGATGATATACATATAATATAATTTATGTATGGTGATTAAAAAGAATGAAATACCTGTGGAAGTCTTTTTGCGGGTCGTGGTTGTCTGGGAGGTCGTAGTCGTTTCCTCAGTGCCATTGGATGGTTGATAGTGCGTGAGTTACTTTCTTGATTTTGCAGTATTTTCCGACCCTCGCTTGCCGCAGATGCCATGCTGGCTGCCTACGATTCAAAAACTAATAGATAAGCACAAGCAAAACAAGATGAAATTATTATACTGTAAAATATATAGTTACCCAATACATAACTTTAATATTTGCTACATAGGACATTATAGTCGAAATTAAGCTCGCATATTTCAACTGAGTCCACTTTCGTTGCTGTTATGTGGTAAATAATAATATAGTTGTTTTCATAAAATACTCTTGTAAAAAGTTTGTCACATTTGATTTTCTGTATACTGAAATAAAGACATCTACGATTTGGTTGGTGATTATTTCGCAATATCGTCGGCGAAATGTTTTTATTGCCCTACATTGGCAGATGAGTAATCGGTTCACCTTATAGTTAGTTGTTCGCTGCCATTATGCATGGAGATGGGTAATGCCATGGACACAAGCCAAACTGCCTATTTTAAAAATAACTTTTACAACAAGAAGGTTGTGTCATAGCGATGAGAAAACACCGAGAAGGAAACTTCATTCCACTTTGTAAAAGGAATTAAGATTTATTCGTTCCATATTTGTCGAATCATTAGAATTATACGAGTAAAATATTGACCTCAATTGGATGTATGTAAGGTATGAAAGTTATTGTTAATTCAAACTGGTAGCATCTACATATTACCATTCTGATTAACGTCAGATCTGTCGGAGTCCGTAACATATCAATAATGGAAATAATAGGCCTAATCGGTAGGTTCATGACAAATTGGGTACGTAATACCTTAGAGACTAATTTTCTCGTATTATAGTCAGTAATACGTTAAAATTACTTAGGCATGTATCGTTATGTATCCTTATCTGGAAATTTATAATATTATTTGATATTAACGAAGTTATTACATACATGTATGTGTGTATGTGTGTGTTATTCTATAAATAATATCGATGTTTAAATTATCGTGTCAAACACAACTTGATTTTTTTAGATACGTAATTGTAAAGTACTTACTTAAAAACATATTTGCTATGTATCTATGAAAATTATATCTTTTTGAACCTATTTCAATGGAGCAGGCAAATTTTAGCAAAGTTTTTAGATTAAATTACCGCTAGATATGATCTGTTAACGCTGCCAAGTTTATATTTAATGTGATGCAATTTTATTAAATACAAATTAATTATGTTTTTTAAATTGGCATATCGCTCACAAATTAAATAATGAAAAAGAAATCTGCATACTTAGATTAATAAAGTCATCTGCATATTATATAATAATGTAACATGAAACGGAAAATAAACGAGTACAGTGTTTTCTCGTTCTACCCAAGATAAGAACTAATTATGGCAAAAAATGATTACTTTTGAAGGTGCACAGCTATATAACAAAATTCCGTTACTCATAAAGAATACTGATTCTTTTGAAGTATTTAAATTAAAACTTTCTGAATATGTTTTTCAAAATTATTAGAAATATGTAGTGTCAAATAAAATAACAATAATGTGTACAATTACATAAGTGTTGAAACTGTAGTGAACGACTAACCTCATATTTATAAAATGTTAAATTATTGTTCTCATGTAAGTTTTTTGAGTGGTAGAGCCACGCTGTAGACAGTAACGTCTACAGCACGAATGGGCCGGCTCGACCGGTTAGATACCACTGTCTCACAGAAAACCGACGTAAAGTGGCGGCTTGCTGTCGCGTTTCGTTCGGTAAGTGAGATTTCCGGTGGCCCATTTCCCCCCTCCCTTTCCCAATTCCTTTTCCCTCCCCTTTCATTCCCTCCTTTTAGGTTGGCAACGCAGCCATGATTCTTTTTGTGTCATGTGTGTCTATGGGCGGTGGAGATCACTTACCATCAGGTGACCCATCTGTTCGTTTGCCAATCTCTGCTATAAAAAAAAAAAAAAAAAAAAAAAAAAGTGACTATTGTGTCTTTTTGAGAATAAATTTCTTTGAACCGAACCTTTATAGTCGGGGTTTATACTAGATATAACCTCAATTAAATTGTGTAATGAAAGTCTAATTTTTCAGAAATTATATGATTTAAGTTCGCGGTAAGCACGGGCTATTACGTGTTAAAATTTCAGTGACACATAAATTATTTCAGCTACTAAAATTAAAATATGTGCGGGTATTTATTAGTCTCGTAACTTCGGACATGAAACACGGTACAATACAACGTGAAAGAACGGCGACCGGAGCAGGAAAATTTCTGACAATCGTAAATGTATTCGAGCTCGATGCGCGTCTATGAAATTTGGTTGAAATATTAATATGGCTCGGGCCGCTGAACATTACGAAGGTAAACTTATTTTATGTCATACAAATCGAGTTTAAACTTAACCGACACCGTTGCGGCTATATATAGATATTATTCAATTCCCATGAGTGCTGTTTACGAGCGTATGTATTCAAGTTTTGTTTAAATTAGGAAGGTATTATAGTTTTACATGAGAGAGGTTGTTAGAAATTATTTTATCCCGATTCCCCTAGAAAAAAGAGGGTTCTTTGTAGTTATCAATCCTACTATCCTACTAATATTATAAATGTGAAAGTTGGAGGGTATGTGCGTGTATGTTTGTTACTCTTTCACGCAAAAACTACTGGATGGATTTTGATGAAACTTTACAGTTAAATATATTATACATCAGAATAACACATAGGCTACTTTTAACCACGAAAGATAGAATCACGGGCAATAGCTAGTCATTGATTGAATCAATAGAACCGTGATTAAATCAAGCCCTTATAAGTGCATTTTGTAATGTGGCGCAAAGGCACAGAATTCATCCAATTAAAAATGGGATTAGGACGACAAATTATTCATAAAGTATTTATCTACGAAAACGCTATTGTAATCTATAACTGCCTAACATACATTTAAATATATAGATAGTAAAACACACATAAGCTCACACACTCGTATTTAATTCGTTTTATAGATACCTAAATATTTCGATTGAAGTAGTCTGATATCAAATAACGGCTTTGGGAATTACAATTTCGTTTTATCTAGATACGCAACTAATACTCTCTAATTGAGCCGATGGTTGCTATGAAAGTTAAAAGTCAAAGGGTCCTCAGACTTTAGACCTTCAAACTACTCAAACCACGCAACCGAATTTAATTAAAACCGAGTTAGTATCCGTTTTCCGTTTCCACTCGTACAGCGTATATGTTGGATGTAGTTGGATGTCATAAAACGGCCATAACTTTGCGGTTGAATAACAAGGGTGTCATAAAGAAGGGCGGTGCGCTGTCATGTTATCTGTTGGAGAGCGGCACAGAACATTAATTACGATTACGAGTTACGCGATAGGCCCTGTGGGTAGTAAAATAATTGTAGTGATTCAACTTTGACGAAACACTGGCAAGATATGAGTATCTCAACAAAAGAAACGATATGATTTAATCATGTAGACTTGCGTATAGAAACCAGTGGCGGATTTGCCAGTAGGCTGAGTAGGCTGAAGCCTAGGGCGGCAGATTTTAAGGGGCGGCAAATTTAGCAATTTTTTTTTGTTTTGATTTACAAAAATAAAAAAGAAGGTGTCTGAAGACTTCAGACACCTTCCAAAGGTAGTTCGAAGTTCTTAGAACTGACATAACGGTACCCTAGTTCTCAATGATACTAATCACGAGAAAAGTGGATGTAATAAGGATTATAGAGCACGAATCATAAAGTTGCAGTTTTATTGATAGAAAAATGTAATTAATATAATTGTGGATTAAGTTTGGAATTTCAGATCTCAGTAGAGGCGGCAAAAGTTAAATAGCCTACTGTCGGCAAATGTGTAAATTCGTCACTGATAGAAACATTTGTAATTTTTAGTGAGTAGTCTAATACAAATGTGACTTTATATAAATACGAGTACATACATTATTTCTGCTATATTTAGAATAAGAATATTTACTTTATTTAGTGATTTTAGCATAAATTTTCTACAAATTGCAATATGAAATCGTCACCTTCTATCGATATCACGATTCTGCAGTTTAGTGCCAGAGTTGTGAAACTAGCTCTAACATTTATGGGTTGATTTCACGATGGCTGTATGTACATGGCACTCAGTATTCGGTAGCGCGGGCATCACTAAGCACGAGTGAGATAAAGATTTCGCTAAATGTATTTCTTGGTGTTTACTATCACAGCAGCTGCGATTATTATGCGCTTTAGCAATCATAGCATATTTCGGTTTTATATGACAGTACAATCACGTAAGACGTCGTCTTGTAAACGGAATGCTTCTGCAATAAGCTTGTAAACTCTAACCTTACATTAAAGTGTGATAATAGCAGATGAAAAGAAATTACGATGATGTAATAATAAGCATAACATTAAATGAGTACGTCTTTTTTTAAATGAGTCTAGGATGATGATTTCTTAGGTTTACGCGAATGTTACTTATTAAAATAAAACTAGTTGTTACGGATTCTATCCCGATTTGTTTTTTGTTTAATTTTAGTTCCGACGTTTCGAAAGCTTTAGCCTTCGACAAAAAATCACGAGAGAATCCGCAAAAATGAGTTTTTTTCAATGACTACAGGGGCCACTTGCAGCATCGCAATAGCCTATTTATCCCAAATCTTGATTTAAATACCTGAGTGATCTGTAGGATAAATCGAGGTAAGGTGTAAGTAACTCTAGATTAGTAATAGCGTTGCAAGTGGCCCTAAGATGCGCTTGATTGCGTATTATTTTGTTCAAATTTGTCAATATCAATGTCTCATATCTTGCATCTTAGTACTGACATACAATGCTGGTTTTAATTTTACTGTGCATCAAGATGTAGGCAGCGCGCCGCATGGAGTGGGCTGGGCTCTGCCGGTACTGGCGGCACGCCTTACGAGAGCACGCACTGCTTGCCGATAAACCGGAACTCAAGCCTTTTAAACTAAGCTATTCCAAGGGGTTGTAAATGTTTAAAGTAATGAGAAAGCCCTGATAAGTTAATTATAGGGTACGAGTTGTTTTTCATGTTTAGTTGTATTGATTTTAAACTCGTACAATTTGATATATATACATATGTATAACATAAATGATCTATCGTATACGCCAAGTAAGCATAGGGGAAAATAATTTTATACATCTTAGAAGAGTAAGAGAAACAGGTATACCTTTTTAAAATATAGCACAAACCTGTTTAGTGTTTATGCAGTAAAAGCATTTCGCAAAGAAGCAACAGAGATTCGAAATACGCTTTCCATTTTGTTTATTAATAGGCCTGTAGCACGGCATGGCAGTTGGCGGAACGAAAATAGCATTATTTGTAAGCCTAATTGGTGAAATACTAAAGATTATTGATAGCATACTTTAGTTCTACTACACATGGCATCAATATTTTCACCTTATAAAACATAACAGTTACTGGAATAGAGTAATAACAAAAATATGACGATATTTAACTTTCATTGATAACAATTTCTATAACGATTACAAAGACTTAAAACCATAGTTTCCAAAAGCATATGCTGATCTGCATAATATATGATTATTTAGTACTCTTTATTGTAGATGGTTTTTCTTACATTTTTAAATATATTATTAAAAATACATTTAAAAATATAAACATATTCCGCTCCGATGACGAGGCTCAAGAACCAAACCACCGGCGGTAGGACTCCAGAGTGGGGAACCTCTTCACAGTTCGTGCCGTATCCAGTAACACACCTTCTGCATTTGCCTTTTGACCCAAGCACCAACGGAGAGCCCCTTGAGTGTTTGTTGGTCGAGGCTCATTGGTATCAAACCATGGGCAGAGATGACTATCGGAACAATGATTGTTGAATCCACATCCCACATGCGAGTAAGCTCATGACATAATTTATTAATATGGGTCTGGTGACATCCCGCGTGATCGGTAGTCTCTGGTATTTTTAAACAGAACTGCGCTTACCACCAGGCATGGAACATCAGGTGACTTCATTATGTCATGCTCCAATATCTATTGATAAATTGTTACTAAGTCATTTATTGTTCAATCTAGCTTCATTTAGTATACTACTTTCTTATATCTATGGCAATTTTACCTGTATACTGTAGAGTGCACTGTCATATAGGACGTGGAAGGTGAGGAAGAGTGATAGCAGCGTGACGGAGAGGAGAGCCGCGGCGAGCTTGGGCCGCGACACCCCCACCACCAGCACGCAGTCCGCCAGCTCGCCCTCCGCCGGTCGGAACGATGAGCGGGGTAACCATCTGCACCAACACATTTTTTTAACCACTAGCTGTTGCCCGGGACTCCGTTCGCATGAAAATTTATTATCCGGGATAAAAAGTAGCCTATGTTACTCCTTATAACATATTTGCTATAGCTATATAAGTATAGATTTTAAATATTTTGATGGCAGCGGCCCGTAGCTCGACCATACGTTTTTTACAGTTCTCGTTAACGACTACGTAAAATAATTTGTATGAACTATACCTATAACTATACCACATAAATTCCCCACGTAACCGTTACAGGCGTTGAAGTGTTTTTCATATAAATATTTTACGAAGTCACTAGGAATAAATATCAAAAAACTCTCGGTTGATCTAAATAGTTTTGAATAAACAAAATTCGAATCGAGCTCGATAGCGATATCGAACGCATGGTTAGCCTACTAGTGATATATTGACAATACACCAAACTCAAAGAGATGTGTTGCCAATCTCACAAGACTTACAAGAAGGAAATAGAGATTGAAAATGGTAGTGATGATTAAAAATGCTAATGTGCCGAAACTACCGAACCAATCAATATTATTAAACGTTTGTTCATTTATTTTTTTATTGAATAGAACGGTACCAACACCACTTACACTATTACACTATTTGTGTATGGTTTCCGAGGCTTTGTGCGAGGACTTTATTCCATAAATACATTTCATATGAATTTTATCCAAAACTGACAAAGTATTTATTTAAATAACTACGAAAATAAAAAAAAATGCATTTTTTGCTAAATTTACTGTGCTGGTAAAGCTCATTCGCCTTTTGCAGGGTCACCGGGTAGGTGGGCGAGTGCTAAAGACCCTTTAGTTAGAATGTAAGTAGGAGCAACTAGCTCAAGGGCATCTTTAAGAGGCACGGACCTTGGGACAGGCATTTGCTTTGAGGGATAGTAGAAATCCCTCCGGCCACATAATTGTGCTCGCGTGCGAATGATATATTTTATGACTTACGTTTGCTCGTGATTTTACAATGTAACATTCTTAGTGTTGTTTTACAACTCACTTTCGTAGTCATATTGAAATGTTACAGGGTTTACATTGAAGTGTATTAGCAGTAAATTCTCAAAGTATACTACTCTATCTATTGTTACGAATTCGGATAATTGTTGTGATTTAGTACACGATATTGAGGGGTAGTATGTTAATTATATTTATATTAACTACTCTCCAAGTAATTCATAATATTTGTAGAAGGTATTTCTTTATTAACTAAAGCAAAAGGTATAAAAGAGCGGGAGCTATCATTATTGAGTTAGTCTCCCTTTGGAGCTCGTAGTGTACACAACTAGTTTGAGATATATAGTAAAGTTGTGTAGCGAATATAGTGCATGTAAGAGGCGCGTTTTAACTAAAGTCTTTTACATATCAGAAGCGGGATCGGCTTTAAAAGCCTATCATCGCCCACAAAATTACCGTGTGCCCCGAAATGGGGGCAGTTGATTTGTTTTCACGAGATTGTGGCAATCGATTTATATTTAGTATTTAGTGGTAGTGCTACATTATGGCTACCGTGTTTTTCGACGATGAAGGTCCTCAGATTTATTGAAGAGCCATGTTGTGCTCTGATTAATTGAAGAGCCATGTTGTGCTCTGATTAATTGAAGAGCCATGTAGTGCTCTGATTAATTGAAGAGCCATGTTGTGCTCTGATTAATTGAAGAGCCATGTTGTGCTCTGATTGATTGAAGAGCCATGTTGTGCTCTGATTAATTGAAGAGCCATGTTGTGCTCTGATTAATCGAAGAGCCATGTTGTGCTCTGATTGATTGAAGAGCCATGTTGTGCTCTGATTGATTGAAGAGCCATGTTGTGCTCTGATTAATTGAAGAGCCATGGTGTGCTCTGATTAATTGAAGAGCCAGGTTGTGCTCCGATTTATTGACGAGCCATGTTGTGCTCTGATTTATTGAAGAGCCATGTAGGTGAGCTCAGATTTATTGAGTCATGTAGTGAAGAGCCATGTATGTGAGCTCAGATTTATTGAGTCATGTAGTGAAGAGCCATGTAGGTGAGCTCAGATTTATTGAGTCATGTAGTGAAGAGCCATGTATGTGAGCTCAGATTTATTGAGTCATGTAGTGAAGAGCCATGTAGGTGAGCTCAGATTTATTGAAGTCATGTAGTGATCAGATTTATTGAAGAGCCATGTAGGTGAGCTCAGATTTATTGAAGAGCCATGTAGGTGAGTTCAGATTTACTGAAGTCATGTAGAGATCAGATTTATAGAAGAGCCATGTAGGTGAGCTCAGATTTATTGAAGTCATGTAGAGATCAGATTTATAGAAGAGCCATGTAGGTGCGCTCAGATTTATTGAGGTCGTGTAGTGATCAGATTTATAGAAGAGCCATGTAGGTGTGCTCAGATTTATTGAAGAGACATGTAGTGAAGAGACATGTAGGTGTGCTCAGATTTATTGAAAAGCCATGTAGGTGTGCTCGGATTTATTGAAGAGTCATATAGTGATGAGCCATGTAGGTGTGCTCCAGATTTATTGAAGAGTCAGGTAGTGGAGAGCCATGTAGGTGAGCTCAGATTTATTGGAGAGTCATGTTGTGATCAGATTTATAGAAGGGCCATGTAGGTGCGCTCAGATTTATTCAAGAGCCATGTTGTGCTCCGATTTATTGAAGAGCTTTGTGGTGCTCAGATTTATTGAAGAGTCATGTAGATGTGCTCAGATTTATTGAAGAGCCATGTAAATGTGCTCAGATTTATTGAATAGCCATGTAAGTGTGCTTAGATTTAAGAGCCATGTAAGTGTGCTCAAGAGCCATGTAGTGTGATCAGATTTAAAGAAGAGCCATGTAGGTGAGCTCAGATTTATTGAAGAGTCTTGTAGTGATCAGATTTATGGACGAGCCATGTAGGTGCGCTCAGATTTATTCAAGAGCCATGCAAGCGTGCTCAGATTTATTCAAGAACCATGCAGAGTTATTGAAGAGCTGTGAAGGTGTGCTCAAAATTATTGAAGAGCCATGCGGATGTGCTCAAAATTAAGAGCCATCCAGGCGTGCTCGAAATTATTCAAGAGCTATGTATGTGTGCTCTTTAGGTTTACTTGAATTAAGTCAGATCTAGATGATTGACTTGTTATATTACGTGCTTAGTGCTTGGCTTTAATCGAATGAACACACTAGTAGGGTGTTCAATTATGACCTTTAGTTAGTCTAGATATATCTAGAGCCTATGGCCTGAATAAAAGCAGACGTGGTTGAAGTTAAATCACAAACTATTTCAGAAGTTGATATGGCGAAAAGACATTTGGCCGTAAGACTAAATTTAATAACGATGGTAAAAGTTAGAAATGACTTCCCAAGTTTACTGGGCCATATAAAATTACTAAATGTTTAATTTTTTCAAGAACCAAGAGTGTTATGATTACCTTATTGTGTACGTAACTACTAATATAGTAGTGCGTGCTCCGGAGATAGCACGGTATCGGATGGCCGAATGTTACGAATTCGGATAATTGTTGTGATTTAGTACACGATATTGAGGGGTAGTATGTTAATTATATTTATATTAACTACTCTCCAAGTAATTCATAATATTTGTAGAAGGTATTTCTTTATTAACTAAAGCAAAAGGTATAAAAGAGCGGGAGCTATCATTATTGAGTTAGTCTCCCTTTGGAGCTCGAAGTGTACACAACTAGTTTGAGATATATAGTAAAGTTGTGTAGCGAATATAGTGCATGTAAGAGGCGCGTTTTAACTAAAGTCTTTTACACTATGTAGAAGCTTTTAACGATAATTTGTACAGACGATTCAATGTTCATGTGGTATTAACTGTTTAATTCTAATCCTTTTTCTTATACATGGGGTTGTCGTCAGACAGGCAGCCGATCGTACGTCGAGGTTTTTTCTTGAATAAATGTAATACACGAATCCTACATTCAATTGGTATAATGGCTGGTGAAAGAATTGCTATTCATCATCATCGCATTCTACTTGGGCCCAGTTTATAAGAGTAGACGCTACAAATAATTTTCGTCTATACTAACATTTCCTATTGTTGTTAAAACGCTTTATTATCATAACGCAGGCATACACAATAACAATACTATATAATCAGATGAGTGGATGCAGTGAGAACTGAGACTAATCTAAATAGTCCATTGTTTCACCTATTACTAATCTGGGTCGCTCTGTCGAGCCGTAAACCACGTGAGTAGTTTAATTGTAGCTTTAAATCTAGCACTATTCATTCACGCGCTTTACACAAACGTGATGGATTACACATAGGAGACCTGTCGGATCGGCAACAAGTATTGTAGGTTTATTTAGTATCTACAATTAATTTTACCTGAATCATGGCCAATATTGCAGAAAGGAAAGGCAGTTTAAAACAAACCAGTATCCAGTACTAGTAATCTCTCATAAACGTTGGTAATTGGTACCTAACAGTAATTCTGGACCCTTATTTTTGTACAGCAGAGACTGCCAAACGCTTTTTGGACTAGTGGCAGCATATATATAGGCTGTAGACCGGGAGGTCCTGGGTTCGATTCCCAGGCCGGGCAAAACAAATTTTCTGATTTAATTTGCCTGGAACTGGATCCCTCAGAGGAGGTTCACGTCAGATAAACAGCCGGCCATAAAAAATAAGCCAAATCCTTTCTGCAACATGCTTGAAAACATCGA
Source organism: Clanis bilineata (assembly GCA_036417725.1). Lineage (NCBI taxonomy): Eukaryota > Metazoa > Arthropoda > Insecta > Lepidoptera > Sphingidae > Clanis > Clanis bilineata. Next base: position 7,502,557 of record CM071146.1, on the reverse strand, counting down.
CCCCACATTGAGGTGGAATAAGGGCAGGTAGAAAGAAAAGAGACTGCCAAACGAGACGGTGATGTAGGTGATCAAAAGTGATTTCCATCACCCATAGACACCAAAATAAATATGTGCGTTGCCAACTTTCAAGAAAGGGATTAGGAATCGGAAAAAAGATAGAGGATTTGGTGAAATGTCACTCACCGAACGAAACGCAAAAGCAAGCATCTGCGTTTGTTTTTAGATTGTGAATATCAAAATGATAGGTTACTTACAGAATGTCAAGAGGCAAGGACTGCGAACAACTCCTGTAGGTTGCCTCAGGGCGATGGTGCTTACTGGGCAGTTGATTCATCTGTCCACGCGATTCCATAAGGTTCCCATCGAAGTAACTCCTCATGTATATCTATATCATCGTATTACATCTACGTTTCGACATCACAGCAATTGCTTTTCGGTATAATCAATAAAAATACAAATCGAAATACAGATTTCATTTTGTCTCTTGTTACTACTGAATTTCTTCGTATAAATTGGATCTGTAATAGAATATTTTGTTGTATAAACGAATAGTATATCTTATCTGAGAATAAGTTATTTGTCTATTTTATTGGTTATCTGTTATATTTATTTATAGTGAGTTCCTTGACGTGGAACTTTGTTATATACAGACAACCAATGGCTTGATTTAATAAAATATGTATGGTGACCAATAACTATGGGCTTCATTCTGTCGTTGTTTTAAAATAGACAAGGTTGTATACTGAATGCTCTTCATCATCATCATCATCAGCCATAGGACGTCCACTGCTTAATATAGGCCTCCCCCAAAGATTTCCAGATCGACCTGTTGGAAGCGGCCTGCATCCAGCGACTTGCTGCGACCTTTATCAAGACCTTTTTGAATGCACTTACCACCTTACATTTCTTCAATTGCTTCTCCTACACCTGTAACAATAAAATATATCATTTAACATTAAATTTTTCATGATACCTCCCTATATATATTTTATAGGCCCAGGCTCCCCCAAGACAACTTCGTTAAGTGTTTTACCAAGGAGAGCGAAATAAAACCCCCTTATTTCGTCAGGCTCATTTCCATCCCGGATGTTTTAGATGATGAGCCTATCGCCATATAAAGCACAAATTACAGACTTCGAGCTAATACTGAGTGGAAAAACTTAATATTATTCCAATCTGGGGATCGAATACGACCTCAAGACGGTGGTAGTACGCAATACAAGTACGTCACAGAGACAGGACCACGAAATGGTTATCAAAAATCCTTAGTGAACTATGACTTATATAACTTTACCGTAATGAATATTTAGGTAACATAGATGCTCTAATGGCGTTGAGCATCGCCTTCGTTATCCAGTTCGAATCGAAAAACACAATCTTATAAATCCTTACTTTACATAATAAAAGCGAAAGTAACTCTGTCTGTCTGTGGCGTTTTCACGTCTAAGCCGCTGAACCGATTTTGATGAAATTTGTTATGTGGGTACCTTTAACGCCAAGGACGGACATAGGGTACTTTATTTTTTTTAAATCAACCCCTAAAGGGATGAAATAGGGGATGAAAGTATGTATGGGAATTTTGGAACCGCTTAATGGATTTTGATGAAATTTGGTATGAGGATACTTTTGACCCTAAGGACACAAATGGGTACCCCATTTTTTTTATCAACCCTTAAAGGGATGAAATAAGGGTTGAAAGTTTTATATGGGGATTTTAGGTCCACTTAATGGATTTTTATGGAATTTGGTATGATATAATGGATACCTTTGAGTTTACAGACACAAATGGGCTACTTTTTTAAATCAACCCCTAATGGGCTGAAATAGGGGATGAAAGTTTGTATGGGGATTTAGGTCCACTTAATAGATTTTTATGAAATTTGGCATGGGATAGTGGATACCTTTGAGTTCAAAGACACAAATGGGCTACTTTTTTAAAATCAACCCCTAACGGGATGAAATAAGGGATGAAAGTTTTTATGGTAATCCAGAAACCGCTGAACAGATTTTTAAGAAAGTTGGTATGAGGATAGTTAGATAGATAGTAGCACTAAGGACAGAAATGGGGTGTGATGTATTTTTATACCACAAAGGGATGAAATAGGGGTTAAAAATTTGTTTTGAAAGGAATTTGTGCCCGATATGGCGATAGGCTCGCCCCCTATCACATCTGGGACGAAACTAAGCTCGGCGAAATGTGGTGTGCTAGTTCGCTAGTACGCCTCTGCCTACCCCTTCGGGGATACAGGCGTGAGCTTATGTTATGTTAATTTGTTTCTTTGTTTTTGGGCCGATTGACTTCAAAATCGATATCTGAGTCACGCCGTGGTTCAGAACGAGAGAACTGCTGTCAAACCTGTCAAAAGTGGCCGCCATTTTGTTTTTCTTTGTTTTTGGGCTGATTGACTTCAAAATCGATATCTGAGTCGCCCCGTAGTTCCAAACGACAGAACCGCTGTCAAACCTGTCAAAAGTGGCCGCCATTTGGTTTTTCTTTGTTTTTGGACCGATTGACTTCAAAATCGATATCTGAGTTTCCCCGTGGTTCCAAACGACAGAACCGCTGTCAAACCTGTCAAAAGTGAACGCCATTTTGTTTTTCTTTGTTTTTGGGCCGATTGACTTCAAAATCGATATCTGAATCACCCCGTGGTTCCGAACGACAGAACCGCTGTCAAAGCTGTCAAAAGTGGCCGCCATTATATTTTTTTTTGTTTTTGGGCCGATTCACTTCAAAGTCGCCCATATTTAGACTAAAACGGCAGGGCGGCTCGACAAATCAAAAGTTTTTTCCGTTGGCCCTACAAAATAAGCGTGCGGAGCCGCGGGCAAAAGCTAGTTATAAATATATAAACACCCAACAGTCACACACGCAGTCCTGACCTCACACTAAGATACGAGTCTTGTGTCATGAGTATCAGAAACTACGAGAGACTTGTGGTCTCACACCCATACCCGAAACAAATATCTGTAGGCCACACAAACATTTGTCTCGGTGCGGGAATCGAACCCGCGGCCTCTCGCTACAGTCAGCTCCTCGCCCACTGCGCCAAGGAGGCTGTCGATCATCTGATTCTATAAGATCTATCGCAAATATCATACAACACATAAACGTTTTGTAAAAATCAAAGAACATGGGGAAATCACAGCGGCACCCACAGAGGGCGGTCACGAAACGACGTACACCGTACTTTCAGACGTTTTACGAGTTAGCGGTGAAATAAGTTCACTTCACACGTTCTCCGCTTTGTCCGGTACTGTATAGAATATAGATTTAGGTCGCAGAGGGCCTTTGGTAAACGCTGGGACACTGCTACATGTAGAGCGTGTGCATACGAGAGTGTGCAAATGTTTTAAACTTTTACTAAGATAACATTGTACAGAAACTATTGCATAGTTTCTCATTTTCTAGATAAACGTTTAAATAAAAATAAGTATGGGTTAAGAGTATACCGAGAGTAAAAGGTAGAATATCAATACTATGAAATGAAATGCAATAGTATATGGATTTGTATTTTAATGTCTCATAGGATATCTATTATATATATTTGTTCTGTTGATCCTAGTCAGGAAATTTGTATAAAGTTGCAAAATTATGTAATGATATTTTAATGTTATGTTTTATTGCATTGTCATCAGTCCTCATTACGTGTGCAAAATTTCAAAATAATCAGATGTCTTGAAGTCGGTAAAGATGACGTTAAACTATTGCGTTACATAGACTTGCCGCCGAATGTTCATACTCTTAATGTCGCCTTAAGTCGTTTAAGGCCGCCTTATCTGTCAAAATTGTATGGCGAAAATTAATGTAAGAAGCCGTTAAGGTTGAGTAGTGTTTGACTATTCGGGCGATGTGCAGGTCAAACTAATATAAGCTTGTTAAAAATAGGTTAAAGCCCAATTTAGACGGAGTGAGTTTCTTAAACGGCGTATGTGATAATATAACAGATAATGAACTAATCGCGTCATATTTTTATCTATTATAAAAGATCTACCGTGGCGTATCATAATGTGATAGAGGGTGGGGAAAGGCCCATAGGACATAGACATTCCCACATAGGTGGGAATTCAACCTGAGACAACAGTACTACAGTATACAGTGCAAAACAACTGCGCCACCAGTTGGCAAGGCAGTTAAATACAATTAAACAACGTCTTTATAGTTGTATTGCTTACACATGAAGTTAAAAACCGAGGCACGTTTTACCTCAATGCGACATCAGAAAGCTGAGATATAAAATAAATCGTGTCACTTGCGCTACGTGTGAGCTGAAAACGAAAAGTAAGCAGTAACTGTATGACGAAAAAGCTTTTGAAAACACTTTTCAAAATATATTAATGGTTAAACTCAGCATCACTTTTCGTCTGTTATATTAATATTTTAGTTTATTAATAAATCAATTTATTAATAAATAAATTGACTGTCTCGGTGGCGTGGTGGTATTTCGGTACGACTACGGTTCTGAGGTCTCGGGTTCGATGCCCGGGTCGGGCAAAGTGATATTGGATTTTTCCATATCAGCCCGGAGTCTGGAATTTGTGCCCGATATGGCGATAGGCTCGCCCCCTATCACATCTGGGACGGAACTAAGCTCGGCGAAACGTGGGTGTACTAGTTCGCTAGTGCGCCTCTGCCTACCCCTTCGGGGATACAGGCGTGAGCTTATGTTATGTTAATAAATCAATAAAACTCAACAGACATACAGGTAGTCGTGAGTTAGGACCACACAAAAAATTGTCTCGGTGCGGGAATCGAACTCGCGGCCTCTTGGTTCATAGGCTGCTTTAGCGATAAAGATCACAAAATTATAATATTATCCACTATTACGGCCTATTTATACACGAAAGTTTGGACGCCCTTTCCACGTAAAGAACCAATTTCAAAAAAAAATATCAAAGTACGTGTATCTTAATACGAGTTTCAAATAGGTTTTGTCTATTTAGAGATAGATATTTCATTTAATGAAATGAAATTCAGCATAATAACTGTTGTTAATCTTTAATGAATAACATAATTAACAATTCCAATTAGGTATCAACTCTGACAGTCTTTGGAAGAATTGACACCTGTTTGTTGTAAACATCCAAAATATTTATCCAAAACACAATTTACTTTACCTTTAGGAAATTAATATTTAATCCATGTTGAGATTCTGTATTTTTTGCATGAGAAAGTTTTACGTTGATAAATATTTGTTTTACCTGTACCCTATGAAACATGCTTTACCTGTTTTAGTAGAATTATTATTCATTATACTATAAAAGCTTTATCGTACACGTGTAGATTTTGTTGATAACATAAGCTCATACCATAAGCTCACGCCTGGATCCTTGAAGAGGTAGGCAGAGGCGCACTAATGAACTAGAATACCCACATTCGCAGAGCTTAGTTCCGTCCCAGGTGTGATAGGGAGCGAGCCTATCGCCATATCGGAAACGAATTCCAAACTCCGGGCTGATACTCAAAAATGTAATATCACTTTGCCGATCCGGGGATCGAACCCGAGACCTCAGAACGACAGTCGTACCGTGCAAGCAATACCACCACGCCACCGAGGCAGTCAACAAGGAACACGTAGTTTGATAAACCCCCGAATACTAAAACGCTACTCAACTTTAACAGCTCCTAGAATACAAGTTTGACATATAGGGCCTTACTTATAAAAACAGATTAACTGAGCAAATAGTAAAGAATAGTTTAGAATAGTCTGTCTCTTTTATATTGAAACATTACTGTCGATAATGTTATTCAAGTGGTTAGAATAAATGTTACTCTATCCATATCATCATCATCAGCCATAGGACGTCCATTTTCCAGATCGACCTGTAGCCCGAGCACGAAAAACTAATGTAAATGTAAATGTATTCGAGTTAGCTGCGCACTGATGACGTTTGGTTAATATTTCATACAAATTTCATAGACGCGCATCGAGTTCGAATACATTTACGGTTGTCAGAAATTTTCCTGCTCAGGCCGCTGTATCTATCCATGTATGTACAGCAATTAACTCATCGATATAAGTACAAAGTATATCAACTCGCATTAAAAATTCACTCAATCTGTCGTCCAATTCGGGAGTCAAAGCAAATATTTAGGTCAAATATAAAAGCGAGAGCTAGATAGTGTATATAGGTTGTGGACCGAGAGGCCATGGGTTCAAGTGGAATTCGAAATGGTTTTCGTCCGACTCCAAAAAAGGAGATGGTTCTCAATTCATCTGTTTTATGTGTGTGATCCACGATATCTCCGCCATATGTTAATTTTCAAGATTATTTTTATGTTCGACAAAGCTTATTCCAAGGGTGGTCCCATATAAATTTGGTCACGATCGGATGAAGATGAATTCTGGCACATTTTGTTCAGGCCATAGGTGGGGTTGACATCAGTACCCTTAGTACGAGTTTTTCTCGATTCTCGAAATCGACGATAGTTTACGTTTTCTCCATACATTTTTTAGTTCGTTGTAGTTTCCGCAAAGTGGCGCTGCTAGTCAAATGTATGGACAAAACGCAAACTATCGTCGATTTCGTTAATCGAGAACTGTCAAAATAAACTCATACTAGGGGTACAGGTAGCCAGCCGGTCGTAAAAACTAAGTCGAATCCTTTCTGCAAATAGTCCGTAAAGGTGTGTCCGCCGACCCCAGATTGAAGGGCAAATAAGGTTTGGATTTGTAAGGACAGGTGAAAGATGAAGAATAATTTTAAGTGATTGATGAACAGATCGACCAACTCGTAATACGCGTGTAATCAAGAAATGGCGCGTAAACCTCATAATAATGATAATGTTATAATTTTGTTATTTGTAGATACCATACAAACTTGCCAAAGTTCAACGACCGTTGTTATCCTATCAGTTTGCCGCAAAGCCTAAATCTTTTCGGGGACAGGTTTGCTACCGGCAACGGAGTTAGTTATCTGTATAGAGTCATTACAGCGACCTTTTGCCTCATGTATTTCCTCGTGTCATCTATGGATGGCTTTTATGATCTTAACAATGGCCTCATTGATGGTCTGGTGTATTATAGAACGGATCGAATTAAGTCAATCTACACTAATCTTAATGAGAGTAAATTGTTCCTATATTATTTTTCGTCCGAGTTCAAAAAAAGTGGAAGGTCCTCAATTCGTCTGGATTTTTCTATGTAGAGGTATGTTCATTGAAATAAAACTATTTTTACGGATTCTATCACGATTTGGTTTTAATTTTTATGCCCGACATTTCGAAAGCTTTGCAGCCTTCGTGGTTACGGGTCAGACTAAGGTGTAATTTGTCCAAAAAAGCTTTCGAAACATCGGGCAAATAAATTAAAACCAAATCGTGATAGAATCCGTAAAAATAGTTTTATTTCAATGAATAACATTCGCGTTACGCGATATCTCCGCCAAATGTGGTCAGTTTTTTTTCTGCCTGCCCTTATCTCACCTTAATGTGGAGTCGGCGCAACACACATTTTCAAGCATGTTGCAGAGAGGATTTGGCTTAGTTTTTAAGACCGGCCGCCTGCCTGACGTCAACCCCCTATGAGAGGTCCAGTCCCGGGTAAATTAAAGTAGAAAATTTTCTTTGCCCGACCTGGGAATCGAATCCAGTACCTCCCGGTCCACAGTCCATACATGCTGCCACTAGACCAAGAAGGCGAACAATTTGGTCACGATCAGATAAATTCAGTCAGTCAGTCAGTTAAGTTTTTAAACTTGTGATTATGTAATGGATAAACTCTAAAAGTACTGAACCGATTAATAGTTCGTCCCTAGAAAGGTTTTAATGAGCTATGTTTTGTCTTTTCCTATTGCCCCCCACTTTTCTCCACTATTGATTTTATTTTGATATAAAAGGTATTTTCAATGTTATAAACTAAGATGTCAAATATGTGCCTATCACGGTTCTACTACACTGTAGTTATACTACAAACTTTAGTTATACTTATTTATAAAAAAAAAAAAAAAAAACATATCTTTAGAGTTTGCTATTGTTTGTGTAACAAATACTGGTTATTTAATATTTAATTTCCGTTATTTACTTCTTAAATATTTAAATAGTATTCAACATATCAATACCGAAGTTTCCTCAATTTCGAACGTATCATGCAAAAGGGTTCTTGAGCAATTTGAAACAGAAATGATTTGGCCCATTTCTAATCGTCACGTAGGTCATGTTATCTAAGACGCTGTAGTTTCATGTGGAGCTTCACGTTTCCTTTGTTAACATAACATAAGTTCACGCCCGTATCCCCTAAGGGGTAGGCAGAGGCGCTCTAGCGAACTAGAACACCTCATTTTGCTGAGCTTAGTTTCGTCAGAGATATGATAGTCGGCGAGCATATCGCCATATCGAGCACAAATTCCAATTCCTTTGTTAATATTATAATTAATATTAAGGCCTACATGTTGCCGACCAACCTAACGACCTACATAAGTAATAAGTCTTAAAGGTCAGTTTATAACCTTGGTATCGCTTGAATTACCCACAAAACTATGTGTTTGATGCATTTTTACTGAACTTATTATATCAGTGTTTGTGGTGCGCAGGGTTGGTCGGGCAGGGGTGAAGGCCGGGTCAAGGTTCTATGCACCGTATATTATTAATACCCACGAGGCGCCAATCGTGTCACGTCACTGCTATTTCTATCTCAAGGCTGATCAGATATTAGTACAACTAGTATTAGTAGATTCCAAATAAGCACAAAGTGGCCTTGAAACAATTAGTAAAGATACATGACAACATTCATATAAATTATCCTCGATTTACTTCGTAAATTCAGGCCGCGGAATGATTTATTGAGTGGCAACTTATGATCGAAAAGTAAAATGAAATGCCTTGTCTTTAATATCACTGTGGGCAGATTTATGTTTGTATCTAATGATGTCTTAGAAAATAGAAATACAAAAAGATATACATTACAAAATTACAATTATTGCGATGTGTCAGTGAATAAGGACGGTTGTTCGAGACAAAAGGAAAAATTGAAATAACCGTAAAAATAAAAAGGTATAGAACAGAAGAGTGATGAATGATAATGAGTAATTAGTCTAAGATATTTTGTTTTACAATATTTTGTGAATCTTTGAATACCATGAATTTCTTTACAACAAGGGGAACCTAGTTATCGTATCGCATTTAATAATTCAGTAGACAACTAAAACAGGTGATTTATGTGCTGTGAAGTATGTGGTACGTATTATAAGTAGATATTTAAAATAACAGCAAAATACCCAAAGTTTTCTCTGATTTCAAAGCCGATAGGCACAGCAGATAGCAGACCACTTACTCTTTCCATTAAAAAAAACTCAAAGGCGCCATAATTATAATTCAGCTACAGAACATTATTCGTGCTATACAGTAAAATGACAACATTTTCACATTCTAAAGTCTAAACGATAGTGGTTTGCACGAGGGTTTACTGCGGGCCACATCGCGTCGCGCGTCCGCAAAGGCGAAACGTATTTTTAATCATTTAGAGAGAAGGTTGTAACTGGAGTACCGGAGGTTTACATTTCGTGTAAAACAGGAATGTTACCCTAATTAAAGAACGAAATTGGCTCGCAGAGGCTCTCTTTTTACGAGCAATCATAAAAGAACCTTTCAGAGTACAACATAAAGTAACCCGGCCAGAATTTTTACGGGACTCAGACATTTTATAAGGAAATTAAATTCATTCCCAGCTTCCGGATTTTACGCCATGTCGAATGTCATATTTGGCGAATAATACTTTCGTTATATTGGCCGCAGTTGTCGAACTTCCCATCAGAATGTGGCTTCGTATCTGTACATATTATTAATTGTAACTGTACAAATTGTAAAGGACATTAATGTAAGGCCTTTGATATGGTGAATCTAAATAATAAGAGGTCTAAGGGATACAGGCGCCTACCTAGGTGAGACTGTGGATTTCATTACCACTTCATCTGATTCTGACATAGGTACTAATTTTGCTTCATCTACTTTAACCTGTCCTTTGTCTATAGCTATACGTATTTTTTAATACTATCAGGATTTGATATTTATGGTCAAATGTTACGATACAATTGAAATGTTATAACAGGATAAGGATGTTAGAGCCTTGAAAATATTGTATGCCAAGTAAATGGACCGACAAATTAAAACGATGTTTGTATAAGCAATAATACATTACGTTTATTGAAGTAATTAGTTGGCAGCTCTTCATGTTACCTTTAATAATAACAGTCAATTTGATAGATTACTGTGCTAAGTGATAAATTGTTGGCACGCTCGTGAACAAGTCTTGAAAGGTATTTCAGTGCGATAGTATTAAATTTTCCGAAGAAATGTTTTCTCTCACGGTTTATTATAGACGGTATATAGCTGGTATGTATTACGTTCGCAATATGCAATAGCGTATTGTTCGCGTGCCTTGCAAATTTCATTTATGGTCGTTGAATAATAGAGTTTCCTTCGAATGCATTTTTATGTGCATATTTTTTACGTTTCACAAGGTAATAGAATGACATTGAAATGTACAATGGAAAGGTCTTTTTATTCTCATTTCTACCTACTCTTATCCCACCTTAATGTGGGGGTCGATGCAACACATTTCTTAAAGCATGTTGCAGAAATGATTTGGTTAAATTTTTTTACCAACTGCCAGCCTGCCGTCAACTCCCCACTGGAGGATCCAGCCCCTGGTAAATCCAATTAGAAAAATCGCTTTATCCGACCTGGGAATCGCAATCTATCTAATATCAATAAGACCTCCCGATCCGTGATTGTAAATACCGTTATTTTCAAGATATGACATAAATAAATAATGACTAATAAAAATAACGATTGAAATTAAAGTAATGAATTTAAAAAAAAATCTTATGAATAATGAATTAATGGAAAGAAGACGAAGGGAAAGAATATTAAGCGATGGATAAAAAATCGTATATCCACATCCGTAATTTGAATAACGAGTATACCTAAATAAAATCTACGAATTTAACATCGCTCGCCTCCTTCATAACCATAAATTTTACTGGATATTAAAAAAACGCGCGATAAGGCTTCGTATCTTTACGGCAATAACTTTTGACTCTATCTTACTTACGAAAATTACCTCCGTATTTCTGAAGTATAAGTTAGTACTGCGATGAGGAAACCGGTGGAGCGCGACGTGCTAAGATGATCATAACACCTCGGGTACTTGTTTTATTGTCCAATAAGAACTTCCCGTGGTACTTTCTAATATCTGATACTGGAAATCGATATGTTTTGATAGATAGATCTGTGATTTGCAAATATTTATTTCGGGTTTGGGTGTTGTGAGGCCGACAGAGATATTCAATATTACTTATACTGTTTAATGTCTTTGGAGGCCGAAGGTCGCTTTATCACACATCGCCACAAGTCTTAAAACACGTATCTTAGTGGCAGGTATAAAGGGTAATTAAAATAAATACATGAATAAATTGCTTTACGTAATATGAAACAGCTGTACTTTTGGATCTACTTAATGGCGGCAAGTTTATAAATTCCGGCAATTTATTATACACTTATGCAAATGCATTAACCGCGTTTTACGTAACGTGTCCCGCAGAGTGTAATTGTAGAAAACTTTCTTCCAGTTTTCGGTAAAAATCCAAAACACATTTTAAATTTTATCTTGTTATACAAGAATAATATACACAGGTACATATGAGATCTCAGGTATAGTGAATTAAAAAGGAACATAATATGAATATATACTTATTTAAAAATAATACTGCTTTAAGACTTTTATCATATTTTTCATCATTGTTCCTTATTGACTGCCTCGGTGGCGTGGTGGTATTTCGGTACGACTACGTTTCTGCGGTCTCGGGTTCGATCCCCGGGTCGGGCAAAGTGATATTGAATTTTTCCATATCAGCCCGGAGTCTGGAATTTGTGCCCGATATGGCGATAGGCTCGCCCCCTATCACATCTGGGACGGAAGTAAGCTCGGCGAATTGTGGGTGTTCTAGTTCGCTAGTACGCCTCTGCGTACCCCTTCGGGGATACAGGCGTGAGCTTATGTATGTATGTGATGTATGTTCCTTATTTTTCTGTTGATACCCATAGCACATAGATATATATTACCTCTATATTGATGCCACAACATGATCTTGTTGTCACATCCAATAATCACAACAACCAAAAGTAATAAATTAGAAAAAAATATGTAGGAAATCCTCGAGCTGAACATATCTTTAATAGTAAATGTAGGGATTTCGGATGATACGGCGCACCATTCAAATCGACCCTTTGTGGAGGAAAGGCCAAGTTGTTCCAATTGATAGAAGGGTTTGAAAGGTCGCCTTACTCCACGTTGTCTACGGTGAAAGGCTTTGAACTTACGACAAATGGGAGCACACTGCCTGTACAGTGTACTCGTACCGGTACACGGAAGTGTTTTTTTCTGTATAAAGTGTTATTAAACCTTGAATAATGATGTCACTTCTTAAACATATTATAAAGCTATTTCAAGGTTGCTTAGATATAAACAATTTACGATATTGAACACTTTTCAAATATAATTTGACAGAGTGATAACGTATGTTTATATCTTATTCACGTTTTGTTTTGTAAAACAACAATTCAAATTGAATTGAATTCAATAAAATAAATAAATAACGTCTCGAAATTTTAAACAATTTCACGGTTGGATATAATATAGGTATGTATTTACTATCCTTTTCATCTCGTTCACATATTTCGAAACTGCTTAATTTATGGGTCGTTAAAAATATGCCAAAACGCTTTTATGTATAAATCTGCTTTTAACCAGAATATATCTTGATAATAATAGTCACGTTTGCATCCCACGGGATATTTCTCAGCGTAATGAATTGAACTGAAAAATGTTAAAGGTACAGTAATATAGGCATTGGGCAGCTATGTAAAATATAAATAGCGTCAGTGACCGGGGACCGAAAGCCCCATTACCATAAAGTACGGAAGCTATAAAACGAAGCTACGAAATTTTGTTCACGGCTCACCGTGGATCTACTATAATGGTAAATATGAAAATGAATAAAACAGCGTACCGCTTGAATACATTAATAATAAATAGGTACTCGAATATTAGGTGCTTCTTTAAATGAAACAAATTTTTTTTAGCACATTTTGGTATATTTTTCTGAGAATTTCCAATTACTTATGGAAGTAGCTTAACATGACTAAAATAAAATATTTCCAATTAATATTGTAAATGAAGGTGATCTAAATGTTAAAAATATAATAATTACAGATAGATAAACATAATGCATTTCATTTTTGAGTATTTATTTACATAACATAACATAAGCCCCCGCCTGTGTCCCCGAAGGGGTAGGCAGAGGTGCACTAGCGAACTAAAACACCCACATTTCGCCGAGCTTATTTCCATCCCAGATGTGATAGGGGGGCAAACCTATCGCCATCGCCATATCGGGCACAAATTCCAGACTCCGGGCGCATATGGAAAAATCCAATGTCACTTTGCCCGACCCGGGGATCGAACCCGAGAGCTCAGGACGGTAGTCGCACCGAAATACAACCACGCCACCGAGGCAGTCATTTACATACTAAATGGGTAAAATGCTTACCATAAGATTACTCTTAAAATTATTATAAAACTGTACTCAACAATGTGCGTTACGTTGGCGTAGCGGAATAAATAAATGCTGACCTACAGATTAAAGTTAACCCCATATGTAACTAGTCTTGCAAAAAACATAGATTAATAAGGACCCTATTCCATGGCTCAAGACCTACCATAGAGCTATCATAAATAGAAATGTATAATTATATAATACCGAGACTTAAAAAATATGTGTACCTTCAATAAAAATGCATTTGGTGATTTGTAACAGAATAAAAACGAATAATAATAAAAACGACTTAACCTTTAAAACATATGTATATATGTCGCAGTCCAAAGTGTTTACAATACACGTGATGGCTATTATTATACGCCAAGTTATCTTTTTATAATTTTAATCCGTGCGCGTTCGGGCGCCAGCGTAGGCGCATTCACGAGTGCGACTACGACAAGCTCGATTAAATACTCTACTGATTCATACTACGTCGTACTATTAGGTGTTTGGTGCTCATACGTGACGTCAATACTCAACAGACATCAACAACTTCATTAAACTTATTAATTGGTCATAGTTTATCACTGAGCCCGGAGTATAGTAAATGGATCAAAGTATAGAGTATGAGACCAAATAAGATTGAGATATTAATTTTATGTTTTAAAGCAACACTGCACCAATTTTATGACATTCAAGTACTAAGTAAGATATTTTGAAACACTTTTGGTGTGAGAACAAACAATAATATAAAAATAAATATATCGTTTTTAGATTATTTGTCGCGGAAACGTAATTTTTTGATATAACTCATAGTTTAGTTCGGTTAAATTGTAACGATAAGTACAATAAATATATATTTTTGTGTTTTTATAAGCAACGCTATTTTGTCTATTGTTTGCTCCGTCTACATTTTGTCACAGACTGTGGTAGCGCAGCGTTGCCATTCAAATAAAATTATATAATTTCTAAAATAAATGGCGCCGTATACTATTAGGTATTCTGTGGACGTTCATTCTGCGACTTATAATCTCTAATCATGTCTCTAATATATATGAGTTATATGACCATGCATACCAAATGGACCGTTCCAAAAGGAGGAGGAGGAGGTATAGGTATTGAGAAGGGAAGGGGGGGGGGGATTAAAGCTAACGAAAAACTCAATCATTAATGAAAACGCAATACCAAGTTGCCACTTTACGTTGGTTTTTTGATGACCGTGGTATCAAACCAGTCGAGTCGGTCTACAGCATGGCTCTAACCATTACCAAGGTTAGTTTGTTTAAAATATAATATTTATATATAAAACTACGATTAGGTATACTTATAAAAACCAAAACAGACAGTCTAAGCGAAGATTTTCTTGTATAATATGACTCGGACTAAGTCGAAGTTCGATTTAACAATTCCAAATGCTCACTGAGTTCGTTTCTTTGACTTAGACTTAGCCGAAGTTTGCTATATAGACCTGCTTTAAGCTATAGAAATAAAAATGTGTAGCCTAAGTAATCATGTTAACAAATATGGCATGTGAACAATACTGCTTTGTTTATACAATAATTGGTGTCAAGGCCCTTTGAAATCTCTGTTTTATGACGTTTGACCATTCTTACTATAAAAGGTTGCTGACCAAAGGTCATATGCGAGCTTTGACCTAAGTTTATCCAGAGCTTGTTACTTACTATAAAAAATATGCTTACTTAAATTTAATGAGTGTTTATTTAGAGACAATAATAACTTCTTAACAGCTTTCAGCCCGATACGGCGATAGGATTAACTTCTACACATGAAGAGACGGAAGAGAAGAAGACGGAAGGCTCGGCGAGATATAGCTTGGCTTTAAGCGCTTAATTTCAATAAACAAACTCAATACGCGTTTTAGATTACTTATCAAACTATAAATCATTTTTGGGAACCATGTTCAGACTTTCTGCTTATTGGTTAATATGGGGGACTGATTTAAATAAATAAATAATAAATAACACCCAACAGTCACATACATAGTCCTGACCCCACACTAAGATCGAGTCTTGTGTCGTGGGTATCAGGAACTACGAGAGACTTTCGGTCTCACAACACCCAGACCCGAAACAAATATCTGTAGGCCATACAAACATTTGTCTCGGTGCGGGGATCGAACCCGCGGCCTCTCGCTTCACAGCCGGCTACTCGCCCACCGCGCCACGGAGGCTGTCAAATTGTCAAATTTGCATAGATTGTGTATCTATATGTGGTACACCTCTCAGAGGGGGTTGATGTCAGATAGGCAGCTAATTGCTAGCTCTAAAGCCAAAACTTTTCTGCAATATGGTTGAATAAATGTGTTGATCCGACCCCACAGTGAAGTGAAATGGGGGTGAAAAAAAGAAATCATTGCATATTATTAGGTTACTCATTTGGCATTATTATTGCGAATGTTGTATATCAAACATACCTTCAATAGGCATGTGCATTAGGACATTTTATTATTGTTATGATTCTTTCTGCAATTTATTCATGTGAAAATGGTGTCTTTTCAAATAAGTAAATAGGATATCGATCAGTAATAATGGCTGTGAAGTAAGAAGGAATTAATTCTAACTTTGGATGTATTAAATTAGTATAACGATCCGCCAAAATTCAGACTTAATTAATTTTACCTGATGTAAACTCCTTAACTCGTAAAGCCGTGTGAATATTTAAAACGTTGAAACACGAAAACTTTCATATCGAATTTTTAAACCAAATACTTTGGACTGTGGGTGCTGTATTCACAGTGTTGGTAGAGTAAACTATATTTAAATATTATTTCACAACATTATACATTTTGTCCAAATTGAATTTGCTGTAGAATATTTACTGTATTTCGCCTTCCTAATATTCCTTAACGTGGGCGGTAAGATGTACTTAATTCTTATTAAACGTTGCTTTTAATTAATAGGTAATATAATAACTAACATTTAATAAAGCGTTATTCAATTGTTATAAGTAACGTGTTGTCATAAAAAATAATTCTAGCTTGTGCCTATAACTTTTTAACCATCACTTATTTTATTTTAGAAAGAAGGTATGTGAAGTCTAAAAATCCGCGTTAGACCAGTAAGGTGGAATAAGGGCTAACGTCTCTCATTAGTAGAGGAGGCCCGTGCCCAGGTGTTGGTTAATAATACTACAGGGCTAATAGTAATATATTTTTTAAATACCCAATAGTCACAAACATAGTCCTGAACCCACAGTAAGAGTCGAGTCGAGTCTTGTGTCGTGGGTATTATTACTAATTTTATTGTTTTGATGATATCTATGAACTGAAATATTTGTTCGTCAAGTCTTTATTTGAAATACGCTTCCTCCATAGATTATTCAAATTAGTTTTGTGTTGCCAACATCCAACGACTTGTAACGCTCTTTCTCATGTCACTTATAAAGTTCTTGGGAAACGTTACTCTCACGATTACCATATTTGCCGAAAGATTACGACATTTTGTCTGCCTCGTTGGCCTAATTGTATTTTGGTACGACTTCCATCCTGATGTTTCGGGTTTGATCCCGGGTCGGGCAAAGATATATTGGATTTTTAAATATCAGCCCGGAGTCTGGAATTTGTTCCTAATATGGCGATAGACCCGCCCCCTATCTGAGTCGGAATTAAGCTCCCGGAGATCGACACCGAGACCCCAGGATGGAGTATTTCGTTTCTATGTTTGGCAAATAAGTGTACAAAATTAATGCATTTATGAAGATTTTATCGATGCAGAGCAACGATAACAAAGGAACTTCTATTGTGTAATATATAATCCTTTATGCAGATACAACCACGTACATAAAACGTTAAGTGTGTCACCAAAAAAGTACAAGACGCAGATAATCTTTCTTTTCCGTCGTATAAGCGGAAATGTGTTTCTCCCATCACACAATTTGTAATACGTTTTCCAGACTCGGAATTTTACCGCCCAAGGGATGTTTTACGCTTAGAATAAGGGAAATTGGATAAAATTGAATTTGCCTATTCGTTTTTTAAAATACACACAGTTTGCGATAAAACATTTAGAGTACTTTTATATTGCGGTCTAGAGTTAACTCTCGGAGTGTATGTTTAGGCTCCTGCATCTGTTTTTCTCGAAACCAAACACAGAAACACATACACAAAATAATGATTTTTCGCTGTCACGTACTCATAGAATAATAATAATAAATAATAAATACACCCAACAGTCACACACCTAGTCCTGACCCCACACTAGGTATAACCTGTATTGAGGGTGTTAGAGACTATGAGAGACTTTCGGTCTCACAACACCCATACTTGAAACAAATATCTGTGAGCCACACAAAGATTTGTCTCAATGCGGGAATTGAACCCGTGGCCTCTCGCTTCACAGCTGGCTACTCGCCCGCTGCGCCACGGAGGCTGAGAACAATAGACCATTGATAAAAATGTGCAGCGAAACCATGTTTTGCGTAAGTGTTTGTAATGTTTTTGTGCATCTCAGCATCTCTTATGCTTTACGAATTCTTTTTCGGAAAACCATTAATATGTATCTTTACATAGTATTATTAAAAAAAGTCGCTTCCCACTGTCTGTCAGTCCCTATGTCCCTATGTATGCTTAGATCTTTAAAACTACGCAACGGATTTTGATGCGGTTTTTAATAGATAGAGTGATTTAAGAGTAAGGTTTATATGTATAATACATGCATACATTCTGAGTAATGGGGTAAGAATGTTTGTCAAGACTCTCACGCGGGCGTAGCCGCGGGCAAAAGCTAGTCATCTGATACGGCTTATTAACATATTATACGCGTTTTTAACACGATGTCTAACACGATTTGCTCGGACTGGATCTTCTTAGGGGGTGTTTCAAGCAGCCGAATGTTTACTGTAACATACTTTGAAAATTGTGTTGTGCTGAGCACCCATTGAAGAGGGGTAATCCCTTGTATCATATCCTAGTAATAAGCTTGATAGGTGTACTAGATCCATTTCTGATATGACTATGATCTGGTAATTGGTAAAGTCAATATTAGATAATGTTTTCTTTTAATACATGCATAATCGTGGATCTGAATCAATATACCATTTTAAGGTAAATAGCAATAGACCTCGAAAACTATAAATATTTTCTATTCCAGTTAAATTTTTCGAATGTCACAATATTTCAAATCACGACGGCGAAGGAAACCTTGACCTATGCGAGCCGGCTTATGTAACCAAAATGTTGTTTTAAAGTACGTGTAACCGAGTTTCGTGTTAAATCCTTTGTTCAAATATTTATTATAGTTGTTGTTGTATAATAACGTTACAAACATAAATGCACAATTTTATAATTTTTATATTAATACATTTGTAATTAATCATTACAAGTGTAAGGAAACATGGCCTAAAAATAAAACCAAATTGCGATAAAATCCGTAAAACAAGTTTCATGTCAATGTATAACATTCGCGTAAACCTAAAAAATCAACAAAGATGTGATTTTAATCCAAAAATGTAGAACTTATTTAGATATATTTATATTTAAACAATTAATAAGAAAATACTTTTCGAACTTTGTTACTAAAGTACATTTTCGTTTTTTATTACCTAAGAACACAAATAATATGATTATATTTATTTAAATATACTACTAACACAATATCATTATATTACGAAAAGTATTTTCATAAAATATAACAGAATCTTGAAAAAATATTTGTTCAATATAAAACGTCGGGATATTTTCACAAACACCCCGTCGTGAACTCATGTCTAAAGTTACCTATAATTATGAATATATAAATCATTGTACATTTTAAATGTAGGTTAAGGTAAGGGTAAATAAAAGATATGGTCGCGCTTAAATTCGTGAGGTCATAAAATGGTCTCACCTTTTCTCATTCTGAATGCCAATAGGTACCTGCCAAGCTGAACTCGAAACAAGTGAATGAAGTATACAAATTCACCTATTTCCTTGGAGTTTAATAAAAAGTACGTTTTGCTAACCATGAGGAAACATTCACCAAGCAAAACGCCTGGTTTTCTCTACATAAAATCATCATTAAGAATGTAATTGGATCGTTAAAATTAGCGATAGCTCAAGTGAGATTGGTATGGGAAATAGAGACGAGTGACGGAAGTTAAGACCAATCTCAAAATTTGTACCTCTGACTTTTCTGTTTATGTTCTTTATTATGAATTACACACTTAACAGTGTAGGAAAACATTGTGAGGAAACTTGCATACTTAGAATTTCAGCACAAGAATTTCGAAGACATATGACGATGAAGGAATTGAATTTAATCAATCAATCGGGTTGGTAGACTTTTACCAACCCTCATTAAATCACCGTGGTGGAGTGGCCTAATCACTTTTATTAATAAAAGAGACCCATGCCCAGCAGTGGGACAGTACGAGGCTATATTATATATTCAATATTACATCGTTGTCAATTGTTCATATAATAATTTATTATAAGTCAAGGAAAACATCAAAGTTTTTTACCTTATTTGAGGAATCGTAGTTTTCGTTCTACGGAAAGTTTGAATCAAGATTATAAAGTTGAGTATCCGAGGAGAGACGATTCAGAAAGCATTAGTTGGAACAGCTGAGATAACACATTCTGTTTGCAAACTTAAATTCTTCTTTGGGATTAAGCAATTACTTTCGTGCAAATGTTCTTATGTAAGTCATTAAACACGAAGTTAAACAAGATCTTACAAATTGTACACTATTATGTACGCTACAGAAATAATCTTTAATCTTTATCATTCTAAATGCATTTGAACAACCTTTTATCGAAGGAGCTAGAACATAGCAATGTAGTTGCACATGTTTAAAGATATAAAAAAGTATTTAAAAACTCATATACGCCCATAAAAAAAAGATTCAAGTGCGGATTTTACCACGCAACATTAAGGATTTCGTAGTAGGGGTGTTGCTAAAATCCAGTTCGGTTAAAGTTCTCAACACATATTCTTTAAACTAATTTTTGCTAAAAGTAGTGCACGAAATATAAATTATACATGGAAGCCTCCAAATCAGTATTTATGGTATTTTTCATTACTATTATATTATGTTGTTTAGGGTTTATGTAGTTAACTTATGCTTGTCTTTGTCTTTAGATATTAGGATAGATAAATAATACGACTTTTCTTTCCAAAAAATACCGAACAATCTACACTACTACTTCTAAGAAAATTCAATATTTACGATCCGAAACAAACCCAAACTTCTTAACGGAAAACAACCCATTAAATATTGAATAACGATGTCGGTACTCTTTCACACAATTCGAATACATATGCAAAGCAACCTGATACAAAAATAGGCTTAATTTGCATAAGTATGTGGGCTGGTAATTAAATAAGGGGGTGAAATGTTCTGTGTTCGCATGATTAATGCAGTTAACGGGAACTTCAAGGTCTGTGGGAGCGCCAGTGCACACCGCTTTATTTACTATTCCCTTTATGTGTATATAATTATAAGCGTTTACATCAAGTGCTTACATCAATACTTTGAACTAACAAAAGAAGGTTGTCGTTTTTTACATATCTTAAACGATATTTGCAGCAAAAGTCAAAGACTACTATGTATACTACTAGACAAGCTGTTTAGAACTAAAACTGTGTCACATTACGGCGAGAGTTTGACGTTTGTTGCATAAGGAAAAGTGCAGATATGTATAGTGAGTTGCGGTCAATTGACGGAAACTTAGTGCGCAAACTCTATGTACCGAACAGCTGTCTATAGTATACATAAAATTCTTTGGCAAAAGTAGACAGATTTTTATTTTTTTGTCTTCGATAGAGCTCCAAGTGTCAAGATTTGATGGAACCAAGTCAATTTCTAAATCAAAATTCCATAATACTTCTTCAAACGTGACTTTTGTTGGATTTTTAAATAAATATACCTAACAAAGAAAAGTAGTCATGATTGAATCTCATCTACGCATTCATATAAAGTCCTTCTTGAGGAGCAGTTTGACAACCGCTCTACCAAATTGAAATCGTTTCAATTGTATCGAAAATTGTATAAGTATTGTACTGGTTAACAGAATAACTTAAGGTGGACTATTTAACTTCCCTTTTTTATATGAATTGAAGTAGTCTCAAAATCGTTGCATCATAAGCTCACTCCTGTATCCCCGAAGGGGTAGGCAGATGCGCACTAGCGAACTAGAACACCCACATTTCGCCGAGCTTAGTTCCGTCCCAGATGTGATAGGGGGCGAGCCTATCGCCATATCGGGCACAAATTCCAGACTCCGGGCTGATATGGAAAAATCCAATATCACTTTGCCCGACCCGGGGATCGAACCCGAGACATCAGAACCGTAGTCGTACCGAAATACCACCACGCCACCGAGGCAGTCAAAATCGTTGCTTCAGAGTATATAAGTTATAGTCGAAAAAGGCAGCCATTTGTAAAACTCGTTGTACATTCGATCCCTACTTGAAGAGTAGATACCAAAGTACATATTTTATCTTGTTAGTGATGATTTATCATACAAAAAAATATCAAATATCCATTAAATTATGGATAAACATCACAACCACTAGGAGGTACACTTTCAATACAGTTGTTACTTGTAATTATACAGGTAGTAGTATAACAAGGTTATTATTTCTTTATACCTAGACACTTTAAAGATATGATTGTTTCGTAATATATTATGTCTGAATATCTCAATCAACTTTCACTATAATTAATGCACGAGCCTTATTATACGTATAAAAACCTCGTTAATTGTTTTAAAAGCTCATAAAACTTATTGGAATCATTCTAACTTTTATCTTGTTAGACCTTAATTAGACGTCTAAAATCTAATTTTCGCATGCAATGTCTAGCTGTTTTGATAATATAAGCCAGGAATATAGTATTAGCGAGGATTTAAAACAAATCACTTCGGATTTGTCATATCCTTATGGATATTACGACGTCGCTCAATTCATCTGTCATCCCGCCTTTACCAGCTGCCATATATTTTCCTTGTACGACTTTGGACTCTCAGCGTAATCCCATCACTTCGCGTAATGTATGAATTGCATACCCTCCCATATAAAAACGGTTCTCATAAACAATAAAAAGTTAATTGTTTCTCACGATGGCAGTCGTTATGGCCAGTGCGTAAATAATTTCATAAGCTAACATTATTACCCAGAAGGTCATACGTGTAAATCGTTCATATACTTTAGTGTTTAATTATTATTGATGAAATTTACGAATGCAATATACAAACATTTCAACATTTTATTACAGTATAGTATATTTCAAATGTTTGTATGGCATGCAGATATTTGTTTCGGGTCTGGGTGTTGTGAGACCGAAATTCTCTCGTAGTTCCTGATACCCACGACATAAAACTCGGTCTTAGTGTGGGATCAGCGGCCTGAGCAGGAAAATTTCTGACAACCGTAAATGTATTTCAGCTCGATGCGCGTCTATGAAATTTGTATGAAATATTAACCAAACGTCATCAGTGCGCAGCGAACTCGAATACATTTACATTCGTTTTTCGTGCTCGGGCTACTGGACTATGTATGTGACTGTTGGGTGTTATGTATATTTAATTATAACTACACCTTTAATAAAACCTTATTTATTATGAAGAATGTTATTAACACAAAATGCGATTATAATAGTAACATGTCAAAGCTATTCTGAAATTAACGGTCATTTTAACAGCTAAAAAGTTATACAGTTTAAAAATTAATTAGTGTGAAGAGTGGAGACTGTCTGAAAATTCCTTATAAATACTAATGAAGTAGTCATTATCCAGACCTTATAGATTGGATATAATTTATCATTCATTATTATATAACATAAGCTCACGCCTGTATCCCCGAAGAGGTAGGCAGAGGCGTAATAACTAACTAGAACACCCACATTTCGCCGAGCTTTGTTCCGTCCCAGAAGTGATAGAAGGAGCCTATCGCCATCATCATCATCATCAGGGACTCAAAGCATCATCCATAGGACGTCCACTGCTGAACATAGACCTCCCCTAAAGATTTCCAGATCGACCTGTTGGAAGCGGCCTGCATCCAGCGACTTCCTGCGACCTTTATCAGGTCATATATCGCCATATCGTACTGAAAATACAACCACGCCACCGCGGCAGAATTTTATTATAATTATACCGGGCATACAGACATTATAATTTTTAATGATAATAAAAATATTTTTATAAGTTACAATCAATTTTAAATAAATATAGGCTCTATGCTAATATTATTAAGAAATCTTTAATTAAAGCTTTAAAGTAAATTCCTGAATGAAATTTATAACACGACACTAATTGCTACGCGATGCTACGAGGTTACTACGGCGTAGTCTAGTTGCCGGTCAATGTAAGCTCAAGCACAATAACAAGTTCACAACCTGCAGAATTCTATTACTGAAAGAATAAACATTAAATATCCCAACATTTAGTTTTATATTCCAAGTGTTATAATATAATAAATTATAGTAATAATTTTATAATATTCAAAATGACATAAAATTAATAATATAAAGTGCGATATTCTTGCAACCACAACGCTATAGAAGAATTGTGTGTGTGAAACTGGCGAAATGTCGATATCATATGAATCCTACTACTACTAGCTTCCTTGCCAAGTTAATTAATAACATTCGGGCACTATGATTCACTATATTGATGATAATAATAAAGAAATAATTGAGTGTTGCCTTCTATTATAAATTCACGCTTTGCAACTGGAATTGTGAATGTACATTAAACTTTGTATCTGATTTAACGCTATTTAACGTAAACTTAGAAGAGTGGGCACTGTTGTGATTAGCGTAACCTCTTTTAACAATAAATTTCTACTATAACATATCACACACATACGTAACTTCTATATATTTGTACATTCTCATGAATTTCATTAAAAGTAATGTTATTCACCATCATAAAATAAATTCAACATCTCATAAAGGATCTTACCGTTTGGACAGCCGCCTGTAAAAGTGCTAGTCGCTTTATCTGCTGGTTTCCCCCGTATCACAACAAATCTCTATGTTATTTACACACGGCAATAGTTTATCGAAATATTAGTCCGGTCTGTCTTTTGACAGTTTATTATCGTGTATACACAGCGATTGGTAGTGAGGGTATCGGCGGTAGCTGTCACTTGCAGCGAGGAGACGAGCGGTGTGGAGCGCGCGGTGGTTGCGACTGAGCCGGGCGGCGCGCGCCCCGGGCCCCCGCTCGTCGGTCGATATACGCGGCAGAATAAACACGCCGTACTAGGATAGGAGTAACACCCGCTGTGTTGCCAGCAGAGCTTCGCAACCCTCACAGCTCTCAGCTCGGTGTTGCCGTGTAGGATGTTTGCCGCGGTTCATCTCAAACGTTCCGCCCGCAACGGACTTATACCTAAGCCGGCAGGCTCCCACACGCAGGTTATATCATATTTCATAAAATAAAAGGTAACTCCAACTTGCATCACAATAAGTCCTTTTAGTACATAGAATATTAATTGTTGTTAGGTTCTTAGCTTGCGCCCCGATAATGTATAATTTACATGTAACCTTCATATTTTTATCTACGTTAGATAAAACAATTTCCATAATAGCATCATCTGTAGTCAGAACGGATAACTCGTGCAGTTCTGTCAAAGAACTATCTCAGACGCTAGTTATCTTTATGTGATATTGTAACGAAATATACTTTGGTATAGCGTCAAATCGATATTTATTTGCGATATCGTGCAGACGGAGCTTTCGGTACGTATTTGTCGATTGTGTCACGACTAATATTTTTAGTACATATTGATAATATAGTTTTGTTTTATTTGATCCATGTTTTAATAAATAAGAATGTAACCGAAAAAACTAAGTGATATCGAGCCCGTTATGCGTTGACTTTATAAAATTTATAATTATAATTTCAGTATTGGTATTTTGTTTGTGTATTGTTCATATTCGTGAATTCAGTTCTATAAATAAATAAAATAGACAAATTCTGCTGCGAAATATGCTACTATGCTTACTGTAGAATATTAAGGCCAAAATACTGTTCATTATTACATTACATCATCATCATCAGCCGTAGGACGTTCACTGCTGAACATAGACCTCCCCCAAAGATTTCCAGATCGACCTGTTAGAAGCGGCCTGCATCCAGCGACTTCCTGCGACCTTTATCATGTCGTCGGTCCACCTTGTAGGTGGACGTCCTACGTTGCGCTTGCCGGTACGTGGTCTCCATTCCAGAACTTTTCTGCCCCATCGGTTATGAGTTCTATGAGCTATGTGCCCTGCCCACTGCCATTTCAACTTGCTAATCCTCTGGGCTTTGTCGGTGACTTTCGTTCTTCTACGGATCTCCTCATTCCTGATTTGATCACGTAGAGAAACACCGAACATAGGCCTCTCATTATTACATTACATACACTAGATCTATTTGCAGTTGAAAAGGTCAGCATTTTTACTTTGCCGGGACACCACAGGGTGTTTACTCGAGTGCATTTGCACACTCAATCCTTTTCATAACCCTGGAAAGGGCCGACTAAGTTATGTTAAGCTATTTACGCCCTGATTCATTTATTTACCTTGGCCTCATGTACCGTAAGTCAAAGTATTGTAATATAATTATGCATGTAAGTACTTGTAGCAGTCGTAGCATATTATTATATTGTTAGCAGAATCTTCTAGGCACCTGAAGGCGGCCGACAATATTCAAAACTAAGTAAAGCGTTGATATTAGATGTACAACTCTAGAACAAAATGTGTGACGATTATGTCAAAATACTATGGTTTGGTGGACCATCTTCTATGATTAATTGTATTTTCGTGGCTTTAATGTGTAAAATCGAATATTGAGGAGAGATTATTCCGCTTTGGAATTTCGGTGAATTGGTGGTGGGTTTGGCTAAAATATCTGTAAAGGAAACTGGTCATGTTCGGTATTATTTTGTTTTGATCCACTTCTGGTCCAAAGATACCTTCGATTTTACGAGGTTCCTAAGAATATAATAATGATATTTGTTCAGCTCCTATACACATTTTTGTTTTTGATGTTCCCTCTTCGTATGAAATGGGTTTTTTAAAATTCATTCTAAAAGATAATTTTGAGATACTGTTCAGTAGTCTTGGATGAGCACGACTAGAATGAATTTGAATAATATCGCGTGCACGCAGTATTAGAACATTTTTCTTTTATTCTTCAAAAGAACACTGACCTACTTTCGGTGCATTAAATCTTTCGGTTACAGAGTAACGGAAACACTTGTTGAAAATCTTGACGCTGTTCTGAATTATTCGCTTTTGCTAAATTGTGTATTTTTTTTTTGTATAATAATTGCGTTTTGTTTAAGAAAATTAAGGATTAAATATAGTATGTTTCTAGACTATGATATCCTTGTGTTGTATTTCTGTTCTCAAGTATATCAATTCAACGTGAGCGAGTTAGGAAAATATAAATATAACAGGTATTCATGGAAGGTATATTTAACCAAAAAGTTAAGTCTTATGAAGTTTAAAATACTGTTTTATATTTTTCTATAGATATAAGAGTTGGTAATGGAGTAACAAATAATGTTATCTAACTTGGTAGTTAGATACGACCAATTCTAAATAATATTACATTTATTTTAGCCTGATTAGATTGTGATTGTATTAGCAGGCATAACAGTACAAAAGGCGACTTAAATTATTGGAATTTGAATTAGAGGCCTAAACACGAATTTGATAATCCAATCTGCACGCTGATGATATTTGGTTAAAATTTCATGCAATTAGCATGAGTGCGCATCGACCTCGATTCGAATTCGATTGTTAAAATGATTCGTGCTTAGGTCTCTGATACTAGAATTTGTGAACGGAATCATTATGAAAGAAGAATTTTGTAATGACAAACATACGGTCTCAAGTATATCGTGAATTAGAAAAGTGCTTTAGTCTCGCCGGTCTTATTTTAATTTCTATATAAAGAGTGAACATAGGCCTCCCCCAAAGATTTCCAGATCGACCTGTTGGAAGCGGCCTGCATCCAGCGATTTCCTGCGACCTGAACGTCCTATGGCTGATGATGATGTTGATGATGACAGACAGTGAGTCTATCGCCCATACCAGGCATAAATTGCTACCTACCCTAAGTAAGTTATGAGTGACCCATCGAGTTGACAACCTCAAACACAAATTATGGTTCCCTATTCGTGGACAAACGACCTGGTAAAGTCGTTGGATGCAAGTCAAGAGTAGGCCTATGTCCAGTAGTGGACGGCCTGATGATGATGATGATTTATGTTTAGAATCGAGGATATAAGACTTCAGTATAAGGATACCAGAACAATAAGGTAATTTTATATAATACCTCTGACTGCCTCGGTGGCGTCGTGGTATTTCGGTACGACTACGGTTCTGAGGTCTCGGGTTCGTCCCCGGGTCGGGCAAAGTGATATTGGATTTTTCCATATCAGCCCGGAGTCTGAAATTTATGCTCGATATGGCGATAGGCTCGCCCCCTATCACATCTGGGACGGAACTAAGCTCGGCGAAATGTGGGTGTTCTAGTTCGCTAGTGCGCCTCTGCCTACCCCTTCGGGGATACAGGCGTGACTTATGTTATGTTATCTATGTAGTACGAATGTCTCAATCATTTTAATACCCCTACTTGATGGTAGGTTTACTCACAGTAACTTACAGTATCTCACTGATGGTGACCAGTGGTTCAAATCTCCGTGCCCTCACCAATGTTTATTCTCCTCTTAAGATTGGCAAGACGCCCATGATTCTTCATTAGCGATGCTGATGACTTACCCAGCTACTCATTTTCCAGTATTTACAAACATAAACATAACATAAGCTCACGCCTGTATCAATTTGCCGGTACGACTACGGTTCTGAGGTCTCGGGTTCGATCCCCGGGTCGGGCAAAGTGATATTGGATTTTTCCAAATCAGGCCGGAGTCTGGAATTTGTGCCCGATATGGCGATAGGCTCGTCCCCTATCACATCTGGGACGGAACTAAGCTCGGCGAAACGTGGGTGTACTAGTTCGCTAGTGCGCCTCTGCCTACCCCTTCGGGGATACAGGCGTGAGCTTATGTTATGTTATGTAATATATTTTTTCAATCAATTTAAATGATCGATCGCAAATGTAATCGAAGACGCTTTCAAATGAAAAGAGGAAACAAAATGTCATAGTACCAGTTTGCTTTCCTATTAATAGAATTACCATGCTCATATCCGATACCGAACAAAGCTTGCTTATTATTGTGCGTCGTGTGATGCGTTAGTCGGATAATAACAGGTGCTGTTTACATTCAACGCGGCTTTTTGTAAGACAAACACAGCGTGGGTAAGCGATAATTCCCTTTGAAAACACAATCGCCTACCTACCATCTGGACAGGGCTGTCAGTGTTATACTAGAAGGATGAGATCAAAGTAGTGAATTTACATCATCAATATTCCGTGCTTATTTTTATCTTTCACGAATGTTTTGCTATTTCGGATGTAGGGATAGTTTTGACAACACTATCATCATGAAAGAATAGATTTACATTCGTCAGTGCGTATGTATTCGTATGGTTGAATTATCTCAATATACATATTACTATGCGGACATTTGTATGTTATATGTCTAAAGATTTTTAGTTCCATTTTAGATGTGCTCGTGTTTGTTATAATTAGTTTCATCAAGTAAATATCAAAGAAAATAATGACTTGTCATGGCGCCTTTTGGCACAAATGCTATGGTTGGGTTATAGGTGGACAAAAGTAGATCAGTGTCTCATTTATTTAAGCAAATATTGCAGCACAGATTTAATATTTTTATATAAACAAATTTGAATAATATTTAGGCTGATACAAAAAACTTTTCAATGAAAAAGAAAAATCAAATTTATATTCATGTTCAACATCTACTAAACGTCAGAAACATGAACTCGTCGTAGCTTTGATAGACTCATAAATCTATCTTTTTTCAATTCGTTCAGCAAACATTGAATAATACAGGTAATTTACAATTTTTCGTATTCCCTTGATAACTAATGTCTAATATCTTTGCATATTTCAATTTGTTGAATAAATGTTATTCTTATTGTTAAATTAAGTTCAGAAATTGATAAATGTTATTAATGTTATCTGAAGTTGTAATATTATTTGATTTGATTATACGAGTATTTTGCCGAGCTAACACATTAGGGTCTTACTTAGAAAAACGGTTTAACTGAGCAAATGGTAAAGAGTAGTCTATCCCTTTTATTTTCAAACAATGTGACACAAGGATAAAAATGACAGACTATTGCCATTTATTAGCCATTTGCTCAGCTAAACTGTTTTCATAACTAAGGCCCAAAATTTACAAACTTTCTCTAAATACGAACTAAGCTTAGCAATCAGCTACGGTAAAAAAAAATTATATAGAATAAGATTAAACACTATTAATATCATATAACAGTATAATAACTGATACCGTTATATGGTACTAATATATAACTGATATTAGTTTACATTGTATCATACGAGGACATACTACAGTGTCAAACACCCGGAACAGGCACAGTACAGTACACCAATTCGGAACTTCGTTACAATGCAAAGCCAATCACTATGTAGGTCATGATTCTACATATAGTGGCGGAACTAACGCTAATATTTATGGCCTATTTGCCAACTGCTGTAAAATATTTCTTGAGGCCATGCCTGACCTACGACACGTCATAAAGTTTTAATTTATTAATTTATGACAATTGAGTAGTTCCCTATGTTAGATTATTATAATAGTAAATAATACGAAAAGAGTGCGTAAAATCTGCATCAAAATTAATTAAAAAATGGGGCAATAATTATTCTGCAATGTGCAAAATTGAATCGTAGGGCAGATATCTTGGTATCCCTTTCTAACGCTCACTCCTATAGGACGGTGACGTCACAGTTCGCTAGTGCGTCGCTTTTCTGTTATATGTCTCTTGACCGTTCCACCTAAATTGAAAGGTTATACGCCTTTTTTTAGAAGGGAAATCATTATTTCTTCTCTGTTAGGTTTGGGATGACGTTTGATAAAATCAATAAAATAAATTAGTCGAAATACCGAATTATTTTATTCAAACGTCTGAAATATTGGATACACTAAAAATAGTTGATTGCCAGTGCGTGCCTTCGTGACATCCCGCATTAGCCTTCCATAACTTAGTCGCTTTGATATGAAGATAACGTGACGAGTGCCTATAGACCGTGCGAGCCTACCGCCAAGGTCGATGTGCCAAAACATTCGCTATAAAGGTGCTGTCGGAATGAGGGAAGCAATAAACACAAGTTTAAAAACTTGAAAACCGACTTCAAAATTTATCCAATCTCGAAAGTCACCCATATAAAGTCAGCCTTTATATGGGTGACGGGTGATGGGAGCCTTTATAAGCTCTACCGAACACAAAAATAATCCTAAAAAAATGTCAACTAGATGGGGTTTTTCAACCGACTCCAAGAGAAAGTTTATTATGGTGCATTATTTTATGTAAAAGTTAAGAAATATTTTTCTTATTATTATTCATTTATTAAAACACTTGGTAAGGACTCTTAATTCAACGGTATTTTTTATGTATATCTCCGCCAGATGAGTACAGATTTGCTAGATTTTTATTGTATTCGATAAAGCTTACTTAAGTGTGGTCTCATCATTTGGTAAAGATTTTTTAAGACAGAAAGCGCTGGCTTTACCTTTTGGAGAAAGAATGAGAATGGTTTCACTGTGTAGGATGCTCAAGAAGGATCGAAGTGGAACCATTTCAGAAGGAAGTTGAACCCTGATGCCGGGATAACCCAAACAGTAGCCCGAGCACGAAAAACTAATGTAAATGTATTCGAGTTCGATGCGCACTGATGACGTTTGGTTAATATTTCATACAAATTTCATAGACGCTCATCGAGTTCGAATACATTTACGGTTGTCAGAAATTTTCCTGCTCAGGCCGCAGAAAGAAAGATTATGTTCCGTTCTTTATATCTACAAATATCTAGCAATGGGACTATAGTTTTACTATAAGAGGCCTTTTATTTATCATTTCACGACAGAATTTTGATGGATGTGTTAAAAGTTACCAGAACTTTATAGGCTTCCTTTTCTAAGAATTTCCAGCTCGGCACGCGATTCTAGGTTCCGCTATTATACTTAGATATGATCATCTAATACCACAAAAAGTACATTACTTATGAATTTGTTTACTTTACAATGAATACTAAACGAATTAACTATAATACGAAATCATATTCTTCTTCTTCTTTCATGTCAATGGCTCCAATAACAACGAATTGACTCAGATCCTTCCTGATCAGAAGCCCGCCACTCCTAGAGCTGCAATTGGTATAATTATTAATCATATTGGTAATTATGAATTTTACAAACTATTTTATTAATAACGGTGGACGATCATAAATGATATATAATCGAAATATCCTATTACAATCGATTATGAAATAAATTAATTTACCTTAATAATAATCTCACTACATATTACATACCTATTTCGAATCATTAAAATTCCTAATAAACTATTACCGCCAAGAAGCATTGTAGAAGCAATGTTCACACCCATAGGCCATGACCCAACAGCCACACACATACTCGTAGTCCCTGACACTTGGTTCCCTGACGCTTGGTTTAAACCTGTAACGGTCCCAAAACACCTAGAATAAAAACAAACATCTGTTGCTGTTGCGTAAATCAGTGACCCGAGCAGGAATATTTTTGAATCAATTTTTCAATCGAATTCATATCGAGCTCGATGTGGGTCTATGACATTTGTCTGAAATATTAACCAAACGTCATCAGCACGTTTAACCAAGTGAAGCCGTATAGAATAGTCGAATAAAATAAATGTATGGGAATGACATATAAGTAGGCTATATGCGACGTACTCTTATGTCATTCCCATACATTTACTATTCTATACGATTAGCGCATAAGCCACTTGTTTAAGCCCGCAGGGCGCAGCGAGCTCGATACGAATTCGATTGTCAAAAATATGCCTGCTCGGGCCGTTTGTTCTTTGAAGTACAATTGAGATACAAATTATGCAGCTATACTATATTAATAGGATAATAATGGATGCAGATACTAGCCATTGTTTATGTTTTTGAATTCAAAGATATTATAATGATTTTTTGATTTATGATTGCCCCTCCGAAGGCAGGGCAGGCAGGCAAGCAACACAGAACCAAATGGTTTCTCACAACTGCGTTCCCATTGGATCGACCTGATACTTTTCATAATAAGCTTACTAAAAATACAACCCACATTAATTACACTTAATGCTCATTAACATACCTTGTTTACGTTTACCAATATTGCGTGTAAGCCTGTACTTGTTCAATGCATTATTATAGACGAAATATATAAAGCCGTGCTTTTGTTTGTTTGGTTTAATCGAATGAATTAATAATGCTCCAATCAAGCCAATTCACGTTGCGTTAGTTTAAACTATAAATCTACGTTGCAAACAGTAAACCATTTACTTTTGAGAAAGTTTCATGTTTTGAACATTAGGCACAAATTAAAGTTACGATTTACGACGAAACTAAGCTGCATCGATAATTTGTATGTTTACGATTTATTCCTTCGTCAGTTACTCAAGAAAAAAATAAGCAAAATAAATAATACAATGGTATTAGGAGTTTTGGTGGGAATACTGACGGTGCGGGTGATCGCTTATTATAAAGATTCGATAATCTACTCTAAAGTTGTTTTTATTGTCTAAAAGTGTTGTGAGTTTATGCGATAAACATCAACGAAGATGGACAGTGTATGAAGGCTTTGAAATAAGGGTTTTTAGATGCTTTTTCTTCGGGCGGATGAGTCAACCGTCAATCAATCATCTAAAAAGCATCAAACTGTAAGGAATTGACGCCAAAACACCAGCAGAGCCTTGAAATCGACGATATCCTTTTTCATTGAGGTTGTGATATTAGTTTAGAAAATAAGACAAAATAGCACATAAGACCAGGCTTTATGGGCTAGATCCCTTTGCCTTCCCGAGAGGGAAACTTAAGAAAACAAAAACAATGGTATTAAAGCAATAAATCAAGGATAAGTTCATTTTCAAATGATCAATGAAAACGGATCAAGCATTTTGCTTTTCCCTGATCGGTAATTACTAACAGGATAATAAAGCTGTTACCCCAAGATGGTTTTCTTCAAGGCTGTGGTGGTACGCTAGTCTAGATAGCCCATTGACGTCACAAACTGGCTTCAAACGACTGCATTACATACAACATGTTTAACGGAAATTCTTTCGGCTAAAGTTCTTCTTCAATAGTAAGTATTTTCTAAGGAAACTCTAAAAAATATTTCCATCATCACGTCACTACACAAAATGTACTTAAAAGTTTATATTCAACATAATCGTCAACATCAATGATTTATTGTAGAGGTACAAAATCCACTTCGCATAACTCCGAACTAGTTAAAGTATACGGTCGACCGCACTGTCAGAATTCCCGCCAAAACTCTTGATTCATTTCTTTAAAATAAAATCGACAAAGGAATTTAGTACCTACAGCCTCTTTTGTGTTTCTCATATTCATCCTCATTTTTGCTTGGAATGGAACAGCATTTTAATGTATTAGTTCCTAATCATCAAAATATTTTAGGTCGCAAATATTTAAAATATATTTACTGGCCATGCCCATGGTTTTCAGTGCTCGGATATGAGTGATAAATGGTCACTTTGTCATTATTCCATGGTATAAAACTTGAACTTTGAGTAACGCTATTTTAACTATTATTCATCTCGTGGCATAAATTTATCTTTTTCCAATTAAAATATAATAAGGTTTATTTGATTCGATAAGTCCAGTTCTGATTTACAGATAACTACAAAATGCTATTGTAATAATTATAGAGCACACCACACACGAGCGACACACGTAAAAATACTTAGGTACATTCAATATACGTTTTTGTCATTAAAATGTGGTATTATCGCTCATAACGGTCTTTTCCAAACAACCTTAAGATGGAAAATGTGTCAAAAGAAAGAGGGAGATGGATCAATGACAATAAATTAACTTCAAATAAGTAATTGAAAACTAAAAAAACTAGTTAAACTTAAAGCCTATATAGCGTGGAAAACTAGCAACGTCTTTGGGTGAAAACGTTTTCTTTAAGTTATTGAAAATAAAATATCTAAACACTAAAAACGTTTAACTAACACAATAAGCTATGAAATCATCATACATCAAAATGGTAGTAACTTGTGTTATTGCATCGGATGCTCTATATCTTCTGCGTGATTTAGGTGGCATAACGCCATCCGACAGTTTATGTTACGACATTGTGCAGAATGGCATGCCTGAACCAGAATATCAATTAAAACAGCCATGCGATGCTAATCTAAATTGCTTTATAACACCGTGTTAAATGACACTACATTTTAAAATATCTACCTACAAGAACCCACTACTGTTAGAATGTAATTAATGGAGGAGTTTTTACTATTATTTAATTTGATGACTTACTAAACAAGTAGTTTGCGTAGGCTGAATGTTAGCATACATTAAGGGTGTATTCACTTTTAATTGAAACACATTTAATCAGAAAAACATTAGCAATAGAATTTTCATTGGAATTAATAATGTAAATTTACGTCGCTTTTGTTGTAGTGGTTGTGTCTATGAACTGGGAGTTTTGTTTTGTTGTAGTGGTAATGCAGAATTTTCTTACACAATTTGCCTGGAACTGGACCGCCATAGAGAGGGTTGAACTCAGCCGGTCGTTAAAATTAAATCGTATTCCTTCTGTAACATGCTTAAGAAAGCGAGTGATGTATTGAACTTACTCGGATAAGAAGATTTTTTATTATAACTTTTAGGCAATACACTAAAATATCAAAAGCCCAAACCAGTATCCCCGATGGGGTAGGCAGAGCGCACTAGAAAACTAGAACACCCACATTTCGCCGAGCTTAGTCCGTCGCAGATGTGATAGATATTGAAAAAATCCAATATCACTTTGCCCGATTCGGGGATCGAACCTGAGACCTCATGACGGTAGTCGTGTCGCAATACAACTACGCCATCGAGGCAGTATTAGAAATATCCTTCATGAGTATTTGTGTTCATTAGTGTGTGTATCACCGATATATTATTTACCAAGATGCACAGTTGACGCTCGGAAAATGGGACAGCAAAGAGGTACTTAAGCACTCGTTTTGCCTACAGTCGGACGTCGATAGAATTCTAAATTTAAAAATTCAAATCAAAGAACGCTTGCTCATTTCGTTTTAAAACCTACTTTATAACACGTGCTTAGGGTTATATTTGTGTTGATTTAATTACAACTTGTAATCGTTTTCCTTTGTTTTATGTCTGAGACCACTTTTTAGGAGGATATTTGCAAAGAACTGTGCATCTAGGGTATAATATATTGATGGTGTGTATACATAAATATAGGTCTATAATCTACATTGTAACGTTGTGTTACTGACATGACGTCTCATCAGTGATGCATAAGTTCTATGAATGCAACTGGTTGGGGTCATCCATCGATCGTTCTATTTGAGGGTAAATCCTTGAGTCGCCGTCGAGCTTCCTACATAATACATTCTTCAGCGCTGATACGTAACTATTACCAAACAATTTGGATGTAATGGCTGCGTTGTTCATATCAATCAAATTCAAGGGCACCACGGACGTCTTCGTTTGATACACATGCTGCTTCAATGTCGTAGACTTCGATAATTTAAAATTGGTTTTACATACTCTGTAAGATGTTACAAATTGAATCAGTTTGTGAAATTGGAATTGAATTGGTCGTGTTACATTTTACGTAGACCTTATAAATTATATATTTTAACAAAGTTAAAACGTTAATATTACCTCTATATCTCTACAGGGAAAACAAAGTAAGATGGTTTTGTCAATGTTTCCAGACAAACAAGATATCTAATTTTCAGTTTACCTACATACTTAATTGTATAATAAACCGTAGATAGTCACGGGCGGCTCGGCCTCCGGTGGCCCATACGCTTATGTAACCTATTTATGGGAAGCCTCCGACGGGTTAATTATAATCGAGCCATTTAGTTTTCCTAACTAAATTTTCAGATGATTTAATGAATTGCTTCGTTAATGAATGCCAATATTTTCGAAAGTTTATAATATATTTTCAATTAACATTAATGAACATAATCAGACTCGTTATAAGGAATGAGGGTAATGGTTTTAAACAAAGTCTATACAAAATTTGTGTGTTTAATGTTGTACTTGATTATCTTTAACGTAGTCCAATTAAGTTTCAACTCAAAGGAGATAATAACCCTTAGTCAAATTTGTACAGATAAATTAATTGAATATAGTTGTCGATGCCTGACCAAAATTGAAGCTGGTCAGCCTGTGCTTGTTTCATCATGGATATAGTTCTTCCAAAATAAGTATAGTATACTATAAAATAGAATATCAAAATAAAACAAAGATAGTATCTACATATCGACCTATCCAAAGAATAAAGTTACATATGATGATTAATCGAAATTGCTTTTATATTTTTCTGAGCTTAAATTAACCTATATATTTAACTAATACTAGTATTTTTTTTAATTTATGACATAATAACAAGTTAATTTATGACATAGCTTAAAAAAATATTCACTAGTTAAATATACAGGTCAATAAATAAGCTCAGAAAAATAAGAAAGCAATTTCGATTCATTATCATATGTAACTTTATTCTTCGGATAGGTCGATATGTCTGTCTCCGACATATAGGTATAATATTTCTTTAAAAATATCATAACACATAACATAAGCTCAGGCCTGTATCCCCGAAGAGGTAGGCAGAGGTGCACTAGCGAACTAGAACACCCACATATCGCCGAGTTTAGTTTCGTCCCAGATGTGATCGGGGGCGAGCCTATCGCCATATCGGGCACAAATTCTAGACTCCGGGCTGATATGGAAAAATCCAATATCACTTTGCCCGACCCGGGGATCGAACCCGAGACCTCAGAACCGTAGTCGTACCGAAATACCACCACGCCACGGAGGCAGTTCTTTAAAAATATTAGTAAAAAATATTGATATGAAGTCCTGTTGACACTTACAAAATAGTTTCAACCCGAAATAAAGTTCATCAAGCATAGGCGACGCATAAAAATAAAGATAGGAGCCGTGAACAAGTACTACTCATAAAATTATGTCACAGTCCGAATAATATACTTTCATAACACTGTGATATACGTCTAAATAAAATAAAATAAACACATCTGCGTCTCTATTTTATTATAAGGAATAAAAATAGTCATAACAACATTCGTCACATAAATGCATAAAATAGTTAATATGACATAGTGCTTCTAGTTAGATTTTATATCTTGTCACCCGATATACCCTTCACGCAATCGTGAATTATTCATAATAGAGATTCGCAGTTAAAATGGCAATCTGTCGTTGTGGTGGCATGATAAAATACGAGGCGGCTTCGTGATAAACACACCGATACAAAAACTACAGCTATTCATCATCAACATCATCATCATCATCAGCCATAAGACGTCAACTGCTGAACATAGCTAACTATAGCTATTAGTCGTTTCCAAACATTTTTCCATATCAAAACATAAGATGATGATGATGATGTGCAATTTTTTGATTCGAGTAACTTTAACATAAATTCTGTAAGACCCGGGAATTAAGCAGCAGAAAAAAAGCAGTACCTCAAAAGTTTACTTTTTCTGAATAAATGGCCTATATTGGCAATAAAGCGAATGCATGGTTCACATTTATTATAAACATACAAAGATAATTTATTATGTTCGGTTTATAATTGCGTATACTTTGAAATGATTAATTATACTATTTAGTTCCATGTTTTCTGTCTGTTGCACTTCATTCACATTCAAAACTAGATAATCATCGTAATGTAAAATCACCACAAAACATGAAATGTGGACACACGTGGATGTCATAACCGATATCTGTTTGTTACATATCAAAACCAAACACGTACATTCATTAGGTATTGCAAATGCGTCCAATTTCGCTATCGTGTTTCCTTAAAGCTTAAACAAACTCCGGCTCTTTGTGTGCGCGGCAGCGATCTCGTTCAAAACTCGAGGGCACTTCAGCTGTGACCTCAATACTCCACGTAAGACTTCTTTTATCCTCTTTGACATGTAACTTTACACTTCAAAAGATATCCTGCGCATATTTCAATTCACGCTTTGTTTCTTACTACATTCTGATAAATAAGCGATCCAATTAAATATACATCTTTCTTTCTTTCTACCTACCCTTATTCCACCTTAATGTGTGAGAGCGCAACGCTTAGTTTTTGCGACCGGTTGAATTTAATGTGTACATGGATAGGAATAATTTTGGGAGCAAAAACAATTTTTTGTTAGAAAAGTATCTGATTCTGACGCACACTATGGTCTTCTTCGTTCTACGTTGCTATTCCTAACTCTATCATTCAACTTCGGTGGGGAAAATAATAAAAAAAAACTTTTGTTGTTTATTTAGAATCATGAGCAAAATATTAATAAATGTAATAAAAACAGAGATGTATAAAACAAATTGACAAGGGCGATGGGACAGTGTGGGATGACGACATTTGGTTCGGGTCCATTTAGCGAGATGGTTTTATTATGAAAATCGGCCCGCAAGGGACAGACGCCCGCCTGTCTCGCGACGTCGCATCGGTCGCCTCGCTTCGCCTCGTCGCGTCGTCGCGGTGTTACTTACAATGTAAATATTTTCAGAATTCTCTCTACATATTATGTTATTAGTTTTATAAGCATAAATATTTCATACGACATGCAAGTAATTTAAGTTTGGATATATTATTTTTATTCCCTATCTATTAAAACTTTTTTATAAATAGATCATGATTTGTTTAATCGTATTTGATGTGTGGCATTGATTTTATATTTGAACTATAGTGTATGATACTGGTTAAATGCTCTATGTGTTCAGTGTATATAGTTACATACACGGGTTACATTATACATACGAGTCGGCGTCGCTTCGTCAACGGCTAGTAAACAGTCAGTCTTGTTTTGTCAGTACATTTTGAGAGGCATTTTAGTTCAGAAGTTATAACAGCACAAAATAATGAAGTGAGAGCTTGTCCAGGGGGTTTGACTTCCACCTGATAGCCGGTTGTAGGATCTAAGCCAAATCCTTTCTGCAGCATGCTAGTGTGTTACGCCGACCCTACTATAAGCTAGAATGAAGGCAGGTAGAAAGAAAGCAGTCGGACACAAAATTCAACGGACCGTTAAGAAACCAGCGTATGTGTCCAAATATTTTTCTAAAGTCATTTTTTCCTTAAGCTGGATTGAAACCAAATTAAGAGAAAGAGAGAGAAAGAGTTAGAGCTAGAACATGATCACTTCCTGTAAATATTTCGCTTTCACCATAAAACAAGGATAAAACAAACACATAAACATAAGCTCACGCCTGTATCCCCGAAGGGGTAGGCAAAGGCGCACTAGCGAACTAGAACACCCACATTTCGCCGAGCTTAGTGCCGTCCCAGATGTGATAGGGGGCGAGCCACTCGCCATATCGGGCACAAATTCCAGACTCCGGGCTGATATGGGAAAATCCAATATCACTTTGCCTGACCTGGGGATCGAACCCGAGACCTCAGAACCGTAGTCGTACCGAAATACCACCACGCCACCGACGCAGAAGGATAAAATAAAGAAAGAATACTCAATTTATATTTACACAAACAAAATATTATAAAGCGAGATCAGAATAAACCTGCGCTCTTTGGTTTAAACTTTAACCCACCTTTACAAATAAAATTTGAATATTCTGCCGCTGGCATGCGCCTGGCAAATGACTTTCATTTTTATGTTGCTGATAATTTCGTACGAATTTCAATTACACTGAAAGGTGACTGGCGAGTTTAGCTACATTTGTTTTAATTAAAATTTTGTCTTTTAACTGCACGTTAAATTGATATTAATTTTTTGTAATAGAATTTTAATTATTTAGTGAACGCGCGTTAAGAAATTAAACAAAGGTTAATTTGTCACACTTGTTGCCACAAGTAGTAGGTGGTTTGTTTTGTATTTTAATTATCTCGAAGCTTTTTGGATTACAACTATTGAAAGTGTATAAAAATACATTATCAGAAAAGTGTGTAGATATTTGTTTACATTGTAGTACTTAGACTTCAAGTAAGTATGTAGTCAGTGGCGTAACTACAAGGTGGTATGTCGGAAAAATGCCACGGGCCCGCGACCATAGGGGGCCCCTGCGGTCATCGGAAGGAGGTCGCGTACCGAAAAAGCCATGACCATATAGAACGAAGAAAGAAAGAAAGAAAGAAATTTTATTTGTCCATATACAAGGCACAAGTACAATTTATTCGAGCTAATATACTGTTACTACAATAAATTACATAAATAAAAGGCTTAACGGGATATACCCCATTAATCATTGCAACCTTGCAATGAACAAAAAGGCCAGAGAGCCACGGGCTGCAAAGCCCTCCATCCAATAAATTTGCCATGGGCCCCCAATACCATAGTTACGCCACTGCATGTCGTATTTAACAAATTGATTAAAGAAGGACTCATTAACTTCTCTTTCACAGACAAAGGCATGAAAACTGAATATACCAGAAAACGTTGTTGCATTTGCAAATACCTCGTGAATGTCTGTTACTGTTAGTGTGTATCGGAGTAGAGCGGTAACCCTTAACGGCGAAGTGGCATCGTGGTTGTGTCAATCCAAAGATATTTAAAATTACTAACTAGAGAGGGGCTATCAAGCAAGTTTCCATACAAAAAATGATCTCAAACGCCAGTATCATTATCATCATCATCATCATCAGCCACAGGACGCCCACTGCTGGACATAGGCCTCCCCCAAAGATTTCCAGATCGACCTGTTGGAAGCGGCCTGCATCCAGCGACTTCCTGCGACCTTTATCAGGTCGTCGGTCCACCTTGTAGGTGGACGTCCTACGCTGCGCTTGCCGGTACGTGGTCTCCACTCGAACAGTCAAATGCCAATATCGCCATCCACTTATTCCAATGCCCTCGCATGATTACAATTTACACCCTAGAATGTTCTGTGAACGTTCAAGAATCACAAGCCAATTTTATTGTCTAAACATTATTACGCTGGCACGACCTTGCGCGCGTGTGTTTCATATTCGACTGAGCGACTTATGGACAACGAGGTCACTACTTTTGGATAACAACTTTCGCGCCTTTGCATTGTCCCGTCTATGTACTGTGTACTGTTGCATGTCTTTGTGTCGATCCATCGGTACGCGCCCCGAGCGTCTCGTTAAACTAGAGAACCGCACTGAGACCGATTCCATTTCATCTGCACACTTTACTGATACGTCGACAGTTAGTTTAATGGGTTACAATCTCCACTTTACAACTTAATGTACACAAACGTTGTCAATGTTACCATATTGCACGAAACTAGACGAAAAACATAGTTGCAGTAGAAATAAACTAAGATAGTTGAAGAAATTATATTTTGTCAGTCAATGCTTTTCATCATATTTCATATTTCTAGGGTATAAAATACATATCGTAGACTATACTGACAGGTATATGATTAAGTGCTAATTTTCCTCTCGAATGTGTAGCTAGGCTCAAATAAACCGACATTTATTTATTTCTATCTGCCATTATCCCACTTCAATGTGGGGTCGGAACAACACACTTTTTCAACTATGTTCCAGAAAGGATTTGGCTTAGTTTTTACAGCTACCTGCCGACCTGGGAATCTAACCTAAGACCTCCCGGTCCGCAGCCCATATACATAATTATGTTGCCACTAAACCAAGGAGACGACATTTCATATTTCATGATTTCTAAATACAAAGACTTAACTCTATTAGCCATCGTATTGTATTATAAGAACAATTAAAATATATCACATTTATAAAGTGGTAATATTATTAAACTAAAGGTTTGTACCTATTTCATAAATATTAACAAGTATCAAAAACAAATGTTAGATTCACATAGATGTTAGAATCATACAAACCACGGTGTTGAATAAATAAATAAATATTGATTTAATTATCAATATATCAAATATCAATCTATTAAATGTTGTAAAATAGTACATGTATTTATATAGCTGCTTATTCAAAGATCCAAAACAACACGAATATAATCAAAATTTGATTATTAAGTCACTTTAAAACTAATAATGAAAGTTTTGTTGTAATTTGATAACATTACTGAAAGATCAGCAAACTTGTATATTTTAATTGGTACACAAAAGTTATCATACTAATTTTGCTTGTACGATGTTTAAACATGAATTTAAGAATCAAATCAAAACGAATTCGTTGCAGTTTTATCCACTCGATACAGGCAATGTTCGTTCAAATTTCACGCCATAATCAGGACTCGGCGAACGCACCCCAAGTAGATTTATTCACAAAATAATTCATGCGTAACACAAAGAAAAACCCCGGAACGCTTTGTCTACAATAAAGTATTTCATTTGTCATCCGTAACTCAGGTAAATAATGTTTGCAAAAAAATGCTGCCTTTATACCAACAGCGTTATCTTGAGACTTTTGTTTTGACGACCTTTGACGAATATTATATTAAATTAGAATACAGTTTGAAGTATAGAAGTTTGTTTTATTTATTGGTACACTCTGAAGAGACTTTGATTTTGTTGTATTGCCTATGTGTATTGTAGGATTTCAGTAACGCCCAAAAATGCCTTTTCATTGTTCAACCACTACAATAATTGTAACTGTGAATTATCTTGTACGTTTTATTATATTTATAAGCAAATATTAATTTAGATCCCCAAAGGGAGTTGACGTTAGTTAAAAATTAAAGCCAAATCTTTTCTGTAAAATGCTTGAAAAATGCGTTGTGTCGCGCCACCTCTACAGTGGAGTAAGATAAAAGTAGCTAGAAGCAACATAAGTATAAGGATAATAATAATCATAATCAGAGGTGTAAATCTTATATAATCAACAGTAATAATTTCTAAAATTGTATGGAACACTGTACTTTCGTTTTATATATTCTACTATTTTCTTGAAATTTCTATGTGGTTAACGACGCTGGTTTCACTATTATTAAATTATCTATCTATCTATTTAGTTGGTGCAACGACCCAAAATGAGTCTGGGCCTCCGACACTAAAAGACGCCACTTCTCTCTATCCTGTGAAATATCTTGCCACGGGGTCGCTGAGAGCTCGCGTAAGTCCTTTTCTACTTTATCTTTCCAGCGGTATCTGGGACGACCTACTGGTCTGCGTCCAATCGGTCGTCTCAGGTATGCTCTTATTACTGCATGATCCTCTCCCATTCTCTCTACATGGCCGAGCCAGCGGATTCTGTATGCCTTTATTTCGGCGATGATGTTTGTCTCGGCCACAAGATCTTCTATCTCTTTGTTAGACCTTACTCTCCAGCTCCCATCCTCCCAATTATTAAATTACAATTACATGTATTTTATTGCTTACTTGATAAGTGTTACTGTTTGACCAACTTAATAAATGAAAAAAAAAATTAAGCTTTTTGTAATAATTATGTCGATTATGACATTCTAATGTTTTATTTTCAAAACACATAATATTCCTTAGCAAAGTTTTCTAGCCGTTCTTTAACATTCACTTGTTACCATACCTGATATTTAATAAGCTTTTATCCAATTCCGATATGCATTAATATTTAAAGTAATTTACACAGTGGCTGGAATATGCACAGAGGCGCAATGCGTACTTATTAAAGTTAAATTCATCGCCTTCCCAGCACTTACATCGACCTTAACGGTTCCGTGAAAATTGGCCGTAGACGCCTTTTGCATACTTACAAAGAAAATAGAGGACGTTGTAATTTATATTTATTACCATCATATCGTGTAAATTAGTTCTTGACATTGATTTTTTTTATCATTGTCACGTGCTTGTTTTTGGAGATTATTAACTATTGTACTTGATTATACTAATCTATAGAGGTAAATAAGCAAAAACAAAACCGTTCCTTTTTCTCCTCTGTTTGTCAACTGTTTTTTTAAAGCTATCCAAGCATGAGTTTTATAATAAAAATAGAAACATTTTTCGGTGTTTTTATGCTCTTTGAACACAAGGCGAACATTGCATTTTATGCTTGTTAATAAATTATG
The DNA here is from genome assembly GCA_036417725.1 of Clanis bilineata. Classification (NCBI taxonomy): domain Eukaryota; kingdom Metazoa; phylum Arthropoda; class Insecta; order Lepidoptera; family Sphingidae; genus Clanis; species Clanis bilineata. The sequence goes on along the minus strand of CM071146.1, from coordinate 7,457,977 downwards.
ATTGCATTATCTAATACCTGCATAATATGTTTGTAAATTTAATCTCATATTTTATTAACTTCACGGATCTAAGTCATCCAAAGTATATTTCCCCTTAAATTATACACACATGATTAACAAAACAAAAGAAACAACCTTTGTACGCAAATGTATTCTAAAAATTAGCCTCAAAGCATTGTTGTGTAACGTAATTAAATCCAGTGTAATGAAAATTTCCTTTCTGCATAAAACGGGGCGTGTACGTGACAAGAACGCAGGCTCAGGAAAGAAGTTCTTTCAAACAAATTCTACAGAACAATATATTGTTACTAATGAAATATTCTGCATTTTTAGTTACTAACGACTTTTAGTTTGTTAAAATTTGATATTGTAGACCTTATACCGAAATGATCATGAAGATATTTAAGGTTCCTTTTTGCATTGTTTTTGACTATGGTGTTTAATGTTTATTGTGGAGTTATACTTATTATATCTATATTAAATCAGTATTATATACTTCCATAAAATCTGTAATATAATATAGCTTCCGAGCTACCACAATGTAGGTCCGATTAGCTCAACGATAAATGAAGGTTTTTTCCGCAAATATGTGTTCCTGGTCAGAACGTTGTAAGTGCCAAACCCCATAGTTTCTGATATCCGTGATAGAGGAATCTCATAGCTTTTTATGTGATCGTTGGGAGTATGTTATGTTTCTTTAAATATAGTTCACAGTTCACAAAACAACTTAATAATAATTGAATAGCAATATAGCACGAATGTTGTTTTAGTAAGCATATATTGCAGTATGTACTAATTTATATGTATTAAATAAATAAATACAAATATTTTTTACATAACATAACAAAGTTAACACTTATATCCCCGAAGGGGTAGGTAGAAGCGCACTAGTGACAGAAACCCGCACTAGTGAGAGAACACCCAGATTTCGCCGAGCTAAGTTTTGTCTCTTTTGAGTTGTGATAGAGGCGAGCCTATCGCCATATCGAGCACAAATTCCAGACTCCGAGCTGATACTGAAAATCCCAATATCACTTTGTCCGACCCGGGGATCGAACCCGAGACCTCAGGACCATAGTCGTACCGAGCACGGAATACCACTAAGTCATCGAGGATTGAGTACCAAATATAGTTATTACAATAATTTCAGGCAACGGTCCCGGCACTAGGCGTACGTATCGCGGGAGTCCAGAGTGGTTTACAGAATGAATTTATAATGTAGATTCAGAGTAAGCTTAACGAGCATCTTTAAAATAGGAGATAGCAACCATTGATTTAACTTATCATTCAGTTCCCATGATCCTATCAAACGCATCAATCCTTTTTTTCGTGGGGAAAGGTGTTTTACCACTACCACCACGCTTAGAGGGAAGACGTAACGGTTAAATTGGATTCGCTGGTCTTACGACCCAGTACCATACTGGAGAGATGGTGAACTTCCGGGCGGCACTGGGCCGAATCCCTATTGCGATGTACACCCTACACCGGCAATACTGACTTAGTCCAAGATGGTGGAGCTTAGAGAATCGAATATTGTAATAGTTTGATGCGACGTGATTATAATATGCTAGCGAATGAATATTGAAAACCACAACAAACTTAAACAAACTTATAGCAAAACATAAGTGTAAAGTTTCCAAGAGCCAAGTAATTTACAAGTTTGTTGTATCGCTGAGAATGATAATTTTGTTAATTAGTTACATGTAAGGTTGGCATTACTTATGTACAAAGCAAACGATTGGATGCCCGCCTGTAGAAAACTTTGTTGAACTTCGTTAAAGTTTCACATCCTACATCGAGTGGATGTGACATGAGAAATTTGTTCCAGTAATTTCCGACTGGGCTACATGTTGCTGGGATTTATATTTAATTGTATTTTTATATTGTACGACTTCAAAATAAGTAATTTAAGTTGTTCTCTAGTGTTAATATAAATACATAAATATTTATTAAGTTAAGTAGGTAACTACATTTTTTTTCTACCTGCCCTTATCCCACCTTAATGTGAGGTCGGCGTAACATCTTTTTCAAGCATGTTGCAGAAAGAATTTGCTTACTTTTTACGGACTACCTACCCGACGTCAACCCCTCTCAGAGGCAAATACATCATAGGCTTTTAACTTATTATTTAAATTGGTAGTAGTAGGTAGTATACTATTAGGTATTATTTTTGTAATTTTAATAAATTCAGTTTACTTGGTTTCTAAAAACACCATAATATGGCTATAGACTCGCGTATCATATTTGGAACGGAAATTAGTTCGGCGAAATATTGGTATTTTAGTTCTCTAGTTCGCCTCTGCCTACCCCTTCAGGGATACAGGCGTGAGCTTTGTTATATTATATAGTAAAATTATTTGTATTTGTTTATTTATATCTGTGTGTGAACTATATTTAAAGAAACATAAAATACTCCCAATGATCATGGCGTGAGTCTATATATGTATGTTAACTTAACACAATAATATGTATACAATATACATACTCTATATACATACATATATGTACTTCTCCGCACTACAGGCGTCAATATTTAATAAATAAAATTTTTCTTTACATGTAAAAAAAACATTTTCTCAGAAATTACATATCACATTTCTTTATCATACTCTGAATTTGTATTCCACTAGAATGGCTTTATTTCCTCGTTATAAATACACGTAAATTCATTGTAACACATAAACGTTATATTATGTCGTATTATAATCAACATGCTACATAAAAAGTAATATGGGTACATTATGTGTCCGCCTCTATCGTCCGTCGGCGGAACATAAAAGTGTCTAGACGCATGAAATTCATTTCATTTCTAATTTTTTTATTACAATTAAATAATTGGTGGTATTCCATCGATCACAGCCGCATAATATGTAAGCCGCATACTTATATGTATATCGTATGCGGCTATTGTCATGTTTAAAAAACAATAATGAAGTTATACCGAAATAAATAACTCGCAGCCAATGTAGTAACAGATATTTAGAGAAAAAAACACCTTGAGACGCCATCACATCGGCGGCGATACGGTTTGTTTGCTAAAATCAAAACTAATTGTCAATAGAATTTGTGCGAAATTTTGCTTTTTACTTTGGTCATCTATTACTCGTTAACTTGTGAAGCTTTCTTATCTGTAATATATTTCTAAATAATATAATAACTTTCTTCACATTTCTAAAACTAACCGTTTAGCTGGCAGGCCGTGGGTAACGACTTATCGCTTACGTCTGTCGTAGTAGCTATGTTGGAGAGCGAAGAGGGATGGAACTCAGTCGCCTCATTTTGTGAACAGATAATGTCCACAAAAGAGGAGGCGGAGAGGGAGAGGGAGAGAAATACTCCAAACCGCACGCTGCGTCGTCAAAGTAGACGCCGATGAGACGATCTCCGGCTTCCGTGATTTGGCAAGCCAGCGTAGGGGCTCAACTTCTAAGCTGTACGAGGTTGGCGCGTCCCTCTAACGCACAGATTAAAACTCAGATAGCGTGAAGCCCTGCAGAAGTGCCGACTCTTGTGGAGGCTATGGCTGCATGCATTCACGTATTCCGTGGTCTCCGACACAAGGGAAGAAGAGGTAATTGCGGGGTTTTAGTCGGTAGGACGGCTTAGGTCGGTGAGTTCGACAAACCTTCGAGCTCCGTAGAGAGATCCGTAAATGATTTTCCCCATGTTAAAAAAAAGGGGAGGGGGGACATTGGTCTCGTAACAAAAATTTGCAATTTAAAGCTTAATAATTCAAAACGAAGCCTTAGATCAAAAAAATAATTTTCAAAAACCCGCAATATTTTTAAACGACTTATCCAACGATATCCCACAACCATGGTATGGTCGTGAAAAAAATGTCATTTCCACCTTATATGTGGAGCCAAAATTTTTTTTTCCATTTTTCAACGTGGTTGATATTTATATTCCTGCCAAACTTCAGCTCTCTAGTACTAATTGTCTTTGCCACAAACCGCGGGTAGACAGACAGAGACGACATACAGACTCGACTGAGGGACATGGAGAAATTATAAGGGTTCCGGATTTGCCATTTGGCTTCGAAACTCTAAAAAACGGTAATTACTTATTATAAATACAATAATATAACCATGTCATTTTATATCAAATAACACTCACGTCTGATCTCATCTAAAACTAATTTTAAGAGTGAACATTATGTAAACGAATAAAAGTTATTAAACGTTGCTACTGGTAACTGGGCCTAAAGATGGTTTTGCGTTACCGAGGCTAGGTGAATGTCCTACTCAAGCTGTTAAGGCGTTTGAGCCGTCAATAATGCCTACTAAAGACAAAATGGACGAAAAGCCGAGAATCCTAATAGCCCATAGCTAATAAAGAAAATTCAAGCCATGATAACATCATTTTGGTGGAAGACTGTTATAATGAAATTACGTTGGTGAAATTGGGATATTTTTTACGAAAAAAAATAAACAAGTTTTCTTTCGTTTTATCATAACGACTTTACTTTTAGTTCCAACATTTTTAAAGGACTTTTTGATGGTGGAAAACGGTATGAAAATATTGCTATTGTTCTATAGAATAAAACAATGTGATATTGTAAGGAATTACTGGACATAACAATATCCTTAAGGGTTAGAGGTGACCTAGTTGGCAACTTATAGAATGAGAATAATAAGAAAACATAAGCACTGTTAGCTATTAACTGGTATTATACAAAACAAGATATTGATATGAAATTTCGTTAACGGTGTCTTCTATCTTCCAAAGTTTCTATGTAATTTTTATCTTCTAAAGTTATTAGCAGCGCTAAAGATAGGTAATAACTTTTTTGTAATGTGGAGAAGCAGTTATGGTCGCCTACTTGGTTTAGTGGCAGCATATACGGACTGTGAAACGGGAGGTCCTTGGTTTGATTTACATAAGGGCAGGGAGAAAGAAAGAAAAATGGAGAAGATATTACTGGACATCTTATAACTGATTTGTCATAAAATTAATTACTTCAACTAATGGCAGCAGTGCCTTCTCTGTAGTGTAGTTCAACTCTTTGACGGATTTGCAGTGCTGGCCGCCCTAGTCCCAGTACCAGCTGCCGCCTCATGTTTTTAAAGGACTAGAAAAAGGGAGAAGGTTTTCAATTTGATTGTAGATAATGGAGTTAACTTCTTCAGTAAGGTGCAAGTTGCCAAGGTTTTTATTTCGTGTTTGGCCGCCCTTAATGGTACAGCCGTCATAGGCCCGGCCCTAGTTGGCCTTAAGGGAAACCCGCCACTGGTTCTACTGCAAGTATGCTAATACTTCAAAAATGGTTAATGATTTGTATGGCTGTAATTTAAGAAGTAGGTATAACATAGCTTGGTTTAATCTGAGGTATAAGTATTATGTTTCAAACCAAAATGAATTATGTTTTGTTAAGCGTTAATATTAAAAATGGTGTAATGTTATCACGGAATTTTGGTTTTTTGTACCCATTCACATGAATGAGCACAAAAAAGCTTTGAAACGAAAATTCCGCGATTAATTCACTTGATTTCAAGTACGCCCAAAATAACTCTGTGCAAATCGTATAGCTGTTTAGTGAAATGAGTTAGTTACACGACTATCCACTCATTTTAGCTGTCTATTTTAACTCCCAGACAATGATTAAACATTGAAATTACTCCATATGTAGTATTTCAACGAATTGAAACATGCACATTCGCAAAACATAAGATATTTATTGTTAATGTTTATTGTTATATATTATAGATATATATACATATATATATATATATATATATATATATATATATATATATATATATATATATATATATATATATATATGCACATTCATGCACATACACATTCAATATATATATATATATATATATGTATATAGAGAGAGATGTGTATGTATATTATTATTAGTACAGTTATAGTGCAATGGGGTACACCCCCAATTAGTATTTTACGTTTGCAACAAATACATTTCAAGGTTATAAATAAATACACCCAACAGTCACACACCTAGTCCTGACCCCACACTAGGTATACCCTGTATCGTGGGTGTCAGAGACTATGAGAGACTTTCGGTCTCACAACACCCAGACTTAAAACAAATATCTGTGGGCCACACAAATATTTGTCTCAATGCGGGAATCGAACCCGCGGCCTCTCGTTTCACAGCCGGCTATTCGCCCGCTGCGCCACGGAGGCTGTCAAAATGTTGTCTGGAAGATATCGCTATTAGCGATAAGACCGCCAATCGTTACATTAAGTTAGTTTTTTTTTGCTTTATTTACTATGTACTTATGTATGCACTATGTAAAATGTATGTGGTGTACAATAAAGAGTTATAATCTGATCTAAAATTAATTAATTTGATAATTTGTAATATTCAACATCTTAGGAAAATCGCTTAAAAAATAATAGAAAATTTAACATAAATATATGTCCCATAGTGCTCTCTCTTATATCGTAACTAGCTGACCCGCGCAACTTCGTCTGCGTATGAGAGAGAGGGTTGAAAGAGTGAGTCTTAGGTACCTATAATCCAATAATTCTAAAGGAGGTAATGGGATGATCTACTTCGGCCGTCAGTCACCCCGTCTCTCACCCCGTCAGTCACACCGTCTGTCACGCCGTCTGTCACCCCGTCTGTCACCCATCTGTCACCCCGTCTGTCACCCCGTCTGTCACCCCCGTCTGTCACCACGTCGGTCACTCGTCTGTCACCCCGTATGTCACCCGTCTGTCACCCCGTCTGTCACTACGTCGGTCACCCGTCTGTCACCCGTCTGTCACCCGGCTGTAACCCCGTCTGTCACCCGGCTGTCACCCCGTCTGTCACCCGTCTGTCACCCAGTTGGTCACCCAATCGGTCACCCCGTCTGTCACCAGTCTGTCACCCCTCGGTTACCCCGTCTGTCACCCAGTCGGTCACCCCGCCTGTCACCCGTCTGTCACCAGTCTGTCACCCCTCGGTTACCCCGTCTGTCACCCAGTCGGTCACCCCGCCTGTCACCCGTCTGTCACCCCGTCTGTCACTACGTCGGTCACCCGTCTGTCACCCGTCTGTCACCCGGCTGTAACCCCGTCTGTCACCCGGCTGTCACCCCGTCTGTCACCCGTCTGTCACCCAGTTGGTCACCCAATCGGTCACCCCGTCTGTCACCAGTCTGTCACCCCTCGGTTACCCCGTCTGTCACCCAGTCGGTCACCCCGCCTGTCACCCGTCTGTCACCAGTCTGTCACCCCTCGGTTACCCCGTCTGTCACCCAGTCGGTCACCCCGCCTGTCACCCGTCTGTCACCCCGTCTGTCACCACGTCGGTCACCCGTCTGTCACCCATCTGACACCCGTCTGTCACCCAGTTGGTCACCCAATCGGTCACCCCGTCTGTCACCAGTCTGTCACCCCTCGGTTACCCCGTCTGTCACCCAGTCGGTCACCCCGCCTGTCACCCGTCTGTCACCAGTCTGTCACCCCTCGGTTACCCCGTCTGTCACCCAGTCGGTCACCCCGCCTGTCACCCGTCTGTCACCCCGTCTGTCACTACGTCGGTCACCCGTCTGTCACCCGTCTGTCACCCGGCTGTAACCCCGTCTGTCACCCGGCTGTCACCCCGTCTGTCACCCGTCTGTCACCCAGTTGGTCACCCAATCGGTCACCCCGTCTGTCACCAGTCTGTCACCCCTCGGTTACCCCGTCTGTCACCCAGTCGGTCACCCCGCCTGTCACCCGTCTGTCACCAGTCTGTCACCCCTCGGTTACCCCGTCTGTCACCCAGTCGGTCACCCCGCCTGTCACCCGTCTGTCACCCCGTCTGTCACCACGTCGGTCACCCGTCTGTCACCCATCTGACACCCGTCTGTCACCCCGTCAGTTACCTCGCCAGACACCCCGCCCGCCACCCCATCAGTCAGCCTGTCAGTCACCCCGTCAGTCACCCCGTCAGTCACTCCTTAGTCACCCTACCATTCATCCCGTCGGTCAACACTAAAATATTTTTTCAAATCGAACCAGTAGTTTCCGAGACATTAAATTCCCCGCTAGCAGCATTATTCATTTTTGCTCCGCTCCTATTGGTCATAGCGTGATGTTAAATAGCTTCTAGCCATCCTCGATAAATGGGCTATCCAACACAAAAATATTTTTTCAATTCGAACCAGTAGTTTCTGAGATATCAACTTCCCCGCTTTTCAACATTCTTCATTTCTGCTCCACTCCTATTGGTCATAGCGTGATGTTATATAGCCTATAGTCACCTACGACAATTGGGCTATCCAACACAAAAAGAATTTTTCAAATCGAACCAGTAGGTTCTGAGATATACATTTTCACGATTTTGCAACATTTTTCATTTCTGCTCCGCTCCTATTGGTCATAGCGTGATGTTATATAGCCTATAGTCATCCTCGATAAATGGACTATCCAACACAAAAAGATTTTTTCAATTCGATGCAGTAGTTCTGTCTGAGATATAAATTTTCCCGGTTTGCAATTTTTTTCATTTCTGCTCCGCTCCTATTGGTCATAGCGTGATGTTATATAGGCTATAGCCATCCTCGATAAATGGGCTATCCAACACAAAAATAATTTTTCGATTCGAACCAGTAGTTTCTGAGATATCAACTTCCCCGCTTTTCAACATTTTTCACTTCTGCTCCGCTCCTATTGGTCATAGCATGATGTTATATAGCCTTTAGCCATCCTCGATAATTGGGCTATCAAACACAAAAAGATTTTTTCAAATCGAACCAGTAGTTTCTGAGATATCAATTCCATGTTTTTTATTTCTCATTTCTGCTCCGCTCCCATTGGTCATAGCGTGATGTTTTATAGCCTATAGCCACTCTCGATAATTGGGCTATCCAACACAAAAAGAATTTTTCAAATCGAAGCAGTAGTTCCTGAGATTAGCGCGTTCAATCAAACAAACAAACAAACAAACAAACAAACAAACAAACTCTTCAGCTTTATAATATTAGTATAGATTTACACTCTATTCACGAGTTTCTGCAGATATGCGACGGTTCTAAACTGTGTTAAAATGTTAATTGTGTCTCCGCTTTTGGCTTTTGCCTCGGTGTTCCATACTATTTCGTTTCATTCAGAGCTAACACTCGTTATTTAAAAATAGTGCATTACCTGATGTTTTGTGTCGCGCGTCGTCAGGACATGTTGGACTTCTGTCACCTGACATCTACATATTTATCTATGCTTTTAGGCTAATGTTTCTTTTTTCTACCTGCCTTCATCCCACCTTAATGTGGGGTCGATGCAACATTTATTCAAGCATGTTGCAGAAAGGATTTGGTTTAATTTTTATGACCGACTGCCTGCCTGACGCCAACCCCCTCTGAGAGAACCAGTCTCGAGCAAATTAAATTAGAAAATTCGCTTTGCCCGACCTGGAATCGAACCCAGGACCTCCTGGTCTACAGCCCACATATACTGTCACTAGACCAAGGAGGCGATTCCAGTTTGATAATATAATGATGTTAATTAATATTATTATCATCATTCCTTCAGATTTATGCACCAGGATTTTCGATTTGGCATGTTTTTCGTTCTCAATGGATTTATGAATATAGGTATAATTGATTTGAATGTTATATTATTTTATGACTTCTAATATACATAGATTATAGATTAGCGATTTAACGTATTAAAAAAGTCTTGTAAGTGAAATAAAGTTTATAGCAGAGACTGGCAAACGCGCAGATGGGTCACCTGATGGTATGTGAACTCCACCGCCCATAGACACCCACGATACAAAATGGGTGCGTTGCCAACCTAAAGAGGGAATGGACGGAGAGGGAAAAAGGACTGGGAAGTTCGGAAAGAGGAGGGGGGGACTGGGCCACCGGAGTTTATATCGTTAGGACCGCTTGTAACTATTCTGGTGAATATTAGGCGATGCCTATACCAGTCACTCGTTTCATAACTAAAATATTTTATTTTCTGTGTCTCTTATCACAAGTGTCGCGGGTCTTGATACATATTTGCATAGTAATATGGATTGGGAATTCAAAACTTTTGGGAATTACATTTGTTGCGAGTGGAGTTAAGAACTTTGACATTGCAGGCTACTTTTTATCGAAGCACAGAATCTAAAACAGAAACTTTATGACACTTCTCTTGTAAGGATTCGATGAAGATCAGACTGCGCTGCGTACTTACTTTAGAAATATAAATCGTCGATGGGAATTCTTATCTTCAAATTGCATAACACAGAGTGAAAAAAAAAGATCACTTTTATGTATTAATTGAATGGGATTATCTTGCTTATCAAAACACGTTATTTCCAAAGACCACCGAGAGGTTCTCGTTTATTGTAACAACCAAAGAGCATGTAAGTAAAACTACTTTAAATGTTGGGACAACTTTTTTAACTATTCTATTCGACTAGCACATAAGCCACTTGGCTATGCCCGCCTGGGCGGGGTGGGTACGGTTACTTGTAGTTTACATACATACATAAACTCACGCCTGTTTCCCGTTGGGGTAGACAGAGACTAAGGAGCGCCAATTGCTTCGGTTCAAACACACCTCTTTCGCTTCTTCCACAGTCATTAGTCTTTTCATGCACGCTCGTCGGTTACGAGAACTCTATTATAGTTTCTATACAGAAGAATTTGAAAAAAGTGAAAAATGTAATATAACTCCATTCATTTAATTACTTCAACGACTTAAAATATCAAAAGATCTGCTAGGGGAATATATTTAATTGTGGCATTGTCAAACTGTACATAAGAATCAATATACATTCAATTATAACACACCTAGTTGTTTTCAAACCTTTTTATTTTTACGTATTGCGTTACAAATAATTTTCACATGTCGCATCGTAAACTAAGGTTTATTAAAACAAAATGCATTAATAGAACTAGTATCTGATTTTAAGTGATGTGCTCCAGATATACTCACAACATCAGAAGAATCATTGTTGCGTAATCGTCGAGCTGCAAGAAAAGGTATGGGGATTGAAAAGTGTGGGGATTTCTTTTATTGGCTTCGAAATCTGAACTTAAATAAAATAAACTTTATGATGAAGACAAGTTGTTATGTCATTCTAAACAATCTAGGTATTGAAATCGTCTTTTGTAAACAAAACCCTAGGTCATGCCAGATTTTCTAATATTATTATTACCTAGCCAAATAATCACATTCTCGCAGACACGTACGACGAATTATTTAGATTCCTTGGAATCTAAATAATTCGTCAACAAAACAGTTAAGCTAGCTTGTGAAAAACCGTAATAATTTTCGAATCGAAATTATCGACTAAAGCGCAACTACCAACGCTGAAACAGGAAAATAAACGGTGTCAAATGTACTCGTATGTTCAAAGCTTTGCACCGAAATTGCTGCAGCTAAATATTTTGTCGCCACGAAAACCACTAACTACGCGGAAAATTTCGCTCCTGAATTTCGTCGTTATAGCGCCACAATCGCCTCCGGAAGTGTTCCGCCTCGTACAAGTTCTTAGCCAACAAACAATTTCAAACGATCGTTTACTGTATAATTATGAAAAAAATTAGGCGAATAATAAGGGATACGGAAGGCTACTTATGCACGAAATGTAAATTATAATTCTTGTGAAACCTTCGTCGCGCTGTCGGCGATTATTTTTCAAGAGTCACGTTCCTGGAAGCTCAATGTAAAGAAATATAAATTGTAAAAAAATTATGAGACGACCTGGAATTAATGGAGGAGAGGAAGGCTAAAGTGGAGTGTAAGTCTTTTGTGACCGCGCCACTGAACTCAACAAACACGCTCTAATAGAAAGAAAGAAAGATGATTGATGATGATTTTTGAGTGGTAGAGCCACGCTGTAGACAGTAACGTCTATAGCACGAATGGGCCGGCTCGACCGGTTAGATAACACTGTCTCACAGAAAACCGATATAAAGTGGCAACTTGCTGTCGCGTTTCGTTCGGTGAGTGAGATTTCCGGTGGCCCATTTCCCCCCTCCCTGTCCTAATCCCTTTTCCCTCCCTTTCCATTCCCTCCTTTTAGGTTGGCAACGCACCCATGATTCTTTTTGTGTCTTGGGTGTCTATAGGTGGTGGAGATCACTTACCATCAGGTGACCTATCTGCAATCGTATCGTAATCGTCAATATCGTTTGCCAATCTCTGTTATAAAAAAAAATATAGAAAGAAAGAAAAAAGAAAGATAGAAAATCCGTTTATTCCACAAACAATAAACAGAAAGACTATAAAATAAAAAATAAAATATATTAAAAACCAAAATTAATCCTGTTCAGAGCCGACATGACCATAAAAAAGAAAAAAAAAATACACCAAATCTTCTTTCGAAAATCGAACGCAATAAATTATAATGCGACCTTTTTATAAATTCCATGTTATCAAGATTATTGTGAAAATTTATTTCGTCTCCAGAGAGCAGTCTTGACCGTTTAACCCTCATGAATTATTCAAGCAGATGCAGACCAACATCTCGACTCGATATCGCTCGTGGAATATGACCAAAGTGGTGAGAAAATGGCACACGTAACAAATAAGTTTTAAAATAATATTGTTGTAATGAATACAAACGATACATCCAATCATTAAGTTATGATAACTTATTTTTACTTTATGTAACTTATAAATATCGATAAAATTGGTTGACTTTTTAATATAATTTTAAATTAAATGTTACAATGGTAACTCCACATGCAGACAGAATTATTTAAAACGCAATTATTTTAAGAGATAAGAATTGGACTGAATTATTATAGTTCTAAATATATGTTCAGAAATCATTTACAGGATAAATCTTGTTACGATTTATAATTTACTAATAAATAAAAAGTCATAAATTATTATTCGTACAATACCAATCACAACAGACCAACAATAAAATATACCTGTGGTGGATAGCACTGAACAAAATTTGATTAGAATAAGAATCAAAAATTGGACGGCTTATAAAAAAGTTATTATTATTAAAAAAAAACTTGTGTCAGCTTATGTTATAATAGTAGATATTCCTTTAGGAAACCAATACGATGTCAGGATACTTAATTTTGATATTCAGTAGCTTCGTTTGTTTAAAGATAAATAACAATTTACGCCCGGCCACTTAAAAGTGCTCCAGAACAATTAACATACATACATAGACTCACACCTTTTTCCCATTGGGGTAGGCAGAGACAACGGTTTTCCACTTGCTACGATCCTTACACACCTCTTTCGCCTCATTCAGAATATAAAAACATTCAGTAATAAATTAATTTTAAAAATATTTTTAAAATCTCAAAAATACATTTTAAATACCAATAAAAATTAATAAATTACCAACAACACTTTATTTTATTTACAAAGATAACATAACTTTGTCAATATTTTTTATTATTGTCACACATATTTTTATAATCTGCACGATGATTATGAATAAATTGTAAATGTAAATGAATAAATTTTATTTGAAATGTGCTGTAAATTAATTAATTAACAACGTAGGCACTTCTAAATGAGCAGCTGATGATTACAGCCGGTGTTCTTGACTGGCTAATGATCCAACGCTTCTCGTGCCACGCAACAGAGTCTCTTGGCTATCCATAGGTAGGCTACTCAGCTGTTCTTGACTAGCTAATGATCCAATGCTTCTCGTGCCACGAAACAGAGTCTCTTGGCTATCCATAGGTAGGCTACTCAGCTGTTCTTGACTAGCTAATGATCCAATGCTTCTCGTGCCACGAAACAGAGTCTCTTGGCTATCCATAGGCAGGCTACTCAGCTGTTCTTGGCTAGCTAATGATCCAACGCTTCTCGTGCCACGCAACAGAGTCTCTTGGCTATCCATAGGCAGGCTACTCAGCTGTTCTTGACTAGCTAATGATCCAACGCTTCTCGTGCCACGCAACAGAGTCTCTTGGCTATCCATAGGCAGGCTACTCAGCTGTTCTGGACTAGCTAATGATCCAATGCTTCTCATGCCACGCAACAGAGTCTCTTGGCTATCCATGGGCAGACTACTCAGCTGTTCTTGACTGGCTAATGATCCAATGCTTCTCGTGCCACGCAACAGAGTCTCTTGGCTATCCATGGGCAGGCTAATCAGCTGTTCTTGATTGGCTAATGATCCAACGCTTCTCGTGCCACGCAACAGAGTCTCTTGGCTATCCATAGGCAGACTAATCAGCTGTTCTTGGCTGGCTAATGATCCAACGCTTCTCGTGCCACGCAACAGAGTCTCTTGGCTATCCATTGGTAGGCTACTCAGCTGTTCTTGACTGGCTAATGATCCAACGCTTCTCGTGCCACGCAACAGAGTCTCTTGGCTATCCATGGGCAGGCTACTCAGCTGTTCTTGGCTGGCTAATGATTCAACGCTTCTTGTGCCACGAAACAGTGTCTCTTGGCTATCCATTGGCAAGCTGCTTAGGTGTTCCTGGCTTGCCAGAGTTTCAACACTCCTGGTGTTCCGGCGATTGTAGCCTGGGTGAGTGGGCCCTGTGCTTTGTCTACCTCTGGATATGGTATGACTGCCTCCATGATAATGACCGGGTGTACCGAGACTGCGTGCATACCGATTAAACCCTAGGCCTGATGACTCACTAAAAAGCAGCGCTAGGGCCAATCCCAAAACCAGCACCAGTTTCATTTTAATTAGTATAGTGAGAATACTTATTGTAGAGTGATAGTTAGACAATTATGCATGGCAATTTATACATAATCTCAAGGAAGTTAGGGGACTTTTCTGAATTGTGTACAGTACCTACTATCATTAAAATAACGTATATTCGATAACCTAGTGACCGTGCATGCACATAACTTGTATAATATCGTTGCCAGGTCAGCATGAATAATATGACTTGCGTTAGTATCTAGTCAAGGGATGCTATTTTGCATTTTATTTGAAGCCTTACTTAATATTATTTTAGTAATATTAGTCTTTGATTTTATAAGGGAAAACATATATTTAGCAATTTTTAACTCATTTGTACTTGCAAAATTTTCAATATCAAATAAATCGAACATAGTGCATAGACAATTAAAAAAGAATAATAATTCTTTGTTATAATACGATAATTTATTTATACTGAATATCTAATTACAGTACAATACAAAAATATGAATTTGATTTAGCTGAACCACGCGTTATGAGTTAGTTACGTCCTGCGTCGCGGCTTCCGTTAGACGTAGAGTGACTATCGCCGTGATGTTTGCTGCTGCGGGAGTCAAAACTCCTCACGAAGCGCTGATGATGCTCCTAAGACGAGGGCTCGCTCACACTGCGCGCGTACCGCCTGTTAGGTTCCAGCTTCATATCGTCGATGATCGTGGGTAGCACAGGATGGTCGCCGCTCACCGGAGTTCTGGGGTAATTATCTCCTTTGTACAGCCATAAGGGTTCGTTGTTTACATCTCGCACTGTTCTGATAATGATGGTCTTCTCTGTAGGAGGTGGTCGGTAAGTAGGGAGTATAATAGGTAGATCTCTTCTCCAACAGGAGGACCCTCCCATCAACACAACCGCGACAATGCCTATCACGTATACAAAGTTCACCATTTTTGTCGTTAACTTATTGGAAATGAATGAGAAACCGAGATACATCGGCTATTATATACCAAATATTTAAGGAAAACAAATAATTGTTAGGTTAAGCGCGCACTGCGCTGCGATAAGTTACGGTGCGTTTTTAAAACCGTATCAAATATCGCGTTAGTTGTGGTTCGTGTACTATGGTAAAATTTCCACTGCTTTTGCCATTTAAATCGCGTTCTAAGTAGATACATGAACTACGAAACCGAATTACGATTATTTAATTAGTGATTCTTAGCTTTGCGACATTAGTTAAAATAATTTTATTTCATATTTAATTAAATTTTACATCATAATCATTATAATAAGTTTGTGTTATTATTATATTAACTTATTTGTGCTGCTTGTCATTGCAACTGTAATACAACAAGATTTATGCTTAAATTACTAGAGTTACACGGGCTGTAGGATAAATAGAGATAAGATGTGAGTTACACTTTATCTCGATTTATCCTACAGCTCACTCCTAGCTTGAAAAAAAAGATTTGGGATAAACAGAGATTTATCGTGGAGCTGCAAGTGACCCTAAAGCGGATATATCAAAGGCTTAGATTGACATACGACTTAAAATTCTTTGGTCAAAGGCTTCTACCAGTTAACTTACAGTTATGCAAAAATTGAAAACAGTAGGCGCGTTTTAATATTTAAATTGAATATTATTCAAGAACAGGTAGGTAATCATGGCCGCTGGAGTGTTACCGACTCCGGCGTTTTACGTTTTTCCCGTAGTGGCGTTTTTTCTGTTGATTAAATCCGATGCGAATTTTGAGAGGTATAAGTTCTGAGATTTTTACCGAAAACCGCAGTGGGCTCTAGGCCTTAGATAGGTACTTGTAGATATTTCAGAAAAGGGGATAACCCTGGATTGTGTAGGTACAGCAAACGATGTCGCAATTATGTATTATCGTTATGTGTTTTAATTATAAATTAACTAATGAACCACGTGTTTCCCCGTATTTGTTTATTAAGGTTACCTACTTAAACTAAGGATTGATAGTTTCTATTTTTGTTTAATACTAGTTGTTTTCCTCCGAGTCTGCTGCCGTAATAAATCATTCCACTTGATCAAAATTGATCCAGTGTAGCCTTTGTCGTTCAAGGATATCGTAAGGATAGGTTTTCAATAGTAGAGTAATTTTAAAATCGATTCAAAAGCTGAGCTTTACCTAAACATACTTGATTGAGTGGTAGAGCCACGCTGTAGACAGTTACGTCTACTGTACGAATGGGCCGCTCGCCCGATTTGATACCATTATCTCATAGAAAACTGACGAATAGTGGCAGCTTGCTGTCGCGTTTCGTTCGGTGAGTGAGATTTCCGGTGGCCCCCTCGCTTTCCAAATCCGTCTCCTATCATTCACTCCTTTTAGGTTGACAACGAACTCATGATTCTTTTTGACTCTTGGGGTGTTTATGGGCGGTGGAGATCAATTACCATCAGGTAACCCATCTGCTCGTTTGCCAGTCTCTGCTATAAAAACAAACAAACTAACATCTTGGTGGCGTAGTTGTGAGGCAATATGTGCTGTCCTGAGGTTAGTTGAGGTTCGATCCCCAGAGGGAAATAGGCTGGATGAAATTTATAATTTTGCATCATAACTGGAACTTTGAGTTTCCCAAACCTTCTTTCACACATACACATAACACATGTGTATGTGTGAAAGAAGGTTTGGGAATTTTCAATTAAATATTTTTACACATACTGTTTTCAATCTCTGCATGACCCTGTGTGGTCATCTGAGACATCAGCAGGGTTACCACCACCTCTTATAGCAGTATTATTAAAATCGTTCTTCGTTTGTTTTGTATGGGAATCGGTACAAGTAAAATTATAATAATACTGCTATAAGAGGTGGTGGTAGCCCCCCTGGACGGTAATCATACCGCGCACGCAATACAACTACGCCACCGAGGAGTGAATAATATCAATTTCTTACTACCTGCCCTTATCCCACCTTAATGTGGGGTCGGCACAACATACTTTTTTTAAGTATGTGGCAGAATTGATTTGGCTTAGTTTTTGCGACCGGCTGCCTGTCTGACGTCAACCCCCTCTGGAGGATCCAGGCCCGGCCAAATTAAATTAGAAATTTCGCTTTCCCGACTTGGTAATTGAACCCAGGACCTCCCGATCTACAGGCCTTATATGCTGCCACTAGACCAAGGAGGCGACGAGTAAATAATATCGATATGTACCAATATTTATCCTGTCATACACCCCTCTTATTTTCTGAATGTGGCCTGTACCCAAATTAGGGCATCGTAATATGTAAAGTGCCTTTGGTACGATATTATTTATTTTCTCCCCACATTTATTTTAGTTCAGAGTAGGATCCGCAAGCGGCGCTGCTAGTAAAATGTATGGAAAAATCGAATAAAAAATACTGGTGCCTTCACTTCACTCATAGGAAAAAATCACATTGTTTTGTATATGAATCATCATATTGACAACATAAAAAATTTAAATATATTATATTCATTTATTCAATTTCAATAGGTAATGTACAATATCGGTAATAAAAATATTGTATTTGAATATGAAACTAACGCTAGGTAACATAAAAATTATTTTGGATAGCCGCAGCAAAATAACTTGATTAAGAAACTATGCGTTGCGGCGGTTGTACCCTGGATGAGTAGCGCCCGTGTCGCGGCTGCCGCTAGACGTGGAGTGACTACCGCCGTGATGTTTGCTGCTGCGGGAGTCGAAACTCCTCACGAAGCGCTGATGATGCTCCTGAGACGAGGACTCGCTCACACTGCGCGCGTACCGCCTGTTAGGGTCCAGCTTTATATCGTCAATGATTGTGGGTAGCACGGGATGATCGCCGGTCGCCGGAGCTCGTGGGATGTCTCCTTGGTAAAGCCATAAGGGTTCGTCACCGGCATCCCGTCTGGCCCTTATAATCACAGGTCTCCTGGGAGGAGGTCGGTAAGTGGGTTTTATGATGCGCACATTACTTACGAAACAAGAAGCTTCTGCTATTAGCACTAATGCTATAGTGCACAACAAAAATAAAGACTTCGACATTGTTATCGTCTTCTTATGCAGAGAATGAATGTCATCTAATCGAACATCGGTTATTTATACTCGTGTTTAAGGAAAATATTGTCTGAATCTTCAGAAAAAGGAAAGAACCGTGCGTTATGTAAATATGTGCCTGCGAAGATAAGGACACACAATGACACAATGAACTTGTACTTTTATAGGTATTTCAGTAGAGTTCATTGTTGTTTTTATTACTTGTAGTAAGAAACTATAACTTAGACAAATACTAGGAATATTCTTTATTTACACTTCACTAGTAATTGTACACGTTTTATTCACCCATATGACGACTTGAAAAACTAGCGCTACTTATTTCTGTACCTCAAGGCATACAACATCAAACGCCAAAACAGGAGATACAAAAATATGCGCCGCTAAACTATGAATCCAATACTGGTTAATTTAATTAAATTAACAGAAATTATTTAATAAATACACCCAACAACCACACTCATAGTCCTGACCCCACACTAGGTGCAACCTGTATCGTGGGTATCAGAAACTACAAGAGACTTTCGGTCTCACAACACCTACACCCGAAACAAATATCTATGGGCCACACAAACATTTGTGTCGGTGCGGGAATCGAACCCGCAACCTCACGTTTCACAGCCGGCTACTCGCCCGGTGCGCCACGGAGGCTGTCATTTATTTATGTACATATTCAACATTATGTGTTTAATAATTAACATTATAAAGATCTAGTTTTGCACATCTATCGGTGTAAAAAAATAGTATTTTGGAAAAAATGGAGTTAGGTACTATTTTATCCCTCTGAGGCACAAATTTGGTTAACATCATGATAAGCTTGGTTAATTATGGATCATATATTAGTTATATTTTCGTACTGTTTTATGAAAATATAAGTTTACATTCCTACGGTCTGTTTGATTTAACATGGTTTGAGCTATATAGCCGTGTTACTATTAAATAATTGGAAGATAAAACATTAAAGTCCGAATAGTCAAACGTCACTCAACTTTAACGGCCTCTTATATTGATTTTCGCCATACAATTTTAACAAATAAGTGGCGGCCTTAAACGTCATAAGGCGAAGTGTATAAGCAATTGGCGGTAAGCAATACACACACATGCTATAACAGGGACCGGCTATTGATTAGTAATACTAATTAGTATGTATAGACTGCCTCGGTGGCTTGGTGGTATTTCGGTACGATTACGGTTCTGACGTCTCGGGTTCGATCCCCGGGACCGGCAAAGTGATATTGGATTTTTCCATATCAGCCCGGAGTCTGGAATTTGTGCCCGATATAGCGATAGGCTCGCCCCCTATCACATCTGGGACGGAACTAAGCTCGGCGAAATGTGGGTGTTCTAGTTCACTAGTGCGCCTCTGCCTACCCCTTCGGGGATACAGGCGTGAGCTTATATGTTATGTTATGTTACTAATTAGTATAAAATTATGATATAATTAGTAATAAAATTATGTTTACTTACACCTATTACTATACCAGGAGAATTAAGGATGGGTTGCTGATGTTATGTAAGGAGTATGACGAGTAGTCGGGTTACAAAAATGTCAGTACAACAGTATGTCAATAAAACTTTAAAAACTGGTTACAAAAATCGGATCTTAACCTTTACATGGAACCGCTCGTGGATTATGCTTTATCGAACACAGAAAGTATCTTGAAAATCGGTCCACATTTCTTGAAATATAGTGTAACATACATAAAAATCCCGACGAAATGGGGACTACCTCATTTTGAAGTCGGTAAATTACAGCATACCTACTATCATTTAACGTTGGTTTTCTGTGACAGAGAAAATGACCCAGTCGAGGCAGTCCATTTATGCTGTCGAAATTATCTACGGCGCCGGCGTTCTATTACTTGTTAAGTCATTATAGATATTGATTTGGAAATTTTTACTTACTCATAATTCGTAGTAGAGTATATAGACTTATACGTAGAATATAGACTATGGACCCGGAAGTCCTCCGTTCAAATATCTGGTAACGTGATTTTTCTAATATAATTTGCTCACTTTTATAAGCATATGCTGCAACATGCTTATAAAAGAGTGTTGCAACTTACACCGACCCCACACAGAGTAGAATAAGAGCATGTGGAAGAAGTAGAGACATATATTATGAGAAATACTTAGCGAATTCCACCCATACTAGAGTTTTGTCCCATGATAAAGACAATAATCATTCAAGGAAATCAAAGCATATAATATTGATTTAAATCGTTTGAGGCTTTCAATCAATTACCATTCTCACCAGGCTTTACCTACACCTTTACTATTGTGATATTACAAAGTATGCATAAATAGAGGACGAAAATGACGGGATAGAGTTCCTTAAATCATTTTAACCTCAAGGCTCTCTATCGGAGTCTGACGGTATCACTGGTGTTTATCTATGTTTCGCAACTAAGGTAGTTTACGAGTTGACGTGAATGCAATAAATATATTCAAACAAAAAAAGTAGAAAAATATAAAAATATTTATTGCAAAAACAATAAAGACTATTTATTTGTAACATAATTATGCGTTGCGGCGGTTGTACCCCGGATGAGTAGCGCCCGTATCACGACTACCGCTAGACGTGGAGTGACTGCCGCCGTGATGTTTGCTGCTGCGGGAGTCGAAACTCCTCACGAAGCGCTGATGATGCTCCTGAGACGAGGGCTCGCTCACACTGCGCGCGTACCGCCTGTTAGGATCCAGCTTTATATCGTCAATGATTGTGGGTAGCACAGGATGATCGCCGGTCGCCGGAGCTCGTGGTATATCTCCTTGGTAAAGCCACAAAGGTTCATCACCAGCCTCCCGTGCTGTCCTAATAATTATTGGCCATCTAGGCGGCGGTCTGAAGGTGGGCAATATAATTCCTCCGTTGTTTTTATTCCAACCGGAGGATGCTGCTGAATGCACCATCGCCACAACGCTAAGTACGAACACCAGCTTATACATCTTCGTAGTTCTGTCTCTAGAATGAACGACAATATTATGGCGCATCGACTATTTATACTCAATCGCTGAGGAAAATATTCTGTATCTTTAACTCCAGAAAAAGGGAAGAACCGTGTTTTATGTCATCACCTACACGCTTTGTTTAAGACAATATACATATATTTATCATTGTTTACCGTTATTTTCAATAAAGTATTGATAACAACCACAGTAGACAAAAAACCAAACGTGACGTTTGATAACGCTAAACATTAACGCTAATGGTTTTTGTATGGAGTTGCCACTGGCGTCCGAAAAGTCACGTGACTGTTGACAATCTTGATTCATACAAAAAACATTAGCGTTAAATACGCCTAGCGTTGTCAAACGTCACACTTGGTTTTTGTCTAGGGCCCCAGACACCATGATTATGCTGTTGGTATTTTCTTGCAATAACTATATGTAGGTTGAACCTGTCTAAAATTTCAAAAGAAAAGGATTTATAAAACTATGTAGAAGTAAGAAGGACACTAACCGTAGCTCGAGTAGAAGTCTTTTTGAATCTGCGACCGCAATCGTCAGAAGTGTCAGGACTGCCAGGGCGGCCTGCCTGAGGTGTTTGATCCGTAGTAATATCCAAGATTGATCGATCCATCGTGTGGATGTTCTTGTACTCTGTGTGATTATTTTACATTACACAGAATATTTTACAACAGAAAAATTACGGGCTGTGAAAATTTTACCTGATGAGAGAGCGAGAGTCCTTGTATATCGCTTTAGAAGTATTTATTCTCGGCGTATTTAGAGTTTAACATTTTAGTTAACATCTCAGTGCTAACTGCTAAGATAAGATATCAATTAATACCTAATATTAGTTCGTAGCTAAACTCGTAAAATAAATAGACAAATATTGTTATTATTTTCCTGTTATCGAAAATGGTGGAATAGGGTATGTACCGCAATTTCTTGACCTTAACACGTATATGACACAAAGAGCGTGATGTACCTACTTATAATAATGTAATTAATGAAGGCGGAGAATTATTCCTATTTAAATTAAGTAGGTATACCTACCACTCATGTCTATGCTATCATTATAGTCAACGGTAGTTTTGATGTATGAAGTTTGATACGTTGGTCAGTTGCGCAACTATAAGTACCATCTGAGGCCCGCGGCAAATTCATTGGATGGGCCCCCCGTAAAAATCGTCACGTTGTAATTGAATTTTAATAAATCACCTGAATTAGTTTAAAACATTATATAAGTTCGCGGCACCCTCGGGCCTGGGGCTCGTAGCATTTTGCCAGCCCTGCCATTCTATGGTTCCACCACTGACGTAAGTCCATGATCCTTCTAAACATAGGTATTTCCCTCGCTGTTTTGAAGGTACGTAGCTTTCTTTCTATTTGCCCTTATCCCACCTAAATGTGGGGTGGGCGCAACACACATTTTCAAGTATGTCGCAGAAAGGATTTGGCTTAATTTTTAGGATAGGCTTCCCGTCTAGCATCAACCCCACTCTGGAGGAGCCAATCCTGGACAAATAGTGTTAGATAAACATCCTACCAGACCTGGGATTTGAACCTAGGATATCCCGGTTCACAGTCCATATACACTGCCGTTAGACCAGGGCGACTAACAAGGCAACCGACTAGGGCCTTGTTCTTATATTTTGGTTGGATTATTGGCTTGTTACTTTCATGCATTTGATGGATTCTTAGTGTATTTAGGTAATAACAGCTTTTAAAAAATATTGCCTTTTACTCAGTTAAGCATTCTACTCGATGGATGCGACTTTAAAGGATGGAACCTATCGTGTAAAAAAATTCATAGAATCAGCAAAAAATAATGCTATCTCTTTTTTACTAATGGATGTCAACTCAGGTAAAGAAGGACCAATATACAAGTGTCGTTCCTACAGACCCGCATCCGTCAATAAGCCACGCCCCCGGGCCAAAGTGTTAATAATACGGCAGCAGGAATGGCGGTCTAGTGACGAGGGGCGTGATTCATTGCGTATATTATCGATATCGATAAAATGTTTTATTCGTTACTTCATGGTATTTTTTTTCATTACATACTTATTATCACATCTGTATGCCATAAGAGAAGGCAGAAACTAAGATTTTTTAAATTCGTATGATTAGAAAAGCTTTAGTGCGCTTAGATAACGATTTTTATAGCAAAGATTAGCAAACGATTTTTTGAGTTGTTCTCATAATTGATATTGTCATTAAGTTAATGTTTAGAAGTGGACATTCTGTGGCTTATGATTATATCATTGAAACTAACCGTGCCAATAATACTCTAATATCTTAATTAAATAATGAACATAACGTTGATAATCCTAAATAAATTAAATAAAATCAAGTAATAAATAATAACCGTACAAAAATATTCACTTTTGAACATTTATGTACTGATTTGTAAAAACAATACAAAAATGTTTATCGATAAAATTATCGACTATATTACTTATGAGCACTAAACTTCCGCCATCTTTAGCTGACAGACTGCTGCCAAGGTCATGAAGATGGAACATGGAAACGATCTCCTCTCTCTCTTTAACTAAGCAATCTCATTGTCAAATCACAAATGTCAAGTGTCAACACTCAACTGTCAAAGTAAAATTGATTGCGGGGTTTCGAAATGGAGAAATTAATTTATTTTTATTTGTAATTTCGAATTGTTTATTACAATGAGTGTTAACTTAAAAGATATATCTCCAGCCATGGGAGACGGTCAAAACGGCTTAAATAGTAATACTTTTTTTGTATCCTTCATAATATTATATCCTTTTTTTGGATAAGTCAAAATAACATCGAAATTCATAATTTTAGGTGAATATGAGATGCTGAAAGCTATGTTTGACTTCGAAGCGACGTTAGCGAAAACGTTAAGTTTCTCCGAAGGCGAGTATTTTTACTTGCAACAGACGAACACGAAACAGCGTAACTGGTGGCATGTTGTTAATAAGAAAGGTCACGTTGGATTCGTTCCCTCTAATTACGTCGCTACAGTCAAGGTAATCATTGAACCTATTACTATAATAATTATCCAAAATATACATTAGTCATTCGTCATTTGTTCAATAGGTGGAGCCTGAGTACTTCTTGGCATTCCTAAATGATTGCATTCAAAATTTGAATGCAAACAATTCCATGCCTCAAAAACATGAATTGTTGATAAGATTGATTGAAAAGAGGAAGCAAGTCCAGATGTCCATAAAGCCTCCGAGTAAGAAGCCTCCAGCACCAAAACCACCTCCTCGTCTTGATGAGAGCACTCCGCCAAACGGTGTATCTCCGTCATTTGATCTGAGACCAATAGTGTCACGTCAACACATCTCGGAAGAAAGGGAGGTGATGCAGTCTCCATCAAGATCAGCCAATAATATCCCTGTTAAAGGTGAAATCGTATTTTTATTACATGCTTTAAATATTCGCTTCAGCAGTATGTGTCTAGGTAATGGAATCTTTCATTGTGATTTACAACAACAGATGTCTAGTGAACATGAAAATTGGCACACATATTAAGGCATGATGACAATACAATGATTTAATAATTTTGTATAACAAAAAAATGAAATGTGATTCACTAAAAATTAAGTCTCTGGTAAGACAAGGTACTAATATCGATTTTGCAGAGACTAAAAATGTGAAAATAAATAATAGTTTAAAAAAACACTTATATGTAGAATACACCACACAAAAAAACGAATAGAAATTTTCAGTACAAACGGTTTATTCTTGAGTGATATAAATAATTGTAAAAAAAGTGTAGGTATATTCATAAAAGTAAAGTATTTTTTATAATTTAATGAAAGCACCCCACATTTTTGCTCAAGAACAAACTTTTTACACTGAAAACTTGCTTTAAATTTTTTTATGAGGTGTGTAAAATTAATGTGTTATAAAAGCATGTTCTTTTTTTGTAAAAAGGCCTCAACCTATTTTGTATTATGTAATTTTCATGATACAAATATCTTACTTCAGCTTTCTTAAAAGTAGGATGTTCTTATTATGTCTGTATTTGACAGCCCCCGTGGCGCAGTGGGCGAGTAGCCGTCTGTGAAGCGAGAGGCCGCGGGTTCGATCCCCGCACCAAGACAAATGTTGTGTGGCCCACAGATATTTGTTTCAGGTCTGGGTGTTGTGAGACCCAAAGTCTCTCGTAGTTCCTGATAACCACGACACAAGACTAGTATCTTAGTGTGGGGTCAGGACTATGTGTATGACTGTTGGGTGTTACAGATCCTACACCAGTAGGATATCGAGGAATAAATGCTATGGAGAATAATATGGGTTATATTTTCACCAAAATAAGTATTGTTATAATAATGATACCTGCTGTAGAGATAAGAATTCCCTATATTTTAACAATCTGCATACAGACGCTCATGCCTGTATCTCCCAAGGGATAGGCAGGGTTGAACTAGAAAACCCACATTTTGCCGAGTTTATTTACTAAAAGAGAGCAAGCCTATCACCATATCAAGCAAAGGCATATTGCATGAAAACCAAAAATAATAATATTTGGAACTTAGTTTGTTTCATAATTGTTTTAAGATTTTATTGGTTCTAATAAGACAAGCTGATTAGCTATAATTATATTTGCTATAGCAAACGTCCCCACCATAAATACAATATAAAATCTATTAAAAGTCTTTCACAAGTAATAATACCTCATACTGTATTCAATGTACCTGTGAAATAAAAATACAGAATAATTAATTTTGTTTTATATTCACTTTAGATTCTGATGATGTCCAAAATAATATTTCCATCAGTAAGACATCCAACCAACTGTCTTCTGACACTGACAACCAAGATGAGAGTCAAGACAGTAGCGAGAGTATCAAACCCAACGCTATCTACGAAATTGTACAAGCTGTTCGCAAAGAAACACAACTCAGCCATGACATGTCCAAAGTTGCTGTTGAAACTGTGCTCATTGCTTTGAGAGTAAGTTTATTTCTTCCTAGTTTTTGACAAACATATAAGTAATATAATTATTAATATTAGTTTGATATTTTTGATTCTTGAACAAAATATTGACAAATCATTTTGTAAATACTAGTAGGTATAACAAATAAATGACTTACTTAATTTTACCAACATTTGCCCCCTTAGTCATGTGTTCTGCAAACTTTTTGTGTTCAAGGCACACCTAAGAAAGCAAAAAAAAACGGAGGCACATCATACTGCAACACCCAGTATATTATCAACAAATCATCGCTTTTCTCCCATTCGGCAATTTTGTTTTACGATATGTTGCCTCATTTTTTCAAGGCACACCAACTACTGGCCACAGTATACCAGTGTCTTTACCGAATACTGCCTTAGTCTATCTACAATGTTCTATTAAAGATACGTAACACTTCAAAAGATAGATGGTGATAGAATCCGTAAAAATAGTTTTATAACATTCGCGTAAACTTAAGAAATCAGTACTTCAAAAGATTATATATTTTTCATTACCTATATGGACCTCCATATATTTTCACAGGAATTTCTTCCTGGTGGAGCTGCAAGATCCATAATAGATGCTCTTCTTCGAGAAGCAAATAGTAACATAACATGTCCAAAAAACGCGATAGATGCTGCTCCGGATGCCCTTCGAATGATGACTGCTCTGAATGCACTTTCTAAAGCAGCCAATGATGCACAACAGAGAGGCTGGGCTCTTCACGATGACGCCCATGATATACAAACGCAACTGCTGGAGCTTATCTCTGTGATGGTATGTTATTTAATGTTATGAAATAAACATAATGGATTCCTTTTGCAGTTTGAGTTAAAAGATGAAATCAAAAGTTTTGTTAAGCTGTCCTGGAGGGTTACCACAACATCTTATAGCGGTATTTTTTTTGTATAGGAAACGGTACCAGTGATATTATAATATTACTGCTTTAAGATGTTGTGGCAACCCTCCTTAACTTTAATCTCCTATACAGTTCCTCTCAGGTTTTTGGAGAAGGCTATACTGCCTGTCCTATAGGGTTCAAGATTTCTTCATAGCTTTCTACCTGCCCTTCATCATCAGCCATAGGACGTCCACTGCTGAACATAGGCCTCCCCCAAAGATTGCCAGATCGACCTGCTCTTATCCCACCTTAATGTGGGGTGCGCGCAACACACTTTTTCAAGCATGTTGCAGAAAGGATTTGGCTAAATTTTTACGACCGGCTGCCTGCTTGACGTAAACCTCGTGTGGGGGATCCAGTCTCGGGCAGATTTCGTCACACCACCAAATTAACAAAATAGGTTTGGTGGGTACGCACTGAACACATACTTAAGTTTTTTGGAATGTAAATAGATATGCGAAATGTTACTACGATTATGTTTTTTTTTAGTCAAACGCTGATGTGAACATATGTCAGCATGTCCTAAGCAGCCACCGCTATGGTTATGTTACTACACTAGTGCAGTATTATCAAATGGAAACACGGTGGCCTTTACGTCAACTGTTACTGCAGGTAACACTGATTTTTTGTGGACGTTTTGACATGATCTTTTAAATTCAAGATTAGCAAAATTTTCAGTAGTACTTGTGCTGGAGAGTAGATGACTGATTTTATTTGCAACATTTTGAGTAATACAGCCATGCTGTAAAGTGTAGACAGTTACATTTACAGCATGAGAATTTACGGTTTGATGCCACTGTCTCACAGAAAACCAAGGTAAAAGTTCGGTGAGTGACTTTTCCGATGGTCCAAGTCCCCCTCCCTTTTCCAACCCCTATACCCCTCCTTGTAGGATGTCTGTCTTCGGCGTCGATTGCCGGTGGAGATCACTTACCATCAAGTGACTCACCTGCTCATTTGCCAGCCTCTGCTATAAAAAAATCATTGTTACTTAATATTGTGCAGGCCTTTGGAGTTATGTGTGGTTTGGAACGCACAGCCCTAGCAACACTGGCGCTGTCAGCTCTGCCAGCAGAAATCGCAAGAGACATGCGCGACAACCCTCGAGCGGTCAGCCGTCTCTCTCACTCAGCTCTGCTGTTGTCTATGGTCTTATCAATGGGCGACAAACTGCCAGTCACACACTTCGAGCAGCTTGGCCTAGAATTTGCCCAATTCTTACTAGAATTATTAGAAAACCCACCAGAAACTGATGTCGATGAACAAATACCAGATTTGTTCTTAACTCTACTGCTGGCTTACAACCTACAATTTGAGAATCCTTTCGACAATATATTGCTGAATGCGTTAGAGACGTGGGATATAGCCAAAACCTTTTGCGAGAAAATCCTGTTGTTACTCAATCGTGAAGGTATGTTCGATACTTGATGTGAAATATATTTTGTGTGTTAATATAAGTCTTTCGCTGGATGCAGGCTGCTTCTAACAGATTGATCTGGAAATCTTTGGGGGAGGCCTATGCCCAGCAGTGGACGTCCTGTGGCTGATGATGACGATGATTTCCAATACAATTCTTAAATACACACGGGAGCAAAAAAATCGACTCAGACCGGACACTTGCACTAAAATGTCTATAACACAAAAACTATAACTTAAAATCAATATTTTCTTTTAGAACCTTAAAGTTCAAAGCCTCACCTGCAAAATCATAATTTAAATATGGTAGTCTCATTATTCAATTATTCAATGGGCTGATGTGATTGGTCAACACAAGATATTACACTTGTAAGTCCCATACTCATTGTGTGTTTATTAGTCCCATAAAAGACCAGCTGTCAACCTAATCCCTATCAGTTGACCTTTAAACGTCACCCGGTACACATCTGTTTAATTACGAATAAAGAATATTACCTGGAAATGGCCACAACAAGTGAAATGGCGGCTCAAGTGGTTGCCTTGTTAGAGGAAGGCAAGACACAACGTGAAGTTGCTCGATCCCTGCACATGAGTCAGTCTGCTGTTTCAAGGGTATACCGAAGATACCAGGATATCAGAAGCTTCAATAGGAGAACAGGTTCTGGCAGTAAGCGGTCTACGTCAGAGAGAGATGACCGATTCAATGTCCGCACTTCATTCAGAAATCGGGCTCTCACTGGCGTTCAAGTTCAACAACAACTCAGAGAAACGCGGGATCTGTCTGTCAGTAGGTGGACAGTGAGAAGACGACTCAAGGCAGCTAACCTTACTCCAAAACGACCTGTGAGAGGCCCCAAATTATCCCCAGCCCACCGTGCAGCTCGTCTTCGTTTCGCTAGAGAACACGTTGATTGGACATACAATCAATTGCGCTCCGTATTGTTCTCTGACGAAAGCAGAGTCTGTCTACACGGCAGCGACAGAAGAGGAAGAGTGTATAGAAGGCCAGGAGAGAGATTTGTTGATTATCTATGACTTTATTAATCTAAGTCAGAGACGTAAAAATGACGGTTAAAATGTTGAGTCGATTTTTTTGCTCCCGAGTGTAGATCGAAGATTTAAGAAGTAATATTGGGTGTCGATTATATGTTAACGTTTTAGGATTACCGTTTCCCTTTAACCAAGATTCTTATCCCATGACATTCTATGGGTTTCCTCAGAAAACACTGACAAGTTCACTCTTTTCTTATGAACTATTGTAATCTCGCTATAATTCCAGAGGATCCAGTACATATCTTCGATCATGAACCAGCTCCTGCTCATGCAGTGCTCAAACTGGTCATTGATTTGTTCAGTCGCAAGAAAACCGCCGAACATTTCTACACTAATGACGTCAAAGTAGCCATAGACATCATTGTAAGGCAACTCGCGGATCTTTCTCCCGGGGATGCGGTATGTTTCTGCTATTTACTCGACTGATGATGTTAATAATGTTGATTCGTGGGTTTATTTAGCAGTTCACCAAGATGGCTTAATACCTACGAGTTCGTCTACCAACTTCTACCTTAAATTCTATAAATTCTCAGATAAGCAGGTTTCCTCGCGATATTTTTTTAATCGATAAATCATGCGATAATCGTTTTAGTACCAATAATTATTTCACTATTATGACATACCTACCTCAGATATCTATCGATAACTATTGCTATTGATATAATTCTTTTATCGATATTTTCCTCCACAGAGACGTCAACAATACCTGAAGATCTTGCAAGGGATTATACGTAATACCGAATACGGCGCCCACCTTCATCGTAGAGACGACCTGCTTCGCTGCTTTGCTCGTATCTTCTGCGAAGAGAGTGACGTCAGTCGTGAAGATCAAGCACTAGTCAGGGCGATATCGAACGAATTCCCGCAGTACTTCAAGGCTTAAGAGCTAAGTATATTCAATTTTAATCGCGATAGTAGGTTCTTTGTGTCCTGTGCCATGTGTGTCGGTATCGATAATTCAAACTTGCCAGTCTAACTACATACCGAGCGATATTGACGGTGTGGCTGTCACTATAGACTTCAAGGTATAGCGAGATGAATGATTGACCAGTCACACATTTCAAAATCTTCCATCGTACGTGACAACTGAAGGAATATTATAAAAAAAAATATGATTTGAGAAAGGGCGCGACTAACGAATGAATAGTCGATAAAGAAATGTGTCGCAATTTCTCGGAAACGACGTTAAAATTCGTCGTTTGATAATTTCCTTGAATCAAACCGCAAACCCAATGAATGCGTTAATAAACAAAAACCTGAAGATCACTTTGTTATGAATAAAAACTACTGCAATGCATTGCAGTGCGTTTTCGCCACGAGACACGATTAAGTGTAATTTTCCGCAGTACCTTCACTGACGTCGTATCGTTTAACCTGTTCAAAACAGTGCTTACACACTGCCACATGACAGAAGAAATTGACGAAAGTGACCGTATGTCCCCAGGTGGATTATAATTGTGTTTAGCTTTTGATTCTTATGATCATCAACCTCAGGATGTCCACTGCTGGACATAGGCCTCCCCCAAAGATTTCCACACCGACCTGTCGCTGGATGCAGGCCGCTTCCAATAGGTCGGTCTGGAAATCTTTGATTCCTATATATTCATATTAAAACACATGAAATGCAAATATTAACATTTAAATACTAAGTATGTATTAGTACTACTAATACATTTAAATACTATACTACTTTATATATTACTAAGTAACTGCATCTCCAATGTATGTGTACATTGTAATACGAATGCAACCAAATGTTTTAAAAATAGTAATCGGTTTATTATTAAATACCTTTAAAATAAACATATATATGTTACCAACTTCATAACGATTTTTAAAATTAATGAGGCAAATCAAAAGTATATGTTAAGTTCATAGAAAATATTACCTTTAAAGATCTCTATCAAAAATTGTGAAATAATGTTAATGTGAATATTTAATAATGCAACAATTATTTCATGCTGTATTATTTCGATTTTGTGGTTTGTTTAGAATATACTACATTTTTGTCTGTAGGATAATAGGATCGAGTATTAGTTTGCAGCTAAACTATTACAATTATAATTATTTCATAGTTATAAGCTATGGCACAATTTTTAATGTAATTTTAAACCCAGTGTGCATGGTAGAAAATGTATACTAAAGTACGAAATAGCGTACACAATTTTATTAAAATGCATGACAGATAATATAACAATTACAAACAAAATTGTAAAACAAGTAATTCTTCAAATCTTTATCTATATTTAAAAATTTCTATAATAGTTATTGTATATTATATAGATAGATACATTATACAAGTTAATCCCTAATATAACCTTTTTAGACGCTGAATGTAAATGTAAAATAATTAAGTTTTTGTGGGAATGTGTGTACGGAAATTCTAAAAAATTAGCGCATAAAAATATGATGTGCCATTTATTTTACCAAAGACTACATTATGTTTATTCCTAATCACAAACTGCTTATTTATTAACATCAGTCAATTACAATGCTTTAAGTCTTCGATCCAGTATTTTGCGCATTTATTTGACATTCCTTTATTTTCTGATTTCTTAAGTTTACGCGAATATTATACATTGAAATAAAACTTTACGGATTCTATCAGTCTGACCCGTGACAACGAAGACTGCAAAGCCTTCGAAACGTCGGGAATAAAAATTAGTTAAAAATAGTTTTATTCCTTTATTTAACATACTATCAGTATTAGGTGAGCTATTTTAACATTTGCAAGCTTTATTTAATTCAAAATCAAACGGCAAGTCTGCTGAACGAAATTTTACATTCCCCTGCGTACATATATAATTATGTATGCACTTTCTTTCTTTCTGCCTGGCGTTATCCCGGCCTTCTGCCATATTTATGTATGCACTAGACAGGAGAATGTAAAATGTATTAATTAATATTGGAAAATATAAATAAAATTTTGTGGTAGTCATTCTTTCCTACATATTTTAATCAATAGAACAATGTAACATATGATAGCACAAAGCATTTCTCTCTATAATAATAATATAAATGTTATAGTCGACAACACTATACAGTTCATTTATTGTTACTCTACGTACAAGCGATGTAGATAGCTGACTATTAAGCAAAATGTTTGTTTATTGCTAAATATTAGAGGTATCTTGAAGTAATTGCATTTGGCATTGCTTAAGTTTATGGGCGGTTGCCGCTTACCATCAGGCGGACCGCTAGCTCATCTGCCCACTTTGGCAATAAAAAAAAGTAAATATCGGTATAACGTTAGTTACTTACCCACCCCTCTGCGCTTCCGGTCACCTTTCAGTATTAAACAAAATGAAGGTACAAAAATATTATAATATTTAACAACAGAAGCCACTCACGATGTTGTTGCAGCTATATCGATAGTTGCCACATCGATAGTTTACCTTCAATATCATGCCTCAATGGTACTGTAAATACTTAACTACAGACAATTCAATCTATACCATAAACAGCATGTCTAAAGAGATATCCTTTACTCTATCGAGAGTTTAACTGATATTAAAGCTTAAAAGTTAGCTATCGATAGCACATTTATCGATACTGCTACAACACTAAGAGTGGGGTAGCGTCACCTCGGGTGTTAACAATCTATTGCGCCTTAACTGCTGCAATTAATTTACTACAGAGCGGCCATGCAGATTGAAAAAATCTACCTTAAAACGGACTTACTATAAGCTTAGTATCTCACTATTTTAAAATAGTATTTTAGACGAAAAAGTATTTTAGTATATTCCATTGATCGAAATAAAAAAAATCGGTTTAGCAATAAGACGCACTTTTCTCAACTAATATTGTATATGAAAATGTTTAGCTAGGTACTTTAACATTGAATTATGCTCTCTTATTAGGTTACATTGGTGTTAAATATGGCGCCATTATAACATTATCTCGTGATTGTAATCCTTATTACTTATAAAGCTATCAAACTACGAACTCATCGAGTGTGCACACTTGGCCTAATTTGAGTATTCTATAAATATTAAAAACGATGTACTTATAAACACAGATGCAATATTTTTGCTAGTCGATGTTGATTATATCCATGAAATGTTTAAAATTATCGTAGTTTATTGGAAATTAGTGGATATTTTTTAAACGTTTAAGCCATATGATGTCGACGATTTCAAATTATAATATTGTAGCCGTTTACGGATTTAAATATTAAACGTTTGTAGTTACAACAAATTCTCGCTAGATATCATTATAAATATATTGTAATGTTTTACCCATAATATTGGTGATTGCTTGTAGTCTATCCTCATGTTAAAATATTCCTCGACCAAAACTTCAGGGTGTGTGTAGTCAAAAACGCAAATTCATTATAAATTATCTTAAATATTATATTAAAAATTCTACAATGTTTCTGTAATATTCTAAACATAGTAAACATTTTAATAAATATGTAGCTACAAATTCAATTTATCTGCATGTGAAAACGTTCAAATGATGAAATATTATTGCGTGTATTATAAAAATATTAGTAAATCGATTTATAACTAACTCAATACTTAAAGAATCTAATACGACGCGCATCATAAAGAATTTTATGTACAGTTATATCTAGGTAAAGGCAATTAGATGCTTAGATATGTCTATTATGTCTATATAGTACAGGCGTAGGGATGAGTGACATAATCTATTATGTCTATATAGTACAGGCGTAGGGATGAGTGACATAATTACCCTCCTTCGAGCAGTGGCGTAACTATACCATCTGAGGCCCGTGGCAAATTCATTGGATGGGCCCCCTGTAAAAATCTTCACGTTGTACTTGAATTTTAATAAATCACCTGAATTAGTTAAAAACATAACATAAGCTCGCCTTACCTCGGGCTGGGGGCCCTCTCGGGCCAGGAGCTCGTGGCATTTTGCCAGCCCTGCCACCCTATAGTTCCGCCACTGCTTTCGGCGGTCGGGTAAAGCGGTTAGCCAAAACAAAATGAACTGAAAATGAATGAAAGATGAGTGACGCGCGTCATGTTATAAGGTTTCTGCTTTCTCTTACTCATTTTAACGTTTTCTAAAGTAATAGGGATGACGTAATATTTCACATGAATGCACAAAGTTACAGCAAATATCACAAAATATGCAAACTTAGTGTGTACTTATAATTGTTATATATCACTCTTTCAAAGTTATTCAATGATATTTGCATTATCGAATATTGTTGGCCTAATATTTACAAAGGTGCAACAGGTTTTACATGCTTTTGTTTGGTAAGGTGCTCAAAATTGCAGCCAAATATTATTTAAATGTTTGCTTGTATCTATATTATGATATTTTGTATAGTTATGGTATTGTACTGCGATATTATAAAATAATATTTAAAACGTCATATTGGTATAAAGTGATGTATCTTGTAATACATGAAGATTATTATTTTGGCTCCTAAAACTATTTGTTTCAATATAGATAGAATCATGTAACAGTGGCGAAGGGTGAAAATATATAAAGGGAAGCCGATGCTAGTTTATCTTTAAACTAATACTAATATTTATCGGACATTTCGGCAAAAGTACGCCATAAGGAATCGTGTTTTATGAACTCTTCGCCACTGTATGTAGCATTAGGCTCTTGAAAGCGTCTTATGAATATTATATTGAAATATTATTTTAAAATCTAAATAAATCGCAGATTTTACAATATCGTATGTTGAATTGTGTGTTACTTCTGGAGCAAATTGTCTCTAATGCTTCAATTAGTTATCGACAGACGATTATTTTCCACGCACACATACACACACACACACACACACACACACGCACACGCGCACGCACGCAGACACACACACACACACACACACACACACACACGCACACACACACACACACACGCACACACACACACACACACACGCACACGCACACACACATACCCACACGCACACGTAACACACACACACACGCACACACACACACACACACACACACACACGTGAATACATACGTACATACACAAAAATATTTAAAACAATATATATTTTGTAATTGTTCCAGTTTTTTTGTAAACTTGGGCGTTAATATCTGCGACACAGTTTCTAACTAATGCAGATATTACCGAACATGATGTAATTTTAATTGTACTGTTCATTATTCGTACAGTGGCGAAAGGTCCATACAACTCGATTCCTACCGGCTTACCTTTCTGGGATTATCAGCTTGAGAAATAGGTATTAATTAAAAGAAAATTCTAAATTGGCTTCCCTTTTAAAAAATTTCATTAATTCATTCATTAATTATTCTATTCACTCAAGTGAATGTAATTTGCTACTGAATCGACGGAAAATAAGACTCTGTCGAATAATTATACTTAATATTCTTTAGAATGAAGGTTGTCAAATGAATTATTAAATAAATAAAAGTATATTATCAATATCTGGTGCAGCCATTTTCTTTCATTTTTACTTAACTAAAATTTATTACCTACCTTATTTAACCACGGGTTGGCAAAAGTAGTATTTTATAAATAATCACATGTTTAAAAACTTAACGGCCCTACTTCAAAATTTATTCTATCGTGACCAAATTCATATGGGATCACCCTTGGAATAAGCTCTATTGAACACAAAAATAATCTTAAAATCGGTCCACATTTGGCAGAGATATCTAGTAACATACATAAAAAAACATACAGATGAATTGAGGACCTTCTCCTTTTTTGAAGTCGGTCGATCAGGTTCAAATTAAAGAATTTAAATATACTAAATAGAAAGTTAAAGGAAATAATTATGTTTTAAGAAATAATAATCATAATCTTTCTTACTATCGGACAGGTAGAAAGAAAGATTATGATTATGATTATCCCACCTTAATGTGGGGTCGGCGCAACACACTTTTTCAAGCATGTTGCAGAAAGGATTTGGCTAAGTTTTTACGACCGGCTGCAACCTCACGTCAACCCCCTCTGAGGGATCCAGTCCCAGCCAAATTAATTTTCAAAATTAGCTTTGCCCTGAGAATTGAACCCACGACCTCTCGGTCCACAGCCCCTATATAGAGTCACTAGACCAAGGAGGCGACAGAAATAATTATTCATAATATGGGGATTAATAAAACAACTCACCATTAATACAAGTATTTTAATGTACCATATGAATGCCGTATAAATATTTCAAAATTTTAAAACAGTGATAAAATTTATATAATAACCGATACAACTGTAATTAAATAACACAACTATGTACGTGTATAAATTATATTTCATAGTTCGAAATTAGATATAGATCGATATAAACTTATCTATATGCAACTTATTTGAGTAACGGGAAACAATATAATATTTTTGGGTGACTTGCACCACTATTACTAACCTAGTTAGTCTTAACCTCAAGTTAAACATAACATAATCTCACGCCTGTATCCCCGAAGGGGTAGGCAGAGGCGCACTAGTAGTACATCCACATTTCGCCGAGTTTAGTTCCGTCCCAGATGTGACAGGGGACGAACCTATCGCCATATCGGGCACAAATTCCAGACTCCAGGCTGATTCGGAAAAATCCAATATCACTTTGCCCGACTCGGGGATCGAACCCGAGACCTCAGGATGGTAATCGTACCGAAATACAACCACGCCACCGAGGCAGATATATTAAAGTTAAATTGGAATAATAATGATTTTTTTGTCATTCATATATTTTCTGTAATTACATTAAATATAATGAATTACATGTCATTCATTTTTTTTTTCAATTTAACTTGAGGTTAAGACTAACTGTAGGTTAGTCATAGTGGTGAAAGTCACCCTTAATTGATACATTTATAAGCAGGTACCGTATTAATAAAATTCTTGGTGCGTTGTCAAAATAGCCTCAGGTAATCATAAAACTGCCTGAATAAAGTGGCGTACTCTACACATGTTTTTTGGAAACAAAACACTAAAAACACCTACGCAAACCAAGGGTTTTCATTGTCTCCTGCTCATGTAACAATGGGCCATAGACAAAAAAAAATAGAATTTCCATGTTTTGTGTATGTGTTTTGTGTAATGTTTTAGTGCAGGAGACGCGGCTTTAGTTCCACAAGAGTCGATCAACAAAACAACGGTTAAAGGTTAACGGTTAAAATCTTATCTTAAAGTTGGCCCCAGCATTCGAAAGGGATCCAGTCTGGATTATTTTAAATGCGTTACTTCGGAAACAAAATCTGTAAATAATGTAACATGAGTTTTTGCCATATGGCTACGGAGCAGTCAAAAGGACCTACTTACGAATGCAGTCTTAGTACTTTAGGCCAACCATGAGTTTTTATTACTCACTAGCGACTCCGTAAA
This sequence comes from Clanis bilineata, assembly GCA_036417725.1. Lineage (NCBI taxonomy): Eukaryota > Metazoa > Arthropoda > Insecta > Lepidoptera > Sphingidae > Clanis > Clanis bilineata. The sequence goes on along the minus strand of CM071146.1, from coordinate 7,419,891 downwards.
ATATTGATATGACAAACACCTGAACGCCTCTAGCGGTTACGCTGGGAACTGACGTTTTCCATACAAATATTTTACGTCCTCGCTCGCGTACATACGTGCAACAAACTCATGGTTGAGCTACTGATTATCAAAAGGAATGTAAATACACGTCCAATGCACTTCGAAACTCTCAAATTAAGTTCCACACTAAACAATAACCCCCTTATTCACAATAACTTAGTAGAGCGTAATAAGACGGCAATAGTACGTTTCATAAAAATTGAATTCATAATCGTTCAATAGCATTAAAACGTTCCAACGTTCGATAGTGTAAACATGGCCCATTCCGATCAGCTGTTTCAAGTTTGATGTTTTTTAATGATATTATTTTTTTATAGTCTAGGACCGCATCTAAAATTAATATATATTTTTATTGATTTTATTGATTGACCAGCCAAGACTTCTTATTTATTTCAAAGTTTGCCAGAGATAAAAATAATGTTTTTTTTTATGTAACCAGCAACATTGAATTCGATAAACATATTTTAGTTCTCTTTTAGCTAAAGTAGGCAAAAGTTGGGTTATACGTTCGATAAGACCAGAATTTCATTATGAATAAGGGAGTATATTTTTACCAATTACACAAGGAAATAATGCAAAGGTACCCTTGTATAAAATAAACACCTTGAGCATTATCCTACTTATCCATAAGACGCTACATGTTTATGTTATACGCGATAATAATTGATTATAGCAAACATATGACCACTTTACACAGAATTTGGCATCTTATGAACACTCCTTATTATACTATCACTATAATAAATATGCAAATGTAAACGGGCTCAAACGATCATCGTCCCGATCAATATTTCTAGTTTTTTGGACGTTGCTCTCTCGATTCATATATAAAGAGAAAGTCGGATGCGTTGGAAACTGCCCAATAACATTTCGGAAATATATTGATGTTGAACGTCCAATTTATAAAAACAGTGGCGGATTTGCAGTTTTGGTCGCCCTAGGCCCAGTACTAGCTGCCACCGTTTCTGGCCTTTAACCGACTTCAAAAAGGAGGAATTCCTCAATTTGTGTATATTTATACACATTATTTATGTATGTTCGTCCACTCGCCTCCCTAGTCTAGTGGCAGCACATATCGGCTCTAGAGGTCCTGGGTTCAATTCCCGTCCGTTTTTTTTTATCCGAGCATTGCAAAATAACCACACAACACCTGATGGTAAGCGATGTGCGGTTCAAAAATACCAGCAACCACCTACAAACCTTGTGTCCGTACACCAGTATCATGCCGGCCTGCATAAATGTTTCTTCACACTCCGTTTGAAGGACCCAATGATGTAGGAGAGAGGGAATACGTATGTCGGCATACTATTCACACACAGCTTCACGGCTTCACGGTACGGCAAAGGTAGGAGTTACCGAACTTCTTACGGCCGGTTTCAATAAACAATCTCAGTTCGAATGTGCTGATAGTTTACAAAAATTAGACAATAAGAACACAGATTGAACATGACTCCGTCAAATGACTTGATTTGATTGGTTCATAATTGCAATCTATCTGCACTCTAAACTGAGATCGTTTATTGAAACCGGACGTTAGTTTTAGTTTACTTTAGATTTGTGGTTTCGTATGGCCCGGGCCTAGTCCGCCTTAGGGAAAATCCGCAACTGTATAGAAATATCGATGCGCATGCTGAATACATTATAATACCTACTCTATCACATACTACTTCTATCGAACACTCGCACGTTACATTTAATTAGATTAAAATTTATATACAAATTAAATCTAATTATGTCCTTAACTAAACCTACGTAGGTTACATGGTTACCAGAAGTAGGTACAGTATGGCCTCTTCATGTCTTTAATGTGAATTTGTTCGTGGTTTGATTATGTGTTGCAATCCGGTTACTACGACCCACATCACTCTCCCAAAATACAAATCCTTCACTAAAACCCTACTTAGATGGACAGTTTATAGCTCGTTCAAGAACAGTAAAACATTTAATGGTCGCGTTAAGATATCAGCAGCCCGTGCAGGAAAAAATCTGAGAATCGTAAATGTATTCGAGCTCGATGCGCGTGTATGGAATTTTTACATATCCCCGAAGAGGTAGGCAGAGGTGCGCTAGCGAACTAGAACACCCACATTTCGCCGAGCTTAGTTTCGTCCTAGATGTGATAGGGGCGAGCATATCGCCATATCGGGCAGAAATTCCAGACTCCGGGCTGATAAGGAAAAATCCAATATCGAACGGGATCCGAGACCTCAGGACGGGAGTCGTACCGAAATAAGTACAACCACGCCACCGAGGCAGTCTGATGGAATTTGTATGAAATATTAAACAAATGTCATCAGTATGCACCGAGCTTGATACGTATTAGATTGTCATATTCCTGCTATGGCCGCTGAAAATAAGGATCGTATGCCGAGGTATGTTAATATTTTTTTTCTGTGAACTCTAGTCTCTAATGCGCGATAAACTTTCCATCCAAGTGGAGCCTAACTTTATCCTAAATATGTCACCACAGAACAGCGAGTACAAGTATGAATGAAAACGAATGAATTCAAATAGAATTAATCGTTACATTGCATTTAAAAATGAAATACTAATATTGTAATAACCCGTCGTATGTCTTTTTTGTTACAATTGATACGTAACCGCTCATATAATATGACAGAATAAAACAATTTAATATCAGTCGAATTAATTATGTCAAAGACGGAATCGACGTATAATTTTGTATAATAATAATAATTTCACAATGGAATAACGCACAACCGCAAGAACAATCAAATTCAATATGTCACCACAATAGACTCTGTAACATAAAGTTAACGAATTGAGCTAAACAATACTTTATTTATAACTGAAATATATATTCCAAACAATATTGTTTTTTAAATATTTTTGTTTTATTTAGAACTGGAAAATCATTCGAGTTTATGCTTACGATGATGATTCTAGTGATCTGATTCGTGTCTTTGTTTGAAGCATAAAAACGAGTATACAAAACCTTTAAAAAATTGTACAAAATGTCGTTTGGAGACAAATTACATAGCTAACTGTTGATTTAGCGAAACTATAGAAGTAAATGATTTATAATTTTCTAATTTTATCAAATTGGTGTTATTCAGTTCCTAATATCCTCATTTAGAGAAGAAGTACTCATGGCATTGCAACGCCATCTTTGTTACTATAATCTCATGCGAGTATTTTGTGATGAATGTTTACAACATCGGCGCGCCCATCGACATGTTTTAGGGCCTATTTTCAAGTCAGATATTTTTATCTGAAGCATAATTTTGTTTTGACAGGTGCTGTCAAAACGCCAAATTATTTCCTTGATAAAATTATATGGCTATTGAAATTACTACTAGCTCTTAGTAAATCATAAAATACGTTAAAAATTCTTTTAAAAAGTCGCATAATTTTAACTCGATAACGTTGACATTCGTTGAGGGCGCTGTATTCGAGGACAATATTTAAGCGTATATTGCGCAGATTTCTGTATACATGATTGGTTCAAATGTATACAGAAATGTACGCGCTTTCAAATAGGACTATATGGGTGTAACACCCGAATACTGAAACACTACTCACCGTTAACGGCTAACATTGATTTGCGTCATACCACTTTGACAGATAATCCTCAAATGACATAAGACGGCCTCAAGTGCGTGAGTTGCGCTCCAGTATTCACGGGTTTCTTGAATGAACTAATAATTTGTCGCCAAACAGTAGGGTTGTTGGAATTGGTTGTCCGGTCAGAGTGGGCAGGATGTTTAGCTGGGGTGTTGCGCGGCGACCTTGCGCACGCGGTATCCTCCGGTGCCGCGCACTGTGTAAAGCACTACGATCGCGACCGCCACCACCGACATTCCGATCGCGTTTATAATGATCGCCTCGGTTGACAGCGCCGCGTATCCCTCGGCCCTGCACACCGCATGCTCCAAGGTTAGTATCATGTACATTACATACGTATTAGTTATGTCTACCTGCATACCTCTCCCTCCAACTAATTAATATATTAGTACCCTTTTTACACACTAGTAGTAGGTAAACTGAAATCGGCTTTCCTTTTGAAAATCTTTACCCTTTGCCACTCTTATTGCCCAAATGGATTACATGCAGATTACGTTTGACAACCCCATATAAATAAAACTTGCGTTTAAGGGGAAAAATATTTTGAGAAAATTACACATTTTCTGAAGTAATTTATGGAAAGAGATTGTTTTTTAAACTTTAACTATTGACTGGTGAAAGGGTTAATCATATCAACATACTACCTGTTTTCCCGTAATCTCATAATAGGTATATAAAAATCTAAAATATTAGTAGGTATGTGGATTGGATTGCTATATGAGATATTCTGGTAATAAAAAGAAATAAACCGTAGAGTAATAATATAATTTAAGGCAAATTTTTCAATAGCCAGATAACTTATCTAGGCAATAGTTTAACATTTTTAAGATAAAACATCTGTCAAAGCAAGGAAATTATCCCTCAGATAAAAGCTATCTGGCTATTGAAAAATCAGCTGTTAGTAAAGTTTTTTTTACAAACTTTATAAAGAAGTGTTTTAAAGAAATGAAAATTCACAAGCAACATTCAATTTTTGATGTACATATATGTAAAATGTATGTATACCATGAAAGAAATATGCAACGAGCTTTAGATTAACCTCTATAACAAAAGCATGCATGTAGCACAAACATTTCAAAGCCATGCGATGTGTATTAGGTGCGAAAGACGAATAAAACAAAACAAGAATGAAATATGAACTTATAATTTATTTTTAACATACATTATCCACAAACAAGCCATTTTAATCCTAACCTACAAACCCTATTTACATTTTGATCTGATACAGACCAAAATAGCCTAACAGTAAAGCCTCGTTTCTGTAGTTCGTTTACTGATTCTATATAAAAATACATTTACGTAACAATTAATCGTATATTCCTATAATATTATATAAATTGTATACTTCCATATCTAAAATACTCATCAATGTAAAACAAATAGGTACAAATTTGATATAAAATGTTAAATCTATCGATTCTGATGTGTTTATTTAAACAATATAGGCCACTTTTGTATGCTTAAATTGCTTACGAACGTAAGGTATATAAATCTTTGAGCCTAAGTTCTAACTTTCAATATTTCTCATCACATTCAAACTCGTATAATCACACACCTAAATAACGAATACATACCAAACGCTAGTAAACTAGTGTATCGCCATGCCTGTACTACAAATGTCAACTTATTTTCAAATACATTTCGTTGGGATCTGTCGATTACACAATAGATTTGACAACAGGGGGGTTACCACCACCTCTTATTGCAGTATTATTATAAACTTACTTGTACCGATTCCCGTACAAAACAAACGAAGAACGATTATAATAATACTGCTATAAGAGGTGGTGGTGGTAACCCTGCTGGTGGTGTTTTCATCTGGGTAGATACCACAGTAATGTCTATTTCTACCGCCAATCAGCATTGTGGAAGCAATGTCATGTTTCCTTTTGTAGGACATTGTAGTCAGTGTAGCTTTAGGTATTATGATTTATGAGACGTCTAATGTCTCACGGTGACGAGAGCAGTGCAATGCTCCCTGGTGTTGTTACTATGTGTCCATAAGGCGAATAGCTTGCTAGTCTCGTCATTCCATTGCAATAAAATTGTGGCTATAATTGTTTCCCTACATTTGAGGTACACGTATGGCGAACAGATAACTACACGCCGATTTTCCATTAGCCAGATATTTTATCAGATATAATTTTAAAGCTTTGACAGATGTTTCATATATTGTCAAAACGTCATAATTATTCTCCAGATAAGTTATTTGGCTATTGAAAAAACTTAATCTACAAATCGACGGACGTCCTCATGTGTACGTCGCGGGACTCAGGTGCGCGGAACTTGTCTCTTGACAAAATGTACATGACGACCGCCAGGATCGCGACCATGGCCACGCCGATCGCGTTGATGATTATACCCTCGTCGGCCATCCCGCTGTATCTCTCCGCGCTGTGGATACGTGCACAATCACACTACACTACACACTAACAGTCATGACATGCGGAGTTGACACGTGCCACAATGATGTGTGAAATTGCAATACATATGTAGGTGTCACGAAAGCGCGTGAATGTGAACGAGATCAATGTTTGTTATATACGGTCTCACTTTCTTTTTTCTCATTAGGGTAGGCAATGGATTTATCTGTTAATATTTTTACAGAGACTAGCAAACGAGCAGGTGGGTCATCTGGGTTCCTGGGTTCGATTCCCAGATCGGGCAAAGATCATTTTCTAATTTAATTTGCCCGGGACTGGATCCCTCATAGAGGCTTGACGTCAGGCAGGCGGCTGGTCGTAAAAACTAAGCCAAATCCTCTCTGCAACATGCTTGAAAAAGTCTGTTGCGCTAACCCCACATTAAAGTGGGATAAGGTCAGGTAGAAAGACAGAAGCTGAGACTAGCAAACGAGCAAGTGGGTCATCTGATGGTAATTGATATCCAACGCCCATAAACGACGTGAGAATGGTCTTGGGTGAGTTGCTGATATTAAAGGAAGGGAATGAGGCCTGGGAAAGGAAAGGATGTTTTGGGCTACCGTAAATCTCACTCAATGAAATGGAACAGCGAGCTGATAAGACTGGTAAGTCTTAGCGAACGCCGACAGCACCGAGCAGCAGTATCGAATTAGTCGAGCCAGCCACGCAAGGTAGGGACAAATGGATCGGCAGAATAATTATGCTTCACGACTATTACAAAGTGTATTATAGTTATTTCAAACAGTTGCAAATTCTTAGTAACGTTAGAGACGTAACCTTAGAGAATATTATTACGCTCTCTATTCACATGCTTTCATGACATATAACTATCATCATAAGGCAAGAAATGTGATTAAAGCTGTATGAAAGTTTGTTATTAATGAATGTTACGTACCCGAGTCCAAATATAGCCTTTTCTGTGAGTCCAGTGAGACAAGCGGCGACGCCGAGGACGAAAGTCAAGATACCGAATGCGGCGTGGATCGGTACCAAAGACGCGCGGAACCCGGCCGTGCCTTTATTGCAGATCAACAAAAGGAGGAAGCTGAAGAAGCCGACTGCGTACTGGAAATCACAACAATGTATATTACACGAACGTATAAAAAAGAGGACACCGCCTCGCCTATAGTTAAACGGACGCCACAGATAAGCCATGCACACAAATGCGCCTCTACAAAAGTGCGCTAAGCTACGCACACACTCAGTCGCTGCCATTATGTGTCGGTAGATCTGACCCGCAGAGAACCCTACTTCACTTTCAATGTTCGTAGTGCTTCGTCCTCTTTTTTCTACATCTGTGGTACATTAGTAGATTAACTGTTACTAAATCTAGTCGCGGGACGCCTGTTTTTTCAAAATATAATAGTGTCTGTGTCCCTCACTGTTAATTTGTAGGTGAAAAAGATTTTTAAATAGGTTCAATCGTTTTTAGAATTTATTCATTACAAACAAAAATAGGAAATCTTCTCTATAATATTAGTATAGATGTACGAGTAGATCTATAAAGTCGCGTCTCCTGCACATGTTTTTTTGTAACAAAACACTAAAAACATCTACACAAAACAAGGATTTTCATTGTCTCCTGCTCAAACAACAATGGACCATAGACGAAAGATTTTAGAAATACCATATTTTGTATAGGTAGGTGTTTTGTGTATTGTTTTCGTGCAGGAGACACGGCTTAATATAAACACATCTAACATTTAAGCGTGTATTCCTGCAGCCCGAGCAGGAAAATTTCTGACAACCGTAAATGTATTCGTGCTCGATGCGCGTCTATGAAATTTGTATGAAATATTAACCAAACGTCATCAGTGCGAGTTTACATTTACATTAGTTTTTCGTGCTCGGGCTACTGATCTCACAGCAACTGAATACGTGCTTATTTTTATTATTATCTGTTACATTAAACTTATGGTCACGTTAATTTAAAGCTAGTTTTATATTTTTTTAAATATTTATATGCTCCACTAACAAATTTCGGCTGTACTCATATTACTATACATTCAATTGTAATATACCCGATCTCATAAATAAAAGTTTTGAATTTGAACTTATAATTCCATACCGTCTAAGGTTGAAACAAATATTAATAATCCACATAAACATTCATTGCGATATGGATTTGAAACGGTAATATATCTTTTGCACAATCTCACTAACATTATTTTCTACAATTTGAATACATTGCCTCAATAATTATTGCAAAATAAACATAACATATTTACTTAATATCGCTTTTTGTAATATTTTTATGGGAAAACAAATTGCAGTATCTGCCAGTCATTTTCGCCGCTTATAATGCTTATCTCATAATTTACCTGTAGTCCAAACAGTCCCATGGCGACGAAGCCAATCCAGCTATGTAGAGAGTAGAAGTTGTTGATGCCTTTCTTGTTGTGGTAGTCGAGGACGGCGAGGAAACCGATCACGATGCACGGGAACGCAAGGGCGTGGAAAATGGCGTGGAGGAGCTTCACGTAAATGCGCCTGAAGCATCGGCAGATGCGGTACAGCAACACAGCTGCGGAGTTAACATAGCAGATATTAAAAATCCATTAAGGGAAAAGCAATTTGATAAGGCCAATTTCGCAGCAGTCAGTACTAAGTGCTATACCGTGCGAGCAATTTTATGTTGAGCAATATTTTTGGGTGAATAACATTTATGGCTGCTCTTCAGTACATTGTAGGTAAGTAGATAGAGAAAGCACTTAGAATTTGTTATCCTTTACTGTTTACATCTGGATTATTATACCTTTTCTTCGTATTTTAAGGCAATATTCAAGAATGAAAAAATCATGAATTCGCTATGATATAAAATAATGACGAATTTTTTTAACGACACGACGAAAGCGAGGACGCCTCATAAGATTTGTCATATTTATAGTTTAAAATTGTATTGTGATATGCTCAGAACCAATAGTTTTCTGTTATGTTCTCGGATGTTCGAGACACTTTCTCTGCTTAAATAGGGTTTATAAACATTCTGTAGATAACAACTTACAGAAACCGCTGAATGTGATGAATCCAGCCACCATAAGGGTCGGATGCAGGTTGAATTGTTTGTCTGGCGTGTCGTCGGCCCACGCATACCCGCCGCGGTAGTAGAACACCCAGAAGATGGTCAGGGCCGACACACCGATGAGGAGGATGGTCGCTAGGGTTATCACCAGGGCGTACTCGCACCACTCGCAGGCGCCTCTCTCATGGTCGTCCGATTCGTAGGACCGGCTGCGTTGCCTGCACAAATTAAAATACATGTAGTCATACAATATCTTTCTTTCTTTCTTTCTACCTGCCCTTATCTCTAATCACCTTAATGTGGGGTCCGTGCAATAGACTTTTTCAAACATGTTGCAGAAATTATTTAGCTTAGTTTTTACGACGGGCAGCCTGCCTGACGTCAACCCTTCTAAGGGGATCCAGCCCCAGGCAAATTAAATTAGAAAATTTGCTTTGCCCGACCTGGGAATCGAACCCAGGACCTCCCGGTCCACAGCCTATACATACTGCCACTAGACCAAGGAGGCGACCAAATAAAATACATGTTAGTCACACAATATCTATGATGTAGTTTTCACTTTAGATTTACATTTATTTTAAAGTCAAAAAGTTTTTTGTTATTTAGCTGTTGATAATACTGCCTCGGTGGCGTAGTTGTATTGCGCGCACAGCACGACTACCGTTCTAAGCTCTCAGGTTTAATCCCCCCGGTCGGGAAAATTATTTAGTTTTTCTGCTTAGTTTTTAGAATTCGTGTCCGATATGCCTGCATAACCTCGCCCCCTATCACATTTGCGACGGAAATAAGCTCGACGAAATGTGGATGTTCTAGTTCGTTAGATCGCCTCTGGCTGCCCTTCAGGGATAAAGGCCTCAGGTATGTCTGTATGTATATTAATAATAACATGCTTGGTATGTTTTAGATGCCCTTTGAGGCTAACTACCTAGTTATTCATATTAAAAGCACTCTACATACGAGTAAATGCGTACATAGTTAGCTAATTTTTGGTACCTAATTACCTAATTTTGAGTCAAGTTTGAAGTAAAATTACTATTAAAATAATAATGTGAGTAGCCACATCAACGCAAAGTTCCACAATGTTTTACCCACAGACATGTTTTATCTTTATTAGTATAACAAGGTAATATCCTAACTTATCCATGTAGAGATTCAACAAAATGTTGAATCTCTCCCCCAGGTAAGATACTCACGTACCAACGTGAAATGTTAAGCGCATAAGCCACTTGTCTAAGCCCCCTGAGCGGGCATAACCCAGAGTCTAATCAATAAACATGCCTCCTAACTCCCGACACTCGATTCGAACTTGACTTCGATTCAGTTTCATTTATTGACATAAAATTCCACCGAAATCGAGTTAAAATTGCGTTAATTAAAAAATATGAAATTAGCGTAGATGGTAAAATAATTACATTAATAATTATGTTAATATATTGATTATTAAAACATTAATATGTTCATCAGCACTATTAACATTCAATTTATGACGTTTGAAAGTGAAAATACGGCAATTTATTATTAGAGGCAAAGACATCCTACAAATTAGCTAGGCGAATTAAAATTGCAGACAAAACTCAGATTTGCATAATTTCTACCTACATTACTTTTATAAGAGACGGTAGAAACATTATCTAAAGATAATAAAATAAATAAATAAATATACCCAACAGAGTAGTCAACACACATAGTCCCGACCGCACACTAAGATCGAGTCTTGTGTCGTGGGTATCAAGAACAACGAGAGACTTTCGGTCTTACAACACCCAGACCCGAAACAAATATCTGTGGGCCACACTGAAATTTTCACGGTGTAGGAATCGAACCCGCGACCTCACGATTCAAAGTCAGCTAATCGCCCACTGCGCCACAGAGGCTGTCGTAAGATTAATACAAACTTTTTCTGAAATTTATTTTAATGCATCCAGAGTTACGGTTACAAATTAATTGTTGTGGATGAACGTCATCAATATATTATACTAAAAATATACCATTAGGAATCTTTAAAGAGCTCACAAATTAAAATACATAACAAATGCGACTTTGTCGTAGAATTTCAATCATAACTGTTTTTCATTGTGTATTTACTTAATATTTTTATGTCCCATGATTATTTATAAAACCTGAGGATTTCTATATCACGTACCACAAAAAAACGATTTTGTGATGAGTTTATTTGTACATAACCCTACTGATTACGGCACTGGCTATCAAAGTTGTGCAGCCAGACCACACAAACGTGTCAGATAGCGTGAGATCATTCATTCGACGTCGTCGACGACGAACTCCGGATGCGCAGAGACCATGTCACGGAACGATGGGCTATGGAGCCCTTTAAAGAGTATCTTGTTCCATGTATTTAAGATAAATATACAAAGGATGAACTTGCTTGTTACTGAGTAAATTGGCACCGACAAATTCGCTTTTTTGTTGCAGCTGTAGGGAATTGATTGGAGAGGATAGTAAGTAAAAGCAATCGAAAACGAATGAATCTGTCGAGAAGAGTAATAGGATTCTATGTGATTGGACACCACTCAACAGTCCCTATAGTCGTTTGGTGTACAAAATCTATATCTCCGTGATATTAGCTATAAAAATATTAGTTTAGGATCGAAAAGTATTATAAAACATCATATAAATTGTAAAAACAATATCTTTATTGGAAGTAAAGAGTGCATTTCAAATAATCATAACAATAAGTATCTTTATTGTAACTTCTAGTTCTTATCGCGTATCTTCTTGGACTACACGTAACATAACATAAGCTCACGCCTGTATGCCCGAAGGGGTGGGCAGAGGCGCACTAGCCAACTAGTACACCCACATTTCGCCGAGCTTGGTTCCGTCCCAGATGTGATTGGGGGCGAGCCTATCACCATATCGGGCACAAATTCCAGACTCCTGGCTGATATCCAAAAATCCAGTATAACTTTGCCCGACCCGGACTATACGTGACTTATAATATGTATTTACTTTTTTAATTATCTTAAACTTACTAATGATAGTTACAAAACATTAAGTTAACATCGGGCTAATTGCGCAGTATCCTTCTTCATTAGCCTGCACGCTTCATTGAGTTGTAATTTGTAGTCGTACTAACAGTCTACCAGCCGAACTATGTACAACTCCTAATTAATTTTTAATTAAGTTTACATTGTCGATTACAACTTCCGATGTCATAATAAATGGCATAGCGAAATAAAAGAACGCAAATGAAATCAATTTGTTATCGATTACGAAACATAATTCGGTTACACAAATTAATAAATTAGCTTTTAGTGATGTTTATGAATGAAATCGTGTACGCGACGTCCGTGAACTATGTTGTAAATCGGATTATGAAAATAAACTCTTCGCGACACGTCCGGTCGTTACGCAGGTCGGAAAGGTCAACGTGATTCATTGAGGATATTAATTCGAATCTGTAAGACAGTCCCTCGACGCGGTGCAGACTGTAGACTTGTCCGCCGGACGCAATTAGAATTTATAATCATGGACGTATAAAAAAGAGGACACCGTCTCACCTACGCCACAGATAAGCCACACACACAAACACGCCTCTACAAAAATGCCCTACGCACATACTAACCCTCAGTCGCAGCCATTACGTGTCGATAGATCAAATCGGCAGAAAACCTTCCTCTACTGTCAATGTTCCTAACGCTACGTCGCGTCGCCTTTTTTCTACATCCGTATTTATAATTTCCGAGGGAGGGCGCTGCAGTGCAACGTTTAACAACGTCTCTGTGTTTTTCCTGACTAGAAAAATAGATTAACCTGAAGAATTCGTGCAAATAGTGAACATAAGTTAAAAACAGTGATAATAAGACGTCTACAATAAAACAAAAAATGTATACGGATACGTAATAGTGAATAAACAATGTGTGAACAGTGATAATACAACAATCTCACAAACTTCCTCGGAAAGTGGACGATAAGTATTAAAAACTAGTGTGTGAAATATAGACAGACGGGAAATTCGGCAAAGACTGTATAGCAACTTAAACTAAAGGAAACATTACTAATGAAAGCATAACCTAAAAATAAATAAAACAACGCCAGATCATATAGTACAGAAAAATAAAAGTGACATCTATTGTAAACCTTATGAACTGCATGAAGTAACATCGATCTATTACATTAACAAGTGCACTGCGCAGCCGCTAGAAGGAAATTAAGTTAATACAATACTTTACCGCAAGAGGACAGGATTCACAAATAAACATGGAACAAATTACGGAAATGTTAATAGTATTGCAAGCAAAATTTGATGAACAAGCAAAAGACATAAAAGATATGAAAGAGAGTATTCCAAATAGTATAAACAAAAACATAGACGATAAATTTATTATATTAGAATCCAGACAACAACAATTAGAAAGAATTGCAGAAGAACAAGGACAAAAAATTCAGAAATTGGAGAGAATTATAAGGAGGAAAAATCTGATCTTTTTCGGAGTAGAAGAGACAGAAAATAGTTACTTTAGCTTGCAAAATAAAATTGTAGACATAATTAATGACCATATGAAAATTGGTTGCCAAAAATCAGATATTGAGTACATCACACGTTTGGGGAAAAAATCCGAAAAAGTTAGACCAATTACGGTTACCTTTTCTACTATGGGTAAAAAAATCGAGTTACTCCAAAATAAAAAAATGCTTCAGAACACTACTTCTTACTATATTAAACAAGATTTTCCTCCTGAAGTTTTAGAAGAGAGAAAGAAACTTAATATACAGCTGCAACGCGAAAGAGATCAGGGACAAAAAGCATATATTAAATATAACAAACTAGTAATTTTACCATCAAACAAAGAAATACAACATGAGAATCAATACGACCGTCAAAAGAGAATTCTGTCGCAATCCCCAGAACCAATAACAGTATGCAGTAATAAAAATCAGAATACCTCTACTTCTACAAATCCAAGTAAGAAAAATAAAATACATACATATTTGGTAAAAAATAAAGACTCAAGTACAGACAACAAAAATCTGTCATACCATACTACAGAAAGCTTGTCAATTTCCAAAAAATGACATAAATATACGACCTCCCATAACAACTCTACAGCAAAACTCCCGGTTTGTCTGGTCACCACGGGAGTAAAAGACCAAAACCCCCCCATCATATAATAACGAAGAATTCACACAATCAAAACTTCATATATGGACACTCAATGTAAGAACGCTAATGGAGGATTATAAAATTAGCGAATTAGAACTGAGCTTAAAAAATCATACTTGGCATATTATAGGACTGTCGGAAGTACGACGAGAGGGTGAAGGCTTAGTAAAATTACAATCAGGCAATGTACTTTATTACTATGGTATTAAGAAAGGACAACATGGTGTAGGTTTTTTGATAAATAGCACAGTCGCACACTGCATAACTGAGATCTCTCAAACTTCCGGAAGAGTAATTAGCCTGCATTTTAAGTATGGAAATACAGCCTACACATTCATTCAAGTGTATGCTCCAACTTCGGGTGCTGAAGATACGGAATTGGATAGATTCTATTTAGATGTAGAGACTGCCTACATTAATGCAAACAGCAACAGTAAATACATCATGGGCGACTTCAACAGTCAAATTGGATGTCGCAAAAGCGGAGAAGAGTACTATATGGGTCGATATAACTATGGAACCAGGAACGAAAGAGGAGACCAACTAATCACTCTAGCACAATCTCTTAATATGAAAATATCTAATACGTTTTTTAAATGTAGAGCTAACAGAAGATGGACGTGGAGTCACCCAAACCAAACAAATAAATCTCAGATAGATTTTATTTTGATACCGAATTTCAAATGCGTCGAAAACGTGCACGTTATACACAATTTTGATTTTAATACAGATCATCGACCTGTTGAAATAATCTTTAACACAAATAATAAAAAGAGGAGACTTATTCGCCAAACGAATAAATTTAAAATAAATGAATTATCATTTATGAAGGAATTAACAACTACAGAGTGTAATTGCATAATAAAATCGTTTAATAAGAACAACACAGTACAAGCAAACTATAATAACTTAGAAGAGACCCTACAAAAAGTAGAAAAACGTCTAAAGAAAGGCATCAAAGACTCAGAAGAAATATGCTATACAGATGAAACTAAACGATTATTGCGAATAAAATTAGATTTACAAAACAAAACTAATAAAACAAGAGCCGAAAAAAACAGATTAAAAGCTGTACACAAGAAATTACGAAAAGTAATAAAAAGAGACATAGAAAATAATAGACTGAAAAACATCGAACGTTTACTGATTAAAAATTGTGCTGTCAAAAAAACCGAAAACAGCATATTATCTATTGGGAAAGCCTTAATACCTCAATTGGAATACGAATCCAAAAAAATAACCAAGAGAGCGGATATCGCCAAAGTAGCTACCGCCTACTTCAACAACCTGTATAAGAAAGAACCCCTAGACATATCGGTATACCAACCGTATGATACAAGAACAGCCGAAAAATACCTCTACATACTCTTAGATGAAGTCAAAGCAGCAGCTAAAAGGCTCAAAACCGACAAAACCTCAGGACCAGACGGGATAAGCAATGAAATACTAAAATATTCAAACGATATTTTGTACTCCTATATTCAAAATATTTTCAACAAAATTGTTGAAGATGAAGAAATTCCTAGTCAATGGCATATTTCCAATATTATACTCCTACACAAGAAAGGAAAGAAGGACGACTTGAACAACTACCGACCTATAAGTTTATCTTCGTGTGTCTATAAATTATTCATGTGTATAATCAAGGAAAGAATAATGAAGACATTAAACTACCAACAACCCCTAGAACAGGCGGGGTTCAGGCCCAACTACAGCACAATCGATCACATACATTCATTAAACCAGCTGATGGAAAAATGTATTGAATATAACTACACAATATACCTCGCATTTATTGACTTCACCAAAGCATTCGACTCAATAGATCACGATTACTTGTTTAAATCTCTGATAATTCAGGGTATAGATAAAAAATATATAAACTTATTGAAAATTATATACAGAGAAAGCAAAGCGAGGATAAAAACTGATAAAAGCGGTCACTTATTTCCCTTACAAAAGGGAGTAAAACAAGGGGATCCAATTTCACCTATTTTGTTCAATGCAGCATTAGAATCAGTTTTTCGAGCACTATCATGGGAAGCAATAGGAGTAAACATAAATGGGAAATATCTTAACAACCTAAGATTTGCCGACGACGTCATTATCATAGCAGAAAACCAAAAAGACCTGGAAAAAATGATCACAGACTTTAAAGCAGCATGCGAACCAGCCGGACTGCATATGAACAGAGACAAATGCAAAATAATGACAAATGGGATAGAAATACCGATCACTATAGATGGAGAAAATATTAAATATGTAGAGGATTATGTATACTTAGGACAATTAATGACATTTAAAAATAAACAAGAAAAAGAAATTGAGCAAAGAATATGTAAAGCCTGGAAAAAATTTTGGTCCCTTAAATTTGTCATGAAAAGCGAACTATCACAGAAGGTGAAAACGGAGGTATTTAACACAGCTATCATACCTACACTTATATATGGAGCCCAATCATGGACTTTTACAAAGGCGACTGAACAAAAACTCAGAATATGTCAACGAGCCATGGAGAGGTCCATGATGAAGGTGACGAGAAGAGACCGGATAAGAAATGTTGATTTAAAAGAAATGACCAAAACCGATGATGTCGTGGTAAGAGCTAAGAAACTTAAGTGGTCGTGGGCGGGACATGTCAGTCGTATGGACGGTGAGAGATGGGCAAAACTCATCACAGAATGGGTACCCAGACATCATGCTCGAAGCAGGGGAAGACCTAAGGCGAGATGGAGAGACGAATTAATGAAGTTTGAAAAATTTTGGTGGCGTACAGCATTGGACAGGAAAAAATGGGATATGTTGGGGGAGGCCTTTGCTCGCAAGAGCTCCGAAAATAAGAATTAAAAAAAAAAAAAAAAAAAAAAAACACTAGGTTATCATTACTTAGTACAATTAATTATATTCTACTTGAATACTTTGTTTAGTTAAAAATTATGTGCATGCATCAATTAATGTATTGTTTGAATTTATCTATTGTGTACAATTCGGAAATATAAAGGCTATAAATAAATAAATAAATAAATAAATTTATAATTTCCAGAGTTTTTCGTATCGCAATGTTATTTGCATAGATTGTGGCCATATTATAATTGGCGAGATGCAGGCTTGTTATAATTATCCTTTCGGTATACTGGCGTGAGCTTAGGTATGTTATGATCCGCATTAATTCACGTTGAATAATATACGAAATACTATCATGGAATTGAGTTGCAATTGAATCCAATGAAATGTGGCTGCCGCAGTAATAAAAATACTGTTATAATTTATTATAAAGGTAACAAAGAAACCAGATCGAAAGTTGAATGGTGTAAAATACTGTTGTCTATAAATGTCTTTAGGAGTTCAAAGAGGAAAATGACAGCAATTTTGCCCTCAAGCATTCTTTGCTTCAGGAATGTTGGTTGTAAAAATTCAGCGTCAATAAAACTTACAGGTGAAAAATAAAGCAATTTCGCGATAAGCGACGCGTGGTTTCTCTGTAGGCTTATAACTGCATTAAAAAAACATTTCTCACTTTTTAGAATCTAGGTCTGAGTCGCCTCCTTGGTCTAGTGGCAGCGTGTATGGGCTGTGGACCGAGAGGTCCTGGGTTCGATTCCCAGGTCGGGCGAAGCAAATTTCCTAATTTAATTTGCCCGGGACTGGATCCCTCATAGGGATTGACGTCAGGCAGGCGGCCGGTCGTAAAAACTAAGCCAAATCCTCTCTGCAACATGCTTGAAAAAAAATGTGTTCCGCCGACCCCACAATAAAGTGGGATAAGGGCAGGTAGAAAGAAAGAGTATATACATAACGATTATAAAAACTTCAGTTTTAAATGTTAGGTAGGTATGTATTAAAATGTTAGTACATACTGGTTTTGCGTAAATAGTAGTATACATAAGCTCACGCCTGTATCCCCGAAGGGGTAGGCAGAGGCGCACTAGCGAACTAGAACACCCACATTTCGCCGAGCTTAGTTCCGTCCCAGATGTGATAGGGGGCGAGCCTATCGCCATATCGGGCACAAATTCCAGACTCCGGGCTGATATGGAAAAATCCAATATCACTTTGCCCGACCCGGGGATCGAACCCGAGACCTCAGAACCGTAGTCGTACCGAAATACCACCACGCGACCGAGGCAGTCGTAAGTAAGCAAATAGTAGTATAAATGTTTTTAATTAAGAATAGTTTGTCTTTAGGTAGTCTTTATGCAAGTTTACATAATGTTATGTATCTAGAAGAAGTAAAATGTACCCGTGCCGCTTTTTGTCAAACTAAAAGTGAATTATCATGCAGTTAAGTACTTCTACAAAGAAAACTACCTAGACAAGATACATTTATATTTTACTAACAGCTGTTATATAACTTTTTAAGTGAAGTGCAACTGGTAACATTATAACATACAAATGTAAATGTTATGCCACATTATTACATAGGAAATGACGCTTAAGATGAATGTGTAATGCTCTCGGTTAAAGCCTTCAGGTCCAATAAATCAAAGAAAAAGTGCTACGAGCGCGTGAAAAACAATTCCTCTCCAAACTTTTTATCTCGCACAAAAAATTATGTAGATACGTTCGGAATTTCTTTTTCACGCACGTTTTTTGAAGATCACAGAGAGTTTCCGCTTTATTTATAAATACGCTACGATTTTTTTCCTTTTTGTGCGGCTTCGTCATAAGATAAATAGCAAAAAGTTGCACTTTAATCAATTTATACGCGTATTATTTTAATTTTGAAAGCATGCTATTAAAACCCATGTAATTTACATGGCATTAGAAAGTTTGAGTCAAGAGGTCCGCCATATATCATATCATGGGACGGAATTAGGCTCAGCAAGCGAGGACCATGCATATGATTAAGTTCAAATTAATAAAAATACACTAAAACTTACTTAACTTATTTGTAGAAAAGGATTTAATGCAATCGTAATTTGTATATAAGTAATGTAACTATGTAATTATAATGAGAGGTTGCGATTGTCACATTTTTTTTCGACTGGAAAACGAACTCACTGCGCACTGATGACGCGTAGTTAATAGTTCATACAAATTTCAAAGCCGCGCATCGAGCACGAATACATTTACGATTGTCAGAAATTTTCCTGCTCGGGCCGCTGTATTAGGTACCTATAACATTTAACATAACACATAAGCTCACGCCTATATCTCCGAAGGGGTAGGCAGTGGCGCACTAGCGAACTAGTACACCCACATTTCGCCGAGCTTAGTTCCGTCCCAGATGTGATAGGGGGCGAGCCTATCGCCATATCGGGCACAAATTCCAGACTCCGGGCTGATATGGAAAAATCCAACATCACTTTGCCCGAACCGGGGATCGAACCCGAGACCTCAGGACAGTAGTCGTACCCAAATACAACCACGCCACCGAGGCAGTCTATCTCACTTTTCTTATATTTATTATAAAAATGTTGTAGGTAGGTAGCTTAAAATGACTACAAGCTAGTAATCAGTTTGATGTTAGTGATTAATCATTCTTGTTTGTTATGATGATCTAAGGGGCCAAACATGAGGCGCAACGTGATGGACAAGATAACAGCATGGGTACGATCTAACAATACGACTGCAGACTGGGCTATAATCTTGAATACTATAACTAAACTAGTATTAGAGTATTATTAACGCCCGACCAGCGGTCTGAGCAGGAAAATTTCTGACAACCGTAAATGTATTTCAGCTCGATGCGCGTCTATGAAATTTGTATGAAATATTAACCAAACGTCATCAGTGTGCAGCGAACTCGAATACATTTACATTTACATTAGTTTTTCGTGCTCGGGCTACAGAATTTTAATCGTTGGTATGTATAAAGTTTTTAATTTAAGGCTGTTTTTTTTAGGAGTCAGATATCTTTTATTTGAGAAATAATTTGACGTGCCGTAAATACAAGTCAATTTATATATAAAACTTATCTAACTATTTGTCCTCTAATTTAACTACATCGCGAAGAAAAAATGTATAAATACATCTGTTTAATTATTTTTGTATAGGTGACCATCTGATTACGGCGGCGTTGAAACTTTTAATTTCCAAGCCGTTAGATTTAACAAGACTTTACGACTCTCCAGTATAATTACAACCCTTGGTATAATTATTTTCTTTTGAAAGGCAGTAAATTGTACCAATCAGGGAACGGTTTGGTTTGGGTCGGGCAGATAAACGCGCTCCGATCTTACAAACTTGATTAAACTCGGCTACAATTTACAAACGAGTGTTGCGTAAGTTAACTTTTGTCCGACGCAGGCCTTACAAAACGTGGCTTTCTTTATACGTAACCGAACGTAGTATTTCTTTGTTAGTTTCGTTTACGTGTAGCTGGGTAGCTGTTGCCCGCGTTTTGGTTCGCGTGGAAATATCTCATGGAGCCCATGCATTTTCCTAAGAACTAGCCTATGTGTTATTCTGATTTATAATCTATATAAGTGTAAAGTTTTACCAAAATACATTTTGTATTTAATACAATTTGCATGGAAGGGTAACATGCATACATACTCACAAACTTTCGAGAGCTTTCGAGTATATAATATTAACTAATGGTAAAAGGTTGGCACAATACTTACCTACATGTAAAATCTTCTAAGAGCTTTACGAGTTATATGAGAGACTTATTAGTTATTATCTCATAGATTTAGGTACTAGTATTTATTGGATCTGAATTCTGAACTCTAGTTTATCACACACAGAATTGGTAGTTTGAGTATTTTAATAAAACTCTACGGTAAACTAGAATTCTATGTAAATAAGTAACTCTAATTTATTATTGATTATCTACAAAAACCATAACCAAAATACTTTACTTATCTAATAGCAATAGTATCCTAAGTTACATTATGTCATATCGGTATAATTTTTTGTAACTTTTCTAATGAAAGATCAAGATAGTAACAAGAATACAAAGAGATTTAATATTACTAACTATAGAGGCGCTATCATGCAAGTTTCCATGCAAAAAATTGACCTCTGACTTCAGTACCGCCATCAACCATTACAATGCGAGGGCGACTATTACATTTTACACCCTAGGATGTTTTGTGAATGGTTAAGAATCACGTAACATAAGTTTATTCTCTCAATATCATTACGCTGGCCCACCTGAGGCGCGTATATTTCAGATAATCTGAGCGACTTATGGGCACTAGGTCATAACTTTTGGATCACAAGTTTTGTGCTGTTGTTCCGTCTATATACCTACTGTTGAATGTCTTTGCAAGAATAGCTTGCTGACATCTCATTTAATGAATAGGTATCTACTATTCATCAAAATCATCATGTGTCAATGAAACTTTCCAAACCCAATGAAAACTTATATGTGAAGTATAACTTTCTCTGACCATTCATCCAAGATTCACACATTGTAACAATTAAACAATTTAAACCATAACAAGATGCTTTGAAGAAAGTAGAAAAAACGCCAAAATCATTGGGCTTTATCTGGCGACGTTAGAGCGGATATCTCGAATGATGAAGTAGAGAAATGTAGTAGCGCAGGGTCTGAGAGAAGGCGCAGGGAGGGGGCCGGTCATTGACCCCACCGACCATGGTACTCCTGGCCTACATGAGAATCGGAGAACGCTATGTGTTGCTTACACAACCATCGAAAACTTCACGTAGGTACATTTTCAACGATCTACTAAGTTCTGTTTCCAAGAAACCTATATCCATACTAAAGACATTACATTTCTAATCTTCCTAGAAGTTTTATCTTACAAAATATTATGAGAATCACTAACTTAATTACGTTAATTTTAAAATTTCTTAGAACTTACAAGTCTCGAGGGTCGTTATCCCATTATTAATGATGCATAGAGGACGGAGACTTCAAAATTGATTGAAGAATAGAAATGAACTTTATGGGCCTTACTTATAAAAACATTTTTGCTTATCTTTTCGCTAAGAATAGTCTGTCATTTTTTTCTTTGCGTTACATTGTTTTAATTGAAAGGGACAACCTATGGTTAAAGATAAGCAGCGCTTAAATATTTTTATAAGTAAGGGGCTATGTGCTTAAAAATGAGATTTATTTTGATTGGTAATGGTCACTTGCAGCGCCGCGATAAATCTCTATTTATCCCAAATCTCGATTTAAAGATATGAGTGAGCTGTAGGATAAATAGAGTTTGGGTTTAACTCTACATTAGTAATAGCGCTGCAAGTCGCCCTAAATCTTTGATACGAAATCGATATTATGTATGTAGCTGTACTCAGGGCAATTTGCAGAACTACTATTCTAGAGTTACTCCCAAAGGCTAAACTCTATTTAACTTACATCTCATTCCTGTATTTAAACAGAAATTTATAGCAACTCTAGATTTATATAAGTGCTGCAAGACGCCCCCTAATATTTTAAGGATCCACATGAAAGCTATATAATCCCAGTAACACTCGTTAAAGTTCCATTAGACGCTTATATGAAGATATTCTGATATTCACAGAAGATATTCTGTGCCATAAACCAGTTTACCAATAATAAATATATAGCATTTTATATAACATAACATTAACATAAGCTCACGCCTGTATCCCCAAAGGGGTAGGCAGAGGTGCACTAGCGAACTAAAACACCCATATTTGGCCGAGCTTAGTTCCGTCCCAGATGTGATAGGGGGCGAGCCTATCGCCATATTGGGCACAAATTCCAGACTCCGGTCTGATATGGAAAAATCCAATATCCCTGCCTGACCCGAGCATCGAACCCGAGACCTCAGGACGGTAGTCGTACCAAAATACCACCACGCCACCGAAGCAGTCTATATTCGAGCATTTTATATTCTGTTACTTAACACACTAGAGTTATAATAGAAGTATGAAACTGTAACGAAAAGCCGAATTCACTAAAGCGTTGAGCCGGCCTCCTTTCAAACATGACATGGGTTAGATTTACAGATGTTAGCAAATCTCCTAGATAAACACTTTCGTTCGTTTACGAGTACTCTCTAAGTTCAGTTAGACACGATGGCCATTGATCTGCGTCCTACTTTAGTTCTTTGAGGCGTTTCACATTCAACTAGGTTCAGCTCGTAACGCGCGAGAAAATATCTTTTGTTCCATACCACTTCGTAACTTACATTATGTATTACTTGTATAACTGGTTCTTATAGTTTTTGAAGCCCTTATTATGGGACATTTGGCAATAATATCGGGAACCTATATAGTAACAAGTTACAGAAGCACAAATCCTCAGCAGATTTTTCTTTCTTTCCACCTGTCCTTCCCTTACCTTAATGTAGAGTCGGCGTAACACATTTTTGAGCATGTTGCAGAAAGGATTTGTATTCGTTTTCACGAACGGCTGCCTGACGTCACCCCCCATATGAGTGATCCAGTCCCGGTCAAATTGTATTAGAAAAAGAACCCGCCCTATCTGGGAATCAAACCTAAAATCTCCTGTTTTACAGTCTATATACGCGGCCACTAGAGTAAAAAGGCGACTACCTCGGGGCCTCCAATCAATTTATTTTATTCTTCAGAACCTTTTGGGCCTTCAAAGGACGCAATATAGAAATCTCGCCGTGGGGGCCAATGTTCCAACTCTGAAATTATGTTACGATTCGTACGATTGATTTTTAATCAAAGGATCTTTATTGTAGAGGTATAGAAAGTGTGATAGAAATGAGAAAACGACGCATATTTATAAAATAACAAGAAGATAATTTGAAAAATATTTAAATGTAATTATTTTTACAAAGATTAATTCATTTATTCTATACGTATGAATATTCATAGTAAATATAGGAATTCAATATCGCTCCATTGCGGAGAATATGAAAGCTGTCGGAGGCTGGGAGCTGTGTCTTTTGAAGTATAGAAAGTCGGATAGTAAAAAACATAAAGTTACTAACATTACTATCGCCATATCGACTGTATGCTGCCAATACCCCCTAACATTTTTACAAAAATATTGTTTTAGCGCCATTTGTTAGTCCTAATGGAACTTTATGTAAATATGTTCCTATTAGCAATATTAAACTATTGTAAAATTAATAAACTTGGATTTTTGGTGCATAAATATCATCTATATTTTTTAGTATATTTAATTTTTATTCGTTTTTATTTTCTCCTTTAAAATTGATCTCAAAGCACTTAGGAGGTATTGGCGGCTTACGGTCGATATGTTGATATGCCTCAAATCGATGATAAGTTCTTAACATGTAAAATATATAAATAAGTAGGTACTTGCTGTAATATATTCCACTCCTTAAGTATATAAATCAAAAGCTAAAAAAGTTAAAAATAGACTTTAAAACTCCATCACGTCTTAACCAAATTATGAGACTATCCATGTTAAAAAGATGTTTGAAACTCAAACACAAAATAATGAGATATTCCCTGAGATCAAATGAGAAATTTACTGTTAATTTTATTTCGTCGGTATATTGTACTCAGATGTTTTTAAAGCGCTTTATTCCTCATGAGCACTTTGGTATTAAGTTTATCTACTTCATTTATTCCTTGAAATATGTAGAACTTTTCCCTACACTAATAATTTGTATACAGTCTTACCACTAAAGCTTCTTTAAGCCTTATCGCATCATCATTATTTAACCGATTGCACAATCATCTTCATTTTACACTACAACAAACTTACATTGGCAATGTCATATGCAATCGCAGTGTAATGGTGCAGTAATGGTCGCCGGAGCGTAGGCCATCGGTACCAGTAGCTCGATTCAATTTAATGCCCGCCTGCACCACAGCTCAACCCAGCCATTCAGCCCGCAATTAATATTGTTTATTGAGTCATTACCAACGCACGGCGCAATTGAAACACTGAGGAGCTCAAAGTTCAGTTAGTTTGCTAGTTGATATAAACGACAACACACTAGTAGACACCGTATTACAGGCAACTGACATCTGACAATACATCTGACTATAAAATCTGCTATAGCCGACCGCTCTATATATTCAGATTGGACCACATATCCGACGGTGGTGTGGTTTAAACAACCAGATTTTGAGTTACAATAAAGATGGCATATTACTTAATAATGCAGTACCGCGTTTCCTCAAACTTAGGCAGACTTGGCTTGGGGAGAAATATCGAATATTAGGTCTATTAGGGTACGTCGTCGCTTGTTGATATAGAATTTTGTACGTTTAAATCCCTTCCTGAGCTAAAATATTCTACAATCAGACAAGACACTTTAAGCACTGACCCCTTTACTGAAAATTAATTAATACATAATGGAAACTTTATTGAGTTAACAATTGTTCAATTATTCAATAAGGTATGTCATTTACCTTTCAATATATGAATAATTTTAAATATAGTTTCGCAAACTCATAATTGATACCTACAACATTTGCAATTACAATAAGTCCTTAATTGGTACTTACAAGTTACAGTAATATAATTTTTAATTAATTATATTCTTTTGTCCCGTCAAAACAAAGCCAACTCCTAGTCCCTAGGATTATACTCTTAGTATTAACATTCTTTATAAATATACAATAATATTAATATTAGCTCTATAATATTACTGTCCCACTGTTGGGCACGGGCCTCCACGCTGGCCTAGTGCCAATGCCTAATGGACATAAATATATCATAATAAAATTATAAGCACATAATTAAGTCTCACGGTGAAGAAAATATTATAGGAAATGTAGAGTTATTACAATTTCCAGTGCATGTGCAATATACGAGTTATTTCTTCGCATATCATGGCATGAACCAAAGATAATTCGCGTAGCTTTTATTTGTTAAATATTTTACCTACCTACCTATTTAAATACTTTACGCTCTTAACTACATTAATATCTGCAATTTATAATTAAAGTTTGCGGAAAATAAATCTAAAAATTCTTGACAAGTACGTAACTAAATATATTTATGCAACTTAATAATTTGACCAGGAAGTTGTCCGCATTGCGTTACTACATTGCAAAGTGTATGATCATGGCTTTAAAATATCTATAGTTCTTAGAACTATAATAGATTTCCAATAGCATACAAGAAGAGACGTTACAAATGAACAAGTTTAATGGTCCAGTGTGGCTCATAGCGGTGGCATTTCGTAACAATAATTGCAGTTTTTCTAGAGCATTTCCTCATTAAATGGAACGAACGCGCTTTTGCACACAGTTTGCTCTGTAGTTCTCTCTCTAGTTGAAACAAAAGCACTCCCGCTTGGGAATGATGCTGCGGGGAAAACGGAACAAAAATAAATAGGGCTTATTAAAAAGGTCCGGCAGAGCGAATTTTACATTACAAATCTATAAGACATGCAATGTACCGTAAGAATTAGAGGTTATTGAATGTCGAGATTCGAGAATAAAGTTAATAACTAAAGTATTATGCCACCCAATGTCATTCATTATAGCAGTCGTGTTAGATATAACAAAATATTTCTGTCTAAAGTAGAAACAAGTTCATTTACATAAACATAAAGCACTAGACAATACAATAACGAACCAATTGTTTAAGATCAGCGGCCTGAGCAGGAAAATTTCTGACAACCGTAAATGTATTCGAACTCGATGCGCGTCTATGAAATTTGTATGAAATATTAACCAAACGTCATCAGTGCGCAGCGAACTCGAATACATTTACATTTACATTCGTTTTTCGAGCTCGGGCTACTGAATAATTGCAATTAATGGAAATAATGAACAATATAAGATTTTCGAGGGTATGTAAGTCTAGTAATCCGCATCATGCCAGCGTGGTAGACTAGACGTTGTAGAAGGCCCGTGCAGTAATATTGAAGGGCTGATTACTTTTATTTTAAATAAGTGATTCAGTGTGGTGATTGCACACGGTACCAGTCTTAGTTTAAAACAAACAGAGCGTTCTACTCTAGGCATCCTTGGGACTGTATGTTCTTCGAAATTCAAGCTTTAGGTAGAGATTGCTAGAATGGCCCTAATCAAACTATGATCAACGCTACTTGTTTACCACCTGGCGTCACATAGTTCTACCATACACTAAGATAAGAATCCTGTGTTGCCCACAACAAGACTTGATACTAATATCCCTAAAAATAAGCGACTTTTGGTCTTACATCACCCAGGCTAAACATACATTGTCTGGTAGAAATCGCTGTAAGCGATAAGACCGCCTATTGTTTACACTTTGTATTGCTTATCAATTTTTGTAATTTATTTTTTCTTGGTATACAATAAAGAGTTATATCCATCTATCATACGGAAAGACCGCTTTTAACACAACTCTACATATAGAGCCTGAGTTGAGATCACGTTTCATTTGCCTTGTACATCAATAAAAATTCTATGCTATCATGAAATTAATTAACTAAACTAACAAACGTTTACGTTTTATATACGTCAAATGGACGAAAATAGTTTTAATTGACGAAAGGACCGTGGAGTTGACCTATAAATAACTTCAGTTCACTTACAAAACCTCCAAATATTCTCATGCAGTTACATTAAATACATACTAATAAAACCATATTTAATATTTAAAGTAAGTTAAAATTTTTAAAAATTAAAGAAACTACTTCAAAACGTTGTGGTGCGTTGAGGGATACAGCTAAGATTGTGTTTTCGTAGTTCGTGATTTTATGACGATTTAGTTTTGCGAAAATATGCACCTAAAAACCTAAGCATATAATTTTCAAATTAATATTGAAAAGAATCGAATAAAATCGTATATCTTGATTATCAGTAACCATCCAGACTGCATAGTTACTTGCGTACAAGCGTACATGAGCAAAAGGAATAATGATCAATGAATGCGTCGTCAACACCGCACTAATAAAACAAACATTAGAAATTAGTTACAATACAATGGAGGCGCGCATCAAGTAAATTGCACAGACATCCGTGGGAATTTCTTTAACCATTGTATTAAAGTTTGTTAAATGTCAAGGTAGTATGAATTTATCAGTCACGGCCAAAACTGACATTCGTATTTTTTTTAGTAAAAACATCACCTATATTATATGCATTAACATCCACAGTTGGAGGCGAGCCTACTTTTCATATAAAATAGTTGTTAACCATCACGCGGGCCCAACCCGCTCGTCCGCCAAGCGTCAATATATACTCCTTTCGACCGTGCGAAATGGAGACGTCCTAGATCCGTTTTATCATACCCTGATGACGACATCACTCTGGCCATCAAGCGCAAGTTCGAGCTACTTAAACAGCTCTCACACTCCACACGACCGACGTTCCGTCCTCGCCGACGAGGATCTCGCCGCGCTCCCAGTAGTCGCCCCCCCGACCCTGTTAACAATCCCGGCCCGCGTGCCGATGACAGCAATGGATAGTTAGGGAAAACACACGTCCAAATTCCCCCTAATCGATGATGTCTCTAATACATCTCTCAGTGACCGTTCTGAGCCGAGGTTCATAACCCGTTAGTGGGTTGCCCTTAGCATGGTCACCTAACCTTTTCTTGGGTTCGTAACGCAGCTGCGTTCACCCAATAGACCGGTGTAGCTGAGTAAGCCGACTCGGTCGGGCTGCCAGCTGTAGGACAACACAAAAAAAAAATCACGCGGGCCTAATGCAGACGGACTTCCCATACACACAAATACTTGACAATTTTTTTGTATTAATTTTATATGAAATTTACGTCATCTACAACAGAGAACAGAAATAGATATTGAAATATTCTCAAAAATAAAAAGTTATAGGCCTTTAAAGTTTAGTGTAACCTTCAAACTGCGGGAAACAGAAGTATCAGTATAAACACGTTACGGCCATAACGTGCATTGGAAAGGGATAGCAAGATATCTCCACTATGTCCCTTGTCCAAAATTTTAAATATGAATTACTGCCTCATTTTTCAACCAATTTCGATGCAGTTCTTACGGAAAGGGCCATCATTTGCAATTTATAAAGCGAAAGAGGTCAAGTAAAGGCGCGTCTCCTACACCTGTTTTTCTCGTAACAAAACACAAAACCTCGTACGCAAACATGGTTTCGCGCATTTTTATCTATGGTCCATTGTTCTATGAGCACGAAACAGCTAAAATCATTATTTTGCAGATGTGTTTTTGTGTTTTGTTTCGAAAAAAACACGCACCGAAGACGCGTCTTTAGATACGTCACATGTGAAATCATTCCTCATGCCTTATGGGCATCCCATATTATTTTTTTCAATCTACAATCCTGTCATTTTTATCGGACGGGTTCTTGCAACCCTTATCAGAGCTGTCGTGTCACTCGTTTCACTTGCTATCTATAATGAGCGAAAACTGCCTTATCCAATACATATATCTAATAGGATAGGATACAGTATTAAGTTGACATTTTGGGTAAAGCTCGATGTTTTATTTTATAAAAGTTTTTAATAAGTGTCAAAA
The DNA here is from genome assembly GCA_036417725.1 of Clanis bilineata. Classification (NCBI taxonomy): domain Eukaryota; kingdom Metazoa; phylum Arthropoda; class Insecta; order Lepidoptera; family Sphingidae; genus Clanis; species Clanis bilineata. The sequence goes on along the minus strand of CM071146.1, from coordinate 7,390,395 downwards.
CGAATAGTTTTGAAAACATGCCAATAAATATTAAAATTATATGAAAATAGATAAAAATCATACACACACGTCTTTATAATCCCCCAGTGCAGGTTGACCTCAGGCAAGCAGCCGGTTTTAAAAACTAAGCCAAATCATTTTCTGCAACATGCTTGAAAATTGTGATGCGCCGACCAAAGTAAGGTGGAATAAGGACTGGTAGAAAGAAAGACAGATACATCTTTACAGAGCGTTTAAGGTTAACAAATCACAATACAACGTTCGTTAAGTACCGAGGTAGTAAAATTTAATAGTCACATAACACGCAGTACATACGCAATAAGTATGCCAAGCGCCGTCAATGGTAATATTATTTTATGTGTCATGTACAAAACATCAAGGTATGACCAACAGTTTAGCGATACGCCCAATAAATGGTAAAAAGTGGCCCACTGACCGCACAGTAACGGTACAACGGACTTCCACGATGTTAGCTGTTGATTTCACTATCGATTGGTGGTGTCGTGAGAAGCCGTCCGAACACCTGGAAGAACCTGTTCCGATCATACCTAACTCATCCAAACAAGTGTCATAGATTTGTTTATCTAGTCGCCGAACCAGAGCACTTTTTGTACGTAATTTAAAATTCAACGAAAATTATGTTAATCATAGCTTTGAGGTTCGTATCTAATTTTTGTAGGAATGATCATATATGCAGAGAGAAGCTGTTGATTGCCCATATTATCTTTTCCAGTGTGACTATGCGGTGGGCAGTATTGACGGCTTCAGCAGTTGGCTGGCCAAAATACTGCTGATCCGTCTCATCGATCGATCTTCATATATAAGAATACCAAACTTTTATTTTATTTTATTTATTTATTTTAGAGTTGCCAAGAGAAGATACACTATACACACTTAATTAATAATGACAAAAAACAACCACAACTTACAACTTTTAACCAGTGTTATCACCATTTCTCAGAGCGGCTTTCTATGGACCTCCTTATATATGAGAAACATATACCTAGTAGCAGAGTGAATAAAATCAGCAGTAGTAGGTAATTCTTAGTTGAGATCATCCACTTTTCGCCGTGACCTATTAAAGCCGCAAATGAGATAAACTACAAACACGCATTACGCATAAATAAGCACAATAGGCCACATTCCACACATTCTTCACTACATTTACTTGATAACCATTAATAAACCACAGTAGTGTGTGTGTGTGTCTTCTTGGCCTCGTGGTACATACATACATACATAACCTCACGCCTGTATCCTCGCAGGGGTAGGCAGAGGCACACTAGCGAACTAGTACACCCACATTTCGCCGAGCTTAGTTCCGTCCCAGATGTGTGGCCTCGTGGTAGCATACATATGTATACCTATGGGCTGTAGATCCGGAGGTCCTGAGTCCGATTCCGAAGTCGAGCAAAGCTACTTTTCTAATTCGATTTTTTTGTTATCCGGGCACGGCGAAACACGGTACGGCAAGGTGACTACATGGGAAGCGTAGTGCAGTCCAAATAAAATTATCGACCACTGACAAACAATGGGTTTATCGGTTGTCGCCAAAATCTTGTGCTTCTTCACACTCCGAATCCGAAGAGGGAAGAACCAAATTGAGGGGCTTGCGACAAGATAGGCGGATGTCCGATGCAGACATAGAGATACCCCCATACCCATCCAACCATCAAGCCAAGATTTGTCCGGTACTGGACCCCCAAAGGTAAAAACTAATTCAATAATTGTGCTGCTCCGACCCCACATACCCCACGACAAGTAGAAAGAGTACTTGTGTGTAAACTTCTGATGAAAATCTTGCGACGTTAATCAACGAAGCTGCAGATTTCTTATGTTTGTTTTAACCCTCCCTTGAGTGCATGTCAGGTGCATTCAGCGAATGCTTCCGAGTACCCACGTAGTAAGAAAGTCAGGCTCAGCTCGTTTCGAATTCAGAAACGCGCGTGTATGTAAACAGAAAGTTTTAAATTTTCCCACCAGCGCTATATTTCTTGATCTTCAAATATAACATGTTTTCCTTTTTTAACTTTGTTTTCAAAGTAATATTCCTTCTACTTCTTATTTTTTAGATACAAATTGATAATAAGTACGGAGCGTTCACAACAAATAAAGCTGTTTAGGTATGCATAGTTTACAATTCGAAGTTTATGGTTTTCTTATGATAGAAATTTTATTTTCGTAAATAATGCGAAATAAGTAGAGCAAGAGCCAGCTATAAAACTTACTATTTATCACATCGCGGATTGGAACATGGAAGTAAAGCGATTCATCAGTAAGTTAATTGCATCTCTGCCTGACACTAGAGATTTTGAAATAAAACTATTTTTACGGATTCTATCACGATTAGATTTTAATTAATTATTATTCCCGACGTTTCGAAGGTTTTGCAGTCTTTTGTCTGACCCGTGACAACGAAGACTGCAAAGCCTTCGAAACGTCGCGTCGGGAATAATAATTAAAACCTAATCGTGATAGAATCCGTAAAACTAGTTTTATTTCAATGTACCTCTATAATATTCGCGTAAACTTAAGAAATCAGTACTAAAGTTTTTTTTTCTTTTTTTCTACCTGCCCTTATCCCACTTTAATATGAGGTCAGTGCAACATACTTTTTCAAGCATGTAACATGATACAGGTTAAAAACAAATATAGAGCTTGTTTAGCGATGAGAGCTTTTTATATATGTAGCTGGCACAAAATTAGTAATACACAAAACTGGCATACATGGCATTGTCGTATAATTTTACACTATAACTTCGTAAAAATTGGCAAAGAATGAACAGGATATATACTCTTGTTTATGAGACAACTAATGTTTATCACCCGAATGTGTATGTTTATGCATCATTATTTACATTAATATTTGACGTAGGCAATAAGGATAACGCAAAAGAATGAAGTGGTCGCGTCGTCGGGGTAATAAAATATCGTTTAGAAACATCAACATGGTTGTAAACAGGCACTAAATACTTATAAAAATACTTGTGTAGATCAGAAAGTAATTAGAAAATTAGAAATAAAAGAATAATTTTATATTCTTTTCGCTACACTGAAATATCCTACGAGCATTGGGCACCGCACAACTTAATGCAAAGTACACATAGTGCTGCAGAAAGGTTGTAGTCGGTAAAGCCTTAAGCCAGGCTCAAGCTTGAGGCTTAAGCTTCCTGCACCAAAACACCTACACAAAACATGCTTTTGCTACAATAATAATAGCTATTTGTAATTAACGATTTTGTTACCCCTTAATGCTACATAGTCTTATTCTTTTTGTTCTCTCCCATTCACTGTTGCATGAGACATTGGCTGAATAAAGTTTATTTCTTTCTTTTTTCTTTATACACATTTTTGTTCCTTTGTTCCATGAGCACGAGACAACGAAAACCACTGTTTTATATATGTATGTAGGTGTTACTATGATTTATTTTAAGTTCTTAACAGATAAACGGGCTGATTATTAACAATAAAGCTAGGATATTTAATCAAGTCTTACATTTATGTTGCTTTTTATATGTTTTCTACCAGAGATCAAAAGTCATCTCATTGTGATTGAATGAGCCCGCTACCAGTCAGCTCATGTACTAGACGCGGAACATATTATAATTTATAACTCCTTAGCACTCACGATTACTCAGATTACTATTCGCTATACTTCTCATTGCTATCGACTTTATTCTCCTTCTATCTCTGTTCTTCTTGTGCGTGTGTTTCTACTCTTCTGTATTTTGTGTTCTATGACTAATAAACTATTTCCTATCAACTTCACTTATTGCTTCAAATATACCTACTTCCTATACGGACCACACACGCCACCGACCTACAGCCAATGTGAAAAGTCAGGCAAGTTTCTTTCTTCACAACACTAACCTATAACGGTCTTTATTAGCAAGGTACTGAATATTGGCCTCACATAGAAATATTTCTTTCTAACGGTAAAACTCTATTTCACATCCACATTGTACATTGCCGTAGAAAAAAAAAGTTACTGTATTTACCGCCGAATGATCATACAGTTAACGTCGCCTTAAGTCGTTTAAGGCCGCCTTATTTGTCAAAATTGTATGGCGAAAATCAATGTAACAAGTCGTTTAAGTTGAATAGCGTTTGACCATTCGGGCGTTAGCCATTGTGTTATGTTTCTCTATTTACGGCAAGAACGCAAGCGAATCTTTCATTCTTTCTACCTGCCCTTTATCCAACCTTAATGTAGGGTCAACACAACATACTTTTTTAAGTTTGTCGCAGAAAATATTTAGCTTACTTTTACGACCGGCTGTCCACCTGACATCAACTTCCTTCTGGAGTACCCAGTCCCGGGCAAATTTTAGAAAAACACCCTGCTCGACCTTGGAATCGTACTCAGAACCTTCCGGTTTACAGGCCATTTATTTCGAATAACGTGAATTTATTTACAGCAGATTGATCTTGCATCACCTACTGTAATTCAATTCATCGTTAAACATCGTACCCATTTCTGTCTCGGATTGATTTCAAAGCGTGAACACGTGTAGCCATTTGTATTCACCAAAGCAGGCGACACACTCGCAACGCACGCACTACATTTATTACCATGCTTTTATTTCACATACATTCAGGTATTCAAGTAGGCCAAATGCATTTACTGTTATTGAAAATAACTCTTTGATTTAGAAGGCTGGACGCTGGTGATAAAAATGAAAATATATTCCGCTAGATGCCACTATGGTACAAACATTTACTTGACTGCTTCGAAAGGAGGGTTATGAGATTGGTTATGTGGTATATGTGGTAAATGTAATAGGGGATGAATGTTTGTCAAGACTCTCACGCGGGCGTAGCCGCGGGAAAAAGCTAGTAATATTATATTTTGGAAAATTTAAATCATATCTAAAGATGCCGCGAGTCTTGGTATGATATCACAAATCACCTGAGGTGTGTTTAATTTAGCACTAATTATGTATTTAGTCTAGACTATGTAAATGTAGGCTAATTACATACATTACGATGATGATCGATGTTAGTAAGACAGTGTTTTTATAAATATGACCGCTTTTACTAGTATGTATGGTGAGAGCTGGACGATTTTGTAAATGCAACTAATCTGCGGGCTTTGCCAAGTGGCTTATACGCTAGTCGAATAGAATGGGCGTATAGAAAAAATGTATGACATTTTTTTTTATAGCAGATACTGGCAAACGAACAGATGGGTCACCTGATGGTAAGTGATCTCCACCGCCCATAGACACCCAAGACACAATAAGAATCATGGGTGCGTTGCCAACCTAAACAGAGGAAATGGAAGGGGAGGGAAAAGGGATTGGGAGGAGGAGGGGGGTAACTGGGCCACCTGAAATCTCACTCACCGAACGAAACGCGACAGCAAGCTGCACTTTACGTCGATTTTCTGTGAGACAGTGGTATCAAATCGGTTGAGCCGACCCATTCGTGCTGTAGACGTAACTGTCTACTACCACTCCACAATATGACAGAATGACATAAGAGTGCGATATATGCGGCGTACTTAGACTAAATAGCGGCGTACTCTAATGTCATTTCCATACATTTATTCTATTCGACTAGCGTATAAGCCACTTGTCTAAACCCGCTGGACGGAAGTCAGTATGAACGCTATCTTACTAAAGTAGGTTCTAGTCTTGTTGGAAAAATAAGCTAGTAGTTGGCAATCAGCCTTGAAACGAGACTCGAGAGGCCGTGGGTTCAATTACCACTCGTAAACAAATGTTAATATGACCTACAGAAAGTTTCGAGTATGGGTCTTGTGAGACCTAAAGAACTTTTTGGTACCCTCTACACTGGTGTTGTAGCTTATTGTGGGGTCAGGATTATGTGTCTGACTGCTGGGAATTATTATTACAATAAAAAAAACTTATTGATTTTCATTTACCTAAGTATTATACGGGTGTTGAAAATTCCATGGAGATGTAACAAGGTCGTGTATCACACACTGAGATTTGAGTTATCGATAAGATCTGCTCAAAATGACACTGATAATGATTTCCAACCTTGAGGTTGATAAGAGCATTGTTTACGCAGTCTAAAGGTTTTTCAGAAGTGTTACTCATTGCAGATGTTTGTCTTTAACACCTAATCAAATAACGCTCGTCATAGCACATTCCAATTCCTAACACAGCAACTCACCTAATTCATGAGCACGGACGTAAAGAAAAAGAAGGACACCTTCTCGCCTAAAGTTAAACGGAAGCCACAGAGAAGCCACGCTCACAAACGCGCCTGTACAAAAGTGCCTTACACACACACCTGCCAATACGTGTCGATAGATAGAATGTGCCAAAAACCCTGCTTCACTTTTAATGTTCCTAGCGCTCGTCCATCTTTCTTTTATGTCCGTGTTAATGAGTAAAGTACTATATTTTTGTTTCCTTTTTTAAGTTTGGCATCTTCCGCAGTGTGTATTTATTTATTTATTTACACTTTATATACATGGAGTATAAATGCGGACTTAATGCTGTAAGCATTCTCTTCCATTCTTCATTCTGACTGCCTCGGTGGCGTGGTGGTATTTCGGTACGACTACGGTTCTGAGGTCTCGGGTTCGATCCCCGGGTCGGACAAAGTGATATTGGATTTTTCCTTATCAGCCCGGAGTCTGGAATTTGTGCCCGATATGGCGATAGGCTCGCCCCCTATCACATCTGGGACGGAACTAAGCTCGGCGAAATGTGGGTGTTCTAGTTCGCTAGCACGCCTCTGCCTACCCCTTCGGGGATACAGGCGTGAGCTTATGTTATGTTATGTTATTCTCTTCCAGTCAGTATACGGGCTATTGACCGGGAAGTTCTGTGTTTAAATCTCAGGTCGGTCAAAGAAGTTTCTTAACATTATTTTTCCTGAGATTGGATTCCTCAGAAGTGGTTGCCCGACTCGTATTACTGATTTAGAGCGATTTGCAGCACTTAGTTAAATCTCGGTTTATCTTAAATTTCGATTTAAATATACGAATGAGATGTAAGTGAAATCGAGTTTATGACTGACTCTAGATTAGTAATGGTGCTGCAAATCGCTCTAACAGTTGTGAGCTAGTAGTAGTAGCTAGTATTATATTTATTATACGCGCTTGTCGATCAGCATTTGAGGCTGAGATCTTTAGAGCGAACTTCGACTAAGTTTAAGTCAAAGTGACGAACTCAGTGAGGATTTGGAATCGTTATATCGAACTTTGACATAGTCCTAGTCATTTTTTAGAAGCAAAGATTTTTTTGTAAAAAAAAAATCCTCAGACTAAGATAAAATCCTCGCTGAGTTCATTACTTTAACTTAAACTTAGTCTTAGTTTACTCTATAGATCTCTGCCTGAGACCGTCGTACTACTCGTACTACAACATTGTAAGTAATAAGAAAGCTGTAAGTAGTGACTTAAGTGGAGATACAATGAAGAGAAAATCCCCATCTGGGTACAAGCGTAAACATAATTTTGTATGCACATAAATCAACGATTCGTGCCAGATGTCCGTATTACGAAACACAAGTAACAGTGGGTGGGAAGTGTTCGAAATTTGCACAATTTTGTCGGCATCGCTTGTTGCTGCAGTTTACTTTGCTAATTAATTTACTGGCACGATCCAATAAGAGTTGATTAGCTTTCTAACTGGTAGAACTTTGCTCTAACGGTCATTAAACAAGTTGTACAGGTATAAAAGTGTGTTGACGTAGGATACGTTTTTTATGCCCACATTTTTTATACAAAGTTTTGGAATTTAAACTAATGCAGGCTAATGAGATAGCTACATATCTGTGGATAGTATTATGAGATTCTTAAAATATGGGTGCTGTAAAAAGACATTAAATATCGTTAATCAATTAATCACTATTACTAATCCAGAGTTGGTCCTAAACTCGATTGAACTTACATGTCATTTATATTTAAATCGAGATTTAAGAGAAATCTCCATTTTTTAAGTGCTGTGCAAGTCGCCATAAGGCAACGAAACTAAAGACAAAATCTAAAAGGTAACTTCTATTTAATCTGAGTTTATGTTTCTTTTTGGTAATCTTTTTTCCCCTATATTCATAATCTTTAATGCTATCTTCTAAATATGAACCGTTATGCAACCAACATCATAGAACATAGACTAAATCGGGTTCATATGTAGATTCAACTCTCAATTTTCTTATCTAACTAGGTTGCCAATAACCACAGTCGAGCATACCTAAATGTACAAAACGAACACCGCAGTAAAAAGTTGTTGATGAATTTAAGCAACAGTAGCAACAAATAGCCTATTAATTAAATCAACTATTAGCAATTCTAAAATGTTATTGTTCGACCAGTTGCAACTAGGCTCCGTCGACCTCGAATCTGTGGACAAGTGCAGCGACTTTCTATCGAACAAGATATGTGTGTCAAACGTAGGGAGTAGGGACATACTCAAATAAATAGACGTCTTGTCTATCCGCTAGATCGTTTCCTACTTAGATAAACTAAACGTTTAAACGGTACTGAAGTGGTATGATACGTTGAATCAAAGATAGGCAATACATCGTAGACTTTATATTATATAAATAACATTTCACAGATTTTTTAAAAGTATGACTGATATAGCTCAATGTTTGAGTTGGCGAATTAACGTCTTTACAGCCTGTGAAACAGACAAACTCATATTTAGTTGAGTGACTTATTCTCAATTAATTATGTTTTGTGGTCAATATAGAGATTTTGTCTACTCTAAGCGTTGTGCAATTAAAAAAAACGGGAAAATATTAGCAATAGTGAAACGCAATGTAAAGAAACCACCTGTCTTTAAAGCAATTGTAACAAAGGATATTTCAATCAGCGACGCAACGTGCACAAGCATTCCGATCAAGGTAGACAAAAAATTGCACAAGTATTTTCTTCAAATCGTCGACTTAAAATACACACACATACACACATAAGCTCACGCCTGTATCCCTTTTCCCGACCCGGGGATCGAACCCGAGACCTCAGGACGGTAGTCGTACCGTAACACAACCTCGCCACCGAGGCATATATTAACTTAAAATATTAGCCGGCTATTTTTAAAATCTGTATTTTGTCATGATTTTTATTTATGTAAATAGTAAATTATTGCACAGTATCTCTTTTTCTATATGGACAGCACCCCATCTTAGACTCACGCTTATATCCCCAAAGGGGTAAGCAGAGACAAACTAGAGAACAAAAACACCGACATTCGCGGAGCTCATTTTCGTCCAAGATGTGATAGGGGAGAGCCTATCGCGAAATCTTTTTTGTTTCAATACATTTCTAAAAAATAAACCAAATAAAATAATTGTAACTACCACCCAGTTGACAGACATGTTGAACTCCTCTGTAATTTTTTTTATTATGTTGGTACATCTCTCTCAGAAACTGATTGAAAAACTGCGAAGTCCAGTAATGATTACTCGTAGTTTATCGACTTTCTTCCAAATAGTAATCCTAATGCATTTTCTATGATCGAAAGTGAAAATGGATGCTTTACGGCATTTACGTAATTACAAAATGCACAGGCTACGGCCAAGTCATCATGGCAACGCTCGCATAGATTACGAAAGTGAAACTCCGGGCGATGACCTGGCTACCACTTTATAGAGTTTTATAAACATACACCAACGGAGCCTCTTCGAGACTAGTGAGAAGTCCCCGAAAAGCAAAAAAGAAATATGTCAATATCCGGAAATACGGTAATAATCATTATCTTATTACCAGTTATAAAAAAATGTCAATAAAAATAATTCACGACGAAAAACATTTGAATTGTGTTTAAAATATACAATGACAGTTTATGTATGTTACTAGTCGACTCGTCTACCAAAGAGTAGCTTTCTTGTAGTTGGTAATGAAGAAATAATACTTAATGTGGTTAGAAAAAAATAAGGCTTATAATAAAAGCAAGCGAGAATGCCGTAACAACACTTTGTAATAGACAGAAGACTAGAGACTAGCAAGTAAAATGCACATTCAAATAGAGCGTTCAAAAGTTACATAATATACTAACGACGAATACGAATGTAACAATCACTGCGAATACAAAAATCTAATATAACTTCTTTATATCTATTCCCTGAATGGGTAAGCTGAGTCGAAATACGGGCACGTTCATTTTCCTCACAATGGATTATGTGGGATTTTATAAAATAGGATAACTCAAAGCATAAGCTATGATTACTTAAATTTAAGCCCAAAATCTAGACGGTTTCTCAACTTATCTTCACTTCTGCCAGACCGCAGACGCGAACAAACGACTCAATTACACTTGGAATCCTGTATTATATTATTATTTATAAAACCTGGTGTTGCGTTATTTAGATAAGCTACCAGATTTTTTTTTCACTTAATGCTAACAATTTAAAGTCCTGATTTGTACCAGGTAACAATCACAAAAAGTAAGAAGGTTGGAATATATACTACTTTTAATTTGGTACTTCCGGTATAGAATAATTTAACGCTTAGAAAGTTTGTGACACTTTTCGAAGAAATAATCTATAAAACTAATGCTCATCTGTTTCTGAAAGACCATAACGCAACTTTACTAATTCTTAATGCTATATCTAGGTAGTCTATTTGTAATTGTGAACATTTCGAATAAGAAAACACAATATTGGCTAGAGAAGAACAATAAACAAATAAAGTAAAAAAAATATAACCGAAGTTAGTACCTATCTAAAATGAATATACTTTAATGCTAAATCTATTCCAAGCGCTCTAATCCACATAAAACATCTCAGAGTTCAAAGACCAAGATATAATTTGTCGTATAGGATTTACGAGAGGGTCCTTTGCGACCTTATCAGCCGCCTCCCGTCACCCACCGCCCGCCACGAGGACCTCAAGCATGAACTCACTTATCTTCGTTTCATTTCTAATGAAAGGATTCATTAAAGATCTTGTGCTTTGAATCACTTTATGGGGTATAATTTATTAAAAATGTTTTTTTTTGTTTATCGTTTCCAGTATATATTTATTTAAAAATGTTTTTTTTTTGTTTATCGTTTCCAGTTTAGGTTAAAAAAAATGTGCAAGGATTGTAAAGATTGACTTACAAACGACACTCATAATCCATATTGCACTATTACTAATCTAGAGTTACACCTTATCTCGATTTATCTTATAGATCACTCCTATCATTAAATCAAGATTTGGGATAAATAGAGATTTATAGCGTATGAGCGCCAGAATTGACCCTATTTCAATTTCCATACGTTTCATTCTATTATAATCAATGTTGGCTTCTATTAAAATATTATTCAGTATTTTTTTTCCACTTCACCGAATCAATCATACGCAGTGTAAAATTTTTCAGTGACTACACAGTTAGTATTTTGCATCATAACTGCTAGAATCACTTGCGATATTTACTAACTCTGTAACAGTTTACACAACACACGCTTCCCAAGTTCTCAGCTACAAAATTATCGCTTAGGGACCAACTACGACGATGTCTGCTGCGTTTATACAAAACGTGCGTTTAATTACGATGTAATTGCATCACTTTAACCCTATGTCGACCGTTCTTGCGCATCACTGTAGTACCTGGCCGAGCTCAGCGGCATAACTATTGCATTAGATATGCTTAGATTAGGCACGCTTCGAACGAAATAAGTGCGTTTGTTGAACACAACAGTTTACGCTAAACGTTGAGATAATTCAAGTACCTACAATGTAAGAGGCTGTTATTTCATAACAAATTATATCTAAAATTAGTAACGAAGATGTAAAGAAAATTACAAAGTGTTCAACAATATCTGCTTCTAAATGTTATGCGATGACTAATCTTAAAAAAAAAACTATTTTTATACCAAACTTTGAAATCCTATATTTCAGCCACTATTGAGTGGCGGCCATAAAAATAAATACTTATCTAAATAAATTATTAAATATCATCATGATCGTCATCATCATCATCAGCCACAGGACGTCCACTACTGAACATAGGCCTTCGCTCCCCTCCTCAAGCAATCACCAGTTACTACCAGGTGTATTAAAGCTTGTAGAAAACCACCATCAAATAATGTCAAATGCTACCACAAAATGTTGATGGTCTGCAATAAATTACTGTGACCTGCCGACACCTGCACTTGTGAGTACATAATGTTCTCGCATGTGGCCATCTTTGATGTTTACATTGCCTTTCGCTTGTGCAACGGTTGTAACAACGATTCACAAATCATGGACGCAATGGTGCCCACAGTTTGTGCTGACCTTTAGCGATGTCCAAGTATTATTAGCTAACGTAACTATTTGCCTCGAGCTTTAAATACTCTACCTACGTACGGTTAAGCGTTGAAAAGTATAATGTCTTTATTATTCTCATTTGTCTTCAGTATTATTTTATACCCTTTGGCGTTTCACATTAGTGCTAATACTATGCTTAATTACTTTATTATTCATGTTATGTCGAGTTTTTTTGTGACTAAAATAGAAATATTAGTAATAACAAAAGTAAGCTTATAAACAGATTACATTGCTGGGAAATCTAATAATTTCTATCATCAATCAATCGATCAACAATCAACGGTCTTGTCAATTATGTATCTTCAATCTTCCGTAGAATCCCATTCAAATTAGCTAATAATTACAAATGCAGAATGAATTTCTTGTATTAAATAATTTTAAATTATGTAAACTTATGTAGATAAATATTACCGCAGTAGCTGCCAGCATCTTTGAGGATACCGTTCTGGGATTGTACGTAAAATTTTAAAATATGTGATGGTTAAAAATGAATGAAGACTTGCATGTTGAATACTTCGGAATTATATTTGTGCCTGCTAAATATCTTGTGATAATTCGAAACATTATGTTCTTAAAGAGTTTATTTAAAACACATTTAAAATTACGCCGAATATACTCCGATGGTTGTTTAATAGGCATAGGTTGTTCACAGAAATGTTCGATCCGCAAGCAAGGTCCAACAAGGTAAGCCTGCATTCTTCCTGCCTTCACCGGACTACCTTGAGTACCTGTTGATTGTTCAACAACGCGACTTGCATTCTTGTTTTGTGATTAGCAAATCTCTATTGAAAAAATGATCATATCATTTCTTAATTGGTCGTTCTTTAATAACTGATGCGTAACTAGTGTAAGGTAACTAACACGAGAAATAGCTCTTAGTTTGACGGTCTCTTGATATGCAATCGTGTTTGTTTGCGAATCATCGAAGCAGTTTTAATGTGACTTTCGTACTTTATTAGAGGTAGGTATATCGTAAAATCTAGCTTAAATCCTTCGCAGTAAGTATTATAATGTAACTACTAGGTAGAAACTACGCTGCTGGCGAAAATAATAGAAGGTTTACACGGATAAAGGTAGTTCGTTAATACCAGATTTCAACTAACATTAAACTTCCAGAATGAGTCTTGCATTATTAATAAGTTAAGCAAGTTTGTTCAATTAAGATCTTTGTTCGTAACCATCAAAGTTTTATATGCTAAAACGTAAACGTTATTTAAATTCTTTATCAGATTTCTGATAAAATATTTATGTTTAACTCAACTAAATATTATAATAATTTATGTAGTCTGACGAATTTTGTGACTACCGTTGTTGTTGTTGTTGTTGTGTGGGCTCCATTTTCTGCAATCAGTCCATTCCACTGATGGACCATTGTGCGTGACGTGATGCCAGCTAAAAGTTTAGCCAGCCTAGCTCCGACCAGCTTGTGACTACCGTTATGATTACGTATAATCCAAGTTATAGTTATTAGTTCAAATTATAATTTTGTAACTTGTAATATACGTACTATTGTAAATTTTATTGATAATCCTTGAATAATAAAAATAATATAAATAGTAACCCCCTTATTCATAATAAATTAGTAGAGCGTAATAAGACCGCAATAGTACGTTTCATAAAAATTTTATTCATAAATCGTTCAATAGCGTTAAAATGTTCCAACGTTCGATAGTGAAAATATGGCCGATTCCGATCAGCTGTTTCAAGTTTGAAGTTCTTTCTTAATGACATTAATTTTGTTATAGTCTAGGACCCCATCTAAGATTGATATAAATTTTTTATTGATTGTTTCCAGCCTAGACTTCTTATTTGTTTCAAAGCTTGCCAGAGTTAAAAATAATGATTTTTCTGTAACCAGCAACATTGTATTCGATAAACATATTTAAGTTCTGTTTTAGCTAAAGTAGGCAAAAGTAGGTTATCCGTTCGATAATAAGACCAGGATTTCATTATGAATAAGGGGATAAGTATTTAAAAACAAAGCTACAGCAAAATTTTAAATTAGGTACGATTCAATGAATGGTCAGATTGCAATATATTACAGAGTAGGTATTTATTGTGTCGGGAATTGTACACACTCAGACACTCAATCAACCCATTTTACGAGTGATACAATTGGTAGACATTGGGGCCAATATTTGGTAATTACGGTCCAGTTTCGTCCACAGCCTTGTGCCGAAATATCGCCGCATGCCAGCTTTCACGCTCAATTTCACGTGTCAGAGTTCTAGCACAAACTTGTTAGAAACTATAAAATTGTGAATGTGTGACTAAACTATTCGAATTTGTATTCACTGGTGAAATGTTATTTCACAGCATTTGAGTTGAAAGGCAAGTTTTTAATCGGTTTTCGTTTGGTGTTTCCACCAAACTTCATCTTATTTATTTCGAATAAAACAGTCCCCCGAATTTTGGCACTCGATTCGATTTCCCAAATGACAAGCTCTCGAATCCAACCCGACATTAGCGCACTTTTTAACTTGATTGCGGTGGAGTTTTAAGTCACTAAATAAAATCGAATATCGTAGTCGAAATCGAATCGAGTGTAAAAGTTATCCTACTGTTTAGTTTCCGTGTAAGAAGCCTGGAATTACTCCCCTCTACGGCACTCAACTTGCAATTAAGCAAGATATTTATGTCGGAATGCTTAGATTGCAATTTATTAAAGGCGTTCTAACAAGCTTCCGGGCTGCTGTAGAATAAATAGCAAATAAAATAATATGCTACATAAGTTACAAGTTACAAAACCTTGATGGCGTAGTTGTATTTCGGATTGACCCGTTATGAGGTCTCGGGTTCGATTTCTGAGTTGAGTGAAGTGATATTGGATTTTTCCATATCAGCCTGAGTCTGGAATTTGTGCCCGATATGGAAATAGGCGCCCCATATCACATCTGGCACGGAAATAAGCTCGGCGAAATGTGGGTATTCTAGTTCGCTAGTGCGCCTTTACCTACCCCTTCGGGGATACAGGCGTGTTTATGTTACAGAAAGAATTCGGCTTCATTTTTATACCGGGCTGCATGCCAGACGTCAATACTCTTGTGAGATACATTGTTCTTACATCGATTAAGACAATAATCAAATAAGGTTGTCATCCCAATATTTATTAAGAGGACAATATAAGAGGACAAATTATAGTCATCATCATCATCATCAGCCATAAGACATCCACTGCTGATCATAGGCCTCCTACAAAGATTTCCAAATCGACCTGTTGGAAGCGGCCTGCATCCAGCGATTACTTGTGATTCACTGAATAAGGAAGCAAACTCGAGACTTTACATATTTGATTACGGTTTATAACAGTCTGTTTATAATAATAGTCTGTCTAAACTGCCCCCTGACTTTTGATACTCGATTCAATTTTGAGTACGATTCTATTTCATTTAGTGACTTAAAACTCCATTGAAATCAAGTAAAAAATGCACTAATGTCGCGTTAAAAATTACTAACACAAGACAAATTCTCGAATCCAACGCGACATTAGCGAATTAGATTTAGAAATTGAATCGGGTGTCAAAAGTTACCTTGCATTGGGCAGCAAAGCTTAAAACAAGAACTAACAACGAGCCTTTTACTTGATGATTGGTTATAGACTAGACCCTTATTCCGCATTCTTGAGTCGATTGGTCAGCGCGCTGTAGCTCTACCATGCTTCCTTTTATAATATTAACCCTGTAATATTACTGTTCCACTGCTGGGAATGGGCCTCCTCTACCAATGAGAGTGTACTACGCTGGCCTAATGCGGGTTTTAATAAATACCTTCGAAATTTCTGTGGAGAAATTCTTGGGTATACAGGTTTCCTCAAGATGTTTTCCTTCACCGTTATAGCAAGCGATATTTCACAATGAAAATACGCTTAACATAGAAAAGTCAAAGGTGTATGCTCCATTTTAAGGTGGGTCTCGAACCTCCGACACTTGTCTCGGAAGTCCGTACCATTCACAACTGAGCTATCGCTGCTTTTTGCATGCTTCCTTTTACCAGTAATGTATTCTGCATCGTCCATGCCGGCCCTTTTCACACTCAAGTTATTACCGACAATAATAATATGGTAGAACCGTATTGCAAAATCTGGTTTTTCTTCCATACCAAGTCAGTTTCGCAAAGCCCGTTTCGTAGTTTGGTTAATGTACGTTAATAAATCAATTATAATTTTGCATGTTTAAGTTAAAATTATAGCACATTTTCATCATGAGTGACATTTACAATGGCATGCAATGACAGGTTGGTGTATTGGGTAAGTAAGAGATTTATGTTTATCGTTTCATTAAAGCTGCCTATATGATTTGTTGATTTGCACAATTTAACCAGAACCATGCAATTAGGTCCGTATTATTTATTTATTTAAAACACTTTATACATATGGGGCCTTACTTATAAAAACAGTGTAGTTGAGCATATGGCTAAGAGTAGCTTGTCACTTTTTTCCTTGTGTCACATTGTTTGAAAATAAAAGGGACAGGCTATTCTATACCATTTGCTTAGTTACACAGTTTTTATAAGTAAGCATATAAGTAAGCGCTGCAATTCGCCCTTAGTTAATACCTAAGAGTGACTTGCAGCACTATTACTAATCTAGAGTTAATCCTAAACTCGATTTAACTTACATGTCATTGTATATTTAAAATGCTGCAACTCGCCCTTGGGAATACAAGCATTAGTATTAAAGTAAAGATACAAACCATATGGAGTCGAAGCGGCTCAATCATGTTAATTCATCATCATCATCATCATCATCATCATCATCAGCCATATGACGTCCACTGCTGAATATAGGCCTCCCCCAAAGATTTCCAGATCGACCTGTTGGAAGCGGCGGCCTGCATCCAGCAAATGTTAGTTAATATTAATTAATAACTATAATTTATTTCTTCTCATTGCATTGTAGGTATGCAGCTACATTGTGGTAATTTCGGCCCATGTTCACCAATGTGACCTTATGCGGATCGACTAACAAATAGAGAGGTGATAACAATCGTCCATGAATAACACAAAGATAAACAGGCACATTAATTTAATGCGTTTTGCCGAAACGATCCACTAAGTACGCTGTTATTTGTATACTAATCATGTATTCAAGATACGAGTCAACCATCCCTATAGAACAAAGTACAAGATTCTACTTGAATGTTCAAACTGATAGTAGTATAAACGAAAGAGTGCTTCTGATATACATCGACTTCAAAAAAGGAGAAGGTCCTCAATTCGTCTGTATTTTTAGGCCGACTTCCACAAAAGGAGAAGGTCCTCAATTCGTCGGTATTTTTTATGTACCTATGTTACTCAATATCTCCGACAAATGTGGACCGATTTTGAAAATTCTTTTTGTGTTCGATAGAGATTATTTCAAGGGTGGTCCCAAATAAATTTGGTCACGATAGGTAAATTGGAAGTCGGTCAGTTAAGTTTTTAAACTTCCAAAAAGGAGAAAGTCGTCAATTCATCTATATTATTTTTATGTATGTTACGCGATATCTCCGCCAAATGTGGAACGATTTAAATTTTTGTTTGTGTTCTATATAGCTTATTCCAAGGATGGTCTCATATAAATATGGTCACGATCGAATAAATTTTGAAGTCGAACCGTTATGTTTTTTCATTTTGATGTAGGGTTGTCACGTTTACAAGTATCATTCAATGATACAGCATTATCTTACGACATTATTGGACAATTAAGGAAAGAGTAGAGGAAAGAGAAAGTTCAATTACTCGTTTAATTACTTAATTATGGGCATTAGGGATGTTAAGAGTTCCGTAACCATAACCGACATTATTCGATATCTGAAACAAAATGTTATCCGAGACCTCAACTCTGATATTAAGATGAATGCTGAGCCCGAGTTTTTTTTTGGAAATTCAAGGGAGCCACGTTTGACTCGAAGTGTCAGGCAGAAGTATGTGCGGACTGTTGTGTGTAATTATTTATTTAAATAAGGTAATTCATGAAGTTGTTTCTCTTGTGTATTACATTTTGTAAAGGGACAACAATATAAGAAACAGAGCAAGACAGACTTGAGTTCATTGCACCCCATATAATGTAGTGTAATATTGTATTACTTACAAACGATCTACGTTTTAAAACAGTATACAGGCTAGAAAACTCACTCAACGTATTATTTTTCACGAAAAACCCATTTTTATGATGTGCTTTACACGTTTAATATTTTCAACAACGATAATCGTATAAGCCTTTACTTTAAATAAAAGTTAAAGTGCTGATTAACTTGGAAACAAGTTTGTTCCTTTCCACTCTACGTCAAACAGTTTAAGAGCGAAGTAAACAAAACACTGTGTAACATTTAATATTATTTGTGTAATAGGCTTTATCTGGAAATCTTTGGGGGAAGCCTATGTTCAACAGTGCAAGTCTTGGCTGATGAAGATAAGGTGCCGTCTATAGTGTATAAATTCCCTATAAAAGTGACAAACCTATAAGCTATTACATTATCGGTATAAAAATATTTTATTACCAAAGCTACACGCAACAATTAAGGTCACTTTACGTGAATATGAAGCTATTTTGGTACATCTGGTTGGGTTCTCATCAGCCCCATTAAATAAGCCGTAAAATGTACCATAACATCTATAAACCTCGGCTGCGTTAAATGTTACTTTATGGCCGTATTTTGTGACTTTTTTGAATAGTCTCATTAGATATTAACACTGATTATTCAAGTTATTGAGTTATAATTTGTTTTTAATAACACATAACATAACATAAGCTCAAGCCTTTATCCCCGAAGGGGTAAGCAGAGGTGCACTAGAGAACTTGAACACTCACATTTCGCCGAGCTTAGTTCTGTCCCAGATATGATAGTCGGCGAGCCTATCGCCATATGGGGCATAAATTCCAGACTCTGGGCTAATATGGAAAACGCCGACCCGGGGATCGAACCTGAATCGATCGTGGTTGTATTTTCATACCGAAATACAACCACGCCACCGAGGCAGTCAAATTATTTTAAATAATAAGTAACGCAGTAAATAAAGTACATGTACATGGAAGTCCAGTGCTGGGTAATTCGTGTCAGATACATCGCGTTGTCCGACCTAAGATTCGAATCCAAGACCACCCGAACTAAATACGCTGTCATTATAGAATCATTAATTATGAGACATAAATGTTTATAAAAGAGTAGAAATATGATAAAGTAAAGCTGCTTCTAAATACAACGATTATTGTTTGCACACTCAACGTAGTTTTCCATTAAACAAAGTTTCATATTACAAAACATTTGCCAACACCGTTGACTACTCGACTTTCCAACCAAGTTTACCGAAATGATGAATTTTATGGCATTAACGTCACATCCTGATATATATAAAAAATACTTTGTCATCATTTAAGATGACATGACGTCGGTTTACATAATAAAAATATGAATAATCTTATCGTGCCAAGATTTTTTTAGCATTGTTCAAAGCTTGTTCTTTCAATAACAGGCTATCTACAAGAAAAATATAATAAAAGTATCGATTACTGCACCTATGCACAGGTATGTCCATTGTTTAGAACCACTTATGTGTTACTTTCCATTACCCATTGTATTCAATAGGAAAAGCCATTCGTGGTCATTTGCACGCATGTCGATCTCGTACACAACTTACGAGTTCTGTCACGGCACGCAAATTGGCTATCGGGTCAAGCGTATGGAATGAGCTTATTAAACGCTAAGTAAGTATAGAGAATGTACGTACGGTCTCTGTTTCAGTTGGTATCTCTGACGCATTGTGGAGCTATTGGGAACATGTAACACAATGATGCGGGCGAAATCGCTATTATATAGGTTATTCACTAGATAACCTCACAGGACGCCGTGTTATGGCCACAGGTTGTGAAGAGATGCCGTCAATAGAGGCGGCGAGATCTGCACGCGAACCGCGATCGACGCGAAATTAGCTGACGCTCGTAATAGGAATTGAAAAATTGGCTCAAAAAGTGTTAATTTGTCCGACAATTACGACGGGCGAGGATGTAATTAACCATTACGGCAGAACGTGTATCAGTTTGTCGGTTGGGCGCGCGACTGCGGGTGCGCCGGGCGCGACGAAACGGAGCGCCCGCGCACACCTCGCGGCCCGTGTCCACACCAGGCTCCAGCGTGCAATCAATTTATGCAAATTGCCGACGGGATGGTTTTGTCGCTTCGCCAATTGGCCATCGCCTATACCGGGAATACTCCTAACCGTAAACAACTCAGATGTCAGAACCCGATCTAATACACGTCGTGTTTCGCAACGCACGCTGTTTACTAATTCGGCAAGCAAAAAATTCTGTTAGCACTAAACCTGTCACAACACCGCCCGCAATTCGGCAACAGTTCTGCATCAATGGATTTGCTCCAATCAATAATAACAATGAAGTCAGTAGCATGATGCTCGCAACAAAAATAAAAAAAATATTCCTAAATTACTTAATGTTTCAATACAGTTCAGAATTGTCTATATACTGGACGTAATTTTTTTATTAGTGAAAATCCTCGGAATATCATATTTTTCTAGACAGTCACAATACCAATGCATTGCACAAATGCATGCGAGCACTTTGACCTTTGAGATATTGGTTTATTTAAACATTCCAACTTGAGTCATTACTCAAGTTTTCTATCACTAACAATGTAATAATTTCTTAAATGAGGTCGACACTGACAAAATAATTGATATACCCAGGGCAACGCATAGAACATTATACAGCATATATACGCGAGTATGTACTTAGTATCAGTATGACTCAACATAGCATACAAATAAGTTACATATAAAATGAGACGGGGCTAAAAAATGGCAATTTAGAGAAAACACGTAACTATTTAAATGTTAAAAGTACGTGGAGCAATGCAAGTGTTAACACTATAATATATAATAAAAACTCGGTAAGTCGTAACCACTGGTAGGAGTCTGTCATCATAGTGAAACACAAGAGAAAGGCGACAATGAAAGTGTTTGGAACTTATCATCTGCTATGTAATAAGCAAACAGAAAATAGGAAAGGCAAGATAATAGAATTGAAAGAGACCGCACTTAGATCTCTAATAGGGATTTCCTTGTTGGCTTTAGAAAACAAATTCGTCTTGTAAATTTTTTGGTATTTGCGCTTTTTGTTTATAATATTCCCTCCATTTGTTTATATTATTTGTTTATAATATTGAGTCGCCTCCTTGGTCTAGTGGCAGCATGTATGGGCTGTGGACCGGGAGGTCGTGGGTTCGATTCCCAGGTCGGGCAAAGCGAATTTTCTGATTTAATTTGCCCGGGACTGGACCCCTCAGAGGGGGTTGACGTCAGACAGGCAGCCGGTCGTAAAAACTTAGCCAAATCATTTCTGCAACATGCTTGAAAAAGTGTGTTGCGCCGACCCCACATTAAAGTGGGATAAGGGCAGGTAGAAAGAAAGAAGTTTATAATATTCCCTCTTATACTTGGTGCGAATGAACACATTTGATAATTTAATATCCACTGTGCCTTTTCGACCAACTTCCAAAAAGGAGAAGGTCCTTAATTCGTCTGTATTTTTTAAGTATGTTTATATATCTTCGCCAAATGTGGATCGATTTAGAAAATTCTTCTGTGTTCGATAGAGCTTATTTCAAGGGTGGTCCCATATAAATTTGGTCACAATCAGATTTGAAGTCGATCGTTAAGTTTTTAAACTTGTAATTTATGATTTAAATACTTGCACATTGAGCAAACTTAACTATAAACGTGACTTATTAATAGTGTTTGTAAAGACCTTCACAACTCAACTATAAAATTCCCTTCTTAACCCATCCTTTTTGTGCGATTCAAAGATGCATCGCAATATGAATATTTAATATAAATGTTCGTGTTTATTGGCCATCACGATTCTGCTCGCCATCAATGTAAAGGGTAACCGTGCTGTAATTATGCTACACCAAGTAGATCATATACGATTATAAATAAGCAGATGTGAATTTGCATTTTCAATGTTAATGGAAAGCAAGAACTTATAGGTACATAAGCTACAAAGTGGTGTTGATTAAAATGAGTATTACGTTGTTTTCAAAAACCCAAAAACCGGGCAAGTGCATGCTGTATATGTGATCACGCACAGTACAGGGTTCCGAAGTAAGGGTAACTGTCATTTAAATATATTTTTATTAGACATAATTTTAAGTGTATGGTCCATAAACTCATATTTACTACCTGTTTTACATGACTAAGAACATCATAAAAGCGATATTGAAAGTAACTAAAGAGTATTACGTTGTTTTCAAAAACCAAAAAATGGCTACAATATCTGTACTTATGTTAAGAGGAGTTATTAACAAAAGTTTTAAACATTTTGGTAGATATGCGCCTCATCTGATTCTCGCATGATTAAACATACATTAAATGTTTATTTGGGTAATAATTCGCAACTCACATACAAAAGTAATGTATTTTAGAAATAAAATAATGTTCGAAGTTATACAGTGATTTTTTTTCTTTTTTTACCTTATTATTTTAGTGCTGGTAAATCATGCAATGGGATCTAACTGGTCGAAAAATATCACATATATACATCAGAATTATCTCAAACGTTGCATCATTAATAATTACATAATAGAACTCGACTGCCTCGGTGGCGTGGTTGTATTTCGGTACGACTACCGTTCTGAGGTCTCAGGTTCGATCCCCGGGTCAGACAAAGTGATATTGGATTTTTCCATATCAGCTCGGAGTCTGGAATTTGTGCTTGGGCAGCCTATCGTCATATTGGTATGACAATAGGCTCGCCCCCTTTGACATCTGGGACGGAACTAAGCTCGGCGAAATGTGGGTGTTCTAGTTTGCTAGTGCGCCTCTGCCTACCTCTTCGGGGACACAGGCGTGAGCTTATGTGCATGTTATGTAATAGAACTCCTTTGAGAGTCTCCGTGGCGCAGTGGGCGCGATTCGATTCCCGCACCGAGACAAATGTTTGTGTGGCTTACATATATTTTTTTCGGGTCTGAGTGTTATGGGTTCATAAGTCTCTCATAGTTCCTGATACATGCGATACAGGTTATACCTAGTGTGGGGTCATGTGTGTGACTGCCCTTATCCCACCTTAATGTGGGGTCGGCACAACACACTTTTTCAAGGATGTTGCGGAAAGGATTTGGCGTAGTTTTTACGACCAGCTACCTGCGTGACGTCAACCTCCTCTGAAGGACCCAGACCCGTGCAAATTAAATTAGCTTTGCCCGACCTGGGAATCGAACCCACGACTTCCCGGTCCACAGCCCATATATGCTGCCACTAGACGAAGGAGGCGAAAATTGTAATGTCGTTAACCTCCACAGTTACATATAATTGTTTTGGCGACATGTGAACTACCGGAGACCGTGGTATGGGGTTTAAATAAAACTGAATGCAGTCTAACGAAGTCGCCGCCACGTCGCGTCACTTCGCGTCGCTTGCGCTTCACCAATTAACTGCAGCGCCACTGCATTCACTCAATGAAATGTAACTTTATATTTATTGCTTGTACAGTCTAAAAAGTGCTTGCCCTTTTTTATAGCTAAGGCTGGCAAACGAGCAGGTAGGTGGGTCACCTGATGGTAAATGATCTCCACCGCCCATAGACACCCAAGATACAAACATAATCGTGGGTGCGTTGTCAATATAAAAGAAGGGGAATTGGGTCACCGGAAATCTCGCACACCGAACGAAACGCAACAGTGAACTGCTACTTTACGTCGGTTTAATAGTCGGTATCAAACCAGTCGAGCCGGCCCTTTCGTGCTGTAGACGTCACTGTCTACAGCGTGGCTCTACCACTTAAACTCTGACTTCGGGACTGTTTAGGATTTACTCATAATTTAGCTGTTTTGGTATTTGTAAACGAATTAAGGCGCGTCTCCTGCACTTGTTTTCTCGAAACTAAACACAAAAATACATACGCAAAACAATGATTTTAGCTGTCTCCTACTCGTAGAACAATGGACCATAGATAATCACAAGTTTAAAAACATAACGGACCGACTTCAAATCCGATCGTAACCAAATTTATATGGGACCACCCTTGAAAGAAGTTCTATAGAACACAAAAATAATTTTGAAAATCGGTCCATATTTGGCGGAGATATCGCGTAGCATACATTAAAAAAATACAAACGAATTGAGGACCTCCTCCCTTTTGGAAGTCGGTCAAAACGGTGGGATAAAAACATGTTTTGTGTAGATGTTTTGTGTAATGATTAGTGCAAGATACGCGGCTTTACAATCGATGCCTATTTCCAAGTTATTAATGAGAAATCGGTGTAACAATATCGTTCCTGCAAATATTTTTCTTCTTTACGTTAAAACAATACATTTTCAAGGTAGGTGTTTAAGATAAAATTGTGACGACAATGTTTCACACACAGTAAAAACAAAACATTCGTAAATCGTACAGCTTACAGCTTATCTATGCAAACACTCCTGAAGAATAACATAAATGTTTTTACACGACAAGGTCAGCTTTGCTAGAACAAGACAATTAAAAGATCTGCAGAAATAAAAAGAGTGTCCTATATGATTTTTTATATTTTTAAAATACATACGTATGTACACTATCACATTCACATTCACGGCACATTTAAATAATAATAATAATAAATATTAAGACAATGAAATACCATGTTTTGTCGCAGGTTTTTTTTAATGTTTTGTTTCGAAAAACATGTACAGGAGATCCGGTTTTATTTCAACTTTTCGCCAAGCTTATTACCGTCTCATGATGTATGACTATCACGATATCGGATTCAGATTCCAGACTCCGAGCTAACACTGTGTTGAAAACTTAATATCAATTTACCCGACCCTAGAACCGAACCGGAGACCGGACGGTCCTCGTGTCGCGTAGAAATGCAATACAACTACGCCACCGTTTTTTAAATAAATTAGAAAGTTTCAGCCGCAAGAACTAAGGGTTGTCTTAGTGGAAAATCACTATGAAAGCTTTTTAATATTCAGTGAAATGTTCATAAGATTTTGCCAACGCTTTCTTACATTTGCGAATTGTATATTTACCTTGTTTATTTGAACACGAATTTCCGAATATTTCGCTTACTCGCGAGTTAGACGGCGCGGCGTCCGTCGGGATTTTTCCGGTTGTCTAGTTCAATTCCGACATAGGTAGTACGGGTATATCAGAGCCACAATTCCGGAATCCTGTCTGCGAGCTGAATCCGGTCCCTTACCCGGAATGGAAATGAAGCTCACCACATTTCTTTGTCGTCGCACACCGAGATAAAGAATGGGAATGTAATATCACTGGAATTATATCTGAGAAATGAATTTTATATGACTACATATCCTATCTTGTAAATTTAGTCTGCTGTAATTGGGGTGAATGTAAAGCGTACAGTTTACTACTACCCATATTTTATGCATAATAAATAACTTGAATATGAATATCTTTTATTGTTTTAAATAATTGTATTTCTATATTTTAGTGTGCATGTATAGAAAATAATATTACTATGAATTAAGGTGAAATACATAAAAACCTCTAAGCTCTACAGATCTTGAGCAGATTTATATGGGACCTTTGAAACAGGCTCTATTGAACACAAAAACTGAATATTTGTCTACATTCGGCAATGATATCGGGTATATGTAATAAAAATTAAGAAATGTGGATGTTCCAGTTCTCTAGTGCGGCACAGCCTACCCCTTCGGGAATACAGGCGTGAGATTATATTATGTTAAATTAAGAAGTTCCTTGCTTTTGAAGTCGGTTGAAAACGAGGTTGTCCTCAAGCTAAAACGATTACCATTCTATGTGGTATTTTTATATGTTGACAGCAAGCATAATTCCAGTAATATTCTGTTTATTTTAGTCAGTAACACAACCCGTCTGTTAGCTGAGTATATAACATAAATCAAGCGGGCGTCCAGTATAAACAACCGCCGAGAGGATACGATAGATTATAATCAAGGTCTGGTGCAATGACAGATGTCCGTCTTAATACTCCGACGATAGAATGAACGGAGCGTCCAGCTTTATTGCATCGAAAACAATCTGCAATTTCAATACAAATTGCAGTTAAAATGAGTGTAACCGCAATTTTTATTTTCCGAATCTCCTTTTTCCACTTGCCCTTATCGCTCTCCAACCTAAGGTTTGCAGCGTAGGTTTCAGAAAGAATTCGGCTTCATTTTTGCAACCAGCGCGGCGGCCTACTTGACGTCAACATTCTCTAGGAGATCCATACCTGGCCAAATCGTGTTTAAGATAATATGCGTTACCTAATGTAGGATTCGAAGTTACGATTACCTGGTTCACATCCCGTATGTGCTACCACTAGATCAGTCTTTTCCAAAGTGAGCGATAACGCCCCCTTGTAGGCGCTGCATGTCTAAAGCGGGCGGTAAGAGACCCAAAAAATGAGGATCTCCACGGATATAGTTCACAATAATTTATTTAATTTAAAGTTATAGTGGTTTTTGAGTAGGTAAAAAAATGGGGAGGGGCGCTAAAAATAATTTATTTTCAAAGTGGACAGTAGACGAAATAAGTTTGGGAACCTCTGCACTAGACTAAGGAGGCGGTATTATATTTTTTATCAATATGCCAATGGTTTTCGGCCATCTCTGTCTGGTTAATTGGGGGTGACCACACTTATTGCAATACATAAAGCTCTTGCTGATCGTGTGGAGCACATTCTGCAAGTGCAACGATGTGATCACTCTCTTACTAAAGAGCATAAACGACCATACTCTTTACATAATCGGTAGTCATTATTACGCGTTCCTAGTTCCGAAATAGACGAACATTGCTAAAGATGCATTTCAATTACATCAACAACTGTCTGTCTCATTTTGAGGAGTATAATGTTTCATTTGTTTGTAAAGATTACGATGGATGGTTAGGCGACTGCGTAATACCGACTCAAATGAGAAACGAAGTGAATATCACGTTACGGATTTTAATTATTATTCACCAAAGAGCAGTCGATGGTCGCATTCCTGTAGGCCAACCGTGAGTTTTTTTTACATTACTCGCTAGCGACTCCGTAAAAGATTTGAATGACAAACACCCGAACGCCTCTAGCGGTTACGCGGGGAAATTACGTTTTCCATACAAAATACAAATATTTTACGTCCTCGCTCGCGTAAATACATGCAACAAACTCATGGTTGAGCTACTGATTCTAAGTTGAGCTACTGATTCTAAATATAATTAAATGTATACTTATCATTGCCTTTAACAATACTTATTTTATTAACATCAAGCAAGGCCTTGTAGAGACTAAACGTAATACACTATGCTAATATTATTAATTAGTTAAAGTAATTTATAAAAACTATTTTTATAAAGAATCTAAATCTAATTTAAAAGAGTTATTTTATATAAAATTAATTTAGATCTTTATTTATCTCTACATTATCATGTAAAGTGAATTTATGATCCTTGTTCCAGGAATGTAAACAAATATGTACCCTCTTTTAAATAATTATTTTGAGAACCTATTTATTCGAACCCCATAAGTAACAATCCCAAACTATTTATGGTAGACTATTATAAAAAAATATATTTTCCACGGAATTATGCCAAATTACAATAAAAAAAATAATTACATGAAACATAATAGACCTAATTTATAAGTGGGTAGATATTCGTTAAACTTTTGGATTAACGATACAAAATATACTTTAGTATGCTAAAACCTCAGCCACATCGAAAGAGTGTTAAATCTAACGCTTGTATACATTGAATCATTACTAATCCTGCCGTCCTCAAGATAAAATGCCCTTAAGTAAATAAACCTAATTTTAAGATGTCTCCAAGAAACGTGGAAATATAGTCACTAGAGATTTCATAGACATTGTTATTTTTAATCTTAAAGTAAACAAGTTATTAAGTTTATTAAATATAAAAGCCACACTCTAATAAACCTCTAAGGATAATATTTTCCACGTTTTTCGGAGACATCGCAAAATTACGTTTATTCACTTAACGGAATTTTAGCTTGAGGAATATACTTGAGTACGCTAAAGCCTTGGCCACACCGAAAACGTGTTAAATTCAACGCATGCATGCATTGAATCATTACTATCGTATTCGATAATTTGTCGTTCAGATATAGGGGCCTATCTCCCATGCCGACTAATGTGCCGCGTACCCTTGTTCACATGACAGTCACCCGGCACCCCTCGTCACGAGTGTGCAGTACACATGTTAAGTGACGCTAATGATCTGTTCCATTTAGAATACAACAAACTATGATGCAAGTTAAGGGCTTTCATTTCAAATCTGTATTTTTAACTAATAAGTATTTTACTTCTTGAAATAAGTAATAATCACTTTCTAACACATGGACGTAAAGAATAAGAAGGACACCACCTATAGCTAAACGGATGCCACAGAGAAGCCACGCACACAAACGCACCTATACGAAAGTGCCCTACGCATACACACGCCACGTGTCGATAGATCGAATGGACCGAAAACCCTGCTTCACTTTCGATGGTCCTAGCGCACCGTCAATCTTTTTTTTCTTTTTTTTTGTTCGTTTGAAGTAAAGGCAGGTCATCAAATAAAAATATAACTAATATTTTCTATCTATATCACGGTAGCAGTAAGAGTCGGGGGATGATGATGGAGCATTTTCCAGTAGTAAATAGAAAAAACAATGGACTTTCTAAACTTAAATGTATATTAATATATTTAAATCGCTCGTTAAAACATTCGTTAAAAACGGTATCGTGCAATATACACTATAATAACTATTTAAACAATTATCCTAACTGTCAGCACTACCTTGCTTTCTAGGCCTTGTTTAGCAATGAAAAGTTTTATTATACTTGAATATATGTATTTACAAAAAATGCCTACATTAAAAAAAAGAAAGTCCCCTGAATAATTATGACATTTTATAAATACATATTTATGTGACATTCGCATATTATATAATGATAAAAATGAAATTAGATGGGTTGGACTTCAAGTAGGCGGCTGGTCGTAAAAACCAAGCCGAATCCTTGCCGCAAGATAAAAACGTGTGTTGCCTCGACCCCACATTGAGTAGGATAAGAGCAGGTAGAAAGAAAGAGATAACAACGCCTTTATCATCTGACGTTGCTTTAAAAATATTCAAAGAATGGTATTGCGCGAGCATTTTTTCGAAGCCTTATTACTTCAAGTAACCTTTTATCAACAACTGTACAAACACGAATTAACAGTGAATGTTGCGGCAACAGTTTTATATTGCGTTACTACTAACACAAACATTAAATATGATGTTACGAGAACATGTTTTCTGAGCTCTATAGATGGTTGAATTAACAAGACCATTATAATTGGAACTATTAACAAGTACGTTGTTATAAAAAAATATCGGGAAATCCCTAGTTACGAGATAGCTTTCTACATAAAATACTTATTAATTATTTTTGAAATCTGTTTTTACGTTGATTAAATAGGTCATTTGATTAGAAAAAGTTAAAAATAACGTACATAAAAAACATTTTGAATGACCTCTACAGTAGAGAGTTCGAACTATCAACTCTACAAGCTAACACTTTTAGTGTAGCAAAACCATTTTTTATGTAATGTTTTAGTGCAGAAGACTCGGCTTGACGTGGGCAGTGTTGGGTCTTACTGTAGCTACGCCCATGATTATTAGAGTGAAATTTTGTTTACAGAATCGTGGGAATCTTTATAGAATAGTTACACACAAAAGTGAAAATAACCGTCATTGATTAGTTTTGCGCTAGCTATGAAAAATTGCTAGTAAAAATCAGCGAAAGGTACTTGTAATTGAGTTAAGCTTCTCGACTTTAGCGCCATTCTCTTATAAAGATCTTTTTTTTGGTAGAGCCACGCTGTAGACACGTTTATAGCACAAGCGGTCCGGTTCGACCAGTTTGATACTCACAGAAAACCGGCGTAAAGTGGCAGTTCGCTGCGTTTCTCTCGATGAGTTAGATTGCTGGTAGTCCAAATCACTCCCCCTTTCACAACCCCTATTCCTTTTAGGCTAGCAACACATCCATGATATTTTTTGTGTATTGGGTGTCTATGGGCGGTGAAAAGATCACTTACCATCAGGTATCTCCTGCTATTTTGCTAGCCACTGTTATAAAAAAGACAATGCGGGAAATCTACAACCTAAATAATTACGTAATGTCCTAATATACCCTCACGATTTATTATTCAAATCAAAGGTGTAACAAAAGTGTCCTAAATTGAATATTCCGTCGAAACTAGCTCACGGTCTCGTTTACTGTATGTCGAGCAGATGATAATAAACAGCATCAATTTCGTCCCATTTCCTGAGTGTCCCGACTCCCTGACTCCCAGTGCGTCCCACTCGGCGAATTATTGGATTTAATCAGATTACTCTTCGAGGCTGAATGTGCCCGTATTTGTGACACGACGTTTAGGTTAAACCGCGTCTCCTGCACTAGCTTTTTCGAAACAAAACGTTAAAAACACCTACACAAAACAAGGTTTTTCATTCACTCCTGCTCGTAGATCACTGGACCATAGATAAAAAATACATGTTTTGTGTAATGTTTTAGTGCAGGAGACGCGGCTTTATGATATTTTCAAATGACACAGAACAAATCTTGTTAGAGAGCGAAAATAGCTATAATAACGTAAATTATGGTGAAAACAAAACCTAAATTAAATGTAGGGACAGGTGTGTAAACACATTATATTTAATAACTGTGATTCCTTATTTCAAAATATTCGAAATTCGAATTCGGAATGTATTCGAATAACAGAACTATAAAAAAGATAACATGTGTAAATACCAACGATCCTATTTAAAATAAACTGCGGAAATCGCACATTAAAGTATGACTCTACATTAACAACGTAGGACCCCGGTATTACTTTACCAGTAGTATATCTATGTGAAATACTACTTATTTCATTTTGTTACACCATAACATAGGTATTTTAAAATAAAAGTGCAACGTCATATTCTTGCGACAGCTTATTAATTCTTTAATTGCACCGTTTACGTGTCTGAATTGGAATACTAGTATTTAACACAAACCTATTAAAATACACAAGACAGATAAGAAAAAACCGTGTATGTTTTTAATTTACATTTATCTGAATACTATATTTTGTACATTTGGTTATGTACACTTATTTTTATTTGATTTTGATACATCAAAAATAGATAGAGTTCTAAGTTTCCTAGTCTCACAATTTCCTTTTGTATAATTAATTAAATCATGCGTTAACTTTCTACATAAAATAAATGAAAAATACATACGGTTGATTTTTTCCTCTTGCCATTTTAAACTTCACAAATAAACACTGGCCAAAAATGAATTATTGAATCCTCAAACACACGATACACAAAACACAATTAAAAGATAAAGAATAAAAAATTCCAAATTTAAAAATTATAATTTGGCGGCAATCAGTCACATGAGCATGTTTCCCGCGAGCTCCGTGTCGCCACTCTCCGAGATCTCGACTCGATCCGGACGCAACAAGCGCCCTACTTCGGCCCAACCAGTATTTCATGTGAGACAGAGATCACCTATTACACCTATACGGAAATGATGTAGTTAGAAAGAGATAAAAAATAAAAGGTTCTATTTAATCGGCATTTTCAAAATAAAGAGGAAATCAAATTATTCCCATATTTCATAATTCCTATACCTACCCGCCATTTTGACACCGGTACTTCTGCTGCAGTCAGGTGGTATTACGAATCATTGAAAAAAAAATAACAGTAGCGCCATCTAACTAAAACACATGGAACTATCAAAGCAAATAGCTATAGAGTTGAACTGAGAATGTAACTTCGAGTTCGTTGAATGCTTGTGTATTTATGTGTACTGTAAACCTATTCATAGATGTCAGTACCTATCCGAATATTTTATTTATTTTACAAGTAATCTATTTTATTTATTACACAGCTCTACAAAATGCTCTATTTATGCGTAAACGTTTAAATTTTATTGTAATGTCAGATTACTGTTAAGCCGCGTCCTCTGCACTAGCTTTTTCGAATCAAAACACTAAAAACCCATAAGCAAAACAGCGATTATAGCTGTCACCTGCTCGTAGAACAATGAACCATAGATAAAAAATGAATGTTTTGTGTGATGTTTTAGTGCAGGAGACGCGGTTTTAGTTGTCGTGGTTAGTCATTCCAAATAGTTTGCAAAATATGTTCAAAACATAATGTTTAATGTTGTAATTATGTAATTATTTTTAATAATTAGATCACCGTCAAATAAAAACAATCAAAAAAATTTTAAGGCTTGTATAAAAAAAACGAAGTGAACATATAGGGTTCCGTATATTTAAGATTATTCTCGCTGCCACTAGACCAAGGAAGCGACCAGTAATTTGAATATACTGGAAGCGACTAAAGCCGCGTTTCCTGCACTATAACATTACACAAAACATGTACTTTTTATATAAGGTCCATTGCTCTACGAGTAGGAGACAGCGAAAATCCTTTTTTTGTGAAAAACTAGTGCAGGACACACGGTTTTATAACTAATTTCGCTCACTACAAAAACATTTAATAGTGCTGAGCTTATATCCGTATATTCAGTGACGTAATTATAAAGCAACTCATATGAAACGGCTATCTTTAGTGTGATATGTTTCACAGGCGGCCGTGTGTTAACAATTAAGCCTATTGGAGTGTGACACTAGCTGACACATTCAGCTTAAACATATATTGAGATAAATATTGTAAAATAAATAATTTATGTAAATTATATCATATTAGCAGCGATAGCTCAGTTGGGAATGGTACGGACTGCCGAGACGAGTGTCGGTGGTTCGAGACCAACCCCAAAAAGAGCACACACCTCTGACTTTTCTATGTTAAGTGTGTTTTCCTTGTGAAATATCGCTTGCTACAACGGTGAAGGAAAACATCGTGAGGAAACCTGCATACCCGAGAATTTCTCCACAAGAATTTCGAAGGTATGTGAAGTCTACCAACCCGCGTTAGGCCAGCGTGGTAGACTAAGGCGTAACCCCTCTCACTAGTAGAGTAGAGGAGGCCCTTGCCCAGCAGTGGGACAGTAATATTACAGGGCTAATTTTATTGTTATTATTATTATATCATATTCTGGAAATTAAGAAAATAAACAATAAAAATATACATAGGCACAAAATACATAGGACTTTACAGTAGTAGGTAAGCTATTCAGAAGTATCGAGACGGATATTTCAACTTCAATTCAAGAAAAGAAAAACTGACTGTCTCGTTGGCGTGGTTGTATTTCGGTACGACTACCGTCCTGAGGTCTCGGGTTCGAACCCCGGGTCGGGCAAAGTGATATTGGATTTTGCCATATCAGCCCGGAGTCTGGAATTTGTGCCCGATATGGCAATAGGCCCGCCCGTTAGGTATCACATCTCTGACGGAACTAAGCTCGGCAAAATGTGGGTGATCTAGTTCGCTAGTGCGCCTATATCTATCCCTTTGGGGTTGCAGGCGTGAGCTTATGATATGTTATAAAATAAAATAAAGTAAATCCATTTATCACTATCATGACAACTTGAAAGAAATTAAAATGAAATTATAATTATAAAAGAACAGCGTCATGGCTAATGACGTACCCAACGTGGTGCTGTCAGTAGCGCTAACCCCACACAGCACAGGGGGGTTACTCTTATAGCAGGATTATTATAATCTTACTTGTAACGATTCCCATACAAAACAAACGAAGAACGATTATAATAATACTGCTATAAGAGGTGGTGGTAAGACCCAAGTGACGTGCGGACGCCAACCAGCAAACACAATTTTTTACAAATATTAAATAAATAAGATACGTTTCACACAATTTATAAGACACATAAAAAATAAGGCGTTTAACAATTCAGATGTGTACCACGAGAGACAGGAATACCTTTTTTAATTATTTTATTGTCTATTCTATGTAAGCCTATAGAATTATGTTGGACTTCAGTTGGGTACAGTTTTCAATAAACATTATTAGAACCGAAAAATAAAACCAACCCAAATAATTCAGAATTCAACTTTGGAATAAAAAGTAAAAGTTACTTCTTTGCGGTAGGTACTGAAAGAATAAATATTTCTTTGAACTTTAAATGTAAATGAAGTAGTACTTACACTTTGATCTTCTTCCCCTCCGATTGCGATATGGTGACAGGAGGCGGAGGCAAGTCGTCCATGGGGACTTCCTCGTTCGGCGGCGAAGGGGGAGATTTGTCGAACTCGGCGATGGGCGCCAATTCCGGCATCGGCGACACCGAGTTACTGTCCATCGCTGACAGCTTTATCGGAGACACTTTGGCTATTTTGACGGCCTTTCAACACCCCCGGTACTTACCGGAGGATAACACGAATATCAAAAAGGCTCGGAAGCTGTTCAGAATTTCACGTCACAATCAACTTATTTCACAGCACTGTCAGTGTCCGTTACTTCGAGGGGACGATGAGGATGTACAACTTTTCCGATCGGGACTCGGAAAGTTTCGGGATTAGCTCCGAAACTTCGGGATCTGGAAGTGATTAAGTTGTTATTTATCGTACTTCAGCTCGCTTGTTCCATTACTGCATACGAAGGAATAAATCTTACGTATTAATGTTACGGAGTCGTTGACCGAAAAGCTATCGTAAATGATAATATACAAATGTTTAACTAAGGTTTTGGATAGTAGTTTTAGTTTAATGTCTACATGCCAGTGACGGGCCATAATTACTATGAAATATTTAGTGTGCTACCGTGTTAGAAGCGAAGAACGGAAGGACAATGTCCCTCACCCTACCAATTATACATTCGCCCGTGGTAATGCCGCGGTAGGAACTGGTGCGAGGCCTGGCGTAACGTACGATGATGTTCCTTGTTTATACTTAGTGTAAACAGCGGTGACCATAACTTGAAGCTCAATATAGATTTGGAAGAAAGAAAGAAAGATTTATTCGGCACAACATAATGCGACACAATGATATTAACAAAAAGGAAATGAAAAAACATACAAGGAGGTTACAATAAATTAATGACAATAACACATTACAATTACAACTTTGCGTCTCACGATGCTGCCGAAAATGTTTAGGCTTAGCATATGCCAGACAATACCTAACTGTCTGACGCTGGTTTTCAGCCAAACCTATGAGTACCTCAGTGACTCACGGATGTACACTGCACAAAGTACGAGTACTTAAATATGTGAAAAAATAAAAGAGACAACATATCTATATACCTGATACAAATATATAATATGTAAATATATGAAAATATACATAAATATATCATATAAACACCTAACTCCGATAATTTGGAAACAATATTAAAACCAGTATTTAGTTCCAAGTTCAATTGAGTTTCAAATATTTTCCTAACTTAGTTTATTATGAAATGGGAGGAACGCCGTAAATTACAATTACCGAGTAAAAGCGATGCAATGAAAATAAGAGAGCATCATTTAATTTTTCATCAAGTTTTGTATGATATAAATAGTATTTAGAGGATTTTCCTGAGAAAATTGGATTTGCGAACGTCCAGACTCTAGAAAAATATTTTAATACATTTCTCATTCTGAAACTCTTTTGCTATATAACTGCCGCCGCTTAATATGTCTTGGGACAGCACCGAAATAGCCTTGACTGTGTCGTTACTATTTAAAATAAGTTGGAAAGAAATAGAGGTGGAATATAAATTTAACTCTTAATGTGTCTATGTTTATTAAGGTTTTATTAGCTTTCCTTATGAACAAAAATAAACCATTTTTGATTTGACAAATATTTTTACCTTTATTTTATTGATATTTCCAAACTTATCTTTCTATTTGATTAATTTCGTTGCGGAATAAAGACATTTCCGAGAGGCTCACTGAGCTTCACTACCGGTCGAATAACGCGTATCTTCCTCGATCCTGGCTTACAGTAGTTTCATCGACGAGGATGTGACCGGTGTAATCTAATTCTTAATTTTTATAAATAAACACAACAAATCGACTGAGATTTCACCTAACACTGTGTTGCATGTAAACAACGTTTAATTGCCAACAATTTAGTCAACGAGCATCTAACCGTATCAGCATTGTGTGTACGAGCCACTATCAGAAGACGGTGATCCATTACAAAAGCAGAAAACGCCACTTTCTCCATCCACGTGGGAAAGATAAAAGTGGTTGACGAGCGAAAATAAGTAATTGGTCTTCATGCATGTGAACGAGAAACCGAAAGTGACCCACGACGCTGATGTGATCCATAGTGTGTAGATTGCTACATTACCTATATTTTAAAGATCTAATGTATGTGGTATGCAAATAAATAATTTTTTTGTAGGTAAGTTAGCAATTGGGCCAACAGTCAAAGTTGGAATTGCTTTCCAATGATATCTCATAAACCGGAATTCCCTTTATTATGTTGCCTCGGATAGCTCAGGAAATATTTAATAGGAAAATATTCGTGCCCTAAAATGATGTTGCCTGCCTCCGAACAATCCCGGGAGAACCGCAACCCGCGGCAGGTAGGTACCAACAAATTCTGAAACAAAATAAATTATCCGACCGTGTCCGACATTACCCGACCACTGTCTGCTGTGATCCGTGTGGAATACCTAATAGATGTTATTAATGATACTTGTTTATTTTTAGTAAATCCTTGTTTAGATATTTTTAAGCACAGAATCACAGAGCAATTAACGTCCGAATGGTCAAACGCTACTCAACTTTAACGGCTTCTTACATTGATTTTCGCTAAACAATTTTGACAAATAAGGCGGCCTTAAGCGACATAAGGCGACCTTGAGTGTATGAGCATTCGGTGGTTAGATAGCTAATTAATGTTATCAGCGTAACTAGCATTATTACCTAAGCATCTAATTTCTCAAACGCATAAACTTAACAAATGACATTTATTAACATATTGTACTGCAGTTGATGAACATGCTCTGTATTTTTCCAAGTGGATACACAAGTATGACAATTGTTCTCTATTGTTAAGTTCCAGGTTATCAAACTGCGTTGAAAGCATGAACTAGGCAAAGTACCGTCGAAATTACGTCAAATACTTCGAAATTACGTAAGTTTTAAAAGAGAATGAGACTTTCAAAATATTATTTTTTATAAGATTCAATAATTTTCGAAAATAGAAACAATAAAGAATAAGAATTATTAAAGTCTGCCTGTACACATCTATGTATAAATAAAGTATCTATGTGTTGTTTGAAAATAAATAAAGATCTAATACCTACTTTAAATGAAATTGCCCACAATGAAATTAATATTACTATACCTTAAGCACTACACGTTAAGTCAATATCAATTTAGATACTGCGGTTTAATATAGAATAATAAAACTGAAACTATGTACGTGCTGAGTGTAAGTGCAGGGAGTAGCGGACAGAGTACACTGTCGAGAAGTCTCCAGGAAATTAGGGCAGGACTCTCGAGCGAACTACTGTGCCAACCTAGGCGTGTTAACGAGGAGTCTTTTACGAACAAAAGTGACTCACTTTTATCTAAAAAGGGAATTGAATGTGGGATTTTGAATTATGTAATCCAAATAGTATAATGTGAATTACTGACAGAATCAAGCCGGATTGAAAACGTCTATATAGTTTCGTCTGATTTTGTTTGCTTGTGGTTATTATTGATATTTTTATTATTTTTGTGAAGATTCTTTCTTTCTTTCTAACTGCGTGAGGGAACGGCGCAACACACTTTTTCAAGCATGTTGCAGAAAGGATTTAACCATAACCATAATCCATTTATATTCTACACACACATGATGATGATTTGGCTTCGTTTTTACGACCGGCTGCGTACCTAACGTCAACCCCCACTGAAGGCAGAGGTTGACGTTGACTAGATCTCTATCTAGTCCCGGGCAAATTAAATTAGAAAAACATTTTCCAGACGTGGGAATCGAACCCCGGGTCTCCCGCTCCACAGCCTATATATGTTGCCTCTAGACCAAGGAGGCGATAATTTTGTAAAGATTATTGGAAATAATCGGCTGAAATTATGCAGAGAAGAATCACAAATATCACCAATGGCCAATGTCAAAGAACAAAAGCGCTCGTGCGAATTTATAACATCCTTAATATAGTTAAGAAAATTGTTGATCGTCCAGTTATTCAATCACGCATATGTACGAAATTAACAAATTGAATTGATGATCACACCACGACAGTAGCCGGTGGCACAAGGTTATCAGTTGGGTGTTCACAATTTAAAATAGCTCAAACAATATTTGAATTAAAAAACCTAACGACATATTGCATTTATTTTCGTAGCATGTGTGTGATATCCATAACATAACATAAGCTCACGCCTGTATCCCCGAAAGGGGAAGGCAGAGGCGCACTAACCAACTAGTACACCCACATTTCGCCGAGCTTAGTTCCGTCCCAGATGTGATAGGGGGCGAGCCTGTCGCCATATCGGGCACAAATTCCAGACTCCGAGCTGATATGGAAAAATCCAATTTCACTTTGCCCGACCCGGGGAACGAACCCGAGACCTCAGGATAGTAGTCGTACCGAAATACAACCACGCCACCGAGGCAGTCCGTGTGATATCCGAACCCTAATTTAATAAAAAATAGTCTGACTTGAAGAAACAATGTTTGGTAAACTTGAATACGATTAAAAATATCAAAGAAAGTTATCAATGAGCGTGAGTGGATACAAATTGTGCCACTAGACCAAGGTTTTCATGAAAGCTTAATTGCCTAAAGATATTGTTCCACATGTGAACGAAAAATAGAAAAAATCTAGCACATATCGTGTTAAATTATGAGTTGGACTTATAAACAATTTATTTGTAATTACATAACCTAAGCTCACGCCTGTATCCCCGAAGGGGTAAGGAGAGCCGCACTAGCTAATTAGTACACCCACATTTCGCCAAGTTTAGTTCCGTTCCAGATGTGATAGGGGGCGAGCCTATCTTTATATCGGGCACAAATTCCAGACTCCGGGCTGATATGGAAAAATCCAATATCACTTTGCCCGACTCGAGGATCGAACTCGAGACCTCAGGACGGTAGTCGTACAACAAATCAGTCACACACACAACAGTCGAAATACAACCACAAACTAGAACACCCACATTTCAAATTTTTAAAAAATACGTTAAATCAGCGATAGCTCAGTTGGAAATGGTACTGATTGTTGGGACGAGTGTCGAGAGTTCGAGACTAACCCCAAAAAGAGCATATACATCTGACTTTTCTATACTATGTGTGTTTTAATTGTGAATTATCGCTTGCTACGGCGGTAAAGGAAAACATCGTGACGAAACCTGCATCTCCGAGATCTCCTCCACAATTAATTCAAAACACATTCAATACATACCAATACCTCATTTTAATTTACGTAAATAGTCATAAATAGTAGATAAATAGCATTTCAGTTTATACAATTTCCTCAATTCCCAAATTACATTATTCGTAAGATAATACTTTCTGAGGACTAGATTTCCTCATTAAACAATATTTTAAGAATATATTTAACACTCGTGTGTGATAAATTCTCATAATTCATCGACTTCCGGCATTATACTACAAAAATGTGTTCAACCAGCATAGGACTGCAATTCGTCATCGTATGCTCCCTGCAGCACCCGTTCCCGTGCTCACGTGCTGACGATATTACGACTTATACACATGAATATAAGAACAATTACCGCATGGCTGCGTAGCGAGGAAGAGGACAATTTGTTATGGCCTCAAATCACTAGTGGGGTAGGCTCTCCTACGCGGCTAGATCCGACCCACCTCGTGCCCGCTTGACAATTTATTCTATGCAATACGTTCATAACATCATACACAGAAAATTTCATTTCGTTTACGCATACTCTGACGTTTTCTTTATCCGCTGTTCCGTAATATAACTGTATTACATTGTACAATTACCGTATGTAACATAACATAAGCTCACGCCTGTATCCCCGAAGGGGTAGGGCAGAGGAGCACAAGCGAACTAGAACACCCACATTTCGCCGAGCTTAGTTCAGTCCCAGATGTGATAGGGGGCGAGCCTATCGCCATGTCGGGCACAAATTCCACATTACCGTATGTATACATTGTTTTATAACACATTGGCAATTGTTAACAATCATCTGGCCAAATGAACACTGAATAAATATTCAAAAAAGTATCTACGAAGTACGACAGATAAAACGGAATTATAGTTATGTCTTATTTATTTCGACACATTCCGTTTTTTATACACATAAAAGGAGAAGCAAATTAAATATCTTTACAAAGGCCTTATAATGAATTAAAGCAAGGACTAGAGCAGAACACACTAATAGAAAAGTCGTAATTATGTCATTTGCACATTTCAGTGTTATAACGAAAAGGGCGTTCCTTTATGAAACTGACAATCTACTTATTACAGGAAATGATGGAAATGCCAGGAGCAAAGACACTCCCTGCAAACGATGTCATACTGTGACAAAAGGGACACTGGGGCGGGCTCGAAATGAAAGTGTGACAGGTCGTTAGGGTAAGAGAAATTAATTTAATTTGTGGCTTGTTACTACAAGCGTAATAGGTAGTAAAACATGTTTCAAACTATAACTAACTAAATAAAAAAATATTCACAAAAGTTTGTGCACACTTTACTAACTTTAACATGTATCACCTGAATTTCTCAATAGGATATTTAATTGAAATAAAACTATTTTTACGGATTCTATCACGATTTGGTCTTCGTGGTCACGGGTCGGACTGCAAAGCCTTCGAAACGTCGGGAATAAAAATTAAAAACCAAATCGTGATAGAATCCGTAAAAATAGTTTTATTTCAATGTATAACATTCGTGTAAATTTAAGAAATTAGGATATTTAATTCTCGATATGATATCTAACAGAAACCAATTAGGTACGAAAGATGAAAGTATTAAAAGGCAACGGAATACTTCAACTGAGCAATAAAAAAGCATGCATTAAACTTTTTATTTTATGAATAGGTGCAAGTTAATGTTCAAGCTATAAAGCGGAAAAATGGCTATCAAAGCGAAGGACCCACGTAAGCTGCCACTTGATTATATGCTACTGTAAGCACTCAACTTCCTTCAACCCATTTAAGACCCTTACTTCTACATCCCGCATTAAAATCAGCTTTATATACCTAGACGTCGAATATGCTAACATTCACAGTTGGGACTTCTTCGGTGGTAGTTCAATCAATAAAAATATGTAAACTAAAACACCTATTATTAATTCTTATTACACTAATTAAGGTCTTTTAATTTAAATCTCTAATCGTAATACGACCTAGTTTTGTATTATATGAAAAACCTCAATTTTTGTTCTCATTGGATTGTTGATAAGGGAAAAATAGCACGCCCCAGTGGTACTAAAAATTAATCTATACCGCTCCACTTTTACACAAAGCGTGAAAAACTAACAAAAGCCGGTAATAAGGAACGAATAGAGCCTATAATATAAAATTCCAGTCATGGCGGCGTTGTTACCGAAATGAACGGCTCCGAACTACGATTTTTGTAGCAAACTTGCAGAATCGACAAATCAAAAACACTGGATTAGTTAAGTTCGTACTTCACAGAATTATGAGAATAGACCAAATTCTGTGTATTGGGTAAGCCCATATAAAGAAGCCATTTCGAAAAAAATGATGATTTTTTTGGCTCATTATGTAGATATTGTTGCGGCAAATATCTCTATTGCAATGATAGTTTGTCACATTTGTTCACATCACCTCATGGTGATAAGGAGGCACAGTTCGGTCTAATACAAATACAAATTGGAGCTTCCGTAGCAGCTGATGCGCAAATATCTAATACTAGCATCGCATGTATATTTAACAAATTTATCCCATGGCAACAGTATATTTTTTCGTGATAAAAAGAAGCCTATGTTACACGTTGATAATTTAACTTTTCATATGTGAAAGTGATTTTTAAAATGAATTTAATCCTAGTCGTTTTTGAGCTCATTCATTACAAACAAAAATAAATCCTTCCTTTTTATACTATTTATAGATTTAAGTGCGGATGCAGAAAGTCCATACTATAATTCTGATTTTGTAAAACAAAATTATCATAAAGACTATATAAATACTATTTTATATGCTAAAAATTCCAGTCTTGTAAACAATTCATTGAGAAATATAGGTCCACTGTGATACTAGTATCAGTATATATAAAGGTAATAGCAATGCATTTCAACACATACATCGCATCTCGCAGTGGCAACCAGAATGGAATACTGATTTGGGGAGAATGACAAATATATTTTATCAATAAACATTCACCTACTTGGGATTGCAAAAGTGCATTGAGTAGGGAAGTGCGTGCTTCGTGAAAGTACTACGCGAGTAGAATTCATCTCCAAAATAGCAGTGACGTTTCTGTAATTTCCTACAAAGACCAATGTCAAGGATTTTTAACTCACTCTGTAAGATATATGTTTTAAAAATTGCTTTTCAACGGACTTCGAAGCAGTAGGTCAGTATTTTTTATGAATGTTTCTCGATATCCCTACGGTAAATGCGATGGATTTTATCAATTCATCAAAAATGTTGTCAGTTCATACCAGGTAATATACGGGATTTTAATTAACTCAAAATGCGTATCATTTAATTAATATTAATATTACATCTGGGACGGAACTAAGCTCGGCGAAATGTGGGTGTTCTAGTTCGCTAGTACGCCTCTGCCTACCCCTTCGGGGATACAGGCGTGAGCTTATGTTTAATTAATATTCGATCTACTATCGCCCGCGACAGTTGTATAATATGCAAATGCATCATTTTGGCAACACCGGTGTCATCATCGAACTGCAAATTAATATCACGAACGTATTTTATTAATATTGATTGTGACGAAATAAATTTTATATTATGTGTTAGTGTACTGTGCAACTTTGCGTATTAAAATATTTTTGATTGGTTTTTAAAATAAAATGTATAAGTATTTTCTTCAGGAAAAGGACTCTACATCTTAACTCATCACTTTACGCAATAGAAATTAAAATCATTTTTACAAATCAATCAGTTTAAAGCGTCAGGATCAAAAATATATATAAACACAATTATATGTATCAAATTTATAAAACAGAAATAACCAAACTTTAGATGGAATCGTATATCACAGCTGAAGAGAGTGGAAATTCCCAACGACTTTGATTAACTTAATTAATTAAGCGTTACCAAAATTAATTGCTTACAAATATGTATGAAAATTTGAGTCTATATTAGCTAAATTGCAAATTAAGCGTAAATTAAGGTTCCATCTGTTTGTACACAGAAACTATCAAATCAAACACACGACATATTATTATCTCTAGGTACCTAATTTTATCAAGGTACAATTTTATATTTTACTATTATATTAATTTTTCTGACTTTGCTCTATTGGCATATTAATATATTATTGTATTTAGTAATAAGTTGACATTTTGAATTGTAATTTTATATATCATGGACTTTAAAAGAGGCCATAACCCTAGAATTTGTTTCGGCATTTCTTCTCAGGGATAGCCACGAAATGCCGACGCCATTATTACTTTATCAATATATACTCGTAATTGACATGTGAAAGTGGTATAAAATATCCTATTTGCAGAATAAATGATTTGAATTTGAATTTGAATTTATCTACGTTACAAGTAAATAATGGATTTTGTCACTTATTTGTCAAAAACATAGACCGCGTTTGAAGGGATAGGGTTTAAGCCGCGAATCCCGGAATGCAAAACTTTCCAGATCTAAGAATAGAAATACCTTTCAGCCCACAGAGTACATTCTGTGGTAGCTCGATGTAAACTAAATAATAAAGAAGGCTAATGAGGTTACATATTAAAACACTACATAATCTCACAAAAGGTATTGATCCAAGTCATCCTCTCGTCATATTAAGTCAAGTCACCGGATTACTTCAAAGTTATTGCTATTCAGCTAATGATGAATAAATTAATAGGTACCTGCTGGGTTGTGGTATGTAGCAGTAACAAAAGCGTGCCAAT
The DNA here is from genome assembly GCA_036417725.1 of Clanis bilineata. Taxonomy (NCBI): domain Eukaryota; kingdom Metazoa; phylum Arthropoda; class Insecta; order Lepidoptera; family Sphingidae; genus Clanis; species Clanis bilineata. The sequence continues at coordinate 7,346,284 of CM071146.1, read as the reverse complement.
TAAATTATGTGTGAGAGCACCTATTTGAATTTCTTGTCTTCGACAAACAACTCCATAGAACGAATTACACATTAGGTATGTCAATTTGCTACGCTAAGATAACGACTTTTTACACTAATGAAGTTAAACCTAATATCTTAACGGCGGAATCAAATTTCTTAATAAGCTAATTTACAGGGAAGCCTTTACAATAAATGTCGCCTCAAGAGATTTTGTTTCCTAAGGGTCTCGTTCACCAACTCCAAGTAAAGTGTTGATTAGTTACTTTCTGACTAGCGTTAATTGACAAGTAAGAGTTCTGAGTAACTTCTGTTAATTTCACAAGCAAAATTAGAGCTCTGAGTAGCAACTTACTGGTTAAGTGAATGATATCACAAATCCTGCGTCCCATTCGTTCAATATTACGTCAAAAGTATCTTATTTTGGCAAAAAAAACACTCGTGACTCGTCCCGCGTCCGCACCACATGACACAAAAACCTACCGGACCCTTTTTTGCTATATAAATAGTTACACAGGTACTAAATCGTGTGCCATAAGGACGAGTTTTGCGTGACCCCGTCTGGACATCGGTGTTCGCTTCGCCCGAATTGCAGTTTGTTTTTGTTGAAACTACTTGATTTTTTAAATGAAAGGCTATTTTACAGTTAACACGGTCATTTAAAACGTTAAACATCGTTATTAAGGTATGACTACTATAATTTGATTTTATAGTTTATTTAACTACGATAAAATGTATAATTAACTGCCTACTTTAAACTTTAACCGTCAAGTAAACGCGCTACTTGGCAGACGACGTGGCAAGTAGCTTACTGGCCAGTTTAATCATAAGATGCATGCTACTCGAACGTCGCGTCGTGAAATTCACACGTGCAGTTACGGGTGACTTTAACTGACGATTAGCCTACTTGACACTTTACTTGAGGGTGGTGAACGAGGCCCTAAGAATAAAAAAATATCCAAGGAATTAGTCAGTGTTACCAAGAAAGATATTAGTTTAAGAGCATTTACTGTAGGAAGTCGCGTTTAACTGACGTCGTATCAAGTCGCTTTTGAACAAAATGCAACCGTATCTAATATCACCACTTATGACCGCTCAGCTCAGCACATTTCCTAGGCAATTTAAAACTTACGTAATATCCAAGATTTGTTCAAGGAACGCATTGAGACGTAGTGAAAGTTGTAAAGGGCGTAGAATAACATAATCCAATTACAAGATAAACGCCCGTTTGTTTGTCTGTCTGTATGTTTATCATCTCTTTGTGGGTGAATTACTTGCCTGTGCTTAATTCATTGACAGATAGTCAGGTTAATTGTATACAAGTAGGGACATAGGATTTTTATATGTAATCAACTCTAGTAATGTAAAGCGATCAACTGATTTCTATACGCCAGCACTGCGTTTAAGGACTCCTTGTATGTTTTTCCGTCAGAAATATTAATATTTTCTTACATAGGAAAAAAGAAAAACCTTTATTTGTCCGTTTCCACAAAGATACAAATACGCATAAATAAATAATATAATTTAACTCAAATTGCGAGAGACAAAACGGGAAAATAAAAAATAAAACAGTCTATAGCTAGTGGTCATCAGGACACCTTACAATAACATTATCTTTGTTGTGCCCTTGGAATAGACAAAAAGGCCTCGGGCTAAGCATTCGCCAGGTAATAAATACCTGACACTAATTTTCAGCCAGGGCCTAAGAAAGTGTTATTTGTTAAATATATAATAATATATACTGAGTACCTACATCTTGATTCGTTATAGAAACTCATGGTAGAGCCACTGATATCTCTCTTTGATCACGAGAAGGGTGTCAATTATAGATGACATGCATCAATGATGGTTATTGAACTATTTTTCCCAGTTGCCAGCTACCTACTTATAAAAGTCCTATAAGAATGATCGATGTTCTACTTTGAGAAGTCACAAATGTAGTATTTCTATATTAGTCTGTGAGTCACAAATGGCCTACGGGACTGGATGCGAACTGCGAATCCGAAACATCTGTCTGGAGAGTCGGCAGTTCGTCACAATCCTGTGATGTCACCGTCATTATTACTATTATTAGTATAGTAAAACCACGCTCTAGATATGTCTACACCAGGAAAGAGAAGCATGACGGGTGTGATTCAACTGCCTCATAGAAAACCGATGTAAAATGGCAGCTCGCTGTTGCCAACGAGTGAGATAGTCGGTGGAACAAATTCCTCCTCCCCACGCCAATTCGTATTCCCTTGAAGGTTGGCAACACATCCATGATTATTTTGGCATTGTTTTTTTTATGTAGCAGAGATTATCAAATGAGCAGGTGGGTCACCTGTGCACGTGAACGCCCAAGACACAAAAATGATCATGGGTGCGTTGTCAACATAAAAGGGGGGAAATAGGGATTGGGAAAGGGATTTGGGCCACCGAAAATCTCACTCACCATACAAAACGCGACAGTGAGCAGCAGCTCACTGTCGCGTTTTGTATGGCCATCTTTGGCTGCTTCCCTAAAAACCGATGTAAAGTAGCAACTTTACATCGGTTTTTAGGGAAGCAGTCGAGCCGGCCCATTCGTACTGTAGAATTAACTGTCTACAGCGTGGTTCTACAACATTGAAAAATTGTAGGTACCTTTGGCTGATAGAGATTACTTATAATCAGATGACCCACCTGCTCATTTGCCATGCTTTACTACAAAAACTTCTGATTTAGTAATGTTCTGCTTAGATATACAGCCTCCGTGGCGCGGCGGGCGAGTAGCCAGCTGTGAAGCGAGAGGCCGCGGGTTCGATCCCCGCACCGAGACAAATGTTTGTATGACCTACAGATATTTGTTTCGGGTCTGGGTGTTGTGAGACCGAAAGTCTCTCGTAGTTCCTGATACCCACGACACAAGACTCGATCTTAGTGTGGGGTCAGGACTATGTATGTGACTGTTGGGTGTTATTTATTTTATTTTTTATTTATATTAAAATAATGTTGCAAAACTACATTTTTAACACAATGATAGTAATTATTCATGTTATGTAAATGATTGTAGATGCTTTTGCACACATATCTTCGAGATTGTTTACCCACAATGTCATAGATAAGTTAATGTGTAATGTAATCAGTGCAATTTTACACTGAGTTTGTATAGTTTATTTACAAGAAAATAGGATACTGAGGTGATATGGAAGAATTCCGACTCCATATTAATCAAATTACATGTTACGCGTTCCAGTCGTAACGCTATGAGGTAACACATAACTAGTTATATTACGGTCAATTTGATTTATATCAATTTACTATGAAGATTATTTTGTTATGTTATATAGAATAGTTCCTTTTTAAATATACTATGTAGTGTTTAAAAATAATGTGTAGTATTTAGTGTTTTATAAAAATAGATAATACTAATAATAGGCTGGTGACAGAATAATTCAGGTATTGATTTTTTATCAGAGCACGACAAAATTTCTATACTTAGGCTGAGATCTATAGAGCGAAATTCGACTAAGTCTAAGTCAAAGTAACGAACCAGTGAGGATTTTGGCTTAGTCTGAGTAATTTTTTACAAGAAAATATTTGCTTAGTCTGTCTGTCAGTCTGTTTTTCTTGTAAAAAATGTCTCGGTCCAAGTCAAAGTTTGATTTAACAATTCCAAATCATCACTGAGTTCGTTACTTTGTCTTAGACTTAGTCGAAGTTCGCTCTATAGATCTCAGCCTAGTGGAGCATAGTCGTAGTCGTAGTAGTAGAAGTCCAAAAAAACTACCAGATAAATACTAACTATTTAAAAATTAGTATAAGACCTATAAGAAGCCTTCGTAGCGCAGTGACCGAGGTACCGACTACCAAGCGAGAAGCCATGGGCTCGATCCCCGCACCGAGACAAATGTTTGTGTAACCCACAAATATTTGCTTTGTGTCTGGACTCTGGGTGTTGTAAGACCCAAAGTTTCTCGTAGTACCTGACACTCATGACACAAGTATTGCAACTTACCTCTACTGTAAAACTGTAATTCTAGAACGCGTATTTCCCAGTAGTTCATGTAAATTAATGGCAGATTGTTTTAACCATATTTATAGATGTGGTATAAAAGATTATAATGTGAAATATAGATTTTTTTTAAGATGTTTCTTTTTAAAAATATATATTTTATATAACTAATTAGTTATCTATATATGTACACTAATCACTTTATTGCGATTAAACATATTTATCTAAAGTACGAATAAAACATTTTGAATAGATTTAAAATAAACCGTATATAATGACTTTTTATATAGTGGAGAGCATTTTATTTACAGAGATACGTAAGTGGAGCATACACAGTACAATAAGAGCAGTCACGTAGTCCTGTACGTAGCTGAATAGATATAAACATGGCAGGCGGATGCTGCGCGCTACAGCCTCCACGGGCGTAGTACGTCGAACAAAGCGATGTCCCACCCTATCCAGGACCCACTTCCTGCCTCCATCCTACCGCTTCCGGTCAACTCGTCCGCAACACAATTTTATGTATGGAACAAGCACTCAAAATGGCAATAAATTGTTTAAAATACACTTTGGAGTTGTAATTATGTAGTTTAATAGACGTACGGTGATAGGTGAGAAGTGTGAGAGACAGGAGCGTAGATGGCACACGTGTGGCGACTAGAGCGCGGTCCGCGGGCTACTGACAGCCTCCGATCCTCGGCCGGCGGGGGCGCGGAGCTGCGCGAGCCGTGCTTTTCATTAAGGAACTCAGCTACGCCGTCGTAGCATCGGTCGCCGCCCTGCCCGCTCACGGGAAAGCTCCCAGCCCTTTTGATTTATCCCTCAAACGCTCACCGTTAATGTCTCCGTGTCTCGTGGGAAAATGTTTTTCACGGAACTTATTTATAGCTTTCAACGCTCACTGAGGCGTTATTTAGCGGCCGACTGTTAATTTTAATGAAACGTCAATATGATTAAATTAATTCTTAATAGTTAATATAATTATTTTTATTTTCACCTTTATAATAAATAAAATAAAATAAAATAAAAAAGCCTTTTATTTCTTGCTTCCATAACCTTAAAATTAGATTTTCCCTTACATATTTATTTTAATTTTATTAACATTACATATATACACATATATTGTTATGTTGTTTTTTCTAAAATAAATTATTAAATTAACTTATTGCTATAAATATGATTACGAACATTTCATACAATCAACATTATTACTTAATTAATACATATTTTCTATAAATGATTTGATTAATTGGATTAAATTTGAGTTTATTAAGTTAAAATTAAATGTATTAAATAATTTATTTTATACAGATATATATTTTCTCAATTTCTTATTAAATGTTTTTGATTTAATTCTATTTATTGTATTTATCGTTTCTATATTATTTTTATTTCGATATTATTATGTTCAGTACACTTTATTTTTAAAGATATTTTTTACATTTTTAAATATATGCTATAAAAAAAATACATTTAAAAATATAAAAATATTCCCCTCCGATGGCGAGGCTCGGGACCCAAGCCACCGGCGGTTAGGACCCCAGAGTGAGGAACCTCCTCACAATTCGTGCCGTATCCAGTAATACTGCCTTCTGCATCTGGCTCTTGACCCATACACCAACCGAGAGCCTCTTGAGGTGTTGGTCGAGGCTCAGTGGTATTAAACCATGGGCAGAAATGACTATCGGAACAATGATTGTTGAATCCACATCCCACATGCGAGTAACCTCATGTGCCAGGTCTAAATATTTCGACATTTTGTCTTTTTCGGCTTTCACAAGGTTCTCATCATGCGGAATCGTGACATCAACAAGCATCGCCCGGCGCGTCAATCGATCTACTACCACAATATCAGGCTTATTGGCCATAATAGTCCTGTCTGTGATAACAGATCGATCCCAATAGAGCGTTGCATGACTATTTTCGAGAACTGGTTGAGGGACATATTGATAATAAGGCACCTCAGAAGCCACAAGGCAATATCGAAGAGCAAGTTGCTGGTGTAGGATCTTGGCTACAAGGTTATGTCTATGCAAATACTCGCCGTTAGCAAGATACGAACAACCGGAAATAACATGCCTGATGGATTCTCCGGGACGGTGGCATGCTCGACAAATGTCGACCGTACCGTCCTTCATGATGTATTTCCTATAGTTGTTCGTCTTGATAACTTCGTCCATAATTGCAAAGACAAAACCCTCGGTCTCCCCAAAAAGGTTACCGAAACGTAGCCAAGCCACTGAGGCGGTCGGATCTACATCTGGCCCATGAAGGGCACGGTAGAACCGCCCATGTAGCTCTTTGCCCTTCCATATCTCCCTGCGCTCCCTAGTGCCCAATACAACAGGCCTCCGCCAATTCCCGTTCGCCAAGGAGAGCGGAGTGAATCCTTTGTCCACCATAACTACAACCCTATGCATATCCACATCACTGTGAAGGAAATAATCCCTGAGATTGCACATCTCGCGGTTATGGAGGTCCTTAGCGTTAAGTAAGCCTCGGCCCCCACATCTCCGCGGGATATACAATCTCATCACCGATGATCGTGGATGATGCATACGATGTGCAGTCATTAGGGTTCGGACCTTTCGATCCAGGGCATCTAACTCAGTCTGAGTCCATCTGAGTATGCCAAAGGTGTACATGAGTACAGGCATAACCCAACCGTTGAAAGCACGGATCTTGTTCCCACCTGATAAAAGACTATTAAGTACTTTTGTCAGGCGACTGAAAAAACGTACTTTCACCGATTGTTTTACGTCTGCAACCATTATACCTAAAGCCTCGGGCATACCCAGATATTTATAAGTTTCCGTTTCGGAGAGGGACCTGAGCCGTATAGTCTCTGAGAGCGATATGTCATCAGAGACTATAGATTCCCCACGTGCCACATGGATAATCGCACACTTATCCACACCAAATTCCATATTGATTGAGTTGCTAAAATTTTCAGTTAATTTTAACAAATCAATCAATTCAGATTTTTTTGATGCAAATAACTTGAGATCATCCATGTAGAGCAAGTGAGATATAGGCTGACTCCCTCTGCGTAAACGGTATCCTAACCCTGAATGCAGCAAAAGAGTGCTGAGAGGGTTCAGGGCTAGGCAAAACCATAAAGGGCTCAAACTGTCCCCCTGGAATATACCCCGCTCAATCCTAATCGGCTCATCACAATCACCGGGACCCGCACCACCTGGATACCTAAGGACGGTGGTCCACCGCCTCATACATGCCGCAAGAAAGGCACATAAATTTGTATCAATTTTATACAAATTTAGTACCCTCATGAGCCAAGTATGAGGCACCGAATCATAGGCCTTTTTATAATCGATCCAGGCAGCAGATAAGTTCCTACGATTATGACGAGCTTGTTGACAAATAGTCATGTCAATGAGAAGGAGTTCCTTTGTACCACGAGACCCTGTCTTGCACCCAGTTTGGCCGGGAAAAAGAATATTAAATGTGGTGATGTGTTCTGTAATTTTGTGTCTAATTATTGAGGTCAAAAGTTTATATAGTGTGGGAAGGCATGTAATTGGCCTATAATTTTTTGGGTCTGTGGTACTTCCAGATTTATAGAGGAGGTGTGTAACACCTGTTGTCATAAATGTTGGCAACGATCCCATACAAAGAGCTTCCTGGAATTGTGCTGCCAAACGAGCATGAGAGCATGGAAACCATTTCAACCAGAAGTTATGCAGTCCGTCCGGGCCGGGAGATTTCCAATTATGGGCCGGACGAATTGCTTTGAGGATATCTTCTGGTCTGATTGAAATGGGTTCCATAGCCGGTATTTCCTCACATGCCCGTTCAACAACACTAAACCAGGTGCCTTCAGTATGAGAGACTGGCGACGACCAGATACTGGACCAATATGCGTGCATACTGCGCACATCTGGCAGCCGCCCATCTCCCACACCTTGTTGAGTACGTTCCCAACACCTATAAACCCTCTTTTGGTCACTTTGAAAAGCGCGATTCTGCTGAAATCTATCCCACCGAGTCCTATAGCGACGAATACGGCTCGCCCACGCATAAACTTTCTGCTTCAGGTAGTCTATGCGTTCTGTGACACAGAGCCTGTAATTTCGAGGCCTGATATTAGTCCCAGAAAAGGCCTGCGTCACAAAACGCATGACTCTCGGCCTGGTATTGCCATCCCTGAAGCAGATTAGCTTGCCGATGAGAGTTCGAGCCTTGTCAATACGGTCCTCGATCCTACGCTGCCAAGCGGGTACAATCGCCGCATCTCGTGTGGTTCCATTTCCGTTTGGGAATTTCACATTAGCCACACGACATGCTGCGACTGCCGCGCAGTATAGGATCGAATGCGTGTCAACAAGGTCCTGACTGGACTCCAAATACGTAGGTAACATGGAGTCCAATGCTCCCACCAGTGCTAAATTCCGTCTATGCGTTGGCAAGCGCGGCACTCGCGGTCTAGAGGTGGTTGGTACAGATTTGAATTGCAAAATTGCACCCTCCAAAGTCCTTCTCAAATGCTCTTCATCTTGGGAACTTACAGAGTTATCCAAGTTTACCACCATCACGTCCTCAACGTCATGAGCGATAGGGGAAGCCGCTCGTTGAGTAGCTTCCGACGCGACGGCATCTCGAACAACATGTAAGTCTGCACGCAACCGGTCAAGCACTCCATCATCCAACAACTTACGCCGCTGAATGTAGCGCACTTGATCCGACAATCGCTGTGCTGACACATTGGTGTCTGGTTCCAAAGCCTGAAACAGAGACAGCATCCTAGATCGATACGCCGTGAGGTTAGTTCCCCCCTCTGTTGCCCCATAGTAGGCCCGCATGACATTTTCATTAATATTTTTTGTCCATCTCATGCGGCGCACTACTCCACCGGTAGCGGGGACCATAGGCGGGACACTTGGCCCCACTGATCCCAAGCCCACCGGAGGAGGGGGTCGTCGTCCTCTTCGCCGCGCAGGTGTTGGTGGCGGCGGGGGCGACTGCAGCTCGTCGCGTAGGCTCGACGCGTCGTTTCCCGGCGACGGCTCGAATACTTCCGAAGCCGACGCCCACGACGCGGAGCTCGACGAGCTGGAGGTAGATTTTAAACGTGCGCGTGTCCTGGCTCGTAACATCATCTTGGTAGTTAGGTCATTTCATTATTTCTTTTCTGATTACTGATTTTACGGTTCTTGTTAAATGTCACTGTCATTGTCATTGCACATATTTTACACATTTTGAGAATATAGATTGTTGTTTTTATAAAATATTGTTTAAATAGGATGGTTTTCGCGAAATACAACATATAAAAGTAAAATTGTAAATGAAATAGCTCTTAAAATAATATTTTGTAAATATTTTTTCTGCTTGTACCAGATGACGTTGAAGTGTTGCCGCGTGTGTATTATTATAATTATTACTATTTTATTTGTTAGATATATATATATATATATATATATATATATATATATATATATATATATATATATATATATATATATATATATTATTATTTTTTATTTTTTGTATTTGCATGCAAGAACCCCTTTAAGCAAGGGTGAAGGCCTCCTCCAGATCGTTCCAGCGGTTTCTGTCTTTTGCTTGTAGTAACCATTGTTTTCCTATTGTTCTTATAATATCATCTTCCCAGCGGGTTTTAGGTCTTCCTCTGTTTCTTTTGCCCCTAGGGCCAGGCCATGTCGTTAACTTAATGGTCCATCGGTCATCATTCAATCTAGCTATATGACCTGCCCACCGCCACTTTAGCTTTAATGCATGTATAAGAGCGTCAGTCACCTTAGTCTTCATCCGTATGTGTGTATGTGGTATTTTTTGTATTTTTTTTTCACCTTTACCTTTTTTAATTTAAAAATATAAAAAACAAATTTCACCCTTCCGATGGCGAGAATTGAGACCCAAGCCACCGGCGCGGCTCAGAGTGAGGAACCACCTCACAATGCGTGCCGTGTTCATTAACACTGCCTTCTGTAACTGACTCTTGACCCAACGGCCGATTGAGAGCCCCTGAAGATGTTGGCCGGGGTTCTTCGCATTCAACCCGTTAGCGGTAACGACTATCGGGACGATGATTGTTGATTCCGTATCCCACATGTCAGTAACCTCGTGGATAATATTTGGATATATGGAATAGTCTTTTCCGACCTTAACGACATTTTCATCATGCGGAATCACAGATTTATCAGTCGACTAAAGTTTATTTCTATGTGTGTAATGGTTTTCATTTTTATTATTTACATCATTATGATCTCCACCTGCTCCGTGATTATGATGCTATCGCAAATGTAGTGATTACATACTCTTTGATAGACATCATTATAAAACAATTCGTAAAAAAACTTTTTGACACAAGGAATTTGTGAGATATTTTTTCTTTATACTTAATTATATTCAATTTTATTTTTAGATTCGTGTACAATGAATAAAAAAGAAGCAGTTATTTTCTTGTTTACTGTAGCCAAGGAAATAAAACGATCGTTCGAAAGCCCTGTTATCTTAGTCACAAAGAAAGATTATGCACAGAGCATATACAACTCACTTATTGAAATGCGCACTGCTCTGTTACAACGCGCAGCCCCGGATCGAGTCGCAGATATTATAAACAACTTTCACAGAGTATGGCTTGAAGCGGTACAAGAAATAGAAAGAATGAAAAAACGAGTGAAAGATACACCTCGTGATGTTTTCTTAAAAGCAATAGATTTTACAAGGGAATGCATGAAAAACCGACACAAACATTTCCAAAAGTTCATCGACCAGGTACAACATACCATGACAGATGAGCAAAAGACATTAATCAAAACAGATCTTGATATAATAGGGGATATGCGCGATATTGTTAACTCAACACTCATAGAGAAACAATCATACCTCCGTAATCAAGCAGACCCGACAGAATTTTGTTCTAAAATAAGTGAAGAAATAGAGGAACTGTTGAATTGGTTGGATAGGCTAAATGATCATCTCGCTATACAATTCTGTAAAGTACTGGACTTACGAGTACCACAATTACCAACTGATTTAACAAAAACATTGCAAGACATTGTAGATGAGGTAGCTGAATCTGCCGACCCTGATTCCCAGAAGTTGGCTAGTGAAATAATAAATAAAGGAAAAATACTGGGATCTATAGTTCGTATAGACAGTGTCAACGAATTAGAGATAAGAAAAATTGTAGAAAAAATTAAAATTCTAGAAGACCGTATATACCATCTTAAGACCGAAAATTCTTCCGCATTAATGGCACTTCAACACAAAACTTTGTATCTTGAGGAGCGACTGCAATCATTAGAAGATTTAAAAGAATCCTTGAACAATCTTAGAAATCAAAACAAAAGAGGACGTACCAATTACGCACTTTTTGAAAGTAATGAATATCAAATTTTTAATCACATGCTGCCTCATAATGAACGTTGTCGTTTAGTTGAACAATTAGTTAAATTGTGGGATTGTGCTATTGCTCCTGGTTTCGAAAGAAAATCAATTATATCTATTCTCAGCGCAGCTGATATAAAGGAAGTCTTTTCTGATGATATTGGACAATTTACTGTTGACAAGTATGGTAGAAAATTATATACCCGGAACAATGACAGTAAATTATATCAATTAAATGAAAATCATGAACTAGTGCAGATGAACGATGATGAGAAACACGTTTATTTCTATGACGAATGTGGTCGATACTACGTAAATGACTTAAGACAACGTATTTACAAAGCTCAAGATTGCACGAGTGAATATTTATTACGAAAAGCTGGCGTCTTAGTAAAAGTAAAAGAAGATATAGATGGTATTGAATATTACTATGATGATTTGGGTCGATATTATCTTAATGAATTTGGCAAACGTATATACAAAGATGAAGGTAACGAAACAGAATATGAACACGATGGGCTCGGTAATCTCGTGAAGATTCGCGAAGAGCTACCAATTTACGGTATTTGTCCAAGGGAACCAATGGTGATGGAAGAAATGAAGTACTTAAAGCGAACAGTAGGTGATGCCTTAAAAACGTGTCTAGCAGAAGTTGTATTACATCAACCACCAGACCCAGTAATGTATCTGGCAGAGTGTTTAGAAAAATACAGAACGAATGTAGAAACACGACAGAGACGGTCCGTCGAAGAGAAAGAAATGAGAGTAGAAAGGGCATTACAACCTATTCCGACGCATGTTTCTCGTGATCGCTCTTGCATGGAAGAGGAATATTTATCAGACTATAATTACACTAGCTATGAGACCATCAAGTTTTAATATTGGTTTTGAATAACCTATAAAATACTTTTAGACCTCTTTTTACATGGATATATATTTTTAATTACATTATTTATCTTATTTAATAATAGGAATTGCATTATGTTCAAATAAAATGCAACATATCTTCTATTAATTGCGTGCTTACTCGTCTCATAAAATCTGTCGGCAACTTAACAAAAGTGAATAATCTTCTATTATAGAAAACTATAATAATACACTTAGATAAATTCTAATGACCTAAATACAACTGTTGATTTTTTTTGGTCATATTTAGAAACATTTTGTTTGGATAATAGATATATCTAATTTTGCCAATGGGAAAGAATATCTGAATCTACATAAATAATAACATTAAATATCTAGGCTTAACCATTGTCATTAATATCAGAACAGAACATGTGTCACCCATAGATGTAGGTAGTCCTAGGTAGCCTCAAGTATTAAATCTATGGTGTCACCAATATCTATAAATAGGTACAGGAACTGCATGGTACGGACATAGCCTTACCACGTTGGTAAGGCTATGTCTAAGGTATGTATGGCTAAGGTAAAATCAGGACTGTCCTTTTACGAACTACAATATCTGAGCATGACCAAATTTATAGTTATATCATTGGTGACATCCTTGGAAAAAGTTCTATCGAACACAAAAATAATCTTGAAGATGGGTCCACATTTGGCGGAGATATCGCATAACATACGAGTACATAAAAAAATACAGACGAACTGAGGACCTTTTCCTTTTTTGAAGTCGGTCGAAAATATAATGGAATAGGCATCGACACCAAAGAGTATGAAATTATTATTTTTTGTGCCTATAACATGCCTTCGATTTTTCTGGAATCGGGATCCCATCATCAGATCCTGACTTCTTGCCAATGGGACCACCTGGGAAGTATACCCTTTTAAACAAAAAAGAGATAGTCCACTAAAGCAGAAATTAAGACAGTTATTCATTTACACTCAATTGCCTGACGCTCAATATTTAATGCGGGCATTAACGTTTATAATAAAAAGACTGCGTAAATTAAAATAATTTTAAAATTGTTTATTATAAAGATAATAACCACTTAAACATTACATGTCATTTGTTTTCTTCTTGATCTTTTTATCTACTCCTTGTTTCATCTTTTGACCCTTATTTTTATTAGCAGTTATTTGACCGATCTTCTTTTTCTTCTTGTTGAGCTTATTTTTAAGCTTTTTAGATGCTTCAACTTCGACTTGCTTTGTAATTTTGTTTTTATTATTATTTAGTACCTGAACCTGAGTGCTAGCTCCAGTTTTCTTCTTTTTATTCCTCTTTTTCTTTTTACCTGGACTGTGGTTATCTGTTGGTACTTGATTTGAATTTTTTTCTTTAGGTTGCTGTGATTTTGATGAAATGTTAATATTATCTTTATTAACTTTAGTCGGTTGCTGTTTAATATTCTTATTTTTAGAAATATCTATACTGCTTGGCTGATTCTTTTGTTTACTATCTTCTTGCTCATTAGATTGTTTGTTTTTCTTGCGATTCTTCTTTTTCTTATTTTTCTTGTTAGGTAAGTTTTCATTAGTAGTTGTTGTGGCAGGACTGTAAACAAGCATAATCAGTACTTCACAAATTAGTCGTACACTGTTGTTTCTTATTGTAATACTGGTATTATACATATATACATAAATTCACGCCAATTTCCCGCTGGGGTAGGCCGAGACTAAGGAGCGCCAATTTCCCGCTAGGGTAGGCCAAGACTAAGGAGCGCCAATTGTTTCAGTGCAAGCACGCTTTTTTCGCTTTTTCCACAGTCTTTTCATGCACGCTCGTCGGTTATGAGAACTCCATCATTGGCCCTTTTTTAAGAGATCGCCAATTTGGTCAATAAAGGTATGTCTAGGACGACCTCGGCCGACACTACCAGTCACTTTCTAAGGTGGTTCAGGTCAGCATGGTAGACTAAGGCCTAACCCCTCACATTAGAAGAGGAAGCCCATGCCCAGCAGTGGGACAGTAATATTACAGGGCTAATATTATTATTATTATTATTATTTAATTTGTTAGAAAATTGCAGCTTGATCCTTCAACATTCACATAAGACCCTTACCTTTTTTGGGTATCAGGTTTAATCTTCTTTTCTTGAGGCTCAGTGTTGGGATTCGATGATTCAGCTTGTCGTTTCACACCAACATTTTTATTGTCTTGTTTAACATCTGTCTTATCTTTATCTGTTTGAATTTCACCATTTTGTTTTGTTTCCACCTCTTCTTCATCATCTTCATCTTTAAAAGGTTCCGGCTACAACAACATTACCATAAATTTAAAATTTATTGCGATTATCAATATTTTTGTTTTAGGTAAGACTGTTGCGCTACCGTAGCTACATCATCAATAAATATTTTAATTTTACTTATAATTTACTGAAAAACGATAATACTTACAATAACATTGGAAAACTTCTTGAGCTTCGCAACAAAAAAGCCATCCATATTGTGTGTGTGCGGGTAAAATCTCCTTGTTAATTTTAATGATGGATGGAACCTGTGATGTCTGTATTTCACAAACCCTTCGGTGCCAAAGTCAAGACCAGTTGGGACCAATTTAACATTCCTTCGTTTAAGTGCATAATTGACTACCCACTCATTTTCTTCAGGCAATATAGAACAGGTAGAATATACAATATAACCACCTGTACTAGATTTAGCATTACAGCAATCAATAGCTGCCAATAGAAGTTGCCTTTGCAGATTAAAACACCTTTGTATGTCTTTCTGATCCTTGGTAGTCTTAACACTAGGGTCTTTAGCGATAACACCAGTCCCAGTGCATGGAGCATCCAACAATACCCTATCAAAACCCTTGATAACGTCAGGAAACTGCCGTCCATCATAATTACACACAACAGCATTGACAACTCCAAGTCTATGGAAATTGCCTACAACAGCTTTTGTTCTCTCTTTGTTTGCATCATTAGCAAATAGAGCTCCAGTATTTTTCATTATTGCGGAAATATGTGATGCTTTACCACCAGGGGCAGCACACATGTCTAAAATCCTCTCATTTTCCTGTGGCGCCAGTGCCATGACTGGTAAGAAACTTGATGCACCTTGTAATATGTAATGGCCAGCTAAATATTCAGGTGTAGCCCCGATCGGGACTGTGGAGCTATAAACTACAAGACCGACTTTACTCCATTTGCCAACTGGATCTAAATTCACACCCCTATTAATTAGAGCTTGTGCTAAGTCGCGTCTTCTGGTTTTAAGGCTGTTTGTCCGTATAGTCACAGGTCTTGCGGTTTCACTAGCTTCCAAAAACTCAACCAACTCTTGCACTGGAAATATCTGCATCAGCACCTCCATCAAGAACTCATTATAACTGTAATATGTGCATAAATCTTTGAGTAGTAAATCAGTATACTCACACCGCGATCTGCCATCTTCTTTCAAGCGATTAAAATCAGACAATACTGTAACAACATCTTTAATTCTTTGATGAACATCTTGTAAGCTGGTTGGATTTTCTAGTTCATCTTCAGTTGGAAATGCAAACACATCTTGTTTAGCAATGTTTAGCTGCATTTCTTCCTCTGCAAGCTTTTTGTCTAGTTTTTGCTTTTTCTTTAATTTTATATTTGCTTTCTCTATAGGTAACATATCATCATCATCTGCATTATCATCATCTTCATCAGATTTTTCTTCACTTGAATCTGAATTATAATCCATTTTGGCACTATCTTGACCTTCATCCTCAGATTCAACAACACCATTTTCTTGATCAGAATCTTGGAATAAATCATCTAATGTGCCAACCTGAAACAAATTATCAATATTATTGATCATATGCAGTAGGTTTATACTATTTGGTAATTTGTAACGTAATTTAGCTATAAGTGTTTAAATAAAAAATTATGTATCTTAAAGTATCGTAGGTGAGTTAGTGAAAGCCCTTAACATAGGATATTGAAGTTATTAATGGTGTATATGGGTAACCCCTAATATTTTAAAACTCGACCAAAGCATGTGTTTGAGTAACAAAAAGGAAGATATCAGATGGTGTAGGAAAACACAACATCAGCATTTATTGTTTTGGAGTGCAAAAATAATCTTCAAAAAACATTCCTACCTTATATTTCTCTCCACCGGAACCCTGTTTAATTTCTTCATCTTCAGCACCATCTGAATCTTGTTCCAATTCAGATTCTTCCTCCTTTTCACTGTCTGAGTCATCAGTCAGAACTTCTTCTTGTTTTTGTTTTAATTTTTGTTTTGGCTTCAGCCATTTCTTATTGTCATCTGTGAATCCTAAAATTAAAAAAATCTCCATTAACATAAATTTACTTAAGATCTGACTCTGGTTAGAGTCATGGTCTGTTTAGAGTATAGATTTATGTATAATTAATTTTCATGCACAATAATCCTATTTATTTCTGTCCCACATTTGATGATTGAACCCATCTATAAGTTTAGTATATCTATGGTTTAGATTTGCTAACATGAAAGAGATTACAAAATTAGTTCCCATTTCAAATTGCTCGTAATCACATCTCAACTACTCAGTGAGTCAATACCATAAAAAGTTTATATTTTTTGGTAAAAAAATTCAATACCTACTATGTACATATATTATTATATTGTATAATTTAGTCATCGCCTCCTTGGTCTAATAGCAGCATGTATGTGGACCTGGGGTTCGATTCCCAGGTCCGCAAATCAAATTTTCTAATTGAATTTAATCACTCTATAGATCTCAGTCTAAAAAAGGAAGGAAATATGGATAGAACACAACAGCAAGCAGTCACTATAAATTAGTTGTCTGTAAGATAATAGAATCAAACCACTCAGGTTAGCCAATTTGGACTGTGTTGTGCAGAAATTATCCAACAAAAAAAAAATTGTTATTCACATCAATATGATCTATTAATGGTTAAGATCATGTTGGTATCAATATAAAAGGGGGTTGGATCATTTCTGCACAACACGGTCCATTTGTACTGTAGAGATAACTGCCGACAGTGTCTCCTCCACTACACATTTGAAAAAGTACCTTTAACAATTTCATCTTCTGAACCATCCACAATTTCTTCAGATATTACTTTTTCACTTTGCTTGGCAACATTCTTTTTGGCCTGTTTCAATACCTTCCTCTTTTCAACTAATTCTGCTTTTTTCTTTGCTCGTTTTGCTGCCCTTTGTTTTTGCCTATGTGTCAATTTCTTAGTCTCTGTGTCATCTTCCACTAAAAATATGTTTAAAGATTAATGGAGGCAGTGTTGCACGATTCAAGAACCATATTTTGTTGTTGAATTCAACACACACATAACATAACATAAGCTCACACCTGTATCCCCAAAGAGGTAGG
The DNA here is from genome assembly GCA_036417725.1 of Clanis bilineata. Lineage (NCBI taxonomy): Eukaryota > Metazoa > Arthropoda > Insecta > Lepidoptera > Sphingidae > Clanis > Clanis bilineata. The sequence continues at coordinate 7,328,718 of CM071146.1, read as the reverse complement.
CAGAGGCGCACTAGTGAACTAGAATACCCACATTTCACCGAGCTTAGTTCCATCCCAGATGTGATAAGGGGCGAGCCTATCGCCCTATCGGGCACAAATTCCAGACTCCAGGCTAATATGCAAAAATCCAATATCACTTTGCCCGACCCGAGGATCAAACCCGAGACCTCAGAACCGTAGTCGTACCGAAATACCACCACCGAGGCGGTGAATTCGTCGTATGCCTGTATATGGTTTTTAAGCTTCCGACTCGCCTTGTTGAAGTCGTGAAGCGGGATTTAGTGTTTATTCATTCATGGACTTTATCAGAGCGTTTTTGGGCCACCACTGTATAATCAATTACTATCTACATATAATAACAGAATAAGTGCAGCAAAGCATATACTTTGTTACCATTTCTGATGATTTAACTAATCCTCGGGGTAACAAACGGGTAACATAAAATGACTGACAACTTACAGAGTTCCTTCTTAAAAACGGGGTCTGGCTGTTTACGGGCTTTTCTACCGGGTCCTTTTTTTACTTTCTTTGTTTCATCAAATTTAGCTTTTCGGCCCATTTCTAATAAAACAAGGCAATAGGCACGCTTATACTTTTACACGTGCTTTTTGGTTAGTTAATTCATTCGTGTTGACATTTGACATTTGAGCATAGGGGGGGCCTCTATTGTCTATTACAACCTATAGTGTATTTAATTGGATCGAATAGCAAAATATATTGCTATCTCTTTTTTACTAATGGATATCAACTCGGGTAAAGTAGGATCAATATACAAGTATTTATTCCTATCCTATAGACCCTCATACGTGAATAAGCCACGCCCCCGGGCCAAAGTAATAATAATACGGCAACAGGAATGGTGGTCTAGTGACATGGATCGTGTATTTCGTAATTATCGATATCGATAAAATGTTTTATTCCGTTATTTTACGATATATTTTTTTACATTACATACATATTATCACACCTGTATACCATAAGAGTAGGCAGAGACTATGTTTTTTTTTAATTAGTATGATTAGAAAACCTCTAGTGCGCTTAGATAACGTTTTTTTATAGCAGAGATTAGCTTGTTGATTTTTTGAGTTGTTCTCATGATTGATGTTGCCATTGAGTTAATGTTTAGAAGTGGACATTCTGTGGCTGATGATTATTTTCGACCGACTTCCAAAGAGGAGGAGGTCCTCAATTCGTCTGTATTTTTTGTGTATGTTACCCGATATCTCCGCCAAATGTGGACCGACTTTCAAGATTCTTTTTGTATTCGATAGAGCTATTTCAAGGGTGGTCCCGTATAAATTTGTTTGTCGACAAAATATCATCGACTACATTACTTCTGGTCGGTTTCAATAAACGATCTCAGTTTAGAGTGCAGATAGGTTGCGATTATGAACCAATCAAATCAAGTCATTTGACGGAATCAGGTTCAAACTGTGTTCTTATTGGCCAATTTTTATAATCTATCTGCTCCTTAGAGCATATATGACTGGAGACGCCAAAGAGCTAATACTCTGAGGAAAAAAGTCTGTCAATTTTTGAGGGGGAAGGGGAAGGAATAACAAATAGGCATAGACTACAGTCGATATTCACAGTCTATAGTCTGAATATAAATTCAAACTCTTATAAAAATAAAGGATTGTTATGTAAGAAATTTAATCTACAAACGAAAGCTCATAATAGCACATAATATATAAATTAAAAAAAATATATATTATACCCAATAGACTAATTATCATATAATAGATTATCAATTGTATAAAGGGGCAATCGAATGACCACATTGCCTCACAATTTTATAGTAATGTAGTATGGTGTTTAGAAAATCGACATAGATGAAATATGTTGTTTTAATATTTACCTATTGAACATCATGTTTACGCTACTTGTGTGGACTGGTCTGCTCTGACTTTATTACATTCATTAATTTTATCCATCCGTTTAGTTTGGCGATTATTCGCCGTGCCTGTGGAAGTCGCTCAGCAATCGAAATTGTACGTTTTATTGTTTTTATTTTACATGAAGGTTACCTTGTTGTAGATTGGCTGCTCTAATTTAATGTAAATTATTGAAATTTTTTGTTTTCTTATTTTGGTTGTGTATTAATATCTGACTGTAAACTGGTTATTATTCTCAAAAAGAGCAACGTCAGAGTTTCTTGCCCGTTCTTCTCTGACGAACCAGCTTTCCGAATTGGCGGTAGAGTAAACATTTTAGACGGAATCTAAACAATGTGTGACATTTTATGGTTTCAATAAACGATTTGATTTGATTTGATTTGATTTGATTTGATTTGAGCTACGATATTAAGTATAAGGATGTATGGTCAAACGCTTATCCGGTTTAACAAAAAAAAAAATTTTAATTATTTTTTAAAATGATAGGAAATCCCTTTTTATTGGGTATAATGATTTTTTAAGGATTTATATATTAGGTGCTATTAAGTACTTTCGTTTATAGATTAAATTTCTTACATAACAATTCTTCATTTTTATAAAAGTTTGAATTTATATTCAGACTATCGATACAACTATCGACTGTAAATATATACATATTATCATACCTGTATACCTGTATAATGTTTACCGACAAATCATCGACTATATTACTTAGACGCACTAAGCTTTCCGCCATCTTTAGCTGCCAGTCTGGTGCCAAAGTCATGGAGATGGAACCGATCTCATCTCTCTCTTTAATCTAAGGATATAACTCTTAGTCCTAAGATATAACCGATAATATGGTCACAAATGTCAAATAGTGTCAACGTCAAGTTACATTTATTGTCGTTGCGCGTGCGACACCGCGTAAGAGCTGTTGGTAAATAGCGCGTATTTACATTTTCACAATTTTACAAGTACATTGCAATTCATAAATTAGTAATGTCCTATGTGTGCGTCTGTTACATGAATTAATTTGAGAGCGTCCCTAACCTACGAGAACGGAGAAAAATATTCACAAAGTAAATGATGTCTAAGTCAGAATCATGCGAAGAATTTATTTATGGGATACAAAGGCCAAGCGTGATATTAGGTGACGCCATGCAAATGTTTTTGTTTTTGTATGGAGTTTACACTGGCGTCCGAAAGGTCATGTGACTGTTGCCAATCTTGTTTGATCAAAAACAAAAACCATTAGCGTGATTCATGCCTATCGTTATCAAACGTCACGATTGGTTTTTGTCTAGGGCCCCAGATGTAATATTATGGGTGTAAAATATACAAGTATTTTCACTTCGTAAAATAACGGAATAAAATATTTTATTGATATCGAGAATATATGCAATAGACAACGACCTCATCACTAAATCGCCATTCCCGTTGCCGTATTATTGTTACTTACTTACTTACGCCTAGGGCTTATTGACAGCTGCGGGTCAATAAGGGATACCTATATATATTTGTCCTTCTTTATCTGAGCTGATACTTATTAGTAAAAAAGAAATAGCATTAATTTTTGCTCATTCGATCGGCTGCTATCTCAGAGCATTTAAGACTGCTATACTTGATGAGTCGTAGTCGGAATAGACATTTAGACAATTAAGGCCGCTTTTTATCACTGTTGTAGGGATGATCGATATTAGAAAAACATCGATGTTGACATCGATGCTAACATCTATTCAAAAGTATCGATGTACGATAAGCATCGATAGCAAAACATCGATATGTCAAAAACATCGATGTTTTCAGTAGCAAATAAAAATGTCTATTCTATTTATTTTTTATTCATTTCTTATTTTTTATTTATGTGTTTATTGTTATTGAAAATACAATACAGGAAATTTTTTAACATTCCCAGTATTTTTTGGGCACACTCAGTAAAAAAAATAGATTTGTCAGGTGTTTTCCCTTTAGTCTATGCATTGAAGTTGACACTTTTTTTTAATCCTCTATGAAATGCAAAAAAAAATACTATTCGTATGGCTTACTTCGATGATGTTGATCAGTGTCATCTAGTGCTAAATAGTTGAACTCATAGTTATCTAGTCCCTAGGTAGTCCATTCAACGCTAGATGGCCCTAAAGAATATATTGACGTTTCGATATTTTATTCTCATAACATCGATGTTTATTAAACATCGATGAATATCGATCATCCCTACACTGTTTTCAAATGTCAGTTTGTCATTGTCCATTGTGGATGTATTTGCCAATTTGAACAAGATTTGCAATTTTGCAAGAAAAAATAATAATCAATTCGAAATGGATTACTTGTAGAAAATGTCTTTTCAACTACAAAATTGAAGTGCCAGGAATACCAAAGTCTTAACTTGCTCTTAATATTTACAAAATGGTTTTAATAATAAGTTCTTTAATTGGTCGAAGAGTTCTCTCTTTTAATCGTGCTTTTTATAGGTAAAATTAATCACACATTTTCAATAAAGTGACTATAACTGTGTTAATGATCTAATATGTTCTTCACGTGTCTGAAATAGTGGCTATTTGTAATGTTGTGATTAGTAAAATAAAATTTCATTTCCTTAAGTTTTCAGGGTCATTACGTAAATAGATACGAAGACGACACACTATGTCAATGCCATGGCTTTGGACAACAAAAACGCACATTTTTAAATTTCCCTAAATCTAACAAAACCAGGGAATATTGTGGAAGGCAATTAGTTGGGTAAGTAATTTCCAATTATTTTCTTTCTGCCTGGCGTTATCTCGGCCTTCTGCCAGGGTCCGCCTTCCTACTTAAACGCTTCCACTTCGCCCGGTCTTGAGCATCCTCTATGGTGAGGCTATTGGTTCTCATATCTTCCTCCAGAATGTCTAGCCATCTAAGTAATTTCCAATTATTTAAAGAATTATGGAAGTCAAAATAGTAATTTCAGAAGCTTTTAAAAACTACTGATAATATAATGGACACGCATGTAAATATGCTATTTCTTTCTAATAATAATTTGATTTTTGTTACTACCTATATTCAGATAGTAATCTCTTAATTTCATGTTGACATTGCACCATTTGCATTTATGATAACTTAGATTGAAATATTTTAGTAACTATGATAAAAATTGTAGGGGTAAAGGTAATATAAAAAAATACAAGCAAAATTATTTTATATTAGGATTACTAAGTAGATAGTCACGGGCGGCTCGGCCTCCGGTGGCCCATACGCTTATGGAACATATATATGTGCCGCCTCTGACGGGTTAAACAGAGTAAACTGACACTTCGAATGTTGCCACTTTTTCATGAAATTGAAATAGTGCTGTGGTAAAAAGGTCAAGATTATTTAAACATTTCAATTCAATGAACCATTTCATTCTTTCATTTTCTAAAGTCTAACTCAAAGTCATTCCTGCCTAATGTGTGAGTACTGCAGGTCTACTGAATTATAGTCGTATTAAATTAGATACTGCATGCTAAGTTATGGCATGTTTACTGGAATTATAGTCATGATTCAGTATAAACAAAACTTACAAAAGCTATGAATGTGAGGAACGTATTTTTTATCAAATAATATAAGTAATATTTGTAATTTTCTTTGTCATAATTTTGTATATCTGTTGTGAAGATATACGTGAAATTATTTACATAGACATTTAGTCAAAGGGTTAAGCTGAAATTCCAGAGTTAATCCCACACCAATGTAGAGTCAGCCCAATGCGTGCAATGTATTTAAATTGGTTTTTACTAGTTGAATTCGCAATATAAAAAACATTAAAATGTACGCATCATAAGACATAATTATTATTACATTAGGCATTAGGCAATCATAAAAATAATAATGGATCTTAAATATATTTAATTATTCAAATTATCATTATGACAGAATTATAAAAGATAAAAGGTGCCATATTATTTTCTAGAGCCATAAGATAAGAATTTTTTATATGTTTGACATATTTGAATGCTTTTTTCCAATATGAAAATATATTTTTAGGTGTGCTAGCTTGTAACTGGTAACCAAAGTACTAAGTAGCAGCTTGATATTTCAAGTTTGCTATATTATGATCTGCAACAACTATCAATTCACATTGTACTCTGTCCTAAAAGCAGTTTCATACTTTTACTCATGACATGTTAGCAGCTGTACTATGTAAAAATATTTTCTATATCTTCATGGACAAACCTTCACCATATCTTATATTATTTAAATAATATCAACTTATCAAAATGTAATGTAGGAAATTAGGTTACGCATACAAAATGGGGCAATAGGTTGCTAAAGTATAATTTTATCATGACTGATTTTCTTATAACGTGCCTTATTTTAATTGAAATGATTACACCATTTGAATTTCAAACAATACTGATATACCAGCAAATTCAGATGTGGTTCTGTTAATGTGAATATTTATTAATAAAAAATCTGTCTCATGGAAACCATACATTTTTTACTGGGATAAATAGTAGTAATAGCCTATGTACTATGTTGGACTATAATCTATCTGTGTGCAGATCTCTATCCTATCTATCCAGATCCGTTGAGCCATCTTGGTGTGAAAGAGCAATAGCCTATGTACTATTTTGGACTATAATATATCTCTGTGCATATCTCTATCCTATCTATCCAGATCCGTTCAGCCATCCTGGTGTGAAAGAGTAACAAACATCTATACATCCTCATATTAATAGTTGGATAGTTATGTGTCTCAAATTTTAAAAATATTTAATAATGGAAAGGAATAATAATCCTATCCCTTTATGCATGTAGGTGTTCCTTGATGTATGTAAATACATGTCATATTAAGAATGCTTCAATGGAACTGGGAACATCTATTAGCATAATTGTGCAAACATTTTGACTGATAATTTTGCTTTACAATATTAGTATAGGTATATGAACATAATTTATTATTATTTATTGTGTAGTCAAGTTTTACTAGGTGTATTCAATTTATTCTTTACTTAGACATAATAAATTAGTATTTTGACTATCAGATTATTTTATATTTTTTTTCCTTTAATTACATCTACATAGTCACAGATTCAATTATTTTTTAGATATAGCATTCACCTTAACCCGTTGGAGGCGGCACATATATATGTTACATAAGTGGCCTCTGGAGGCTGAGCCCCATCACTATTTAATTTGTATCTTTATTTACATTTACGGTTCTTAATTCAACAGCGAGCAGCTTACCCATGGTATAGTTATTGCAAAAAAATTATCTAAGTACCTGGTGGTGGTACATAAAAACCATTATTAGTGTTTTATTTGGTGCATAGATGAAATGGCTAATGATATCTATTGCAGGTTCACAATGGATCAAATGTTCGAAGTTGTTTCTGATGTCGATAATTACTACAAGTTCCTGCCATGGTGCAAAAAATCTATAGTATTTTTGAAAACACCAGACCATTTAAAAGCAGACCTTATCATAGGATTCCCACCAATTAACGAAAGCTACACATCAAATGTCACACTAGTCAAACCTCATCTCGTTAAAGCAGAATGTGTGGATGGGAGACTTTTTCACCATATGCTGACCCTATGGCGATTTAGTCCTGGATTGAAAAGAGAACAACAGTCATGTGTTGTGGATTTTCAAATAACGTTCGAATTTCGATCGGCTATTCATTCACATTTATCGAATTTATTCTTTGACCAAGTAGCACGACAAATGGAAGGTGCTTTCATAAAGGAAGTTGGTAGGCGTTATGGCCCAGCAACAATGCAACCAAGAAATCTACTTCTGAACAATAATGCTTTAAAAAGTTGATGACTACTTAAAATTTTTAGTCAAAATATAGACTATGAGTGATGAAATTATATTTAATGTATTTATTGTGATTACTTTGAGTAAAACTATAATTGTGGATAATTATTTATAAAATTATTATTATTATGAAGCAAAGCTGACATGTGTTATTACTTATTAGGATAATATAGTAAAAGCATGACATGAAAAATATGTTTTATTTACATTTGGCCACATTGTGATATTGTTACTGGTATTTTTGGTTTGTTATTTGGACCTGTAGGTACATTTTCTATTTTTCTCATTACAAGTAGTCCATCAATAACTCTGCCGAACACAACATGCTTATTATCTAAAAAGTTGCACTTAGCACATGTGATAAAGAACTGACAACCATTAGTGTCTTTTCCACTGTTAGCCATTGATAGTAAACCTGGAGAATCGTGTTTTAGCATAAAGTTCTCATCTGCGAATGTGCTACCTCCATAAATGCTCATAACACCGGTGCCATCACCCTGAAAAAATAAATAATATAATATTAGCCCTGTAATATTACTGTCCCACTGCTGGGCATGGGCCTCCTCTACTAATGAGGCAGCATGAACTAGGCCAGCAGGTAGACTAAGGCCTAACCCCTCTCATTAGTAGAGGAGGCCCACCCTGAAAAATAAATTTTAATTATGACACCCTAAAGACACAAACATATACCTGACCCCACAGTAAGGCTGAGATCTATAGAGCGAACTTCGATTAAGTCTAAGTCAACATAACATTCGTTCGCGTCGTGAGCTCGTTAGAGGATAGACCTGTGTCAGTGGCAATAATACTTTCTTCATAATACCACAAGCGATTAACGCTTATTAGTGCATAGCCTGAAGGTCGGTTTTGTCTACAAATACTGTACGTGTCTACGTCCGCGTCGCGCCGAGCCGCCTAGCCGAACCGCAGTTCTCTGTCTCCGTCACACCCGTGGTTTGCATCGGTACTCGGATCATTTTGTTGTGACACCCGCACTGCAATTTGTTTTTTCTCGGCCGTTACTACGTATAGTTTGCTGATTGTTTAAAAATGGCTACTCCGCGAACTCCACCAAGTAGTTTATTTGGATCGCACCCTAACCTATCACTTTTGCACGAGGATGACCAACAGCACCAGATTATTGCTCGTAAAAGAAGAATCCTTAATTCTAACTGCGACGTCCTTATGGATTTTCGGCAAGAGTTATCTCAAACCTTGACATGTTATCGGAAGGAATTAAGTGACACTTTATCGGAATTTCAACAAACTATGGCAAAATCACTCGAAGGTATGTTAAAATTGCATAATGAGAACCTCAACGCATTGCGTGACCAATTTCTTACCGTGCGTTCCGACGTAGATAATTTGAAAGACAAATACGACACCCTCCACCATGAACAATCTCAGCTTAACCAGCATTTGGCTAATTTAAATAAAGAGAGTAGCGATGGAAACAACGGCTCACTTTTGCCATTAGGTTATGTCGCTTAGGCTATTCTTACAAAGCTATTACTTTAAATCGCTATTTAAAGCTACCAGCGATTCTCCGCCGCGCGGCTTTAGTAACTTATAGGTTACTTTTTTGATAGCGGCTTCTTGAATCGCCGCAGCTGTCTTGAATCGCCGCAGCTATCTAGAATCGCCGCAGTTGTGTTCATAGCAGTAAGCTTTATTACGAAACACGGTTTTCTCGTTCTAATATTATTTTGTGAATCGCGGTCATTTTATTGGTGCCCGCGTTTTGTTGATGTGCTTGTCGTATTTCGGATCGTAACGTGTTCTTAATTCTTTTTTGGATATTTAATAACATAATTTTGTTTTAATGAAAAAGGTAGTTTTATACAATATTAATTTAAAGTTTTTATTAGCATCATTAAAGCGAGTTATGAAACAATTGACGTTTTTAAGGAATAAATTCTTAACCGGGAATCTCCGAGTTTCGAGCAGTGCTCAAACAAATCTGCGTAGAAGTTCATGAAGCAGTGTCAACAAACTAACTGCATCGCCGTAATAGCGACTAGCATTTACACACATATTAAATTATGATGGTCATCACTTTCTAGTTGAAATAAGAATAAAAAAGTATTTTTAAATCAGTATCATTACATAGCTTTTTCGTCTACAAAATAATAAAGGTCGTAGGTTGCAATTCGATACGACCAAAAATACGCCTTATTATCTAGAAAATAAAGATCTAGTATCCAATGTTTATAAACCGAATTGTCGGCTTTTTAAATGGATTTACTTACCTTGACTGCAAATAGTTTCCAAAAAAATCACTAGATGTTGTTAAACAATTTGAATTACGTAATAATTTAACACTAAAATTACTAACCCATGATTCATAATAGTTCCAGCTTATTTCTATAGATGGCAATCGAAAATTGTGTCTAAAAGTCGCTAGATGTCACTATAGCAAATTGATACACTCTTCAAACGTAGTAGACATTAGTTTTAGCAAATTCTTATAGATGGCGCATACAGTCTCTGTCTCTGATCAATTTTAAAAACCTGAAAGCTTTTCAATAACGTTAGTAGTGATTTCCAAATCACCACTAATGTCGTTTTAAAGAAATAATACTATTACTTAAACGGCGATCGTTGTAACGACCATGACTAAAAGAGAGTGATAATACCACCTCAAATTTAAAAAGACTGTCCAAAGATATCACAGACACCAAAGTTCCAGTTGGTCAAATGTCCTCGGACATACTAGTTATGCAACAAAATCTCAGATTAAACAACTTAGAAGTTGCAGGCGTGCCACTTATTAAAGGTGAAAACTTGTACAACATCATACATATGATTGCACTAAAAGTTGGCTTCTCCTTGAATGAGAATGATGTGGACTACATTCATCGCGTGAGACGTTTTCAGGCAGGATCAGCGAAAGATGATGAGCAATCTTCCACAAAAAAAAATGTGATACCTAACATAATTGTACGCTTTACCAACCGCAGGCGAAAAACCGAGATGCTGGCAGCTATTCGCGCTCGCCGCGGACTTTCCACATCTGACTTGGGTATCGCTGGACCAGCCAACACCGTATATGTTAACGATCATTTAGCACCACACAACAAAATCCTATATGGACGCGCTCGCAAATTGGGGAAGGAACTTTGTTATAAATTCATATGGGTGAGCAATTGTAAGATTTTTGTTAGAAAAAACGAAACATCCAAAATAATTCATGTGGCAAATGAACCAGACTTGAATAAAATGAAATGACCTCCAGTAACTTATTCACGGTTAATTTTAGTCAGTTTGATTCGAATATGTTTCTTCTGTAGTTATAACAAATGTCTGTTAACAACAATTTGTCAATTTATGGTTAAGTATTTGTCGAACAATACAAATTATATTGTAACTTCCATCATGCAAAATAATAACCACTTAGAAACCCCTTTTAAGAAAATGATTGCATTACTACATCACGTTTATTTATTCTCCTTTGCGTGTGTAACTTATCAATATGATATTCTTATTCTTAATTATTTAATCCTTAAACAAACTTTTATAAATGATCTCTAACAATATTCTTTCTATTTACTATCAAAATGTGAGGGGACTACGCACAAAATCACATGAATTCTTGGCTAATACACTTAACAGTAATTACGACGTAATTTGCATTACTGAAAGCTGGTTAAACTCATCATTTCACAGCTCAGAATACTTCGACGACCGTTACGACGTGTATAGGTGCGATCGTGACCCTGCGGTTACCGGGTCTTGTCGTGGCGGTGGTGTTATTGTGGCGGTGCGCCGTGAGTACAATACGTTTGCTCGCTCGAGCTGGGCCGCTCCGCCGCCAGCTGACGAGCTGTGGGTGAGCGTCCCTCTGCGCGGCCGTGGCGGCCTGCCGCGGGCTTCTACACTATCTCGCACTGACTCCCTACGCTCAGCACCTCAAAATAACCACACGCCTTGTCTACACATTGTCTGCACGTACATACCACACAGCCCAAAGCACCAAGACTTTCTTTCAAATTTTTATGAGCGAGTTATAGAAATTATTCATTTACATCCTAATGACACTTTTCTGATTTTAGGGGACTTTAACATCACAAATGCAAATTGGCTATATGATAACCTCACAACAAGCTTTGTAATACTAAATAACAATGACGCATTGTCCTATCTTACATCAGACTTTATGAATGTCGCACAATTATATCAATTTAACTCAGAACTAAATATAAATAATAGAATCTTAGACTTAATATTTTGCACATCACCACCACAGCAATTAAATGCCAGTGCACATCCTTTAACACCAGAGGACTCTCATCACAAGGCCATAATTTTAGACTTACCATGTTGTCTACCTGATAATCTTAACTCAAATTCAACTAATAGCAGAAAAATGTTTTATAAATCTGATTTTGACTCTATCACAGAATATCTTAGTGCAGTAGACTGGGACAGATTGTTTCACGGTTTAGATGTCGACTCAATGACCAATTTATTATACACGTTTCTTGATGAAGCCATTAGTAAATACGTACCAACAAATCCTGATTCAACCAATAACATCAGGTTCCCCCCATGGTACACCCGACCACTCATAAAATTAAATAATGAGAAGCGCAAATTTCACACAAAGTGGAAGGTTTATAAAAATCAAAATGATTATACAATTTTCTCTCTGCTCAGGACCAGAATGAAAAAAATGGAAAAAGATTGTTATAATACATACATAAGATTATCTGAAGATAGAATCAATCAAAACCCTAATTACTTTTGGTCCTATGTCAAATCTAAAAAGCAAACTCCTCAGGTTCCTCAAAAAGTGATTTATGATGGACAAACTTTCTCTGATGGTAACGCAATATGTGAAGCGTTTAATAAATATTTTCAATCTGTTTTCGTCTCACTAGCTCAAAACCAAAATCATCACACTACAACGTATAATAAAGTTATTCGTAATGATTCGCCGGTAGATATAAATTTTGTACATTTAAATGATGATATAATCTTAAAAGAACTAGAGCATGTAGATACAAAAAAAGGCGCTGGTAGCGACGGTATAGCACCAATCCTAATCTCTCGTTGTGCTAAAGCTTTGTTGAAACCTATCACACTTATTTACCAACACTCGCTTAAAACTGGATCATTTCCTATTGTCTGGAAAAAAGCCTTAATTACTCCCATACCTAAGAATAGTCAAAGGGATCTTGTGACACAGTACCGTCCTATATCTAAATTATGTATATTTGGAAAGATATTAGAAAAAATTGTTACTAGTCAATTATCCTACGCAATCCGTAATCATATATCCCATAAACAGCATGGTTTTATTAAATCTAGAAGTATAGAAACGAATCTGGTCACCTTTGTTGATTTCCTCTCTAACACAATGGAACATAATGCTCAGGTGGATGTTGTGTACACAGATTTCTCCAAGGCATTCGACAAAATTAATCATCACCGGCTCATCGAGAAATTAAGGAATTTTGGTGTGCACGGCAACCTACTGAGGTGGATTGAGTCATATATTCAAAATCGTAGTCAAGCAGTGTGTTTGAAGGGTTTCCGTTCAAGTTTTCTACCTATATCCTCAGGGGTCCCACAAGGATCTCATCTCGGTCCACTACTATTTTCAATCTATATAAATGACATCAGCAATATCTTTGTCAATAGTGATTTCTTACTATATGCAGACGACATGAAATTATATAGAGCGGTTACTGGACTTGATGACTGTAACAAACTTCAGACGGATCTTTCAAGCTTACTTAAATATTGTGCAGATAATCAGCTATATTTAAATTTTGATAAGTGCTCAGTTTTAACTTATACTCGTAAAGCTACTCCTATTAAATACGATTATAATTTAAGTGGCCGCAGATTAAAACGTGTGTATACCATCCGTGATTTAGGAATCTTGATGGATAGTAAACTTACATTTAACATGCATATGGATAATATAATACAAAAAGCATTGCGAAATTTGGGATTTATTAACAGGATCACGAAACCTTTTAAAAAAATTGTAACATTAAAAATATTGTACTACAGTCTTGTCAGATCCATCCTCGAGTTTGGTAGTGTTGTATGGAGCCCTTTCCAACACGTACATATAAAGCGTATCGAAAAAGTTCAGGAAAGGTTTGTCAACATCTTAAAATATCGTTGTAAACAGTATGGTTCACACTCAAATTCTCTCGAGCAGTTCAATTTACAGTCACTGAAAAACCGCCGTATTGTTTCTGACTTAACCTTTCTTTGCAAAATACTTAATAATCGTATTGATTCGTCTTGTCTACTATCATCAATAAATTTCATTTCAAGTGCTCGATTGCCAATACGTCCCTCACGTAAACTTAACTTATTCGTTACACCCCGTTTCAGTAAAAGTTACACACGTAATACGTACTTCTTCCGAAGCGTAAATACATACAACAAACAATTTTCTGATATAGACTTGTTCGACAATTCCTTGGCCATTTTAAAAAAAAAATTACATGAGCATTTGTTGTCTCAATAATGGATGGTACATGTATGTGTGTGTGCAACATGTACTGTCATCTGATGAGAAGTGAATATATGTTAACATAATTATATAAGTTTATACACCGTGATTTTAACGGGATATGTAGTTTATTATTGATGTCATGTGTTTATGTTATGTGGTTTGTTGGGCCTCTGCTAAACTGTTATAGCACTTTACATTCATACGCTATTTGTTCCGTCATCTATTCAGAGCTCAATTCTTTATGTTAATACGCTATTTTCAGGGCACTGTTTGGTCTTTTTTAATAAAATATACTTTTTTTTTTATGTATACAAAAATTTGTGTAACCTAAAATATTGTTTATTAATTGTAGTAATTAACATGTATCCATTACTTACTATGTATTTATTGACTGTTTGTGCCTAAATAAATTAAAAATAAAATAAAAAAATAAAAAAAATTAAAAAAAAAAAAAAAAAAAATAACAAACTCAGTGAGGATTTTGACTTAGTTTGAGTAATTTCTTACAAGAAAATCTTTGCTTAGTCCGTCTGTCAGTTTATTTTTCTTGTAAAAAATGACAAACTAAACCAAAGTTCGATTTAACAATCCCAAATTCTCAGAGTTTGATACTTTGACTTAGTCGAAGTTCATTCTATAGATCTCAGCCAAAGACACGAGTCGTGTGTCATAGGTGATAGGAATTAAGAGAGACTGTCTAACACCCAGACCTGAAACAAGTGTCTCTGGCCTACATAAACATTTGTCTCACTGCAGAATCGAATTTTTTATGATACTGATTAACCTGTTGGAATTGGCATAATACACATTATGCATATTAACCGCTCGGTCACTGGTGGCCAAACCACCCATCATAAGTTAACAGATACCATAGAAATTGTAAATAAACAAGGGCATCACAAAGTATGTGTCAATTTCTCTACTACCATGTTTTTCAAACTGAGGTGATAATGAAATTAATCTTGTATTATGTAGATATTTAAAATCTAGTCTGCATACCTATGTCTTTAATATGGATGGGTATGCCATATGAGATAGTTGTTGATTAAATAAAAATCTACTTACATTAACAAAATCTCCACCCTGTATCATGAAGTCTTTGATAACCCTATGAAAGGTAGCACCTTTATATCCAAGTGGTACTCCGTCTCTCCTGTACTCTCCTGTGCAAAACTCTCTAAAGTTCTCACTTGTTTTAGGCACAACATCAGCAAAAAGCTCAAAAATCATCCGTCCTATTTCCTGTGGATCATATATATATGTTTATTAATATATATATATTATAATACACCACTCAACAGCTACACACAGTCCTAAGTCCTAACCCCACACTAGGTGTAACCTAACTTTGGGTCTCACAACACCCAGACCCGAAATAAATATCTGTGGGCCACACAGACATTAGTCTCGGTGCGGGAATCGAAGCCGCGACCTCACGTTTCACAGTCGGTTACTCACCTGCTGCGCCACGGAGGCTGTCAAATATATAATATTCAGTTTTGTATAAATTAATATCAACAGCTCGATCTGGGAATCTTTGGTCTCATGTCTGCCTATGTACAGCAGTGGAAGTCCTGTGGCTGATGATGATGAAACTAATAATTACAGAAACATTTACTTGAAACTTACCGTTGTTCCTACAGTAATATCAAAAAAGACTACAGGATTGTTAGGGTTTCGTAACTGTGACTGAATTTGATTCCACGTAGGCATTGTGTTGTAAAATTATATTCAGATCCCTAGTTCTAATTGTATTTCTTGTAATAATTTAATTGTAACTTAAAAAATACAGAGTCCGACAAACGAATCAAAATATTGTTATAGATAATCCATAAAGAGAGAAAACAGATCGGTTCCATCTCCATGACCTTGGCACCAGTCTGGCAGCTAAAGATGGCGGAAAGATTAGTGCGTATAAGTAATATAGTCAATGATTTGTCGATAAACAATATTGTCTTTTTTTTAACAAAGCAGTACATAAATGTTCAAAAGTGAATATTTTTGTACGCTTATTATTTATTACTTTTATTTTATTTATTTAAGTCAAATAACTTGATTTCATTGGTTCATTATCGCAATTTATCTACACTCTAAACTGAGATCGTTTATTGAGATCGGCCGATAATCATCGGCCACAGAATGTCCACTTCTTAACATTAACTAAATGACAACATCAATCATGAGAACAACTCAAATCATCGATTGCTAATCTCTGCTATAAAAATCGTTATCTAAGCGAACTAGAGCTTTCTTAATCATACTAATAAGAATATTATAGTCTCTGTCTACTCTTATGGTATACAGGTGTGATAATATGTATGTAATGTATAAAAATATACCGTGAAATAATGGAAGAAAACGTTTTATCGATATCGATAATATACGCAATGAATACGCCCTGTCACTAGACCGCCTTTCCTGCTGCCGTATTAATATTACTTTGGACCGGGGGCGTGGCTTATTGACGGATGCAGGCCTATAAGAACAAACACTTATATATTGATCCTTCTTTACCTGAGTTGATATCCATTAGTAGAAAAGAGATAGATTTATTTTTGCTGATTATACTGCGATAACCTAACACTAAATTTTTTTCGTTTCGATATAATAGCCCAATGGAAATATGTCCTTCAGCCGACACTGATTTTAAACTATTGGCTGAAGAACTTTTATCCATGGTTGGACAAATAAAAAAATAGTAACTGATAAAGGTGTAAAGAATATATCGATATTTTTTAAAGTATCGATATTTATAATACATCAGTTAGCCGTTATCACTAGTGTCAAAACTAAAAACATTTGGATAACCTCAAAAATTATCTAAGTATTTTTTTATTTGTTATTTACAGGGAAAATAACACATGTTCACGGTGTAATGTGTGGGAAAGGTTTATATTGTTTATGTGTTTGTAGTTGATATTATAGAATTTCATGAAAGATTTCAGTAAATTATTGTCACACCTAATCATCAATTTTATGTTCTTCAAGTCCCAACTAAGGGTAAAACTAATCGAAATGGAGAAACAAGGCAACCTTGATTATTACGAGATACTACAATGCAATAGAACAGCCACAAATGAAGAATTAAAGAAGAGTTATCAACAACTAGCTTTGTCTTTGCATCCAGACAAAAATAAAGATCCTAGAAACGAAGAAGCATTTCTGTTGGTGCAAAAAGCGTGGTCTACTCTTCGGGACCCTCAAAGCCGGCGGCAGTATGACGCGACTCTGAATCTACAAGAGAATATTGAACCTCTATTGTACGAGACAGTTCAGTTATCAGAAATGACTTACGATGTGCATAACAGTGTTTATAAATATGATTGTAGATGTGGTGGTACTTACTTATTAGATACTGAAGAACCCTTTGCTTCTAATATTGTTGTTGCGTGTGATGAGTGTTCGTTTTCTATTCAGATTAATAGATAAGACTAAAGACTTTTAAATATGTTAAAAACGCATCTCTTGCACACGTTTTTTCGAATCAAAACACTAAAAACATCTACACGAAACAAGGTTTTTCATTGTCTCCTGCTCATATAACAATGGACCATAGACAAAAATGTATAAATACCATGTTTTGTGAAATGGTTTAGTGCAGGAGATGAGGCTTTAAATAGTCACGGGTGGCTAGGCCTCCGGTGGCCCATACGCTCATGTAACATATGTACATATGTGCCACCTCCAACGGGTTAAAGACTATTGTTTGTTAAAAATAATATATTTTTATATGTAGGTGTGAAGGATAATATAAAATTGCAGTTTGTTAATACATCACTATTATTTGTAATTATCAGACAATGGTTTAATGGCCTTATAGATACTTATATATAGTTGAATACTAAGGCATTGACCACTAGAGTCAATGTAGAATCTACACTGGTTAGTTTATTTCTGTACCTCAGAGGCATACAATAGTATTATTTTTTCAAAAAATGTCTTTTACACTAATAGATGCACGAAAACTAGTTCTTTACTATAATGGTATAAAACAAAAATGTTAAATGTACAGTTAAAATAATTCCTATATTGGATTCATAGTTCATATTCATCATGACGAGAGATGAAAAAACTATCTCTGCTGACTTACCTGGGTTATAAGGTGTGGGTGTGGTTTTAACGGGTCATTGCTTCTTCGTCAATTATTGTTAATAATCACATTTCCATATATTCCAATATTGTACAGTTATTACTATACTAGGGTACTATTCTGGTAACTAGCATCTGGTTATAGGTTATATAGATATGTACTGAATGCACTGAGGTAGAACTCTTTCTGCTAAATGTGTTGAGCTGTGTTTATAAGTGTAGGAACTTCACAAATAATCTTATATAGAATTCTAATATACTTACTGTTGAGACAATTTTCAGGATTTCATCCACTAGATATCTCACATCCACAAGGAGCTTAGTCCACACCAATCATTTTACTGCAATTATTTTCAGTGTAATAAATAATAATATTTTATACCAATATTTGAAAGGAGAATATATTGACCCAGTCTCCCTTCATCATACATGTGTGTATGTATGATGAAGGGAGAGTTGTCACAATAAAATAAATAATTTGATATTCACATTCAGTTGTTGGTTTACCCCTAGCATTACAAAATAAGGTGTGGTTCAAAGACTGTATCTATATGACACATCGTGAAATATACCTAAATAGCATAGCTTTGTGTGTAAAATAACTACATACAAAGAATTTTAACACCTACATAGATATTATTAGAATATGCTTAGATAGTAAAATAATAATGCAGAAACCATTATAATAATACCATTTATTTTGTGGTTAGAGCTAGTACATAAATACATATTCTGATAGAATTCATTATGTATATGGTTAACTCATAAAAATGAATCACTATGATAACAGACTAAGTCTATGGTAAAATTTTGTACAATTCTCAATGATACATACAATTCACATTGGAAGTAAAAAGACAAGGAATAAATTAGGTAGGTACTAGCAAGATTTCGACGTTTTCGAGTGAATTCATTTTAAATATTTCATAATTTCTAGAAGATCTAAGCTATCACATATGCAAATTATAACTGAATGATTTCTCATTTTACAATACTTTATTGGCAAGATATTAAAAAAAATAATATAGGTACATCCATAAATTCTTTGTAAGTTTATAGAGAGTGAAGAGATAGAGAGATAATATATTGCCAAAGTTGAGGATATATTAAGCAATTTGCCATACTACATATAATAGCAAACTGGCCATTTATTGTACACAACCACCTCGTGCGATGCTCTTCAAACACGGCAGGGTAGCAGTCACTTCTCACATAACAGCAGCAATATCTTTCACAGGCACTCGTTGAGATTACAATCTTATTAGATTACCAATTATTATGTGCTCGGACACATTTAATTTATAATTATAGGCATACACAATATATATACATGTGCACACATTTGTACTTTACAATAAGATCCACATAAATATGCGATTAGAGTCCAATAAGGCAGTCGTCAGGGTTACACACTCTGCAAGCGTTCGCTTTCCCGTTTTGTTTAAAAACCTCTGCACCAAATATCAGCACAGTCTCACTTTGTTCACACATCTGTCCATGAAATTCTTCTTCCTCTTCGTTTGCGTGGCGGCGTCTAAGGGTGTAGGCAAGGAGAGGGGTGTGTGCGATTCCTCTGCGTCCAATATACCTTCACAGCTACGGCATCTGCGCGAAGTTTTCTCCACTTCGTGCGTGTCTATCTTGTCGCTACTTTCCGATAATCTTTCCGGCAAGCTATATAGTGATTTTTCAGGAGATGCGTTCTTAGATGTGTTACTACTACTAGATAATTGTTCACAGCTTTGTGAGCATGCAGGCGAAGCTTTATCAAGGGACGATTGGCGGCTTCTTCGTGGTCTGTAATGGAAAACAACGTTGATAATATTTTATAAATATTAGCCAGTGTCGCATGAACAACATGCCCTGCGGATATGTTTGGGATTCAATGTGAGAGGTACTTGGCTCTAAACAATGTTTGTTCCTATGCAGCTTGTTTGGGTGTTATTAACGGCGAATAACCCATTTGAAGGTAAGTGATCACTACAGCTTATGGGCATTGGGCCAACAATACCGAAGAAACATAGGTGCATTGCCGACTGATGAAGGGAATGGGGATTGGGAAGGGGAAGAAAGGCGTATTTACGCCCGAATGCTCAAACGCTGCTCAACTTTAACGGCTTATATTGATTTTCGCCATACAATTTTGACAGATAAGGCGGCCTTAAAAGACATAAGGCCACCTTAAGTGTATGAACATTCGGCGGTTAGGCTTTAAAATTCTTAAGCACCATATTTGGCAACGTAGGAAACGCAACATCAAGCTGCCACATCAAGCTGATTTCCAGTGACAGGGTAAGTATAGACTTTATTTTATCAGTATTTTGTTTAATTGCTTAGTTGATAATTGCATATAAATTACCTAACAGGTGGCAGTGTGTGTATAAGCGGCTCTAGTCAATCGGTTTTGTCGCTCCCCCGGCTCTCGCAGGAGGCCATCCGCTGGTAGTTGGGCGGTCCGCGGCCGATAGCGGCGGTGCCCGGCGTCTGCACGTCGCCGCGAGCCCGCAGGGGACCCTCCAGACGATTCGCAAGGTTCGACTTGCCTCGAAGGAAACTGTAATTCGTAAACGTGAGTATGTTATGAAAATTATTCTGCAGTCTTCAAGATCGTAGGTATAATCAGTCGCGTCTATCTAGTGGTCAAGCATTATGTAAACTTTTCGACGTCGAATCGGACATCACAGGCAATTGTACCCCTAATGTAATACCCCCTTGCCATATAACATCAAAGATTTGAAAATCGTGACACCATAGGTAAGTTAACAATTTACAATGACCTTCATAATCAAAATATAGGTACGCATTTACCTACGAATAAAAAATTGATACGAGTATGGAAGCTGTGATGACTTAAGGGACCTGCAATTTTCGTAGTTTCGTTTCAATCTTATTTAATCTATCGCTATTTTGTCTAAATGTTATGTACCTCTCTAGTTTTTCGACGCAAGCATCTTGGTAATCGTGAATCCACCTAACTCCGTTGAAGTGACACACTGCTCGCATGTCCTCGGGAAGCTCTTCAGCCTTCGGCCATTCGAAATTGTCGATGATCGGCACAATGTTGCATTGTGATTGCAACGCTGCTACTATCTCCTGGAAAATACATTTATTAGTTAATTTTGAAATATTGAGTGTCTAGGTTGAATTTAATACCAATAAGATACCATTATGTATGTACTGTATTATTTTCCTATATTTATTTTGAACCGTCTATTAAACTTAGGCATGATTGCGGTAAAAATACATTATATGGACTAAAAACTTAGTTTTAAATGTTACTTACTCGATGAACCCAGTCTTTTCTATCGTGGTCATTTTTGCACCTATCCAGCGCGTTTGGTGTGAGAACCAGTAGGAAGTGTTTGGCCTGCCTTATGCTTTGAAGCAGGTTGTTGTCAAATTTGCCGGCTTCTAGCCTTTCCACGTCGATAAATACAGTGAAGCCTCGCAGCTGTAAATGCACTTTCAGCAAACTGGCCAACTGAGATCCGTTAGATCTTCTATAGCTCACGAATACGTCCAAATTCTTCTCCATATTTTCCTCGCCTTTACTTGGCAAACTACTTTCATAAGCTGAAACAACAGAACATCAGTCAATTTAACTGTTCTGTATTTTCTTTATTGTTTTCTAATCGCTTTCCATAACTTTAATGTTTGTGGGTTCTATTCTATATTTAGATTCTAATTTACATTTGCCTCCACAATTTCATCAATAAATCTTTCATGCTTTAGTAGGCATGTTTACGTTTCAGCGTAATAAAAACGGAAATAGGTGGCATGCATGAGTTTACTGAAACATGGGTTCTGATTTTACAGTCTTTATATACAAAATAACAACATTAAATACAGAATAAATTAAGTTATGGAACGCAAATATCACAATACATAATCTAGTTGTCTTTTAAATAATATTTGATTGCTATCTCACCTCTAATAGCATTCAATATCCGTAACCTATGTATGCTATTGACGATACGGCATTCGTTTTCAAGTTGTTCGTCGCTGAGACCACGAATAGATTCCTTGTCCACGCCTGCATTCAGCATAGAGTACGTGTAGATTGTGTACTCAGGACCGATGCTCTGCAAGAAGTCATTCAAACTGCCAGTGTCGCGCGATGTATAGTCTGCCATTTTCTTCAGTTGCTGAAGTTCTCGCGTGAATCTAGAAATTACATATATTGTATTACCATGCGATAATTAGTATTACTTATGCATATCGATTAACATTAATAGTAAGGTAGGTTTTACCTTTTCCGTTTGATTCCATTTTGTAAACCGATATCTTCTTTCAAATTTTCTTCGGTTATTTGCAAAAGTAAATCTCCATCGACTCTACTCTCGTAAAAGTTATTTGCATATTCGGAGAAACCTATTTGCTTAACCCATTCTCTTACGTCCTCGATAGACCAGAGTGGGACCTGTTGTGACAGTTTGTGTGGTACTTCCTCGCCAATGAGCCGCAGCGCTTGAGCTGCGTACTTGGATGCTACTGCGTTTGGACAGCTTGCTACTTTCTTCAAAGATTCTATAGCTCCTATTTCTCTAAAGATTTCGGTGTTGCCTTGTTGCTTTTTGATTCCAGCTTCCATACAGAAATGGAAAGCGGCGAGGTTTCTTGCTTCTTCTCTTTTTGAACTTAAAACTGGAACTAATCTCTTCAACCAGTTTTTGCTCTGACCGTGAGCATGTGCAAGATTTGACCGCGCGAATTCTGAAGGGTTGTGCGAAGTTACGAATGGTTCCACTAAATCTAAGGTGCCAGATTTCAGTACAGCGGCTTCAATTTCTTTGTTGGCGACTAAAACAGCGATAGCTAAGCAGGCGTAGTATTTGATATTGTCATCGTTATGAAAAGCTAGAGGAAACAGCCACATCGGTACTTTCCTTTTGATCATGGCTTCTTGGTTTTCAGCTCCACCATACAATGACAAGTTTGCAAGCGCTGTGGCGCAATGCCTCAATGTTTCTACGTCGTTCTTTCGACATTCAAATAGGACAGCGTCTAAACCTCCAAGTTTGATCACATCGCCGCAGGTACTTTCACTGTGTTTAAATAGATGTTCCAAAATTCCAGTGCCAACTCTAGAATGATCTACTGAATTTGCATGTTTCGTGCACACACAGGCCACGTTTACAACTTTTTCAAGACCGTTTTCGACTACGTGTGCTCTATTTTCAGTCGTAAGGCATTGTTCAAGTAGTTTCGCAGAAGAAAACTGTAAGTCTGGGTTACTAGACTCCAAACAATTTGCCATCAAAATATCCAGTCCACCAGATGCTCTCAGCGTGTTGCAAAGGGAATAGCCGAGTTCATGTCCGTATGTGGGCACGGCCCACGCCCTCCTTAACATTTCATTCAATTTGTTAAAATGAACGGACGCATTTTTCATGTCAATCTGATTATTTTTAATGGAGGTTATGAAGGCGTTCATCCTTGATGAATATTTCTGTATTGCCATGTCTACATCTTTTTGGTTGGAATTTGCATTAAGCTTGTCTAAATCGTCAAAACTTAAATTAGTTAGATCTTCATCTCCCGGTTTGATAGTTCCATTGAGTAACTGGCTCATCTGAAACCCAAATGAAATAGCAATGTTACGAAATGTTTTGACATCACCACATTGTAAACAACGTAGATTCATTAACAAGTGCTGGTTAGCATACATTTTGAAGAGAATGTGAAATATTTCCGCCCGCACACACAGTTTATTGATTTTTATTCCATTCAGAACTTATATTTATGTAATATTTATACTTTTAAAATATAATTACTGTACATACATGTTTCGATAAGTAGATAAACTCACCTGTGACGAGAGAAGTGTAGATTTGGTGGATAGATTTTTGCTTGAGATCGTCATATTTGATTGTGCCACAGAAGAGTGTTCTTTGTGAGTGTACATGCCACTGGATGTGACGGTCTGGCGCGCCTGGGCTGAAGCCATGGCTTTCTTTTCAGCACTGAACGCTTCTGTCTGGAGTCTCGAACTGGACGCAGACATGTTATTGGCTTCCTGTGCCGTCACTTCCCCCGCCTTGAGCGATCGCTGTTCCTAAAACGATACCAAAATTCACAAATTTGCCAAAATGTACCTACGTGTAACGTAACGGCATAAACCAAACGCGTAATAAATTAATCTGAAAAGTCAATATATGCCCGCTATTATTCGCGAATTTTATTCAACTGGCGGATAAATCTTGACCTCATTATCGTTTTTGGTAATTACTTATGGCCCCACAAGCTTTATTTCAACGGTTTAATCCGTTTTTCGAAAAATGACTTTATTATCACTGAAATCACTGTTATATTTATCGAATACAACACCAAAAATTTTCACAGGTTGATTCACAAAGTAAATATTTGATAGTTACGGCAATGATGATACGCAATTTAGGTCTCGCACGTCGTTTCGAAGACATAGCTACTCGTATGAAATTCACCGCACGATTGTCGCGGAATAAAAATCACTTTTATATTGGTCAACACCCCAACGTCACGACTAGTTATACGTCCTTGTCGCTCCTATTGGATATAGGCCAATCGCACGAAACCCGTGGGCTTTCTAAGATAATTTTAAAGTTTGTGTACAGACGTCACGTGTCGTGAAGGTCGCCGGTGAAATTTTCCTAAGAATGAGTTCTCACCGAAGGATTCTGCGGATACGGAGGAAAACGCGACAGGACGCCACGGTGCACGGGCCACGGGGCCGATCCCCCTCCCGCAGACATTCCGAGTCTAAATTTAAAGCCGACTGACTATTCGTGTACTCGTGCGCGCACGCGCAGTAATTGACTTCCGCGTGTGCTGGCGCGCACGACGGTCAAACACTAACTGAGACGAGCATGGTTCAGTTGCTGCCGCGATAAGCGCCTCTAGATAAATGAGCTCACCGCCCCAGGCGATCCTCCGCGACGCAGCATCCTGCCAGTCCACGCGATAATGCGTGCCGCCATGTTGCCCTTTGTAGGTGACAAGACTATCGCGTGTTTACGTGAAAATGTGAGCTATCGTAAATGGCTTGGATGTTATCAAGGCAAGAAATTCTGCAGCACTGCGCGGAACGTGAACGTAGACGCGCCGCTTAGGGGTATCGATCGGTCGTATTCGTGCGAGGTCATGTCCTTCGGCGCGCCTTTCTGGCTCCATCGACCTTGCAGTCAGACTTAGTACGAAGAAAACTTTGTTCGATACTATTTTGTGAATACAAAAATGTACAATATTATATCATAATAAAATGTCATACATAGAAAAATTGCTCAGTATCGTTGAAAATTTTGAATGAACACGACTAAACCAAAACATGCTATTATTAACGAATTATTCTTTTTAAAATATGTATTAAATTGTTGTGATTTAAAAGAAATTCTTACTTGTAAATACGCGGCGTTTTGCTCAGCAGTGAGTCCCTCCGCTTGCAGCATTCTGTGTGAAGCTCCTGCAGCGCTTCTTTCCGCGTATTGCATCTCACCATGCTGCAGGCGGCGCATTCTCGCGCTATTAGCCGCCGATCTAGACGCACTGTAGCCGTCGGCCACAACACGCGTCGAGCTAGCAGATGTCACCCGTGCTGCACTGTATTTTAGTTCATTTGCGGCGCTGGAACCCACTGCCACCGTGTTGCCCGCTAGTAAAGATGGTTTTTCTGCGACAGGAGGTGGGGTATCAGACTCTGGGAACGTGACCAATGGCCCGTCGCCTTGGAGTTCTCCCATATCACCCATATCACCGATATCACCCATCTCACTGAGATCACGAATGTCGGGTAAATGTCGTTCACCCAAATCATCTTGATCGACTATGTTTTCCATTGAACTTCTTAGTCTGAAAACGGGAAAATCACACTTCACAATTTGCACCGATATATATTTTTCGGAGGAGAAAGCGAGCAGTAAGAATAATTTGTTCTTTTAAACGAGAATTACTCTGAAACGTAGCGTTTCTATTGTTTGTCGGCGTGGTACTGCATACACAGAGCTGAAAACAGCGGGTGGGAATTGGCCGAGAGCCAAGGTCGCTCAGGTGAGCTTGCTCCTATCGGTCCGTGGCTAATGGCAAAAGCATCTTTAATGTTCTTAAGAAACTGTCTGTGTTATCTTAACGCCCATTGACCAAACATGAAACAAAACATTGGCACATAATGTACGTGTTATGTAAGTACGTACTGAGTAGTGACTGAATTCGAAAATGATGTGACGGATGATGTACAAGAAACATGACTAACCGTTGTCCGAAGTTCTTAGCAGCTGAACTGCTCAAATTCTTCATTTCCGAAATTGAACTTTTCAACTCTGTAAGGTCTGATTTCATAGAGCTGGCTTTCATTTCTGAAGCAGTCATGTGTTGTAATCGCTGTGAAGAGCTCTGCAGACGTTGGCTCGAAGCTGTGCTGCTCGAGGTCGTGCTGGAAACCATCTGGCAACACAAAAAATCCCAATTGAAACACGGTCACATTAAACTTCCATTGTTCACACTTAAGCAAAAAAATTAAATAGTTATGCGTAAAACCTTTTTGTTTGCCGGACAAGATTCAGAACCGCACTGGTAATTTGTGTACGTATTATACGTTCAAATTCATTATCTAGACTAGTAGTGTAAGAGGAGTTCAGTGCCAATGCTAGTGAAGTTTGTGAGAGCGGGCGTCACGCGTGTTGGCGCACCTACTCTGCCGTGGTAAATAAAGCTAGCGCAATGCTAAATAGGAAAACAAAAATAACAAAGTTCTAAAATTACATTTTGTAATGATACGTTTTTGTAGGTACCTTTATTCATGATGCTTCTCAGTGTAAATGAGTGAAATTATGCCGTGGGGCTGATATTTATAGTGTGTTATGTATGGTATTATGTGAAATTATAGGTATGTATGTAATTATGAATAATATATATAAAAAAAATATGTTGTAATAGAACTTGCTATGGGACGTAGTGATTGAGAAGCGTAACAAAATGAATCAGCCCGTGTGGGCGGGCGGGATGCAACAAATTATGGCCTTGAACCGAGCGGCCAAAACCTGATGGATTCACAATGCTGCGTACCCGTTAACAATATTTGTCTGAGGTTGAAGCGTGGGTGACAGTCGGCATTTACTCCACCGGTGGGCGTGACGTGTACTTTCGCGAATCATCAATTTGTTGTCGAATTGGGATGAGTAAACTGACAAATATAGTTACAGTTGTTTTTGTTATATACTTTACTTTTTTTCATATGCGTTCTAAGTGGTAGAGTCAGGCTGTAGGCACACCTATTGCATGATTTAATACTCTCACCGAAAACCGTAAGGACAGTTTGCTGTTGCGTTGATTTAAGTGAGTGAGATTTTCGGCGGTCCAAACCCTATTCTCTAAGGACATATCTATGTTTCTACTGTTATCGTGGGTGTCTATGAATGATTGAGATTACTTTCCATAGGTGACCTACCTGGTCGTTTGCCAGTTTCTGACATAAAAATCCCATCTCTGTATCGTACATTTTGCATTAAAAAAACTAGATAGTAAGGGCGCATGACAACACGTGGCGAGCGTCCTACGTTACGCCATGTCACTTTGGTTCTGGCTACGCGCCAGTACCAGACGTCCATGTCGGTTTATGTTCGTTTACTATTACTGACATCAAATGGCACAACTTCATACAGTTTTTCTAAGTATTATTGAAATAAGATAACATTTTTTTCCTAATATTATATACGTGAAAGCCTAAAGCTACACCAGGCGTAAATTCTAGTGCCGGATAAAATTGTGATTTTTTTGCAACACGAAACGATGACTTCCGTCGTCGTTGCCGGCTAGAGACTCCAATGAAGGTATAGTTTTCTCAGTCAGCACGCTAACGTCAATGAGGCGTCGTCGTCAGCGTGTATTATTTTCCTTTTTTTAACTATGACCCCACCCGGGCTTGCGATGATTTTGCTATAACATAATCTAACATCACGCCTTTCTTCCCTAAAGGGTAGGCAGATTTTTCCAGTAAAACTTTATTTAACTTGCATTTTAATTATAGTAATCTGGTCTACCTACACTGATAGTCCTATTACGTGCTTATAATATAGGTCAATTAGCATTCTAAAATTAAAAAACGATTTCCTCATTCATCTACAGTTCTAAACATACGTACATATCTTTGTTATCAAAAACTGCATCTCACATTATACGTCTGAATCAATTAAGTTCGTATGATTTTTTTAAGTTTTGCGGTCAGCAGAGGTGACTTTAGTATTACCTGGAAAAATGCTGTATCCAGACGTACCCAATATATGTATACGTACTTTAGTGTTTAAACTATAAGATACGTACCTACTTACTCTATATTTATTATTTATTGTACTATTTATATTCATATTGTAATAAATAATAATAATGATAAGGAGATTAGACAAAGTGTATTTGAATCGTAGAAGCATAAAATCTTTGTTTATTTTTATGTACCTAGAAGTTAATGTCTAGGAGCTATTGAACCGATAATTTTAAAAAATTGTCTCTATTTAGAATGCCTGATTCTTATGTAGGGTATTTTTTATTCCCGGAAAAAGAAGCGGCGCGCAAAAGAAATATAGCCGTGAGCCTATAGCTGTTGCTATCAGAAAATCTTTTTTATTGAATAGCGCGCTGTGATGGCGCGATTTAGAAAATTAATATAGCGCCATCTGACGAGTGTTAGTGTAAACATAATTATACATACGTATTTGCTCGTAAATACTCTAATATACGGCTACTCCCCACACAGTAAGGTAGCTAGTTATTTGTTTAAAGAGATTAATCCGCTCATACGTTCTTAACTTTTAAATTCCATAATCCTATTGCACTTCCTAGGATATGATGTGGAACTTTTGTATCTTAACATACTGAGAAGTACTTTTAGATAAAAGTTATAAATACCTATATTATAGAATGTAAAATTACCATGGACGTAACCAGGGGGTTCGGGGGTCGACGGCGAAATATAGAGGTAGATCAGATGTGTTTGGTAAAGTATTGGATATATCAGTTGGTAATAGAGTGTATTTTTATATAACAGATAAAGTTGGTACTGTAGTTCGTAAATAATTAACGTTTCTATGTGACTGCAAGACAATGATACTTTTGTACGTATCTAATAATGATGTAGGCATTAGTACTAGTGTCCTTGCCGTCACCGGCCCCAACAATGCGTAGTTACATCCCATCACCCATATAATGAACGCCACCGAACTCCATTTGTGTTCATGTTTTATTTTACCCATATCTGGTGTTGGGAATTTAAAATAAAAACGCCATATTACCAACATCGGGCCGAAATAATCGACAGTCTATATTTAAACACAAACTGTTGCCTCTTTGATAATACTAAGTATACCTAACGTAATAAGCATTATAAAAACATGCCCATATTTATAAACACACGCATCGTTTCATACACTAATTACTAATCATAAGTATTTAGCAGAACTGTCAAGTAAATATGCATTGGTTAAATGCGAAGTTAAGTGTTAAGTTTTGTAGAGTACCTACGTTGCTACTTATACCACGTGTCTAATTGCAGTCAAATAAAAAGTTGGCTCCGTTGTGTTATTATAATCATCTTATCAATGTTTTTATTATATTATTTAATTGCGGGGAATAGTCTTTTAGTAGGTATTTAAGTGATGCCAAGTAATTATAAACATTTGGCAGTAGGACAGTCTCTCTCGTGCACGTTTCTAATTTGTGCCAAAGGTGGCGATCAAATAATTGATTTGGACATTTTAGTATCAATAAATAATCCTTGAAATTTTTGAGGATCGAATTTGTTCTCCTGAAAAACGTCGAATTGGGGATATTGAATGTAGTATTTAATTTACCTCTTTTACGGATTGTTTACCTGTTGCGTAGAGGAGCTGGTGACCTGTGTGTTGAGCTGGTTCTGGCGGGAGACCAGACTTCCCTTCTTTAAGTTCTCCATGACGGACGCTAAGTCCTTGGCGCTACCGTTGTGTTTCAAACTGTTGTTTCCATCTAGAGTGAACTCGGGTATCTGTAACAAGCGATACACCTTTTATAATAGTGCAAATATTTGTGACGTAAATGTACATTATAAAAACAAACGATAAAGCAGTAACTGTACACTGACCGCTCGCCTTTTGACATTTAGAATGGCGTGCAAGGACGTACAATTGTGATTTGAGGTTTATCTTTATAGCCCATCGACATGGAATCTCTTAATTAGTTCGCCACTAGATCTCCAGTTCGTTTGTCGACCGGTTGCACTGAAAGATCTTATGATAACGTGGCTATTCTGAGAGCGGTGTCTATTACGTGGACAGGTTTATTGTCTGTTGTCCCGCTTTATCGCGATACCAGGAATTCTGCAGCTATTGCAAATTCGGCACAAGGACAGTGGGTTGCACATATTGAACTCGTTGAATAGGGTCAAAGGAACCATTTACAGTGTAATATCAAACTGTGAGTCATCGGAGAGTCCGGTAACAGAGTGGCATTATCAATCAGAAACACAGCTCACGCATTCGAGTGTCGAACGCCAAAGACACGCTCGTCGCATAATGATAGGCCCGCCTACGGAACATCCGCGCCGTGAATAGTGAACCATGCCAATCTATATACCCCCACTTAAACACGTATAGATCACTAGTCCAGAATCCAGTGTCATCAACAATGTGCTCAATATTCACTCGCAATGAGATAGTGAAAATAGTTTTCACAACATTTCCATTTCATGTAGGCTTGAAATCAGTAATTATAGTTAAGTTACGTAACCTATAAAATACATGAGGTCCGTCGCGATCAGTCATCACCGTTTATAGCGCATGCTAAATACCTTACACAATCTTCACATTTAATAATCGTAATGTGTTGATTGGCGCGCATGACACCGCGATGATTAACCTGTCTGTTCGGAGAAACAGTTGAAGATTCGCGTCTGATGACGCGCTTTGACGTGGATGGTGCTGATGTCATGGGCACGTCGGCCACCGCAGCGTCATCAAAACATCACAAACACTCAATATTTATGATATGCGAACTGTTATTTTATATGAAATCGCAATCACGAATATTATTTCGTAATAATTCATAAATTATGATTCAGTATAATATTATGTTAAGTAAAAGTTCGAACGTTATCAAACCGGATGTAATTTGCAAGAGATTGTGGACTTAATAAAATTAATATGTTTATATGAACGGGCAATATTGGATTGTCTATGATACGTTGTTTATGTTGTGTTGAGTTTGTGTCTATGTAAATATTACTTCATTGATAAACGGAGATGCCCGTGGTGTGATGACTGATGAGTAATCGTGCGCAAAAAACCGTGGAACAACTGCAGCTACGTAACAGGGTCAACCATGGTCCGACTGTGAGTCACAGTTCGCAGAAATGTCGTCACAATTCCAGAGATTATGTTCAGAGAACTCGGTTAATAAGTAGGCATCGGCAATGTGATTACGCAATTAGCAATTACATCACAGATTTCAAGTGTCACACTCACGTCACAGGATATAATGTCGTACATCGTAATTAACAATGACAAATACAGATAAAGACAGGTTGTCACGCGTGCTGATAACACAGTTGATAACTTTTCGTACATCACTGGGTTGATGGATATGTACATTACACCTTAATATTGCAATTTCATCATCCATTTTACTATATTCTCCGTAATATATATAATGATTAATAATAGACAAATAATAAGAATACTCAATTGACATTTATAAGTTCGCAATTACATGCAATTTAGTCACCTTAATTTTCATATCACGCTGTGGCGCATGTGTAGTAGGTACCTATGTAGAAACATATTGTGAGAAAACCCCGATGTCACAGTAACAATATTTTTAACGTGCTTTGAATTTGTGCCCGACAGTGGCACCAGTAGACGCGGCATATAATGTCCACGACAAAAATAGATCACAATTTAAAACTGGTGTTCTTAATCTAGATATCTGTGAAGCCATTAAACGATGTAAAAATAACATTCAAGTGTAGGTAGGTATATAAACCTGAGTATGTACGTACATAATATGCAGTGGTGTAACTACAGGGTGGCATCGGGCAAAATGCCACGGGCCCAGGACCTTAGGGGGCCCTCGCAACTCCAGCCAGAAAAGGGCCCTTGCTGAATATAACTTGACCATAGGGGGGCCCTGGACGGAAAGACCATGAGCTTGAACATTGATGAACCGATGAACATTGATGAATTGCCACGGGTCCCGGACATTATACATAGTTACGCCACTGATAATATGCATAGGGGATGTATTATAATATGGAATTCAAATAACTTGTGAGTATATTAAAAGCGGACAAATGTATACCTACCTAAAGTATTGTTGTTAATTATTATGTCTGCAAAACAATTAACTTTTCCTTGTTCAGTTTATATTTAGGTTGTCATGCAAACAAAACTCGGCAGCTCTACATGACATAAATCTAAAATCGAAATTTATGAGAAGGGTAATAATACTGCAGTGGCGATTCTCCTCACGTCAATATACTGTGTCCACTTCTAAGAACAGCTTTCACGGTTAACTGTTCTGCATTTTGAAATTGATTTTGTTTTCTTGCTACCGTAGCCGCAAGCTAGTTTTACTGTAGGTCTTATGCGCTTTTCTATTAGCGTTAAGTTTCTGTGAGAATTAATAGAAAATGCACCTTAATGCAAGACGATGCAAGATGCGTAACACTGCAGCATTCGACGCGCCTTCCTTCGACAACCGGCATTAACGAAGGTCAGTTTTGCATGAACAATTATTCACATGTAACGTGCCACGGGGAACTAATGGCATTCTTACATAACTCGTGAGACAATTTGCATGCGCAGTTAGTGTTGTTTGATAAAATCTTCGGAACATCAATAGTACTGTACCAATAAACCCATTTCAAACATGACATTATAACTTCAGTCCAGACGTGATTAGTATATTATATCGACTCTTTGATTTTATGGCTTCATTAAATTGATACTAAACAAAACGAGTTGCTAGTAACAAATGTCTGTGCTCATACAGGAAGAGATGATAATTGTGTAAAAAACAAGACGAACAAAAAATTGGAACCAGAATTTTGTTGATTGTTACAAGCTAAGTAAAATAAGTACGTACATAGCTATTTCATAGAATGACAATACGTCAATAATTTATAATTTTACAAGCAATGAATGGATAGATACTAAAGAGCTGTCTATGTCTTACAAGGATAAATTTCTGGAATTATGTAAATAGCATTCAGTATTCTATCATTTACTACTTACCTATATTATAATCACAACGTATAAATGAGTTATTAGAAATTTCTTTATTCCCAATCAATTATATGTGTTTGCAATTTCACTTTAAACCGAGCTCTACATTACATAACAGGGTAAATTACACGAACTATTTGCAATAATGAATGTGAATAATTGTTTAGAAGATTTAATATCAGGTTTAAACACGTACAGTCGTCATTTACAAAAGCTAGTAGTATTAAATTTAAGTCGATAAAGGTAAAGCGGTTTATGGTTAGCTTCGTACAATCCTTGGATGGACAAAGAAAATCAAAAGCCCTTAACGAAACAATACTTCAATCAAAACCTAAACCGCATGTCTGGTTGCGACATAGATTTGCAATAACCGCCGATAGTGGTACAATGGTCCCAGTTTTAGCAGTAGGTATAGGTACGAGTTGATTATAATGGCTTTACCTTGTACTTCGCCAACAAATAAAACTTTAACACATAAAAGCAAAACGTCTGATCGGTTGTGGCGTCCACATGTTGGACACACAATTACCGAGAGGAGATAAACTTGGTTGTTATCAATAGAGAGCACTGTCGATCACTTATCGTCATCACAGTCGCGTGTGGTGCGCGAGAGGGCAGCTCGCGGTACGTGTCACTAAGGCAGCGGCTCCGGCGTGACTGCCGGCCGGCCGGCCGCAAACTTTAACTGGCGACCACAATGGGCTAATTAGAATGGCGAGCCGAGTGCGGCGCGGGGCGGCGGAGCTCCACCCACGGAACTTTGTATCCGCCTCATGGACTGCTCTCATGAGATATCCCGATGATTTCCGATCTTATCAATTCGTATTCATGAAAGGGCAAGATCAAACATTATAATTTGTTGCATTCTGCAAGTTTCCCGGACTTCAAAGTAAAGAAATAAACGAAGAATTCGATGAAGCTTTCGGAAGTTTAAGTGTGACTTAAGTTGGGAATACCAATTACTACATTTTTTTTAAAACATACAAGGTATTATTTGATATCATCTCATGGAAACTGCAAGCTTATTTTTTGCTCTACATTCGTAGCTCTAAATTAATGGTTTTATTTAGATCTTCAAAGTAAAGTTAATCCGTAAGGGCGATTTGCAGCGTTATTATTAATTTAGAGTTAAACCTACACTTGATTATGTTACAGCAAAAATACTGCGTTTTTTTTGTTCTATATTTCGCAGCTCTACATTAATGGTTTTATTTGGATCTTCAAAGACAAGTTAGTCCACTTACAGCTCCGCGATAAATCTCTATTTATCCTAAATTTTGATTTAAAGATAGGACTGAGCTGTAGGTTAAATCGAGATAAAGCGTAACTCTACATTAGTAATAGCGCTGCAAGACACCTTTAGAATTTAAACTTCCTGTGTTCTTACTTCTTGAAGGGAAAAATGGAAGGATGAACGTTTTGGTTCCATTATTGTAGACATAAAGAAAATATTATAAAAAGCGCTCAGAAAGGGAAGGGAGACTTGCCTCAGTTGCCACCGTCGCCGTCGCCGTCGTGTCGTACAACTTACAAGTCAACAACCTTTCAATGTCAGCGCGATACTCTACAGCGAATCATCGGCGCGAGTAATTAAACGAACATATCTGATATCCTTTCAAATATCACCGTCCATCGTTTGATGACAGAAAATAATTTATTATCGCAGTGTCGATGGAATATATTCATTATCAAGAATCGCTAGAACCTTAAAAGGCGTTTTATGTTCCTCATTAGTTGATAGCGTCGCGTCGGGTCTATTGAAATATCGTTAATACCGGTTGAGACACTTAAAATACGCCCACGCTAAATAGTTTTATGTGCTTTATTTACGCACATAGATACTCGTGTTAATGATAGGTACACGCGACATTATAATATTGATGTCGGTGATAAATTAGAATTGCTAAATAGGTCGACGTAAAATAATAATTCCGAGAATCGGTTACAAACTACAGGTATGTTTATATTATACCTATGTATGGTATGTAGATTCTGAGCCTCGAAGATGTTAAAACGTCAACTCAACAGGCTTTTGTTAGTAAGTAGGTATCTTAAACAAAGGATTATTGTTGTGCGTATTTCCCATTCGGTCAATAATTTCTCAAAAGCTGTAAGCGCAAACATAAGATGTGTGACTCATAATCCCGCACAAGTTATTGAGGTTGCAAGCAATATAACTGTACCGTACATGATTAGTCTTAGGTGTAGCGAATTAAATGTTTACTGATTTAATGACTCACTGTGACTTATTCATCTTTATGTAACACAAAATATTTATATAAGGGACTAAGCTCTACATCACATGGAATGTTTTGTTTATCATGTATACATATTATATTTGATACCTACTTTAAATACTTACTCCCCAATGTATGTACCTACGAGCTTGGGGCTGACTCTTGACACTCTATTCCAATTTGACTTCTATTCGATTTCATTTAGTGACTTAAAATTCCCCCGATTTACCGCCGAATGTTCATACATTTAAGGTTGCCTTGTGTCAAAATTGTATAGCGAATGTAAGAAGCCATTAAAGTTCAGTAGCGTCTGACCATTTGGGCGATAGAGTTAAAAAGTGCACTAATGTCACGTTAAAAATTACCAAATTAAAAGTACTCGAAACAAATGTGTTATTAGCGAACTTTTTAATTCGATTTTTAATTCAAACTAACTTTGAGTAAACAAACGTACTTTATTTCCAATTATTCAGTAATAGATTCTCTTTGTAAACCTGTATCAGGCACCCGTTTCTCACAATAGGTAATCAAGTTAGGGGCAGTATCGTTGTAATCTATGTCAAACTTTTATAAGAGCTGGTATTGAGTATGATTATCTTCAAAGAAATACGAAGCACTCACAGCTCCATATCAGTAATTCAGTAGGAAGATAGCTACTTCCGTTTCATTGAGTGATAACATACGAGTAATCTGATCAAATCGTACGTGTGCTTAGGCATACTGTGAATGGATCGCTAATCTTAAGCTGCCAGCATTGCATACTAGACGTGGCAACTGGTAAGTATAAAGTTTAACACTCACACTAAGACTGAGATTTATAGAACGAACTTCGACTGAGTTTCAGTCAAAGAAATGAACTCTGTGAGAATTTGGAATTTTCAAATCGATATTCGACATAGTCCGACGAGACATTTGGTACAAGAAAAACAGACTGACCTATAGCTAAGCAAATATTTTCTTGGAAATAATGACTGACCAAGTCAAAAGAGGTAAGTACGTGGTAAGTACATATATTCAGGCCAAAAGTATTCAAAGTGAGTAGTTCCAACGTGCATTTCATTTTAAACGTCATATGGGCCATTGAAGACTGAAAATTAAATATTTTTATTTTATTTCATTTTTTGTAAGTCTACTTTATGCCTCTATGCCACTACAATGTGGGGTCGCAGTCGGCCCATCAAAATTTTTTAAGCATCTTCCAGAAACCTGCCTCTAGTCCATAGGTTTCATAAAGTTCTTTCTTTTTTTTACCTGCCCTAATGCCACCTTAATGTGGGGTCGGCGCAACACAATTTTTCCAGCATGTTGCAGGAAGGATTTGGCTTAGTTTTTATAACCGGCTTATCCGACCCGAATCTCTTGGTCCACAGCCCATATATGCTGCCACTAGACCAAGGGGGCGACTTGGATTTCTTGAAGTGAGAACATAAAGTTATTTAAATCAAAACGAAGGATTTCGAAGTGTTTTATGCTTATGATTTCAGATATTCCAAATTTATGCTAAATTGCTTCTTTTACGTGAAATATAAATTGAATCAAACAATGATACATTATGTTTGTTTATTACATTGAGTCATATCAAGTGGTTCCAGTTCTACGTATAACGTAGCTGTTTCACGGAGATATGACTAAACAGTATGAGTAGTTCCATTCATAAGTATCAATTCTGTCCATGAATATCGAAATGTGTTTCATTCATATTAAAGTGCGGTGATAAAAAACGAACCCACGTAGATGTCGAAGTCGTAAGGCAATCAAATAAAATTGTTGATATTTTTTTCTATAGGCACCTAGTACGTATTTATTATATAGCACTTACTGTAAACTATACCAGCACATCTATTGAAACAAGTTAGGTTTCTAAATGACACGGTCGAATGCGTGAAAATATATTCGATTTAAACATCTAACAATGCAAATACTTGGAATCTTGTTCAGCTATTTGTTTTATAAATTGCCATATCTAAATAATTCTCACCTACATTTTGCGGAAACCTGTTCCGTTAGTGTGGCGACCTGCTTGAACAATGCTTTATAAAATTCTTTAGTGTTTTGTAGCCTAGTTAATACTAGAGAATCAATAAGATCATTAGAATAAATGTTCGAGCGCTGAGTCACTACCGCCGGTGTCGGTTCACGTGGCCGCTTATCAAACTACATACACCGGCACAGCATAGTAGTTTTTACCTGCGCGTGCGTTGATTACAACCGCGACGCATGCGTCATGACTCAGGCCCACATCCTGCTTGCATTTCGGACGAGCTTTCACACATTGGCATCCAAAAGTAATATAAAACAAAATGAGCCATCGCTTAGATTTCTTTCTCTGTTTATTTACGTTACTTATAATATCAAGTGCAATTAATTGATGCACTTTCCTTTATTGTTTGATACGATATCTTATCTTAATGACATTAGCAATGTTCTAACCCGGAATTATTAAGTTACATATGAACATTTTGAGTGGTAGAGCCAGCACGGCTCTAGACAATTACGTCTACAGCACGAATGGGTCGGCTCGACCGGTTTGATACCACTGTCTCACAGAAAACTCACGTAAAGTGGCAGCTCGCTGTCGCGTTTTGATCGGTGAAAGAGAATTCCGGTGGCCTAATTCCCCTCTCCTCCCTTCCCAATCCCTATTTCCCTCCCTTTAGGTTGGCAACGCACCCATGATTTTTTTTGTGTCTATGGGCAGTGGAGATCACTTATCAGGTGACCCACCTGCTCGTTTGCCAGGCTCTGCCATAAAAAACATTGAATATTAATCTACTCGCATTCAACATTCCAGCGATTGTAGTGCTCATTCCAAAAGCGATAAAATACCTTTGAGGTATGAATGAGTCACAGTAGTTTGGCCAGTCGATGATGCTCATGATAAAATATCACGTTGGTAAGTATTTCGCAAAAAAAATGTAGATGAAGTCATATATCGACGATAACATTCCTATGGCATCATCGGTTGTTATGACATTTTGATAAGTAATTTGGTTTTTAATAATGTCTATGACGATGAGTAATGGTAACTGAACACAGTTCAACGGGAATGTAAAGTGATGTTTCAAATAAAGAATAGTTAAGTCTATGAATATCTATCTATTTGTATGTTATTAACTTCTTTCTTTCTATCTACCCTTATCCCACCTTAATGTGGGGTCGGCGCAACACTTTTTAAAGCATGCTGGTGAAAGGATTTGGCTAAGTTTTTACGACCGGTTACCTGCCTGACGTTAACCCCCTCTGAGAGGTCAAATCCCGGGTAAATTAAATTAGAAAATTTGCTTTGCCCGACTTGAGAATTGAACCCAGGACCTCCCGGTTCACACCCCATACATGCTGCCACTAGACCAAGGACGCGACTAATTGTATGTATTAACTGTTTTGCCTAAATAAAAAAATGGCACTGGAATATTCTGGAACTGCAGCTTTGGTTAACTTCGATTACATTAATTCTAAGCAATTAGATTAAAATATTATTTTTAGAAATAAAAATGGAAATGCGAAGGTCAGGGCATGATATTGGGAACAAAAATACTAGTCTAATCAATTAGTCATACATAATCCAGCATACTTGATTATTTAAATATGTTCATGATAAAAATATTGCATCGATGATAAATCATAATATTTTGCGAGTTAAATTAATCTAAGTTATGTTGTTATAGCAAACTACTTTATTCGTCTTGTTGTTATTGTAGTCGCTTAATTGAATTAATAATAAAAACTTAAGGTCGGTTAAGTTACTTCAAAACTGATCCGATCATGATCAAATTGATACGGGACCTTTGGAATATGCACTATCGAACAAAAAAAAAACTTGAAAATCGGTCCATACTTGGCGGAGATATCGCGAAAAATACTGACAAATTGAGTACCTCTTTTTTTGAAGTCGGTAGAAAATGCTGTCAAAATTTTCTATATATATCAATCATCAATAAAGTTTCATATATATCAATCATGTTTGTACG
Source organism: Clanis bilineata (assembly GCA_036417725.1). Classification (NCBI taxonomy): domain Eukaryota; kingdom Metazoa; phylum Arthropoda; class Insecta; order Lepidoptera; family Sphingidae; genus Clanis; species Clanis bilineata. The sequence continues at coordinate 7,289,066 of CM071146.1, read as the reverse complement.
GCAGGTGGTATGCCCGTATGCCTCATATAAGCACAATGGAGCCACGCTGATAAAAATATATATTGTCATTTGTTTAATGCCTTGATTTCCCCAGAACATACTGCGGCCCGAGTAGGCAAATTTCTAACAATCGTAAATGTATTCGAGGTCGCTGCGCACTGATGACATTTGATTATCATTTCATACAAATTTCATAGACGCGCATCAAGCTCGAATACATTTACGATTGTCAGAAATTTTCCCGCTCGGGCCGCAGCCAGGTGACTTTATGATTCGCACATCTACAATTCATGACATTCATATAATTCAATTGAAACCAATGAATCTGGCTATTCGCTTCATAGCTAACTCTTAACTCATATTAAGAAAACGTTTATCTATGTGATAAAACTATATGTGTGGAATAAATAACAATGTATTCATTGTTATACAGATCTGCACATTGAACTTTTGAAATTAGGGTCGTAAAATCTTTTTATGGATTATATTACACATAATATATTGTATGAGGTAAATTGAAGTATACCGAGTAATTACAAGAATAAAATATTTAGTTAGATACTTAACAAGTGAGAAGTTAATTATTTTACAAAGATGAAAATCTCGGTAGAATTGGTTTAAAATATTTTCAATGGAAATATTAATGCTTCTTTCGAATACTTACCTGCCCGGTTCCAATAAACAATCTCAGTTCGAATGTGCAGATAGGTTACAAAAATTAGCCAAAATTTAAATGCCAAAAATTAACATGACTTCGGCAAATGACTCGATATGAATGGTTCATAATAGCGATCTATCTGCACTATAAACTGAGATCGTTTATTGAAACCGACCGAAAGTAGTTAGGCCCTTAAATAAACAGTTTGTAATTTTTGTTTTTTTAATTAGATATCACAATTTGCTTTAAAAGAAATAATAACAGAATTAGATATTGCAATAGAAAGCTGCCACACCCCTTATTTTTCTATGTATAATATAATTCTATGTATAATATATATCTAGGTAGGTAGTTATAAATCGGTAGATAGTTATAATTTATTCATGCTGCAAGTAAAATTGTTTGTAGAGTGACTCTACCACCTGTGTTTGTTTTAAATTCAGCTTAGGACCCGTGACTCTTAATTGACGTTTTATTATATTATAATTTATACCTACTTTATCTAGTAAAACTGTTACTTTAATACAGTATATACGTAATAGGTCAATTTGGATCATCCAAAAGGTATGTATGTACATACTTTTAAGGAACAGGATCAATAAACTAAGGATGGGTGAAATTTATTAAAAAATAACGCTCATTAGTTAATTACATAATCACGCTGGTGAAATAAGGCGTGCCTACGTGACTTCTTTGTGCAAAACATGGTGAAGTTTCTGAAAATGTTCTGTAGTGGTACCTACGCGTACCGCATGAATGTTTGTTTGTTCAGTGACGAAGCCAGCTCGCTCGCATGTACAATGTGTAGCCTGCATGGGGAATGCATTACTGTAACATATATTTTTGTACTATCTTTACAGATCAGATTGGTTCAAGAACCATAATATGAAGATATTCTCTCTTTCAACCTGCCCCTATCCTACACAACTTTTTCCAGTATGTTGCAGAAAGAATTTGGCGTTTAATTTTTACGAGCGGCTGCTCGTACGACGTCTAGTCATTCTGAGAGATAGATTGGTCCTTGATATCGTAAAGCTTAAATTACGGGTTTAGTCTTCAACAACTATGGAGAAAGTAAACTAAGTACCTACATACCTACTCAAAAACTAATTATGTTTCGGTTATCTATTTAAAAAATGACTCGGACTAAGTCAAAGTTCGATTTAAAAATTCCAAATCCTTACTGAGTTCGTTTGTTTGACTCAGAGTTAGTCGAAATTCGCTCTAGAGATCTTAGCCAGTTGGCCTTAGATTGCTGGAGCATATGACAGCCTCCGTGGGGCAGCGGGCGCGTAACCGGCTGTGAAACGTGAGATCGCGGGTTCGATTCCCGCACCGAGACAAATGTCTGTGTGGCCCACAGATATTTGTTTCGGGTCTGGGTATTGTGTGACAAAGTCTCTTGTAGTTCCTGATACGACACAAGACTTGATCTTAGTGAGGGGTCAGGACTATGTGTGTGACTGTTGAGTGTATTTATTATTATTATAAAAAATATATATAAGTTAACACGTAGGTACCGATGTATTTACTATTTAATTAGACATGGCGCTGGCCGCTGTGGTTATAGCAATAATGGTAATAGTTTCAATGGATTATACCTCGACCAGAGTTTCAGACAATCTAAACATAAAAGTCGATCTGGAAATCTTTAGGGGAGGCCTATGTTCAGCAGTGGAAGTCCTATGGCTGGTGATGATGATGATGAAACGTAATAGTTAATCTGCAATTTTAACATTAATTTACCTTTACGCCATGTTGCGTGAACATGCTTATTGTAAGTAGCTACTGGATTAAAGCCAAGCGACGTTCATTAATCAACAAAATAACTGCTACGAATAAAAATACGTTTTTATTCTACCGGCGTTGTAGTTTAAAAGAAATAGGTACTTTTTATCTCACTTTGTAGAATAAAAACCCGAATAAAAAACACATTGCTAATGAATACATCGTTTAGAATCCCATTTGAAAACTATTTAAACTCATTGTTACGGATTCGCTACGCGTTTACATTTAGGTAATGGCTACCGAATACTTACATGCAACCATTTGAATAATACGAGATATGAATCAATAAGGAGAATGCAGATAAAGTGTCTGAGGTACTAAGTTGAAGTGATTGTGCATAATTTTCTTACACAGTGATGGGTTTAACCTAGCCAATAGTCATGTCGACAACGTGAATTAATATCATTAATAGGTACGTTACGATACGAGTACCATTACGCAAAGCAGCGTTAGCTCAGTTGGGAATGGTATGGACTGCCGAGACAAGTACGGTTCAAGACCAACCCCAAAATGGAGCATACACCTCCGACTTTTCTATGTTAAGTCTAATTCCCACCACCAGAAAGTTACAATGCAGAACATACCCATCGCGCACTTTTTGATGGTTTCTCTTGTGTTAGAAGGGATTCCTCTGAACGTACCTGTAACAATAAATAAATGCTTAAATATATGTTCCAGTGTCTATCAGCATTCAGCATATTAACCCGTCGGAGGCGTCACATAAATATGTTACATAAGCGTATAGGCCACCGGAGGCCGAGCCGCCCGTGACTATCTACGTGCCTAGTAGGGTCTAAAAAGTATTTACATTTCCACACCACAGATTAATACGTAATTCCATAGGCATTCTTCCATTTTGGAAGTTTTGGGAAAATCCTTTCTTTCTACCTGGCCTCATCCCATTTTAATGTGGGGTCGGCGCAACACACTTTTCAAGCATGTTGCAGAAAGGATTTGGCTTACTTATTACGACCAGCTGCCTGCCTGACATCAACCCCCTTTGAGGGATAGGTTTTGCCCGACCTGGGAATCGAACCCAGGACATTTCGATTCTCAGCCCATTGATGCTGCCACTAGACCAAGGAGGCGACTTAAGTATAAAATAAACACGTATGGCATTAGTTAGAAAACACAACACACGTAAGCTCACGCCTGTATCCCCGAAGGGTAGGCAAAGGCGCATTAGTGACCTAGAACATCCACATTTCGCCGAACTTGTTTCCGTCTCAGATGTGATAAGGGGATGCCTATCGCCGCGCCGTATCGGGCACAAATTCCAGACTCTGAAGTGATACCAATTGAAAAACCTAATATCATTCATCTTCCTTGACCCGTGGATCGAAACCGACACCTCAGTCGCTCCCTGCACGCCATACAACTACGCCACCGACGAGGTGATTAGAAAAATATTCGTGATTTATAAATTAGTAATCTAAAGGGATCATTACGATGCTATATAAATTAAACATGCATTAAAATAAAATTGATTTCCTATTAATTGATGACTATTATGACGTATGCAAGATTAGATGCTCGAGCACGAATAATTTTAAAATTCGAATTATTGAGCTCGCTGTACATCTGTCTACATTGATGACATTTCGTTATTTCTTACAAATATGAGAGCGAATCGAATTCAATTGTCAAAATTATACATGCTCTAAGCTCTGAACTTCTGCGCAGCCTGAAGCTCCGGTATTGCTATAGAGATTTTGTCGTAAAAGCGATCAGCAACCGTTGGAGATGAGCAATAACTCACCCAAGATGACGCATCAAAATATTTTTGTGTCAATGAATCACAGTTCGTTTACCTGCCAGTGTTTACAGTAATTTTTAATCAGATTTACTAAACAAAAGATGGACCTTAAAAGATCATTAGTGGTTTTGGCATCATCGAGTACCTTCTCGACAATGATAGGTAAAATTTCGTTAAAGGACGGTCAACGTATAATTACATAATAAATAATAAACGTATAATTACATGAAACCGCACATTGCTCATTTTCCACACGGGCCTTAAAAACCTAAAGTCGGGTCACATTAACAATAATATTTTTATAATGCTTTACCTATTAAAAGGGATAAATCAAGTACCTACTTGTATATAAGGCTGAGATCTATAGAGCGAATTCGGCTAAGTCTAAGACTGAGATCTATAGAGTGAACTTCAACTAAGTCCGAGTCAAAGATACGAACTCAGTGAGGATTTGGAATTTTTAAATCGAACTTCGATTTAGTTCGAGCCATTTTTGCAAGAAAATCTTTGCTTAGTCTGACTGTCAGTCTGTTACTGTCGGGCATAAAAATTAAAACCAAATCGTGATAGAATCCGTAAAAATAGTTTTATTTCAATGAATAACATTCGCGTAAACCTAAGAAATCATTACTTATTATTATGTTATGCATGAAGTATTTATTTTTAAAAATAGGTACTTATTGTTATTAAATACAAGCATCGAAATAATATATACCTAGATTCACAGTTGACGCTCGGAAAATGGGACAGCAAACGAGTGCTTAAGCACTTGTTTTGCCTACAGTTGGACGCCGATAGAATACTAAATGTCAATTTTCAAATTTAAGAACGCTTGCTCATCTCGTTTAAAAAGCTACTTTATAACACGTGCATAGTTGTGCATATTTGTGTTGATTTAATTAGAACTTGTGATCTTTTTCTTTGTTTTATTCTTGAGACCACTTTTTAGGAGGATATTTGCAAAGAACTGTGCATCTAGGGTATATTATATTGATGTATACAAGTGATATTTCCAAACCGCAACAGATTAAACTATCGGTGTTTTGTTTAGCATGTTTTATATAATTCGCTTTCATATAAACGATAATTGGTGCAAATTGTTCGTGTCACCTCTGTGCCGATTGATTAAACTCAATGAATTTCGGCTAATTGGGAACAAACCGCCGTCTGACCTTACGTGATAAATTAATTAAATTCTTATTAAGCTTATTTTTTCTATTTGTAATATGGACGTGGTTTTAATGGGACATTCATGTTATTGATGGTACTTACGCACCACATGGCATTTTGCAGTACTTTGAAGGTATTTTTTGTATTAACCATAGACGCAGGCCACAGTATAGCGTGAATATACAAATATAGTATGCTATATGACTTCCAGTTAATTGTAAGTTACAAGCTCGATCTAAAATTACATTATTTATATTCGAGTAAGGGCCACTTGAAGCTCATGGATAAATCCATATCTATCCGAAATTTATTTTAATATAGGAGTAGGTAAACTGTAGGATATGTCGAGTTTAGGTTTAACTCTAGATTCACATTTGTCGGAGATATCGAGCAACATGCATAAATAAAAAGCGACGAACTGAAAATGGCACGAACCATAATTTAATACCAATAATAATTGGCTACAACCGATCGGACAATTCAAAAACTTCAAAACTTATCCGATCGTGGCCAAATTTATATGGGACTACCTTCGAAATAAGTTCTATCGAACACAAAAAGAATCTTGAAAATCGGCAACAACATCAAATATTGCATAAGATACAAAAAAATACATACGAATTGAGGACCTTCTCTTTTTTTTAAGTCCGTCGAAAAAGATAACACTGCATTATGCATGATATTCGAAGCAGCGCTGCAGACAGCAGAGCTGCGCAAAGCGGCAAATAGCGCTCGCAAACTTTCATGGATCCATTACCATTGATATAGGGTATATTATATTGATATTCATTGCTTACAACAACAGGATAAATAAGAAAATAAATGAGCATCAATACGAGGCTTCGAGGAAAACAATGCACCACAAGCCGCTTTTGGATGTATGTAAACCCACATAATTCTCCTACGCGAATACGCAACGAATTAAATGCCACAATCATATTTTCCTACGTGTCTTTACTGTATGTATTTTTGTAATTTGAAATTCCAATACATCCCAGTTGAAGAGATTATTATGTCGAAATCGCTGGTATTTTCGTCCAGTTCACCGAATGAGCGTTTGATCGGACCATGAACAATTATTTACCGCGAGTATAAGACAGTCCCGAAGAATCTAAAATAAGCTTGATTGCTATCGGATCCGCCTCGTCATGGTCCGTCTCGTATGCGGTCAGAAGACGGTTAAAATTACAATACTTATAAATTTTTGATACAAGGAGTAACTGCTGGCTGCAATGCTCAAAACATCGGTATCTACATTTATTATAAATTAAAAAGTGTAACTTGAGGTAAATTAATATGACTGTTAACTTATTTAAGTTCATCGCGAAAATGTTTTTTATGTATTACCTAAATATTATGGGCCTTACTTATAAAAACATTTTTACTTATCTTTTCGCTAAGAATAGCCTGTCACATTGTTTAAAATGAAAAGGACAACCTATGGTTAACGATAAGCAGCGCTTAAATATTTTTATAAGTAATGTTCAGCAGTGGACGTCCTATGGCTGATGATGATGATGATAATGATGAAGCGGCTATATGTAACTTCCTTATTCGTTTCATTTGGCAATACGGAGCTTCATGTATGCACTCTACATGGATCGCGTACGGAGGGTGTATTTAAAAAAGAAAGAAACTATCGACCAGATGTTACAGGCTACAACCGCACTGTACTGAATTAGCTACTCGTAATTAGGACTCGTTAAATCATAAAATAATCTCAACTCGAGATTCACAATAAATTTCTTCGGTAGAGATACTAAATCACGTAATTTTATTGTTTTATTGGGTTAATTTGTGTTGTTACTCAGTTGTCATAAACAACGCTTGGGTAACTGAAGTTAATAGTGAAATCCTTGAATGATCATTGAGCATAATTGTGCATTGCTAAGAAGGTCTATAGAGTCGTGGTTTAAATCTCTTCTGATAAATAAATTTATTTCTGTACCTCAGAGGCATACAATAGTATGTATTTTTTTAAATCCAGTTTTTTACACCAATAGATGCGTAAAAACCGTACCTTTATGATGGTATAAAACAAATAACGATACGAGTATTGGGTTCATAGTTATTCGACGCACATTTCGTATCTCCCGTATTTTGGCGCTTAAAGTTGTATAACTTTAAGGTACAGATTTACCCAAGAAACTACGAACAGGAGTACGTCACCTCGGTACAAGTGTTTGTACCATATTATAGCAGGAGTGCTTCCCCGCGGACAGATAAATAGCGCTAACTAGACGTTTTCTGAAGATATGAAAAGCAATGGTCTTATTGAGGAGGATATTTAAGACCGGGCGAAGTGGAAGCTATTAAGAGGGAAGACGGATCCCACCATTAGGTGGGGATAACGCGGGGCAGAAAAAAAGATCCAGGAAACTACCGTAGAATACTCGATGGGCTTTAGTAATATTATTTCATTTCTTTACTATCAGATCAATATGAAACATAATATAGATTCAAATACGTCCTAAAGTACAAACACCATTATAACATATTATGTAATTAAAAGCAAGTAGGTATCTACACTAAAGCTTAGGTACATGTATTATTGTCTTGAATAACAAATTCAAGTGTTTTAATTTTGATTGACATCATACAATCATTTGTAAGAAGTGGGTTCGTTGAGGTCGCTCTTAAATCTTACGACGCATAAATCACTTGTCCACAAATTGACGAGGGCCTATTGTGTTACACTTCAGTAATACGAGTAGTACGTGATTAAGACCTTCGATCTTTGACTTTAAACTTTAATTCCTACTTTAAAAAAATTTTATAATAGAATATCCACTACAATTACTGATATATTTTAAGTAGAATATGGTAATTTACAATTACTAACTTCTTTATAATTAGGACATCATTTAATGTATATTATGACAGCTCACGAAATAGCATAGAAATATAAATGAATTACTTGAACAGTAGATCGAGTTTTGTGAACTTCGAGAAATTGGCCAAAGATCAGAAAACGAAATATTTTTCATTTTTATACTCATGGTGGCTGTTATCAGTACATAAAACATAGTCAAACGTATTAAAACAAATCCGTTTGAAACGAACGTGAATGAATCCTTAATGGTCAATAATCTCAAAGTATGAGCAATTTAATTCAGCTTAAGACTAGGCGTGGGCACATCGCGGCTCATAAGTGCGTTGTAAACTCAATAAGCGCCGAGACGGCTGTAGGCGGCCGGAAAATGGACCGGTGTTTGTCGACTTCCTACTTAGAGTGGTCGGCGTTCGGCGGAAACGCTATTTTTGGCGCCCACCGTCGCTTCCTCCGAGGAAAGTCCACTTGAATGCAATCACTAAACCTGATCACACCACTCGACTTGTGCATATTTTTATTATTAAATTAAAACAATGCGTTTGTTAAAAAAAACTCATGTGCATGCCTCGGTGGCGTGGTGGTATTTCGGTACGACTACGGTTCTGAGGTCTCGGGTTCGATCCCCGGGTAGGGCAAAGTGATATTGGATTTTTCCATATCAGCCCGGAGTCTGGAATTTGTGCCCGATATGGCGATACGCTCGCCCCCATCACATCTGGGATGGAACTAAGCTCGGCAAACGTGGGTGTTCTAGTTCGCTAGTGCGCCTCTGCCTACCCCTTCGGGGATATAGGCGTGAGCTTATGCTATGTGTTATGCTATGTTATCAAAGATCAATCAAAAGTCAATGACTAGGTTAGACGGTATGATATTGTTGTTGCTTGATTTACTCTATAATGCGTGTTTTTCTTTAATTTTCGTTATTTATGTTCATCCATTCTTAGACAAAGCAATATCAAATAATATCATAAAAATACTGATATTATATTTATATACAAATAGAAAGTATCGTATTATTTCTTTGAATAAATATCAATTACAAAAAACACTGCAATCCACGTGATACAACTTGTAGCGGTTTTTATCTTCATTTGAGTATGTTTGTTTATTAGACACTCAATGTATATTGAAAAGGGAGGAGTTAACTCGTCATACAGTCTCATATTTATATTATGTAAAACACTCTATACATGATATGAACAGGTCTACTTAATGTCCGAGGCATTCTCTACCAGTCAACTTTTGAGTGGTGCAGAGAATATAAAGGTAAGTGTATAAATAATTATGCTGATGATGATGATGATGATGATGATAAATAAATGAAAAAAAATGTATATAAACACTAGCTAAAACAATTAGTTCATATATATGTCATCGTCTAATAACGAAAGAGATTTGTAGTATATAACAATAATAACCATCATAACAAATATGGTATTAAGTTAATTAAATAAACGGAGGTTGCAGGCAATTATCAAGAATTCCATTGAGAGACAAACGACAAAAAAGGAAATACTGATTAAAACAAATATTGAGAAATAAATCACATTGAAGTCGAAGTAACCTTTACGTTTGCTTAGAAAAGACAAGCTGATGAATAATGAAGATAACGTCAAATTATTTCTTTATAAGGAAAAGCCATTAAAGGTAAAGCAGTACTTAACGCAAATAAACTTTAAGCAAATTAAGTGACTAACAAAAACGAATTTCTCATTGTGAGTGTAAATACCACTAACGGTGAAACAGTTACGCATTTTGTTATGCATCATTCTAACTCTACTTTCGTATGTAAAATGTTTGGACAATAACTGCCAGGATAATGTACGATGCGTTCCTGACCACATTCCTGGGTCGTTACTGAGCCCGGGTCGCATTCCCTCCATTGTGCAGCCCTTGATGGCGCGTCAGGAATGCGCCGCGCCGGGGCTTCTCATTCACCGGAACACACAGTTAATGCTCGCTACTGCAATTTAGTTCACTAATGTCATTTTTAGTGCATGATGCATCAAATTTGTTAAAAGAGCACCTGTAACTAAGATTGGTTTTAAACATTTCATGCAATGTAGGCATGGATGTTCTTGGAAAATGTTTGAGCTTTCCAGTTATAACTTCTTAAATATATTATTATGTACATCAATATTAAATTTTAACTATTTACTAATTGACATGACGGAGTTAAAATACCATGTATCAACAATAAAAGAGAGAATCTTCAAAACATTTTGGTATACATATTGATCAACTCAAATCGAGTCGCCCACGTATTATTTTTATATTACTATACCATAAAACTTTCCATATTTGAACGTCATTCTTTAATGACGCAAAATCGGTAATTAATGAAATACCGGCTATTGGTACAACCTACATACCCATCCCAATATGTTAAAATAAATTAAATAAGAACTTAATATACTTTATGTAGACAATAGAGGCTTAGACATAAGTCCTCCATAGCTTTATTAACAAACATCGTTAATTATAACAATATTATGTTTGTCTTGTAATTATAAGGATACTGGGCATATACAAATAAATATCGCATAATCTCATTAAGTGTTGCCTTATCGAGACCGCAAATAAAATACTTGATATTTTATTTGGTTAAGTGATTGAACGCAGGATATTCATTCCGCGTCCTTTGATTCCTATCTCCAGTTAGCACAGAGAACCATGACCTATATAAAAGGCTATCAATTATAATTTGTGCCGTAGACGGCGAGACTGCACAAGTTAATGTGCAACCATAAAGTGTTGCGGCCAACGAGACTTGAATGCGCAGTACTCTTATCGAAGAGCGCGGCGATATCAAAGGATACTGTATTGACAACGATTTCATTTCTTGTCCCAATAACAATAAGGCTTACATTCATTAGTTACTAACGTTGCCTATATGTGAGAACCTATACAGTGTACACACACCCTTTGACCTGAGCGCGGTGGAAAATATTCGCCCTTAATAACGGCTACTGTAAGTTCAATCTGTCGAGCCAGTAACGCATTTGTAGGTCACAGATATTGCACAGGGGACCTTGTGTAATAACCAGTTGCAAGAACACGGATGCTGCGTTTGAACAAGCTTGCAGACTATAATAAGATTATATAAATCCGCAATTAAAAGAGCTGGGTACTTTTATAGCTAGCGTTGATCGTTTCAAGTTTCACGTGAAATAAGAGAATAAAAAAATGACGAGGCCATGACAAATGATTTGATAATATAATTAGAATTTCAACAACTTTGTAAATTCAGATAGTTTTTGGTACATCTTCGTTTGTACGAGAAAGTCTCCACAAACATGTAAGCATTTTCTTGCAGAATACGTAATGCAAGGTTTCTCTTGAAGGATCCACATCGGCTGACTGTTCAACGCTCGTCTAAAACAACAACGGCTCGCGGTGTTTTCTAAGAAACCTACCAAGGCCGGTGTGAATATTTGTGAAGTGGGTCGTCAAACTAGGACAGCTTGCACTTCGCACGTTGCTGAATCATGTGGGTTACGCGAACTATTATCACTAACGCTGTGATAATAGATTTACTGGCTTGTGTTCCACACTGCGTTAAAGTTTGATGACTTCAATGACAATCGGAAATAAGCATTCGATGCGTACAAGCTTTGACTATTAATTTCTCTTTGTCGTGTTATACAGAATCATTTAAGTAGCTATAATATACAATTTAATGATTGTAAGCAGCTACAACTACTATCATTTGTATGGTAGCAATGGCATCCATACCCTATGGTTTAAGAAGCTTTTGACCATTCCTTAGCAACTGGTCATCATTATTCTCGGTTATTTCGAGTTATCATTCATCAAGTAGTTTATTTATCTTTGTTTTGTAACTCTTTTTTTAATTTGTAAATTTTAAATTAGTATATGGAAGATAAATAAAAATATTAATTTAATATAACCGTTATTTTGAATTTTACTACAAAAATACGTGCGAAAGATCCTTCAAATTCAGTGATTCAAAATTGTGTAATTTTAATTAAAATTTATCTTTTCTTTTTTTCTATAATTATTAATATTGCTTCTTCGTTAATTAAGTTTTAATATCCTTAATATCTTTAAATGAATCCGTTCTAAGTTACCTTCTGTGTTATGGGTAGTTATTTAATTCATGAGTGGTTAAGTTCTCCGACGTACAATGAACCGTTGAAATACGTTTTTGTGCTTACCCAAATTTTATTTAACTTGTGTGTTGACTGTGTGTAACGTTTTTGTTAGTTGAATGCAGAATAATGAGTAAGTGTTCACGTAATTAGTTATTTCTTACCTTCTTTGGGAAGAATATTTTGGGTTTTCCCGTGTACGTGGAATACGAGGCCATATTATCGACTTTCGTCACAACCATAATTTGCTGGAGAGCACTTAATTCGCTGCGAGTAAATACCACCCAACACGAGAAATACACAAAACAGATGCAAATTTCTTTGTATTTTCTAGAATTTTCGACGATCACGTGCTCTACCGTGAGAGCGGATTGATAGTAACACTTTATGATGACAATCGTTCTGCACGTATAGAGATTGCTGCGAAAGTTTTTGTTCCGTTTGATTTTCGTCGCAATAAACTTTTAATCCTTGGACGCGGCGTCCACGTCACCGTGATCGTCGCGACGATGTGTCTCACGTTCTTGTTTGTAATCAATTTGACTCGTTCACAGTCACATTAATATAACATTCATATATTATTCTGATCACTCATACAATTTGAAGTCACATCTTAACCGCGACGCGCTTGTTTACCGCCGCGTTAGACACAACGCTACACGTTGTTTCTTTTCCAACTGAATTTTCGTCGTGTTCACCAGTTGCTTTTATCAATTCAGACGGCCTCCCCCCGCGCGCTATAGCTATCTCTCTCAGTCTTTCTATTCAGTGGGATCGTATGTAGCGACGGCACATTCGCGTCTCACACACATACACACACGTGTATTACATAACTATAACGATAGTGAATGTTGTATAGAACATAATGTATGGCAGACATTCCGCATGTACGCAAATGGTAATTCTATGGTATTATCAGTTTGGTCAATGGTAGAGTCTTTAAAGCTAGTTTATGTGGCAAGTTGAAATAGTTTACGCAGTGACGTTAAATAATCATATATAAACTGCTGTTGGTGATAACGAGTCACAGAAAACAAACAATGAATAATACATTACGGATTCCAGATACCAAATGCTCGGGTAGTGTTTGCAAAGTATAAAGCCGAGTCTAAAACACTAAAACAATCCAAAAACACCTACATAAATTATTTTTTCTATTTGTGGTCCGTTGTTACTTGACTAGGAGACAAAGAAAACATTGTTTTGTAGGTGTTTTTGTGTTTTATTTCACGAAAAACATGTGCTGGGAACGCGCCTTCAGGGTTTTATTGTATGGTGTCACACGCAATAATTATATTATCTAAATTATGTAACAAAGAATCTTTCTCTACCTTAGATAAAATGCAAAATCTTCCAATAAATCAAGTTTAATGTGCCATGGACATGTTTTAAGGATGTCTGCAATACGCGTGGAAGATATTGTCCTAATGTGGTGGATAATACACTCAAATCACAAAATAGTTTAGACACACAACCCTGAGATCAGGGAAAATAGAACAAAACCGTTATTAGTAAAGCGTGATGAGTCGCTGAATGAGTGAGTTCAAAGGAACAAGGGATGCGCAGGTTTATTTCTACTTATTCTTGAGTCGGCGAGGTGGGAATCATAGGCAGTAGTCAGTGCTCCTTGGCGCCTGCATCAAAATAGAAAACTGTGACACATCGTGAAGACGTCGCGCCGTGGAAGCGACGAGACAGGAGCCACTGTGACCGGCGTCACCGGCATGAAACCGCCGACCAACATGACATTCAGATGTTTCGTCACCATTTCTCGCTACATTTATTACGTACTGTGCTCACTGTTTCCCTTTCTTGCCATTTTAGGTAATCTAAGTGTTATTCATCGGGCAAGAGGTCATGAAATGTACTTACAAGCTTACTGTACATAAGCCCATGCATGTAGCCCCGAATGAATAGGCGGAGCTGAACTAGAAAACTATAGAGCACTTAGGGCGACTTGCAAGTTGCAGCGCTCTTACTAATGTAGAGGTAAACCGAAACTCGATTTATCCTACAGTTCCTATATTAGGAACATATGACAGCCATTAATAACATTATATGACAGCCTCCGTGGCGCAGCGGGCGAGCAGCCAGCTGTGAAGCGAGACGCCGCGGTTTCGATCCCCGCACAGAGACAAAATATTTGTGTGGCCCACAGATATTTGTTTCGTGTCTGGGTGTTGTGAGACCGAAAGTCTCTCGTAGTTCCTGATTTCCACGACACAACTCGATCTTAGTGTAGGGTCAGGACTATGTGTGTGACTGTTGGGTGTTATTTATTAATTTATTATTTATTAAAATCGAGATTTGAGAAAAATAGAGATTTATCTTAACGCTGCAAGTGGCCCTTAGTTCACATTTTGCTTAGCTACCATTATACTAGATTCGAGAATTTGTATTCTAACCCTGGAAAACTAATGGTAAAATTATTGATGATGAATTAATGCCAATAATGTCATGGCATCAATTCATCATCACCATCATCAGCCACAGGACGTTCACTACTGACATAATCTATGCTAGATATGTCTAGATCATCATAAGGCATATTTTTTAAAATGTAGGTCCTCATAATGAGCGAAGTTGATGCGAACTATGTCTCATATGAAATATTATATGAAACCAAACTTGTCACTGCAATTCGTCATATTAAGCGGTTGAAATTTTACTCATTTATTGATAATATAATACAGGTATGTTTTGAATCGGCATTTAAGTATTTTTGTGTTTAACAACGACTGACGCATTTAAACTTAAATTTAAACAAATTTAGTAAATAAGTATTTAATCAGCTGTTGTTGTTCTTAATCATGACAAGTGTTTATAAAAGTTTTACTTAACATATTTTCAATTTCCCTGAACTAATGAGCCATCTTGGGTGATAGAGATCCACGTCGTAGGCTGGTACGATACTACTGTTTTACAGATAATCACAAGTTTAAAAACTTAACAGACCGACTTCAAATCTGATCGTGACCAAATTTCTAATGGACCACCCTTGAAATAAGCTCTATCGAACACAAAAATAATTTGAAGATCGGTCCACATTCGGTGGAGACATCGCGTAACATACATAAAAAAAATACAGACGAATTGAGGACCTTCTCCTTTTTGGAAGTCGGTCTGAAAACTGTAGTAGAGTGCCTGTTATGTTTCGTTCGGCGAGTGACCAGGGGTTCAAAGCTCCCCTTCCCTTCCTAATCCCTGTTCCCTTTCTTTAAGGTGGCAACCAAGTTTCTTTTGGTATAAGGGATGCAGGGGCGGTGGATATCCACCATAAGGTGAACCACCTGCTCGTTTTACAGTCTCTGCTATATAAAAACTAATAAAAAGTATGTGCGCTTAAGCGTCTGTGAATTTTTATACCTTTACTATGAATGAAACACGGAAATATTTAAAAATGATTGGCAGTTTGATTAGGTAGGGCATGGAGAAACTTATTAACTGTACGGAGCTCAACATCAACCTGCCAATTCCTATCCGATTTCTAGGATACAATGGCAGTAAACTGGTTGTCAGTCCTGCTATAAAGAAGCCTGATGGATCCACCTACGTGGATTAAATGGCGAGAGTAATTATAGCAACGTTAGTTTAATGCAGTGAATTTTATTTAAATGAATATAACAAAATACTAAAAACGTTTTAAAAAGAGCAAAAAGTACTCTACATTCACTTGTATCCACAATTCTTAGAAGTCCATCATTGGAAGTAGCACCGACAAGAAACTTCAATTCAGCTACACGTCCGCTTGTAGTATAAGTATGTACATATAGGTTAATTTACCTGAGGTGTTATTTTCGTACTGTACTGTATGCTAAATGAATTTCCTTTTATACACCATGTCACAGTCCTTTTTAATTTCATATTATACACTCTTGTTTTTAAAGTATATAATTTTTAGAAGGTAAAAGTTTTTAGCGTATATTTACACTGCACATTAACACTCGACTGTACATAACTGTCACTAAGTGAAAAGAAAATAGACGATAGTTTCATCAAAATCAGCGTGAATCTTACATGTGACCGAGTTTAAATTGCGCACACGCATTTTGTACGCCTCGTTATACAATAAGTAGTTCATCGTACATGATTCTGCTCACGATAATAATTTAAAAAATCAAACAAATATTTTACATGGTGCATGTGCGCATTGACGCACTTTAATATTTAAAGGGTTTATGGGTCCCTTTTAAATTTAAAGTAGGTGCCTAATGCCTATACCTTAATAACGTTTTATTATTGATTTCCTCGGTGGCGTAGTGACTTCTACCTGCCCTTATCCCACCTTAATGTGGGTTCGGCGCAACACACTTTTTCAAACACATTGCAGAAAGTATTCGGCTTAATTTTTACGACTGCCTGCCTGACTGACATCTACGCCCCTCTGGGGACTCCAGTCCAGGCAAATCGTATTAGAAAAATCGCTTTGCCCGACTCTGTGGGTTATTTATTATTTTATTTAAGTTATAAATAGTACAATTAATGTCTATAACGTAATCGCATATTTCAGAGCTGTTACAATTATTAGACAAGTAGTAATTAACTCTAATACCATTACGATAACATAATAGAATAAACATCCGTGCCACGTTATAAAAAGATTAGTATTTTTAATTATAGACATTATAACGAATACGTCATTATATTATATTGACGTAAATGGCGATAACAACTCTTCTATTTTTATTCTATGTATTATATAATTTTTTTTTAATCAGCAAGTGCAGCAACGGACCATCGGATTCATAATTGTCCGGAGAGTCATTTAACTCGGAAATATAAAAAACTTTCCACGAGAGCGAAGCTGTGAGCAAAAGTCAGCAAATTTATAAAAATATTCACACACTTCTTAACTTTGAAACGAATTCTTATGTCCCTGTCAATGTCACCCAATTTTAAGTAAAAAGAAAAGTGACAAACTAATTTTAAAGATAACATAACATAACATAAGCTCACGCCTGTATCCCCGAAGGGGTAGGCAGAGGCGCACTAGCGAACTAGAACACCCACATTTCGCCGAGCTTAGTTCAGTCCCAGATGTGATAGGCGGCGAGCCTATCGCCATATCGGGCACAAATTCCAGACTCCGGGCTGATATGGAAAAATCCAATATCACTTTGCCCGACTCGGGGATCGAACCCGAAACCTCAGAACCGTAGTCGTACCGAAATACCACCACGCCACCGAGGCAGTTTAAAGATAAGTAAGCGTTAATGTTTTATAAGGGGGTATTATGTGTACTATCATGACATCGCTTTTGAAATGTTTTGGTGAGCCATTAGATGGAGCAGAAACATAAACTCTATTCGAATAATACCAACATATTCCATAGTTCGGATATCCTTAACCGGTAAACCATAAGGCGCTTCTCCTGCACCTGTTTTGCTCGAAACACATACGCAAAACAATAATTTTCGCTGGCTCCTGCTCATAGAACAATAATGGATCATAGTTAAAAATTTGTAGCGATGCCATGTTCTTTGTTAGTGTTTTGTGTAATTTTTTAGTGCAGCGGGGTTACCACCACCTCTTATAGCAGTATTATTATAATCGTTCTTCGTTTGTTTTGTATGGGAATCGGTACAAGTAAGATCATAATAATACTGCTATAAGAGGTGGTGGTAACCCTCCAGGAGACCCGACTTTAGATAACCGATATAGAAAACTAGTGTATTGGACATTTGACGCTATTTGACATATTACGCTTTATCAATGAAATACATTTTTACAAAAACAAGCAGAGTAAGTGCTCGCCAGTTCAATGACTTCTATGAGGACATCAATATCCAATACCAACCGATTGATTCATCTACGTTATAATTTGTTTAGATTATAAACATGTATGGTTTATATTTCGCCTACGGTAGGCAGGACAGGTACTCGCCGGTCAATGCACCGTCGGACTCGGAACACAACACCAATACGCTTTTGTCATGGACGTATAAAAAAGAAGGACACCATCTCGCCTATGGTTAAACGGACGCCACAGATAAACCACGCACACAAACGCGCCTGTACAAAAGTGCCCTGCGAGCATCGATATATTATTTACCTAGATGCACAGTTGACGCTCGGAAAATGGGACAGCAAAGAAGTGCGTAAACTCTCCTTTTAAATACAGTCGGACTCCGATAGTATTCTAAATTTCAAAATTCTAATTTAAGAACGCATGCTCATTTCGTTTAAAAAGCTACTTTATAACACGTGTTGATTTAATTACTTGGCAAAATGATCATATGCCCTCAAAAAGAAAAGCCGAATCAAGTCCTGAATCGATAAACAAAAATAGCAAATTGACTAAGACAGCGTACACAGTGACAACACAAAATAGATTTCAAATCTTAGAATCTACAAGTAACGAAGAAGCTACAGAAGAACAGAATGAGATCAAACCGCCAAAACCAGAACCCATATTTGTCACAGGAGTTATTGACATAACAAAGTTGAAAGACCTTCTAGATACAATTACACCTAGAGACAAGTTTACTATGACAACTTTGAGGTCAGGTCACATTGTTAAAATAATGCCGAGTGACGTAGATACTTATAAAAATATAAGAGCGAACTTTATAGCTAATGATGTTAGTCATTATACATATAAACTCAAAAGCGAGAGAGCCTACCGAGTAGTTTTACGTGGTTTACACTCATCAGAAGACACCGAACTCATAAAAAAAGAACTTTTTGCTCTAGGGCATGAAATTAGGCACATTACAAACATAAAACATAAAACTACTAAACAAGCTCTACCATTATTCTATGTGGATCTTGAGCCTAAGCACAATAATAAAGACATATTTAAAATCAACCGACTAAACTACGTAAAAATTACATTTGAGGCACCTTATAAGAAGATGGATATTTTACAGTGCAAAAGATGTCAGAGATTTGGACATGCCAAAAACCAATGCAATAGGCCATTTAGATGCGTAAAATGCGGAGAAGAACACCCTACAAATAGCTGTGTTAAAAGACCTGACACTGAAGCGACTTGTGCTAATTGCCAAGAAAAACATCCTGCGAGCTACAAAGGCTGTACTAAATACAAAGAATACAAAAATGTAATTATGAAAAATAAAACAAGGAAAACTAAAGAAAGCAATACTAATAATAATAATATGAATAATACAACAAAGAACCAATACATTAATAAACCAATGGAATCTCTGCCAACAAGTAACCCAATTCAAAACAGTATTTCATACAAAAACCCAAAAACAAATGTAACATACTCACAAGCCATAAATAACAAAACAACAGCTGGTATAAAAACAGACATCAAAGATCCGAATAATTTCGTCGAAGTACTTGACGTTATGTTCGACAAATTCCAAAACATAATGAACATTATGTTAGACAACATGATGGATCGTATGATCCAATTAGTCACCAGCCTTATAAAGCATTCGTCAATCTAAGGATAACGACTTGGAACGCTAATGGACTAACAGAACGCCGTCACGAGCTTGAACTCTTCTTAAAAATGGAAAGAATAGACGTAGCATTAATCTCAGAGACAAGATTTACCTCAAAATCCTATTTCAGCCTTAGAAACTACATAACTTATACAACGAACCATCCCTCTGGTAATTCGCATGGTGGTACTGCAATTATAATAAAGGAGAACATCAAACATTATCTGCTTGAAGAACATAAAACCGAAAAGATACAGGCAACCTCTGTTAGAATCCAGGGTCATATAATCGATGTAACACTATCCGCAATATACTGCCCACCAAGACATGTTATTACAAGAGACGATTTTAAAGCTTACTTCAACACTCTAGGTCACAGATATATTTGCGGTGGTGACTGGAACGCTAAACATTTGTTCTGGGGCTCTAGAATAACCTTACCACGAGGCCGACAACTCTATGTAGCCATGAAGGACCTTAACTTACATTGCGCTTCGCATGGTGCTCCGACATATTGGCCTACAGATCCAAAAAAGGTGCCAGATCTTCTGGACTTTTTCGTCACTAAAAATATCCCTCTTACACAGATAGATATTGAGGAATGTACTGACCTGTCATCAGACCATACACCGGTGATAGCCAACCTGCATTGTAAAGCTATTTTGAAGGAATCTCTACAAATGCTGTATAACAACAGGACAGACTGGAAGAGCTATAGAACAATAATATCGGAGTCCATATATTTGAAGTTGCCCCTAAATAGTCCAGACAGAGTCGAAATAGCTATCGAATCTTTTAACAAGCTCCTTCACCTAGCTGCCAAAGAATCCACACCCTTCCTGAAATCGAATACCACACATAATGCTAAATACTCCAAAGAGATAAAAGACAAAGTAAATGAAAGAAGACAGTTGCGAAAAATATGGCATTGCACAAACTATCCTCGTGATAAAAAAGCGTTCAATAGGGCCTCTGAGGAACTCAAAGGCATGATCCACCAGGTGAACAATGAACGACTCCAAAATCAGCTGACCAAACTAACCCCTTATAAAGACACAAATTATTCTTTGTGGAAGATAACAAAAACGTTCAAAAGACCGAAAATGCATATACCGCCCATTAAAACCACTAACAATAAGTGGGCAAGAACAGAACTTGAAAAGGCCCAGATATACGCGGAACATTTAAAAGCTACCTTTAAACCATTAGTAAGTAAAGATCCTCAACACGATAGAGAAGTCCTTGAATATCTAAACGCACCACTGCAAATGTGCTTACCATTAAAGAGCACTAGCCCCAAAGAAGTGTGGAAAGAAATCCAAAAGCTACAGAGTGGAAAGACACCAGGATATGACTTAATAGATGCACAATTACTCAAACAGTTGCCTAGGAAAGCTGTGATTCATATCACAGATATCTATAATGCCTGTATCAGATTAGGAATCTTTCCCGCACAATGGAAAATTGCTCAGGTTAGAATGATACCCAAACCAGGTAAACCACTGCATGAAGTAAGTTCCTATAGACCAATTAGCTTACTACCAGTACTAGGCAAACTCCTGGAAAAAATAGTACTAAATAGGATGCGCATATATCTGCCAAAAATCATTCCTCCTCACCAATTTGGATTTAGAGAACAGCATGGGACCATTGAGCAGATACATCGTATAACAGACACGATCAGCTACACTTTAGAAAGTAAAAAATACTGTTCAGCTATCTTTCTGGATATTAGCCAAGCATTCGATAGAGTATGGCATGAAGGACTACTCTACAAAATTAAACAGCTATTGCCCCACTCATTCTTCCCCATCCTTCAATCATACCTCGATAGAAGATGTTTCGAGGTGAAACTGAACCACGAAATTGCTCCCCTAAATGAAATACACTCAGGAGTCCCACAAGGAAGCATACTAGGGCCTGTATTGTACTTGATCTTTACTGCTGACCTGCCAACCCATCCTGATACTAAAACAGCCACCTACGCAGACGACACTGCTCTCTTGTCTGTGCACGACGATCCAGTCATAGCATCTTCTAATTTGCAAGACCATGTCCATGAGGTAGAGAAGTGGCTAGACAGATGGCGTATAAAGGCCAATCAAGGCAAATCAGCTCATGTGACCTTCACTCTTAGAAGACGCACCTGCCCACCAATAAAACTTCATAATGAAGATATTCCACAGGCTGAAGATGCTAAATATTTAGGTATGTACCTAGATCGAAGACTTACTTGGAGAAAGCACATCTGGACCAAACGTAAACAATTGGACACCAAACTAAGATCAATGTACTGGTTAATTGGTCGCAATTCAAGCCTGTCACATGATAGTAAGATTACCATCTACAAAACCATCCTCAAACCAATTTGGACTTACGGGATTCAGTTATGGGGCACTGCTAGTAATAGCAATATAGAGATTCTTGAAAGATTCCAGAACAAGACACTGAGAACTATGCTAGACATACCCTATTATGTGAGCAACAAATACATACAGGAGGATTTGAAAATCAACACAGTGAAGCAGGAAATCACTAAATATAGCGAAAACTACCAGAAGAGGATTAAAGGTCACGCCAATGCACTGGCATCGAAATTGTCAGGCCCAGGAAGTGTTACATACTCTCGACTGAAACGGCATAGTGTACCAACTTTAACAGTGAGATTTAACAACAGTGCATGAAAGGAACATCTAAGAAGTCCTTCTGCTTATGAAAACAACCCAAAATAACAATTAAACAACTGAGTGGCTTATTGTGTAATACACAGATCGCCATGTTACAGGAAGAAGAAAAAAAAAGAAAAAAAAAAAAAAAAAAAAATTACTTGGGATCTTTTTCTTTGTTTTATTGCTGAGACCACTTTTTAGGAGGATATTTGCAAAGAACTGTGCATCTAGTTTATATTATATTGATGTCTGCGAGACTTACACTCATCATAACACATTCAGTCGCCGCCATTACGTGTCGATAGATCGAATCGGCAGAAAACTTTGCTTCACTTTCAATGTTCCTAGCACTACGTCCACTTTTTTTTACGTCCGTGGCTTTTAAAAACTGTTTTTGACACCGATATAGTTGAACATAAAATGTTTTGTAAGTGCACTCGTGATAGCAAAAGTGCAATGCACGTGGTAACGCAGGTTTAAGATCCATTTCCTTTGTTAGGTAGGCACGACCCACGGGCCTTCTCTTGTAATAAGATGCCGAATATGGATTAGTAAACCTAAAAAGGACCTTAGGTAATAATAACTTCTATCGTATATTATAAAAATTCTTTACATTTATATTCTCTTCCCTCTTCAGAGATTGAAGAAGCATTAGGCTGAGATCTATAGAGCGAACTTTGACTAAGACAGAGTCATAAAAACAACTCAGCGAGGATCTGGAATTTTTAAATCGAACTTCGACTTAGTCATTTTTTACAAGAAAAACTTTGCTTAGTCTGTCAGTTTATTTTTCTTGTAAATAATGACTCGGACTGAGATCGTTTTTATGATACTGACTTAGTCGAAGTTCGCTGTATAGATCCCTTAGGCAAGCCGGCATGATTCTAGTGACCACCTATAATCCCACTGTAGATGGTCACCCCTTTTTTCAATGTGTTCTCGTTTCTAATAAACGGTGTCTTAAGACTTTAGTTGACAATTGATCAACTATGATAATTTCTACTAAGTTTTAGCCGCCTCATTGACCTAGTGGTAGCATATATGGGCTGTGGAGCGGGAGGTCGTCGGGATCGATTCCCATGTCGGGCAAAGCGAATTTTCTATTTTAATTTGCCTGGGACTGGATGCCCCAGAGGGCGTTGACGTCAGGCAGGCAGCCGGTCGTAAAAACTTTGTCAAATCCTTTCTGCAACATGCTTGAAAGGTGTGTTGCGCCGACCCCACATTATGGTGGGATGGGGGGCAGGTGGAAAGAAAGAATTTCTACTAAGATGGTAAGACAGAATTAAAAAATATTATGCTCATATCAAAGACTTGTATACTACTAGAAATTTTTAACTCAAATAAGTAGTAATAATATTTATGTTCTAAGTCATGTATATTTGACATTGCGCACATCTAGGATAATTTGGTGAACAAAAACGTTCTTTGTTACACAAAGTGTGTATCGTATAACGTATTATAGTTAAAAATTTCAATATGATTAAGTACAATGGTAGTGTAATACGCGCATTGTGCCATGTGTTCAGCCACTTTGTTTACATTGGCAGTCACGTTCCTTTTAAGATGCGATACACAGACACTATTTGTTATCCGGAACAACAAAAACAATCCTTTAATTTGAATTAGTAATCATTAAATACTTTGTTACTACAGAAATTGAACGCGTCAATGTAGGTAATACATAGGTAGGTCTATTTAATAAAAATTATATACAAGTTTACACCCATATTTTAAGATAGCACAAAGTAACCCATATAATATATCATGTAAGCTAGGTTTATATGTAAATAGTCTCTATTAATAATGTGCTATGATTTATGGGATAATAGATTATTGTACCTCATCTACCCAATAATAGATTGGTTAAGAAGTAAGGGTTTTCTCATTATAATAAAAATGCTTTTAACATTTAACAACCGATAATTTATATTATAACAATTTAATACTTTGCTGAATAGAACTCGTGTGAGAACCTTAGCAAAAGATCATTTTCAGGGAAAAATATATAAAATATGATATACAAACCAGAAACTGGATACATATTGCTTACAATGGGTTTTATACCACGCGTGTACGCAATGTTATTATACTCCAACTGATTGTTGTCAAAGTATTATATTGAATTGTATTTAAAGCTACCAGTATAAATGATAAACCTCTTAAATGTATTATTTTATGAATAATGACAATCTCTTATTATGGTTTGTGAACATTTGAGTTTACTATTTTCATCAATATATTTTGTTTATTAAACAGTTCATGTTTATTAGACAATTATTACAAGTAGTACATTTTAGAAAAATAGATATCTGGAAGCTTTGAATTTGAAATAATTATTTATGTATTTATTGTTATACTGCCTTCGTGGCGTGGTGGTATTTCGAGACGACTACGGTGCTGAGGTCTCCGGTTCGATCCCCGGGTCGGGCAAAGTGATATTGGATTTTTCCATATCAGCCCGGAGTCTGGAATTTGTGCCCGATATGGCAATAGGCTCGCCCCCTATCACATCTGGGACGGAACTAAGCTCGGCGAAATGTGGGTGTTCTAGTTCGCTAGTACGCCTCTGCCTACCCCTTCGGGGATACAGGCGTGAGCTTATGTTTATGTTTGTTATATTTTTTTTAACAGTCCATTACTTCGCCATTATGAACCGTTTGTTTGTGAGTTACATTCCATACATTGTTATGATGTTTAACAGTTCATCATGGGGAACAGTGCATTTTCTCCGAATGAGTCAGCAATCAGCAATTGACCAACAAATCTCGGTTCAACAACAAACAGTTCCATGGTTATTGTGTGCAAAAGAAATAATAACTTTTTCAGTTACATTTTTAACATGATTCAACTTTTGTTATTTTCCACTATAATAATAAATATCAAGTAGTAATTTTCAATTTAATTACATTGTCTATTAATTACTCGTACTTTAATTTACATTTTTCAAGCGACCTCATATCATTATGAAAGGGGCCGCGCCACGTTAGAAAATGCCAATACGAGTATTATTCGACAACTTTCACAAATACTCTATGTTGAAAAAATTAAGTAGATTCCACATCGATATATTATTTACCTAGATGCACAGTTGACGCTCGGAAAATGGGACAGCTAAGGAGTGCTTAAGCACTCCTTTTGCCTACAGTCGGACGTCGATAGAATTCTAAATTTCAAAATTCAAATTAAAGAACGCTTGAT
Source organism: Clanis bilineata (assembly GCA_036417725.1). Taxonomy (NCBI): domain Eukaryota; kingdom Metazoa; phylum Arthropoda; class Insecta; order Lepidoptera; family Sphingidae; genus Clanis; species Clanis bilineata. Next base: position 7,263,464 of record CM071146.1, on the reverse strand, counting down.
CAATTCGTTTAAAAACCTACTTTATAACACGTGCTTAGGGTTATATTTGTGTTGATTTAATTACAACTTGTGATCGTTTTCTTTGTTTTATTTCTAAGACCACTTTTTAGGAGGATATTTGCATAGAACTGAGCATCTAGGGTATAATATATTGATGAGTTTCCAGCTAAATGTCTCCTATAGTATAGAAAATAAAAAAAATCTAACTACAGTACTAATTTTATCAATGAAACGTACAGTAAGTGATTTGTTTCTTAGTTAGCTGACGCCATAGACCTATATATAAGCGACATGTGATGAATAGTGCAACACACCCATGCACCTGGCAGAATCCCCAGCTTTATCTCCACAGCACGTGCTCTCAATGTCAATACAGGTGGTGTTTGGTGTCGTCACGGGAAATGCTGACTAGTGTCATTAGTATAGACTAAGGACTTTATTAACTTTGGACTTATGATTTACTAGCTGTTGCCCGCGACTTCGTTCACGTGGAAATATACATATTAATAAATCGATAACACAGGAACCGTACGTTTTTCAGAGTTACAAAGTAGCCTATGTGCTATTTCACACAAAAATTTATATCTGCGTTTTTTTATTGGTTCAGGGTGTCATTGTGTAACAAACATCCCTCCAAACTGTTGCATTTAATATTAGTAATTTAGTACACATATTGAATTGCTTCAGTTCATGACTTGTCAACAGAGACTTAAGTAAGAGTTAGTTTTGCCTTTTAAAATTTCTCTAAAACAATGGTTTTCATTTTTTTTAGTTCATTCTATTTTCCGCAAGAGGTGCTGTTAGTCAAATGTATGGAGAAAACGAAAAATACAGTATTTGCAAACTGTGAGAACTGAACTAATCCAACTTTGTTTATTTATTAAAAATATTGCAGTGAAGTGTTTGTCTAATTTAAAATTTAATGGTATATTTATATGGTATAATTATATTTTTACCATCTACGATCAATCATCATTAATATTCTCTTAATAATATGCATAAATGTTTTAATTTGGTATCAACTTGGTTACGCTAGTTAACTTCAAGTATTCAGTTGATGGATACAAACATGATTGAAGTACCAAAAACCTGGTAAGTAACTTGATATTTTAGAACAAGGTGAACGAGCGATGGCGCGGTATTTTTTTTAATAAACAGTTACATAATATGTAAAGTGGCTTACACTTGAAAGTACATTTTGTAGATAAGTAGGTATAATTAATCACATTATTTAAACGAGGATTTTTATTTAATTCGATTTGATCAATGACTTAGTTTAAAGGTTGTCTTGAACATTATTTTAGAGTTAAGAAATTTCTGTGTAGAGTTTTCACTGAAGACAACACATCGTATTTTCACTTATATATGTCGGTAACTTTCGTTCTTCTACGGATCTTCTCATTCCTGATTTGATCACGTAGAGAAACACAGAGCATAGCCTTTTCCATAGCGCGCTGCGTGACTGTGAGCTTTCTTACGCGGCCCATAGTCAGAGGTCACGTTACAGTGCCGTAAGTCACCACTAACACGCAACTATCAAAGACTTTTGATTTTAAGCATTGAGGTATTTTGGACGAGAATACCTTGCATAGTTTTCCGAACGCTGCCCAGCCAAGCTGGATTCGACGATTTACATCTCTCTCAAAGTTAGACCTGCCTAGTTGGACCACTTGTCCTAAATAGATATATTCGTCTACAACTTCGAGAGTTGAGTTTCGTATACTAATTGGGGTGGGAACATTCGACATGAACTTCGTCTTGTCCATGTTCATTCTGAGGCCCACAAGTTAGGAAACTAGGTTGAGGTCTTCGAGCATAGTGCTAAGGTCTTCAAGCGATTCTGCCAAAACAACAATATCGTCGGCAAATCGAAGGTGAGTGATGTACTCGCCATTAATGTTGATGCCTAATCTTTCCCATTCCAAGAGTTTGAAGGCATCTTCCAATGCAGTAGTGAACAGCTTCGGAGAAATTACGTCTCCCTGTCTCACACCTCTCTGAAATGGAATAGCCTTCGTGCTCTCTTCTTGTACTAGAACCGTCATGGTGAGAATTAACAAAAATATAATCACTTTTCAAAACTTTCAAATCTTTTTTCTTTATATTATTAGTATAGATGATTGAGATTATACCGTTTCTAAAGAACTCCTAAAAACTACGCACTGACTAGATAAATCTAGCACTCGTAGGTACTTTGTCTCACGTACAAGAGAGTCTATATCAAATTGCATTACCAATACAGCATTTGATGCAAAACAATTAATATGATCACGTTTGCTAAATTTATGCTTCTTCGTTACTACTGAGTACTTTGCTAAGTGTAAACATCACTCTAAAATGATAAGATTTTATCATTTAGTTTGTATCTTTTAACATTCGTTTTAAATTATTCAGTATTTTGCTATGTGTTAATAATTGTGACTGTCTCGGTGGCGTAGTGGTATTGCGTGCGCGGTACGACTATCGTTCTGAGGTGTCGGGTTCGATTCCCGGGTCGGGATATTGTATTTTTCCATAACAGCCCGGAGTCTGGAATTTGTACCCGATACGACGATAGGCTCGCCCCCTATTACATCTGGGACGGAACTAAGCTCAGCGAAATGTGGGTTTACTAGTTGGCTAGTGCGCATCTGCCTACCCCTTCGGGGATACAGGCGTGAGCTTATGTTAAATATGAATAACAATAACACCCTAAACGTCATCAAATTAAATTTTCAAATTTATAATGGGTCCAAAGTTATCGCATTTCGTATTAATTAATATTTAGATATGAATTTCACCGTATCTTTTAATACGTGTAAGAAAATCACAGACAAAAATATTATAAATAAAATAAATACGTACGAACTTTTAATAACCAGCTTTTAAAACAAGAAAAAAATCCTATTTAGACAATTGGTTTTGGTAGAATTCATTTTTTTTTTCTTTTCTTATGTACCGTACTTCACCGTCTCCAACTTAATAATATACAAGGAAATATCAAGAAAATAAATCATTTTAATTTTATGGCAAGATGTTTCTTATCACAATAAGTAAAATAACTTCCTTAAAAGTTATATTCTTCTGTTATGTTTCATTGAGTAAAACTTTGTTTTTTTTTTAATATACTAAGAGCGATTTGGGGAAGCGTTTAAGTAGGAAGGCGGACCCTGGCAGAAGGCCGGGATAACGCCAGGCAGAAAGAAGATACTTACTAAGAGCGATTTGCAGCGCTATTATTAATCTAGAGTAATCCTTATCTCGATTTATCATACAGCTCACTCCTATCTTTAAACCAAGATTAGGGATAAATATAGATTTATCGCAAAGCTGCAAGTGGCTCTTATAGCCAATTCATGGGAACTGACTTGTGCAAGCGACTAAATTAACCGAGAAGGTCAATATTTGTTAAAGAATTGAAAATATTTTTAGTCTATGAACTATAAACTTAGGGCACCTAATACAATAACACAAAACTAATACTGTTTGTAAATATAGAGATTCAATCGGAACAAGACGTTCGGTCTCACGGTACATTGATTAGACACCTGGGGGGTTACCATCACCTCTTATAGCAATATTATTACAATCTTGCTTGTTCCGATTGCCGTTAAAAAAAACATAGTAATATTATAATAATACTGCTATAAGAGTTGGTGGTAGCCCCCCTGTACCCTAGACCGCAATGGTGCTCAGATTTATCAAATAATAAGACTGACCCCTGAATATTCAAACACGTAGATAGTCACGGGCGGCTCGGCCTCCGGTGCCCCATACGCTTATGTAACATATATATGTGCCCCATATGACGGGTTAAGGCCGCCTTATGTCATTTATCTGTCAAAATTGTATGGAGAAAAACAATTTAACAGGCCATTAACGTTGAGCAGCGTTCCAGTTTTCTGGCGTTAGTTGGGGTAACTTATGTAATGTTAGTTGACCCAGCGAACTTTGTTCCGCTAAACAGTCAATGAATATCGTTTTAACTTTTAGCTAAACTTATTAGAATTTAATAACGTAAATCATCGAAGGATGCTTGTAGAATATTGAAAACGTGTTAACTCCTACAACTTTCTAGGAAATTAGGAGTGGTTCTCCTTTTTTACACGCTCGATAGTAGCTTGATCTGTAACGTATCTACATATGTAACTTAATCTTCCAAACATCAGTAGCCCGAGCACGAAAAACTAATGTAAATGTAAATGTATTCGCGTTCGCTGCGCACTGATGACGTTTGGTTAATATTTCATACAAATTTCATAGACGCGCATCGAGCTGAAATACATTTACGGTTGTCAGAAATTTTCCTGCTCAGGCCGCTGATGAACTTAAAAATTGATACATGTATCAAGAACCGATATAAACACAATAATTTAATCCTAGTAACACTAGCATTAAGCAATGATGTGATGCTAGGATAGTGGATTAGGGATTATTTTTGGATATTATTGGATAGCTCATGACACTAAAGCACCCGATAGACTGCGTGTCATCAGTGCAAACGTTTTTAAGATCCCATGGTGAATAATCCGCTTTGGTGACTCATACCCTTGAGTCGCATTTGGGACCGCGTTAGTGCACACATGTAGTGTAGTTATACCTACATCTGTATACAATTTAAGTAATTAAATTGAAATCAGTGTGAAATACATTTGATGTCATTATTTTGAAATAAGAAAGAAAGAAAAAAGAAATAAAGCTTTATAGAATATGCCGAGTGACATGCTACTAGAAATTATAAGGGATGTTTTATAATAGAGGCCGGCGAGCATGCAGATGGGTCAACTAATGGTAAGTGATCCATACCACACGAATCATGGGTGTGTAACTAATCTCTAAGGAAGCCAATAGGAATTGGAAAGGAGAGGGTGGATTTGGGCCACGGGAAATCTTATATGTAGAGATATGACGAAATGGAACAGCCAACTACAACGTTACCTCAGTTTTCTGTAAGAGTGTTATTGTCTACTACGGTAGAACTTAATTTGGTACTGGATGTCATAGAGGGCGAGCCTATTTCCTTATCAAGAATATATTCTAGACTCCGGGCTGATACTAAGACGTGGAAACACCCAATATCAATTTACCCGACCCGTGGATCGAGTCCGAGATCTTGAGATTGTAGTCCTCACAATACAACTACGCTACCGAAGCAGTGTCAATTGTTACAGTTGTATTTATTTGGTAATATGACTCGGCGTTGCGTAAAGTACCATCCTTTTACAGTGTTTTGATGTAATAATTTTACATAATAAGGACCGTCGAACTCAAATCGCTTTGACATTGCACAGACGTCCTTTAGTCGCATGTGGGCGTTCAGGTTGAAGCCTAAATTATTCTTGATGTGCATCGTTTCCAACTAGAAACACAGACTACTTTGTTTCTTAGATTATTGCAATTGGAGAGTAAATGAGTAAAGCACTTCGGGCACAAAATGATATCAGCTAGTTAAAGCGAACTTGTCGGCCGTATCATTGGACAGGACATCCCAATAGATGCGTCATAAAGTTATTTATTTAAGTTTAGTACCATCCCACGTGTGCTGGGCTATAATATGGTTTTATTGTGACCTATTCATTGTTCTCGACCAGTATTTTGTTTCATATTCGTCCTTGTCATAATAGACTCGCAACCTACACTATGGCTAATAGCGTTACCGAAATAATTTTAGGATTAGTTTACAAAGGTAGAGCAAATGATAAACCAGATCTTAAGTGGCTCTTGTCACCTCGACAAAGCTAAAAGTGAAAGGATAGGACTGGGAATGGGAAAGTAGTTTTGGAAGCTCTGGAAATCTTTACTATTTTAAACGCAGCAGTAAGCAACTTTACACCGATTTTTTTGTACGGCAAGCATGGGTTTTTGCACGTTTCTTATTATATTCCGATTTCTAATTAAATGGAGTAAACTGATATTTCGAATGTTGCCTCTTTTTCATTAAATAGTGCTGCTGTAAAAAGATCAAGATTATTCAAAAACATTTCTTTCTCTTAATTTCTAAAGTTCAATTCAAAATCTTAATTCCTGCCTGTGTACTTATCACAATGTCTACTAAATTATAGTCATAGTAAACCAAACTTACAAAAGCTATGAATGTGCGGAATGTTTGAATGATAAAAATTGAACTAGATTCATGTTTTGGAAGTTGGCGACGTTATTTTGTAAAGTAACATTACGTTCTGTCAGTTTACTACGCCTAATGAAGAATAAACCCCAGCGCCTCTAGCGCTTACGTGGGTAATGAATGTTTATCATACAAATAATTAACGTAGTCACTGCCTAGAAATGTAATAACTCATAGTTGAGCTACTGCGAATTGTAAAATCGGTCTATATGTAAAATTGATTTCGCGTGGCACAACCACTTATGAAGTTAATGCGATTAGGTTATATATGATACAAGTCACAATAAAATTGTTGGTCATGGCAAATAATTAAAATCATGTAAATAAACAAATTGAAAATATAATTAATGACCAGTTTCCATTATCATAATGTTATTTGTTAATGTTATGTCGTTTTCTTTTTGATCACACAATCCTAACTAATTATACTCATATTTTACATGCTTAGTACTTAATATGTAGGTACCAACCAACAATTAAAGTAACCTCTAAGTAATGAAAGTCAAATAGGGTGTTTGAGCAATTAATATTATTGAACAACTAACTTTACCTACAAAAAACACATTGAGAAGACAAAAATTTAAAACGTAAATGTTTATGAACCTTATACCTCTATACGTATCATGCATCTATACAAAATATCATCGATCTATACTATACCCATCAATCTGAAAATTGTTTTTTAGTCATCTAAATGTTATAAAATGAATTTTCTAGTACACTGATTTTATAATAAGAATCGTAAACTTGGCTATTTCGTACTTCAATAAGAACTGACTGATATATTAATATTAATAGAGAAGGATAGTGTATCATAGTGTGTGTTCCTACCTGAGTTATCCCCCAGAGAGGGTTGACGTCAGGCAGGCATCTGGTCGTAAAAACTAAGTAGTACCCTTTCTGCAAAATGCTTGAAATTAGTGTGTTGCGCCGACCCCACATTGATGTAGGATAAGGGCAGGCAAATATATTTTACCGGAAAGGCTAAGGAACCTCGCAGAGCTGATGTCGCCGACGTTCAGTTTTAGTCTAGCGCCGCCACTGCAATGTGTACCTACTTGAGGCGTTTAATGATTTTCAGCGTTTATGAAGAGATGTATCAATAAATCTATTTTGATTCCCGTGTCGACCATAAAACATGTCAACCTTTTTTCCATAATCTTATCAAATGCCGCTTTATAGCAATTTCATAGAAACTCATATAGGTCGCGCGGCACTTCTTTTTGTGTCGTCATCGATGTCATCATACTTTCCTTTGAAATATGTTCGACAGCGTCTGTGGCGCAAGTGTGAGTAGCCGGTAGTAAAACGAGAGGACCTGGGTTCGATTCCCAAGGCAAATAATTGTGTGGATCCACAGATACTCGGGTCTGTGTGTTGAGTGACTGTAAATTCTTCGTAGTTCCCGACACCCACGGTACAAGTTGAACTTTTTGAGGAGACAGGACTATGTATGTGACTGTTTGGTATTACATGCAATCATTTATGATATAATAATTTATGCATAAATCTCTATTTATCCCAAATCTTGATTTTTTTTTATTCGAGCACGGCAAAGTGACCACACAACACCTGATGGTAAGCGATGTGCGGTCCAAAAATACCAGCCACCACCCATAGACCTTGTGTCCATAGATAGGAGTGAGCTGTAGGATAAATTGAGATAAGGTGTAACTCTAGATTAGTAATAGTGCTGCAAGCTTTAGAGGTAAAATATAGTTTCCTTAAAATAGTTCAGTTCGTTATCTTTTTTACCGTTGAATGAATGATAATACAAAATTCAACTGTAGAATTGATAAGTCATGTCACATGGCTCATAAACGGATTAAGGTTGATGCAAATCTCGATCACAATACAACTTTTCCTTTTTTATCTTCTAAGAAACCTTTAACAATGAATGAATTCGCAATATTTATCAGTACTATGAATGAAGTTCATGATTCATTTGCATTCTACTTTTCCTTAATACAAAACTTGGTCTCGGAAATTATATCTTGAAATACCAGTGATATTAACGTAACGTTATCATTCTTCAAAGAGATAAAGAACATTGTCGGTAAATATGGAAACACAAGAATGTTGAACCATTCCATGTATTGATAACAATCACAGAAGACCGATTCTCAATAAATATTTTTTTAAGATAAAGTTCCGTTCTTCGATATGATATAAGTAATGACTATGTAATACAGGGAGGTAAAGTTTGTCGCCGCCTTGGTCTTGTGGTGAAATTATGGGCTGTGGACTGCTCCCAGTCGCCGGTCACTATTGGGTTCGAATCCCGAGGTCGAGCGTAGGTACTTTCTTACACGACTTGCCCGAAACTGGATCCTCTAGAAGGGCTTGACGTCAGGCAGGCAACCGGTCAAAGGAATCCTAACCCAGCCTAACCTTACTAAGAAATTATAAAGTAACAAATGTCTCTTTAAAATATTAGTATAGATTGGTTTTTATTTAATTGAATTTGAAATTGAAATATATATTTAAACTAGTTTTACCCGCAACTACGCACGCGTGAAAGTGCCTCGTCGTAAGGGTCTTAGGGGATAAATTTCCATTTTTCTTAGTGCTCGACTACGTCATAAACGGAAACCGTGTGTAAAATTTCGCGTTCTTAGATCCAATAGTTTCGGCTGTACGTTGATACGTCCATCACTTAGTTTCAGTGGAGGAACTATAGGGTGGCAGGGCTGGCAAAATGCCACGGGCCCTTGGCCCGCGGGGACTCATAGCCCGAAGTGCCGCGAGCTTGTGTTATGTTTTTAACTACTTCAGGTGATTTATTAAAATTCAATTACAACGTGACGATTTTTATGGGGCCCCATGTAATGAATTTGCCACGGGCCTCAGATGGTATAGTTACGCCACTGCTTAGTTTATCCTTTTATCTATACAGATATCAATATAAACAAATAATTTATATTTAAAGTCATCCATGCTTTCGGCCCGGGATCTAGACTCCATCACACCATGACTGTTTCATTATTATTTATGGATAGAGATCATATGAGATCCCGCGATCGGCGACATCACAGGATAATTCAGACGAGTTAACGTTGCACATGTCCTAGATATATTATAATTACACATTTAACTAAAAGTGTTGAACGTAGTGTGAGTAAAATTATTACATACTTATGACAAAATATTTATAATATGATGTCTTCTAAATTAGGGATTTTTCCCACGATAACAAAAACAAAGAAGGATACATATTGCCCCCAGTGGCGTGAACTTCATACAGACGAAGAGACATTATTCACCCTGACAATTAGCTAAAATTACATAATGTAAGAAAAAAATTGACACCAAAAAGAGTTTTTCAAATAGCGCTGGGTGTATTATTTGAAATCGATGGCGATGTGAGAATGATCATAATGGTTAAAGTAAAGCAAGAATAAATTGATTTATTCATTGATTCATTCCACATTCTTAGAGGAATTTGCAGATTATCAAATCTAGAAATTATAAACACTAACCCAAGGACGTAAAAAAGATCGATGGAGCGCTAGGAACATTGAAAGTGAAGCAGGGTTTTCGGCCTATTCGGTCAGTCGCCGGACGCCGCCAATACCTGTCGATAGATCGAATGAGCCGAAAACTCTGCTTCACTTTGAATGTTCGTAACACTCCGTCCACCTTTTTTTACGTCCGTGGCTTAGTGTTTATAATTTCTAGATTTGATAAACTGCAAATACCTCTAAGAATGAGGAATGGTGAATCACCGCCATTCATGAGCGATGATTTCATTAACTACCACGTAAGTTGATATAACGACGATGCGGTCTCGAGCTCACTCATTCAGTAAAATTGTTATGTCATACAATGAGTAAAGTTTATGACATTACCAATATACTTTGTTACAATTACGTACAATTAGTTGATGACGTGGAGCCAACATAATCAAATCTGTCATACAATTTTATTATTACACGTTTTTATCAATATTATCAGAGTTATCGATAGAGTCATTTTAAACAATCGCGGCCTTGGTCTGGCAGCGTGTGTGGGCTGTGAACCGAGAAGTCCTGGGTTCGATTCCTAAGTCAGGCGAATATTTTTCTAACAGGATTTGCCCGGAACTGGATGCCTTAGATGGGGGTTGATGTCAGGAAGGCTGTACGACTGTAAAAAACTAAGCCGAATCCTTTATGCAACATGCTTGAAAAAATGCGTTGCGTGGATTCCATATCCAAGTATTTTATTTCATGCCGGTAATACATGATTGTCCAACAGTCCAACATTCCAACGCGAATCCACCCTGTCCCAACTCATATTTGATCAAAACAAACTCTCTATTCGTAGAGAATTTGACGAACAGCTAGCTGCGGGCTTAGTAGCTCTAGACAAGTGACTTATGCGCTAAAAGAATAAATGTATGAGAATGACATACGCTATATGCGGCGTACTCTTATGTCATTACCATACATTTATTATTCTATTCGACTAGCGCATAAGCCACTTGTCTAAACCTACTGGACTACTAGACGATTTTGTGGTGCAGGTATGATGCTTAATCTATTATCATTTACTATTGTATAGTGCAGCTGCAGACACATTTTATTTTCTACGGACGTTTTATCCCGACGTTTACTATTTTCGTCCTAGACACATTTATCAGACGTAAGCTGCGGACGTAAGTGACAAAACTATCATCACTGCCAACATAAATCTGCAATACCAAAATAAAAATACGAAGCACTAAAATAACAGAGTCTAAGGTTTTATTTGTTGTGCTTCTTTAGTTTAAAACTAATTTATTAGGGTAACTTTTGATATTCGATTAGATTTTGACTATGATTCGGTTCCATTTACGGCCGAATGTTCATACACTTAAGGTCGCCTTATGTCGTTTAAGGCCGCCTTATCTGTCAAAATCGTATGGCGAAAAATAATGTAAGAAGCCGTCAAAGTTAAATAGCGTTTGACCATTCGGGCGTTAGTGACCTAAAATTCCACCGAAATAAGATAAGTACACTAATGTCGCGTTAAAAAATAACACATAAACATAAGCTCACGCCTGTATCCTCGAAGGGGTAGGCAGAGGTGCACTAGTCAACAAGAACACCCACATTTCACAGAGCTTAGTTTCGTCCCAGATGTGATAGGGGGCGAGCCTATCGCCATATCGGGCACAAATTCAAGACTCCGGGCTGATATGGAAAAATCCAATATCACTTTGCCCGAACCAGGGATCGAACCCGATACCTCAGGATGGTAGTCGTACCGAAATACCACGCCACTGAGGCAGTCCGAGTTAAAATTAATCATAGTCGAAATCAAATCGAGCTACAAAAGTCAGGGGGTTGCTGTTGTATTCGATTTGATCGTACATTTAATAGTATTGAAAATGATTGAGACAATAAAACGGAAGTGCTATGAACTAGTTGGCAAATTATAATATAAAGTGTATTGAATGTACGCAACACTCCGATCTATTTCTAGAGTAGCAGTGAACCGCTTTTAAATTGACACGCATTGTCGTGGGAAAATCTATACGTGTACGGTGTAACACATTGTGTAACATTATTTTAGTTTTTTAAATATACTGAGTTTTTATAATATCAAAGTTTTTATATTACAACTAAATTATATAATCACAAGGTACTTTGTATTTATAATTTGGTTGTGATATTGAAACAAAACAATTTATATATTTAGGTATCTATTTTAAATTGTTCTTTATAAAATAATTCGCGATTACTGCCCATAAAAAATGAACCAGGCTTCTTATTGCATTGAAAGACGAGACGAAGCCGCTTGCCTGATTGCAAGTGATACGACTAGCCTTGAATAGAAGCAACACTACCAGCACTTTGAATAACAAAGCATTGAGTGGCACTGCACTGCACTTACAGTGGCTACAAATTACAAACTTCTTCAAGTCGAAAAAGAACATCGCTCGCACAATGCTTGACAGTAGAAATAGACATTCCAGGGGTATCTACCCTGATGAACTTTAGTGGCGTGCAGTCCATATAAACAAAGTTACACTGTCTACTCTGACAATTAGCTAATTAGTAATTGCATAGGTAATTAAACTAAAAACCAACACCTAAAACAGATTTTCGAAATAGCAGTGCTCGGTTTATATTTTGAATCAACACGGGATGATCATGATGGTTATAGTGGAACTAGTATTGAGGAAAATTATTATGCATGATTTTTGTCTACCCTAATTATAATGCCTGTGCACGTCACTGACGAACTTGCATGTGAGAGTCCTGTCGCCATATTTACGCGCGTTGTTATTCCCGCAAATACTTTTTTCAACGTTGGAGCCGCCTATAAACTTTTTATATTTGCCAATAATGACAAGTTTAAAAATTTAACTGACCGACATCCAATTTACTGATCGTGATCAAATTTATATGGGACCAGAGAACACAAAAATAATTTTGAAAATCGGTCCACATTTGGCGGAGATAATCAGCAACATATGTACATAGAAAAAAATACAGACGAATTGGGGACCTCCTCCTTTTGTCGAAGTCGGTCGAAAATAAAAAAAAGGAAGCAATTCTGCGTATAAATAAGCTAAGACATACTTTATTAAAACTCCAACAATCATCAAGCCTCCTACGTGCAGTTTCGGAAAATGTGATCTAATATGGAAATAACCTGTGACTCGCCGCGTTGTAACATCTTTTACCTGTTAAGTTCGTGACAATTCTGGTGTTATTCTTAGTAAGTGAGTCACGAACGCAGCCAGCTTACATCGAAATGTGGACACATCATGTGCATTATGTTTTTGAAATAACGGAAATCTTTAATAAAATCTCGTAACCTTACACTGTTTATCTATTATGATTCATGATGTTAGTCAACTTAACTCCCACCTGTCCTGCCATAAAGTTGTTTTGTTAATTAGTAACGTTAATAAATGAACGTGATGTTATGGAGCATTTCGGTTCGATCTCTAGCTTGCATGATTATTATAGACCCTGCCGGGTTACCACCACCTCTTATAGCAGTATTATTATAATCGTTTTTCGTTTGTTTTGTATGGGAATCTGTATAAGTCAGATTCACAGTCAGGTCCACAGTCCGTAATATATGCTACCACTACAAAAAGAAGGCGACTAAACTCGTCATCACTCTAATGTCAGTACTCTTTATTTTTAAAGTTTTTTTTACATTTTTAAATATATGCTATAAAAATAAAAATACAATTAAAAATATTCCCCTCCTATGGAGAGGCTTGGGACCCAAGCCATCGGCGGTTAGGACCCCAGAGTGAGGAACCTCCTCACAATTCGTGCCGTATCTAGTAACACTGCCTGCTGCATTTGGCTTTTGACCCAGACACCAACCGAGAGCCTCTTGAGGTGTTGGTCGAGGCTCATTGGTATCAAACCATGGGCAGAAATGATTATCGGAACAATGATAGTTGAATCCACATCCCACATGCCAGTAACCTCATGTGCCAGGTCTAAATATTTCGATATTTTGTCTTTTTCAGCTTTCACAAGGTTCTCATCATGCGGAATCGTCATCACTCTAATTATTATTAGCATTATTTAGTACTAGTATTGAAAAATAATGTTTAGTAAGTATAACAGGACGACCTGGAAGTTTTTGGGGGAGGCCTATATCCAGTAGTGTAGGCACATCCTATAGCTGATGATGATAATACAAGTATAATTTTTAGGGTTCCGTTCCTCAAAAGGAAAAACGGAACCCTTATAGGATCACTTTGTTGTCCGTCTGTCTGTCTGTCACAACCCTTTTTCTTAGGAACGCGTGGAAGTATCAAGCTGAAATTCATATCAAATACTCAGGTCTACTGTCCCTTGGAGCTGAGCAAATTTCTAAGCCAACGCAATCAAAAGATGTAGCCGTTTATGCCGTAAATTTTCGACACTCGTTCGGGAATCAAAATCTACAGGGTATTTCCCGTGAACTCAAAATTTTAAAATTTGATATGAAGCAACGTCTTATAGCACAGATAAAGGAAAAAATGCGAAATTCATTATATACCTACATATTTGTACGGAACCCTCGGTGCGCAAGTCTGACTCGCGCTTGACCGGTTTTCATAAGTAAGTAATATTTTTCTCACCATGACAGTGATATCAATATAAACTTATATATCTGAGTATTAAACGGTCATTATCCTTTTATGAACCGGTTTAACTTTAAACAATACTTGTCTATGTATTTAGCTAATTATAGTAATTACCTACCTACTATGTTTTATTACCAATTCTAATGAGTTACGCAGAATTGTTATATACATAATCCTTGTTAAACAGATTATGATAATTCGTAGAAAACATTAATAAATTATGTGCTTAAGCAATTTTGAATACAATTTTTTATATTGTTTCTTATATCCTATTATAATATAGTATAAACTAATCTGACAACGCTTTTTTATATTTGAAATGAAAAAGGATAGTGACCTTATATTCTTTAATAACAACTTAAGTAGATTTTAAACATAACAACAATGAATACTGAAAATATATGAATATACATAATTTCTAAGATGTGTGGGGATAATAATAAATAACAATAATGCTCGAAAGAGGAAGTCTTGATCACTTTGACATAGACTGACATACTACTTGCTTGATTTGGAGAAAATAAACAAGTAATAAAAAGTAGTGATCTTGCAACTGGATCTCGGCCTATTAGTAGAGTTTGGTGTCAGTAAGACAGAAAAATAAATTTAATAATAATACAAAACACCTTACCCTGAGGTGATTTAAAAAAATTAAGGAAAACCTTAGTTTTTTGCGTGTTATATTTGTATGATACCTAAGTTGGAGCTAAGCAAGAGTAAGGTTTAACATTGTGCTCTCTATAAACACTATATAATCCATAGAATACCTAACTATTCTATCTATCTAATAATGCTTTGTTTTCGAGATTCAGTCAAAATACATGTAAATAAATATAAACAGTTATATCATGGGATCTGAGCACGAACTATCGCATTCCACGGAAGCAGTTACAGGGTGCGATAAAAATAGATTATGGAAAGTATTTCTACATTGGTATTTGGGGCGCATAAAAACGCCGATTGTCTCGTTAGAAGGAAATTCCAGTGGACAATAATAGCGATAAAAGATTCTTTTAAACGTCAAGATAAAATAGCCCACTGACAATCTAATATATCTTACATATTATTATGGTCATGCCTGTATCCCTCAAGAACTAGAGGACTAGGGAATCCGTTTCATCTTATTCCCAATATTTTGTCATCATATAGGACACTTATCCAGTTAGGATAACACAGACTCATAGACTCTTCGAGGGCAGAGGCCAACTAGAGACCTAGAACACCTACATTTCAACGCTTTTTCGTCCCACATTTATTGTACTACCATTTTTCAACTCAAGTAGACATTTTTTATTTATTTATTTATTAAACTTTTTACACAAATTATGTAAAGGCGGATTTAATGCCAATTTTTTAAACATTTTTCGTGTTACTTAGATTATTAGATATTTTTCTACAATTTGTAGACAAACATTTATATTTTAGGTTATATTTAAATTATGAAATGAAGAAATCCACCATTCTGACAGGACACTCAATAAGAAAATAACATCCAATAATTACATTACAAAGGATTTTATATTTACTTCATTATTTGGCTTTGGGCTGTAAACCTAGATTCGATTTCCAGGTCTGGTGTGGGGATTTTCTAACACTATTTTCCCGGGATTGGATCTGGATCCAGTCCGGACCCCCATCTGGATGGAGGTTAAGGAGGTTAAGCAGGTTAAAGTCAGACATGCAGCCGGTCGTTAAAACTAAACCAAATCATTTCTGCAACATGGTTGAAAAAACATGGGTTGCGCCGACCCTACATTAAAATAAAGAAATTACCCCATATTAAAATAAGGGATAAAGCCAAGAAAGGAAGAAAGATTTATTTCACTATTATAACTTTGTAAACAAAGAAAAGTAAGCTCATCATGTAACAGTTTTTGATGCCCACAACACAGGATATCTAATATCTAGTGTGGGACTATGAGTTATGGTTGTACGTGACTGTTTGGTGTGTTTATTTATTGTGTGACGTGACGTGTGACTTGTGAGGTGTTGTAGGACATGTATCATTCCAGGAAAGCGCATAGAATATCATTAATTTGCGGGGGCTGCAGACTTAGCGGAATAATAGCTTAGCAACATTATTCGTGGCTCTGGTGGAAGCGCCATTTGTTCTTAGAAATCTTTTTGTGATCTTTCACAACTGCTAAATGAAGATAGCTTAGCCCAGGCGCTATACTACAGCGTCCGTTTATACTTCATTTCTCATCGCGAACTGAAAATATAAACTACCAGTCGTTACCTAGTTAAGTTTTACTCAATTATATCTTATTTGGTTTGCGATGTGAACTTAATAATACTGTCAGATAAATTATGAATATAATTAACTCGTAGAACGTAAAAAATATACAAATCAAAATACTTTGCGTGGACTTGAAACGATTTTTTTCTCTCACAATAAAATAATGTGTTTTTCATTTAATTCTCTAATTTTTATTATTTTTTATTTCTCACGCAATAAACCTTTTTCAGAATTTTGCCGCACGCACTGATATACTCGCCAAGCTATAGCTTAGAATGATGTGTTATCTTCAACCATTAGGTATAAACAAAAATATTTAATATTACTAACTATAGAATGTTCTGTGAATGGTTAAGAATCACGTAAGATAAGTTTATTCTCTCAATATTATTACCCTGGCCGACCTGGCGCGCGTATATTTCAAATAAACTGAGCGACTTATGACCACGAGGTTATAACTTTTGGATCACACGTTTTGTGCTGTCTATATACTGTATACTGTTGAATGTCATTGGTATACATCAACATACATCAAACATTATACAATATAGTTATTTTCAATAAGGAGTCCACGATACGTTGATACTTGGTGTAAATACCTTACTGGGGTTGTTTGCGTTGTAGAGGTATACTGTACAACCAGAGATAATAATATAATAATATTGAATACCGTTGGACAGTATTAAAATGATACTTATATGGAAAAAGCACCCACGCATTTGTTGGGTCTTGAAATACAGTTGGTTACTGGTACGATACATTGGATATGCGAACACTTACATCGAGGAAGAGATCACCTAGTTAGAGAGCAATTACATGATTTACCGCCGAATGTTCATACACTTAAGGTCGCCTTATGTCGTTTAAGGCCGCCTTATCTGTCACAATTTTATGACGAAAATCAATGTAAGAAGCCGTTAAAGTTGAGTGGCGTTTGACCATTCGGGCGTAACACAATAGAATTCCTTTTCGTCATAGTATTACTTAACACTTAACAATCAACATCATCACCAGCCACAGGACGTCCACTGCTGGACATAGGCCAATAACAATACATATTACTAAATGTTGGACGCGGTTTCGTGCGCGTGGAAATATCCCACGGATCGTATATTTTTTCGGAATAAAAAGTAGCCCATGTGTTATTGTGGTGTATAATCTACATATATAAGTGTAAAGTTTCATCAAAATCCATTTAGTAGTTTTAACGAGAAAGAATAACATACGTACATACAAACTTTCGATTTGTAATAGTAATTACATTACACTGAGACTAGATCCGCAGCAGGCAGGCAGTCGTAAAAACCGATGCTTACAGCAACTTCAAAAAGTGTGGTGCGCTGACCCTACATTCAAAGTGGGATAAGGGCAGGTTGAAGGAAAAAAGTTATGCCGTGGTGAACGGCTTATTACACTACAATGAACCTTATAATATCCGTAAAGCCAGATCGGTTCTGTATATGTAATTTCCGCCCTTCAAATATTTTTAAGGGAAAGTATTTCTGCGTATCTCAAAAAGGATGCGGACTTCAAACACTATTTAACATTTTTGTACGATTACTCAAAGACCGTATGTACCAAATCCATGTCAAGTTGGTTATACCTTAAATTACTGTATTTTATATTAGTTATTAGTGTTTATTTTTTTTGTATTACTGACTATTCTGAGTATTAGACTTCTCTAATCCCGACTTAAACAGTTCTTCAGATTTTTTTCATCAACCGACTTCAAAAGAAGGAAGTTTTAAATAAGTCTATATTTATTTATGTATGTAAAGTACATGACATTTCCGACAAATGAGGGCTGATTTTCGAGATTCTTTTTGTGTTTGACGGAGCTTGTTCTATGGATGGTCTCATATAAATTGGTCAACATTGGATGAATTTTGAAATCGGTTTTTAACTTTTTAGACGTTCTTGTAACTTCAACTATTAACAGTATGGTTACAGGAGGTTACAATGTTAGTACAATACCTACACGTAACTTCTACCCTGATTAGGAGAGTCCTTTTTAATCAACTCTTAAAAGGAAGACGTCCTCAATTGGACGGTTGATTATTTTTATAATCTGTGGGGCATCAAGTTTCAATGAGGTTTATCCATGGCTTTACCTTCAGAGCAGGCTATCTCATGATTTATTACAATTTACAACGCAATATTTGTTAAATACTCAGCAAAAACCAATAGCATATTTGAACCGGTTTCCCTATGTAAAATAACATGATACGTATTAGATACAAATTAACAGCTACAAATGTTTGAATTTCCATGGACGAGTAATCTGTTGAACATAATTAGGAAGGAAAACTTTATGGGCGCTTAGTTTTACAACTTTCAATAAACAGTTTGCCAACGATAGCTGGCGACGCTAATAAACGCTGGACGGCGCCACCATCCAACAAAGCACGCATTGTCTGTGTCTTAATCAGATTTACAGAAACATTGTTGCTTTATTAACCTACAGTGGTATTAAATCATCGTGTTATGCCATCTTACGCGACATCCTGGATTATGTATTTGGCATATTGGTACTACTTACGTATGACAAATGTTTGTATTCGCAAATATTAGATCTAGTGCGGTCATGCTGGAGTGTTAACCTGTTATAGTCTATAACTAAACTAATTCTTACACGTCTTTTGTTTATCATGTCATGAAAGTTTTGTATAAATACAATGACTGTGTGTTTGCGACTCAATAGTCGCACTAACTTTTAACAAAAAAGTGTGCCAATGTAGGGTACAGCAGGTCGATTCTCTAAGAAACGTCACAACGTTGCGATCAACGACGAGCTCCCGCAGCGCACATCGTTGAGATCGATGGAGCGTTGCCTGTTAGGTCTTAGAGAATACTATTTTCCATTGATTTAGGTCAAATGCCTCGCTCAAGAGAGCTAGTTCCCATAAGCGCTGTCATCACGCATAGCGCTAGTGCGTGCGGTTTGTATATATGTATAACATAACATAAGCTCACGCCTGTATCAACGAAGGGGTAGGCAGAGGTGCACTAGCGAACTAGAACACCCACATTTCGCCGAGCTTAGTTCTGTCCCAGATGTGATAGGGAGCGAGCCTATCACCATATCGGGCACAAATTCAAGACTCCGGGCTGATATGGAAAAATCCAATATCACTTTGCCCGCCTTGGGAATCGAACCCGAGACCTTAGAACCGTAGTTGTACCGAAATACCACGCCACCTAGGCAGTATATGTTTATATATGCCACAACGATGCCGCAACGTTGTTTTCACAAATGAAAACTTGAGAATCGACCTGCTGTACTATTGCTGACCCATTACTACACTATCATAAAGTTTAATATGACAATAACATTGTAAACTCGAAGCAAGAAGTGAAAAGGGAAACGAGCTATCTATATCAGTTGTAATCATTTCGTTAATCTTTCGAAATATTTCCTCATAAATAGTTACTGACACTCACTATACAGGAAATCCTCGAACTATTTAGGTATGTAGGTACTCGTAATTCATATGATACATATTTGTTAGGTTATTTATTTTAGCAAAGAATTTTTTTTATACCCATAAATTTCGAATAAGTACTGTACCTAATTTGTTATTTACATTACACTTCCATTTTATATATAAAGGTAAATAACATTTAACTAAAAATATAATCTTTCAAGAATTTCACAAGAGCTTCCCATACGATATTCTCGGGTATGCCGGTTTCCTCACGATGTTTTAATTCACCTTTATAGCAAGTGATACTTCACAAAGAAAAACACATCATAGAAAAGTTAGAGGTGTATGCTCCATTTTGGGGTTGGTCTCGAACATCCGACACTCGTCTCGGCAGACCTTACCATTCCCAACTGACCTATCGCTGCTACTTTACTGCTATAACTTGAATATTCTGCATAAATATGCGATTATTATACAGGTAAGTAATCAAGATGATACTTTTATAAAATTAAGAATTTTAAAAATGCCTTCTATGTAATCTCAATACTATGACCATAAAAATGCCATGTGTTTTATTTTATAAGACATTTAATCATATGTACAAAATATACCTACACAATACAACCTAAACACACTTGTATGGTGTTTAGTTAGAATGAAAAACGCCTGACGAATATTTCAGCGCAAATGATTTGCTGTGTGAGACCTATACAACATTTATACAAGGCGCACACCGATGAAAACAATCTATCCTTTGCTCTACATAATATGTAGAATATTCACTTGGATTTTCCTGTTTACGGAACAGAATACCTCGTATACCTATAAATGTGCCCGTTTAAAGAAGTACTTCGTAATTTGCTATCTTAGCAAAGTTTAATAATTCATCTTGGTATGGTTAATTAGTCAAATACTTACTATCACACAAGTTACCTATCAGAGTCACCCCGTTTTATCCGCAGGATATTATTGTTTTGTATCTAGATTAAAAAACGGAAATTATCATCAAAGTTGTGTTGTATGTATAAGCAGCGATAGCTCTGTAAGGAATGGTACAGACTGCCAAGTCGAGTGTGGAAGGTTCGAGACCAACCCCAAAAAGAATGCTCTTTAACTGCATCTAACACTAAAAGCTATAGAATAAATGCTAACAAAAAAATAAACTTCAAGAAGTCAATAATAACAATAATTTCTTCTATCTTCGGAATCGGTGTATTTTAATTTGTGCAGGCAACGACACAGGCAGACTCAAAAGACAGTATTGGCTTTATGAAGGCGGTAAATTCTTTGTTAAACTTTATTTTTATTATATTTAGGTATAATTAATAATAATATTTTTTATTTATTTATTTATCCCTTACAACTTACAATGTTTGGAGTTATATGACATATAATTACAACACCTCAAATAACACCCACGCATCAAAGTAACCACATCGTATCGCATTCAACTTTCCCAACTTACTGCCGAATGTTCATACACTTAGGTCGCCTTATGTCGCTTAAGGCCGTCTTATATGTCAAAAATGTGTGCCAAAAATCAATATAAGAAGCCGTTAAAATTGAGTAGCGTTTGACCATTCGGGCGTTAAAAATGGAGTGTAAGCAGGCTTAACATTTACATAACGTTATTGAGGTCGGCACGTGCCAGTTGCCACCAGCGAGGTTCGTAACTCGGTGAGTGCCCACGCGCACGCAAAGCGGACATGTCACTCTTGCGCGGCGACTGGGAAATTGAATAAAGAAGAAACATGATACCGTCAACTTACGACAGAATCTTGTACATAGCTTTACAGAGTACACACTATATCCGCTCAGTGTACCTCGGGGCAACGATCTTTGCAAACGCACTTTACATTGACCTGTACTTGGTTTTTTGTCTAGTATATACCACGGTTTATGTTGTATTTTTTTGCTGACAAATGGATATACTGGATCTGATTGGTATATATGATATCAAGAAATTATCATGCTGGCCTGAGTTACGAGACAAACTGACTGACTTCGGAACGCAAGTTGACAACTGAATATCTGAACGAGCCACTTTGATGAGTTTTACCGTGTGTATGGTCTTTATTAAGTTGAGTACTAAAAAGGAAAAAAGATAATATTTACTATCCCACCTTAATGTGGGGTCGGCACACCTTATCAAGCATGTAGCAGAAAGGATTTGGCTTATTTTTTGCGCGACCGGCTGCTTGCCTGACGTCAATCCCCTATGAGGGATCCAGTCCCGGGCAAATTAAATTATAAAATTCGCTTTGCCCGACCTAGGAATCGAACCGAAGTCCACAGCCTATATGTGCTGCCACTAGACCAAGGAGGTGAGTAAATATAACATATAATAAAAGCTTTAATTTCTTATCAACAAAATTAAATTATTGTACGGCATACTGAACTTTATGATATTCAACAAAATAATTAAAAAAAAGGAAATTAATAAACATCAACACAATAAGTGTTCACACAGTTTTAGGTAAATTCAGTCATTGACTTTGATAATTCCCTGTCCGTGATCATAACATTAGTAAGTAAATCAGTAAATTACAAACTGACTAAATTATATTATTAGAATCGTCCCAAGCTATAATTTACGACGTCGGTGGCACGGATGATACATAAAGCATTTTATGAAATAATTTGGCAGTACACTAAATAAAAATTGTAGGATAAATAGACGGACATACCAGATTTGATTTAATAGTCTGCAAACCACGTTAATTTAGCCATTCCGATATAATTATAGCACCGAAGCAATTTGTTATTTGTTGTAAATACTGAAGTAAAATACCCAAAGAAACCTTTTCTTTATAGCCGTAGTTTATAGCATATTATTTTTTACAATTTCAATCTTTATTATATGACTGCCTCCGTGGCGTGGTGGTATTTCGGTACCACTACGGTTCTGAGGTCTCGGGTTCGATCCCCGGGTCGGGCAAAGTGATATTGGATTTTTCCATATCAGCCCGGAGTCTGGAATTTGTGCCCGATATGGCGATAGGCTCGCCCCCTATCACATCTGGGACCGAACTAAGCTCGGCTAAATGTGGGTATTCTAGTTCTCTAGTACGCCTCTGCTTATCCCTTCGGGGATACAGGCGTGAGCTTATGTATTTCCACTGATTGGTAACTGTGAGATTTTTAAAATTTATTATATTATACATAACCTTTTTGTCGCCTCCTTGGTCTAGTGGCAGCATGTATGGGCTGTGGACCGGGAGGACGTGGGTTCGATTCCCAGGTCGGGCAAAGCAAATTATCTAATTTAATTTGCCCGGGACTGGACCCCTCAGAGGAGTTTGACGTCAGGCAGGCAGCCGGTTGTAAAAACTTAGCCAAATCATTTCTGCAACATGCTTGAAAGTGTGTTGCGACCCTACATTAAAGTGGGATAAGGGCAGGTAGAAAGAATGATTATACATAACCTTTTATATTAAAAGGGACATAAAAAGCCAACACACAACTTTGGGTTGTGCCTTTTAAATAATGCTATTTTTTAAACCCGCTATCAGTGTATTCGTGTAAGATATTTATTAACTGGTATAATTTTCGCCACATGGTGCAGCACTTAACAACGATATTAACGGGGAAGTGGCTGTCTGAGAGCGCGGATGTACTAACTGGAAACTGTGAAGAGTTGTGAGGTAAATGTTCTTATTAGCAGATCGTTCTTACTTCATCCAGTTGGGGCTCCATAAATTACATCTTTACGGTCTCTCTGTTAATGCTTATAACCGTATCCTTTTAAGAGACGATGAAATAGTATCTGACTTTAGTAACAATCTTCATGTGCAACAGTTAGTATACTTAATACTATGACGTGGTTTTTGGTGATGGACTGGATAATTTATAAAATGTTCATTTGTAGTTTGTATTTTAAAAATAAATGTGAAGTAAACTTTTGCAATCTGTAACTTATAGTGATACTTGAGTGCTACAGCCACGCCGTAGACAGACAGTTCCGTCTACAGATCGAATGGGCCGGCTCGACCGGTTTGATACACAGAAAGAGACACAGAAAACCGACATAAGATGGCAGTTCGCTGTCGCGTTTCGTCGGTGAATGAGATTTTCGGTGGCCCAACTCCCCTCCCTTGCCTAATCCATATTCCCTTCTCTTCTATTTCCTCCTTTTAGGTTGGCAACACACCCATGATTCTTTTTGTGTCTTGGGTGTCTATGGGCGGTGGAGATCACTTACCATCAGGTGACCTATCTACTCGTTTGCCAGTCTCTGCTATTAAAGATTAGAAACGGTATTTACTAAAGGCATACTAGATTATTCAAGCAGCAATAAAGTTAATTTATATAGGCAATATAAAATAAGATTGACACAATTAATAAACATCCTTCTCAATGGAACGACCTCGAGGTTATTATTGTGTGTAGAGGCAACCCTATTAATTTTAGCCACTTTGTAGTTAAGACCACACGCAGCAGTGAAATGTCAACATTTAATTGATCTTCAGGTCAGGCGATGTGTGAAGAGGACAATGGCTGCTTTGTATGGACTCATAATATAGTATCCAATTAAAATGATGTCGTAAGAGATTGACCGTTCCGAATTTCATACCCCTGAACTTTACGCGGTATAATTATATAGCAGTTTGACTTCAAAATGTCAAGCCGTGGTCACACTAGATAAATATGGTCTTGTTAAATGACATTACGAATGGTAGAGCTCGTAATGTGAGCAGTTTCGGTCTAGCTTCTGTCCCTCAACGCCAATAATATTAACTACTGCTGTGCTGTTCTGTAAAAAGCTAAACTCGTCATCGAGCTTCGTGAGTGAGTTAACAATTAACATCACTCACCTGGGGGGTTACCACCACCTCTTATAGCAGTATTTTTATAATTATACTTGTACCGATTCCCATAGAAAACAAACGAAGAATGATTATAATAATACTGCTTTAAGAGGTGATGGTAACCCTGCAGACCTGTAACTTGATATCTCACCGCGGATTCAGCTGTCGAGTTACACAAAAGTTCTTACAAAATAGCGCTATTGAAATGCCGTTCGTGAGCGACAACTTCTCGATCGCGCGAAAATCGTCAATACTCTTTAAAGTGTAAAGAGTCTCACAGAATGCAGGATTGTCTATACTCTATACTATAGAGTCTATAGGATGTGGGAGCCGAATTGACCAGGTGATTACCACTGACCCTCAAACAGTGATGTGGTAACTAGTTAGTGCGTTTCGTACGGTTAGAGCATTAAACGGGAGTCGAAAACCTCAACGTCTTCCCTAATGTCTTGCTTTAAGGTCAGTTTAATAGGTTTTTACCTGATTAGCTTGGAAAGTGGGTATTATTTCCGAGGTCTTTAATTCGTCTGTATTTTTTTTAATATGTAACGCAATATCTCCGCCAAATGTAGACCGATTTACAAAATTCTTTTTGTGTTCGATAGAGCTTATTTCAAGGGTGGTCCCATATACACTTGGTCACGATTGGATTTGAAGTCGGTCCGTTAAGTTTTTAAACTTGTGATTTTTTGTATTGTATATTTTGATGGGCGATGTAATAAACTTAGAATTACGAGACATATCTGCTCGTTTACCTCTTTCTGACTGGCGTTATCCTGACCTAATGCCATCCGCCTTCCTACTTAAACGATTCCACTATACTCGGTCTTGAGTATCCTTCACAATAAGAGTACGACATGGTTATATAAAAATCTCGTTTAACGATTCATGTTTTAAAACAAATTACTATGAAGAATATGTTTCTGATGGATACGTTGCGATTGGTTATATTGCCAACTAAAACTTCATCGTCTCAATGCCAGTCGTCAATTAGAACATTAGAACATTAGTCATAGATTTAGAACATTTGGCTCATCCTTACTTACCTACTTCATTTTCCTAGCACCCGGCGTCCTCACAAAGTTATATGCTATTATTTATCAATGTTGCGGATATTTTTACTCAAAGATATTGTTCTTATATTGTTTAACTCATTTATGTACCGCGTACATAATAACCTTAAGCATACATAGTAATGCGTGTGTAGTTAGACTATTTATAGTCTCTTCCAAAAACCCAGACGGGAAACAAATATTTGCAGATCACACGTGAAATTGTTTAGAAATATCAAACCCACGAACTCCGTACCTCTTCTGCGTATGCGCCGCTCGTCGCCAATTAGCTATTCATTATTTTATGGTTTACGTCTTAGTATTGTCATAAAATGAGTTAATTATCTTCTTATCATAATACGAATTATTTAGCATTATTTTTACGACAATGGTCTATGTTACCAGGTTTTAGTTTGGAAATCGAATAATTTTCATGCATATTTAAAATAAAGTATGGTGTGTATAATCGCACAGCTTAAATTATACTGATTGAAATGTGAAGGAAGAAACGTTTCTCGATATAAAAAAATACTACAGGAAAATAGCATCATCTTCTAAAAAATAATTTAATCATGAAAATACGAGAAAGGAAATGGACCCAATTAGGTTTAAGTATTTACAAGTATGGCATTATTTTGATAAATCAAATTATGGATATAACTTTAAAAGCAATATAAGAATCGTATAATATAAATATGTAAATCCTAAAAATGATGTCATTGTTTAGCTAGATATCTCAGCGGTCATTGTAATCAATACAAAACATAATAATGTTAATATCACTACAGTATTTAATAGCATTAGCTGTCAAGATTTTCATAAATATATAAAGAAAGATATTCTAATGTTTTTTTTTTCTTACTACTAACTATCTACTATTTGATTATTTTAAATAGACTAATTATGATTCTTGAGAAACCACAAAATTAGAAATTAGAAATAGTAAACAATTAAAAATGTTCGCAACAGAGGAAGAAGATCTTAACATAATCTATAATTCACAGAAGTGGTCCATTCGACGTTTCAATTTTATTTAACCTTTCTCCAACTCCCAAATTTTTAATAGATGTCGTATCGTACAATATAATTCTTCATAATAATCACAACTTCAAAAACAACGGACTGATTTCAAAATTTATCCAATCGTGAACAAATTTATATGGGACTACCCTTGAAACAAGCTCTATCGAACACAAAAATAATTTTGAAAATCTGTCGACATTTGGCGGAGATATCGCGTAACATACATAAAAAAAATACAGACGAATTGAGGACCTTCTCCTTTTTGGAAGTCGGTCGAAAAATTTTATAAAACAGGAATCCAGTTGGACTTCAATCTTCAATTATGATGACTAAAGAATTTTGTTTATTTTGAATGGCTCGGTGGCGTACTTGTATTGCGTGCGCGGTACGACTATCGTTCTGAGGTCTCGGATTTGATCCCGGGTCAGGTAATGTATTAGGCCTTTCTATTTAGTATCAGTCTCGAGTTTGGAATATCTATCACGTCGCTTGCCCCCTAACACATCTGGGACGGAAATAAGCTCGGCGAAATGAGGGTCTTCTAGTTCTCTCTAGTTCGCCTCTGCATACCTCTTCGGGGTTACAGACGTGAGCTTAGGTATGTATGTTAGATCATTTTTGACCGAATTCAAAAAAAGGAGAAGGTCCTTAATTCGTCTGTATTTTAATGTATGTTACGCGATATCTCCGCTACATGTGGATGTGGATTTTCAAGATTCTGTTTGTGGTCGATAGAGGTTATTCCAAACGGTGGTCTTGTATAAATTTGGTCACGATAGGATAAGTTTTGAAGTCAGTGCATTAAGTTTTTCAAGATTATTGTTGTGTTCGATGGAGCTTTTTCCAATGATGATCCCATATAAATTTGGTCACGATCAGATACGTTTAGAAGTTGTTTTGTAAAATTTTTGTTAATATGGATAAACAAATTAATAATTTCCTCTTTAAAATAATTAAGTTCCATGCAATCTGTAAGTTGACGCAGCCAGTGAGTAGATACTAGATAATATAGCTGTGATTGGTTTTTTCTTGCTAAAGGAAAAGGGAAATAGGTCATACATCTTCAATATTCGTTCTATTTTGGATTTTAAATGGTAAGCTAGCCATTGTATGTGGTAACTCGTCGTTATCTCTAACCTATTTGAACCAAGCTGCTATAAATATAGTAAGCTGACTCATGAATGGGAATTGCATGTAATTTGTTCTGTCTTCCTAGAACGATATATTAATTTTTGCGTTGTATTAATTACTAGAAGCAGAGGTTTACGTAAAATAAAAATATTATTAGCTCGCAAACTAAATAAACTAAAAGTTTTATTGATTATAAAACTGCATTCGAATGTGAAATATGAGCAAATTTTTTGCATGTCGTTATTTTGTGTCAATTCTGTTTATTTTCTTAATGGTGTTTGTTAAATAGGTATATAAGTTCAATAAAAATGTAGGCTTTGTATAATGGGCTATCTAAGTGGGCTATAGCATGTCTGTGCATAAAAGCAAATTGAGAAAATTGTATTTGGTCGTGTCGTCGATGACAGTCTCTATGAAGAATTGGGTGAAAGGAGCTTCTGTCTATGGACTATAATATAAAATAAATAATAATAAATAATTAACACCCAACAGTCACACACATAGTCCTGACCCCACACTAAGATACTAGTCTTGTGTCGTGGGTGTCAGGATCTACGAGAGACTTTCGATCTCACAACACCCAGACCCGAAACAAATATCTGTAGGCCATACAAACATTTGTCTCGGTGCGGGGATCGAACCCGCAGCCTCTTGCTTCACAGCCGGCTACTCGCCCGCTGCGCCACAGAGGACGACTGTCGACTGTCGACGGATATGTCGCCTTCTTAGTGTATATACATATTATATGGGGACAGTATATAATAAGAGCTGTGGAATGAGAAATCCTGGGTTCGAATCCCGAGTTAGGAAATGAGGTCTAGGCAGCCGATCTTAACACTAAGGCCGTGGAGCCTTTCTGTGTGAAAAATTATAGTGCGCTAACCATATTGGTGTGAGAAAAAGGCGGGTGAAAAAAGAAGAATATATAATTTAAGGACTACTCCTATTAGCTTATAGAACATAAAAGATATCATTACCTATTTTTTACGAGTAAAAAAAGGCGTAAAAATAGGAATGTATATAAATGTAAAAAAAAAGAACGAGGTTCTTAATTCAGTCATTTTTTTGTTTTTTTATATCCATCATAAACATCGATATAATAATATACCTAGATGCACAGTTCCATACAAATATCATTGTAAACAGTGTCCTCGACAGACAAAACAAATAAACATCACAAATTTAATTAAATTAACACAAATATGACCTTATAGACGCGGCATAAAGTAGCTTTTTAAATTGAATGTTCAAACGTTCCTATATTCGAAATTTTTGAATTTCTAATCGTTTTTGAATTTGACAATAATTTGACATTATTAAAAGAAACATTCTAGTCACTTGGACAAAGATTGAATGGAGTCGAATAGTTCTTGTATTTATCTGTGAGAAATGTTGACCACGTGGCGTACAATGTAGATGAGAATGGCGATATCTGTATAATAATTTTACTTACATTAAGAGATAGATAGAGTATAAATGTTTAGAAGATAACAAGGCTTATGAGTTATGAATATGAAATAAGCACTGTTTTGCCTTAGCGTGATTCATAAATAAATAAATAACACTCAACAGTCACATACATAGTCCTGGCCCCACACTAAGATCGTCCTTTGCTCTTTAGATTCTTAATAATTTCTTTTAGACTATCATTTCGTTTTCTTAATCTTTTGTTCTGCCTTTTTAAGTTTCGCACTAAATTAGATTTAAGTTTAAATTTTTGGTTGCGTTCTTTCAAATTATCTTTCAAAAATAACGTCTTAGGTGTGTTAAAGATTGATGAAAATTCTGATGGTATTGGTGATCCTTCATTATTTATTGGTTCAATTGCTGGTTCCTGGAAATGAATATGTTTCCAATAAATGATGACGCCA
Source organism: Clanis bilineata (assembly GCA_036417725.1). Lineage (NCBI taxonomy): Eukaryota > Metazoa > Arthropoda > Insecta > Lepidoptera > Sphingidae > Clanis > Clanis bilineata. The sequence goes on along the minus strand of CM071146.1, from coordinate 7,233,744 downwards.
CAATTACTGTTGTAGTAATTATGCCTAACGACCGGTTCCAATAAATGATCTCAATCCGAGAATCCAAGATAAAAATGAAAAATTAAAAAATGAAAAATCGCGAGAATGAACCATTAAAATTATTATTTGACAGCGGAATGTTCAACTTTGTTCATGTTGGCAATTTTTTATGATCTGCACACTTTGATTGAAAACATTTATTAGAATTAGCCGCAAATTATTAAATAGTCATTTTACATGGCAGTATGTACCTAGTATATGCTTGCTATTGATGAATTCTGTATCAAATATTTTTCAACTATTACATTTGTACTGCACCCTGCCTCATTTAAACTTGTAGTTACGACAATCTAAAATAAAGTCAACAAATGTGGCAATATTTATTTATTTATTTATTTATAGGTACACCAACAGCATACATATTGTTAAATTAAATAGTAAACATTAGTTAAGGACAATGTAGCTGATGACAATTTATCACCTTTATTTTTGGTACAGCATTTTTTTTAATTTTCCTAATCCCTTTTTCTGTATAATATCCATCGGAATCGGCAAAATGGTCTGAACAAACCACACTTCAGTAATTGGGTTTAAAATTTTCTTCTCTCCTTTCTTCGGAAATAATTTTACGCCATTTATCTCTTACTATTTCATTTCATGGAAATCTGTAATTAATAAATAAAATTAATAAAAAAAATCATAAATTTAAAATAAATATAATATATTTACAAAAAAAAAACGACTCCATATATTTATTTCATTGTTCCAAATCATGATTTCAAAAGGGACAAAATATTTTATTAACTGAATTTGTTAAATTAATTATTTATACACGTTTAATACTTAATTTAACATGATTAAGGTTTTAAGAATCAAGTAAGGGAATTATACTTACTTAAAATATGAAATCCCATGTGTTTTGCGCTTTGTAAGAGTGTTATTTTTGCACTCTTTCACAGAGCATTTAGGCATCTTCACAGACGAACGGTCGGCGCCCGACTGTCAGCCAACAAGTGCTTACTTACCTTTTAAGCACTCGTTGGCTGTCCCACTTTCTGAGTGTCAACTGTGCATCTAGGTATATTATTATATCGATGATCATAAACGAAAACATTGCACTAATAACTGCAAATTCTACGAAAATTATTGTTTGTTGGCAAAATCTACATTTTCGTCTGCAGGGTTACCCCAACCTCTTATAGAAGTATTATTATAATCGTTCTTCGTTTGTTTTGAATGGGACAAATAAGATGATAATAATACTGCTATAAGGGGTGGTGGTAACCCCCCTGAACTGTTGACATTGGCAACATTTCAACTCGTCATAGCATTGATAGCAGATAATGTAATTGTAGTACAATAGGAGTTGAGATCACTGTTTTATTATAATTACGTAAGTATGAGTGTCAAACACGTTGCTTGCATAATCATTATGCTAATTAGCAGTTATGGCCAGCAGACTATGCGCTCATGTAGATGGAATCTTTTATCTCACAGTATTTAATAATCCTTAATGTTTACTGCCTCGCTGGCGTGTTGTATTTTGGTACAATTACCGACTAGGTCTCGGGTTCGATTCCTGGGTCGGGCAAAGTGATATTGTTTTTTTTTCATATTAGCCCGGAGTCTGGAATTTGTGCCCGATATGACGATAGGCTCGCCACCTATCACATCTGGGACGGAATTAAGTTTGGCGAAATGTGGGTGTTCTAGTTCGACAGTGCGCCTCTGCTTACTCTTTCGGGGATACAGGCGTGAGCTTATGTTATGTTAATGTTTACAGCTTTTAGCGTTTTTACCCATATCTCGCTAGTTTCAAATGTGATAGAGGGCGAGCCTATCGCCAAATCGGCTGCTCATTTCAAACTCCGACTTCCAATGAGCAGAATTACCCAGTATCACGCCTGAGCCAAAGATTGAACACAGATCTCAGGAGTCAGAATGGTAGTAGTACCACGTTTGCATCTTCACCGAGGCATTTAATATAATAGATCAATTTGTAAAGATCGTATCTCTTAACAAGATATGTATTTCTAAATTAATATTTAATGTATTGTATCATAATAGATATAGATATTTTGTAAACACAAACGAGCAAACAGATCAATAAGATAACGACTACGACGACGACGTAAAAAATAGGCGTAAAAATCTAAGTGTAAATAAGTATGATTAAATATGAATATTACCAGGTCTGATTAATAATTATTAAGGAGATGTGGTTTTAGAAAAGAGATTTATAGAGGGGATATCAAGCAAGTGTCCATATTAAAAAATGATCTCAAACTTCAGTACCGCCATCAACCACTTATTACAATGTGAAGGCGATTATTACTATGTACATCCTAGAATGTTCTGTGAATGGTTAAGATTCACATAATACAAGTTTATTCCCTCAACATTATTACGCTGGCTGGCCTGGGGCGCGTATATTTCAAATAAACTGAGCGACTTATTACCACGAGGTCATAACTTTTGGATCACAAGTTTTGTGCTGTTGTCCCGTCTATATACAGCGGCCTGAGCAGAAAAATTTCTGACAACCGTAAATGTATTCGAACTCGATACGCGTCTATGAAATTTGTATGAAATATTAACCAAACGTCATCAGTGCGCAGCGAACTCAAATACATTTACATTTACATTAGTTTTTCGTGCTCGGGCTATGGTTGTAGGAACACAAATTACACAGTGCAAAGATTTTTTCTATGAGTTTACTTGATAGAGATGATATGATGTCTACTAACAAAATATATACCTTGATCTTGTAAAGTACTCTACTAATTTTGATCGGATGGTTTTGCTGTTGTCATAGAGCCTTTCATATGAAGTTGTTTTTAGTCTTCTCGACCGTAATACTTAGATAAATGTATCTACACCGCTCTTTACTACTTTATTTATAAAACATAAGCTCACGCCTGTATCCCCGAAGGGGTAGGCAGAGGCGCACTAGCGAACTAGAACACCCACATTTCGCCGAGCTTAGTTCCGTCCCAGATGTGATAGGGGGCGAGCCTATCGCCATATCGGGCACAAATTCCAGACTCCGGGCTGATATGGAAAAATCCAATATCACTTTGCCCGACCCGGGGATCGAACCCGAGACCTCAGAACCGTAGTCGTACCGAAATACCACCACGCCACCGAGGCAGAGTTTATTTATAAAACACAAGTATTATATTTCATAATTATTAAACGTGAGAATAATAACTCGTGCACTGTGTTTGTGCTGACTTGTCGCCTTTTTCAACCGCTTCCCCGCTCTCCTTCGACGCTCGGAGCAAAGTAATTTTAATTTAGTTTTAATGAGAGTGATACTACTCTTTCTCACAATTTGTAATTATTTCTCTTTCTAATCATTTCCGCACCAAGACACATGTTTGTGTGATACACAAATATATATATTTTTATAGCAGAGACTCGCAGACGAACCGATGGGTCACCTGATAGTTAGTGATCTCCATCGCCCATCGACAAGATAAGACACGACAAAAAATCATGGGTGCGGTGCCAACCTAAAAGGAGGGAAATAGGGATTGAGAAACGGAGGGCAGGTATTGGGCCACCGGAAATCTCACTCACCGAACGAAACGCGACAGTGCTCTGCCACTTTACGTCGGTTTTCTGTAAGATAGTGATATCAAACAGGTCGAGCTGGCCCATTCGTGCTGTAGACGTACACAGTGTGGCTCTACAGTGTGGCTTTACCACTCAATAATATTTCTTTTGGGTTTGGGAGTTGTGGGATTGTAAGATCCTCGTATCAGGATATAGGTTATATTATATTATGCGACATTTGGTAATCCGCTTAGCCTTGAACACTGTAATTTAAACACTAACGGTCTTCAATTCATAATAATTAATAACTTAATGGAGCTTATAAACGTTCGATACCGAAAACATGGCCGCTTTATCTGTCAACGTTACATGGCGCAAGACAATGTAAGTAGCAATGTTATTTCTCTTTGAGTTAATATAATTTATTAGTAGACATTTTGGCAAAGATAAGCTGGACGGTATCGTGTTGTACGGACCCTTCGCCACTGGTATTCGTCTAGTGGCGCTTCAGTATTCGAGGGTCAGTGGTACGGTTCATATTTGTGTGCTTATTCACCAAATGATAATTTTATGGCAATATTTTGTATTCATCTTTGGGCATTGTGTGGGTGGGAGTTGTGGCGTACGATCTTTATAGTAAGACTTGTAGTATCAGTGTTACATAATTTAAACCACGAAGGTTAGATAAACTATAAAGATATTGGTCGAGTTGTTTGGATTTCTACGTACGGGAAAGATAATTCTTGCATTTGAGGTTAAAAAGAAATGGAATTGACCGATAAAGATATCGAACACATTCTATCAGTGAATAATATCCGTGATCTGTTGCATATATTTTCACTTCCAATAAGAAATCTAGGACGAAATTTGTATTCTCTGTGATAGAATTTATGGCAGTAGAGAGAGAGAGAGAGAGAGAGTTTGAAGATAAATTCAAACTAAGGTAAACTAACGATTACAATAGTATACGTATATGTATAGTATACGTATAGTATAAGTGTCGTCTTAGAGTAATCGATGTTAGTGATAGAACCACATTCTTTCTTTCTACGTGCCCTTATTGGGGTGCCCCTTGGGGTCGGCGCAACACACTTTTTCAAGCTTGTTGCAGAATGGATATGGCTTAGTTTTTACGGCCAGCTGCCTGCCTGATGTCAACTCTCTGTGGGAGATCCAGTCCCGGGAAAATTAAAATAGAAAATTTTCCCGACCTGGGAATCGAACCCAAGGCCTCCCGGTCTACAGCCTATATATACTGCCACTAGACAGGCAAGTAATAGAACCACATCATAGAGAACTTTATCGAAATATATATATATTTCTTTAAATACTTCATGTACAGTCAGGCTTAATGGCCTTTAGACCGAGGAATCCTGGATTCGAATCCTAGACAGAGCAAAAGATTTTTAATGTACCCGGGACTAGATTTTCACAGGGGTTTACGTCAGGCAGGCAGTCAATCGTAAAATCTAAGCCGACATCTTTCTGCAAATTACTTAATGTTACGCCCACTGGACAAGTATAGTTGTGTATTTTGTTGGTAGTTTTATATTATTTTATTGGCACTGGGCTGCTATAGCATCTCTAAGTATATGCTGCGTTATTGTGCGCACTTGTTCGTAATCAAATACCAGGACGCTTATTTTAGGCACCGAGTTGATGGCTTGCTACTCATAACAATGTGGAGATTTAGAATAGATTTTTGAAACCAAAACTGAACGTTTTATACTGGGTATTCAGCGGCCCGAGCAGAAGCCCGAGCACGAAAAACTAATGTAAATGTGAATGTATTCGAGTTCGCTGCGCACTGATGACGTTTGGTTAATATTTCATACAAATTTCATAGACGCGCATCGAGTTCGAATACATTTACGGTTGTCAGAAATTTTCCTGCTCAGGCTGCAGGAAACTAACAATCGTTAATGTATCCAACGCGCTGTGCAATGATGACATTTGGTTAATATTTTATAAAAATTTCATAAACGTGTATCGAGCTCGAATACATTTACAATTGTCAAAAATTGTCCTGGGGGCTAAACCTTGACACTAATGCGAATTTGACTTTAATTCAACTTTATTTATTGACTTAAAATTTCACCGAAATAAAGTTAAAAAGTGCACTAATGTCACGAGATGTTGCACTAGATTCAAGAACTTGTCATTTGGTAATTTTTAACGTGACATTAATGCTGTTTTTAACTCGATTTCGGTGGAATTTTAAGTCAATAAATGAAACCGAATCGAAGTCAAGTTCGAATCGAGTGTCACGAGTCAGTGAGCTGGGGGGTGACTCCTGACTCTCAATTCGATTGTAAATTCGATTGGGTTTCATTTATTGACTTAAAATTCCACTGAAATCGACTTTAAAAATGCGCTAATGTTGCTTAATATTCGCGAACTTGTCATTTGGTAATTTAATTTTTTTAACGTGACATTAATGCTTTTCACTCGATTTCAGAGTGGAATTTTAAGTTAATAAATAAAACCGAATCGAATTCAAGTTCGAATCGAGTGTCAGAATTCACCCCCTGGTCGGGCTGCTGTAGTCGCATCAGATACTTTGCAAATTAATTTTTAGATGAAGTGATAATAGATACGTGAGAAACTAAAAACAAAATTATAAAAATCTGAAAGGAAAACACAATAATAATTTCCTCATCAAAGTTTATTAAGAAAAGGAGTTCATGTGTGTGTCCATAGTTTCTTATTAAAAATTAGATTTTACACAGAACTCCTTCCTTATTAAACCTATTTGAATTCAAAATCTAGAAGTTTAGGTATCATGCACAATCTAAGACTATGAGAATCAATTGTGCTATCGGAAATAAACAATATTTGTTATTATTTACAATATTAAGTAGTTTTATCGACCGACTTCAAAAAATGAGAAGGCCCTTTTTATGTATGTTACTCGATATCTCCGCCAAATGTGGACCGATGTTCAAGATTCTTTTTGTGTTCGATAGAGCTTATTTCAAGGGTGGTCCCATATAAATTTGGTCACGATCGGATTTGAAGTCTGTCCGTTAAGTTTTTCTATTTTATGTAACAGGCGATAGCAGATAGCGATAGCAGGATTCCAAGGTTTTTGTAATAATTAAACGGTATACTAAACTTAACGCTACTTTGGTTTTGGCCTTTCGTACATGTATTTAACATGTCTGTGGAATAGAGTCAGGGACTATTTTTAGTCGATAATTTATATTCAGAACTCGTCTTTAGCCAATATTCTGAGAAACTCACTTCAACAGCTACCATAGCGTGCAGATGAACTCACATATTACTTAAGGCAGTCTATCCTATGAAGTATGATATAAGAAAACATACAATGATTATTGTTTTAGAAAATAAATGCATTAGTTTCAGTGTTATAGAGCGCATATTTGTTTTATCAAAGAAGTCTCAATTAAAACGTAGCGTGAAAAATACTCCGCATAAACACGGCGTGCTCGAGACACTTTTGATCCGATGCCAAATCTCCGACCAGCCAAATTACCTGGAAATCTTGCCACACGTATACATTGTAACTGAAATTTTTCACTATTTCCCAGAAACTAAGTGGGTGGACTCTATTTAGGTGTATTATAGAGCATATAAGAGTTACCTATCCAGTTTTTTTATTGGATGAGTCACGCAAGGTTATATATTCCGGCGCGTTACGAAAACGCATAAGTGTGTTGAATTCAAGATACGGATTCACGATTTGGGTGCGGCCGTCTTCTAAACACTGCATACCAGATACCGGTCTCATCAGCGTAACGTATGAATACAAGATTATATTTACTGTACTGTACTCATGATTCATGACGTCATGCGCCATTGACCCGCGCCTCGCGTCTGCCTTGATAACGCAATCAAAAGACGAATAGATAAAAATACGTTCACTTTGATATTCATTAAATTAATATATAAGGATTAATAAAAAAAAACTGCCTCGGTGGCGTGGTTGTATTTCGGTACGACTACCGTCCTGAGGTCGAGGGTTCGATCACCGGGTCGGGCAAAGTGATATTGGATTTTTCCATATCAGCTCGGAGTCTTGAATTTGTCCCCGATATGGCGATAGGCTCGCCCCCTATCACATCTGGGCCGGAATTAAGCTCGGCGAAATGTGGGTGTACTAGTTTTCTAGTGCACCTCTGCCTACCTCTTCGGGGATACAGGCGTGAGCTTATGTTATGTTGTGTATGTGTTAATAAAAAAATATGTTTGTCTTCCACAATAATAATAGATCTTTCACAGGCGTCCGATACTTCTATTTTTCTTCCAAGCAAGAAAATTTTTAATTGATATTTATTTGACGGGATTACGTAGTTCTTCTGTATTATAAACTGATGCAAAGATGTCTACTCAACTGTATTATGCAATATACATACTCCACAGGAGTATGTATATTGCAATCACAGGATTATGTTGAAAATTCGTTTAACTAAGTCGTTTCGGGATATGGCGCGTAGATTTATAAAACTTCCAAGCAAAATAAACAAATAACCTAACCTAACCATGAACTGTTTTAATGTGTGCAATGTATTTATAATATCTGCTTTTAATTAATCTAAATCACCATGAACTTGATCTGTCACTTTAAATGTATCTTGAAAATTTTTTTTTTAAAGAAAGAAAGAAATGTTTTTATTGCCACTAGTATAACATGCAACATGATTTTGGAGATTCGTTTGCTTTAATTGTGTATGAGTTATGTTGAATAATACTTTGCAGTACATTATTAGTTAGTGCCAACTATTATATGTCAATCCGAAAATGTTCACGTCTCCTGCTTCTCTCATCAGTAATTCTGAGCGCCACAATGTATGTCAACTGCCAAATCGTTTCACAGAAAACCACACAGTTCTCGATTTTCCTCATAAAGCATTATTTCTTAATAAATATACTAAACTATGAATATGGGAAGAAGATTCAGGAACAATTATTTGGCGCAACTTCAAATCTATTTTAATATTTCTATTGAATCGATTGTCCTTAAGAAGTCTTTAATGAGAAATTACTGGGAAGTTGTCTTATGTTTTATTGAAATAAGGCGATGTTTTATTGTGTGTATAAGAACTGGCAGATGCCAGTAGAAAGTAGATACTTTATTTCTTTTCTTTACAACTGCTTTTATTCCCCTCCGGTGTGGGTTTTTATATATTCCTACTAATTCGTAAAAATCAATATTTCTTAACTTAAGAATACTTCCCCAAATATTCAATTCTACTCAACTTTAACAGCTTCTTAGATTAATTGGCGCCATACAATTTTGACAGTTAAAGCACATGACATAACACGACCTCAAGTGTTTGAGTTGCGTTTCAATATCCGGAGGCAAGATTTTTTTAACTAGAGTAATCTTAATTTTGATTCAGGAAAGACAATCGAAAATTCTTATGAAATTAAAGTGGTGTGGTCTACTTGTGCATAAATCCACATAGTTTTAGATATCATTACGGATCGTTTAAATGTGGATGATTTATGATTTAGTAAATGTATTGAAAACACACATCATAATAAATGACACAAGAGAAACCGAATTCACGTCTAATCTTGAGCCAAATGTTTGGTTTCCTTTCAGATAAAGATTGATTTTCCTTCATTTAGATGAAGACTAGATTTTTTTGTATAATTGTTTTTTTGTACTTCCATGGAAATAATGATCACGGTAATTCCTTGGACGAAACTTATATGATTTCCTGGGATCCCGTGGAAACTTTGAGAAAATCCTATTAGAAATATTTTATAGCACGGTGGTGACACCAATATCACAAAATTAACAATTATTTACAATCATCTCATAGAAGTCGAATTTATGCAGCCTCGTTAATGTTTCTGTTGAATTCTCGCCTCGAACGTGTGATAAAATCTTTTCCTTCTAAACGAGGCTTAAAGCCTTCACGAGGCCGCGTTATACAATCCTGAAGTCAAAACAAGTTTAACATAATCTCATCTTTGCCATAGGAATTATTTTCTCAATCTATTCATATTAATGATGAGTCTCATAGTTTTATTAAGTTGTAATTTAACTTCAAATTGATCAAATAGATTTTTATCAAAACATGCATTAATTTATTAACCATGTAACAAACTATTAATATTGAAACAGTAGAGAAATAATCTCGGCAAAAGTTTACAGACACAGATATAAGATTAACCAATCTAGCTGAATTCAAGTTACGGACAAGGCTGCCGTTATTGTGCTAAATGATAAGGCAAATATCTTCGCGTGATTTGAAACGCTAGAAGTAACGTTTTTGTCATAATAAAACTACGTGGTTCTTCAAATTGTTGACAATCTATTTGTAACTCAATTACGTAGAGTGTAAGGAAATGATTTGAACACGCACGTCTTGGACTATGTCGTATAAAGGCAAGTTCGAGAATTTAGTAACTGTTAAAGTGTTTCTAGTCGCATTTATCGAACACGTACTTGTTAAATAAGTTATGATTGACAGCTAACAATACTCAACGCGTATGATTTCATTGATTTACGACTTTACTGATATTGTTTACACAGACATCACAGGACATTAACCGCTTCGTAACAAAGAAGATAGGGACCACTTGGTTTGGTGTTCTACAGAGAATATCATAACGGAACAAATTATTGCAACCGCAATAAAATCTTGCGTGAACTCGGAACAACCCAAGTTATTTCTGGATATCTCCTGGACTTGCTCCAAAAGCGGTTGAGGTAGAATCAGAATCACTCGGTCACTTTTCACGTTGAGTCAAAGACACTAGTGAGTAACTTATCTCGTATTCCGAAACCCACGATTTCAGTTCCGAGAGCAACGTCAGCGATTACTGATTCTCCTATTTATATAATTCAGCATTCAGTGACGTGTACACTTCAGGAAAATACGTGGGAATCGAGGAAAATCTTGTAGTATCAAACACATTTAAGATGCCTCACATTTTGTTTTGTGGATAGGTATCTACCTATAACAGCGACATTTGTTTGTATATGTTTTAAAGGATGTTCCTCTAACATTAACTCACATAAAAAACGATATTTTGTACTGAACCAACAACGTTAGATGGTTATATGGTATAATTCCAAAGATAACATGAACACACAGGTACTTCAGATAATGAAAATGTTAAATATAAGATTCCATGAAATCAATGAAAAGTTGGCTAAGTCCCAGGTATAAAAAATACACTTTATTCGACCTACATCTGAACCAGAGGCGCTGTCCGTCAAATTCGAGGTAAAATCAGAAGAGAGAAGTAAACCTTGTAGAACAACAAAGCAGCAAAACTCGCAAGTCGCAAGACGTAAGCAGGTAGACACTAATTAAATTGTAATATCTCTTAATATATACTCAGTGACGACATTAGTATTTCTTAACACTTACTGTGACATTAAGTCCTTGACAGCTAATCTATTGACATTAGATCATCGTATAGAACCTGTCCTATAACCTCAAACTTTGCACACATTATAGAGATATGCTTACGTACTCTAAATAATATTTAATGTTTTAATAATATCTAAATTCGACTTTTTGCATATTCTGAGTAAAAAAAATAAAGAGTTCATTCATTATACCGTTTATTATGCAGTTGAATTGTACGATGTTTCGAGTGGTAACCTCTTCGACTTTGTATTCGATTGTTGGGGACAAACGTGATTGGGCTTTTAATTAAATTTTTTGACTTGTGAAATGGAACGCAAGTATTCGACACAGTTCAGATATTAATGTTTATGCATATGTAAACTGAAACGTTATTACACATAAAAATAGTTGGTACCTAGATAATACGTAACAATACGCCAAGAAACATCTTGTGTTCAAATTCAGATTATTCATGTAATTCGAGGTTGTGCCTGGCCACAAGCAACTGAAGTTTCTCCTTACAAGGATTATAAATAAAAACAAACATCTGTTTAATTGCTAAGATAAAATATGTAAACAGATATATCGGACGAGACTTATCAAGAGTAGGTACAATATTAGCTGATGTAAAGCAGAGCGACCTCTGAGTCGGGCAGATTCGTTCCGCTACGATAAAGGGATTAGTTCGTCACGCCGTACAGCACTTGTGATATTCTTGTTGCTATAGCTACTCTCGTATGAAAACATGAGCAGTTTGAACAGATTTGCCTACCTGACCAAAAAAGCGTTCCCTTGCCTCGGCCATACTCTCGCTTCGTGGTGAATCCGTTTCTGCTCCTTCTGTATTATCTGTCTGGGTCGTATCTTGAGGTTGCTCTGGAACATTATCTGGCGGAGACTCTGTCGCAGGCGGTGCTGCCTGCGCCAGCGCCTCTGCTGGCGTGGCGACCGGCGCCACTCGCTCAGAACCGTCTTCTGCCACGTTTACCACTTTCTGGACTCCCCCGTTGCCTTTACCACCACCCACACTGTTAGTTTTTTTAGTAATCCCTTTAAGTCCTTTAGATTTCTTCTTTTTATTCTTCTGCTTCTTAGGCAGGTCGCCTCCGCTGAAGCGTCCGCTGGCGCAGCATTGCACGTTACCCATGTCGCGGCGCGCGCATGTCGCGATCTACACGGTCGGCAGGAGTCGGGTCGGTCGGTCGGTCGTTCGAAGCGCGTCGGCGTCGGCGCCGACTCGCAGAATGAGTGTGGCGAGAGTCCACGGCGTCGCGGCGCCGCCCACCCGCCCCGATATTTTTGACAAACTTCGGAATCGCGCAGGCCGCCGATTACGCGGATGCCGTCGGCGAAGGATCGCACCCGAAAGCCGAACCGCGTGCCGGCCGCGCTGGCGTCATCGCGCGTCGCTGCCCCCCGCACGCCGCAAGGTCAAGGCGCGCTCATTGTTCCCGCTTCTGGTTGCGTCTACTGGCACGACGCGCACCGCTCCGCTGCTCAGCGGCTCCACACGCCAGGATGTCAGCCGGTATTCGGGAGCCACACCAACAACCTCGCTGTCAGACGCCCAGTATAACACAACGTCGCACAGCCGCTCGTACTATCGATCAGTCGTTGTTTACGTTTGGCTACCACGGGAACGGGTGGCTGTAACCAATCGAGTCACGCTATTTTCGCCCCTCAGTATGCCCTTAATTAACACTCATCAGGGGTTACAGCGTTAACGTCCTTCAAACGCATCATTGCTTTTTCGATGTGCCGTATGATATGCAGTAAAAATTCAATACTTAACACATTCGGTGGAGTGCCGCTAAACACAGCGCGATACGACGTTAGCGCGACTGTGTATTGTTTAGTTGTGTTGTATTTTACCTACGTAGCACATAACGTTGTTAGTTGTTATCGTACGCGCGCGCGGGAGGCTGAGCTGATAGCGAGAGGCACACGTGCCGTGCGCGCACCGCGACGCTTTTCCCGTAGTAAATACCCCGTCCATCAGTAAACACAGCAGCAAACTTGAGGAAAAACATTACAGGCGACACATAAAATTAAATAACATACATGTCACATTATTGCATTGTATTTTGCATAGCTATACATTATTTTTAGAACGAGGGCAAACTAAAACTGCAAATAATATTTTAATTTTATGTTCTGTAATTGTAGACGTGCGACAAAAATCACCAGTTGATGCGAGAACTTGTAATAATATGTTATTATGTAAACATTCCGATGTAAGACGTGGCCTGGCTGTTATGTTGTGTGTCCGTGTCGTAATAACACTGATCTCAGATAGAATCTGTGCTCAAGAGACCCGAGACGCTGCATGTTGTAAAATGGAACACGTCAAAGCTTTTAACATTTGGACCATCGCCATTCACACCGTCGCGTATTGAAACCACTGCGAACACTTATCTCATGGTTACTTTAAAGCAATTTCTGTATCCCGACGAGATGAAACACAACTGCTTTTAGTACACTCTTAATGTAGTGGTAATTATAATGAAATTGATATGTGCATACTTTTAAATTCTTATCAAGTATCGTTTAAGATTGTTGAAATTCAAATACCGTGCAAATTGTGTAAAATTCAAATTCACAAAAACCAATGAACAGAAACAAGAAACTACTTTGTGTTACTTTATAACTGTGTCACTTTAAAACTAAGCAGAATCCTTTCTGCAACATGCTTGAAATAGTGTGTTGCGCCGATCCCAAATTGAGGTAGGATAAGGTTATCATCGCAGTGTCATAGAAGGTCCTAGAAGTAGAAAGTCCTAGAAGGTAGGTATACTCATACATTTCGATTATTATCTTAATGTTTTTTAGGACGATAACAATTTACATTGCCATTTTTAGTAAATTGTCCCGTAAAATATTAATTTGTCCCAAGTTTATCAATTTTTTTATAGAAATTAAACTTACGAACAAAGAATTGAGTTATTAATCTAACCTTACAAACATCAAAATAGAAACGGGATTAAGATTTGAAGTCGGACTTTTAAGTTTTTTAAAATTCTGTGTTATTGTTTACATTGATAACTTGTTGCCTCCTTGGTCTAGTGGCAGCGTTTATAGGCTGTGAACCAGGAGGTTCTGGGATCGATTCCCAGCTCCATCCGAATGTTTTTCTAACACTATTTGCCCGGGACTGAATCCCTCAGGAGAGAATAGACGTTAGGCAGCCGATCGTAAAAATTAATCCAAATCCTTTCTGCAATATACTTGAAAAAGTGTATTGCACACATTGTAATACTCAAGGAGCTGTCTTTAAAAACATAAGCAAACTTATAAATACACCTATAGTGTATTAAATAATTGTGAAAAACGTAAACCTTGTACTCTCGATAAACTAACACGCGAAGTGTTTGCAATTACCATTTACCATCAGATCTATTTATATTATGTGTATGTTTGACCCAATGAAGGCCGCAAGATCAGTGTATGAGTAGGCTAGACTGTTGACTGTGGAATTTTTAGAGGGATGCATCACGCAATGTACTTGTAAACTTGTATTTTTTTTCGTATTCGTTTTCGAACGATTTTAAAAGAAATAAAACTATTCTTACGGATTCTATCACGATTAGGTTTTAATTATTATTCCCGACGTTTCGAAGGCTTATATTAATTAAAATAAATAAAAAATAATAATTAAAACCTCATCGTGATAGAATCCGTAAGAATAGTTTTATTTCAATGTATAATATTCACGTAAACTTAAGAAATCAGTATGATTTTAAAAGAAGGTAATAATTTGTGTCTATTTCGACCGACTTCAAAAAAGGAGAAGGTCCTCAATTCGTCTGTATTTTTAATGTACGTAATGCGATATCTCAAATGTGGACCGTTTTTCAAGATTTTGTGTTCGATGGGCTTATTCTAAGGGTGGTCCCATATCAATTGGGTCACGATCGGATTTGAAGTCGGTCCGCTAAGTTTTTAAACATACATCTACATAAGCTCACGCCTGTATCCCCGAAAGGGTAGGCAGAGGCGCACTAGCGAACTAAAACACCCACATTTCGCCGAGCTTATTTCCGTCTCAGATGTGATAGGGGGCGAGCCTATCGCCATATCGGGCACAAATTCCAGACTCCGGGCTGATATGGAAAAATCCAATATCACTTTGCCCGACCCGGGGATCGAACCCGAGACCTCAGAACCGTAGTCGTACCGAAATACCACCACGCCACCGAGGCAGTCACTTCACAGTTTATAAACTTGTGATTATTTACGTCTCCATCTCATAGATCAGAGTGGTCGTATAAAATACCAGTACCAAATAAAATACTTTTTGGAAGTTGGTCGAAAAGAAAAAAATCGATTGCGAAGCCACGTTACAAATTACGATTTTAAAAATTTCAAAGATTTATCTATTACATTCTCGCCACTGCCCTGCGGTACTCTCACCAAATAACGAGGAAAGTTTGGTCCACCATGTGCAACGAGTAGGTAGCTATGTCAATACGAGCTCAACAAAATACTCTACCTACACATTTTGCAATGTAAACATAATGCAAAACGTAGCGGTACTAATCACGATATGGTGTGAACGATAGCCTCGCTCCAATTTTCAAATGGAAGCCATAATAAAACAGGGCCGGCGCCGAGTACCGAAATATCCGCTATTTATGAGTTCGGATACGATACGCGACTTGACCACCGGTATATGTTTTACTGTTGATATTAATGTAATAACGTCCTGAATAAAAATAGAGAAAAATATAGCTTACACACGACC
This sequence comes from Clanis bilineata, assembly GCA_036417725.1. Lineage (NCBI taxonomy): Eukaryota > Metazoa > Arthropoda > Insecta > Lepidoptera > Sphingidae > Clanis > Clanis bilineata. Next base: position 7,218,111 of record CM071146.1, on the reverse strand, counting down.
AAAAATAGTTACACACTCAAGCGGTTAGATCAGATGCCGAAAATAAGTATTACTTCTATTAAAGATTTGGTCTACATTTAAACTTTTATTCGTCATAGAGATGGAATACAAAATATGATAAAGAAATACGAATTCCTCAATGAACTTTTCGGTTCAGACTTTTGTGCTTCGGTCCGAACAGAAAATTTTCTGACAATCGTAAATGTATACGATCTCGATGCGCGTCTATGAAATTTGTATGAAATATTAACCAAATGTCATAATGTGCAGCGAGCTCGAATACATTTACGAATGTCAGAAATTTTCAGTCAGAAATGTCAGAAATAACAAAAAGTTGTGTCTTTATATGTAATTAATCATGTTACCAATTAATTAAATTCATAATAATGTTGTCTTATGTAGCAATAAACGTTTCCAATCAGTTCGGAGTCTAGAATTTGTAACCGATATGGCAATATGATCTTGCCCTGTCACATCTGGGACGGAACTGAGCTCGGCGAAATGTGGGTGTTCTAGTTCGCTAGTTCGTCTCTGCCTACCCTTCCGGGGATACAGGCGTAAACTTAAGTTATGTTGTAAATGTTTTTTTTTCTTTTCAATAAGTATCCTGGATGTCTCAGTTAAAGCACTATTACTATCACTTACCGTATCAGCGTCGCTTTCTTCCGTTGCTATAGCGACACCTTTCTCCAACTGCTGCTCTGCGTTGGTCATCTCCCTCTCAAGTTCTGAAGTCTCTATTTCCAGCTGTGGCGACGATTGTAACTCCTCAACTCCGGGGGACGTTGGCTCGTTGTCGGAGAGCATGTGGCGGGCAGGCATATTCACCACCAATGGGCGGAAGTTTAGACGAGTTGCTCCTGAAGACAATTATACAGTATTTAAAAAGTTTCCAAAAGTTGTTACAACGAGACCATTACAGATGAACACCAATATACTACACGATTCATAATGCAGTATAGCAACCACTATCTATGAATCTATGATGTAAATTTTAAATAAAAGTACCCCGTTTTACTAATATACGAAAACCATATTGCCAGAAATACCTACCTGACATCCTCAGCTCTCAACTTATGTTTCTTTCCATAACTACCTCGCTAGGATGTTCATAGCTTAACTTTACGTCACATGCGTTTTGTTGGCCTATCTAAGATCTAGTTTCACATGCCAAATATTTATCTATATTGTTGCTAATTTAAGCCTGGTTGATCCTAGAAAATTCTTTTTGTACGCAGTTGCATTTAGTATGAATCATAAAATGGCATAAGCTCACGCCTGTATCCCACAACGGGTAGGCAGAGGCAAACATACGAATTATAATACAAAAGGATGACCTTATTTTTATCCCAGATGGGATAGGAGATGAGCCTATATCATCATCATCATCATCATCCACAGCCTGTAGGGTCCCACTGCTAGGCATAGGCCTCTCTCATATCATGCCATTCCTTACGATTCTGGGCCATACGCATCCAAATAATAAGATATAATAATATAATCCTGAGCCTATATGTAATAATAAAATTACAGGTTAATAATAAGCAGAAGACCTGAAGGACTTCAATATATTAGCCGTACCGTGAGCGCAATATAACTAATCTTTAAAAGTATTTCCTTTAAATTACCCATAACAAACAATATTAACCACACTTAGAGCAAACAAAATCTTATACGCATTTATTTCATGAACTTAGATGGAATTATAACAAGTTTCTTAAGAATTTGATGCCGTAATCCGTATATTATATTCTAAACCATTATTCAACGTGATCGGTGGTACCTCTAACGAACACGGCACACAATGCATGTACATACGGGTTCTTAATTCTAATCTTTTCATTTACATAGTCTAGTAAACATATTGCGTAATCACTTAACCTTGCTACATACTCTCAAGAAATAGTTAAAAAAGTTTATTGTAAATGGTTATCAGGTAATTCTTCAGCCAAAGTCATATTATCTGCTTCTTATACCAGCACTTACCTTTTGATTCGTCTTTTTGTATTTTCTTCATCGTGTCACGAGCGCCATGCAATGCCTGTGCTGAACTAGAAGTCGTGACTGGTCTTAGCGAAATTCGCTGCAACCCACTTCCCGGCAACAACGTTGTCATCACTCGCTTTGGCTCGTCCTTCTCAGGACTGCTTCTGTACTGACCCACTGCTTCATCGTGGTCCGCATCAATATCGATGAAACATTCTTCAAACTGTTCGAAGTTTTCAAGGTCGGAGTCCAACTCGCTCCGAGATCCATGAGATTTGGGACGATAGAAAGAGTCAGAATTGCGTTTGTAATCCACCTGTTTCGGATCAGGAGATGAGTAGCTTCTCATTACGAAGCCCTTGCTTTGGGATGGGGTCGTGTACTCAGGATCATTTTGCGATGCTGGCGAAGAATAGCTCCTCGGTAGCATGTTTCTGGAAAGATGCATTTTACGTTGTTGCTGTTGACAAGTTCTTATGGATACCAGACTTTTCCCGCGCCCGGCGTTGGACGGGCTTGGATCTTTACGTCGCATGGCGCTCGCTTGTGCCTTTTGCCTTATGCCTCCGACTTGTGGAACTGACAGGATCTCGCAATCAACTGATAAACCGAATGTAAGACTCTATAATGTAACTTTACGCTGTGCTTTATGCGTGTCCACTTCGAGAAGATCAAATATCGATATCGTATAACAAGGCCGCACCAGATGATATATCATATGATAGGCAACGACGAACACGACTGATTTACAACAGCTCCTGGACACACATGACAGTCTTAAAGCGATTAGCTAAAGGCAGGTCCACCCACGCTTTGATCCCCGATAATATTCATTATTTAATCTGTAATACACGTTCTGTGAAGGACTACATGTTAACAAAGTGCCTAAAGGTTTTCGAGCTTTATATCGCTTCCATATACATTATAGATACAATGCGCAAGTACTTACCGGTGAAGTAATAGCTCCTTATCTTCGACAATTGGATTCATAACTAGCTCTTTCAAACACTTAAATTAATTTATTTTCTGTTAACACAAATTAAATTATTACTCCGAATGCATTTTTAGTAGCCAGCGTACATTGTTTGTGTGTCGCTTCGATAAAGCTCAGATTAATCTCACGCACAGACGCTGTGCTTGTACGCAACGTCGATCGTGGGCAGAAAAACTTTCTCTTTGACTGATGTTCATCTTGTTTGCGTATGTTTCAATCTGTGTTCAATTTATTTGTATCTATTTTAAATATCTGAAAGTGTTCACTGTAAAATTAAGCATAAGTATTCTTATTTTAGTTGTTTACATAACATATAAATTAATATTAAGATGTTAACAAGGTCGAATAACAATGATTATTAAATATACATTTGATTTTATAATATTAAGAATAATCGTTTAATTTATATAATTTAGGCATCTATTGTTTCACTGCCATCTAGTGATTACAATAAATACTTGCTTCATTATATTAGTGATTCATGATTATGTGATTACACGTTTTACAAAGTAGTGCTAGTCGAATGTAATACATTCATATCACACACAAGCTTGTGTTATGTGGTATAACTACTAGATGGCGCTGTTTTCAATTTGTGACATCCATAACCGTGCATAAAATATTACCGAAACTTCATGGATAGCGTAAATAATTCCTAATTGATTAATTGCTTCCCGGATCTATTATAACTATATATTGCTATACCTTTCGGTTAGTATGTTTACAGTATAGTTTCAATGAGACCAAAAATTTAAAAAAATATTCGAACATGCCAAAGTGAGTGCACTCTACACCAGATGGTAAGCACAGTCCAGTCCATAAAAATTGTATTGTTGTACGAATACCGTACTGAGGTCTCCGTCTGGGCAGTGATACGAGTTTTCTATTAAATATTAGCCCGGAGTTAGGAATTTGTGTCCGATATGGTAGGCTCGCCCATATCAAATCTGAGACGAAAATGAACGTGGCGAAATGTGGGTGTTCTAGTTCTCTAGTTCGCCTCTGCCTGCCACCCCTTCGGAGATGCAGGCGTGATACTATGCATGGTATTTTCGGTAGTTAATGAAATCATGAACGGCCTGCATTAATGCTTCTTCGCTAGCCGAAGAGGAAAGAAGTAAATCGCGCCTGCGAGGGAGCAAGCGGATGACCGGCGCAGGCGCAGGGGATACACGCGCAAGGATGTGCTTTTCGTTACTCACCAAGGGATTACCATCTGAAAACCAGCGCTTCAACGCCTATCACGTTCTAGCATTTTAATCTGAGATGGGACCTTTTGCGGCCTAACACAACTGATCTTAGGGCACACCCTACCTAAAATATCTGCTGCTATTGTAACGGCTATAATGCAATGTAAGCACATGCATGCTTAGTTGTTAGGATGAGTAGTTCGTAGAGTACTGTGGAGTTCGGCACTGTGTTCACGCGTATTGTCTGTCTTATTAATATGTGTTCTGTATATTTTTATACGAACTTTGTGGACTTATTGTGTTGCCTAAATAATTACCCCGTTTGTATCACCCTAATAATGATAACCGGACAGTGGTTAGCTTAATTTAGGTATAATTAAGTACCATTAACCATTTTTCTTTGTATTTTGATTGGTGTGAGATGTGGCAATAACCTTTTTTCTTTCTTTCTTACTATACCCGCCACCGCAACTATAAAGTCATGGCGCAAGCCCCTCATAAGAACCGGATCTACACTAGCTGTCTTGGAACGCGATGCACTCTAGTAGTGTCACTTGTATCGAGGGCGGTTTGTTTTTTCTTCTTCGTTGTGTGAAGAAGCGTAGGTCGGCATGATTTTGGTAACCACCGATGAACTCATTGTTTATCGCTACTACTACTACTAAATTGCTATTACTACAAATCACCTCCTTGGACTTTTGGTAGCATAAGTGGGATGTGGACCGGGAAGTCCTGGGTTTAATTCCCAGGTCGGGCAAAGCTATTTTAATAGCTCTAATCTCTCTCTAGCTAATTTGAATAGCTCGGGATCGAGAGGGGGGGGGGGTGTTGGCGTCAGGCACGCAGCCTATCGTAAAATAATTTTATGCAACGTGCTTGAAAAAGGATGTCGCTTCGATTTCATATTAAGATGGGATAAGGGCAGGTAAAAAGAAAGTGCTATTACGTACTATAAATGTAGTGTAGTCTAGTGCCTTGCTCGCAAAAAAAAAATATTTTGAAATCTCTTTTCGTTGTTCTCAAAACTTTAAACAGCATATCTAAGAGGTACATCCGTATGAATGACCGTTCAAAATAAACTCTAAGGTGTTTAAACCTCCTTCCTAACCTCAGTTCTCAGTACACTTAGTAAATCATTATACAGCGTCAGTCCGTGGATGCGACGGCGCATGCTACGTCGCGTTGTGCTCCGTTGAAAATCGACGAACGTAGTTTTCACGCGCAGTGAGCACGATTTTCTCTTTCATTTAAAGGTACAGTTCTTTTTACTTTATTGTCGTACTTTATCAAGTTTCATATGACTGTGAACAGTGATTTATTATTTTGCAAGAAATATAAGAACAAATAATACAGTCTTTATACCGTTTTGTAAAATATAGACCAATTATTAGGCTGGTACTATTGTATGGACGAATAGTTTAAAAAACAAATCGTATTCAATTGTTTAATATTGATTCATATTTTTGTTAACTGGACAATAATCAAAATCCAGAACCCCAATAACATTACCTAAATCATCCCTATTTTTGTGCATTGATATTCATATAAAAGGTATATATAATATTGTGTTTAATTCAAAATAGATTTATTTTAAAATAAGTTAATGTCTATAAATTTTTAATGAACATGAACAATAAAGGTTGATATCACTTTTTCGCACCGTTTTGTTTTGTTCTCATTGTTTTATGTGAAATAGAAAATCGAATGCGTCGAGTGCCGTCCCTAGTTATTTCTAACGCCAACACATGTCAGTTGGGACATGTGTATTGCGTATAAAACTCGTTTGACAGAGTTTTCTATGCGGTTCGAAGTATCTTTTACGTAAGCAGTCATAATTTTGATATGTTTTTTATTTAAAATTATGCAAATTTTCCCTTCCCACATGAAAAAGTTTTAATTTTTGGTATGATTTTCTACCGACTTCCAAAAAGGAGGAGGTCCTCAATTCGTCTGTTTTTTATGTATGTTACGCGATATCTCAGCCAAATGTGGACCGATTTTCAAAATTATTTTTGTGTTCGATAGAGCCTATTTCAAGGGTGGTCCCATATAAATTTGGTCACGAGTACTCACGACCGGATTTGAAGTCGGTTCGTTAAGTTTTTAAACTTGTGATTATTTCACTTAATATTATGAACTCTGATTAAACTGAATATTGTTGCGTCCTAGTGGCAGCGTATGAAGGCTGAACCCGGAGCCTTTGGGATCGAATCCCAGAATGGGCAAAACACTTTTTCTAATAAGATTTGCCCGGCAATGGATGACCTTAAGCCAGGCAGATAGTCATAAAAACAAATCCGAATCCTTTCCCCAATATTTGTTACGCTGAAAGGTTTGGTTTTCGTATTTTTGAATGAAATTAATGGGCTCAAAAACTACTGAATCGATTTTAAAAGTTCTTTCATGTATAAGATACTACATTATCAGCGAGAAACATAACTCCTCCGACAGCCTCCGTGGCGCAGTGGGCGAATAGCCGGCTGTTAAGCGAGAGGCCGCGGGGTCGATTCCCGCATTGAGACAAATGTTTGTGTGGCTCACAGATATTTGTTTCAAGTCTGGGGGTTGTGAGACCGAAAGTCTCTCATAGTTTCTGACACTCACGATACAGGTATAACCTAGTGTGGTGTCAGGACTAGGTGTGTAACTGTTGGGTGTATTTATTTATTACCTCTATATTAATATTATTTATAACTTACTCCGGTGGCTCAGCGACTCAATGAGTGAGCAACTGTCCGTCGGTTGGTAGGACGACCCAGGTATCGCTGGATAGTTATGGTAGAAGGTGACCTGCGTAAACTTCAAGTCAGTAACTGGGGGGAAGTGGCACAGAAGAGAGACAGTTGGAGATCTCTCATTTCGGAGCGGACAGAGGCAAATGTACGGTTCCCATGGGATAGATTTGTTAACGAAACGATCGAAGTCGGAAGCAATAGCTAGTTCACATCAAGACGCATAGATTGTTTTGGATATTTTTTTTTTATAGAGTATTCAAAGTTGGGTCTATATTTTAGAAAAACTGCGTATTAGAAATTAAACAACATGTAAAAACCGACTCGAAAAAGATAAAAATAATTTATTTCTGAAGACGGTGTTACGGCCAATGCGGATCAAACTTCAAAGAGAAAATATTTTTGACTTGTTAAAGTTGATTTTTAATTGGTATAATAAGTGGGATACGTTTCCCGCTGTTTTTTTTAAATCCATGTTTATAAAGTCAGGATGGCGTAAATATTACGCCTAATTAATTAACACACATTTACAACACACAGGATTTAGTAGTTGCGAGTTCTTTACTGAGCTAATATTAAGTATAGCTAGAAGTTATTATAAATAATAAGATTAATCATAGCTAAGTACGTTGAACATACGTCTCTCAAAACCTGTTTATTGTTCATACATCTGTAAAAATTACTGCCTCGGTGGCGTGGTTGTACTTTGGTACGACTACCGTCCTGAGGTCTCGGGTTCGATCCCCGGGTCGGACAAAGTGATATTGGATTTTTCCATATCAGCCCGGAGTCTGGAATTTGTGCCCGATATGGCGATAGGCTCGCCCCCTATCACATCTGGGACGGAACTAAGCTCGGCGAAATGTGGGTGTACTAGTTGGCTAGTGCGCCTCTGCCTACCTCTTCGGGGATACAGGCGTGAGCTTATGTTATGTGATGTTAAATTAAAAATGCGGCCAAGTGCATGATGCATATCTAAGTCTGATCACGCACAGTAAAGGGTTTCAAAGTAAGGGTAACTTAACAGTTAAGTAACCTAAAATATAATTTTCGACCTATTTAAAAAAAGGAGGTCCTCAATTCGTCCGTATTTTTTATGTATGTTACGCGATATCTCCGCCAAATGTGGACCGATTTTCAAGATTCTTTTTGTATTCGACAATTTTAAGTATATGGTCCATAAACTCATATTTACTACCTGTTTTACATAGGTAACAACTTCAATAGAATTTGTACGAAATTTTGCTTTTTAATTTGGTTGTCTAATACTCGTTAACTTGTAAAGACTGTTTAGCCGTAATCGTTTTTCTTTTAAATGCATTATAATATATGCTATTACCTACTTGGATTGTTTTTCACGTATCCAAAACCAACCGGTTAGCAGATACAAATGGAGAGATGCCCCACTCTACCAAAAAATAAAACTTTAAAGCTTAGTATTTCGGAAACGGAGCCTCGAATCGAAAATAGTTTTCACAAACCCACAATGTTTTTGAATAACCTAATCAAAGATATCCCACACCATGGCATAGTCGAGGAAAAAATCATACCCACTTTACATGTCGGCACCCTAAATTGATTTTTTTTTCAATATTTTATTTTAAATTATTTTCTGCGTGGTTGATATGTATCCTCATGTCAAATTACAGCTCTCTGGTACTTATTGGGTCTGAGATAACCATGGTCAGACGGTCAGAAGGACGGACATGTCCCTACTGTAAGATTAGACTCTTGTGTCGCGCGTGGATAACAGAAACTACGAAAGAGTTTCGGTCTCATGACACCCAGATCCCTGACAAATATATTATTGTGCCTTGACCCGGAAATCGAACCCGATTAATTGACCGCCTCTCTCCATAGTCGGCGGCCCGCCTACTACGCTACGCCACGAAAGCTGTCAAGTGTTTCTTGCATACATTTTACCATCTTTAATTTTTCTTTGGTTTTCCGTTCATTGGACGACAGGAGGCGACCCTGTCAAAAGTTTCTAAATGCTTGGTCTTGTGGAATTTATATTGTTGTAAGTCATAAGGAGCAAAGTTCGTCCTTGTGACGAAAGTTCTATAATCGATTTCCGATAGCCATTTTGCGCCAATTACTAATTTAAATAATTTACCTTTATATTATACGAGATTTTTCATAAACAAGGTATAATAAATAGTAAATAATGGGCTTTTAGAAGCAAAAGTAAGTCACCATATGAAGGCTCTCTCGTATAATAAAGTGACTCAATAATATAGGTACTCAAAACGAATAATATAATCACAAGTTTAAAAACTTATCGGACCGAATTCAAAAGTTATCCGATCGTGCCCAAATTTATATCTATCCGTAGAATAAGCTCTATAAAACACAAAAATAATATTGGAATTCGGTCCACATTTGGCGGAGATTTCGCGTAAAATACATTGAGAAAATACAGACGAATTGAGGACCTTCTCCTTTGAAGTCGGTCAAAAACAAATCTACAATACTACTAGACTACACAATCGTCAAGCAACCCAACTGTCAATCTGTTGTGAATTATAATGAACATGGAACTACTGAACGATCATGTAATGTTGCCACTTGAATTATTACTATAACTATACATATTATAAATATATAAATATGTACACCCAACAGTCACACACCTAGTCCAGACCCCACACTAGGTATAACCTGTATCGTAGGTGTCAAGACTATGAGAGACTTTCGATCTCATAACATCCAGACTTGAAACAAATATCTGTGGGCCATACAAACATTTGTCTCAATGCGGGAATCGAACCCGCAGCCGTGGCTTCACAGCAGGCTACTCGCCCGTTGCGCCACGGAGGCTGTCAAATGCAGTTTACGTCATTGCGTCATACAAATAATGGTTATATTCAAGTTTTTTTTTGCGTCTACAGGTTAATTACACAGTCATTCTACACAATAAGTAGTAATATAATAAGAAGCAAAGTTCAAATATTTAAATTTAAGTTTTTCTTTATGGTAGAAACAATACATACTTACATACTTCTAGCTACACATACTTCTCGAGGCTGCTTTAAAGTATTGCGTTTTTAAAAGGAACCTGTGACTATAGGTATATATGCGTTAAAGATCAAGGAAAGTGGCGTTCCTTCCCTCTCCATGGTTGCTACAAATATTGGGCCTGTCCCATACACCAGTTGATTTGGAATGTTATTCACCAAAACATCGAATTCTGGAAGACTGCAACACCATTTTTTTAGTAGAATCTCAACCCCCCATAGACACCCAACACAATTATAATCATGGGTTCATTGCCAACCTAAAAAGAGGAAATGGATGGGGAGGGAAAAGGGATTGGGAAAGGGAGGGGATTCCTCCCCTGGGCCACCGGAAATCTCACTCACCGAACGAAACGCGACAGCAAGCTGCCACTTTACGTCTGTTTTCTGTGAGACAGTGGTAGCAAATTATCTTCCGTGGCGCAATATATATATCTACATATATTATATCTATATGAAAAGGTTCGAGATCGATTCCCGGCTCAAGACAACTGTTTACGTGATTTACATATCACAAATATTTCTTTTGATCTGTAGATTATTGTAATGTCGCGCTTTTATTTTTCTATTTCTCGAATTGGACTGTTCCATTCAACGATCAAATAATTGATTTACAAAATTATGAGTTTGTATTACATGGTGGTCCTTGGAGAAGTCCTATGTCCAGTGGTGGACGTCCTGTGGCTGATCACTGATGATGATGATGATTGCATGGTGCAAACTATCGGCTTAATTATTTACTTCGATGGTCATTTCCAGTAAAGCGTGTAACCTTCTATTTCCAAATAGGCTGAAATAATTCGCGTGCTCTACGCATACGACCGTAACCGTGTCTATCGCGTGTCACAATCATTTGCGTAATGGTTTACTTGCCTGTAGGCACTGTTGCAATATTATTTTTTTGGCATAACTTGCTTTGTTTACTGCATACCTGTGATGAAAACAATATAAAGCCTTATTCAGATGGACATTGGACAGGTTTTACGCATATCCGAGGTGAAAGTTTAAGACTGACAAATTTAAAGGGCCCGTCGGTATCGTCAACGTTAGTTTTTTGTTATATGTATTTTCGTCTCAAATATGCCTTAAACTAAAGCCTCATTTATCTAGCCTCATTTAGATGTGGCGAGCGAGTAAAGCGCGTGCTCAGACACGCACACACGCACGCGCGCACGTAAACTAAAATTGGGTATAATTTATGTTATTTATTTATTTACTGGAAGACCAGCAGCACAACAATACATTATAAAGATAAATAGTAGGTGACATACAGCCATATTAAAAGTCCTAACTTTTCGACCCACTTCCACAAAAGGAGAAGGTCCTCAGTTCGTCTTTATTTTTTTTATTTTTTTCTGTATGTTACGCGATATCTTCGCCAAATGTGGACCGATTTTTGAAATTCTTTTTGTGTTCGATAGAGCTTATTTCAAGGGTGGTCCCATATAAATTTGGTCACGATCGGCAAATTGGAAGTCGGTCTTAAACTTGTGATTATAAGTATTAGTATAGATAACATATTACCACTATACTATAAGCTCACGCCTGTATCCCCAAAGGGGTAGTAGCAGAGGCGTACTAGCCAACTAGTACACCCACATTTCGCCGAGCTTAGTTCCGTCCCATATGTGTTAGGGGGCGAGCCTATCGCCATATCGGGCACAAATTCCAGACTCCGGGCTGATATGGAAAAGTCCCATATCACTTGGCCCGACCCGGGGATCGAGCCCGAGACCTCAGGACGGTAGTCGTACCGTAATACAACCACGCCACATATTACGTGTGGATAGTAAATAATATTACAATGCAACAAATGAGAAATACCATGCATAGCAAATCTTATATCTGACGATAATAAATAAAATAATTTGTAAAAGTTGTATATAATTGGTAAACCCCAACATAGCTGTCCAGAATCAGTAATTTGCACCCAGCATCTACCTATTTATACCTAAGTCTAAAGGGTCGCACCCAATCATACAAATTCCGTGGAAATTAGTATTTGGTACTCTAATTGCTAACCTACCCTTAGATGACATAGTTGTGATTATGGTCGAAAAATACAAAAAATTAATTCACTTTTTTGATCTTTTAGGGAGCACAGAAATGACGTCAGAAGTCAACGAGTGGTATAAAGGTCGGAAGGTGTTGGTGACTGGTTCCTCTGGGCTCATGGGGAAAGTTCTCATCGAGAAGTTGCTATACAGTGCTCCCGACATCGGCTGCGTGTACGCCCTAGTGCGAAGCAAGCGAGGCAAGTCGCCGGAGTCACGCATCGAAGACATGTGGAAACTCCCAGTAAGCTTCCCGGAATTCACTCAATAACACAGGAAGCAGTTATTTCGTTGTATGGCTTTTTTTCATGAAGAATATTGAGTACTGCTGAAAATATTAAATGCATTTATTTTTTATGTTTGGTGTTCGCTTAGTTTGTTACATAACATTCAATACTATTATATAAATTACTTATAGTTGTTACAAAGGTTACAAAAGTAACTACATTAGAAATACGTCGTTGAAGTTTAAAGATATGGCTTTATTTTATGACTACCGCTAAAAAACCTTATATAAATGGTCAACAGCATTGTTCTTAATTTTTTTTTATAGAAATGAATGGGCAAAATCGCTAAAAATACAGGATTATTTGGTTTTCGACCGACTTCCAAAAAGGAGAAGGTCTTCAATTCGTCTGTATTTCTTTTTATGTATATATACGATATCTCCGCCGAATGTGGACCGATCTTCAAAATTCTTTTTGTGCTCGATAGAGCTTCTTTCAAGGGTGGTCCCACATAAATTTGGTCACAATCGGATTTGAAGTCGGTCCGTTAAGTTTTTAAACTTGTGATTATTCATTTCAGCTGTTCTCAAGAATTCGAGATGAGAAACCACAACTTATGAAAAAGGTTGTACCGGTCACTGGAGACATGCTTTACGATGATCTTGGTATTGAAAAGAATCTGTTACAGCAAATATGCGATGAGGTGAGTTTAATATGAACTAATATTATTTTTTTATCCGCGAACGGCAAAGTGACTACAATGCACTGGAGTAAGCGTAATGTATATAGAGATTTGGTTTAAGTGTAGAGGTATATGTGGTTTTATACATAGATATATAATGTATTTAATCAATATGTATTTTTATCTTCTTTACATCTTTTTTTCATTTATATACACCCACATTGTCTCGTCTCTGCATCACCCTCAGGTAGACTGGTAGAAAATGCCTTAGACATTTAGTCCGCCTCTATACATATCCATGTACATATATGAAGTTTAAATAAATAAATAATGCAGTCCAAAAATAACTAGTGACCACTGACAATGGGTTTATCAGTGGTCGCCAGAATCATGCCAGCTTATTTATGCTTTTTCACACTTCGAATCCGAAGAGTGAAGAAGCAAATTGATGAGCTTGCGACAGACAGGCGGATGACGGATGCAGATACAGGGATATCCCCATACCCGTCCCAACCAACCATCAAGTCATGTAGCAAGCCTCTCGAGAGAACCGGAAGTATATTGGCTGATACTGGAACACGAACCACACACGGGGTGTGGGACACTATGGCATGTTTTATCACCATGTTTATGGTGGGCGCCATCCGGTCGGATACGTATATCATACCACCAGCAATAGTGCAGCATGTTAAGTTTTGGTTTGCAGCTCCGATCAATGTTATATTCTAGGGAAACGGATTAAAGGGATACCTCCAGAATCATGGTCTCCCTATACATCAAATTTTTCTCTTAAGTTTTAGGCTTGACCAATTATGAATCTCTATCAAAAAACCACAAACCATGATAAACCTATTATAAAGTATAACACAACATTTGCATGCATTTACTTACTTCAGCGGCCTGAGCAGGAAAATTTCTGACAACCGTAAATGTGAACATTCGAACTCGATGCGAGTCTATGAAATTTGTATGAAATATTAACCAAACGTCATCAGTGCGCAGCGAACTCGAATACATTTACATTTACATTAGTTTTTCGTGCTCGGGCTACAGTACGAAATTTGATACCTCGATATCTCGGAAGTGTCTTATTAAAAGTAATGAAAGTACTTACTTTTGTGTGTCCTTGGTCTAGAATTCTAGACCAACTACCAATAATGGCAGCGCGTATGGCTGTGGATCGGGAGGTCTTGGCTTCGGTACGGCAACGCATTTTTTGTAACAATATTTTACCCGGTATTGATTCCCCCAGAGAGGTTGATGTCAGGCTGGCGACCGGTCCTGACAATTGAGCTAAATGCTTCTGTAATAAGCTTAAAAACTATGTATTATGCCGACCTCACATTGGGGCAGGATAAGAGCTTGAAGAAGAAGAAAGCACTTTTCAAAGATGTTTCACAAAAATAATATTATTATATATAATAGCCTTGTAATATTAACACACTTAACATAGAAAATTCGGAGGTGTATGCTCCATTTTGGGGTTGGTCTCGAACCTCACACTCGTCTTGGCAGTCCGTACCATTGGTAACTAAGCTATCGCTGCTTGTTAACAATTTGATAATAATGTTATATCTAATTCATTGTAAAGTATAAAGTAGGTACGAAACACGTGAAAGTGGTTTGAAATGTTGTGGAGACTGGAGAGCATTAGTTAGTACCATGGGCCCGGTAACTTGCGTAAGTGAAATCGGACTGCTAAATTACGTGTAACTGTTTGCACTATTACATTAAAACTTAAACAATGCTAAATGTATTATGTCATGTAATGTTGACGTGATGCATTCGAAATATACCCTAGCAAGAATATTTTTGAAAATAGAATTCGTATCGAGCTCTAGGCGCGTATATGATATTTGAAATATTAACCAATCGTCATCAGTGAGCAGTGAGCTTGATAAGAATTCGATTGTCAAAAATATTCTTACTAGGGCCACAGAATTTGGAATGGATCACATCAACATTACATGACATAAAATCTTCTCGGACCGCTGTTTGTTTGTTAATAACTTCGTTTGGAAAGGTTTAGTTTCGTATTACGAGTGTGTTCTATAATCAGTAATAAAAATTCAAAATTATCCCACTGCTGCAAAGACATTTAAAAGAAACTATAATGTCTTAGCACTGCTGCCACCTGAATCCTCAACCCGTGAAAGTGTTAACCTGCCCTTGGCTATACCATTACGCTGGCCTAATTCTGGTTGGTAGACTTCATATATCTTCGAAAGTCTTTTAAAAACTGTATTTTAAAGTTTGAAGTGTTATGGATATGAATGCATAATTTTTATCCTAGTATTTTTTTCTTGCAGCACCTTTTCGCTATCTTTTTTCTACCTACCCTTATCCCACCTTAATGTGAGGTCGGTGCAACACACTTTTTCAAGCATGTTTTACGACCGGCTGCCTGCCTAACATCCACCCCCTCTGAGGGATCCAGTCTCGGGCAAATTAAATGAGAAAATTTGCTTTGTCCGACCTGGGAATCGAACCCAGGATCTTCCGGTCTACAGCCCATATATGCTGCTGCTAGACCAAGGAGGCAACTAAATGCTATTAAATAATTCTCTTCGCCATCGAAGATCTAAATTGCATTATGGATGTATAACCTAATAAATAGGGCCCAAGTTAACTGTTAGCTGTTATGTAACCGATCTCTCCGTCACCTTTTGGAGGTTGCTAATGTTTGACCTACCTCATTTAAGTAACCATTCATTAGGTATTTAAAACGTAAATATATGCACATTTTATTATACATTATATAATATACCGTTCTGTATTCCTCATAAGTTAAATATTTACGCTGATTTGGTTATATTTTTAATCAATTTGCCATAGATCAAAGTACTTTACTAGCCTGTTTCTAAAAGGATGATCAAATGCAAATACATTTGATAGAGGTTTTAATATAGCCAATTTTGGGATTTCTAAGTACAAATCCGTTTGATCACAATTCTGGCTGTACAATTTTGACTTGACCTGCGATTTAACTGATGTTTAGTTATTGTCATATAGATAGACTTTCGGAAAACTAAGGTTTAATAATATAATTTGATAATAAGGACCCGGAAGATTTGTTATTGACCAATAAGAATAAGGAATAAGGACTTCTTAGGAAATATTACAATTACGTAGATACAGTACCATAGCATCGTAATATTTGTCACACATATTGCGTAACTCCTGGGGTCAGTAAGTTCAAATAGTAACTCAGGTAGTAATCTTAGTTGCGTAAATATGTATGTAGGTATAGTACTACGAATAAATAGATGCGCTTAGGTAATATTCGTTTTTACGACATAGAGTAAATATGTAAATGGATTTTCATGAATATGCCAAACAAATAAGAAAAAAATAAGAGGAAACACTAAATGACTTAGGCAAAAATAGTCTTATGATAAGACAGACAAACAGACGGACATAACGAAACTATAAGCCGAAAGCCAGAAAACTGTCTGCTAAATACAATAAAGTTATTATCTAAATATTTCAGTTGATTTGTATTAACAATTGTTTTGAAAACATTCTTAAAATCTGAAATTCAGAAAATTTATTCCGTTAAGGAACTTATGGGGTTTGTAAATTCAGTAGCCTTGCGTTCAGTTTTCCGGATTTGATCAAAAATTGAGAAAAGTGTTCTTACTGAGCTCCCAACTATAAGTAAGTAATAACGATTAATCAATATAATATGATTATTACCCTTTTATTTATTTTTATTAACCTTCCTTTAGGCCCCAATATATTTTGATACAGGGCCCGTATAAGGCTAGCTACACCACTGGTCCTATCTATGCCACATTTTCTGTCTTTACACAGATATTGAGCATTCTTTCGTTGTTCTGTGTATGTTAGGCAGAAAACAATCGAATTTAACTCCTGTAAATACATTCATTAATAAATTAAAAAGTAAAAAAAATACAAGTTTATCTGGGATAATAAACTAAAAAAGTTAAAAATAAATTCTAGTAAGTATTTGGCGTGTAGGTACTTATCCAAATTCTTAAAAGCTTGAGGCAATACCCGTTACAAGTTATAGGTTAAGTACTTACTATACTTCTGTGCCTATCTTGTTTACTTCAGAAGTTCCTGTACATAACTTCCGTCTTCATCATCAGACCATGGTACCATACATTGTATTGTCACCAAAGATACATAAGTACACCAAATTTGAATCCAATCGGACATCGGGAAGCGGGCCTAATTTATCTTGCAAGATTTGATTACAGACAACGGGACAGGTGAAACTAATTAAAAGCTTGTAAAAACGCCTTGCCACGCATTTGCTATTACTACTGCAGATAATACCCGCCATGAACCGGCTTTTGGACTGTCGAGTCGAGAACTTTAGCAATAAGTTTTTGCTATCTATCGCGTTTGGATAACTTATAAAAAATTAAACTACTCATCATAAATACGAATCTAAAGTTTTAAAAGAGTTTTAGCAAGTCATGGTCCAAGAATTTAGAGCCGTTCATGCCGGTTACGATTCATCGGATAAACCTGGCGTTGATTTATTTTTTCAAGATGTCTGACTAGCTAAGTTGTTGAGTAATGGATTTATTAAACACTGTTGTTGGCAAAATCATCAGTCTTTGATGGAAGCCATATTTTTTAAGAAAGAAGAAGAAATCCTTCGTTGTAAGACTGTTATTTATGACATAAAAGTAGTACTTATTAGTTATTAATATTTGAATTAATTTGGCAATTGTTTTAGGTTTCCATCGTATTCCACTTTGCCGCAACATTACGTTTAGAAGCACCACTGAAGGAAGGATTGGAAATGAACACAAAAGGAACTCTTCGCGTTTTAGATCTGTCTAAAAGAATCAAGAATCTTGTGGCATTCATACATTTATCTACAGCATTCTGTTATCCAGACTACGAGAGATTGGCTGAAAAGGTGATAACATTGGGCCTTACTTAAAACTGCATTTTTAGCTGAGCAAATGGTTAAGAATAATCTGTCACTTTTTTCCTTGCGTTACATTGTTTAAAAATTAAAGGGACAACCTATGGTATAAAGATAAGCAGAGCTTAATTGTTTTTATAAGTAAGGGGCTATATAATTATGTTCCTCAGAGGCATACAATATTAAGCGAGAGAAGAGGCGAAAATGTGCGCCGCAAATCTACGAATTCAGTATTAGTCAATTTTATTTATCATCATCATCATCCTGTATCCGTTCCTTGCTGGATATAGGCCTTTCCCAGATTGCGCCAGCCTTGGCGGTCCTCTGCCTTCCTCATCCAGCCACTTCCTGCTACGTCCCGCAGGTCATCCGTCCAGCGGGCACAACGTAGGCCTATGCTGCGCTTTACAATTTTATTCAAAGTTATAAAAACATTTATTTATGTATTTAACATTTATGTTTTATTCCGTTTTATCTATATACTATTGTATCACTCTAAGGTACATAATTTGGACAGAAGCGTTACTTTGGCGGTTTCGCGAGATCTCTCTCCATGCAGATTTGGGATGAAGATAAAAGTTATTTTCCAATTAAAAAAATTACTTTATTTGAACTTTATTTGAAACTTTATTTGAAAGAGATCAAGACTTTATTGGTTTAAGAGTAATTAAGAGTCTAAACATAAAAAATAGGAAAGAAGCATTCAAAACTGCTACTTAATCTTAAGCAAGACAAATTAAGAATAATAATTTCTAATAATCTAATTAAACACCATAGGATCAAGTGGTTAATAAAAAACTAGAACTATTTTCGTTAAGTAAAACAACATTATATCAGTAGAAATATAGACACAATATGAATACGAAGCATATCAAATATCTTTCCTTTCCATTTTACAGGTCCATGATCCACCAGCTGACCCACATGAGGTGTTGCGCGCCGCAAACTGGCTGACTGATGACCAGCTCAACTTGATAGCACCTTCCATACAACAGAAACATCCCAACTCGTACACTTACTCGAAGCGGTTAGCTGAAGCTTTGGTTAGAGATAGCTACCCCGAACTACCAGTAGTCGTGGTACGTCCAAGCATCGGTAAGATTGAATAAAAATATAAATAGAGAAAATAAAATTAATAAAAATTAATAAGATAAACAGGAGGGGTATATTGATGTAAATGGTAAACAAAATGAACTATGCAGGCCCATTTCGACTATAGTTGGGTCTCGGGGTACATTGGGGTACAAGTTACTTCCGCTGCTTTGGTGGTGTAGATGTCTGACGGTACAGCTACCGTTCTGAGGCCTCGGGTTATGACGATACTGAATGCGACTGATGTCTCACGCTCACATGTAACGCTGGCGGATGTGGCGCGGCGAGTATAGTAATGACGCGTTGGTCGTTGACTATATTATACTCGCTCCCTTAGTCTACTCGAACCGACTTTACCCTAACAAGCGTTACATAGCCGAGCGCTACGGCTCAATCTCATTTAACACCCATAAAATAAAATCCTCAGCGCGCCTAAAGAAGTTTTCACTTTAATAATACATTTCAGTGACACCATCATACAAAGAGCCGATGCCTGGCTGGGTGGACAACCTCAACGGACCTATCGGCGTGATGGTCGGCGCCGGCAAGGGAGTCATCAGAAGCATGCACTGCTACGGTCATTACCATGCCGAAGTTATTCCCGTTGATATTGGTATCAACTCCATTATCGTTATTGCATACAAGATAGGAAATCAAAATGAAAGGTTTGTAGACAATTAGACATTTTGTTGTTCTTTGGTATTTATTAGTAATATAAATATGGTAGAGGCGAAGAGACCTAGTAAGAGTCGGTTAACAATCCTAGCTTCTCGAAAATGATAACGGTTTTCGTTTTCTGAATAAATTTTAGTTTGTTGTAGTTTCCGCAAATAAGGCTTTTATTTTTAGTCAAATGGAAAATGAAAACCGTCATTTTTGCCAACATTTAAAACTGGAACTATTGTGGACTTGTTAGTGGTTGCCCTGAACTGTCTTAAGTTTAAAAGAAATAATCTGGTCCATGATTTTTTTTCGCCATCTGCATTCTACTGCAAACTGCCCTTATCCCAGTTTACACATTTTTTAACTATGTTGCAAACTAGAATCGGCCTTAATTTTTACGACTTGCTGCTGCGGCTGCCTGTTTGACGTCAACACCCCTAAAGGATCCAAATATCAGCAAACTATGTTAAAAACAGCTTTGGTACCTCGAAAATCCCGGTTCACATCCCATGTACATTGCCATTATACCAAGAAGTCGTCTGTAATAAATTACGTGTAATATTTTTTTCAATAATTATAGGCCACCAGAAATTCCTGTTTTCAATTTGACTACTGGAGATGATAGGAACACAACCTGGAAACAAGTTCTGGATATTGGAAAAGCGACAGTGCGCAAGTATCCATTTGAAGGACCACTGTGGTACCCAGACGGGAACATAAGGCACAACAAGTTTATACATACGTTATGTGTATTCTTCTATCACATAGTACCAGCATATTTCATAGATTTTTTGCTCTTCATTTTTAGACAGAAGCGTTTGTAAGTATAACTTATGTTTTCGACCGAGACGAGAAAGAAGGTCTTCAATTCGTCTGTATTTTTTTATGTATGTTACGCAAATATGGATCTATTTCAAGATTGATTTTGTGTTCGATAGAGCTTATTCCAAAGGTGGTCCCACACAAATTTGGTCACGATCAGAAACATTTTGAAGTCGGTCGGTTAAGTTTTAAACTTGTGATTGTTTATATAGCTATTTTATTTCATATTTTTCAATATTATTTTTGTGTTCGATCGAGCTTATTCCAAAAGTGGTCTCATATAAATTTGGTCACGATCAGATACATTTTGAATCTCGTCCGTTAAGTTTTTAGACTTGTGATTATTTATATAGCAATGTGTATGTATCTTGTTATGGCTTTGTTGCGTCGTGAGTTGTGACTAGATTCCTCGGGCTGTATACTCGCACCGAGAAAAATGCTTATCTGATTCACCATCTACGTCCGATCTACTCCTCTAACATAATCAACCCACTGACTTTGCTACTCGTTTCGATTTCAAATACGATTCGAATTCAATTAGTGACTTAAAATTCTAACCGAAATCGAGTTAAAAAGTGCGCTAATGTCGCGTTGGATTCGAGAATTTGTCATTTGGTAATTTTTAACGCGACATTAATGCACATTTTAACTTGATTTCGGAATGAGATATAATTTAAAAAAATATATATGAGTAACAGATTATAGAAGCATGTAAGAACTCAATATTGCTATAAATTAATAATGGCAGGTGTAAAAGAAATCAATAAAAAATAACTTGATTTCGGTTGAATTATAAGTCACTAAATGAAATCGAATCGTACTCGAAATCCAATTGAGTGTCAAAAGTTACCTTACTGATGCCTTTCTCTTTGTTGTTACCACTCTCGTCTCGAATTTCGTTGTTCCTAACACCCACAATACCATATTCGTAGAGTATGGTGTCATATGTGTTCACTGTTGGAGGTATAAAAAGACAAAAGAATAAGTAGCATTTCTTTATTGAATAGATTGTAATAGCTACTCATTCACTCGGGGTGTCTTTTGTGTTATTTTGTCAAAGTAGATACAATAATAGTAGTCATAGGAAAAGTCCATTTCGCTAAACACTATATTCGTCTATATATGCCGTTATGTAGTCCCATAATTTAAAGTTTAAACGATGGTAATTACTTGGTGATCCGTATTCTTGACCTCCTACAACTCCATATAATGCCACACCATAAAAGTTCCACTGAATTACATAAAATTCAAATATCAATCTTCCAGCATGGTACGTATCCAAAACAGGATATCAGTTGGATTGGAAGTACTACAGTATTTCACAACTCGTGAATGGTGGTTTGACACAAACAACTTCAAGTCACTTGTGGATACACTGAACCCTGTGGACAGAGCGCTCTACCCTATGGACCTGACGATTATAGAGGACGAGCCGTATATAGAGAGTTGTATGGTCGGTGGAAAGATCTACTGCATGAAGGAGAAACTTGAAAATCTTCCTAGGGCCAGATTACACAATAATATGTAAGTAAAAACTACTGATTTCTCAGGTTTACGCGAATGTTATACATTGAAATAAAACGATTTTATACGGATTTTATCGCGATTTGTTTGCTGAGTTCGACCCGTGACCTTGAAGACTGCGATACGAACAAATCGCGATAGAATCCGTATAAAATAGGTTTACATCAATGTAAGTAAATATCTACCTTCTTCCAGTAGGGCGACTACCGCCCTGAGGTCTCGGGTTCGATCCCCTGGTTGGGCAAAGTTTTTGTATTCAGTATCATCCCTGAGTCTGGAATTTATGCTCGATATGGCGATAGACTCTGTATCAATTCTAGTTCTCTAGTTAGCCTCTGCCTACCCCTTCGGGAATACAGGCGTGAGCCTATGTTTGTATATATTACTACTAAATGGGTATTAATTGATATTGTATGCGTTAAGGTAAGTTTAGTAAAGTTTGAACGGAATTTTCTAAGGGCGACTTGCAGCGCATTACTAATCTAGAGTAACACATTATCTCGATTTATCCAACAGTTCACTCTTATCTCTAAATCAAGATTTTGGCTAAAAAGAGATTTATCGCGTAGCTGCAAGTAGCTCTAAGTACAATTTACTTGAAAGTCAATATTAATGCTCTTTACGTGTAGAAATGGAAGAAAATGAGTAAAACGTGGACGGAGGCAGAGAAAATGTTATATTAAATGTATATTTTTTTATTCCAGACTTTTCATCCTGGACAGACTGGTATCAATCTTCTTCTACTTAGTGATTGTGTACTGGATCGCGTTGTGGTGCGAGCCAGTGAGACAGTTACTGTCCTGCGGAGGACCGTTTGTACGTCACTTGCCTCTAGTTGGCAAAGCTGTCTTCAAAGATGTATAATATAAAAATTACGAGAATTTTATTGAAATTATAACTCCTTATGTTAAGGCACTGTATAATGACTGTGCATTACTAACACGATTTAATGATAACAACATTGTTAACAAACCGAGAATAATATGATAATACTACCTAAATAATATAGGTCTATATGAAAAAATAAATTAAAAAGACAAGTGATTTATTGATCCCAAATCTGTTATTAAAACCGATTCAATTCTTTTTCGCATATGAAGAAGCTGCGTTGCGAGCAGTCGCCGTAGGTGAGCTCTCCGTTGTAGAACATGGAGCCGCACTGGTACTTGTCGTCCACGTCGGGCTGCGCGTAGCCCCACTGAGAGTACCCGCTCTCTTCTAACGTGCTACCTGGAATATTATTATAATTCTATATAAATAATATTAGCCCTGTAATATGTCTGTCCCACTGCTGGGCACGGGCCTCTCTACTAATGGGAGCGGTTAGACCTTAGTCTACCACGCTGGCCTAATGCGGGTTGGTAGAATTCTCATACCTTCTAAATTCTTGTGGAGAAATTCTCGGGTATGGAGGTTTCCCTACGATAATGAACATAACATGAACTGCAAATATTACAGTAGTACTAGGCTGATAATAAAACATGTGAAAAGTAGAGGAGCAAATAAAAGTAAAACAATATTTTACCTCTAACCGTAAGCCATCCTTGTTTAAACCTGTTGTAGAAGCCAAGCATGACAACTCCTGCAAAATAGTCTCCTTTTACTTTATTTTTTGGCGCTTCCTCTGTCACCTCTCTGAGGTATTTTGCTTCTTCCTTGCTATTTATAATCGCCAAGTAAGACTCTTCAGCGTTGCACACTGCAAACGCTTGCGTCCAGTTCATGGGAGTCGAAAAGAATTTATAACATTTGTCAAGATGCTCGTTTAGTATGTAACCTAAAATATCATAATATATAAATATCATTAGGCCCATAGTAGGAAGATATACTAAAGTGTCTAGATAAAAGAACGTATTGAATATTGTAATATCTATCTATCTCATGTATTCTGTGGTATAATAGACCCAAGACATCTAATTTTTGGTATGACTTGTCAATTTAACAAAGTATATCCACAATTCCTAATGCAGTGATGCAAAAAAATATAATATAATTGTATCCCTTTTGAAATAGTTATGGATCGCCTTCAAAGGTTCGCATTTTCCCTATTTACCTCAAAAGGAATTCCTATTGGTCAAACTCGATTACGTCTCAGTTTTGAACATCAGGAAGAACCCAACATCCCCGACAAATGATTTTCAAGATTCTCCAATGGATTAGTCAAGAATTTTGAAGACTGTTTTAAAGATTATGAATTTTTGATAATTCATTATAGACTATGTATTCCAAATCTATGTTGAGTTTATATTATATGATCTGTATTATTAGATAACCTTTATAGGGAGTTTCGCAATCTGAATGCCACTCTAAGGATGCCAAAGTTTTCTTGCAAATAAAGGGCAATATCCGCATGCAATTAATGTCAGTCATTACTCCTTTCTTGTCCATAATTATGCAGTCCTCTTCGCCTTTGACATTGTTTGGTTCTGCAGCACCCCAGTTATGATATAGATTCTCTAATGGTTTGCCTGCAATGGATAGTGTATTAAAGATACTGCAAAAATCTAAGTACCAACTAATTAGGCGCCATTAAATTATTACGATAGAAGTATTTTTCTTACAAGAGAGTCTGGAGTCTTGATAGTTCTTACGTAAGATCATAAAAAACGCAAAATTAAGATTATACTTTGAAAAATGGCGGTCAACAGTGCGAGTGCCCTGGTGCGTTCGGATGATGACATATTTCTTTTAGATTCTTACGTAATAAATATCAAACAGTGAGAGAGGGGGCGGCCTTTTCTTTTTTTCTTATACCTCTATAGAGCGGAGGGGTTAAAAAACTATGCAAAAAAAATTCTTACGTAATGAATGGCGCCTTAATGACATACATACATACATACATAAACTCACGCCTGTATCCCCGAAGAGGTAGGCAGAGGCGCACTAGTGAACTAGTACACCCACATTTCACCGAGCTTAGTTCCGTCCCAAATGTGATAGGGGGCGAGCCTATCGCCATATCGGGCACAAATTCTATACTCCGAGCTGATATGGAAACATCCAATATCACTTTGCCCGACCCGGGGATCGAACCCGAGACCTCAGGACGGTAGTCGTACCGAAATACAACCACGTCACCGAGGCAGTCTTAATGAATTCCAATATTATTTTCAATATAAAAACAACTTCATCCTGACTTATAACTAGGTAGGTTATCGAGCTGGTTTTTTTAGAGCTGTACATTAATACTGTTTTTGTTTTATTTTCCACTAATGGCGATTGAAATATTTGATTCATTGAATTGTTTTTCGGATTTTACCATATCGAAGTTTTATAGTTATAGGGAGGATGTTTTTTATGATTTTAGAAGCCACTATCTTGCCAAATATTGAAATATTGACCTATAAAAATCTAATGTAAGGTTCATTGGGATGGTGAATGAAGCATAGCCAAGTGCTATGAATGTAGCCCGAGCACGAAAAACTAATGTAAATGTAAACTCGCTGCGCACTGATGACATTTGATTAATCATCATCATCATCATCATCATCAGCCATAGGACGTCCACTGCTGAACATAGGCCTCCCCCAAAGATTTCCAGATTTGATTAATATTTCATACAAATTTCATAGACGCGCATCGAGCACGAATACATTTACGGTTGTCAGAAATTTTCCTGCTCGGGCTGCTGATTTCTAAATCAAAGTGGTAGTGCTGCGATAAAACAATGCATGAACGGCGATTACCACTTTTTCTTTTAATCAATTCTTGATAATGATGATAGTTATACACAAATCTCCATATTTTTTTTGTTCATTATAGTTTCTACAAAAGACACTATACTAGTCAAATGTACGGCGATTTAACGTTACTAACATCGTTATCGAATATAAAGAAGCATTAACTCGTTTTAGAGATACTGCTCGTCTCGTTAATCAGGCGTAAAAAAAAACATAAAATAAAAACCTATATCGTCTAAATAAAATAAAAATCTATAATGAACGTAATCTTTAAAATGTACTTACCATCGAAAGACAAAAACAAGCCTTTGGAAATTAATGACGAGACGCCGATAAAAATGTGGTTATGAGATTGTGACCATAACTTTATAACGGCGTCCAGCTCCCGTTGATCCTCGGCATAGAACAGCGTAGCCCCTTCTCTGGCACACGTCGACAACGCTTCTTCCCATGTCAGGCCGACTGTGAAATATTTATAGAAACTTCGGGGCCCCTCGAGAAATGTGTAGTCTTTACGAAAAAACTTGTTTTGCGAATGACCATCTGTAAAACACGGAGATATTTGCTAAAATAGTAGCTATACTTTACTATGCTTCAAATAAATAGAATAAGCCTGGTGGTAGTGAATTGTGGTGATGGTGGGATACTCCTGGTAGTGGGATTATGCGTCGGGATTGCGGTCACCGGTCACCGTTAACATGTTGTTAAAATCTGTTATAGGGACCCGTACTCCTTCTGTGTTTCACGTTCCAGAAAAAGTCAGTTTATATTCAATGTTCTCGAGGCGCTTGCGACATAACTTGATGGATTGTTGGTGTGACTATGGGGGTACATTTGTCTTTGTCTGCATAGGTCATACATTTGTCTTGTCGCCCCTCGATTAGCTTCTCCCTCTTAGGAGTGTGAAGAAGTTTAAACAATGTCGTCATAAGTGACTATCGATAAACCCTTTGTCCGTGGTCGCTATTTTTATGGACTAAAATGCGCTTACCGTCAAGTTTAGTGTAACCTCCGATAAAATAAATAGAAAATAAGTTACTTACGCGTACACGATAATAAACTTAGTAAAACTATGATTATTAACAAACTTTTAAATAGCATTATGTAATTTAAAAGCAGGCACAAGTGTATACTATGAAGAATTGATGCAAAATAATAAAGTGAGGTCAGGGAGACAGTAGTACCTCAAATTGACATAACAGCAAATACTTATGTGAGTAGTCTAAAATAGAGTTGAAATTACCGTGCACAAGATAATTCTTTGTTGGGAAACATCATTATCTCTTCCAAGCCATTTCAAGTTCATCGTGCTTGTGTTAATCACAACTTTGAACTTAATCATATTTTGTGTCATTAATAAGATGCCCCAAAATAAAATTTATATTTAAATAACTCAGAGCGCCTGTGCAACGAATCTGAGGGTCGTGGGGTTTATACAGTTATCTATAAAACTGGTAAAAATAAAAGTTATGTTTAATGAATTTATATTTCAGTAAAATTCATCCAATTTTCGAAATTCGGAACCCTTTACCGTGCATGGTCAGATTGGTTGCATCATGCATGCACTTGGCCGATGTTATTTATTTCATCGAAATCGGTCCACACACGACGAAGTATGTAGACATATGTATGATAGATAGGTACTTTAAAAAAAATATTCTGTTTATTCAAAGACGTTTAATGAAACTCCAATATATGATTTTATGTGTGATATGGATATTATTAAATAGCATCATGTTTATTCGTATTTTGTAGTAATGTAGAATGTCCGTCATTTATATCTTATATCTCAATATTTCATAGATTTTTAGTTGCCATGCTTCAATTTGGTTTGTCTACTATTTAATACCAATTAATAATAGTAATTCTTAATCTTACTAGAAGATCCTAATCTTGTATCGATTTTTGTAACAGAGAGTTAAATAAAAATTTCATTTCATTTCAATATGTACACTGTATACAGTGGTACCACTATATATAGTGGTAATATTAATGTCTATTCTTCTCCAAATCTCGCATCGAAACCGGACTTCAATTCTTTTTCGCATATGAAGAAGCTGCGTTGCGAGCAGTCGCCGTAGGTGAGCTCTCCGTTGTAGAACATGGAGCCGCACAGGTACTTGTCGTCCACGTCGGGCTGCGCGTAGCCCCACTGAGAGTACCCGCTCTCTTCTAACGTGCTACCTGGAATAATAAATAAATAAAAATAAATACCCTCAACAGTCACACACATAGTCCTGACCTCACACTAGGTGTAACCTGAATCGTGGGTATCAGAAACTACGAGAGACTTTCGGTCTCACAACACCCAGACCCCGAAACAAATATCTTTGGGCCACATAGACATTTGTCTCGGTGCGGGAATCGAACCCGCGACCTCACGTTTCACAGCCGGCTACTCGCCCGCTGCGCCACGGAGGTAAAACAGGTAAAGAATATTCCAATATTTTTCTTTCTACTTGGCCTTATTCCACCTTAATGTGGGGTCGGTGCAACACACTTTCCAAGCTTGTTGCAGAAAAGAGTTGGCTTGGCTGCCTGCCTGACGTCAACCACCCTCTGGCGATTCAGATCTAGGCGAATCATATTACAAACATTGCTAGACAAATCTGGGTATGGAACCCAGGACCTCCCGGTTCGCAGCCCGTATATGCTGCCGTAAACGTTGACCAAGGAGGCGACATAATTTTCTAAAATATAAGGAATTCTCCAGTAACACTTCTACTCATTTCAATTGAAGACGCTGTTAGTTATATTTAAATCTCCATACATTTGAATAGTGGCGCCTCTTGCGGAAACTACAGTGAACTAAATAAACGTATCTCGTACCAGAGGCACTGGCTAATTGAATGGCGAGATAAAATAACTGAAATTATATTTCTTGAGATTTAATTAATAATCGCACAATACGTTCACCAGCTAAACATTTTCTACAGTTTTTACCTTTAATAGAGAGCCATCCTTGCTTGTCGCGGTTGTGAAATCCCAGCATAACGACTCCGGACAAATAATTTCCTTTTACTTTATCTTTCGGTGCATCCTTAGTTAATTTCTTGAGGAAGTTTACCTCTTCTTCACTATTTATAACCGCTAAATATGACTCCTCTGCGCTGCACACTGCGAACGCTTCCGTCCAGTTCATCGGAGTCAAAAAGAACTTGTAACATCTTCCGAGATTCTCGTTTGCTACATAATCTGGAACATTATATCAATTTTGGAACATTAAATAAATTTCCATTCCGTTAATGTTGGTCATTCAGCAACTGTGACATCTAGGGTGACTTGCAGCTAGGCGATAAACGACGTTTAATCGTAAAATAAACTCTATTTTGGCATCATTTCAGTTCAACGTCTTGCACGTCGTGGTTTTACCCTTCATCTCGATTTAAATAAACGTTTAACTTAAATGGGCATGGCCGCCGGTTTAAAGTCGCTAATCTTGATTTTATTGACAAACAACCAAAGAATTTAAACACAAAAAACATAACCTTTTCACATTATTTCTTGTTGTTTAATGAAAATCTATGATAAAAATGGCTTTGTTTTTTACACTGAACATGATTTGGTATCAAACAAGGATGATGAATTCGTAAAATATATAAAAACTCAAGTTTTTTTACGAAGAGTATATAATTATCAATAACCCATACATACACCTTACAAACTAACATTGTATGTACATAATCTCTTGAAAAACCACATAATTACAACACTTCACTATTATGCACGATATTTGTGTGCGCACGTGTGGCACTAGTCCTTGGAAGCGGTGGTATACCAACCACGCCCGACCCGGCACTGCAGTCAAAAGTTTTCCTCAATGTCTCGTCGCACCTCGGTGCAGGATAGGTTTCGGCACACGCATCACAAACGCCTTGTAACTGGTGCAACTCCACACTTAGTTCATCACCATCAACGAGTACCTTGTTTTCTTGTGCACGCTCGCATTCCGCAATGTTCTTCTATTACAAAGTACTTTAGTTATTCTATTTTCTAGGAGAGCGTTGTTTTCGAGATGACAAATTTCACTTAAGTTAACGAATTTCAAAGTTACTTCTTGATAAAATTTTATTATACCTCTATTATAGAAATTACCATTGTTGACAATAGATTTATATAGTTCGCGAACGAACCAGTGCGGAGGACAGCTCCCACAGAAGAAATTAACGAACTAGTTCCCAGATCTCTCGTTCTTTAGTTCGTTTGATAAGTTAGATAGAATCTAAGTCTTGAGTATCGTCCAAAGTAAGACCATTGGTTCTCATATCATTCTCTAAAAAGTCCAGCCAGCGCTTTTGAGGTCATCTGGATTTCCTTAAAATAACGCTGACAGACCACGTATCGTACATATACACAGAAGTACTGGCCAAATGATGGTCTTGTTTTCGTAACGTAGTCAATAACCACTAGGGAAATATCGTGCTTTTTTAAGCTATATTCAAATACGGTGCGCAGCACTTTTTAGTCTCACAGATGGGAACACATCATAATATTTTCTTTTACTTTCTTCGATAAAAAATATTTGAAAACATTTATAAAATACTACGTTTACGCAACTCATGTACTTGATCTTTAGCACATTTCCTTTCAGTCGACCATTTTCAAGCGGCCCCTAGACGCTGTTTGTCTTAGACATCAGCGTACATGAACACCCACGGTGGTTGCTGAACCTCCATAGTGAACGGGAAGGGTGTGGTGACGCCAAAAGCAGTCCGAATCAAAGACTTTGATCGGAAGAACATGTCTTCGATAACGTCAACATAAGCTTCTGGCACCCCTTTGAACCTTAGGGCCCACCAGACTACCCGTCGGGACACAAAGTAAAAAGCCTTCTGCAGATCCAGGAAAGCGATATGCAGAAGCTTTTTCTTTCAACATGCATGCCTCGCAAAACGATCTAATAGCAAACATTTGGTCCCTGGTCTGTCCCCCATACCCTGCAAGGCAAGAACCCAGGTTTCGCCAGCACCTAGTCCGTTACTCAGAAAAGTGTACCACATGCAGATAAGGTTGGCTTAAACCTAAAGGTGTTGGTGGCCTACTGTGTAAGTAGGCCACCGTCATCGTTGGGTTCGTTTGGTAAGGGTTGTCCCTTAGACGCCGTCACTATTCCCCAAGTATGTACAAGTAAAAAAAAACAGCAGCATATTATGAAAGAATAAAAAATAATTAATCCGGGAACATACATAAAAAAAGATTCCAACGAATTGTTAACCTCCTTTTTTTTAAGTCGGTTAATTCACCTCCTCCTTTTTTGAAGTCGATTAATTAATAACCTCCTCCTTTTTTAAAGTCGGTTAAAATTCGTGCAAATAATATTTTTTTAGCCTTTCTTTGGTTCGAGACGTGAACTGAAAGAACGAACTAGTTCGTTGAGGAGCCGCGAACTAAAGTGACCATTCCTTATCGCGAAATATTATACGTATGTCTAGTTGACAAGTCGTAATCCAGACAACTGACACTAATTATTTTTTTTCAATTATGCCTTTCATCAATTAGGCCAAGGAAGCAACCACATACAGCCTCGTCGTATGTGTGTTTATATTACATGTATTCAAACTGAATTAAAACTAAATATTTGCCAACTATTGACACAAGAGAATCTATTGAAATATCATGTAAAATAAAATACAATTCTTTATACGCGAAATTGTGATGATAGATGTTGCGAGACGGCACTATAGATAATAATATGAAATTTACGGAACGTAAATAATGAGTGATTGTTGGGATTTATTTTATTTTAAATTGCAAAAAATATTTTTTTATGCGGAATTGTGATTGTGGTTATATATTTTTTGTGAAACGGAACTTATGAATTTGGAGTAGTGAAGAGTGTAGGCATCTTGCCCGCGTTGCAAAATTTCCCGATTTATCGGGATATTTACTGATTTTGGTCATTGCTCACGATGTCCCGATGTAGCAGTCCTATCTGCCGAATTTTTGGATTTTCAACTAATGTAAAATAATATTCTTATAAAAAATGGAACATAATATTATTAATACGGCAAAACTAAAAGAAACCTGTAATACAATACAATACGGCCTATACGACAATACTACATACAATAAAATACGGCCATTCAACTTCGCGGTATATTAAAGCAAATTGTACTAAAATACCTTATAATAGAGTTTATTATTGTCTGGTGAGTATACAAGGGAAAATAAATAAATAACACCCAACTGTCACATACATAGTCCTAACCCCACACTAAGATCGAGTCTGGTGTCGTGGGTATCAGGAACTACGAGATACTTTCGGTCTCACAACACCCAGACCCGGAACAAATATCTGTGAGTCATACAAATAATTGTCTCGGTGCGGGGATCGAACCCGCGGCCTCTCGCTTCATAGCCGGCTGCTCGCCCTCTGCGCTACGGAGGCTGTCAAATGTCTCTGAAGATAACTTCGTTCGGGTTGTTTCCCAAATTGGATAACTTATACTTGCTTTAGTCGTTCATTATAGTCCATTCATAGAATTGCATGCACATGTCATATAAATATAACACATAGAACGACAGTACACGACCGCGGCGTGAAGGCTTTCCAAGTGAGACATTATTGTCTCACTACGTTGCACGGCGTCAGTATCCAAGGTTAAAACTTAGTTACGAAGAGCTCGCACTAAAATAACGGATTAAACTTTCCACTAAGTCAATGGTAGATCTTCTGCACACAAAATGATGTATAGAAAACAACAATCAATGTTGTTACAATTTTAATAAATATGAGAAAATGTTCACGAAAATAAGTAGTAAGAGGTGGTAAGAAGACGAAAATGATTAATCAATGTACAATATATCAAACTATAAATGATTATATGTAACTTACTGATTATAATTAAATAAATTAACGCATTATTAACATAAACTACTTGTGTTTCATTCCGTATAAAAATCTCCCGATTTTCAGATGCCAAATCTAACGAGTTTTAATTTTACACTTTTGCAACACTGCATCTTACTCTATTCGCCGTTTTATTAATACACGATTCAGTCCTAAATGTCATTTAAATCAAATGTCCCATTAGTTGTCTTGCACATACACATTTCTGGTTCGATTTAAGAAATCCGAGTGTAGATTATTAATTCGCGATTTCATTACTTCTACTCATTCTTTACGTTCCATTAGATTCATATCTAAAGTTCCGTATCAAAACATCTATCATAAAAATTTTGCATAAAACGAATTCTAGTTTGTTTTATATGATTTTTCAATAGATTCTCTTAAGTTAATAGTCACCAAATGTTCACATGTAATACGAACACACATACTATGAGGCTAGTTATTTATATTTATTAAGGAGTAACTAGGAGTAACTTTGCACTTTGTTAGCTCAAGCGGAATTTATCATCTCGTAAACAACTGCAGGGTTAACACCACCTCTTATAGCAGTATTATTATAATCGTTCTTCGTTTGTTTTGTATGGGAATCGGTACAAGTAAGATTATAATAAGACTGCTATAAGAGGTGGTGGTAACCCCCTATCTCCTAAAAATAGGAGAACATCGCGGAGTAGGCACATGACATGGTAGGCATAGGACATGGTAGAAAACATAATATAAGCTCACGCCTGTATCCCCGAAGGGGTAAGCAGAGGCGCACTAGTGAACTAGAACACCCACATTTCGCCGAGCTTAGTTCCGTTCCAGATGTGATAGACGACCACACAGCCGATAAGGCTATCCGATAAGCGAGAGGCCGCGGGTTCGATCCCCGCACAGAGACAAATGTTTGTATGACCTACAGATATTTGTTTCGAGTCTGGGTGTTGTGAGACCGAAAGTATCTCGTAGTTCCTGATACCCACGACACAAGTGTGGGGTCAGGACTATGTTTGTGACTGTTGAGTGTTATTATTATCATTATTTTCATAAAACAACAAGAAATAATATGAAAATGTTATGTTGTTTGACATTCAATAATCACGATTAGCCATTTAAACCGGCGGCCCCGATGATTTAACTTTGTCGTTTATTTTAATCCAGATAAGGGGTAAATCGACGACGTGCAAGACGTTAAACTGAAATGATTCCAAAATGGGGTTTATTACAAGATTCATCGTGGTTTAGTGCGGAGCTGCGAGTGAATTCGGGACAACTAATATGACATTTGATTTTAATCAAGTTTAGGACAAAGTCGGGGACTAATAAAATGGCGATTATAGTGAAATCCCTGCAAGTCGCCCCTAAAGTCCGAGATTTAAATGAGAGATTAAAATTAAATCGAGGCAATGCCACCAAAGACCTTTCATTATTGTCTGATAGAACACCGTTTGTTTTGAGGCTTTACAGTACTATCGGATTTGTATAAAGAACAATCAGCTTATGGCACACAAGTCCAGCCAGAAGTAGGTAGAATATCACCAATGTCACCAACGATATTTCGTTTTGAACCAAGAACTTTGCTTTCAGCCTATTTCCTACACTTCACTAGAATCTAGTGACGACCAATAGGCAGAATTCATTTATCACTTACTTTTGTAAGGAGTTTGACAATCTTCGTGCCATTGTAAAGATGCTAATGTTTTCTTGCAAATAAAAGGAGATTTAACATTGCAATTAATATCATTCATCACTCCTTTTTTGTTCATGTGAATGCAGTCCTCTTCTCCTTTCACATCATTCGGTTCTCCGGGACTCCAGTTATTGTAAACATCCATTAATGGTCTACCTGCAATTGAATTTATAGTATTTGAACCAGCCACATCAACAATGAAAGTTTTCAACATTGCTTCAGTATTAATACGCTGAACTGGACAGCCTCTGTGGCGCAGCGGGCGAGTAGCCGGCTGTGAAGCGAGAGGCCGCGGGTTCGATCCCCGCATCGAAACAAATATTTGTATGGCCTACAGATATTTGTTTCGGGTCTGGGTGAGACCGAAAGTCTCTCGTAATTCCTAATACCCACGACACAAGACTAGATCTTAGTGTGGGGTCGGGACTATGTATGTGACCGTTGGGGTGTTATTTATTATTATTCATCATTTATTTCAATTAAACTTTTTTTTACATTTTTAAATATAAATTATATAAAAATAAATACATTTAAAAATATAAAATAAATAAATATCACCCTCCCGATGACGAGGCTTGAGACCCAAGCCACCGGTGGTTAGGGGCTCAGAGTAAGGAACCGCCTCACAATGCGTGCCGTGTCCAATAACACTGCCTTCTGTATCTGGCTCTTGACCCAACGCCCGACTGAGAGCCTCTTAAGGTGTTGGTCGAGTTTAGCAAAGATGCTATCAACCCATTAGCGGTAACGACTATCGGGACAATGATTATTTATTCCACATCCCACATGTCGGAAATCTCGTGTGCCAGATCTAAGTATTTAGACATCTTGTCATTTTCGGCCTTAACGAGATTTTCATCATGCAGAATGGTGACATCAACAAGTATTGCCCGACGCGCTAATCGATCTACTACCACAATATCAAGCTTATTGTCAACAATAGTCCTGTCCGTAATAATAGATTGATCCCAATACAGTGTTGCATGTCCATTTTCAAGATTAATTATTAATTATTCTTGTGTTTGGGCTCTACAAATGTCTTGGTTGTATTTGTAATCCAAACATGGTAAAATAATTGTTTCCTTAAGCATTTTTTTTCTCCCACCTGCCAGTACAATTTGGGCTTGACCCACAACCCATACTATAATTTTTTTTAGGCATGTTGCAGTAAGAATTTGTCTTTTAGGTTTTTACGTCAGGCGGCCTACTTAACGTCAACCCTTTAGGGGATTCCAGCCCCGCCCGGGCAAATTGTGTCAGATAACACGGGTTTCCTGACCCGGGATTCGAAGCCAGCACCACAGCAATAAAATTAGATGTCTTAGATGTCTCAATTACAATGTTTTTTTTTTTTGTTTTATCCTTATTGCGATGTTTACTGGAACTTGTGTCTGAGAAATTGATATTATCAAACTAGGGTCATGACTCTCTGCTTGATAGTATGAATAGTTACTACAAATATAATATTGATAATTAATGTTTACAGCTATAAACGGCAATGCGACACTAAAGACAATAATAACATAACATAAGCTCACGCCTGTATCTCCGAAGGGGTAGGCAGAGGCGCACTAGCGAACTAGAACACCCACATTTCGCGGAGCTTAGTTCCGTCCCAGATGTGATAGGGGGCGAGCCTATCGCCATATTGGGCACAAATTCAAGACAATAATGATTAGCATGTCTTAACTGATTTATCTAGGGGCTGTTTAACTTTGCATTACATTTCTTTAGGTGCATTTAGGTATGTTTCAGGTAGGTATATTATCTTCTGTCAACATAGGTCCTGTTCTCATAAGTTTAAAAATCGGCCAACTAGTTGTGTACGGTGGCTACTATGCCAAGGTAGGATACTACGCCAACCTTAAGGTTGGATCCGTAATATAATCTAAATATAGGAGAACATTAAAACTCTAAGAACCACGCGTATGTGAGGCCAACGGGTAGGTAGAAGTGCACCTAGAGCCCCCACATTTTGCCAAATCTATTTCCATCCCATGATGTAATAGTTAAGCAGAAAAAGCCCATATCACTACCTGACCCGCGGGTCAGGGTCAATATTTATATCATAACATTTTTATTGAAATTTATCATACTGTTTTGAATACTCACCATCGACTGAAACAAACACCCCTTTTGAAATTAAAGCCGAGACACCGATAAAAATATGGTCTCTAGTTTCTGTCCAAAACTTCACTATAGCGTCAAATTCTTGTTTATCCTCAGCAAAGAACAGCGTAGCACCCTGTCTCGCACAAGTCGTCACAGCATCTTGATACGTTTTAGCAATTGTGAAAAATTTATAAAAACTTTGGGGCTCTTCTATAAATGTGTAATCCTTACGGAAAAACTTCCTACTCACTTGAACCTCATTGTTGCCTTGTCCATCTGCAGAACAGATTTAATAAAGTTTATTGCTCAATAATTGGAATAATGATTAACAAATAAATAACTGGTTCTTACTTATGTACAGTACAAATTGTAGTAAAAATATAAGAAATGTTTTTAATGACATTTTGTTATTATATAAATTATCTTTAAGTTTCAACCAAACACATGTGCGGGCGAAGTTGCACCAGAGATAAATGAAATGAGTAGTCAGTACAGTCAGTTTTAATAAGTGACATTATGACCACATACACATTTATAGCATTTCTGAAGAAAGATTGTGTTTATTTTTAACCAACTTCAAAAAAAGGAGGAGGTTAACAATTCGTTGGAATCTTTTTTTTATATATGTTACCCGATTTCTTGAAGACGCCAGGGCCAATTCGAGAAATTCTTTTTTTTTGTTTAAAACGCTATACATTCCAGTTAGTCCCATTGGCACCAAATCAGAATCTGATGATGGGATCACTGACAAATCGAGGACAACCCTCGAATTTTATATGGACCCATAAGTTTTTTATATAAGTATTTTCTAAAACTATTTAAGTATTTGCGTCTGCTACTTATCATCTCATGTTGCTGAGCTGGTGATGGAAAATATAACTCATTAACTATTAGGAGTTGGTGATAATTCTTTCAATATTACAGGCTCGGATCGACCGTTACTTATGTTCCTTTGAGCTATTCAGGTGATGATGGAAGTTAAAACTTCTTATTTGTTAGGAGAATTGTTCCCTAATTATTAAAGTACCGGATAGACAACTATTTCGGTGATTGCGCGGGAGTCTCAATTTTGTGTTACTGAACACTAATGAACACTAAAAATAGATCAATAATGATTAAAGTTTAACAAAAACTGAAAACCGACTTCAAAAATGAACACTTAAAAGTGAAAAATAACAACAATTTCTTACTCTGTAGACGGTGCTAAGACCGAAGCAGATTAAATGAAAAGGCACCGACTACAAAGAGAGTAGGAAATTGCTGTTATTTTTCACTTTTAAGTGTTCATTTTTGAAGTTGGTTTCCATTTTTTGTTAAACTTTAATTATAATACACGCAAAATCTATCTATGTATATGTATACTACATAATATGTACTTACTATATCTACATATAATAAGTCTTTCAGTACAAGTGATAAATTTTCATGCGATTTTCTGGTAGGTATCTAAATGATGTGAAGAAGTTGTTTGTTAGTTATTACTTTTTCTTGGATTAGAATTTCAATTTTAATTTATTTTATCGTTTGGAAACACCGTGACGAAACCCGTAGACCTGGTCCTTGTCTCTTAGAGGAATGTAAAAATATAAAATAAACCTGCCATTCCACTAGAGAGATGAGTGGTGTAGGTGTGACCTCACTAGGGAGGATGCTCAAGATCGGGCGAAGTGGAATCGTTTAAGTAGGAAGGCGGACCCTGGCAGAAGGCCGGGATAACGCCAGGCAGAAAGAAAAGTAGGTACTACGTAGAAGTTCCACCAACGGTCGGTATCACTTCATTTTGGTGGCTTGCTAAAAACGATTATATACACATTTCACTCTATAGGATTACTCCCATTACGATTAATTTAGTTTTTAGTATGCCAGCAGCATAGTCTCTGTCATTACTCTGGACTCTGATATCTGTATCAACTATCAAGCATTATTATTTTTGTCTACGTATACGTGTGATTCATATTGTGTCTGACTGTTTGACCCATCCACGTCGCGGGCATGCGAAGCTCGTACAGATATTATGCCTATTTTGTGTTCGGTTCCGCAGCAATAACAGTTATGAAATTAAAAATTGAACGTACTTATACAAAACGGATCTGCTAAAGAAGTTGGGGATCAAATTCATTAATAGACCATATTGGTGTCATAACAATCTTTTTCTTTATACCTGCCCTTATCCCACCTTATGTAGGGTCGGCGCGACACACTTTTCCAGTATGTTGCAGAGAGGATTTGGCAAAGCTTTTACGACCGGCCGCCTGCCTGACGTCAACCACCTATTTGGGATCCATTCGAGGGCAAATTAAATTAGAAAATTTGCTTTGCCCGACCTGGGAATCGTACCCAGGACCTCCCGGTCCACAGCCGATACATGCTGCCATTAGACCAAGGAGGCGACTTTGGTGTCATAACAAAATAAATATTAATTTCGTGGATTGGATCCTCTGCATAACTATGTTCAATTGGACGATAATAATTAACATCTTAATAACACGTTAATCCCGCATGACTGCCATTGTGGGAAATTTTAATTAAGTAGATAATTATTTTTGCAAATTGAAATAGCTTTTCAATGTGTTCATATTTTGTGTCGTTCCTTCTTCGGAGTGTGAAGAATATTGTGTTCGGTAACATTACGGTCTTAATGTCTCGATAGTCGTTCTCCTGGTTGAGTCAGGTCTGAGCCAGAACAGAGTCGGAAAGTACTCGGCAGTCGACATGGTGATAGGATGAATAAGGTGAACAGACGACTTGACAAAGGTCCCAGGGACACGCTGGAAGCAGGCTGCTTCCTACAGTCTGATCGGTCTGAAAATACTTGGAGGAGGACTTTGTTTAGTAGTGGATGTACTAGCTGATGATGCGATAGGCTGCCTTCTAGCACATTAGATGGAAGGAAGTCTGGCGAAAAGTGGGTGCACTAGTTGCGCTTCTACCTACCCCTTCAATAGTAAACTTGAGTGTGCTGTGTATGTATGTTATAATGAAAATATACGCACAGTGTAATATTATACTTTACTATTGTATCTATGTACTATTTACTCTGGTTCCTCTGGTATAACAAAAATGTTTAAATAATTGAACACTGCCGTTTTCTTCCGATCAGTAATAATGTGTGTGTTGTCTTATATTACAAATATCAGACTTTATTCATCCCCATATCTTTCATCGAAACCGGACTTCAATTCTTTTTCGCATATGAAGAAGCTGCGTTGCGAGCAGTCGCCGTAGGTGAGCTCTCCGTTGTAGAACATGGAGCCGCACAGGTACTTGTCGTCCACGTCGGGCTGCGCGTAGCCCCACTGAGAGTATCCGCTCTCTTCTAACGTGCTACCTGGAATATTATTATAATTCTATATAAATAAAGTAATATCGATCAACTGCTGTTTACAATCGGATGGATTTCAACTATCTCATTGAGTTTTTTTGCCATTTGACATTTAAAAAATTACTACTATTCCATATTCTTTCTCTAAGACTATTCCAGTATAATTTAGAACAGATGTATGTCTACATATTCATAAAGGAGTCAGTTTAAAGCGGTCAATGATAAACCTTATTATTAAAAATAAAACAGAAATTTTGTTTGTTTCACTTCTATCTCCTCTTTTGTTGGTAATTAAGAGTCGAAAATAAATTTTGGTTTTAAATTAGCTACAGTTCCATATTAAGTATAATATAACAACACTAGTAGTGAGGTAGTTGAGTAAAGAACCGCAGTAGGTAGTAATTTTACCTTTAATAGTGAGCCATCCCTGCTTATCCTTGTTGTGAAAACCTAGCAAAACCACCCCAGCTAGGTAGTTTCCTTTTACTTTATATTTCGGTGCATCCTTAGTTAACTTCTTGAGGAAGTTAGCCTCTTCTTCACTATTTATGACCGCCAAATAAGCCTCTTCTGCGCTGCACACTGTAAAAGCTTCCGTCCAGTTCATCGGCGTCAAAAAGAATTTGAAACATCTTCCAAGTTTCTCGTTGATCACGAAATCTGAAAGGTAGAAAAGGCATATGAAAATGTAAGTCACAATATCCAAATAATTTGTGTTAGGGCCTGACCAAATTATACAGTAAAATTATGTGAATAACCAAAGGCCTTAGACAAGTGGCTTATGCGCTAGTCGAATAGAATAATCAAATAGAATAAATGTATGGGAATGACATTAGAGTACGCCGCATTTAGCGTACTCTTATGTCATTCCCATACATTTATTGTATTTGATTATTCTATTCGACTAGTGTATAAGCCACTTGTCTAAACGCGCAGGTGTAGTAATCATGGATGTATCTATTAGTAAAACTATTATTTTATTAAACAAGGAAAAAGTTTACTCATAAAAAATATAGTAACAAAAATATACATAATGCACACAAGGAAAAAGTTAGTACCTACGACTTAGTACAAGAAACTGGTTATAATATTTTAACACCTCCCAACTGAGCTATCGCTGCTTCAGTTAGCCGAGTCGAGAGTCAGAGGTTCGAGGCCAACCCCAAAAAACGACCATGCATGCACCTCTGACCTTTTATGTTAGGTACATGTATGTATTAATTATAAATGATTGCTAGCTATAACAAAGAAGGCAAACATCTTGAGGAAACTTATGCAGGATAGGTACCTGAGAATTTCTTCTGCACAAGAATTTGGAAAGTATGTGAAATCTACCAACCCGCTTTAGCCCAGCGAGAGAAAATAAAACAAAACCTTTCATTGGTAGCGGAAGCCCGTACCTACACAGCAGTGGGACAGTAATATTAGAGGGCTAATAAAATATATTTTTACTCTTAGTTTTTACTATTAGATCACACAGGTATGGTGTGTACGCGAGTTTCAAAATTCGAATGAGACCACAAATAGATATTTTACAAACTACCATTGCCGTTGTTGGAAAAATTACATAATTGTACCATTACCTGAGCCTGCCACTTTTAGGCTGACTATGATAAATGTTACCAGATTTATTTTGAAATTGATAGTAAACGATTTTTTATTCAATTTTTAGTAGGTTTCTAGATGTTGATACTTATTAATAGAAGACCGCTGGTTTCACCACCTCACAGATTAGCGATGTTGTGACTCAAAATAACTTTATCCTTGTAACCGACCGATATAAAAAGACAATAAGGTTTTCTTAAGGGATAAAAGCCTATAAAGCGATCCTTATAAATAAGAAACCTATCAAAATCACAAGCCTCGTTAGGTAAACTTACTTTTATATGGAGTTTGACAATCTTCATGCCATTGTAAGGATGCAAAAGTTTTCTTACAAATGAAAGGAGATTTACTATCGCAATTAACATCGTTCATAGATCCTTTCTTGTTCATGTGAATGCAATCCTCTACCCCATTGGCATCATTGGGTTCTCCAGGGGCCCAGTTATTATAAACATCCATTATCGGTCTACCTGCAATGAAAAATATCTTAGTATTATTATGATTATACAAAATAATAGGTATGTCCCACGCTGGGTTGAAGGTTTGTCCCTCTGGCGATTGGGACTGTCACTGGAATTGATACTTACCATTCAGAAGATACCTAATATAGATAGAGGATGACGGTCCTGTCCCCTGACTCTTGACATTCGATTCGAAATTTACTTCTTTTTTTAATTTGACTTTCTTCTTTTGAAAAAGTGCTCTAATGACGTTAAAAATTAGCAAATGACAAGTTCTCGGATCGAATGCAACGTTAGCGCACTTTTAACTAGATTTCGGTGGAATTATAAGTCAATAAATGAAACCGAATCGAAATTAAATTCGAATCGAGTTTCGAGTGTCAGGGAGCTGGATAACGACCACCATACACAATAAACATGATGTTGAAATCTGTCATTCTAAGATCAGTCATTGTATAAATATTCGGTTCTCCTGAGGGCTTGACATGCCTTGATGAGAAGTGGGGCCGGATAAAGGTGTACATCTTTGTGTCCATGTGTCCGTATCTACTTGTGGCGTCGCTGGCGTCTCTATTTGCTTCTTCTTCTTCCAAGTAAAAATAAGCATTTGAAGCAGGCTGGCATGATTTGGGTGACCATCGATAAATCCACTGTTTGTCCATAGTTGGTTTAGGATTGCACTGCGATTACATCAGGTGTTTTGTTGTCACTTTGTCGTGCTTGGATAAAACGGTAATGTAAAAAGCAGTCTTTCTCTCTACCTGCTCTTAAACTTTCTACTTACCAATTGGAACAGTAATATAAGAAACCAGTAATGACATATCTTCTCAATTAGTTCAGGTGTTTTCGGATGTTATTAGCTTATGTTTAAAAATCCTGATGGAAAAAAAAAATCACATACTTTTTGCAAAGTTGTGCGAAAACAGAAACTAGATACCATTTTGCCTAGACAAGAGTGAAAGTTGTCTTACATAACGTTGTCTAGACGCAGCTTTCTTTTCTATGGAAGAAATTTAATGCCAAGAATATGGTCGTAGGTTCATTGTTAATTTAGGATTTGCCTTTTTTTATCCGGGTACGGCAAAG
This sequence comes from Clanis bilineata, assembly GCA_036417725.1. Taxonomy (NCBI): domain Eukaryota; kingdom Metazoa; phylum Arthropoda; class Insecta; order Lepidoptera; family Sphingidae; genus Clanis; species Clanis bilineata. Next base: position 7,175,434 of record CM071146.1, on the reverse strand, counting down.
TGACTAAACTACAGACTACATTTGATGGTACCTAAGTGTAGTGCAGTCCAAAAAAAACCAGAGACCACCGACAAACATTGGGTTGTCATGGTCACGAGAATCATGCCGGCCTATTTACGTTTAACACCCCGAAGATGGAAGAAGCTAAATCGAAGGGCTTACGTCATGAGAGACGACTTTAACGGCAATGGGAAATTTGCGAGGAAACATGTATAACGAAGAATTCTCCAAAAATAATTTCCGAGTAGTTTATTTAAAGCCTCCGAACTCGCATTATGCCAGCATAATTAGTAGAAAATGCCGATGCGGCTGTATGTTGCACAGTCGGATAGTGTTCATTGTATGGCTGGTAATATGGTATTATAATACGCAATTATTATAATATACAATTCGCGGTTTGTATTTACTCTAAATAGGTATTTAGTATAAAGAAAATGTCAAGGACCAAGGTTTTCCGAGAACTAATAAGTAGATACATATTAAGTAAATGTAGTTGCATTTACTAACAAATAATTATTTTATTCAATTGAAATCCTTATCAAGGCCATTGTTAAGTGTAACCTAGCTTATTATATTTTCACAGAACAGTTCAATACCTTACAAAACTGTCTCTACCTATATTTTTATGTTTTTTTGTTCATGTAAACTAGTAAATAATGTAATGATTCAAGCTTCCGAGAATATTTAAACGAATTATATAAATAATAATTATATAAAATTCATCAAAAATGGTCCATATTGGCCAGAGGTACCTCGTACCATACGAGTATAGCTAAAGATATACAGATGAATGAAAGCCTTCATCTTCTTAAGGCATGGATGTAGATCCTGCATATAAAACTATGTATAACTAATCATCAGCATAGAGTCTGGAATTTGTGCCCGAAATGGCGATAGGCTCGCCCCCTATGATGGGGCCCTGTGATAGATGTGAAAGGGCTCCTATCACATCTGGGAGGTAAATAAGCTCGTCGAAATGTGAGTGTTTTAGTTCTCTAGCCCGCCTCTTTGGGGATAAGGGCGTGAGCTTATACAAATGTATATGTATGTAAAAATGTATTCGTTGTTTTTATATCGAATCAGTAAAATATTATTATATTCTTATTTTGCGAATTTGTGGGAACATTAAATTCTATATGTCGTGGGTTCGATTCCCAGGTTGGGCAAAGCGAATTTTCTTATTTCATTTGCCCGAGACTGGATCCCTGTGAGGGGGTTGACGTCAGGCGGGCAGCCGGTCGTAAAAACAAAGGCAAATCTTTTCTGCAACATGCTTGAAAAAGTGTGTTACGGTGACCCCACATTAAGGTGAGATAAGGGCAGGTAGTCAGAAAGAAATAATTAAATTCTATATAAGTATATCCAAATGCCTTGTGTGAGAACTAAACAAAATTTGCTGAAAATATTATGATCTAATGATTGTAAGGCACTCACCATCAACAGATGCAAACACCCCTTTAGAAATCAATGATGAGACGCCAATAAAGATGTAATCTCTAGGTTGTGTCCAAAACTTTACCACAGCGTCCAATTCTTGTTGATCCTCGGCAAAGAACAGTGTAGCACCTTCTCTGGCACACGTCGTCAACGCTTCTTGATACGTTTTACCAATTGTGAAAAATTTATAAAAACTTTGAGTTTCTTCTATAAAAGTGTAATCTCTCCGAAATAAGTGTCTTTGTGCTTGTCCATCTGTAAAACACGATAATATAAAACTGTAACAAAACTCCACAAACTTTGTAAACATGTAAACAGTAAATTCACTTACATGTATCGTATGTAAATTGTACTAAAAACAGAATTAACAAACTTTTGAATGACATTTTGGTATTGGAAATATTAATTTGTAACCGAACACATGTGTGTCCGACGAGGCGTCGAACTGGAATGAACTGAACGGTTAGCAGATGAGAACCAATATTGGTAATTTATGTATAATATGTCTATTATATGTAAATTTATATGTACATTGTGTCGCAGTAAAAATAGAAAAACCGGAGTTCCATAACAATGCTCGGGAAAATATACAAAATAAAAGTAACTTAAATTCTGACCATAGGTACATTTAAGTGCAAACGTAAAAAAAACCTTCGTATTACCACAGACTAGGACTACAAATCAATATAATTAACTCATATAGATACGCATAGTAGTTGTACTTATCAAATACAATGTAACTTCGTATGAAGTTCTTAAAGTGCTACAACAATAAAATATCAATTTTGTTAGTGGTTAAAGAGTAAGGTTATATAAATCCGGTTTTATAATTTGTATGCTACATGTTGAGAGAAGCAGGAAAATCGGTACGCGTTACTAAGCATATACACTAAATATGTACTTTGTATATATGATTTGGCAAGGTTTTGGCAACACTTTTATACATAAAAAGGATCTGTGTAGTGTGTATTCTGATACAGCCTACTTATTATTACTTAATTAACATCTATCCTAGATGAATGATAATTAAATTAGTCGCTATTTTATCTGGGTTCATAGGTAATACATATGAAATCACTAATAATAGCTCTATCAGAAACAAAGTGTCTGAAGTGAAGCAAAGCACTCTTCTACCTGTCCAGTGTCCTTTTCTCACTTTAATGTGGGTTCAGCACAACACACTTTCAAACGCGTTGCAGAAAAGATTCTGCTTTAATTCTTATGATCGGCTGCCTGCCTGATGTCATTTCCTTTTGGGGGTTCCAGTCGCGGGCAAATCGTATAAGAAAAACACCTTTGCCGGACCTGTTTGGACGTAGGATCTCCCAGTCTACAGCCCATTATTTCTACCTGCCCTTATCCCATCTGAATGTGGGGTCGGCGCAACACACTTTTTCAAACATGTTGTAGAAAGGATTTGGCATAGTTTTTACGACGGCTGTTTCCCGGGCTATAGCCCATACGCTGCCATAATAAGGATAGGAAGTTATAAGTGTGACTATGTAAGGGATAAACCAGTTACACGAACATTTATACATTTGATAAAGAACAATAATTTCTAGTCATCAGCCATCATAGACAAAGGCCTCGAGGTTTATCCATTATTATTTTTCCTGTTTGAACATTGTTTGGCTCATCGTTATAATTAAATAGTCAGACAGTATGAGTGATGATTTTAGGTTCAAGCAAGATTTAAAATAAGACCACTTTAGTATTTTTCTTTTTAATCTCTTTGACCACTTACCTCATAATACTCACATAGACGTTTGGGTTAGGCTTTTTAATAGGAGAAGAGGTATCCGAAAACACCTTTTTACCAGTTGATTACCACTTCTGAATTGCAACTACAATCATAATAATATGTGGTCAGTTCACAGTGCCATCACAGTAGTCATTGGATTTCCCAATAGCCTAAAAATACCCAAAATCAGTTTTTATGTCTTAACTTGTATCAGGTAGAGAAATTGAATATAAAATATATATGTATATATATAATCCCCTCGTACATAGCTATTAAATAAATAATATCTTTAAATTTTTACATAAGAAAATAAAATAAATTCTTTGATTTGTTCGCATCCCTTCAAAACTATCCTGAATATAACAACTCCTGTTTAAAAAATCACGTGATGATGGTTAACTATTGTTAATTATTTAGGCTCAATTGCACCACTATTATTAACCTAGAGTTAGTCCTAACCGCAAGTTAAGTTACATGTCATTCATACATTTTCTGTCAATTTAGCTTGCGGTTAGGACTAACTCTAGGTTAATAATAGTGGTGCAATTGAGCCTTAGTGGAATAATGCTTATTTATGTAAGTTGTGGTTGCCTGTTTTTGGAGGAACACTGAGGTTTAGTTTTTTGTCATTATTAATTAAGTGTGTATAGTGTATCTTCTCTTGGCAACTCTAAAATAAATAAATAAATAAACTATTGCTACCCGCTTTAAAATACCAGTTTTTGCCCTTATCCCTGAATATACTTTGTAAAACCACCAGAAATTACTTGGTTGTCGGCTATTTACCCCCCCTTTAGCATCACTGTAAGGTATTTATATCAGTCTACTTTAGGCTCATGACTCATGTCGTCGTAATAATTAGACTGTAAACTAAAAGATTGGTTGAATGCCTACATAGCATGAGTCTCGGAATTAAAAATGAAACTCATTGGTGATTATTATTACCCATTTAGGATTTACCTACATTAGCATACATTAGGCCTTTTTGATAATGTAATGTTAAAAGAATCTCACGACGATTGCACAGGTTAGCAGGAGACGCAATGTGAGAAAGGAAGATGAATTAACTAAAGGATAAGGCTCAATGAATATCTTTGGTAAGGCTTATATATAAGCTTAAAACTTCGGAGTCGATAACCTCAAAAAGGAAAAAGCACGAAGAATGTCCTAACGGTACTTTTTTCGTGTTATTCAAATCTTTATGATTTAATCTTTCCCCTACTCAAAAAAATTTACTTTGCGTCATGACGCTTAAGGACAGCAGTAAAACTTAGTACCTAAGTACAAAGATTAACATAATTATGTTCATAGTTCTGAAAATTATGCCATTTATGATGACTGTCTCATTGGTGAGCAGGGACCTTCTCGTTTAATGAGAGGAGAAACCTCGGTCTACCACTCTAGCTTAACGCGGGTTCTTAAAATATGGGCTTTCTACTTTAAACTTTCCACTGTTTATTTACCTTAAAATAAATTGAGAATAATGATCCGCGAGAGGTTTTAATTGCAGCTTAAGCATCGCCGGGCTTTCTCAAAACATGTTTTTGATTCCTTTATAATTATGTCGATAACTGCTACGGAGAGAGCTCCGTTAAAACTAAGTCATCTTAAATCCATACTAATATTGTGGTGGTTCATCCTACTTTTACACAGGGAAGTCGAATGTATTGATAAGATTTTTTTGCATGTAGTAAATAGGTTATAGAATGGAAATAGAATTGGTCCTGACTGCTGAGTGACCCGACTCACGGCAGTAATGATGACAGCTGATATAATTAAGATTTGCGTACAATTGCACACTGCGCAAAGGTCACATCGTATGTGTCCAGACTCCAGAGGCACAGACTAGAAAATAATATTAGCTAGACACATTCAACAGTACACAGACGGGACAGCACGAAACTTGTGATCCGATTATTGTGACCTCGTGGTCAAGTCACTTAGGGCCCCGTTCACCATCCTTGAGTAGTGTCAGTAGGCTAATCGTCAGTTAGTCACACGTAACTGCACGTGTGACTTTTACGACGTAATATTGAACGAATGGAACGCAGGATTTATTATTTATTATTCACTTAACCAGTAAGGCTCAATTGCACCACTATTATTAACCTACAGTTAGTCCTAACCGCAAGTTAAGTTACATGTCATTCATACATTTTCTGTCAATTTAGCTTGCGGTTAGGACTAACTCTAGGTTAATCATAGTGGTGCAATTGAGCCTAAGTTGCTACTCAGAGCTCTAAGTTTGCTTGTAAAATTGTGAAGTTACTCGTAACTCGTACTTGTCAGTTAACGCTAATCAGAAAGCAACTAATCAACACTTTACTTAGGGATGGTGAACGAAGCCCTTAGTCGTATTTGAAATATACGTAGGCACGCAAGGTTCTACCAGCATAATAACGTCTAGAAAATAATGGTCTTACGTGATTCTTGAATGTCTGTGAATGTCCATTTACAGAACATACTTGGGTGAAAATTATAATAAACGCCCTCGCGTTGTAATAAGTGGTAAGTGGCGGTACTGACGTTTGAGATTTTTTTTTGTATGAAAGATGCGAAAATTGGAAGTCGGTGACAGTGGCCTAAACCAAAATGGTTCATAAAGGCTGAAGAAATGTGAGACTTAGAGGAGGTTCGGACAATGTGTGTGAATTGTGACAGTTTGATTTTTGTTAAATCAAATCAAATCAAATTAAATCGTTTATTGAATCCATAAAATGTCACACATTGTTTAGATTCCGTCTAAAATGTTTACTCTATCGCCAGTTCGGAAAGCTGGTTCGTCAGAGAAGAACGGGCAAGAAACTCTAACGTTGCTCTTTTTGAGAATAATAACCAGTTCACAGTCAGATATTAAAATACAACCAAAATAAGAAAACAAAAAAATTCAATAATTTACATTAAATTAGAGCAGCCAATCTACAACAAGGTAACCTCCATGTAAAATAAAAACAATAAAACGTACAATTTCGATTGCTGAGCGACTTCCACAGGCACGACGAATAATCGGCAAACAAAACGGATGGATAAAATTGATGAATGTAATAAAGTCGGAGCAGACCAGTCCACACAAGCAGCACCCGTTCACGGGTATGACGCATGTGCCAGCCATCGGCCTCCTCAATCATGTTGCAGGGAAGTGACCGACCCGGCACACGAAGCCGCCACAAGCTATTTATTTGTTAAGCCTGAGACGTTAATGGGATTGTACATATAGCTGTACAATCCGATTATATATTGATAAACCATAGAGTTTAATATCTGTGAATCACACAAACAATTCCCTCTTGCCTCTCGTTGCACAGCGAGTACTCGCCTCACGCCACAGACGTTATAGATTTGATTAGTTCAGACTGTTACAGTTTGTACAGCACGTTTTCTGGTGAAAGGATAAATAAAAGACATCATATATTTTTTTATAATTTATCTTGTGGTGTAAGTTTATTCGCATAACAAGTTTCATACAAATTTCCTCATTTTGTACACACCTTTTCACGGTTTGTTTTTGTATCATTTATAAAAGTTGACTCTCTAAAATTTTAACATATCGTCATGTCTGTTCCCTATATCTAATTCTCTTCACCATTGTTGTTAAACGTAACGCGGGGTTCACAAAGGCAAAATATCAGGAGGAAAATAATGCGGACTAAAGATTTAAGTAATAGTATACAAAAAACATTGTGTTTAGACAAACACGGAATGGGCCCTTATCGTTTATCAGCCTTTCCATCGTTAGACGTGGCACTAGACGTGAGAAATCTGGCCTTTCAAACCACTGGTGGTCAGTGAGAGTGCAACTAGTGCAAATATCAGAAATCAAATAGAGGTAAGGCCACGGGCGCGAGTCGCAGCTCGGTGCCCAGAACTACTGTACTATACTATGGTAGTACTGTACTGTACTAAGGTATCACTGTACTGTAGGATGGTACTATTGTACTGTAGTATAGTACTTCTGTATTATAGTATGGTACTACTGTACTGTAGTATAGTACTTCTGTATTATAGTATGGTACTACTGCACTGTACTATGGTACTACTATACCGTACTATGGTACTTCTGTACCGTAGTACGGTAGCACTGTACTGTACTACTAAGCTGTAGTATGGTACCACTGTACTGTAGTATAGTATGTAGTAACGATCGACATTGCACACGTCGCACTGGTATCAGTGGACTCCGAGCCACTCCACGAGGCTGCCAGTTACACCTAATAAGAAAATTCGTTACTAAATAACAACTAAATCGCTTTAAAATCAATTCAAAATGTACATTATTTGTCTTATCAATGTAAACAAATCTAATCTGCTACAAAAAATTAGCAAATTTAAATACAAAGTTCGCCTAGTTCCACTATAATAAAATTAATCACTTAAATATTAGAAAAACACAATAGTGAGAGTGAATGCGACAAAATCGCAACTCACTTGTGATATCATTTTATTATGCTTTTCTGTGTACATTCAACGAATCCGGAGCGATACATATTGCGTTGACACATTAAAACTAAAAATTGACTGTACATTTATATTTTATTGTAAATATTTGTACATATTGCACTCTGAAGTAACAAAATTATTAAGAATATCTGTCGAAACGAAGTATATATACGTTGAACAAAATATCTCAAATAATACAAACTCAAAGAAATTATCAATCACAATATTCGTAGTTCGTACATTAACCTACGGCCCTACGTCTTACAAAGCTTACAAAAGATAAATACAGAGGTCATTTACAAGAAATATACTCTACCCAAATAATATAAAAATAACAACAGCCATCTGTACTTCTTTAGATGAATAAAAATAAACATGCATATGTCAAACATACGCCCAATAGAATCTAAAGGTATCTATGTACATACAAGTTTCAACCACCGTGTACTGAGGGCTGAGGCGCAAGCTGGAATATTTTTGACAGTCCAATTCGAATCAAACTCGATGCGCGTCTGACATGCGTATGAAATATTAACCAAAAGTCATCAGTACCCTTAGTACGAGTTTTTATAGATTCTCGAAATTTGTGGTGCAACGAATTTTTTTAGTTCGTTGTAGTTTCCGCAAAGTGGCGCTACTAGTCAAATGTATGGACAAAACGCCACCTATCATCGATTTCGAGAATCGAGAACTGTCAAAATAAACTTGTACTAAGGGTACTCTGCGTAGCGAACTCGATACGAAATATATTGTCAAAATATTTCCTGCTAGGGCCACTGATAGTGGGCACACTGCTCTCGCAGACGGCACCTGTACTGAACTGAACTGCAGAAGGCAACGGAAAAGGGCAAAAGGTCGTAACAGCGAACCATCGAACTATCGAACCATCAAACCATCAAAGCATCGCATCCTTCCATCCCCACTCAGCCGTGGTCGCGTGTGTCGTCTCTCCGAATATATCAATGAGCGATATAAACTTATTATCTCACTAATGTTCCTTTATCAGCTAAGACACAAATTATATTAGGGTATCTCATTATTATTAGTTTCTCGTGTGAGATTATTATACTTAATAAATCTATTACACTTCCGAAATTGAATAATATGTATCAAACACGACCAGCTGTGCACCGACGGGAGCCGAAACTATGAAGCTAATTATGATATCCTACGCGTCGAATGTTGTATAACAATTACTTATCGTATGGCAGTTATGTTTGTCGCGAGCGCGGGGTTGCAGCTTGCAGCGGCACGCGTGACACGTGTCGAGTGACACACGGTGACACGTGACACGGTGACACGTGACACGGTGACACAGTGACACAGTGACACGTGTCACGCGACACGACCCGCACTCATAAGGCAACGTGTCGGAGCGCAACATCTCATGTCGGGTACACACCAACCGAACGAAGGCGAAAGAACGTTCGCGAAGGGCCAATGGCGATGGGGACCGAACGTTCCCGATAATTCGCGAATTTTTGCTTTCGTGTGAACGCAACAGTAACAAGGTTTGTTTGTGTGAATGCGACAGCGAAGATTCGCGAATGATCGGAAACGTTATTTCGCCTTCGGTTGGTGTGCACGCGCCATCACTGGCGAGTGGCGAACTCGAACCTATCTACGGAAATCTAAATGAAACGGTCATATTATATAACTTCACGCATACATCGCACCGTGGGGTGTATATTACGTTTATAATGGCAGTGTGTTCGGTATCAATACGCTCCTATCAACAGGAGACACCTAAGACACTCCAGTGACGTTTTGTGCATCGATTTGCTATTTTAGAAAGGCCTAATGCTACAATAAAATTATTTTTAATCGAAAATATCATTTAAAGCGGACTAGCGCGCTCCGCGGTGCACGATCGTCTTACGCTGAATTTTATACGTATAAGAAATGCATTTTCCAAAACTCCAATCACACACGTAATGTAAATATACACAACATTCCTAATGGCATGTAAAGAAGACACATTCAACATGCACCAAACAGACACCACAGACGTAAAAAAAAAGTGGACGGAGCGCTAAGAACATTGAAAGTGAAGCAGGGTTTTCTACTACTAACTAATCATGCCTGTTTCATTCCCACAACAGCGAAAGTTTGTTTGTGTGAACGCAACAGGTATAGATTCGTTCGCCTTCGTTCAGCCGGTGTGTACCCGCCTTCATTTGATCATTCGCCGCGATTACGTGATAGATTGAATGGGCTGAAAACCCTGCTTAACTTTCAATACTCCTAGCGCTCCGTCTATTTTTTTTTACGTCCGTGAGACACTTATTATTATTACTTATCGCGTAATGTGGTGAAATGTCGCGAGCGGTGAGGACACGAGATGAGATGTACTACGGTAGTGTGTGTGTATGTATGTGTTGGACAGACAGTAGACAATAGACAATAGAGTGAGAAGGTTCGAGACGGACACTATCGAGCGGGACTCGGGGTGGAGCGTCCTCGTCGAATGAGAATGATGCCGCGAACTGAAACACGCTTACTATACGGTTTAACAACGCTTACCGGTAATTGAGATCGATTAATTTTAAGTTCTATATACTATGATTTTTTTTCCATTCATCAACAATGTAGGTACACGATACAGGTAACGCGAGAAATAAGGCATTTCGTATGTAAATCGTACTTTTCCGGCAGTTTGGTTGTCGCAATGCGTTGAACATTTTATTACAATAGATGTACTATATTTGGTGTGAGAGAAACGCTCCCGAAAACGGAGGCGAGCGGTAATGCTGGAGATTATGTAGACGATATAATTGAAAAAAGAAAATCAGCTGACATTTGGGGTCAACGCCCACACGCGAGCCGAACGCGCGTACCTACTGTCTGCTGTTTACCTTGTAACCGTGACCATCAGCTGATTGTTACATGCTTTATTATGCTTCGACTGAGCTATGCTACTTGAAAGTTAGGTATAAGTCCCGCGAAATTTTTGGTGGTATAATTTCCGTAATCACCAGCACCGTAACCTGCCTTATTTTTCGGGACCTTTTCCTTTACACCTTGTATAATGTTATTCGTTAAATATGACGTACAAAGTACAGTAACAAGCGGATGCAGTTTGAGTGTACCATCGCTGGCACGTCGATCGCCGTACCTATAGTCTACACATCGACTACACTACCAACATTGATCCCACAGAGTAAGCTCGGCCAAATACGTATAGAGAAACTCTAATTCTGTTTACATTACATAGTATTAAGTGATTAATTAGCTGCCTTTTGCAATTTAATAAAATAACGCGTATTTGAATAGGGAAGCTCACTGTGTCGCGAACTATTTCTACACCCAAAGCTGCCGCAGGCTTGCACGATGACTCGTTACAAACATTACGCGAACGTTTACAGCGATCGATACACTCAAACCCGCATCAATCCAGAGTAAAGATATTACAGTTTTATGTTAATATATTTATACTTATGGAAAATAAAATTGCACAATATGTTACATTATTTGGCCTTTCAGTACCTGAACGGTTGAAAGTGATCATCATAAACTATTCGAGCGAATGTAAACTACATACTTAGGCTGAGATCTACAAAACAAACTTCGACTAAGTCCGAGTCAAAGAAAGGAACTCGGTGAGAATTTGGAAATTTTGAATCGAACTTCGACTTAGTCCGAGACATTTTTTACAAGAAAAACAGTCTGACAAACAGACTAAGCAAAGATCATCATGTAAAAAATAACTCGGATTAAGTCAAAATTCGATTTAAAAATTCCAAAGCCTCACTGAGTTCGTTTGTTTGACTTAGACTTAATCGAAGTCCGTTCTATAGATCTCAGCCATAGTCACAACGGCTGCGGTGGTCTGTCACTATGTTACGTTACTAGTGTGACTTCAATACAAGTGCTCGTGTGTCCATGTTAACTGCACCAACTACTAATGGAAAGAGGTTTGTCTGCAAAAGCTACCGACGACAGTATATGTCGTTAAATTAATAAGACGCACTTATCTCAGCCTACGATAGGTAATTCAACGTGTTATAAATGTAATCACAGCAATAATAAATTATAATAATTATTCGTCTAGTCGAGGACACGGGCACGTTACTGGCACGGGCACCGGCACCGGCACCGGCACGGGCACGAGCACGAGCACGAGCATGAGCATGAGCACGAGCACGAGCACGAGCATGCACACGAGCACGGGCACGAACACGGGCACGAGCATGAACACGGGCACGAGTACGGGCACGGGTACTGGCACCGGCACCGGCACGGGATGGTGGAACATGAATCGGAACTAAGTGGACAGGACACGATAACACGTCTCACATAAACTATATATAAACAAACATGGTCGTCGCGCGTTCGTCGGCCGCTGCCAACGACACATCACAATATTATAGTCAAAAGGTCGATCAACGTACAGTTAATTTGGTAAATAAACATAAGTTTAAACTTTTCACCCAATAGAAACATCTCTTCATATATTACTTTTTTACTATAACTCTCGTATGTACGCGCAATACAGGTGAACTTACTTATCGAAAGAAGTCTTATCATACGGGCGCATCCGAGTGACCGACTCGGTTTCCGGTCGCAAACGAAATAAACGCGGAGTCGACGCGGCCGGCGGGCGAAGGACCAACGGTGACCAACCGCGACCATCTGCGACCACCTGCGACCGACGAGCGGCGCTACGCCGCCGGCCGCGCCGCTCCCGACGATCAACACTAAATATACTCTCCAAACGTTCAACAACACATATATTCACTAATCAGCCGGCGCACGTGGTCGGTCACGGGGCGCGCACTAGCCGGGCCGGCGGTAACGTCTGCAGCCTGCACTCTGCACTGTCCTGACGGGCGCGTCGCGTCGCGTCGCTGCGGTGCGACCATCGCGTCCGTGCACTTCACTAAAACTAGCCAGTCTATGAGCGTTCTCTCCTCGGGGGTCGCGGGTGTATGCGCGGGGCGGGCGGGGCGCGGGGCGCGCGAGGGGGGTGCGCGTGTTCAGCGCTGTCCGCGGTCGCGGTGTGGGGAGCGGGTGCGGCGGCGGGTGTGCGTCGGGCGCGCGGGTCGGGCGCGCAGCTAGAGCAGCTCGGAGGTGCCGAGCGCGAGCGACGTGGCGGCGGCCGCGCCCGTTGGCGTCGTCACCTCCGACACGTCCCAGATCTCCTCGAGGAACGGCGGCAGCTTCCTGTTCTTCAGCTTCAGCGAGATGCACATGTTGGAGTTCTGCGTGCCGAGCGTGCGCAGTTCGGTCAGCACGCCGAGGATCTTGCCGAATATCACCGCGCACCGCGGCGACGCGCTGTGCTGGTTTAATATGTACACCCGCAACGTGTTCATGTAATATCTCTGGATTTCCTCTACTAAAAGGGGTTGCTCGAGGCCCGGCCGATCTGAAACATAAATATTAAAGCAATATTGACCAGGGCGCGCAATTTCTGATCCAGCACTTAGAAAAAAATTTAAAATTAAGATTCTAGTAACAAGAACAACTTTTGAGCTGGCATCACGATTATAGTAACTGTATGAAATACCAATCAAATATTTATACGTGTATATATATGTGTAATCTCAAAATGGACAGTTTGCTGAAGTTTAGGAGTGGAACTCACCTGAGAATATAACGATGGCTGTGAGCAGCGCGTAGTGCACGTTGTCCATGCTGAGGCTGTACATGCACCGGCAGAAGTGCAGCAGGTCCTCTATGACGTAGGACATGCCCGCCTTGCGGTAGTTGTCGCGGGTGTACGCCTGGTTGTTCGCGAACAGCACGCTGTCCGTCGCCGCGTCGTACCGTCGCGCCACTCGCAACATCATCACTTCGCTTGATGACGCCTGGAATGGTAACATTACTCATACGCATGAGCATACGCCAATAGCCCTGAAGAGGTATAAGAAATGTAGAGAACCAGTCCACTGAAGTCTTGCAGTGTCTCAAATTTGAGAGTCCGTCTGGGCATCTACCATATCTAGAATCTAGATACTCCGAAAATGTCTATTTTCACTGCTAAACAGCATTGTTCAAGCAACATTGTGTCCTGTTTTGAAGGATATTGTTGCCAGTGTAACTGTCTTATGTCTATCCTATCAAATATTATGACGAACGCCACGCGGTACCACCACGTCTTATATAAGTATTATTATAATCTTATTTATTTTTGTACGGGAATTGGTACAAGTATGATTATAATAATACTGCTATAAGACGTAGTGGTAATCCCCCAGGGGTGTTCTTTGTAATTTAAAGTTTGGGTGGTGTTCCTATAGTTTAAGGTAGTCATATAGCTTACCAACAGGCGAGCTTCTTGGTCCACTCGTTATTCGATTGCTAAAAAAAAGTTTAATCAACTCTCGCTAAGATAATCGTCATACCTTTAATAATGTTATTTGATCGGACTGGGATATCTTGGAGAATCCTGGTAATCCTTTTGCGAATTCTACGATAAGCTGCACTGTTAAGATCGTCATCTCTGTGATCTGACGGAAGGGCATGTCAGTTTCCTCCTCTTCTTCCTCTTCTAACTGCCACGTCTGGAAAGAAGAAAATTTGGTTTTTAACAATGGTTTCTATTTTATCTACTATACATTTATCTACAGCTATATCGACTAATTTTTGTCACTGTGGCAGATCATCCAATTTTTGTATAATTATAGAGTCAAAAAAGAAACCCTAGCCAGTTTTTCTTTCGTTAATAGCTACTTAAGCCTAAAGTATTCTTATTAAATGGACTTTTCCCACTCTATTCGTAGCAAATACATACATACATTGGCTCCGAAAGGTATTTCCGAAAGGGTGGCCAAGGACGATCTGGCAAATTAAATACCCACATTTCGCTTAGCTCTTTCCGTCCATAGTGATAGTGCGCCTATGGCCATATCCACCACAGAATCCGGGCTGATATTGAATAGAAAAAAAACAATATCAATATACCCGACTCGAGTATCGAACCCGAGACCTCGGGAGGGCAGTCGCACCGCGCACGCAACAGAACTACGCCACCCGAAGCAGTCAGTAAAGCCGCGTCTCCTGCACTAGTTTTTCTTGAAACATTACACAACAACACATACGCAAAACGACGATTTTAGCTGTCTCCTGCTCGTAGAACAATGGACCATAGATCAAAAATACGTGTTTTGTGTAGTTGTGTAATGTTTTAGCGCAGAAGGCCCGGCTTTAGTTTCACATATTTTGCATACTAGGTTCCGTTGGTGTGATTAATATTCTTCTAAGGGGATTAAGGCAAGCGGCACTCCTCGTGAACGTTAAAAGGAAATATCTTGAACGGCGCATGCGACTGGAATAATAATCTAGTGTGATTTGTGTTCAACATCTACACCACCTGCCGTGCCTCATACGCAAATAGATCGCATAATATGGCAGGTGTAAAGATAATTTGACCTTAGTTTAAGCATTTCCGGAGGTACATCCTCCCCTTCACAATCCCTATTCCCTTCCGTCATAGTAAGTAATGTCTTGGTTGTGGCGACTTATACCTCGTTGGACATCGGCATTGCCAATGTAATTGGTGACAGTAACTAATTATTATTAGGTAGGATTCGTCTGCCTATATAATTTTTCTGCCCCTCCCCTCGTTTATCCACGTTGTAACAACCATCTCCCAAGCAAAATAATAATCTCGACGTGGTTCATCGGAACCAGCGATTACATCGGTAAATAAGCAAAAAAGGAATTCATGACTATAATTGCTTTCATCATTGTCTATCAAGGAACTTATGTTTACTGTAGTAAAGTTCCTTCCAACTATTTCATCTAAACTTCAGTCGATATCTGTAAGATCTTTTGGAAAATCTGCTAACCTTATTTCTCCCACAACCTCGTCATTCCTAATTTAGCAAGAATGATAGTGACGTGCAATTATCGCCACCAAGTAATGAAGCTCGTAGAGGCTCTAAACTAATTCCTATAACTAGGAAATCAGCCATTTCTATCTATATTATCTAAATTAATCAATTAGAAAAATAAATGATCTGTCATTAAATACGATAAATTCAATTAAGATGCAACTAAATGTTACCAGTAAAGCTATTCAAATTGATTCCAGTCATAGTCTATTAGATAAACAATACATAGTAAGATGCAGCGAGGAGTAAGCTGACATGAACATAATTAGATAATGTAGACTTTGGCACAATGTGTTAATTCCCAAAAACCAGGAATAGTTTATTTATTAGTTCTAACCTGTGTGACTCTCTTGAGATCCTCATCGGACGGCTGCTCGTACCCCTCTTGGTACCACACGAGCCTCGCGATCAGCGACTTCTGGTTCGCCGACAGGGGTGTCACATTCTTCAGTCTATTCTGCTCCATAAGCTTCTCCGTTAGGAACCTCGGGACCACTTCGTGCTGCAAACATTCCAGCTTCACGTACGGAAACCATGGCATTATTATCTCGCTTCATTAAAGAAACGAATATAATGTGTCATTATTTCGATAAATTATCAAATTGACAGTAATTACTAATGTACAATTTACTGTTAGAAATGATTCTTATTTGGTAAAAATAGAGTTAGTTTCAGTTTTATTTTATACATTTAGCAATATCTTACAATATAACGAAGCAACTATGATGACTTACAATCCTTACCGCCTCTGGTGGCGGAGGTTCACACTGCATTATGGGAGGCATGTGATCATCCACCGTCGTCGTACTGACTGGCAGTTTGTCTTTTTCTCTCTGCGCTTTCTTTTCTTTTCTTTTTTGCAAGCACGATGACTCTGGAACGACGCACTCTGGCCTCATGCCGACCGCGAGGCATTTCTTCAACCGGCACTCTTGGCATTTTCTCCGCATATACATGTCCATTTCGCACGCATGTCCAAATTTACAAATATATACCGCATTTTTTGTCACACTCCGCCTGAAGAATCCTACAAATGACATAAAATATTCCAATGAATAAAATGGAAAGTAGCAGACGTGTATCTATAACTAAAATGAAATACTCAAATTAATATTATATCTAAAGATTTTTTTTAAATTTGATGGAACCATTTGGTTCTTTTCTTTATGTTTTTTATTCCCTCTTATAATAATTAAGTATGTTCCTTTGATGCTGATCTTGTTACATTCGTTCCAACTGTGGGCTATAGGGTATTTGGAAAATACGCTGCTCTGATTTGAAGTTACACCAGTTAAGAGAATATTAATCGTATTGAATTATCAGCTAACAATCTGGGCTAATGAGTTAAAAAAATATAGTTTTACGAAACCAGTTTTTATACGATAAGATAATGTAGTCATGAACGTAAAGGTTGCCTGAAAGGCGCGTGTCATTGACTGCGATGCTATTTATGTAGGAACGAATGTCGATTTTTATTACAAAACAAACGAGACACACACTGCACAAACGGATCGATTTGGAAGTAATTAGTATGGACGAGGTGAGGGCCGGTGTCGTGAGGCCTTCGTGGTTAACTCCAAAGTTTATTAAGTGCGCATTATTTTACAATGAGCACAACGGGGCTCGGCCGAGATGTGTGATAGTCGGCCGCAGCGTGAATCAAGCAGTAGACGGTCAGCAGACAGCCATTGTGACGTGATGTCTCGTTAACGAATGCAAGCGTGGATGCGCTATACAACTACATAATCTGACAAACAAAGCGCCAGTTCAATTTCGAGTTGGCACGCTCGTGGCCGATTAGCAAGGGCTTCGTATGACTAACATTCTAGGTTAATAACGTGCAAGCTTGCCCTGTTTTATCAGCTTTTCAGTCAAACGAAGCAGCTTACTTTACATCTCTGTAGGTACGTTTTCCATGAATAATGCAAGTTTGAACGATGTCCGTCGCATTTTAATTGTCTGGTGACATTCGTTTTGTAATTTGTTACATTTCGCATGTTCACAATTTTTTGGTCATTATTCTTGTCGATTACAATCGCCGAAAGTAGATAAGTTTGATATATTTTTACCTTTGCATCCTTCGCATGTGAGCGCATTATAGTGGTATCCCGAAGCCCTGTCGCCGCATACAAGGCACAGTTCCTCCTGCTGGCGCGGCGCTGGCCCCTTTTTCTGTCGCCTTGCTTCACCATCTGTACTACATCCATTTATACTTGAAGCGGGTGATAATTCCTCGCGACCTGAAACAAAATATTCGATTCCTTAGTCGCAATTCGACAAACTGTGCAAAAAGAAGCACGGTACGTCGGCGAGGCCATCTAAATTCGGACGATGTAAAATTTGCATACATTTCATGAGCGATTTGTCGGCGACCGCTGAAGTACTTCACTTTGTTTTCGTTTTACATTTGAGACGATTTTCTTGCGGCGGAGAGATGTTAAGCGTCGAAATACTCGCAAGTAATTTTCGGCAGCAGCTTGGACATTTCCTGCCCAAACAAAGGTGGCTAGGACGGACCGCGCATACTAAGCGCGATATTCGTTTTGTATTCGAGGCGCAAGCAGGAGTAGGGTGTGCGATGCGCAATGGAAGTGTAATCGGCAATTGTCAATCACGCAGTCGGAACTCCATAAAAAGTAACTGCTGCTATTATTAATAATTGTTATTGTCGTTGTTTCACTGCGTGCATACTCTGCACTTACAATTTAACATTGTTACAAAATATGTATTTTATTTGTATAAATATGAAATTTACTACTGTAATATAGCAACGTACAGGAATTATATTTTATTTGCAGTGTGTTAAGCAAATGTAGGCTTCATTTAAGCAGTCGTTAATATTATTTGCATTTGTATTGTGGCCATTAGAGTAGCCGGCGCGGGTCGGTGGCCGAACTGAGATTGCGTTACGCAAACCAGCAAAAAACTAGTTTTACGTGAGGTCACATCTTAGTGCAACCAATTTTTTCTTAGAACTCACGCCTCATGTTATGGTCGTAGAGTACTGACTTCTGACATTTTTAACAAAATAATTGTGACTGATAAGTCTCACCTCTATTGCCAGTCCCTAAACTACCTTGAACTCGCTATAAGGTTATGTACCTATTTTATCGAGCAATAACCCAAATGATTACAAATCGTATTATAATGCAGGAAGTGTTATAATTGTAGTTATCAAACACGTAGAAAATGTTCCACATCGACCTTATTTACATCATCAGTGCCAATTTTACAAACGCTGAAACGCTGCGCACACGCCACAAGCCCGCTATAATTCATTCGATAAAAATGTCCTGGTAAAAAGGTCAAGTGCGACGCTTTATCTCAGTTATTTACATGAACACCGGTTACTGTACAAAGCGTTACCCCCACATTGCACTGACCTGCTCACCGATACTGTATTTATCTGCGTTTAACTATATGAGCAATTATTTTTTTTTGCAAACACTCGTTCACAAGTAAGTATAGTTGTCTGTGAATATCAATTATTGATAAAAATACATGAAATCCAATAGTTAGGGCAGTTTTATAAATGTGTCCGAGGCCTTATAATTATAAAGTTGAATGTCATTGATGATAATATTTGCTTATTATTCACACTTGTAGCTATTTTTGGTTACACGTACCTACTTACAGTTTCAAATAATAATAAAATCACTTTTAATTTTAGTACATCGAAGTATTTTATGCTCTACAATTAATTAATGTCACCATGAAATCATCGCCCATGAAAAAGAAAGCTAATCAAAAGTTGAATGCACGGATGACCGAGTCAGTGTGTTATGTTATTACGTCTCAGCTGTTCAGTGTGTTGCGCTCGCGCATTGGAAGGTCTAGTTCGTGCGACTTCGGCGCCGCTCGGCCGTGTTCGGCAGCCCGAGCGAGAGGCTCATGGAGAGCGACAAGTGGGGCGCGATCGTCGACCGGGGGCAGCGTGCGGCCTTGACTCTTGAGTCGTCGCTCCCCCCTCGCCCCTCCCACGCCCGCCCTGCCCGCCGCGCTCGCCGACCAGCCACATTATTTATGATAGCATCAGAGCTCCAAGCAAGCTCGCGATTCTTTACTGACTAATAATAACTCGTTTTTCCTCTCACGCCATTTCATTTTTTCTTGGCTCTGCAATTTCTTTAAAAGAACTTTCGTGTTATGGACACGAGGACACCTTTATAGCACAACATACAGCTTCGAATAACATTTACTTCGCGATGTTTCTCCGTAACTAAATAATGTGCCACGAAATGAAAATATCACGAGTTATGGCGTCGGGGAAACATTAAACAATACGCAAAACTTTCACCGAACCCAGAAAACACAACACAATTCGCAGGCGGGCCACGTAACCCACTAGTGAAAGTTGTCCAAAAGTAGATATTGCACAAGCCTACATGGTACACGTAATTGAAATTCGGGTGCGGCGAAAGTACGCTCTATGCGTTGTGACATCACAGAGGTGGTGTTTGTCATTCATTAACTGTCCCTCGGAGCACGTTCTAAGGATTTGATTTGGACATAGATTAATCGAAACGGAGAGCGGTTGGGCCTGCTAATGTCCTCTATTATTTGGGAGTTTTATCAATGGCGATGATTGCGAGCGCACGAACGTGTAATACAAGAACTTGGGGGCTGACTTTTGACAGTCGATTCGAATTTCCCTCGACTCTTTAGTGCACTTTTTGACTTGATTTCCGTGGAATTTTAAGTCACTAAATGAATAATCGAAGTGAAATTCGAATCGAGTGTCAACGCACAGCCCCCTGTTTGAAAGAGCGCGTGTAAATTGTATTAGATAGATGTGTCGCCGGCGGGGGCCGCGGGACAGACGCGCGATGTTACTTTCTACGATACTTTCTAGCAAGAGATGTGGGCCGAAGCCGGCGCAACTAGAGCGATCGGTTTCTCCGAGCGCCGGGAAAATCGGATTGAAATAGAAATCGCAACGCGGTGAAAATCGCATTTTCGCGTTACAACACACGCTACCGTGGAAACTTGGTTGATCAAATATCAACATAGTTTTATTATACAAAGATCAATTACAATGAATTGTTTTCTATGGAAACACCACTGCCACGCTGATTTTTCAAGGATGAATCTATTATAACTTTTTTCTATTATGCTTATTTTATCGCTATTTCACTAACTATGCCCACTTAAAATACTCAATTCAATTTACCTACATTTTCCATTTGTAACGCTTCGATAAACAATAAATAAAAAGTTAGAAAACTAAAGATAGACTACTGATTGAAAATTAAGATCATCTCATGCATATGTATGTTGGAGAAAGTCTAGAATGGTTTACAGATGTTTCATGAGTGTAAAAAGTAGGATCGGAGCGGAGGGATGTTCACGATGTTCAGGCGGATGCGGAGTGCGGACGCGGCGGGCGGACGCACGTGGAAGTGTTTACATCCGCCTGAGATCGCGTCCGCCGCTCGCCGGCTCCGAGCGCCGAGAGTCGAGCGCATCCCATCCGGCTGTAAAACACACTCCCCAATTCCTCACGCATTCCCTTTATAGATCACATTTCTTCAATACATTCTTCGCTAAGTGAATAGTTCGCATTTTTGAACAGTAACACTATTTTTCGACCGGTTTCCAAAAAGGAGAAGGTCCTCAATTCCTCTGTATTTTTTACGTACGTTACGCGATATCTCCGCAGAATGTGGACGGATTTTCAAGATTCTTTTTGTGTTTGATGCAGCTTATTTCAAGGGTGGTCCCATATATTGGTCATGATCGGATAAGTTTTGAAGTCGGCCCGTTAAGTTTTTAAACTTGTGATTAGTGTGTAGCCACTGTTTTGAATGCCTTTCTTAGATTAAAAACATCTTTAGTCGA
This sequence comes from Clanis bilineata, assembly GCA_036417725.1. Taxonomy (NCBI): domain Eukaryota; kingdom Metazoa; phylum Arthropoda; class Insecta; order Lepidoptera; family Sphingidae; genus Clanis; species Clanis bilineata. The sequence continues at coordinate 7,154,143 of CM071146.1, read as the reverse complement.
AAATATATTAGGCTAAATAATAAATTATTTCACAATGTGAAAATGTTAACGAATTTAAACACGAATTTGTACATCCCTCGCATAGAACAACTGTAGAGAAAGAGTAAAGAGGATTTTGTTTAATTCTTATGATATCCTCCTACATCGGATTTACCCAGCCTTCGCAGGGGATTTTCACTTCATACACTGGCGTTTGTTTTACATTGTAATATCTTGGCTTCATTTATTTAATAAAGTTATAAATATGCTGCAAAACGTTTCTTGGCAACGGCATAGGTAGAGCAAAATCTAGTTAGAATTCTTCCAAATTGCCTATGAGAAATAATTTAGATTTTACAATGTGATAAATGCTTATTTGCTTTATGGATAATATAATCGTGATAAATTATGTTAATTAATTTCGTTTAACAGGTTTGTTTCGTAAAATAATAACTGAAGTTTTCAAAATATAGTAATGTAGGTAGTACCATTTCATATTACGTACTAATACAATCAATCCTTCAATCCTATGGGGTTTCATATATATAACTTCTATGGATTAATTGCAATGCAGGGATTTCAAGGATTTAGAAGGTTCTCAGGTATAGAACAATTTCAAACACCTCCAATCAGAGTTCGAGTTTCGATCCCTGAAAGAAAATTCCATAGAATTGATTCACTAAACCGTAAATTAGAAAGTGACAACCAGTTGTCACGTACTGCAGTGTAGGTGAACGTAATGGATACCCTACAGCTCCCCAGCAGATCGGTTTGTTTATTGACAGTGCTAGTTTATACCCCTCTCACTTCCCCACACTGAAACGAATAGATAAAAGCTATTTTTGTCTCTGTCTGCTCCCCAATTTAGTTTAGCTTGCACCCACGCTCCGACGCGCCTTTTGGAGTAAACACGGGAATGGGTAAATAGAAAATGGAGGGATATAATTAGAATAAATTGTGTAGTTTCATCGCCAAATTAAGGCTTTCAGCCATTTTATGCTGTAAATATCAGTGATTATTGATCTTAGAGTATTTATGTATCAAAGGCCTATCAGAGTACGCTAAATGCGGCGTACTCTAATGTCATTCCCATACATTTATTCTATTTGATTATTATATTCGACTAGCGCATAAGCCACTTGTCTAAACCCGCAGATGAGACAGTATTTTGTACAGTTATTAATTTAACAGACTTCCAAAAAGGAGAAGGTCCTCAATTCGTCTGTATTTTTGTAAATGTATGTTTCGTGATATTTCCGCCAAATGTGGACCGATTTTCAAAATTCTTTTTATGTTCAACAGACCTTATTTCAAGGGTGGTCTTATACATGTATTTGGTCATGACCGGATCAAGTTGGAAGCCGGTCAGTTAAGTTTTTAAACTTGTGATTATTTAATTCTACTAATGTAGGAGAATTTCACGTTTACACCAAAATAGGTAATCCAACGACTTTTAAGATTGTTTGATTTTGAAATATAAAACAGATATGACACTAATATTGAAGTTGTAACAAAATACTGCGTTGAACTAAACGCGCATTGAAGGCAGAACGCTATCAACGCCCTTGCCCTGTTCAAGCGAGATACAATCTCGTGTCTGTCTAGTACTTGACACTGTGGCACGGAATACGTAAATTTTTCACATAACTAAACTATGAGATTTACTGCACTTTTTTTTGTTTCACGCTGACGACAACGTAAGATAAATGTATCACAACCGCTTGAGGTAACCATAAACCCCACGTACCTATCCGTAATTGTCATACAAATATTTTGCGTAGTAGCTGGCTAGTAACGTGCAAAACACTCATGGTTGGCTTACTGTTGAATGTTCAACTTTGTTTTGATAAAATATGTAGGCCAAGGTACTATTGCACGTCAATAATAATGCGTTTAAACTTGACCAGGGGTTATGTTTAGAAAGTCGATTCCCAAAATGATCTGCCATACCCCGCCTCATGCTCAAACACGTGGTGAATCATTGCAAAATGAAAATGGCTAATCACAAAGTTATTTAGGTCATTGACACCGATTACCGAGAATTTGACTGGACGTAAACGAGGAAAATACAGCGCACCGAAGCTAAGTAGGTCAAGAGTGCCAGTCATCGAGGGATCGAGGCTGACCGCTGAAGTAACAACTGCTGAGACAGTGAAATAACTGATGGTGTAACTCGCTGAACACGCAATTTGTTAGACAGAACATTGTTACAACGTATTTACTTTACAAATCACATTTCTGTACCTCAGAGGCATACAACATCAAGCGCCAAAACACAAATTTCACAGGAGAGGCGAAAATGTGCGACGCAAATGTATGAAGCCAGCACTGGTCAATTGATTAAAAGTTGTAGAAGATATTTATTTATGTATTTACATTTTTGTGTTTGATACCATTATAAAGATTTCTTAGGTTTACGTTAATGTTATTCATTGAAATTTAACTATTTTTACGGATTCTATCACTTTCAGTCTGATTCAGTCAGTCTGTTCAGATTCAGTCTGACCCGTGACCACGAAGGCTGCAAAGCTTTCGAAACGTCGGGCATAAAAATTAAAAATTAAAACCAAATCGTGATAGAAACCGTAAAGATAGTTTAATTTCAACCATTATAAAGATCTGGTTTTTGAGTATCTATTGGTGTTAAATCAGAATTTTGGAAAAAATGTAGTTACTATTGTATCCCTATTGAGGTACAGATTTTATTTCACACAGCGACTGCTCCATTGAAGTCACACAAATATTCCGATGATTCAAATTAATATGTTATGAATTATCTAAAGTTTTGAAGAACGTCTGTAAATAGCTCGTAATTACTGTATCTTGTGTATCTAAAAATTGTGTGCAGTTCGGATACGGCGGGGTCGGTGACCGTGTATCGGCCGGCGAGATAAGCTGACGAGACGGAAAGCTTATCGGGCCGACAAAGAACGCCTTTGTTTTCGACGCATTTGACGACAAACATGCGTCGTGATTACATCAACCTCGGTGCAGTACATTTTTCGAATCCGAAAAGTTATTTATTTTCGGCCGACTTCCAAAAAGGAGGAGGTCCTCAATTCGTCGTCTTTTTATGTATGTTACGCGATATCTCTGCCAAATGTGGACCGATTTTCAAAATTATTTTTGTGTTTGATAGAGCTTATTTCATGGGTGGTCCCATATAAATTTGGTCACGATCGGATTTAAAGTCGGTCCGTTAAGTTTTTAAACTTGTAATTATTACTTTTCCGAAACCCTAACGACTAACGGAATTCCGAATGATCAAAGGCAACTTGGTGGATTGTTTGCCTAAATAGCTGACAGCGATTGACATCTGCTACACCTATTCACAAGACATAATAACAAGTTAAAAAGCTTTACGCACCGACTTCAAATCCGATCGTGACCAAATTTATATAGGACCACCCTTGAAATAAGCTCCATCGAACGGAGAGAATTTTGAAAATCGGTCCACATTTGACGGAGATATCGCGTAACATACATAAAAAATATACAAACGAATTGAGGACCTTCTCCTTTTTGGAAGTCGGTCGAACATACTTGATGAGATGGAAAATGCATATTTTGCCAAATTACTTTCAGATCCGACTTTATAGTAGAGTTCATCAAGTATTTTCTAGCAAGCGTCCTAAAGGTCTTCGGAAATTAATTGATGATAGGTTGTTATCACAATTAAATTTCTTTGTTCGCTCATACACTGTCTCTACCTGAACTTATCGCAACCGTTATCAATTCCTCGGCAGATATGGCATATACCTAATACTTATTGATTACATTGGCCATAACATTGAAAATGTTATATCGATTCATATTGAAAAACAATATTACTTATCAATAAACTAGTTCACAAAGGCACTGTATATCACGGCGTCAAATCAGGGTTAACGCTGATCATATTTTGGTATTTCAGTAAGAAAGGTTACAGTACCTCGATAAATTATTGTTGGTATACGCTGTAAATCGTTGTATGGATTACAAAAACGTGTGTACATCATAGTGTTTGAAATAAAAAAGATGAAGTGCTATCTTTAAACTGAGTTATGAAGCGTCGCGAGTCGACAGAAAAAGCCTGAATAACATATAGCTCTCTCGTAAATGATGTCTTTTGTATGACGAATGAGGCACATGCGCTCAAAGAAACATGCGTTCATCGATTTAAGAAGTATTTAAAAAGAATCAGCGCGTGTTGCATTTCAACCAAAACTGACAAAAAGCATTATGTATTGTGCAAGTGGTATGATCGCACGTTGTTTGTGGTCACCACAGCAGGGCCTCGCTCCGCCTCGTGACCAGCTCCGTGTAACGAGCAAAAACTCCGGAGCGACATCCGAAGCGGATGGAAAAAAACGCTCGACACTTGTACCGTGTGGTACGCTCGTTAAAATTTATAGAAACACCTTTGTCGCAAAACATACATTTTGTACACAATTTATTCCATTGAAACCTAATTTCTTGTAATTGGCCAATTCTCCGAGTTATTGGTGATAAATATGCGTTCAACTTTATGATTTCCTGCTATCGTTATTATTTTGCCTACTAGTTATAACTCAAATGCAATCAAAATAACTTTGTTGCACTCGGAATCATAGTTGGTAAACGTTGGTACTAAGGCTGAGATCTATAGAGCGAACTTCGACTAAGTCAAAGTAACGAACTCAGTGAGAATTTTGACTTACTCCGAGTCATTTTTTATATAATCGTGATAGAATCCGTAAGAATAGTTTTATTTCAATGTATAATATTCGCGTAAACTTAAGAAATCAGTAAGTAAATCTTTGCTTAGTCTGTCTGTCAGTCTGTTTTTCTTGTAAAAAATGACTCTAACTGAATCAAAGTTCGATTTAACAAACCCAAATCCTCACTGAGTTCGATACTTTGACTTAGACTTAGTCGAAGTTCGCTCTATAGATCTCGGCCTAAGAGGCTATTATTGAAAATACCAAAGAGTAACGTTGGAAAATATGGACGGAAAGCATCTGTTCATGAAAATGATGAGACAGAAATAATAATCAGTAGCGCATTTCATGAACTGTGTCATGGGCTCGGCCCACGTTCGGCGGAAGGTCGCCCGCCCTCACCACTCGAGTCGCGCCTCATTACTCAATAACATACCTCTTGGAAAATATTAACGCAGTAACATTCCATTACTCATTCAACTTATCTTTTTAATTGACGCTACTTCTGCGACATACTGTGCAATATAAAAAGTTTGTGGTAACATATTCGGTGCTCGGTAATGAGCTCCGAAAAAAATATTTTTTTGCCGTACACGAATTTTACTGAAAGGCAAGTATGTTAGTAGCGGAGGAATAATCAGCGCTGTCAAGTTGATGGATAACCCTGCAATGACGTGGCACCCAGTACTAAAGTTTCCCGTACCTCGCCAGTCGCCACCCTTCCGTCCTTTATCCCTTCAGCTTTGAAAGAGGACGTATTCGCTAATCATTTCCAAAGCAACGTGTATAGAAAACCATCCGAGTATTTGCTTTCAAAATCCTGTTTAAAATTGCATTGCTGTTAAATCTATTTGTACAATATCGTTTACTATTCATTCAACACCTCCGAAACTGAATTTTCTCCAACGACAAATCTAGAAATCAATAAAACTCAATTGAAGACAGACAAATTCAATTCCGATCCAGGTCTAGAATGGATTATTTCTGAGGATTTGTCACATTACTCACATTCGAAAAGGAGATGTTACGCTGAAATCTAATTAGGAACCTATTCGCCGGGCTCTAATATGATCATACATGGTGTGACGTTTAATTATCAGTTGTCAGTTGTTTCGCATCACTATTGATGACTTGGAAACAGCATCAGCGTCCACCTACGCTTATTCGAGTAGGAAAAGGAAACTGCCACCCGCACATTAGAAACTACGAGGTCTTTAGTTGAAATAAATACATCATTTGTCTTGTAAATAACACTCGCCTAGGTGACATTGTTGAAGTATTCGGCATGCAGCCAGATGAGAAGGTCGACGACATGACGAACATTGCAAGCGGTTCACTTGAAGCTTACCTAAGAGGTGTCCACTTAATAATTACAATCAACATACAATACATATTTATTTACTATACAACATATTTTTAACGTCGCTTCTTTAATTTTTACAAATCTCATTTAAAAAATATTACGAAATAGTGAGAAATAAGTTATTGAATAAATAATATTCAGTTTATAAAGTATGATTTCAAACATAAGCTATTGTTACGAATTCAGTAGTTTTAGTCTCACGTTTCGCGTATGTATTTAGATATGTGCAGTTGTTTTATTTTTGCTAATGGTGGAACAAAATGTATTGTTGGCGCATTTGCAATAGCATTCGTGTGGTGCCTCAGCAATTGGCGAGAGCAGGAGCATTCCTCGGAGCCGGGCGGACCGGTTCCGTCTGGAAACCGAAGCTGTTTATGGACCGGCCAGATATAAATATGCGCTACAAACCATTCTGGTTATCATCTATCTTCATGCCTCAACTTAAGCTGCGTGTATAATATTTTTTGTCGAAATATACTCATGAATATTTATTGAAACCTACTCGTATATCCTTTGATTGACAGACGATACTGGTATGTATGTATCAAGATTGTATGTAAGAAATAAATCCGTTTAATCCCCGATTGTTTAAGATCACCTTATAATTCAGAAGAGTTTCTCTACAAGGTGCATTGTTAGAACGTCGTATAAAACGGCCATAACCAGGCGTACCTAAATTATAGCCCTCGTTAAAAGATACACATTCAGAGCGTGTTCCGCCATGACGGAGCAATAAAACAATCCAATCAATGTAGCTACTATTCCGATATGGAGTGACTGATTGTCTCACCATAAAATATGCAAGAAAGCAACGGCATTTAGTTTCAGATCGATATCGGCGGACTTTATTACACTCGTGCGACTTGTTCATTGTCGACGTGAGCTAAAAACGATGCAGATAAAATCAGCGTTGTTTAAATAAGGCAGTCCTCAGCTCTCGCGAGCTAGACGCAGTGTTCACTTTCACTATGAATATCAGGCCCTATCTCACAAACGATTACACTACGAGCGACCTAAAAACAGCTAGGGACGCCGCGCCGCTGCCACCGCGTCTTGTACTACATACACCACGTAAGTTACATAACCGACCACGTGGAGCGAAGATCGTTGACCCCGGGAACGTGACGCCGATAGGCTGCCACTATCAAGCACCTGTAGTCCAGATAACGTTGATAACGATTCGACAGACATTATAAACAAAACGTAAAACACTTGGGCAAGCAGAACGTGACGTGTTATTCAAATTTCCACGCTAGCGGCGAACGCGAGGTGGCCTTACTCAACCATCTCTATATTTCGCGTCCGCAGCGGTGTCACCCACTTAAGCCGTCGGTTGCCAATTCGTTGCATAAACGACCCAGTAATGGTGAAGGAGGTCATTGTCGCATTACGCCAATCGGCGGCGCCTCGCAGGTACGATACGCTAGCTGCAAGTTAGATAATTATATCGATTGAACCCAGGTCTCCTTCAGCGTGTCTGTGACCCCGATGTAAATAACCTGAGGCGCTTGTACTGTAAACAACTGACGCCCGCTTGCGTCAATCGCTTGCAGCGTGGCCGCAACGGCGCGGCGCGGTGAGCGCTCTCCGTGCGCCGCGCCGTGGTGCGGCATGGCACGGCGCGCGGCGTGATGGCCAGCCATTGATGTGTTCGTTTGACTTACTGCTGTTATTTTGGTCTCGCGAGGCGAACATTTTACTAGGCTATGGAAATCGTACAGTGCACGCGCTGACGCAACGTTTTATTTTCGTATTAAAGAATGTTTCGTCACGCTAGATGCGATGACGGTTCTATTGCCATCGTACACGCTGGAATGTTGCGAGTTCAACGCATTAAAAAAATAATGCAATAAAACACGAATTAACCTATAAACATGAGGTTATTCTCAAATTAGAACAAAGTGCTTTGATGTCGCCGAATAACTCACAGCATTTGATTAGAATAAGTAGATTTGTACCATAACCGGTATCTTAAATAAAACTATTGTCACCTTTTTATTGAATTATTTATAATATTTAAGGCGCACGTACGTATTATTTCATTAATAACAAACTATACCTATATGACGATTAACCACATTGCTATCAACGCCGCAATGTCGCGTCGCACTGGATTGAAGTTGTAATTTGCTGCAACCGTGAATCAAACTTATAACGTGAACTCAACCAAGTTAGATATCATCTTCATGACGTCGATATTGCAATTTCTCAGTGGAAATATTCAATGCATCTGTTACACTAGCTCTACTCTGATGTTAGAAGTTGAAACTCGGTCATCGACTGTTCCATAGGTGGTATATTATCTACAAAGCGACGCGAAAGAATGGTAAGATTATTTTAATAGCGCAATAGTGAAGGAACACTTGCGAAATATTTTTATACTTGTAGTACGTGTGTGCGTGCGAGTAAATTCGCGTCGGGTGCTCTCTCAGTCGTACAATGACATCGCCGACCTTGAATACCGGCTGCCTCATATATCAAGACGCACACCACAAGGAATGTAATGTGTTATTTTAGCCAACATGCACCAAGATGCGGTATCGATAATATTGATATCTAGAGTACGTACACTAGTATCGATAATCTTTAAAATAAAGGCCCGAGTCTAGACTATCACGGTTCAGCAAACGATAAAGTGAATGCCAAAGCGCGGTGCATTGGAGCCAAGGTCAGCCGTATATTATCACCAACGTTGGAAAACATTCTCGGTTTGCAACCTAATGCCTTTTTAATGAATTGCGTAACGCTACATAGCGCATACCGGTTATTTTTACCAGGTCTTAGATATTTTAGAAGCCAGTGTTAATTTTATAACTAAGTGAGCTGTAACGAGAGCGGTGCCAAATGTTGTGATTAAACAATACTGGCAATTATATTAGCTGTTTAGAGATTCATGTTGATACTAATATTAACATAAATTTACGCTTATATCCCCGAAGGCGTAGGCAGAGGCGCACTAGCGAACTAGAACACCCACATTTCGCCGAGCTTAGTTCCGTCCCAGATGTGATAGGGGGCGAGCCTATCGCCATATCAGGTACAAAATCCAGACTCCGAGCTGATATGGAAAAATCCAATATCACTTTGCCCGACCCGGGAATCAAACCCGAGACCTCAGGACGGTAGTCGTACCGAAATACAACCACGCCACCGAGGCCACCAATATTATACTAGATGAAATAATACAGTGAATACTAGATACAAGATATACGAGAAACAGGAAATATCGGTAGTTTATCGAGTTAATGAGGATAATTTATTTTCACATTAGATTCTAATGCAATGATATTTGTTAGTCACGGTCAGTAGCATTATACGCTTACAAAAATGTACTACACCATTTCACATCTCATTTAACGTCTGAAATAAAATCACACTTGATTTCTCATCGCGTTTATGCTCTGAATTGTGAAACTGACGAGTCTTTCTACAACTTTAATGTTAAAAACGCTCATAATTTCGAATATAAACATTGTTCACACAGTTAACTCTCAGTTTTTTGTAACACGTCCATAAAGCATACGAAACCAGTTCGAGCTCGGTGCATTGACATAATCAAACGTATTAATGACATTTAAGAAACTTAGACTCGGCTTGAAACCTGATAGTTCATATAATGTAACAAATAAACGACACGTAAAGCATAATACGAGACATGATTGTTTATACATGATCAGACTTCACACTTATAACTTGCAAATAATACTTTGTGTTGGTATGAAGGATGTGTAAGCAGAACCTGAGGTATTGATTTTGCTAGGTGATTAGAGCAAGTTGGTACTCATTTTTTGCACCTGCCTTTATGTGTGGTCGCTGCACAAGTGCACAACAATTTTTTTAAATGGTTTGCTGAAAAGATCTGGCTTAGATTTACGAGTTGCTGTTTGTCTGACATCAACCCCTTTGTTAAAATAGGTAATTTTAACCATAATCATTTACTTATATATTTGTCTTACTGAACTCGTGCTATGAATATAACTCCCAACAATAGAGTGTTGACTCCACAGAAATGTATGGTTTATTTATTTATTTTTATTTTATTCATTTATTTATTTTATGATTGATGTAATATATATATAGGTTTGTCACAAACCTTGTATAGTGTGAATTTATACCTAGAGGGTGATTCCTGACGCTCGATTCGAACTTGAATCCAATTAGGTTTCATTTATTGACTTAAAATTCCACCGAAATCGAGTTAAAAAGTGCATTAATGTCACGTTAAAAATGACCAAATGACAAGTTCTCGAATATTAAGTAACATTAGCGCATTTTAAAAGTAGATTTCGGTGGAATTTTATATCAATAAACGAAACCAAATCGAAATCACAATCGAATCGCGCGTCAGGAGTCACCCCCCCCCCCCTGAGTCCTTTTTGATCTCGTAATATTCAAATAAATGATCTCTGCAGGGTTACCACCACCCTTTTTAGCAGTATTATTATAATCGTTCTTCGTTTGTTTTGTATGGGAATCGGTACAAGTAAAATTATAATAATACTGCTATAAGAGGTTGTGGTAACCCTCCAGAACATTAGTTTAGGTGCGGAGACCAAACTTTCTCATTGAATATTCACATCAAGGTTGCCTCTCTACATTGCAAAGTAAAAGCAAAGTAGAGATTCTCGCAACCTTTTGAATATAGTGATGTCTGAAACCCGTAAGTAACAAAATGAGTCATTGCAAGCTAATAAACCTTGCATCAAACATAAAGCCCGCACATTCTCTGCGAAGACCATTAAAATTAACTGTAATAAAAGGTTTTATAAACATAAACTTGTATTTAATTAACATCTTTGTTTTACGAATATGCGGAGTCATATCCAAAAACACACACCTACTCAACTCGCACGCATCCTAATTAGCCGATGTACGACATCAAAGTGGCATTTCTGGAAAAATAAATGACGAACATTTTCATACAATATAAATATTATACAAGCATGTCACTGTCGGCAAAAACCGCAAAATGTTCCATGATTTTAGACATTACGGCGCAGGATAAACTTTAGTTTGAGAAAAACGAAATAAAGCATCAAGAGCCAAATCATGATTGAATCATGAATGTGTAAAAATATGTTTTTATATTGTTTATTTGTCAACTAAGCATGATCATTTTTGATGAGTCATTTCGGATAAATATTCTAAGAGCGGATTATCTTATTCACTTTTACATAAGACAATATTGGTTCACGTTACACAAACTGTATTATTTTGTATCTATAACAGCGAATAACAATACGATAAAATCAATAGATGTATTGTGTAGCTTCTGTTAAATTTCCACTGAACGATGCGTAGAATCTTTGAAACATCAGTTGAGACTGGATACTTCAACAAAGACATTCAACAGTATATATATAGACGGGACAACAGTACAAAACTGGTGATCCAAAAGTTATGACCTCATGGTCATAAGTCGCTCAGTTTATTTTAAGTAAACGCGCGCCAGGTCGACCAGCGTAATAAAAAACTTGTCTTACGTGATTCTTAACCATTCACAGAACATTCTAAATTCTAGGATGTAAATTGTAATAATCACCTTCCCATTGTAATTTTTTTTTTTTATTTATTTATTGAAATTCGGACAACTTGATCCATTAATACAATGAAAACTTAAAATTAAATTAAATTAAATTAATATTAATAATAAATGGTTGATGGCGGTACTGAAGTTTGAAATCAATTTTTAATATGGAAACTGGCTTCATAGCTCCTCTACAGTTAGTAATATTAAATCTCTTTGTACTTCAATCAACTTTATCTTAGACTTAAAACATTTCCAGACATCATAGCTCCGTTCAAGGCCCACGTTTTTCCTATTTTACGATGTAGCATGTACCATACGAGCAACGCGTCGTGTACTTCGAATAAGTGTGGGCTGATGCAAGGATTACACAACAAACCGTAGAGCCGTGGTAACGTCCGAGTGAATCCAGATGTAAGATAACAATAGGTATTTAGGGTTCAAAGTCACGTACGCTTAGGTTTCCGTGTTTAACGTTACGTCTTGTCTGCATTGTTATGTGACACGCATTAGCGTTTTTTGCTACAAGTTTAGCAAATTGTGGTTAACGTCCGTGTTGTCTTTGAGACAGATAGATGCTGTTTTATTACATACATTAGTCTGATAATAATATTTAGCTGCGCGTTTCACTAACATACATTGATAAGTTTCATTAACGTTTTGTTGTAACAGTAACGAAGCTTCAAATTGCAACTCCGTTTTTTAGGATTATTCACATACGTCACTTTAAGGTTCGTAATCCGTAAACTACATATATGCAAAAAAAATCTTTGATCCGCTTGTCCATTGCTTCATGAAAGAAAGATAAACGAAAAAACACACTTTCATGCTTATAATACTGTACATGGATGAATTTCTGAATAATTACGGAATATTTTAGTAATTATAATGTACCAAGTCGTAACACATCGTGGTGGTATGTGCGACGCGGTGCAAAGTTAAAATTCCGAGAACAAGTTTGTCTCGTCCCGTGCAACAATGCGGACCATTTATAAAGATCACTCGCAGAACACTGATTGACAATACTTAAGATCGCACCGGCTATATTATACCTGAACAATAGCATTAACTGAGGTGATTTAGGAGCGAGTCCGTTATAATTTCGATTAAACTCGATGCCTCGCGAGATCCGGGTCCAAAATGTTATAACGCCTCTTTGTTTCTACATAGAGATTTCTTCGAAAGATAAACGATGCCCGATCTAAATAATTGGTAATGTTTCTAATTTATTTTTACGATAAACATCTCTCCGTTCAGTATTTACTTATTACATGTCTGTTGAACTATTCATATCGGTATAGATAATGCAGCCAAGTATAGTTCGAGATAAGCCGATTGGTGTGTTACTTAAGTAAGTCATAAAAGGAAAACTTGAAACTGTTATGAACTAAAAACGTTAATGAATGTAAATGAATTTGTTAAGTATAAAACATTGAAACTAATATATATGGGTAGAATAAATTATATCCAAAAACGGTCGTGGTTTATTCCACATACTTATACGTGAACGTAACTCAACACACTACACTTTCAATTTTGTAGCTATGTGTCCTCATTGGTTGAAATGAGACTGACATGGCGACCGTGAAGTGAAAATCAATTCACACTTACAACATTGAATGAATTGTCTCAAGAGTCAAGATGTACCGAATGAATTGTCTTAAGAGTCAAGATGTACCATGTAGTAGATGGTCACAGCGGACGAGTCGAATCTAGATAATGGGAGGGGAGGATGGCAGCACTCGGGCATCCGAGCGCGACGAGCACTCGACCGCACATCCGCTAGTCTTCCTAGACCCGACCGACCGCCGACCGCCGACCGCCCCGACCCACCAAGCCAGCTCAATAAACGCATCTCTTGATACACCTTGTTTATCTCCCACAGTTTCACTTTTCGTGTTTCATCAATCTTCTAGCCAACAATCGACAGCCTAAGTGTAAGTACTACGTACCATAGATATATGTCCATTGCGTTTTAAATTATATCGTGATCCGTGACACTAAGAATCATGTATGTGTACAAAGTACGAGAACGGAAAGACAAAAAATAACTGCAGGATGTTTTAATTGGGGTTTTTACTTCAGTCTCATATTACCTACAGCTCTAGGTTTCTTATTTCAATATAAATTGCTGCTCCAAGTCTAAGGTACCTACTGTTTACTACCTTGTAGTCAATCGAATAAGTGACATAATATTTAAAAACGAATAAATCGCATGTATGTCTATTAAGGGCGACTTGCACCACTATTACTAACCTACAGTTAGTTCCAACCACAAGTTAGATTGAAAAAAAATATATAAATGGCATGTAATGAATTAAATCTCATTCATATATTTTCCGTAATTACATGTAATAAATTACATATCATGCATATATTTTATTTTCAATATGATACATAACTTAAGGTTAGGACTAACTGTGGTTTAGTAATAGTGGTGCAAGTCGCCCTAAGAACGCGTTTCTAACTAATTAGCTATCGTTAACGTAATAACCGTCATCATACTTTAACTTGGTAAAATATTTTTCAGTGAAAGTATGGTCCAAGTTCAACACTCCATGTGATAAGAGCAAAGCGTTTAACGCGTTATGAATTATTTCTTCGAGCATACGTAATGTGATTACACTATCAAATTGTTGTGAAAAACTCAGTGACTGTAACGCGCGTTGTCAGTTTTTTTAAACACAAGCGTAATCTTGTGTCGATGAACCCGCAAAGGTTAAATCGGATCGAAGACCCAACATGGTGTGTTTAAATGAGCTTAGTTATGATTTTTGAGACTTCATTAACCGACACATGACATATTTTCGGTCGAATAATCCAAAGGGTTTACAATGACATAGTCACAACAGCCCCGTGCTTAGAAAATGAGGGGGCAAGGGTACCCCATAGTTTGCAGACGAAAGGGTCCTGAATCTAAACGCTTTTATTAAAAAAATGACCCCTCACACACATTAGAGGCGACAGCTGCTTAAACTATGGATTCTGTATTATTCCAATTTACATGACCGGCCCTCGCAGGCGAGGTAGCGGTTAATAATCAACAAGATAATCCAATTTACATTATAAATTCATACAAAAGAGAAGAAAATTTCACATTCGGACGTTTAATTTGGCGTTGTTTGTTCGTTATATAATGTTATTTAAAACAGATGAAGTCATAAGCTATCTTTCGAGATTCGAAGGGGTCACCGACCCATTTGATTAAGGAATCATCAATCATGCATGACCCGAGTTGAAGCGGTATCACGTTTCACACCACATTGAAAAACGTTAGCTCACACAAACAATCATAAAGGATGTGGTGTCGTATTTAAACATTCTATATTCAATGGATTTTTAGGCAATATTAAACAATGTCAGACGAAAAACTCAAATGAAATATATTACCAATGTTTGAACATATTGCGACCGAACTGAAATAATACAATTACATTAAATTACGAGGACAACAACAGTCATTAATATTAAAATTGCGTTGCCTTTTTATAAATACTTTCAATATTTCACATACTTTAGAAGTCAGATTTTGATTCTAAATACCTATTACGAGAAAGGTCAAGTTATAAGTACCCTAAACCGACGGGCATAGATGAATAATGTAACGAGACTGAATGAGGCGAAAAAGGTATGTACGATCGTAGCAAGTGGAAATCCGTTGTCTATGCCTACCCCTATGGGAAAAAGGCGTGAGTCTATGTATGTATGTAACCTATTTCATAAAATACCTAAGTACTATAATGATTATATGATCATACAATGATAATTCAATTGAGAAGACTAATGGTGGACATACGAGTGTCGAAATGAATGAGCGTAGGCATACGTAATTAAATAGATTTTCTTTGCAATATAATACATGCTCAACGAATTTCGAACTATTCAAAATATATATTAGGTACTAAATATATAGGATGCAAAATCTAACGCCACACCAGGCCGATGATCCTAGAGCATGACACCATACGCATAAATAATGTAACATGTCAGCAGTTAAAACTAGGTATAGCATGGCAAACGTAATTATTTTTGTAGAGAAGTCGACACACCAAACTGCGAGATAATTATATCAGTACATGGGAAATACAAAAATCAGTTCATTTTTAGGCAAAACATAATAAACATTATTTAAAAAATTGCCTCGGTGGCGTGGTTGTATTTCGGTACGACTACCGTCCCGAGGTCTCTGGTTCGATCCCCGGGTTGGGCAAAGTGATATTGGATTTTTCCATATCAGCCCGGAGTCTGAAATTTGTGCCCGATATGGCGATAGGCTCGCCACCTATCACATCTGGGACGGAACTAAGCCCGGAGAAATGTGGGTGTACTAGTTGGCTAGTGCATCTCTGTCTACCCCTTCGGGAATACAGGCGTGAGCTTATGTTATGTTTTATTGTAGTTATTTTAAAATTATTACTCAGGACAAAATGAAAGACGTGCTCGTGATCAAAACGGAAGGAAGTATATTTTTTTTTAAAACAACTAAACACATTACACTATGGAAATAAATCATACAGTTAAGTATACCTTACACAATATAGATGGCGTTGCCAATAAAAGTATAATAGTATTTTGAGCACAATACAACACCCCCACTCTCAAAAATATCAATATGCACATCACATAAAATTATACTTTTACAATGCCCAACATTTTAACAAATTTATCATGTTTAACCGAATTTAAACTTTTAGTAAAAATATCTGCTGGCATATATTCTGTTGACAAATAATTGATTTTAACAATCTTATTATTAACTATTTCTCTGCAATAATGATAACGCACATCAATGTGCTTCGATCTGTTATGATATACAGGGTTTTCTGATAACTTCAAAGCACTTTGATTATCATTATATAAGTTTATGGTATACATTTGTTCAGTTATCTCATTTTGCAAATTAATAAGATACACAGCTTCTCTGCAACCCTCTGTAATTGCCATGTACTCAGCCTCTGTACTTGAAAGTGCTACACATCTTTGCTTTTTACAACCCCATGAGATCACTGAACCTGACAACATAAAACAGAAACCTGAATAAGATCTCCTATCTATAGAACTATTTGCCCAATCAGCATCAACATAACCCTCAATATTAGCATTTCCATCTTTATAATATTTTAAACCCAAGTGTCTGGTTGTTTTTAAATATTTTAAAATCCTTTTTGCATATAACCAGTGTTCATTACTATGACAATTATTAAATTGACTTAGGTATCCAACAGCAAAAACTATATCTGGCCTAGTCAGTACAGCCAAATACATTAGGCTACCTATAAGCTGTTGATATGGAATCTGATTGTTTACTTCACAACTTTTTTCAATATTTAACTTTGCCTCCATAGGCGTATTAATAGACTTACAATCTGTCATATTAAATTTAGACAATAGTTTATCAATATAGTTTTCTTGACTCAAAGTAATAACTTTATTCTCTTTATCAGTATTCACATTTATACCAAGACATTGTTTAATTTCCCCCAAATCCTTTATTTTGAATAAATTACTCAATGTTTTTTTTAACAACTCTGTTTCCTTTTTATCATTTGAAAAAATAAAAAAATCATCAACATATAAAGTCACAATAGTCCTAAGACCATTTACTATTTTTGTATACAAACAGGGCTCCAATTTAGATTTTTTATAACCACTAGTTAACATTACAGTATCAACTTTCTTATGCCATGCCCTCGAGGATTGTTTGAGACCATATATAGCTTTGGTTAGCTTAAGTACTTTATTACTAATATTCGGACACTCAAAACCATCTGGTATTTGCATATATATGGCTTCTTCCAATTCTCCATTAAGAAACGCAGTCTTTACATCTAAATGGACAGTATCTAGATTAAGTTGTACTGCTAAGGCAAACATTAACCTTAAAGTAGTATGCCGGACTACAGGCGAAAAAGTCTCATTATAGTCAATACCACTTTTTTGATTAAAACCTTTTGCAACTAATCTCGCACGATAACATATGTTATTATCACTATCACACTTTTTCCTTAGAACCCACTTACATTTGACAATAGTTCCAGTTGCTGGTGCATCTACAAGCTCCCATGCATTATTATCTTCAAAGCTTTGTAGCTCATTTTGGACAGCACATAACCAAAGTTCCTTTTCTGGGCCTGCAAGAGCTTCCTGTAATGACAAGTCAGAAACATATGTAATACTTTCCGTACACATATTTGAATAGCCATACCTATCTGGTTCACGTCGTTGTCTTGTAGGTATTGTCCTTATAACACTGTCTGTATTTTCGGCTGAACTATCCGAGTCATCATTTTCACTTGGTAGGTATGTAGAATCATGTATATTGCCTGCAGACGTAAATGATTCATCGGACTGACTATCCCCCACTGGATCCAAACTCTCTTTATGTTCAATTTGATTTTCTAAATCTTTAATATCTTCAGTAATAGTCACATTACTAACATCAGAGTCTTGCTCAAAAATAATTACATCCCGACTAGTTGTAATCTGTTTGGATTTAGGATTAAAAATTCTATATCCTTTTACTTCTTCGGAATAGCCTACTAGAATACACTTATTCGATTTTTTATCCCATTTTAATCTTTTTTCCTTGGGAATATGTACCATTACAATACTCCCAAATACTCTAAGATGACTTATATTAGGCTTAGTACCTGTCCATAGTTCATACGGAGTTTTATTTTTCAAGTTAGATGACACTGTTCTGTTCTGTAAATAAACAGCTGTATTAGTCGCCTCTGCCCAAAACTCCTTCTTCAAACCAGCATCATATATTAAACATCTAGCCTTTTCAACAATAGTACGGTTCATCCTCTCGCTTACACCATTTTGCTCAGGCGTATAAGGGTTCGACCTTTGATGAATTATGCCTTTTTGTTTAACAAAATTATTAAATTCACTATTGCAAAATTCTGTACCATTGTCACTACGTAATATTTTTATTTTTTTTTCATGCAAATTTTCAACTTTACTTGTATACTCTTTGAAACATTGCAATGCGTCACTTTTATTTTTTAAGAAATAAATATGAGTCATATGGCTATAATCATCAACAAAAATTATAAAATACCTTGAACCTCCCAGAGAAACAGTCTCCATTGGTCCGCACACATCCGTATGTATCACATCAAGCAGCTGAGTGCTTCTATTACCTCTGTGTGGAAAAGGTTGACGACTCTGCTTACCTTCACAACAAGTTACACACGAAGTTGTATTTATCTCTGCCTTTTTGTCAATGGAAAAACCTTCTACAGCATTCTGCATTCCATTCAGGTAGGTACTGTTGACATGGCCAAGTCTTCGATGCCATATCTCACTGGTCACCACAGCTGCAGCCGACAGGTGTGTTGGTGTATTAAGTTTATACACTCCATTAACCAATGTGGCTGTTGCCACCAATACTCCTTTACTGTTGTGTATATCGCAGCCATTTTTTCTAAAAATCACTTTATTTCCTTTCTTTATAAGTTGACTCACCGACAAGAGATTCGTTGTGAGACTCGGAACACACATAACCTCCTCAACTGTCACCTCAAAATTACCTTTCGGCGTACATGTAGTTATTTCGACGTTACCAGAACATATAACCGGTACTTTGTTCTTGTTTGCAACAATTATTTCCTTTACGCATTGTTCGTAAGACGTATTTACAATCCAATGTTCATTTGTTGTCAAATGTACGCTTGCGCCCGAGTCAATGTACCAATCAGATTTACTGTAAGACCCACTAAGAAACACGGCACTAAACGCGTTTGTTTGTTTCCGTTCCATTTCTTTGCCTGTACTTGTACACTGATTACGATAATGTCCCATTTTTCGGCATTTAAAACATTGTACTTTTGTTTTTGACAATTGTGACAGTTGTCTGTCGCCATCTTTCTCGCCACTTTTAACTTTCTCTATGGACTTGACATTTTTCTTAGGTTGGCCCCATTTACTTTTTGGTTGAAAACTACCAAACGCAGAACTGTCGTTTCCGGCAACTTCCGACTCCATGTCCAACAATTTTGACTTGATGGCATCCGTTGTTATGGACATTCCCGAATGTTCGATAGCCATAATCATCGGAGAAAATTTTTCTGTTAAACCTGCAAGTAGTAATGAACCGATCCATTCATCGTTTATATTAAACCCGGTTCCAGCCAATTTTTGACCCGTCTCCACTAATTGAGTCACATAGGAATTCATAGAATCACAAATTTCAAGCCTTATCGATATGAGATTTCTCAACAAACTTATTCTTCTAGTGAATCCTGAGTCATCATATAATGATTTCAATTTATCCCATAATTCTTTTGTAGTCTTGACTTCTTTAATATGAACATAAATGGAGGGATCTATTGTCAATACCAACTTGGCTCTGGTCTTAGCATCTTCTGCAGCTGTAACTGCTGCTTGGCCTGGCTCTGGCTTAATGCATCCTAGCGTTCCTTCCAACACTAAGAAGTTTTCTGCCGCAAAGCACCATTCGCTATAATTTTCTCTCCCTTTTAGCTTGGGTACACTCACGACGTAATTCGGGTTAGACGCCATTACAATTTTACACAACACGACTGCACGAAACAAAACACAACACAACTAACTGTTCTCTTTCTGCAACTTATTAACATCCCGATAATACTGTCGCAAGATAAACTTTTTAATTGTGCCTGAAACTGTCCTGGGCCCATAACCTGTAGTTATTTTAAAATTATTACTCAGGACAAAATGAAAGACGTGCTCGTGATCAAAACGGAAGGAAGTATATTTTTTTTTAAAACAACTAAACACATTACACTATGGAAATAAATCATACAGTTAAGTATACCTTACACAATATAGATGGCGTTGCCAATAAAAGTATAATAGTATTTTGAGCACAATACAACATTTATTTAAAAAAAACATTATGTATTTATAAATAAACGACTTAATAGTCTCCGTGATATCCATTTGCCTTTCCTTCTATCCCTCATGTACCTGTAGGGTAACTTTTGACACTTGATTCGATTTCGACTACGATTCGGTTTAATTAGTGACTTAAAATTCCACCGAAATCGACATAAAAATGCGCTAATGTCGCATTAGATTTGAGAACTTGTCATTTGGTTATTTTTTAACGCTATATTAGTGCACTATCTATGTAGTTTATTCGAAATCGAACCGGGTGTCAAAAGTCAGGGGGAAATCTGCCGTCCATTTTTTTCTATAGCAGAGACTGGCAAACGAGCAGACGGGTCACCTGATAGTAAGTGTATGGTAAGTAACTCCATAACCCAGACACCCACGACACGAGAAAAATCATTTAGGTTTCATTTGAGTCGTTTATTTTAATTTATAATCAGTAATTATATTTCTCATAAATAACCCAACAAAGACGTTTTCGTTTTTTTACGGCAATGAAAATGTTGCCACGGTATAATTTAGAATAAAGTATGCGTGTGGTTAAATAAATTCTCGTTAGCTCGAATCTAATCAGTGTTAGCACTTGGGTACCTGCAAGGTCTCAGAGGTCCGTAACCCTTTTCAAACGATTAAACATACGATTATTCAAATGGTGAAACAAATAATTTCCGGCTAAGTACGGGCCAGTACGCGCGACGGCGTCAAATAATTAGCATTGTGTCGCTGTACATTTTTTTTTTCTAAAATTATCAACACGTACAATCAAAATTCTGATCGAATAATGAAGTTGGTATTGTAGAGTTATTTTTCTATTTGATGAATATTAGAAAATACTGCCTCGGTGGCGTAGTGGTATTACGGTATGACTACCATCCTAAGGCCTCGGGTTCATCCCCGGGTCGGGCCACTGCCATTGAAAAATTCAGTATCACTATATTGAATTTTTCAATATCAGTCCGGAGTCTGAAATTTGTGCCCGAAATGGCGATAGGTTCGCCCTCTATCACATCTGGGACGTAAATGAGTGCGACGAAATGTGGGTGATCTAGTTCGCCTCTGCCTACCCCTTTAGGGAAGCTGGCGTGAATATATGTATGTGTAGAAAAGCATATCTTTTTACACGCTTTATATTAGCTTCACCTTTATGGTTTACACTTATGTTACTAAAATTAATTAAGTTAAATTACTTTAATAACCTAGAGAGGGACATGATAAACAGCATACCTCGTGAGATGCCATACATGTCTAGAAAATATTTTAGTTAAATTTATTGCCTGTAATAAAATTAATTAAACACACTGCTAAAATTGGAGTTAAAGAAACATATCGGTGTATTAGTGACTAAACAATACTAGACCGTGACATGTCCATGTAATTAATGATCCTCACTATGACGTAATTATTAAACATCACTCATTACATCCCAATTAATTGTTCTGATACAAGAATATAAATTAATTTAACAACCGCAAAACGACTGCGCGATCTTAATTTTTTTTTTCTTTTAATAAATACACCCAACAGTCAAACACCTAGTCCTGACCCCACACTAGGTATAACCTGTACCGTGGGTGTCAGAGATTAAGAGAGACTTTCGGTCTCACAACACCCAGACTTGAAACAAATATCTGTGGGCCACACAAACATTTGTCTCAATATAATCTTCTATATGTTTTCTAGTCACAAATCAAGTTAAGTAAGACTGTAAGACGCAGTAGTTTAGTTTAACCTTCATAATTTCGTCTGAAATACACATGCGCATCTTTTTGTGTGTAATTTATCTAGAAAACGTCAATACCGTCGATTCGATGGATGACTAGCTTCGATACTATTTATAATACGTGTCAAAAAACGTGGGTGACCTTGGCGCCCCCACGCGGACGAATGTTACATTCACCTCGCTGGGGCCCGAGGAGCACCAAATTGCGCCCTCTGTTTCATAATAACTCGTCATCTAGACTATGACAAGCGTGTTGACTTCCAGAAGTATTAGGACCTCTGTGGCCTTCGACAGAATTGCTAGATCTTGGACTTGTTTTATGACCTGCTGGTTTTTCTAAAAATTCTGGTACGAGTATATAATTATTTCAGCTTTACTGATGTGGCAGTAAAAACTCACTTGGTGTTAGAACATCTAAATCCTAATTAACATAATATTAAATTAGTAATAATAGCTTAAAAGTATTATAGAATACTGGTTCCTAATAATAATGGTGTAAAAGCAAATAAATATAGATTGTTTCGTGAAACTACCGATTTTGATTAAAGTTGGTATTTTCGGAATACTTCTCGCAACTCTGGTCTTCATGTAAAGTCTATAATAATTAAGATATCGGTTAGTTTTCAAATTAATGAACTATATTATGTTGAAACATTAAACTGTTCTGTGCGAGTGTTTTTAGGTTAAACTGGCTACTCAATTACTTATTGAAAGCGATTCATATCTGTTATAATTTTAATTATATAATGACGGGTACTAATGTAGCTTTCATTTCTTTGAAATCAATTTCTTTTCAATTTTGATAAGCTTCAAGTAGGTAGATATTTATACTAAACTGATAAAATATGAAATGTCTATCTTGTTCTAATGCTAAAATTAAGTTTATTCCAGTCTTGCTCTTGTTAAGCAAATTACAATGGCGTCTATATTTCTTCTGTGAGACTGTGAGAAAGCAGTAATTGTAATTTGCCCATTTAAAAGCTTTTAAAATAATGTTTTCATAAAGGCTAGGCTTTAACTTACTGTCAGGTTATAATGGGAATCAGTTACTCACTGTCAGTAATATCCCATTAAATAATATAACATATTTTCCGTTTTATTCACGGATTTTTGTAAACGGACAAAGGTGCGTGAATATGCAAAACTTACATTGGAGCCATTTGTAGAAAGCTGGCTAAACTCAATAGAATAATACAAGCTAATGGAGGAAATTGTAAACGTTCATTGTCATTTACCAAGGTTATCGGCGAAATGTTTCTAGGTATTATACTAACAAATCGACGCAGTCGCGGTGTTAAATGCCCGCATGACTAACAATTCTAATTTATTTTAATAAATACGTTTTATATTAATCACTAGCAAAAGAAATTGAAATCGTTTGACATGCAAGTCGTTGACCGGACGCATGTTAGGCCAAAGGAACCTCTTATTTTTATCGCCATCAGTTTGACGGATTATTTCTAATTGTTGTTTAGAAAACCTAGCTCGACCACAACCTTGGCACGAGCTACATTAACATATTAGGTTTAATAAATAAAATTAATATTAGCCTTGTAATATTATTGTCCCACTGCTGGGCACGGCCTCTACTAATGAGCGGGGTAAGGCCTTAGTCTACCACGCTGGCCTAATGCGGGTTGGTAGACTTCACATACCTTTGAAATTCTTGTGAAGAAATTCTCAGGTATGCATGTTTCGTCACAATGCTATTCTTCACCGTTATAGCAAGCGATAATTCACAATGAAAATACACTTAACATTTCTATGTTCAAAGGTCTTTTTAGGGTTGGTCTCGAACCTCCGACACTCGATTCGGCAGTCCGTACCACTCCCAACTGAGCTATCGCTGATGCTGGTTTAATAAAATGGAATCTAAATTGGATCGAGGCGCGAAACCATGAGAACTCAATCCCCTAATACAGTGGCCCGCATAAAACGTCATTTGTACCGAATGCGTCAATAAAATGTATTCTATGTTATGGCTAGTCGGCACCATCAGCACAACATGCGGGCATGGATACAAGATAAAATTCTCTCCGTTATAAATTGAAGGAAACGTGCAGAAATACCTTTTAGAACAATTAAAACAAAGTCAAACAAATAACAAATCGGCAATCGGCATTGAAAGCGCGGCTAAAGTCGGAAGAGGCCGTGATGTGCCTAAAATAGCGGGACACGTAATATGAACTAAAGTCAATGTTCTAGTGCGTTTCAGGGTTTGAAAATAAATTACCAGGAAACACAATTGTCGCAATTGATTTAGTATCGCCGCACTTCGCAGATATTTTGGATAAGTTATTAATTAATTTAGTTTTAAATCGAGAGCCTTAGACCATCCAAAGTCATACTGCCAGGTTATTTGGTATTTTTCTCATATTTTGAACCACAACAATATTTGATTTTTTTAAATTAATTCAATGGTGATTTAACATTGGTGTTTGTACTATTTGTTGTGGGCTCCTTTCTCCATACTTAGCCCGTTTTGCTATGTAATTCCGTTCAAGCTTATAATACGTAATTTGAAAATTTAAAAGTAACAGAACATAGGTGTTATGGTATCTGATACCTATAATATTTTGACAGCCTCCGTGGCGCAGCGGGCGAGTAGCTGGCTGTGAAACGTGAGGTCGCGGGTTCGATTCCCGCACCGAGACAAATATCTGTGTGGCCCATAGATATTTGTTTCGGGTCTGGGTGTTGTGAGACCGAAAGTCTCTCGTAGTTTCTGATACCTACGATACAGGTTACACCTAGTGTGGGGTCAGGACTATGTATGTGACTGTTGGGTGTATTTATTTATTTATCTATAATTAATAGATATTGTTAATTATCATCACACAGATCATTACTGAAAATTTCTTAAAATAAAAATATTTCAAAGAAGAGCAGTATTAGATAGATACATAGTATAGATTAGATTATTATAAATTATTGTTTCTAATTAGATGTAATAGTATAATGGTACAAAAACCATAAGATCTCGCCTATTCAGTAGATAGTCAAGGGCGGCTCGGCCTCCGGTGGCCCATACTCTTATGTTACATATACATATATATGCCGCCTCCGACGGGTTAATTGAATTTCTAAACCGTCGGCTACTAATAGGTATGAAAAAGCGATAATTATAAACCCAACCACTTATAGCGCTTTTACATGTGAAATCAGAGTTTATCGCATGGCTGAGCATAGACGAAAGTGGAAATCTCTAAGGGTACTAATTTCAAACTCACGATTGAAACTATGCAACCAAATAACGAGTACACATAGATTTTAAACTGTATACATAAGCTCACGCCTGTATCCCCGAAGGGGTAGGCAAAGGTGAACTAGCGAACTAGAACACCCACATTTCGTCAAGCTTAGTTCCGTCCCAGATGTGATAGAGGGCGAGCCTATCGCCGTATCGGGCACAAATTCCAGACTCTGGCCTGATATGGAAAAATCCAATATCACTTTGCCCGACCCGGGGATCGAACCCGAGATTTCCAGACGGTATTCGTACCGAAATACAACCACGCCACCGAGGCAGTTATACAGTTTAAACTATATAACATTGTGTATTATATCGGTTACTTTAGATACCATTATGATGACGTAGGCACTATAAAAAGACCTAAACCCAACGAAAGACATAAATAATCACGACCGAATTACCACGCCTAAAGAATACCGAATCAAAATTAGTAGTCTTGTATTTTTTGGTCTGAATCGGTTTTGCGTACTAATCAAACTGAACTCACAAAGCAGACTGTCTCAATTTGTATTTATATCGATCGCACGAATCTTTTATTTGTAACATCTTCACAGTGTATAAAGTATATCATGTCTGTAGATGCATACGTGCCTTGTCAAGCGATGCGATTTACCATCAGAAGTGGTCTCAAACCGGTCGGACCGGAGCGGTCGCACTCGCTTCGACGAATCCTCACTGCATCCAGCTCACTTTTAAATTGTTTCTTTACTTGGCAAATTGAAATTATTTCGAATCGAGTTACTGTCTCAAAAATGTACTCTGAAATTATTTCGATACGGTCGCAATAAGTTCGGGAATATTGCTTGCAGTAAAATTACTCGTATATTGACAATAATGCGCAGAGTTATTTTGTCACTCTGTATTATAACTATAGGTATATGAGACAAACAAGATTTTACGAATACTGTTTACGTGTCCGGCACGTGTTAAAGTGGAAAAACACAAACTTGTAATACGTATCAGCATTTCATAGCGTTATTGCTCTATCATAGACCTCTAACTGCCGGTTTCCATAAACGATCTTAGATTGCAGATAGATCTCGATTATGAACCAATTAAATCAAGTCATTTGACGGAATCATGTTCAAACTGCGTTATCATTGGCTAATTTTTGTAATCTATCTACACATTCGAACTGAGATTGTTTATTGGAACCGGGCGTAAGTAACTTTTTATCTCCAGTTATTAGGGGAGTGAAAATTATAAAAATAGCCAAGACATGTGTGCGTTAGAAGGAGGGTGTGATCCCCACACTATTCCAATCGGACTCATCGCATCCCTCGATATTTGATGATAGATTAAGTTCTGTATATTGTGCTCGAGCAAACAATACTTTAGTTACGTACTTTGGAAACGCATAGTCACGATATTTCATCTTAAATAAATGTCTATTTAAATGATACCTTAGATGACTAATGTGTTAGGACAAGGTGTAGATCAATGACGTAATACAAGATAACTAAGTCAACCATTAGGTCTAGGTCACGCCCTACAATTACTAATCCACTTAAATGTTACGTGGCGTTATGAAAAATAATTGTATGTTAGGTACACGGACGTTGAAAAAAAGATGGACGGACCGCTAGGAACATTGAAAGTGAAGCAGGGTTTTCTGCCCATTCGATCTATCGACACCTAATGGCGGCGATTGAGCGTGTTATGAGTGTTAATGTGTGCGTAGGACAATTTTGTACAGGCGCGTTTGTGTGCGTGGCTTCTCTGTGGCGTCCGTTTAACTATACTGCCGTATTTAAGCTTCAAATGGGTAAAATGCCGTTAAGTGAATAAACCTTATTTTAGATGTCTTCAAAAAACGTGGAAAATGTTATCCTTAGAGGTCTATTAGACTGTAGTGGGCTTTTATATTTATGGACTTGATAACTTGTTTACTTTAAGATTAAAAATAACCATAAGTCTATGAAATCTCTTGGGACCATATTTTCCCATTTTTCGGAGACATCTAAAATTAAGTTCATTCACTTAACGGCATTTTAGCTTGAGGACGGCAGTATAGGCGAGATGGGGTCCTTCTTTTTTATACGTCCATGGTTGGATAATAACTATTAAGTTCTGAGGGGTAACCACCACTTATAGCAGTATTATTATAATCTTACTTTGTTTTACGGGAATCAGTACAAGTAAGTTTCTAATAATACTGCTGTAAGAGGTGGTGGTATCCCAGCTGTTACTTCTTGCTTGTACACAAGGCCTTTGCTTATAGAAATGGACATTGCTATAAGCAAAGGCCATATATATAATCAATGGACACTGATGCCAAAATTTTCCATGATGACCTTCCGTTGTTTGCGTTTGCGATAGCGAATTAGTCAAACCTACACTTCTTCCGACATTGGTCGTCGCCTAATCAAACATAGGCACGGCATTTGTCTATTTACACTGTTGAAGAGGACGTTCGCCTGAATCTATTTTTGAATTCAAAGCCTTTGAAAAATATACATAGAAGCACATTTATTGTTATTACATAAGCTCACGCCTGTATCCCCGAAGGGGTAGGCAGAGGCGCACTAGCGAACTAGAACACCCACATTTCGCCGAGCTTAGTTCCGGCCCAGATGTGATAGGGGGCGAGGCTATCGCCATATCGGGCACAAATTCCAGACTCCGGGTTGATATGGAAAAATCCAATATCACCTAGCCCGACCCGGTGATCGAACCCGAGACCTTAAAACCGTAGTCGTACCGAAATACCACCACGCCACCGAGGCAATCATTGTAATAATATCGTTATTGTAATAATATAAATACTCTTCAACATTTTCCAATCAGAATTTTATATAAATCTTACAAATCAGTCTTACAAATTATCACTCAAACCGTTGGGTCTATAATGGTACGAAATTAATATTAATTGGCTAGTTTTTGTGCATGATACTTTGTACTTTTTTTAATACACGTATGGTAATTTAATCTAAATGTATTGTGAGCGCAGACAATGCAAATAATGAGAGCATTTTCCCAAGGAATAATTACTGTATCATCATGTCATAGCCCTCGTAGAACGGGCATGGACAATAGAGCGGAATCTTTATGCCTGCAATTGTGATTCCTGTGTATGCATAGTATGCAATTACAAGAAATACATCGTTGATCAATTTCATGTATTATTTGCAGCTAGTTAATCAATAGTTCTTCAAAGCAGCAAGTTACAATTGACTTTTTCTAGAATGTTCTTCATGGATTTATGGTGCATGCTTCTTTTATCTTGACTCAACAGAATTGCCTATTTTCTATTCAAATTTGGTTGCATCAACATCGTGATCATGATCAAGATGTAATTATTACATGTAGATTTTAGGTGCTAAGTGCATACACATGTAAGCAAGTTTTTATTTTTAGTTTCGCCCACAATCTGTCATGCAAAGATTACTCAGATCTCTCATCTCAGTCACTCTAACGCTCTAATATCTTATGGTACGTAGGTAGTTTGTAGATGGGTACTAGATTATACGTAGTCTAATAAAAAACGACCAACAATAGCATTCTATTTGTACTCAGGTATAACACTATTCTCCAGGTACAAAATACCTATGTTTTTACTTAATGTTATCAATATCGTAGCAATGAGTAATAGTTTGCAATTTACGAGTAGGTACTTTGCCATATCATTGCTTAATATCGTTTACCTATGACGCTGGTCGCTACTTAAAACAATTAACACCGCAAAATTTTATAAGAAACATAAACAGGTTTATATTAATGACCTCTGACACACGTTTAGATATTTATTCTAATCGCAACTAATGATAAAATTATATTAAAATTCGAATTATAGAATATAGGTAAGTAAACAAAACGATTGTGATTGTAAGGGCAAGGAGACATCGGCTCGCAGCGCCCGGTCAAGGTATCCGGGCCAAAGGTCGATGACAGCGGCCGCGACTCGCTTGCACGGTCGCACGCTAAACTCTTTGGTTGCCGCCAAAAAAATGGATGTAAACATTTTGAATTCAAAAACGAAGGCAATTTCGGAACATTCCAATGTTAAAAATTACAATTGCTAACCTGATGACATGGACTCGTTCTCCGATTTCGGAGTGGTGGGAGGCATCGGCAGCGGCATGGACGGCAGCGGCTGTGTAGACGGCTGTTGCTGTTGTTGTTGCTGATTCTGTTGCTGCTGGATAGTGCATGCGCTCAGCAGCGATTGTGCCGGATTGTATGTCATACTGTCATCGTAGCTCCATAGCTCGAGGCCGCCGTACTCTGGCGACGCGAGCGACTCCGGCGACATAACCATAGCGGCCGGCAGACCAAGCGCCGATGAAGAAGTCACTTCGGAGGAACTCTCCTCAAACATTCGCAGTGGAAAACATCCGTTGTTTGACCAGCGGCGTCTCATGTCGAAGAGCGTGTCACACGCCCCGTCTTCCGCGACCACCGAGGGACATCCTCTGACGTAAGCTTTCACTTCACTTTTTCCTCGCACTGAACTATCTAGACGCGTCTCTAGCTCTACGGGCATGCACCACTCATCCGCACGATGAAACCGAAACGAATCGCTATCCACTGTCTCGAAAGATTATGCACTCGTACAAGAGCTTCGACCACGATGCACGTCTTTTTCCAGTCACAACACAATCCAAGCAACAGGTGAGAACAGCACACGGGTCCAACGAAGTCGACCGGTGAGAGACGGAGGTTACCGCGTTAGCTTGAGCCGTAAAAACGAGCACGTTGCACGCGTGCGACCGTCGTCAGCGGAGTACGTAGAGCGAGCGAACAAGCGACGCGGCCGCTCTCACTACTCACTGCCACGGTCGAGCGTGACGTCACGCCGCCACCCCGTCCCCCGCGGCCCGCGCTGCGCTGCCGCCGCGCCGGTCACCCCGCCCCGCGCTGCCTAGTCTCCCCCGCCACGGCCCACCGCCGGCCGCCGCGCAGCCGTGGCACAGAAAGTCAAGTTACCGGCGACAAAATGTAGCGCGCCGATAAAACACCCTCAATTTATGAAGACTCGCTCTATCAAAACAACTTCGCTATTTGTTACGCAACTTTTGAACTTGAGAAAGTAATTTGCAAACTTTATAGATTTCCTGTTTTTCTTTTCGATTGTATGCTATAATCATAATCCCAGATAAATTCGTAATACCCGCCTACTTTTATTCATTCTTCATTATTTACCTATATAAATTTAAGAGTAGGTACCTAATTAGGGTAAATAATCACATAGTCCGAGGTTTTGTATTCTATGTAGGTAGGTACATACAATAAGGCTAATAAAGAGTGACTTAAAAGTAAGAATTTAGAGTCAAAATCCATAGAAATTATGTAGGTAAACTCTGTTGATATGTATTGTAAAGCAGGCTATAGGTAGACCTGGGATTAAGGAATAATTAATGCTCATGGTGCTCCTGGTAACCTAGCTAACCCAGTAAGTTTTGTAAGCCTCTAAAGGGAGGGGGTGCAGCTATTTTATTTGCTCCCCCTTAGAAACAACTGCGACTAGACGAATTTACTATTTTATTAAATCATTGCGAAATACCATTGACTTCAGAGAATTTTTATAACACAAGTTAGGTAATACATATTATTACGCTGTGTAAAATTAAACATCTATAAGCGATTTATGGTATTAAAATCAGCAAATCTATGATTTATGTCAGTAGAGATTTATAAAATATTATTTTAAATAAAGTATATGAAAAAGCAGCGATGGCTCAGTTGTGAATGGTACGGACTGCCGAAACGAGTGCCGAAGGTTCGAATCCAACCCCCAAAAAAGACACCTATGATTTTTCTATGTGAAGTGTATTGTTACTATGAATTATCTTTATTTTTATCCCTATGCCCTCCTCTTCAATCCCCTCCTTTTAGGTTGCCAGCGCACCCATGATTATTTTTGTGTCTTGGATGTCTATGGGCGGTGGAGACCACTCACCTTCAGGTGAACCATCTACTCATTTACCAGTGTCTGCTATAAAAAAACGGCTATTATTATTATATGGAAAAGCACGTTTATCTTGTAATTCGTTGGAAACAATAGGTAAATGTAATAGTAACTGATAGGCGTGTATTCTACCAAATTCTCGCACGTTTATCTATGGCCTTATCATTGCAAATCTAGACCTGTACCGAGACGCCCTTAATTCACAGATAAACACAACCTAGATGGTGCACAATCAGGTACGCATGTGACACATTGACACGAATCACTGATATGTCCTCCAAATCAAAAAGAAAATAGGACGACGACCCAAATTGCCCCATTCAGGTCTGCCTCTGGTACCGATTTATGAAGGTGTAACGATAATTCTGAGCCTCTCGTCAGTACAGTTAAATAAATGCGATGATTTACATTGCTCCACATGCTATGTGAAATCTATGCGTATTGTGTGGAGAGCTAGCGATGTAGCTCTAACTATTCGGTAGTGTAGCGTTGATACATTAGATTAGTTGTAATGACGGCCGCCATGATTGCCTACGAACATCGGTGAGCGTCACAGCATCACGTGTTCGCTAGGAGCATTGACCTGTCTATGTTTTGGAAATACACACACACAACACAGCCACGAATCCGTCATGCAATTAAAAAAGAAGTAATTTATTTGCGAATAATACGTCACCTTGTCATGAACGCGACAATGGTTATGAATCGTGAGTATATAAATTAATGTTGTTTCACTTCGTAATAAATTAAACGTGATAACATTTCTGATTGTGAGTGATGTGGCCATCTATGTTTCCTTTTAATATCTAATAATAGAGTGCTGAACAAAATCTATTCGAAGTCATTATTAACAAAGCACTGAATTATTTTAGTGTTAATTAAAAATAAATAAATTAGTCATTTATCCTCTACTATATATAATTCAAGGCTGCATAGCCAAGGACGCAAACGTTTAAAAATCGTCAAAGTTGTATGAACTGAATGTTTACTTCATTTAACCTTTTTTGTAAACATTCCCACGTGATTTTAAAAGGTTTGGACGTCGCGGCGCGTCGCCCTCGTCGATATTTGATATTTATTATTTTACTTAGAAATTATATTACTTAGAAAATATAATTGCATATTAATATTTTATGCTTTAAAACGGAAGCTAAAAGCTATAATGCGATTTCATATTGAAATATTAAATGAAAACTGCTTATAATTGCGATAAATGCTGATGCATATTTGTATCGGACGTAATTAATCACTCTGAAACTGACTCCGCAAGCAAATAATTGTGTAACAAGAACAAGAAAATAATTAGCCAATTCCAACCTGCCGTGCTTAAATCTTATTTATAGGAAATAAATAGAATAAATCGATGTTAAATCGCTAAAAAACACAATGACTAGACAGAAACTAACAAAAGTCGAAAGCTTTTTTCGTTCGATAAGTGTTTGAACAATCGTGATGTTGGTCAGTCGTGCGTGCAGTAAAATGCTCGATTGGTTACCGTGCCCCCCCCCCCCCTCCGCCGTACTTCACCTCAGAATCGTCCTCCCGAACCTCTTTTGCTCAATTGTTCACACAAATTCACTGCTTAGACACTTCAACATTCTATATACATATTGTTAGAATACTCTTTTGAATTTATCGCATTAGCTATATTTTAAAAACTATAAAGTATACCAAAATATACATTAGTCTGTACTTTCAATACTTATCAAATACCGATTATAATTCCACGTGCTACTTGAAGTACTAGAGTCGCGTTATGGATTCTGTCTATAAGGCCTCATCGCACGAAAGCTTATTCAACGCGTGTTAAAAAGCGTTGTAATGGAATAAATGAGTTCTAGTATACATAGTTATATCAAACGCGGGCGCTTTTACAACGCGGTGTTTTTTTTTGGGCGGTATTTATTTATTTATTTTATTTTTCACACTTACAACTACTATTACAGGATTTCTTATCCTAATGCAGTAGTGTAGTCAGTTACTTAGTACATACCTAGTTCAGTTTATAACAAATAATTGTACTCGCTACTTTTGTGAATTCACACAGAGAACAGTGTAAGATGTCCGTCTCTACTGCAATAAGGTTGAGAGCGCGAAGGGCGCGTATTAACGGTGACTCTTTGTATGTATATACTTCATTAAAAACTAGACAAGAATGATTTTCAAGCACTCATTTGAACAGACATGTTGAGACGCTTTTTTAACGAACGTTGCAAAAGCTGTCGTGCGAATGTGGGCTTAATGTGATAATGTCTCTACTGCAGACTATAGCCATGTTTTTAAGTCGTGGAAGAGGTTTGTCAATGTCACCAAAATACCTACGAGTCCTACGACGAAGTCTTTGCGGTTGAATATTCGCTTAGATTAATGATAAGCATTCGGTCGTTTTTTTTTAAATGTTGATGATGGGAAGGCCCAAAAAGACTTATCCTTTCCTCAATACTAACCTCTATAACTTTCCATGTAGGTCCGAAAACGCATTTATGATCTAAATAGCATTGCTAGTTTAACGGACGGTGGGCATTATTTACATACAAGTTACAACTACGAGACCGATGCACATCTGCCGGCTTTCTGCTATTAAAAATGCATACTTATCGCATTATATTGATTTAACTCGACAAAGCTTTAAATAAATTTTGAAATTAGTGATAATGTATCATTTAACAAGTCGACACAGATTATGTTACCTGACTCTTAATATCTCTTTCTCTAAACTTGTGAGATTTCTGGTAATAAATAGGCCTTAAGGAAAAGAAAATCTTGTAGCCGCTTCCCTTTTGAAAATTCTCAACCTTCGCCACTGCTACACTCCATTATGAATACATCCATATTAAACATTGTAAGAATACGGGTGACAGAATATTTTATAACATACTTATGGGGAGAGAGAGAAAAAAAAGAGAGAGAAGAGAAAGAGAAGAACCATTTTCCAATGGCATGAAAAAGGTTCTTGTTTCCATCAAATCATTAAATTAAACAATTAAGTGGTAGAGTACACCATACTCGATGGCAAGGGCTCTATATGGTAGTAGGATCCTAAAGATAGAGGCGGGGTTCTTAGGTTTGATGGCAGAAGCTGTACATGGAAGCGGAATACCTAAGTCGTTTATAGGTAATTTATGTATGCTAGAGTGGCTCTATTTGGTAATAGAATATCTAAACCCATGGTAGAGTACTTATGTTAGGTGGCTCTATGGTTACGGAATATTTAAGTCGGGGGTAGAGTATTTATACTCGATGACAGTGGCTTTATTTACGCTCGATGGTTACTAGCTCTCTTTACGATAGAATACTTGAGGCCGTCGTACCCATAGAATACTTGCGCTCGGCGGTAAAATACTTGCACTTGGTTGCAGAGTACTGTGGCAGTGATTCTACATAGCGTTACCAGCAGTGTGATTACTGATTGCAGTTTACAGTTAACATACTTAGTGACTTTATAATAGTAGAATACCTAAGTAGAGTTCTTATATTTTATGGTAAAGTACTTGCACTCAATATGCTCTAGATCTACATATCGATAGACGTAACATAACATAAGTTCACGCCTGAATCTCAGAAGGGGCAGGCACTCCCACATTTCGCCGAGCTTAGTTCTGTTCCAAATGTGATAGGGGGCGAAATATTGCCATATCGGGCACATACAGACTCCAGGCAGATAATGAATTGAAAAACAATCCAATATCATTTGCTCCACCCGGGGATCGAACTAGAGACCTCAGGACGGTAGTCCTACCGAAATACAAATATGCCACCGAGGCAATATTAATAGACTACTTGAATTACGTGTAAATATTTAGAAGCATCTATTTTATGGTGTGAATATGTGGAGTACTTTTATGTAGCGGTAACGATGATCACAGTGGTGAAAAATGAGTTGTTGATAAAAATAATATGTATTTAATATTTTATTCCACAGAATTTTTAATCGTCGTCATTTTTATTCACCTTTTTTGTCAACATGTAGGTAGTATAAAAACCTCTTTATAAATGTGTTTTATAAATTGACAT
Source organism: Clanis bilineata (assembly GCA_036417725.1). Lineage (NCBI taxonomy): Eukaryota > Metazoa > Arthropoda > Insecta > Lepidoptera > Sphingidae > Clanis > Clanis bilineata. The sequence goes on along the minus strand of CM071146.1, from coordinate 7,118,820 downwards.
CCGCTAATGGCTAATATACTTTTTATCAAACTTGTTTAGTGGAATCAAGTTTTAAAATTTGTTCTTATTGTTCCGTTTTTGTTTAATTTTTTTTTTCGTTTTCGGTTATCATTAGTTAGGCATGTACAGATTTATAAATGGCGGACTTTATGTACCGAGGAATGATTAATACAACCGAAAGTTGGCTGTCAGCCATACAATCCTTTGTTGTGGCTTTCGGGAGAAAGATAGCACAAACATCGCGTATTAATTTAAAGAAAAATATTTTTGTTCAACTTTGTAAAATTATAATACCTGCGGTGTCTGCCAGCGTGAACTCCTGAATGTGATGGTCCTTACCTGAAAAAAAACATAGCAATTATAATCTTACTTGATTATACGTTACTTTCTTCTGCCGTGAGTTTTTACATCATACGAAGAAAAAACCGGCCAAGTGCGAGTCGGACTCGCGCACCATTGGTTCCGCAAACTTGTAGGTATAAGACATTCGTAGCATATTCAAAATTCTGAGTTCACTGCAAATACCCTGTAGGTTTTGAGTCCCTTCCGAGTGTCGAAAATTTGCGTCATAAACGACTGTATCTATTGATTGCGTTGGCTTAGAAGTTTTATTTTTTCACAGCTCCGAGGGACAGTAGACTCTAAAGGTGTGTGTGTGTATTTGATATGAATTTCAGTTTGATACCACCACGCGTTCCTGAGAAAAAGGGCAGACGGACAACGTAATCCTATAAGTGTTCCGTTTTTTCTTTTGAGCTACGGAACCCTAAAAAGTAAACGTCAATGTGATCTTTACATAGTGTTCCTTTCTCTTTTTCTATTCATTGCCATGCTTCAAAATGCATGCCATTTCGTGTTCATAAAACAAAAACCACATTTACTGAGTAAGATCTACAAAGGATTCAACATGTCTAAGTGCGGTTTTCTCGGTACAGCGCACATGAGGCAAGCAAACAACCGACGACTTTCAGGAGTTGTTGACTAGTCACAATTTTCTCTAAGTTATTGCACCATTCAGAGTCGGCTGGGTAGGCGTCGTTGTCGTGTTTTTACTAGCGATGTGCAGGCGCATAAAAAGTGGACGCGGCGGAATGGTCCGAGCAAGCTCAATTAAGACCAAGGTCTCCGGGTTATCAAACCCGTGTCGGCGACTCGCGGTGCCGGCCGCGCCTCGCTGCCGTCGCAAAAAAATGTAGCGAATAATGAAGTCGATGGTATTAAAAGATAATGGCAGGGTTAACACGCCGGCTGCATAGCCTTAACTGCCCACGTAGTTGAGCTCAGGCCTCAGCCGCATGAGCGTCCATCCTTTCAACGGACGCGAACGTTACGGCGACATAATAAAACAACGGTGCCTAGACATCTTACTACTCTTTAGCTAGGCTTTATTGCTCGTATTTTATACGTTAAAATATAGCGCATAAAGCCGCCCTTCCAATACCGTATGATAAATGATCCCGTCGTTATCTCCACGCAAGTACACGCTTCAAGTACGGGACTAGCACAACAATAATTACATAATTATACAGGGCTTTCCGAATATGCGCAATCGGTCAGTGAATGTACCTGGCTGAAAGCCATGTGCAGGTATTGGAGGAAGTCAAGGCTACGTCGCATCTAACGCATACGCAATGTTAAATCCTGTTCGTTGACTCCTATGCACTTGACAGCGACTAATGCCATTCGCAGTGTGACCTGCTAAGGAACCATGTTACCGTTCCTCGCATTCGCACGAACACTTACATAATGCGATCCAGACAATGTTAACTGATGCTACGTGAACTTAGCCTTTCACATCTCAGCATTGACGCTACTTTCGCTTGCGCGCATTTCGCACACGAGTTACATGCATTCATACGGGTACGAGTTTAGAATGTGTTATGCGATTAGTAAAAACCCTCCGAAAGCTGTTTTATTTTATAAAAGTTTTGCACCATTTCGTCTCGTTATGACCCACATGATATGAAATTGAAGTCCAAAGAACGGGTTATGTTTGAGAACTTTGAAAGCAGTCCATGGGAATTTGCACAATCAGGTATCGAAGCGTGTGGTGCTGTCCATTACCAATAGACCCGTGGAAGATATAAGTTTACTGTAGCTTGAGATGTCGGAGAATTTGTGTCACGACTTGGTTGGTGAATTGAACGAAATATCTCAATTATATTAAATATCAGACAACGAGGGGCGGTTAAGAAAGTCATACTCCATTTAAAAAGACAGAATCTCGTTCCGTTTCGTCGCCGTACAACATTGAACAGACATTTATCTCGATTAAAGTCAGGCCAACGTAATAATTGGTCCCTGCGCGGTTTTATGGAGTTATTTACGAGCTTCTGAAGGAAAACAAGGTATAACTTTTGAATAGACGGAAAGAAACCAACTCAAGTATAAGGCTTTGGTAAGAAACATTCCAATACGCCGTTAATACAGTTTTTATATTGCAAATAGACATATTTTAAACAATGAAATAAATGGAAACATTGAAAAGTGGACTTGGCCGATTGAATTCGAAGGGGATTGGCGGCGGTTAATTTTTTAATGTTTCATTTATTGTGGGTTTAAATTATCATAAATCACTATTGCTGGGTGCTTTGTTTGTTTTTTTGTACTTGTAATGTGTTCAAAGTATATGTTTTTAATCTTATTTATATACCCAGTTTTAGTTATATTTTACAGAATGTAATGCAGAAATTAAATGTAAGTATCTATTCCGTTGGTGATTTGCGTTGGTCATTTAAAAGAAAGTTCTGATGCTTATGTAAAGAATACAATAAATTTTCGACCGACTTCAAAAAAGGAGAAGGTCCTCAATTCCTCTGTATGTATTTTTTTATGTATGTTACGCGATATCTCCGCCAAATGTGGACCGATTTTCAAGATTCTTTTTGTGTTCGATAGAGCTTATTCTAAGGGTGGTTCCATCGTCATTATGGTCATCATAGTCAAGATCGGATAAGTTTGAAGTCAGCCGGTAAGTGAGACCGAAAGTCTCTCATAGTTTCTGACACCCACGATACAGGTTATACCTAGTGTGGGGTCAGGACTATGTGTGTGAGTGTTGAGTTTTTTTTATTATTTATACCCACCAACCACCAGATAGCAGCGATAGCTAAGTTGGGAATGGTACGGACTGCCGAGACAAGTGTCGGAGGTTCGAGACCAAAACCAAAATGGAGCATATACACCTCTGACTTTTCTATGTTAAGTGTATTTTCATTGTGAAATATCGCTTGCTATAACGGTGAAGGAAAACATCGTGAGAAAACCTGCATACCTGACAATTTCTTTACAGGAATTTCGAAGGTATGTGAAGTCTACCAACCCGCATTAGGCCAGCGTGCTAGACTAAGGCCTAACCCCTCTCATTAGTAGAGGAGGCCCGTGCCCAGCAGTGGGACAGTAATATTACAGGGCTGATATTATTATTATACCCACCAAACCAGCACCCTACTAAAATGACATAAAAATAACCGTACCCGCATGTATGAGAATCAAACTGCAATTAGGTCATAGAAGCGTCGATGCATCGTCGCCGGCCGCGACCGTTGTTCGGTGCGCGTGAGTCGACTGCGAATGGTCGAGTGCATGCCATGTTGCGTAACGCATTGTCTCTACTGGCTAATATTAGATGACACAACCGTGAAGTGGAATCATTGACTGTTGCTAGGCGATTGCAGTTCGCACTTTTTGTAGATGCGTTTTTGTTTTAGTCATAATGAGAGGTGGTAACAGTGGGCACGACTGAAAAGTAGAAACTGAGTAAAACTTTGTTGATAGGGACCAATTTATCGCATCTCATAAACAAGAATATAAAAGAAGACTGCCATTTAGAAGCCCGTATCGTCATACTCATTTTTATCCGAGCATGACAGTGACTTCTGACTGTGATACACCTGATAGTAAGCGCAGTGCAGTCCAAAAAGCACGACAAACTGTGGTGTAATCGGTGGTCATTACGATTAAATAACAATAGCACTAGTTAAAGAAAGAGAAGAAAGAAATAATCTTTATGCAGCCAATGTCTTAGGCAACAATAAGTTACTAGTCGCCTCCTTGGTCTTGTGGCAGCATATCCCATATATGACCCCTATAAACCGGGAGGTACTGTGTTCGATTCTCAGGTCGGGCAAAGCGAATTTTCTAATTTACTTTGTCCGGGACTGGATCCTTCAGAGGGGATTGACGTCAGACACGCAGCCGGTCGTAAAAACTAAGCCAAATCCTTTCTGCAACATGCTTGAAAAAGTGTGTCGCGCCGTCCCCACATTAAGGTGGGATAAGGGTAGGTAGAAAAAAAGATTACTAGTTACTATTCCATGCCAATACTATCGCTAAGTAATTGCAATTTGCAAATTATTTGAAAGTAACGTTCATTGGTGACCTAAATGTACATACCTTTAGGTCTCGAATTCAACGAATGGAACGTGGTAGGACTTCTTAAAATTCTATTAACCTTACAGCATATACGACAAAACTACTTTAACAAGTAGTTACGACATGCTCATAAAACGTTGTCTAGATAAAAATGTGATGGCATGCCTGAATATTTTTAAGTACGTCATACCGGTAAATGTTTAAATAGAATAAAACCACTTGAATATTCCACGGCGTGTGTCACAAACATGTTTTAAATAGACAATTAAAAAAACACATTAGATTTTTTCTCGGATAAGCGTAGAAAGCAATTTTTCACGACTACAGCGTAACAATTAGATGAAAAACACGCTTTTTACTTTTTAAATATATATAGTAAAGCGATTTATTTCGCCGACATGAGCCGTGTCCGCTGTCAGAGGAAGCGTTGACTCCCAAGTGGAATTTGCCAAAAAGCACGACATGCGAGATATAATAGGAACGGATTGACAGCCTGCGTCGTCTCCAGCTTCCTTGCCAAAATTGTAATTAAAAAAAACTTCTGGTTATTTTAAACAAAGCAACATGTGTAAAGTTATATGATAATTTGCACGTTATAATTAGTTTAGGCCCGCTGTTATTATTTAGGTCGGACATTCGGCTCCCAGATGTACGTTAACATCGCTGAAAAGATCCATAATCATAAATACACACGGTTATGTAACATAATCGTAAATAACATATCTAATTGTGAATAAAACACAAATACAGTAGTAAATAATCTTAAGTGGTAGAGCCACGCTGTAGACAGTTACGTCTACAGCACGAATGGGTCGGCTCGACCGGTTTGATACCACTGTCTCACAGAAAACCGACGTAAAGTGGCATCTTGCTGTCGCGTTTCGTTCGGTGAGTGAGATTTCTTTGGCCCAATTCCCCTCCTCCCTTTCTCAATCCCTTTTCCCTCCCCTTCCATTTCCTCCTTTTACATTGGCGACGCACCCATGTATCTTATTGTGTCCTGGGTGTCTATGGGCGGTGGGGATCACTTACCATTAGGTGACCCATTTGTTCGTTTGCCAGTCTCTGCTATAAAAAAAATTTAAAAAAATACAGTGGCGCTTAATCTTGGCGAGCTCAATTTGCTAAGGTAAAATAATTGCATACTGCGGGTTAGACATCGAGCCAGACCGCCGCATATAACATTGGTAGCTGCACAAATTGAAGGTAATTATCTCTAATTGCGAGTCACGGTCATGGCCAATAAGCACCAATAAGCAATAACATGGGAAGGTGGATTGAAGGTCTCTATCTACCTTTACACAACTTACATTGACAGCCTCCGTGGCGCAGCGGGCGAGCAGCTGGCTACGAAGCGAGAGCCGTGGATTCGATCCCCGCACCGAGACAAATATTTGTGTGGCCCACAGATACTTGTTTCGGGTCTGGGTGTTGTAAAACCAAAAGTCTCTCGTAGTTCCTGATTCCCACGACACAAGACTCGATCTTAGTGTGGGGTCAGGACTATGTATGTGACAGTTGGGTGTTATTTATTGTTATATTTATTACTATTACACGCCTTTGTCAGTGGCATCTCACTAAAACATCCACTACATTCTTCTTGATCATCCAAAATGTGATCCGATAACTCATAAATCCACAATGAGATGACCGGGTGAACGAATGCCGAGATTAAATAGCTAATAAAGTCCATCGCTTTGATCTTCTCAAACACAGAGCAGTAATCTTAGGTGTTTGTTTTCAAAGAACGAATTCATACATTTCGTTCACCCGTATTAGTTATTCACTAGTAATTTATATGTGAGTTGGAAATTCCACATCATCATAACCTATTAAGGCGATTGCCAACAACGGTTTAGCGTTGGACACCTACGAACGCTTGCCCTAGTTGCGCTGGACCTCCGCCAAGGCCTTGTCTACTCGTTTCTCTAGGTGTTCGATTATCTTAATTCATATATATTTAGGATTACAAGATGTTCCTTCACTCCAGTATAAAACGGAAATTTAAACTAAGGTCAATTCAATAAGATGATTTATCGCCTGTAAAAGCAATTCAACACCAACAGAGTCCAGTCGTTGTCGTTAACAACATGTTTACTCATGTATGGTATTATTTTAAGAAGCAAACGTAATAAAATGGCGCCGGTATGGAGCGATTGTATTTAAAGTCACGTACGGAGAAATACTCACATTAGGGGTACTTAATGTGATTCAATAAAGGCGGTGAAACAAGAAGAAAAAGCTTTGGAATAGTGCAAGGCATGGTCGTGTATGCGAGGGTTGTGCACGAGAGGTGTGGTGCGGTGAAGCTGGCGCAGCTCGGCTCGGGTCACGGGCACGTCCTGCCGTATTTATAGCGTCGTAACTCGTACCAATGATCGGTGGCGGCACCACGGCCGGCCGCATTACACCCAACCCTATTGTTCCAGCTAGGAATAAAGCAGAATGGTCGCACGGCCGACGCCAATAAGTGCACTTGTTTAAACTTCTCTTTCCATTCGTATGGTTCGAGCAATAACGAGCGCGTTTTACTGCCGCATAGCATTGCATAAAACTATTTTCTTGATATTTCCTACATTCGAGATATTTTACACACGCGCCATTTCTCGATGTTATGATCCCGGCGCACTAGCATTGTTCTGGTTTAGATGGTGGGATGTTGAACACAAGTCGGTCGGCGCGGTGGTGCGAATGAATAAGATTCTTGTGATTACCGACGATCATAAACAAGCGTCAATATCGAAACCTTTTGACTTTTAATTATGAAACGTAACCACAATAGCACAGTGGACCGAGTGCCTGTGCCGAGCTTGAGGTTCCGACCTTTAATCAAGTCTTATAAATCATTTTGCGAGTCGTGATATAATCTCAATTTTAAAATAATTTAAAATTGTTTATTATGCTCAGTTGAAAATGTGGTAAACAAATTAAAATATGGATTGTGAAATAATATTGGCTCTCGCTCAGATCGATGACCTGACTGACGACTGGCAAAGGTCGTGGGGATTAGGTGAAGGTCTGCCGGTTTCATACGACTTTGGGAGTAACATTTATCCAATACTGCATGTTATTAAATAATCGTGTTAATATCCGTGACTTTTCGTTCAACTTCTTGGAAAAGTAAAATAACAACCAGGGTTTATTTAAAATTACGATTCAATAGAAAGTACAGAATTCTTGTGTAATGCAGGACCGAACATAACATTGTGCCTACGTGCTGCGTATTTAGTTATAACGTAACCTTTCCCATGTAACAACTTGTAAAGACACACACGTCCGCACCACACGTGTCGACTTTTTACCAACGCTTTTATGTCGCACATTAAGTCCTGACATTTCAACCGCACTATCGCCTTAATTACAACCGCCTAGAACATTTCTGTCCCTGTCTTATCCTTGGTTAATATCGCCCTGTCCTCTTCTATCATGAAGGTCTTGATAAATAATTACGGCACCGCGGTTAAATACTAACTTAGGCATTATAACTTTGCTCGTTATAGTAGTTTTAGTGCACCTGGGGTTTAACGTATCTTTTGAATGTAAACTTTAGGTTCATACGTTTTTATATTTATTATTATTTGCAAGGATAGTTTCTAAAGGCTCTTTCTAAATATTAATATTACTTTATAAAACTATTTGGTGGAGTTTTCAAATGTTAGCATGCCTCATTCATATTTCATGTATTTGTGTAATTTCATTGTAGTGTTTTGTATTTGATACAGAATTAACTTGTGGTTTTTTTTCATAACTACCATTTTTATGTGTTTCTTCAGATAAACTGAAGGCACAATCATTCATATTAAAATATTGATGATCACATGTTTCATATTAAATTGATGACCTGTTACATATGTACATACGTCTAGGCCATTCGTAGCTCGTACCTCAATGCCGTTGCACGTCACCGTATCATTATCGTCATCCGCTGAAATATCATCCAAAAATAGACTAATAAGCAAGCCGGCAATGTACACAAATACATCAAATTCCAAGCAGTTTGCCGGAAGCGTTCCCCTTAACATTTATCTACGTAAGTGTTTTGCTTAAGAATGAGTACTTCAGTGGTAGTAAACTAAGATTTAACATGTTTCCGAGATTGTAAATCATTGATTTTATACTCTTCTTGTTATGTAGATGTGCCATTAACTTTAACATGAATTTATTGTATTACGAGAGTATCGTGTAAACTGTAAATAATAAAAAAATGTTATTTAATTACTGGCTCACTTACTTACTAATTTGGGACATAAATGATAATGCGCTTTACATATTTAAAGGCAAATGTAACGTTTTCTGCTTTGCACTTTCCTTTTGTATATTTTCTTGTAAAATAAAATTTGGTTATAGGTTATTTATCTAGGACAGTTTGAGACTCTTCCTTATTTTCCTTCCTTCCTCTAATGTTTATTCAGCTAAGGTCAAAGGTCATGCTGCCATAACGAGGTTTCGCCATTTAACATGGATGGCAAAATTATTTAACGACGTGTCTCCGGAGAGACTTGGTTGATTTGGACCTCATACTACAAAATAAAACTTATAAACATCATTTTGTATTGTATGTATAGAAAGAACACGCGTAGGAGACCAGGCTTAAGAAATGTTCTGTGTTATGAACTGGAGAGTAACGTTTCTAGAAATTATTTAAAACCTGTAAGGTCAACTTCAATACCATATTTATTTAACGACCACTGCGGAAATTGGTCGGTCTACTTTGGATATTTGTACTCATTTTAATAAAAAGACAGGCAGGTCGTAAAACGAAACCTTTTTGCAACATGCTTGTAAAAGTATTTTACCCGGACCCCAAATTGGAGTGAGATAAAGGCCCGTGAAAGAAGATTTTCAACTCAATGGCTTACGTCATGAACATTCTCAAACCAACTCCAGCAAAGAATATGTAACTCAGAATTCAAATGCTTTAAAACGTTCGCTTCGAGTGCAGCGCTCTTGTTTATTGCTCTGACACTGAGACAACAAAATCGACATTAAACTTTATCTGTGGAATGCAATGTTTGTACAGCAGTACACTATGAGTTATAACGTCATGTCTCATGAACTAATCATTAACAACTCTGCCTGTCCTGCCACCATGCGACCTTGAAATAGCGATAACTACTGTTTGCACAGTCGAGAGTTACGTAATGTTGCAACGCGGTACGTTCCGTGGTGAAGTATTTAAACTTAATACTAGATTTCCTCGCTAGTTCGCGTGGTCTCGGTGGTATGGAACTAAGTTGCTCGCTCTTTATGATATACCGAGATTTACGGGTAATTTTCGACCGATTTCCAAAAAGGGGAAGGTCCTCAATTCGTCTTTTTTTATGTATGTTACACGATATCTCTGCCAAATGTGGACCGATTTTCAAAATTCTTTTTATGTTTGGTAGAGCTTATTTCAATGGTGGTCCCATATAAATTTCGTCATGATCGGATCAAGTTTGAAGTCGATCAGTTAAGTTTTTATGTTCTGTAAATACATCAATCTGATTTTGGTTTAGTTCAACCACTACCTGCATATCATAACTTAGACTTGTATTGACATCTTACAATTTACTTTTAAAGCTTTCATTTGAGGTGCTCTATATAGATGATATCCCAAACAGTTACCTATTTAAGTAGTTATTTTTAACCATATTTATTGGGATATAAACAAATATACATATGCAACAATTATATAAAAGTGACGCCGTTATTTATAATCGAAGTGGAATCAAACGCGGTGTGACGACTGACGGCCACTAAGTTTCACGGATAAGACGAGTTTTTGTTTCGCGTAATTACTTCGGTTTGTTTCTATGCAACAGTGACTGATAAAACTAGCCATTTGAGCCGTGGAACGAATTATTTTTAAATAATTTTACTGCCTCGGTGGCGAAGTTGTATTTCAGTACGACTACCGTCCTGAGGTCTCGGGTTAGCTCCCCGGGTCAGGCAAAGTGGTATTGGACTTTTTCAATATCAGCCCGGAGTCTGGAATTTGGGACGGAACTGAGCTCTGAGAAATGTGGGTGTTCTAGTTCGCTAGTGTGCCTCTGCCTACACCTTCGGGGATACAGGCGTGACTCATGTCGTTGTTTTTAATTTTGCTTATTCAACAACGTACCTAATTTATCGGTTAATTCATTACTATGTCTTTAAGAATCAATCACGTAGGCTCACTCAAAACTATTTTTAAACACACGAAAGCGATGTAAGTAATTTCAAAATCAAAATGGCTTTAATACATATGTAAATCTTGCCAATTGCCGTGGACCGGGGAGTCGGGAGGGGACGCTGGAAATAGGTCATGGGTAGAGGACCGATCGCCGAGATTAATAAATTGCCTGCAATTACGCACGTAGTCATGTATGTTTTTCTGCATACTACTAAGTGTAGGTATCGATTACGGAATATTTTTAAGTCCTTATCATTACTGTATTTATGAATGTTATTTTTGTACGACACAATATTATCGTTTCACATTTATTCTTAACGGCCGATTTCAATAAACGATCTCAGTTAAGAGTGCAGGTAGATCGCGATTATAAACCAATCAAGTCATTTGACGGAGTCATGTTCAAACTGTGTTCTTATTGGCTAATTTTTGTTATCTATCTGCACATTTGAACTGAGATTGTTTATTGGAACCGGGCGTTAATCATCTCTGATCTTGGCTTTGAGTAGGAAGCACGGATAGTGAACTTGTATGTATGCGAACAAGAGCGGTCGGAGGCCGGGGCGTTTTCCGTCGGCCGCGCAGCCTTGACCCGATCGCTTGCATGCCGCGCTCATCTGAGTCAGCGGTGTCGCGCGTGCAACGGCCGTGCACTGTTATGGCTGGTACACACCGGTCGAACGAACGCGAACGAATCTATACCTGTTGCGTTCACACAAACATACTTTCGCTGTTGTGGGAATGAAACAGGCATGATTCGGTCGCCATCGTTCGGCCCGGTGTGTACGCGCCTTTCTATGCTCCGAGCGCCGAGCACTGTACTCGGCAGTCAGTACTCTCTGCGTGTCGCGTGCGTCACAACATTACAACACTTGGTCGAAGATAAGCCGCAACATCAGGGATGCGACGAACGTCATCTTTAACATTGCTCTGGACGCAAACAACTCACGGACTCTTACGGTAGTGCCACGACCTGATATTTTGTAAATGACTAGTAAATAAAACTCAGTTAAGTAGGTTGTTTATAGTATTGGTTGTGATTTTAGAGCGCATCCTGTTCAGGACCGCCGTCGGTAACTGGGCCACGCAACGGGGGCAAGGCTGTCGAGGACGCATTATTCTATCAAGCTCACTCCATCTCGTCGCTATTTCTGGCACTGCATTGGCCTCGACACTTATTTATGAACTTCCATCCAGCTTAATCATTTTTCCAACCTTAATAGTAGTAGAGCCACGCTGTAGACAGTTACGTCTATAACACGAATGGGCCGGCTCGACCGGTTTGATACCACTGTCCCACAAAAAACCGACGTAATGTGGCAACTCGCTGTCGCGTTTCGTTCGGTGGATGAGATTTCTGGTGGCCCATTTCCCACCTCCCTTTCCCAATCCGTTTTCCATTCCCTCCTTTTAGATTCGCAACGCGCACATGATTCTTTTTGTGTCTTGGTGACCCATTTGTTCCTTTGCCAGTCTCTGCTATAAAAAAAATATGGGGAGTTATTTAACGTATAATTCCGTAGAGTTAACAAGTTTCGAATACTTTTTTGTGTTAAAAATATCCTTAAATGCACACGAAACGAAGTTATGTCCTAAATTATCAAGCCTTATCTGCGAGGTCAACCTTGAAGCACTTTAGACCGCGACATATTTACCGAAATTATACAAGTAACAAAAAATGCAAGTCTTTCGGCAGTACGTGCTTCTACCGCGCCGAGTCCCACTTAAAATGGCTACGTAATAACGACCCGATTTCTTCCGCATCTTTACCGAGGTCGTGATAATTTTTATCATGTCGAGTTTAAAATATAATATGCACTTTGTTATCACGCGGCCTTCCGCCTTCCTGTTTTAGGTTGTTTGTTATATACGAATTTTTGTACATCAGATAAGAAATCCTTGTGTTTTATCGTCATAATGATTACATTAATCTTTGTTTACTCGAATGATATCTGTGTTGACGCCATTATAAGAGTTCGAGCACCTCCATCCTAAATGTATTCATAACGCATGACCTGTGAACTTTTTGTTAATTGTGCTTTATAAATATTTATAAAGCTAAATGTCGTGCGTGTTACAGACTGTAATTAAAATATATTCATCATTTTAAATGTTCAGTTTAAAATGGATGTCGTTTTTATCTCTCAGTCGTACGGGCTTGTAGAAAAAAGGAATATATTAACGGAAACATTTTTTTGTTTATGTAAAGCCACGTCTTCTGTACAAAAACATTACACAAAATATGGTTTTCCTTCACTTTTTTGTCTTTGGTCTATTGATATTTGTTCTATGAGCAGGAGAGAACGAAAATCATTGTTTTGCGTATGTGTTTTGTTTCGAGAAAACCAGGTGTAGGAGACGCGGCTTTAAAGTTTATAACGTATATATTTAGACATATAAATATTTACAGTGACAGTACATATATGTGACAGTAACAATATGTTATATTCGGACGATTATAAGCATAATATTAATAGAAGAAAGTCACGTAATTTACATTAACAAAATGCACAAGAGTATTCCACTTACCACAACTAGGATAATTAAATAAGTTTCTTTATATATCTCAAGTTAGAAACTCATCCATCACGCAAACTTAGATTACGTATACTTCGCGACTTATTCGGAATTTGATAAAGAACGGTGGCGAAAGACGAACTTTGAAAATGGGAAGCCGATGATAGTTTCTCTTTGAATTAACGCATATTTATTATTTAGGCAATTCGGCGAAGGTAAGCTGGAAATCTTGGGGAAGCCTATGTTCAGCAGTGGACATCCTATGGCTGATGATGCCGATGACGCTGGAAGGAATCGCGTTGTATGAACCGTTTGCCACTGACAAAGAATCGCTACATATGTATAACTTGTTCTCCACACATCTATTTTGTGAGTGGTAGAGCCACGCTGTCGAGAGTGCAGATAAGGAGATGTAGACAATTTTTTTTATAATATGAATGCATCGATATAATAATATACCTAGATGCACAGTTGACGCTCAGAAAGTGGGACAGCCAACGAGTGCTTAAAATGTAAGTAAGCACTTGTTTGCTGTCAGTCGGGCGCCGACCATTCGCCTGTGAAGATGCCTAAATGCTATGTGAAAGAGTGCAAAAATAACACTCTTACAAAGCTCAAAACACATGGGATTTCATATTTTAAGTAAGTATAATTCCCTTACTTGATTCTTAAAACCTTAATCATGTTAAATTAAGTATCAAACGTGTATAAATAATTAATTTAACGAATTCAGTTAATAAAATATTTTGTCCCTTTTGAAATCATGATTTGGAACAATGAAATATATGGAGTCGTTTTTTTTTTGTAAATATATTATATTTATTTTAAATTTATGATTTTTTTATTAATTACAGATTTCCATGAAATGAAATAGTAAGAGATAAATGGCGTAAAATTATTTCCGAAGAAAGGAGAGAAGAAAATTTTAAACCCAATTACTCAAGTGTGGTTTGTTCAGACCATTTTGCCGATTCCGATGAATATTATACAGAAAAAGGGATTAGGAAAATTAAAAAGAATGCTGTACCAAAAATAAAGGTGATAAATTGTCATCAGCTACATTGTCCTTAACTAATGTTTACTATTTAATTTAACAATATGTATGCTGTTGGTGTACCTATAAATAAATAAATAAATAAATATTGCCACATTTATTGACTTTATTTTAGATTGTCGTAACTACAAGTTTAAATGAGGCAGGGTGCAGTACAAGTGTAATAGCTGAAAAATATTTGATACAAAATTCATCAATAGCAAGCATATACTAGGTACATACTGCCATGTAAAATGACTATTTAATAATTTTCGGCTAATTCTAATAAATTTTTTCAATCAAAGTGTGCAGATCATAAAAAATTGCCAACATGAACAAAGTTGAACATTCCGCTGTCAAATAATAATTTTAATGGTTCATTCTCGCGATTTTTCATTTTTTAATTTTTCATTTTTATCTTGGATTCTCGGATTGAGATCATTTATTGGAACCGGTCGTTAGGCATAATTACTACAACAGTAATTGTGGCGTCATCATTTATTGGAAACATATTCATTTCCAGGAACCAGCAATTGAACCAATAAATAATGAAGGATCACCAATACTATCAGAATTTTCATCAATCTTTAACACACCTAAGACGTTATTTTTGAAAGATAATTTGAAAGAACGCAACCAAAAATTTAAACTTAAATCTAATTTGGTGCGAAACTTAAAAAGGCAGAACAAAAGATTAAGAAAACGAAATGATAGTCTAAAATAAAATTATTAAGAATCTAAAGAGCAAAGGACGATCTTAGTGTGGGGCCAGGACTATGTATGTGACTGTTGGGTGTTATTTATTTATTTATGAATCACGCTAAGGCAAAACAGTGCTTATTTCATATTCATAACTAATAAGCTTTGTTATCTTCTAAACATTTATACTCTATCTATCTCTTAATGTAAGTAAAATTATTATACAGATATCGCCATTCTCATCTACATTGTACGCCACGTGGTCAACATTTCTCACAAATAAATACAAGAACTATCCGACTCCATTCAATCTTTGTCCAAGTGACTAGAATGTTTCTTTTAATAATGTCAAATTATTGTCAAATTCAAAAATGATTAGAAATTCAAAAATTTCGAATACAAGAACGTTTGAACATTCAATTTAAAAAGCTACTTTATGCCGCGTCTATAAGGTCATATTTGTGTTAATTTAATTAAATTTGTGATGTTTATTTGTTTTGTCTGTCGAGGACACTGTTTACAATGATATTTGTATGGAACTGTGCATCTAGGTATATTATTATATCGATGTATGAATGGGCCGACGGAGCCGAATTTTTAGTCGAATTTTGATCGGTCTTTCAGGAAACCGACATAAAGCGGCAGCACGTTGGTGCTCTTCCTTCGTTGTGTGAGATTTCTGGTGGCCTAAATCCTTTATCCCCTTTCCAATGCGTATTCCTATGGTTTCATGTTGATAACGCACCCATGATTCTTTTGGTACCGTGGGTCATGGGTGTCTATGGGCGGTGTAGGTCACTTACCATCACCTGCTCGTTGCTGCATACCTCTTTGGTGATACGAGCGGGAGCTTATATAATTAACATAAGGGGTCAAGGGGTAGGCGGAGGCGAAATAGCGAACTAGAACATCTTCATTTCGCCGAGCTTAGTTCCGTCCCAGATGTGATGGAGGCGAACCCATCGCCATATCGGGTATAAATTCCAGACTCCGGGCTGATAAATATCTGAAAAATATCCAATATCACTGCCCGACCCGGGGATCCAACCAGAGACCTCAGCGGGCTTAGACAAGTGACTTATGTATTCGCTAGTCGAATAGAGGAATAAATGTATGAGAAAGACATAAGAGTACGCTATTACATTTATTCTATTCGACTAGCGCATAAGTCACATGTCTAAGGCCCGCAGGACGGTAGACGTACCGAAATACAACCACGCCACCGAAGCAGTCTACACACGTAATATTTTTTTATTCAGGGCTGTGAAATCGACAATCTCCCCGTAACAACTGCATGCGGCGACAACCTTGTGTTATCTTAGTCCGCCGCCCTTGGTCCACTTACAAGCGCGCTATCTCGGGCACATCGCTACCATCTGATAAACATGTTTGCGTGCGTTGCCACTATGATCGTTTGCAATACCATTTTGCATTCTCTTTCATATAGTCATATCAGTATAAAGCATAGTCATTCAATTAGAAATGATGCAAATCGATTACGAAGTTGTTACAACGTGATTCAAATAAACTTTGGACTAGATTTTTTCAGTTGATAAAACCATGTATGTTATATGAAAAATTCGTTTCAAATATCTTTACCTGCCTCTAAAGGCGGGCCGAACGAAGGTGAAAGAATCTTTACCTGTTGTGTTCACACAAACAAAGTTTCGCTGTTGTGTGAATGAAACAGGCCCGGTTCCAGGTTCGGCCCGGTGTGTACCCGCCTTAAGGCGTTGTTGTACACACGATACGACTACTGTCTTGAGACTCAGGTTCGATCCCGAGTCAGGTAAAGTGATATTGGGGTTTCTAATCGATATTAAACTGGGGTCGATGATAGACTCGTCTTAATTACAAACATAACATAAAATACATTACAACGTGAGTAGAAATAAACTTGGCGATAAATGGGTGTACTCATTGCGCCTGAGCTTACCAATTCAGGGGGCAATAGGAGTGGGATTGTATGTGAGATATATTCTATCATCATCATCATCATCATCAGCCACAGGACGTCCACTGCTGGATAGGCCTCGCCCAGTGATTTCCAGATCGACCTGTTGGAAGCGGCCACTGGTATAGCCCAGCGGATTAGCTGAAATAGCAGTGGGTAAAGCACACAGCTCGTAGAACCGATATATCTTTCTTTCTGCCTGGCGTTATTCCGGCCTTCTGCCAGGGTCCGCCTTCCTACTTAAACGCTTCCACTTCGCCCGGTCTTGAGCATCCTCTATGGTGAGGCTATTGTTTCTCATATCTTCCTCGAGAACGTCTAGCCAGCGCTTTTTCGGCCGTCCACGGGAACGCAACCCTGGCACGATCTGGGCCAGACACATGCGACCGCCGTACTCCTGTAGTTACCTCAAAACGTGGTAACGAACGAAGGAAATGAACTGATATATCCTGTACATATACAATATATCATATACGTATACAATATTTTCGTTCAACCAAAAGCCGCAACACAATTCAATAGAGCAAAAATTATAATGGCACAAACGTTACCTACTATCGCAAATACCAATCATCGCTACGTGATTCGATTAAGTTACTTAATGTTGTTTTTTACGCAGTCTGTAGATTTAGCATTAGATACGAAAATTTGAGAACGGCAAAAAGCACAATCTAACCTCAGATCAAATTATATTCTATTAGTGGAAGCAGTAATGACTGAGTGGTGTATAGCGGTACTGCAGTATATTCTATTGTTTCAACGCTTCACGAATATAAAGTCAAATCTTGTAATGATGATTCAATGTTAAAACAATAAAGCCTTAACATAACAGTTGAAGATTGACAATTGACAGGAAGTACAATTAATGTGAAGGCTGGCGATCAAGTGTAGGCGATGACAAAGAGTTTACACGATACCGTTGGATCAATCATAACAACCGTGTCCTTTTAGGGGATCGATGATTGCAAGACAAATGTAAAACTGCAGGGGTGACGACAGCTTTTGAGTGGTAGAGCCACGCTGTAGATAGTTACGTCTACAGAACGAATGGGCCGGCTTGGCCAGTTTAAGACCACTGTCTCACAGAAAAACGTAAAGTGGCAGCTCGCTGTCGCGTTTCGTTCGGTGAGTGATTCGCTGGCCCAATTTTCCCCTGCCTTTCCCAATTCCTATTTCCCTCCTTTTAGGTTGGCATCGCACTCATGATTCTTTTTGGTCTTAGATATCTATGGGCGGTGAAGATCACTTACCTCTAGGTGACCAATCTGTTCGTTTGTCAGTTTCTGCTATAAAAAAAGTTTATCAGTGGGGGATATGAGCATAAACTTGCTTTTTAGTATTGTGATTTTATTAATAATTTCATGCCATTGTACGTCCAATTATATATGTAATTAAGTTATGTAATATTTCTTCCGCCATTGTGAGCTCTCTTAACGTGTTTCCTTTTCCATTCATAAAAAGATACGTATAGTTACAACACCCCGGCCCGAAACAAATATTTCTGGGTCATACAAACATTTGTCTGGATGCGGGAATAAAATTCCTGTCTTCTCGTATCACAGCCAGCTAATCGCCTGCTAGACGGCTATCAAGCAATAATGTTAAGTTACATTATACTACAAAGATTCTGCTTCTTGTCTCTTATTTATGAACAGTACTACTGAATCTCCAGCTTAATATTATCTTCATCATAATCGTAATCAGCTACAGGACATCCTATGCTAGACATAGACTTCCCCTAAAGACCTATCTAGACCTAGCTTAATATAGACTACCGGAAATATTTCATTGTTATCAATACCAATAACTAGTTAAAATAGCGGTCCGATATTATCTAATGTTTTATAGCGGAATGTTTGATTGCGCGAGACTGTGTTTTTATGCAAAGTTCATACAATGCAGGCGACAATGCGACACCTGCGTCGCCCCTAGCACCTGTATAGAATTTATAAATAGATTCAGTTAGGTCGTCTATTGCACACACACATTCGCAAATCGACGGAGAATAAAACAGATGCCTCGGCGGCGTAGTGGTCTGTGGTATAACGTGCACAGTACGACTATCATCCTGAGATCTTGGGTCGGGCAAAGTGATATTGGATTTTTCAGTATCAACCTGGAGTCTGGGTTTTGTGGCCGATATGGCGATAGGCTCGTCACACACATTATCACATCTGCGACGGAACTAAGCTCGGCGAATATGGGTGTTCTAATACGCTAGTGCGCCTGTGCCTACTCTTTCAGGAATACAGGCGTGAGCTTATGTCTAGATTAATAAAAGTCGCCTTAACTACTCGTAGCACGTTTTAACTTACAGAAGTATATCAAATTCACATCAACACGCTTTATATCCCTGTCAAAGAGACAGCGGAGCCGAGGCTTGTCGAGAAGGTTTTATTTTGTAAAGTATGGAATCATCGATTGATTTCGCATAGAAATGCAAAACGAGTTGAATCATATATTTTTCTTGGTTCGCTTTACCATGCTTTTGCTTCGCGGTCTCTTAACACGGGCATAAAAGTCAGTCCAAAGGTAAAAAATGACTAACGGTAAGCAGTTAGTCAGAAGTTGACGGAATACTTAATATTCCGTGTTGTTTGTTGACTTTATCTATAAACACATTGCTTCTTTTTGTGACGACGTTGAAAGGAGGTAACGGTTACAATAAAGGAAAATACTATTTCCAGTTTGTTTTATCTCACGAAGTATGAGCAGACGGCCCACCTGATGGTAAGTGATCTGGTAGATAGATATGATATGCAATGCCAGGTTTACAGTCAAGCCGTGCCTCCAGTGGAGACGAATGAGGATTGGGAAGGAGAATGCCCATTTTTCTATGGAACGCCGTTGCGTAACAAATAATTTTGTATGATAGTAAAAATATAATGATACCTTCCTTTAATTTTTTTTAAATTGTGGTTTTATTTTGAGTTTTTTTTTTAAGTTTTATTGTTCAGTGTTTAGTTCCGAAGCAAACTTGAGATCTCAAAAGCAACCTTTTCTTTCCTTGGCTTGGGACTTTTGGAAACTTCAGAAACTGTATGAAACGTAACAACAAGCTGCCATTGCGTTCGAGTGTTCAGTGCAAGCAATAAGTATACGTGTATACTGTATAGACAGAAAAAACTTGTAATAGCGTAATGACCTGCGCAAGGTGGTTGTCATAAACTGCGTGTAAATAACGAGCTTTGTGATGCTATACGTGAGATAGTACGATCAATGATAATCCCATATACATAGCTATCCGGTACGTGTTTTTTTTCGCAAAAATACCATTGTGGATGGAGTAGGTACCTAGTCATTTTAGGAATTTAACACTTTCTAGAATGTTATGTCTCTGGATTTTTTCATTTCTTCGTTGGATTTCGACTAAGCTGTGGGTTCAATCTTAGAAATTAAGATTTTAGCAGCTCTTTTTCACCTACGTCCATTTCAGCGGTAGAGCCACGCTGTAGACCATTTTGCGTACACCTACTTAAGGATAATTAGATAGCAAAGAAATAGGACGCTCTAGTTTAAATAATAATGGCATTACAACTTTATGCGAGAATCAGGTGAGCGCTTAAGGCAAGGCAGTTAAAACTCCACGAAGAGTCATTCTTTGTTCTATAACGAGGATGGAAGTCGCGTTCTGCATTGAAATGTTGGTTTTAAATATGTGTACTGATAGATTATCTGCAAAGGTTACGGGTTTAGTTACAATGTATGATTTATTAGTTGTTTGTGTGTTGACTACTTAGTGCTTGCATGTTTATTTTTATCAAAGACGCCGCAAACAATATTCCTGCATATTCAAGTAAAGAAGTTAACTTAGCCATTTATTTTATTTGATGTATCTATACGAGTATATTATTATAAGTAGTAAATATTATATAATATAGTAGGTAGACGAATCGACGAATTAATGTACCTATCATCATCATCATCATCATCAGCCACAGGACGTCCACTACTAGACATAGGCCTCCCCCAAAGATTTCCAGACGACCGGTTGGAAGCGATTTGGAATGTACCTAAATCTGACTTATAATATTTGGGATATATCCAAAACGAAGCTTCCATATACAGAGATTTCCATGCCTATGTTTGGTAGCATTGTGATGTGTGATGTATGAAAAAACTAGTATAGTTTCTCAAAATGCCTGTTTATTTTACAAATTACGATCCCTAAAATAAATACGAAAGTCATTCTTATACAATCGGCCGTCGGCACGTCCAACCAAATTGTTTCATAAATATTGTTTTCATTACATTATTGGTTTGCGAAATAAGTAGCAATTTTACACTTGTCGACGGGACTCAAATTATGGTTCTACAGAACAAGAAATAACGGTTTGTAATTACACTGCGATTTTCTACAGGAGCAAATCAAAACAAGGCATACTTCCAGTGTTGCCAGAGTAATCTGAAAATATTGATACACCGTCTAGTTTGCAAATCCATCGCCTAAAAATCTAAACTAAAATTTGAAGATTGACGTTATGAAAGTTATGACCATTTTTTTCAAAATAAATCATTCGTGTTTTGTTTCTTATTACGCATATTTTTATTGTTGTAGAACCCAATAAGACCAAGCAACAAAAAAAAAATTATATAAAATATCAATTTACATTTAAGGAAAATCAATAGATGTAGAGGTACAGTAACTAGCGAATCTTGAACCTGGCAACTTTGCGTACTTCAAACAGTACTATCATCGTAGTTAATAAGGGTGGGAGAGATGGTAATTAAGAGAAAATCACGTTGGTCACGCCTGATCCTGTTGTTAACAAGCAACCGACTACGATAATTTGAAATATGGAGCGTAATGCCAGACGTACTTATAAATTAAACTGTACGCATCGTGACAATTATTAAGATTGCAACGTCGTTGTTATGTTGTATAATGAATAATAGAAATGAGGATTTATTACATATGGAATTGGAATTTATTAACTAGCGTACATTGTTGGAAATAGATAGACATGAAAATTGGTTTTAAGTGTTCATGATCTAACTTGCTTTTAGACGTTTGGTGGGTGGATATGAGACCCAATGGTCTTACTGTGGAGGATATCAAAGGCAACTTAAGACCGAGTGAAGCGCAGGCATTAGGAAACTAGGTAGGCGAAATCTGGCATAAGAGGCAAAGCATAAAAAAACTGTTTTTTTTCTCAGTTCTTCGTTCTGCCTGTGTGATTATGTTAGTAGCCTAGAAAATTATATTTGACTATAAACAGTGTCGTTAAACACATTCCTATAAAAATATAACAGAATAAAAAGATCTTACGTCCTACTCCAGATGATGCTCACATTTTTGTACGGAATGTTATCCAAATCTACAATCCAAATCGACTAACATCTAATTTCAAAAACACTTTAAAAATCAAATTTACATTTGTAGAAAAATGTTATTAGGGCACTGATAAATACATTTGAAATAAACAAAATGAAGCGACAAATTTTAATATATGTTAATATTGATGAGATCGTACAGAAGTATTCATTAAAAGTTAAACAAGTGTTCTTTAGTAAATTCCATTATAAATAAACCTATTTCATTACTAACAGATGCGACTATCCATTGAGGTCATAGTTCAAATGATATTCGTCTCAATAACAGTTTTATGACTGTAAGTGGAGATAAAATCAGAAACTGAGAAACACTACGACAAATATGCTCAGAATCATTTAAATATTACGGAGGGAAACATTAGGTCGCCTCCTTGGTCTAGTGGCAGCATATAAAAAGTGTGTTGCGCCGACCCCACATTAAATAAGGGCAGGTAGAAAGAAGAAAGAAAAAGAGTGAAATATACGGAACCTGTGAGCAATACTTAAATCTAGAAGAAAGCCTTCAAACTGAGTTTAAAAGGCAGAAGCTTCTCAATCTAGCAAAAGTCCTCAATACAAATTCCTCGCGTCAAATATTGCAGTATTTTGTTTTAACTATAAAAAACAGGCAAATTCTTCCTTCTTGAATTTGGGTAAAGAATCTCTTTACTTTCTGCCTGGCGTTATCCCGGCCTTCTGCCAGGGTTCCCCTTCCTACTTAGACGCTTGCACTTCGCCCGGTGGGCATTCTCCATAGTGAACCCATTGGCTAGAGCCAATGATAGGGCTGAATAACGAAGGATATGAGAATATCCTCCTCCAAAACGTATAGCCAGCGCTTATTTTAAAAGAATCATTTTAATAAAATGATCATCGTGATTTTAATCAATTTGATTCCAAGAGAGTGATAATAATAATAATATAATACCTACATTTCTTAAATCAAGCCTTCAAGTCAACAACAACAGAACGTTGAAAGAATTAACCATCGTGTTGCTTATTTATTTTATTTAGTAACGTGTTCTTAAATAAAATAAGCAACGCAAATCTGGGAGTTTTGTAATAAGGATTGAGAACTGGCTATCAAGGTTTTGAATTTTAACGTTGATTGTAATCAAAATAAGAACACATATAATTTTGCGTCGTCCAAAACCATTTCGGATTACCTACACAAACCGTATGTTTTGAATTTATTATTTAATACCTACTGCGATTTTGGCCACATAAAAATTTGATTTCATTTAAATATTTATTTACACCAAATTCAATGTGGTGTAATTTTACATAAAAATACTTGAGAACGTCCTGCACTAAAACATTACACAAAACACGGTATTTCTACAATTTTTTGTCTATGGTCCATTGTTTTATGAGCAGGAGACAATAAAAAACCTTGTTTTGTGAAGGTATTTTTTGTGTAATGTTTCGAAAAAACATGTGCAGGAGATGCGCCTTTATGTTACCAAAAACATCTCTATAAAGAAAAACTTAACAAACCGCCTTCAAAATTTATCCGATTGTGACCAAAATTTTCTGTATCTAACACAAAAAGGATCTTGAAAATTTGGTCCATATTTTGCGGAGACATCGCGTAACATACATAAAAAAGACGAATTAAGAACCTTCTCCTTTTTTGAAGTCGGTCGATAAAAGCAAACAAAATTTTACTAAAGTAGGTACAGACCATACGAGTGGGACCAATAATTATCAAATACGGCATTCATATGTAGAGCAGAAATGCTAATATGCTATGAACAATTAATTTATGCTCGCTTTTCGGGCGAATTCCCAAAAAGGAGGAGGTCCTCAATTCGTCGGTATATTTTTTTTTTGTCGGTATGTTACGCGATATCTCCGCCAAATGTGGACCGATTTTCAAAATTATTTTTGTGTTCGATAGAGATTATTTTAAGGGTGGTCTCATATAAATTTGGTCACGATTGGTAAATTGGAAGTCGGTCAGTTAAGTTTTTAAACTTGTGATTATACCTACAAACAGTTTTATGACTATGCAATATTAATGAGAATGATACAACAGTTGTCTCAGTAAAAATACTTTGAAGAAGGGTTTTTGAGACACGCAAAAGAGTTACATTGTGCGATGGAAGTAGCACAACCATTATGTGCTAAGTCATCAAGAAGTTACGGTGCAAATATATTTCTTATGACTAAACACACAACTTAGTTGACGAAATGCAAAAGCGTATGGAATCTAGTACGCCGATTGATAAACAACACCCAGAGCCGAAACAAAAATCTGTGGGCCACACAAATATTTCTCTCTGGGAGGATCCACTACTACGAACTACTACTACTACTCCGGCTACTCGCCCGCTGTGCCACGGGGGCTGTAGGTTTAACATGACTATTTTTATATTACATATTAATTGCACGTCACGGTCACCTTTATATGAAGTTTATAAGTAATTAAGGGGAGCCTCATTATGTCTGTTAACAAACTTGTTTTTTATTCGAGTCTTAAGTAAAAACTATTGGAGCAATTTTTACCACATTTGGGTTTCAAAACATACAATTATACTTAATTAAAGACTGCCTTATATAGTGGTGGAAGCAGCGATAGCTCAGTTGGGAATGGTATGGACTGCCGAGACGAGTGTCGGAGGTTCGAGTCTACCACGCTGGCCTAATGCAGATTGGTAGACTTCACATACCTTCGAAATTCTTGTGGAGAAGTTCTCGGGTATGCAGGTTTTCTCACGATGTTTTCCTTCACCGTTATAGCAAGCGACAATTCACAATGAAAACACACTTAACATAGAAAAGTCAGAGGTGTGTGCTCTCTTTTGGGGTTGGTCTCGAACCTCTGACATTCCTCTCGGCAGTCCGTACCATTCCTAACTGAGATATCGCTGCTCACAGTAATCATCATCATCATCATCATCAGCCATAGGACGTCCACTGATAGTTCTCGAATGGAGACCACGTACCGGCAAGCTCACAGTAATATTACAGGGCTAATATTATATTATTTATATATAGCGGTTAGCCCCTTACGTAAGTTAATTTATAAGCAAAATCCAGAAGTCTTATAAATAAGTCTCTAAAGTGACATGACAAGCTTATCCTGTGGTATAAATCACAGCTCTGTGGCATTGTAAATTAAAAAATAACATCCAAGATATGAATCACCGTCGCCGCCGGTGTACCGTGTAATGTTCTGAAGGTAATACTTAAGATTGAATTTCCCGGAATGATGAATGCATTTGAAATTAACGTTTTATTTTACGAAATGGTGGTTACTACTATTGTATACAATTCAATACAATAGTTAGTATTTCCACAGTCGCCTCCTTGGTCTAGTGGCAGGTCCTGGGTTTGATTCCTAGGTCGCGTGTGATGTTTTTCTAACACTTTTCCTGGAACTTGATCTCACGATGGGGGTTGGCGTCAGGCATTCAGCCTTCGCAAACGCTAAGCCAAATTCTTTCTACAATATGCTTAAAGAAGTATGTCACGCCGACCCCACATTAATGTGGGATAAGGGCAGGTAGAAAGAACGAAGAAAGTTAGTATTTCCAGCGATCCAAATCCAAAATTCCCTATTACCTTTCTACATAATGATTTGTTAAAATTGGCAATTCACCCATGATTTTAAACCTTTAAACCCTTTAAATCGTGGGTTTCTATAAGTGGTAGCGATCTCATATCATTAGGTGGCTCATCTCCTCGTTTGCCAGTCTACGCTTTGTTATATACCATTTCCATCTTCTACCTAATATTTCAATACATAAATAGTAATTGCCTGACCTGGAATTAGAATCCAGAACTTCACAGTCCTTAGCCTGTACGCTAACACTGAACCATTGAGGCGATATCTAACAATTAATTTATTTTGGGAACTAAATTGCTATTGCTAGTTTTCCAAATTTTTTAATAACTAAGGGCCAATTGCAGCTCCGCGATAAATCTCCAGTTATCTCAAATCTAGATTTAAAGATAGGTGAGCTGTAGGATAAATCGAGATAAGGTGTAACTCTAGATTAGTAATAGCGCTGCAAGTCGGCCTAAGTGACTTGAGGTCTGTTATTCACTAGTAGCTGATAAGCGATAACTTATAATAAAATATGAAACTCTTTGCTCCTTGTATTAACTCTATGCAAAAGAATCATGTTGATAGGGATAATAAAGACTTAGAAACGGAAGTATAAAGCCGCGTCTCCTGGACTAACACATTCCACAAAATACCTACACAAAACTTGGTTTTTGAAACATTTTTTTGTCTATGGTCCATTGTTATAATGAGCAGGAGACAATGAAACCTTATTTTGTGTAGGTGTATTTAGTGTTTTGTTTCGGACAAACATATGCAGGAGACGCGGCTTAACGCACACTTTCGTATTTACTATATTTGTGCAGATTTAAAAACCGCAAATTATCTTTACTAATCGAGTCACGATATAAGTTTAACTAACAACAATAAAAAAGACCTTTGATTTTTGACGTTTAGATATTATACAGATTTTTGCACTAAAAATCAAAGGTCTTAAGAGTATGCGTTCATTAGCATATTCTGCTCGTCATTGTCATTCTGAGTCACGAATGATAAAAACTCGTCATACTCACTTGTACAGGTGTGGAACATTCTCGATCATCTTGTGCAATGATTGTTTACAGCCAATATCTTTTCCTCGTTCGGTGCTCAAGTTTACGGCCATAAAGTTCATTACGTTAATTATTATTTATCAGTCACCGCGTTTTTGCTGTGTGCCTCATGTTATTTAAAAGAACTTTGATTTTGTAGTTGCTAGGAGAAAAACTAGATGTTCGTTATATGAATTTAAATAATAGATTCAAAAATGGAATATTTCAAATGATTACAACCTATTTTGCAATATGTGAGCGCAGTATAGAGGTTACAAACTGAACAGACGTTCATAGTGATCAATGTCCAATTCAAAGGTTAAATTGAAGAAGTTCATTCACAACATCAATATGAGTAATAGGTACCATTATTTAGTGTAAAAAACACAGATTAAGCTGTGGTTGCGTAAACGCACAGCCAGTGAACGAAACGGTACGCTGTTTCGGTTCA
This sequence comes from Clanis bilineata, assembly GCA_036417725.1. NCBI lineage: Eukaryota > Metazoa > Arthropoda > Insecta > Lepidoptera > Sphingidae > Clanis > Clanis bilineata. The sequence continues at coordinate 7,091,723 of CM071146.1, read as the reverse complement.
TGGCGGCACGTGGCTCCAATCTTCATCATCGTTTTAAAACGAATAATTCGTGACTTATGCTGTTCTTATACCTCCATCTCTTTATGCCAACTCTTGAAAAAAGAAACTTGGCAGGTGTCAGCTAAGATTGCCGTTGCTTTTTTATTCGTTTTAATTTGAAAAGGGATTGATACTGTTATAAGAAATAATCTTAGTTGATTTTGTAATCCACTATAAGTATTTTTTATTATTCTGATTAAAAAGAGACTATTTTCCAACCATGCTATAGGATCGACTCGTAAATGAAGTCAATTTATCAAATAATAATATCTCCCATTTGACAGACGGAACTCATTGTACAGAACTTCCAAGTTATCTGTTTGTAACCGTCAGTTGTTTTTATGCTTAGTATTAAATAGATATCAATAGTATTGTGTTGGATCATGATTGTACAGATAGCGAACAAGGGCAATGAATTCATTAAACACGTTTTTTCATCAGGTGTATATTATACCTGTACAACATAATCCACTTTATGTATGCAGATGAAAGAAAAATGAATAACGAATGTATAATATTGTTACAATAAATATTAATACCTGTGTGTGCGTATAGTTATGTGTGTGTTTATGTACATATGTGTGTGTTAGAGATACCGCGTCCGTTGCCCTCTCGACAACTCGGTGACATTGGCGAAGCACAAATAAAATGATAACCGCACATAAATAATAATGTAGATAGATATCTGGCATACTTGTCTGCACATAAGTATCGCATCGTAATTTATTGGATTTCAATATATTTGCGTCTTTTTATTATAAAAAATTTACGCCTGCACATTATCCAATCGACAATAAATCACACGTAACAACAATATGCATTGAGACCACAGGTTGCGACTATTTTTTCATTTCAAACATTACAAGGAAAAGAAAAAACAAATCCGGGTTTCTTGCATTTTTTGTACAAGATTCAGTATCGAATTGATTAGTTAGACATCATACTGTAGTTATTAATGAATTCACCGAGGCATCGCTGGATACAAAATACAAATGCATCTGCAAACATAACAACGATTTCCAGCTCCAAACCTGTTTGCAAATTCGATACACCTCGTATCGAATGTTCTCGATTCTATTGATATCTACCTACTTGTTCAAAAATATATTTCTATAGTCCATTTCATCTTAATTTCTAACCTGTTTTGTTAATATTAAGATTGCTCATAAAATAAGGATTTATGCTTTTATTACATGTACCGACAGACACTCATAAATAAAACGTATAAAATATTTCATAATGTGTATAAAATTATCGTTTTCCGATTGTCAAGGTCCTACGAGCGCGACGTCCCCTTATGTATTTATCTTTTAATAATATTAGAAGACTCTAGAAGTATCAGGCTCTGTAATTCTTCTTAGCCACCACTGACTACACCTATGACTGTAGTAATGTTAGTCGCTTCAGAGTTGTGATACAGCCAAGTCATGAACAACATGAACTCTATAATATATACATAGGTGCATATAAAGCAATAAAACAAAATTTCATACACAAGAATTTCTAACACGTGGCAGTTTGCCGGTCAACGCGATGTGAGCGTTAAACAGCACTAGGTGTGACAACTGACAAGGCAATGTTTGTGTTTGCCGGTGGAGTACCAAACAAGTGGGTGAGAACCTGTGACACGTGACGGACACATGTGAGTAATGCGTTTTAGCACTCTGATGCAATGATCTCACGCCACGCCGGATTATGGATGCGACTAACATCGCTAACAATTCCCTACCTGTCCGTCATACGTCATCTAGCAAAAAGAACGCGCAAAAGTATGTAATAAAATTAAAACCATGCCAATATTTCGATCATAGAACTTTGCTCGGAGGCTATTCATCTAAACATGCCGAAATATAAAGTGACGTAATGCCAAAGTTTAGTGAACGCGCTCGGTGCTGTGCCCCTGCGCACGTTGCCGCCGCGGTCTTAGACCGAATGTTTTCAAGGTCTGCGCGACTGATCAAGGCCACTGCGGTGGGAAGCCGGCTGCCGACCGAGCCTTCCTTGTCACTGTCAGTGTATAATTTGTATCGCATTATGTTTTAAATTATTACGCGGAATCAGGAATTCTCAACATTTTTTGCTAGACGGCTTTAACTTTAGATGCACTTCACGGACTGTTGCAAAAATTATACAACTTATCTGAGCAACATAATATCATTTATGTGATAAATTTAATAGATGTTTGGATTTCGTGTCACGTAGGATTGCGTCATTTCGAGACGAAAAGGACATTAGTGGATAAAATATTTATTCAAATGTTGAAGTACGGAGAGGTGGCAAAAAACTGCATGGAATGTTGTTTACATGTATTTTAATGGTTTAACTCAGTGGATCCTTTGTAAACCAGTTCCTGTTATGGATGGTCTCTTTAAGGCATCAAATATCTAAAACCGCAGACTAAAATGTTGAATACGATACAAATTGTTAAAACATATGTAGACAAATCAGTGTGTCTGGTACGTCTTTTGATAGTTTTCGAGACCAAAGTATATTTCATTTACTCTACAGATTTGGCTAGTAGCGCCAACTTGCGGAAACTACAATGAACTAAAATTAATGTATGGTGTAAACATAAAAAGTATCATCGCTTTGGAATCCATGATTGAAAACTATCATAACTCGTAAGTCGTACTAGACGTTCTACTTATTTTTGCACGTCTTTGGACGGATTTGTAACTTTGTATGTATGAAGTTTATGTTTAGTGTGACAATGCTGCGTTAAAGGTCAACATTTAAGTAAACAGTCTCAAAAGCTAAGGACACATACATTGTCTTCCTAATACAAACATATCACGCCCACACAGCAAGATGCTCAAGAAAGAGTTTAATTATTTCATCTACAAAAGATTAGAGACCTTTATGTGTTTTATATTCATAGTATCTTCTTATATAAGACCTGGTATGGTGGTTTTTCGGTACGACTACGGTTCTGAGGTCTCGGGTTCGATCCCCGGGTCGGGCAAAATGATATTGGATTTTTCCATATCAGCCCGGAGTCTGGAATTTGTGCGATATGGCGATAGGCTCGCCCCCTATCACATCTGGAACGGAACTAAGCTCGGCGAAATGTGGGTGTTCTAGTTCGCTAGTGCGCCTCTGCCTACCCCTTCGGGGATACAGGCGAGAGCTTATGTTATGTATGTTAAGACCTTACATGCCCATAACAATAATTTGGCATATAAACGACTTTAATTCGTTTTTAAATTAAAATTACTATTTGGGCAAGTTTATTGGCGTAAATTAAGATCATTAAAAGATTCCAATTTGAATTTAATCTTGTTTTACTGTTCACTCATCCGTTTTTTGATTGATATTATGATTTATTACAACAGAAGACTATAGATATTGCCTCTTACTCATAAAATCAATTTTTCGCGCTCCTTATCTTAATAAATCTATGTTACGTTATTCCTTGCGTCATACTGTTTGAAAATGAAAGAGACAAACTATTCTTAAATATAAAAAGCGCGTAAATAATTAATATTCATATTTAATAATAACATAACATAAGCTCACCCCTGTATCCCCGAAGGGGTAGGCAGAGGCGTACTAACGAACTAGAACACCCACATTTCGCCGAGCTTAGTTCCGTCCCAGATGTGATAGGGGGCGAGCCTATCGTCATATCGGGCACAAATTCCAGACTCCGGGATGATATGGAAAAATCCAATATCACTTTGCCCGACCCGGGGATCGAACCGAACGAGACCTCAGAACCGTAGTCGTACCGAAATACCACCACGCCACGGAGGCAGTTTAATAATAATAATTATTAAATAATATTGTTATAAGTACGCGTCATTGTTAAAATTAAACTGCCTGTTTAATCCAAAGTGGTTAACTGGATGAGAAAAATATCAAAATATGTATGTTTGTAAATGTCATCGGAATGATACCCAATAACACGAATTCGATGTCATCGACACAGCACGATTTTTTATTTAAACTGGTTTAGATAATGGATGCTCTATTTAAAGTAAGATTCGTGTTCTTTTTAGAGACGAGTGTTCATTCAATTTTATTTAATTTAAAGATCCACTAAGTTCGTCTATGATTTTATATTACACAAGTTAATTTAATTCTTTCACTAAATTAATTTAAACGACCTTATATAAAAGATTTTCTATGTTTAAAAAATAAATAAAAACTTTCTACGTTTTATGAACGAGGTTTTATAGTAAACGAAAAAATAGTCATACCATCGTCTTTGAAGAACTAATAATTTTCACGCAATAAATGTTGTAACCCGCATTTTCCTCGTACTGACGATAAATAAATGAATCCTACAAACCATACCAGTCATGGGAAATGAGTTTACGTTTTTGTTAAGTCTATGGCGTAATTACGAACGTTCACGGATCCGCGATAATAGATCTTTTTGTTTTTATTTCCGCACTGAGACAAACTGAACGCTAATTTATTTCTATGTATGGCTACTGCAACCCGGCTGTTTGGCTGTTTGCGCAACATTTTGACAGGCTCTTGTAGTACCGAGGTTAATCAAATTCATGACAGCATGCTGTATGTAAACATTTATCTAGGAAACTAATTTGTCATCGCAAATATTGTATATTACAAATTGAAAAACTGTGTATGTGGTTTTCAATGTGTAACTTACAAACTAATTGAGTTATTTACATTACACTTGATTTTTAACTGCCTCGGTGGCGTGGTTGTATTTCGGTACAACTACCGTCCTGAGGTCTCGAGTTCGATCCCTGGGTCGGGTAAAGTGATATTGGATTTTTCCATATCAGCCCGGAGTCTGGAATCTGTGCCCGATATGGCGATAGGCTCGCCCCCTATCACATATGGGACGGAACTAAGCTCGGCGAAATGTGGGTGTACTAGTTGGGTAGTGCGCCTCTGCTTACCCCTTCGGGGATACAGGCGTGAGCTTATGTTATGTGTATGTTATGTTTGATTTTTGTAATAATATTTTTGTTTTATTAGTTGTTGTTCTACTTGATAATCATCATCATCATCAGCCATAGGACGACCACTGCTGAATATAGCATAACAAGATCATTGTATGTGTTATGCAAAGGAATTAGTATGAGTTTTTAGGTAAGCATAAAGTAAGGCAACCAAGAGGGACGAAAAAGAACTGTTTTGAATGAAAAAGTGTCTAGGGGTCTTACTTATAAAAACATTTTTGCTTATCTTTTCGCCAAGAATAGCCTGTCACTTTTATCCTTGCGTTACATTGTTTAAAAATGAAAGGGACAACCTATGGTTAAATATAAGCAGTGCTTAAATATGTTTATAAGTAAGGGACTAGAAGTCTACAAACATGGAATAGACGTAAAAGAAGGAAACCAGTTAAAAATATAAAAATAAAATTACATAGGTCCTTCACAAACATCCTCTTCCTTTTAATCAAGATATATCACATGTTAAACTTGAACAGGTTTTAAATTGGGCGTGAATTTGCCGACCGAATTTTGGTTTTCCACATACCTGTCGGTTTTAAAAGCGGTAAATCACTTGAAGGGACTCGTTATTTCTACATGTTCATACAACCGGATTCTTCCCTTATCTCAGTAACGCCCACAGTTTTACCGCCCAGTTGGATCACGATCTCTTTATAATTTTATTCTTCTTCGGAACACAAAGCGCCGATAAATATGTATCGAACAAAAAGCATCATTTATTCCGCATTGCATTCAATATGAATGCGCTCAAAGAAACTTCTGACAATAAATATCATAAGCTAACAAAGGGTGAAAAAACTTTGAAAGGAGTACTAATTAAGTAGACAACACAATATTAATTCGAGACGTCCGGTATTCAATCTGTGAATTGCAATCTGCAAAGATCAATCGACATTGAAATATTAGCAACTGACAACGGTCATAATTCAGTCGTAGAGTAATTACGTGGTCTTTTTTTAATTATATTTGCTGGTAGGACATACATATCCGCCAGAATAGCGACCATCGTACATATGATGTTAAAATCTGCCACAGTGACCCACACTTCGAGTGTGGCTCGCGTACCAGGATCAACTAGTGTGACTTAATGGTTGGTCGGTACGGGTATAGGAAACCATCCTTATATCCTCCTTCTTCCTTCCGTATCATTCTTCATCCGCATATCCTGTTATGATAGAGCCCTTAATTTGCTTCTTCTCTTATTAGGGTGTGGAGAAGCACCTACACAGGCCGCCATGATTCTGGTATTTTTTAGACGGCACTGCGCTTGAAATCAGGTGCGCCTGCGTAGATAAAGTAAATATAAAATCAATAAATATACATAAACTTATTATTATTATGGTTTCCAAAGTAATATATGCTAAAATGGGATTATATCACCGTTCTGCTTTAGCGATTTTTTCTTCTCTAAAAGACTAGAAATGTGCACGTTCAAAAATGTACTCCAATTTTTTTCTAGAAAGTACCTTAAGAATCTCTGTACTCGTAACTAACGAATACCGTTTAGTTGTTATCTTAACAATAAGTAACAAAACAGTTAATTTCCAACACCTATATGTAATGACGTATAGGCATGTGAAAAGATAAATAGATACATACATATTTTAAATCTATTAAAAATTACTTTGTTGCGCTCTGCATTAAAATTCTTGTACGATTAGTTCACTTTGTAGCGTTAAAGGCACCATTATTAGAGGTATGTTGAACTGGTTGGATTTATTTTGCAACAAAATTAGCATCTCGGTTTTTAACCTGGTAGGAGGATAAGGTTTTTCTGTGTGATGAAATATTGCATTGTACTCTTTATAGATTGATAATTCTTTATTGTACACCAAGAATATAAACTTTCTCTCTACCTGTCCTTTTCCCACCTTAATGTGGGATCGGCGCAACAAATAAGCATGTTGCAGAAAGGATTTGGCAAAGTTTTCACGACCGGCTGTCTGACTGACGTCAACGCCCAACAAAAAAAAACGTTACCAAAAGAAAACAATTTTTTTAAATTTTATTCTTATAACAATTATAATTAAAGTGTAAAAGATAGGCGGTATTGGCACTTAAAGCGATATCTACCAGACAACGTTTATTCTGAGTTTCTGCTTTCTGATTCTGGTTCTTTATTTTGTGTATTGAAGTTTTTAAATAGTTATACCTAATACATGCACACATTAAAATTCCACATTGCCAAATCTGTGAACCAAATTAACTAATTTTACTTTTAAACCGATTAACATAAGCTACTATTTGAATGACACATTATTAAAGATTATCTGCAATCTCGAACAGAATTACCAAATCAAAACCAAAGCTTTACCGTTAATGGTTATTTTTGGACGCATAAATTCCTTTAAAATAAAATTCGATACGGCCGAAACAGGATAGGTTTTTCACGGTCAAACGACGGACCTTGAACGGAGATACTTACGTTACCATGCTATAGAGTCTATAGTATAGACACCTGATCAAACATGTGGGGAGATAAGGGACACTTGTGGGACCCGAGTCTCGGCAGATAACGACTGCTTCCTGAGTCTTCGAAGCCACCACTTGAACTTCTTTAAAACGTTTTTAAATTACTTCGACATCTGTGTAGTGTTATTTAACTCTAGATACGTTTGTGTAACGCTGCGTCTCCTGCACATGTTTTTTCGAAACAAAACATTAATAACAACATACATACATAAGCTCACGCTTGTATCCCCGAAGGGGTAGGCAGAGGCGCACTAGCGAACTAGAACACCCACATTTCGCCGAGCTTAGTTCCGTCCCAGATGTGATAGGGGGCGAGCCTATCGCCATTTCGGGCACAAATTCCAGACTCCGGGCTGACATGGAAAAATCTAATATCACTTTGCCCGACCCGGGGATCGAACCCGAGACCTCAGAACCGTAGTCGTACCGAAATACCACCACGCCACCGAGGCAGGCACATTAATAACGACCTACAAAAAACCACCCTAACCCCACCTAACAAACACCTACTAAAACAAGGGTTTACATTGTCTTCTGCTCATATGACAATGGACCATAGACAAATAATTGTAGAAATACCGTGTTTTCTGTAATGTTTTAATGGAGACGCGGCTTCAGACTGTTTTGGTAGCGTAGTGGTATTGTGTGGATACCATTCTGAAATCTCAGGTTCGATGCTCGAGACGGGTAACGTGATAATGGGTTTCCACTCAGTATCAGCCTGGAGTCCAGAATTTATTTATACCCGATATGTCAGATCTGGGTCGGAAATAAGCTCGACGAAATATGGGTCATTTAGTTCTCTCGTTCACATCTGCCTACCCATTCGGGGACACAGGCGTGTTGTTATAGGTATGTTTATATAAACTGCATTACTGTTAACATTGCATGATCTTCCTCATGTTACATCAATGTCATTAAAGCTGTAAGTTTATTTTGATCTACACATATTTGTATGTGATTTAATTTCCAGGTAAAATGCTGTAGTTACAACATCATTACGTAATACATATTGCGTTCAAAAACATAAGTATAATAATACTTGTTTGAATGCGTTGATCTCTGGAATTACTGAACTGATTTTGAAAATAATTGTTAGCACGGGCGTAAAAATAAGATGGAGGGAACGCTAGGAACACTGAAAGTGAAGCAGGATTTTCGTTCAATTCGATCAGTTGCCGCCATTAGGTGTCGATAGGTCGAATGGGTCGAAAACCTTGCTTCACTTTCAATGCTCTAGCACTCCGTCCATATTTTTGACTTCCGTGTTTGATAGCTACATTTTATCTTGGAAGCAGGGCTGGGAGCAACAGCTAATTTGGAATAAACGTGATATAGCATCGTGGTTTCAGTCTAAATTACGAATATATGGCAGTAAACTACATACCAGTGATTTTAGAGAATAATTAACATACATACATTAACATAAGCTCACGCCTGTATCCCGAAGGGGTAGGCAGAGGCGCACTAGCGAACTAGAACACCCACATTTCGCCGAGCTTAGTTCCGTCCCAGATGTGACAGGGTGCAAGCCTATCGCCATATCGGGCACAAATTCCAGACTCCGGGCTGATATGGAAAAATCCAATATCACTTTGCACGACCCGGGGATCGAACCCGAGACCTCAGAACCGTAGTCGTACCGAAATACCACCACGCCACGGAGGCAGTCTAGAAAGGAGTTAGAGAATAATCTAAAAGTGAATTCTATCTTAAGATGCTTGACCACAGACATGAGTTTGACGAAACATTGAAAGATTAAGACTTTCATTACCTACAATGGAGAAACAAAATACCAATTATTTTTGAGACTTCCTGCATTCAAAAGAGTTTCAACTTAAAGTAGGACTTTGATCTCGGCACAAGACGCGACGCTACAAAAATCAAAACATTGACGGTGTCTTCCTTTTCATATGCAAATTTTTGGCGACAAAGACGATACACACGGCTACTGTGAGCGAGGAACTAAAAACTTTTCTATTATATCATTTAAGTATTATTTTTTATGCTTCTTCGTCTGCCCTCTTCAGAGTATGAAGAAGCATAAATAAGCCGGTACGATTCTGGTGAACAGTGATAAACCCATTCTTTGTCTATGGTCGCTGGTTTATTTGGACTGCACTGCACTTAACATCAGGTGTAGTGTAGTCACTTTGCCGTGAACGGATACTAAATATTTGTTATAAACAGTAAAGAAAATGACTGCAATCATAATAATAATAAAAACACCTAACAGTCACACACCTAGTCCTGACCCCACACTAGGTATAACCTGTATCGTGGGTGTCAGAGACTATGAGAGACTTTAGGTCTCTCATGTTTAAAAAATCGCAAATTATGGAGCCCGTCAGAGGCGGCACATACATATATATGTTACATAAGCGTATGGGCCAGAACGGAGGCCGAGCCGTCCGTGACTATGACTTTAATTCTTTTTAATTATTATTAAAATTCCAACAGGTCGATCTGTAAATCTTTGGGGGAGGCCTATGTTCAGCAGTGGACGTCCTATGGTTGATGATGATGATGAATTTAATTATAGAGATCAAATTTGTAGATTAATCAACTTCGATTTAATCAATGGCCTGTAGTTTTAGGTTTGTAAATATAATAAAATTTAATATTATTCATAAAACAGAAATACTAATGGCAAAAATAAGTGCAATAAGTGTGTCGAACTATTAAACACTATGTATTGTGAAAGACTGCTTTTTATAGTCGCTTATTGAACGTTATTGTGAGGCTACTTAGTATGCAGAGAGGTACTCGCTCGGAGCACAGTCAGATACAATGTGAACGGGCAAGTAGGCACGAAATTGAGATAAATCGACGCTGAATGTTTGCACGACAGCGTCCTCCAAATAACAACCAAAGTCATCTCAAAATCGTGCTGTAAAATATGTCCTGACATAATAGATTTATCACTTTACTTTGGAAATATATTACACACGACTACTCAATAGCTGTTAAGAATTTTCTACTTCACGCTTCAACCCACGAATGTTATAATAACTTGTAAGCCAGCGCAGTGAATGCCCAAAAAGGAATCTAATGGGAACGGATGAAACCTTAAAGCTTTTCTTCTCTTTAATTCAGTGAGACCCGGTTGAATTGATGTCCCATTATATGCAGGCCGGGCCGGCAGGCCATGGCCAAAATTTCAATGCCCCGCAGCGATTGAGCCGGTCGGCACGTGTAACTTTTTGTGCTAAACTCTTTGGAATTCTTTAATATCACATCGGAAAGAGGTCCCGGGTTGAATATCTTATTATGCAATATATTAATGGGTTTCGGACTATTTTAGACTTTTTTAGCTGTAAATATACTGTGTCGGAACTCGGAAATTATAAAGCCATTCGTCGCAAATTGGAACGAAAACATCGCGTGACGGTTTATTTATACAAATCGATTTCCACAGCATTATATCACCAACGTCTGCGAGATGTAGTAAAAATAATTTACTGAGTGGATCAATGTTATATGGTACGTAAACACGAGGATCGGGCAAAGCGCGACGCGGCGGAGCGGGCAGAGCACGCGGCGCACCAAGCAGAGCAGTCACGACGGCAACTTTCTACGCGACCTCGAAATGCTGCATTCACTTTCCTCATGGCTCGACACCGGTTGCGCAACCGACACCACGACCGACATATCGTCGCGCGGACGTTCGCTGTCGCTCAGAGTCAGGCCGCGTCGCTGACACCTCACAGAACCGCATAGAACAAGTTCCAACGCCATGGTACGTCATCTCGACGATCGACACGCATTCTCCCTGTGAAAAGGTTTCTAAGTTAACGCGCGATTTCATCAGGAAACGATACACTACCTTAACTCGACCCCCAAAATGAATCGACTTGGAAGAGTTATCGAATAAGTTCGCAATTTATTTGAAGGGCAAAAAACGCCAGGTGCCTTGCCTCTTGCGTCCAAGGTCAGCATTTCCTAGAGCTGCATATAGGTTTCTTTTTATTCGTTGCATGTCCCTTCGTTGGAGCTGGCTCGCGTGCGACCAAACCTGTTTGATGGCGTTCTTCATTCCGTCCATAAGGCTGTGTTCCTATTACGCCGAGTTTTTATTTCACCGCTCTAATGGAATCGTTGTAATTAAACTATGGTTTACTGCCTCTACAAGTATTTTAATTACATTTTAATTAATGGTAAGAATTTACACAGATCCACACAATTATATTTCGTCTATGGTGTGTTATGTATTAGGAGTGTAATAAGCTAAATACAATAGTAACGTTAGGTAATTTTGAATTTATTTGTTTAATAACTATGAATTTTTTTATAATTTCCAGACATTGTACAAGCAGCTTAAGGTATAAAACTGGTAACACGACGCAATAGGAACAAAACAATGGGGCCAGGCTGCGAATTTGGGTTTTTCTTAGAATCCCTCGACAACTGCAAAGCGCGCCAGCAGGAAGTAGGGACGGCCTAAGTTTATGTAACCTAATCACCTGCCGCGTTCGAGGCCAGCCCAAAAAACCAAGGCCACGGCAGACAAAACGCGAGCTCCTGATGTACCTATCTAACCCTCCCCGAGTCGCTGCGGCCTGCGCACAGTACCTACCTATAGCAGGATGTTGCATAAGCTTTGTTGTTTTGTTATTCACTATATAGAGGCCGTATCGCATTTTAGATTAGTTTTTTGCGCGGAGCCTCGGGCGCATTGGTCTTATTTCATGCACCAGTCGAAATTGAGCGTTAATAATTATAGTCAAGATGTATTTTTCGAAGCGATGAGTCGGATTGAGCAGTAAAATATTCACGTGAGTGTCGGTGGCCATTTTGTGTTGGCGAGCGTCAAACTTGTCTCATTCCCACGTCGTCACTTCACATATCTCGGAGATGTGCTATCTTAAAAGTGTGAAAGTGCATCGTTTTTCAGGTAAACTTTACCGATTCCGTGGCGTCTCATCTCGCTGCTTTCAAAGCGAACTCGCCACCGGGGAAGGAAACTTTTAGACTAAATGGCTTGGATGGAAATTGAGAGGTCTTACGGCACGGATCTGAGAGCATCTCTGCGTAACAAACCACCGCAGCGGACGTGTTTTTGAAGATATTTTTACACATTTCATCGGTATTTTTCTCAAAGTTTACCACCTACGGTACCGACATGAAAAGCAAAACGTTCCTTTGAAGTTTGAATAGAAAATATACTTCGAATAAGATTGAAATTAAAAATCAAGATATCAAAATAAGCTAAGTAAATTCAATACAGATTGACTAAAGCTGAGATCTATAGAGCGAACTTCTAAGTTTGAGTTAAAGAAACGAACTCAGTGAGGATTTGGATTTTTAAATCGAACTTCGACTTCGAAGTCCGAGACAGTCTTTACAAGAAAAACAGACTGACAGACAGATTAAGCAAAGATTTTCTTGTAAAAATGATTCGGAGAACGTCAAAGTTTGAATTAAAAAATTTAAATCCTCACTGAAATCGTTTCTTTGAGATAGACTTAGTCGAAGTTCGCTCTATAAATCTCAGCCATAGAGTTATTAACAGTAGTGACTGCTTATGTAAACAGACACGCCCTTTTACTGAACTTAGAAAAATGTTAACAATGCGATTAATATGGGTCAAACATCACCCTTATGTCAACTAAAGGAAGTATCCACAATAGGAAACAGACATAACACGCTGAGGATTTAATAATTGAAGTGTTGTCGACATTATTTGAAAAATGGCCGTCCGCGTTAGATTTATAAGCAGCTGCCCTGAACATAACAGCCCCCAGTTATTATTTCAAAGAAACAAAGCGACACGGAGCTATGTGAAAGATATGGTCGTACACGGCGTTTTTATTTATTCAAGTGTTTAGTTTTATGAGACATTAAGTCAGGATTTTATGTGTAGAGATATTTAAATCGTCGTTAAACATGAAAGTCAAGTTATATGGAAAGCACGCCGCGGTGAATTCGAGTTATAAGTGGAGTATTTTATGTTTCACTTGGTAATATTAAGACATTTCGTTGTTCAACAGAATTGATAAAACAAATTATAAAGTGAAATAAAACTATTTTTACGGATTCTATCACGATTAGGTTTTAATTATTATTCCCGACGTTTCGAAGGCTTTGCAGTCTTCGTTGTCACGGGTCAGACTGACAAGCCTCCGAAACGTCGGGAATAATAATTAAAACCTAATCGTGATAGAATCCGTAAAAATAGTTTTATTTCAATGTATAATATTCGCGTAAACTTAAGAAATCAGTAAATTATAAAGTTGTAATAGTACTTATCTACACAAATAAAAAAGTTAATCTGTAGAACTACTTTGAACAGAATTAAAAAAAAAATAATTTGTAAGCGTCCCTGAATATCCCTGAATGTCAGGATTCCGGGAAAAAACTTTTATTATGGAAGAAAGAGGAGTCGCGGTTAAATATAAAAAAATATGACAAAATCCTTGCTTTTTGTTTGTTTGTTTGTTGTGTGGGCTCCATTTTCCGCAATCAGTCTCATAGTGGTAGACCATTGTGCGTGACGTGATGCTAAAAGTTTAACCAGTCTAGCTCTGACCAGAAGCGCAGGATCTTTCTGGAGTCTCCACAGGCTTCTCGGAGCGACCACGGTGTGTTGAGGATAACATCCTTAGTTATACTTATATATTTTTAATGACTTATTTTGAACTTTAATGTATTTTCTGTTGCCCTAGCAGAAATATCGACAATCAAATCCGTATCGAGCTGGATGCGCGTCTATGACATTTGTATGAATTAACTAAATGTCATCAGTTCGCACCGAACGATACGAATTCGATTGTCAAAAATATTACTACTCCCATCGCTGTATAAAATGTTTTTATAGCCGGTTACGTCCGAATTTAAGATTTAGAACTAGACTAACCGGATTTTTTTGTCGTATTAGTGAATGAGTGATGATATAGAATTGTGTTTGGGGTTAAGTTTGATATATTATTATTATTTTCAACATTAATCAATTAATGTAGTAGAATAATGTGCCAAAAATAACTTGATAAGAGTTGTCATGCGGTGACTTTTATTTCACCAGCTTTATCACCTTGCGTCATTTTAACGGACTAATCAGATAAAATATTACATTTTCAAACAATTATAAGTATACCTATTACTTTCTACATACATAAACTCACGCCTGTTTCCCGTTGGGGTAGGCAGAGACTAAGGAGCGCCAATTGCTTCGGTTCAAACACACCTCTTTCGCTTCTTCCACAGTCTTTTCATGCACGGTCGTTGGTTACGAGAATTCCTCTTATAAATTACTCTTAGAGAATTACTTTATCTTATAAATTAATACTTACAAAGCGTTCAACTTGCTACCTTCATCTATTCAGATATATATATTTGACAGCCTCCGTGGCGCAGCCGGCGAGTACCTGGCTGTGAAGCGAGAGGACGAGGGTTCGGTTCCGCACCGAGTCAAATGGTTCTGTGAGTTGTGACCCACAGATATTTGTTTCGGGTCTGGGTATTGCGAGACCGAAATTCTCTCGAAGAGACTGATATACGAAACAGGTTATACCTAGTGTGGGGTCAGGACTATGTGTGTGACTGTTGGGTCTATTTAATTACTTTATCTAATAAATAAAAAAATAATAATATTAGCCCTGTAATATTACTGTTCCACTGCTAGGCACGGACCTCATCTACCAATGAGATAGGTTAGATCTTAGTCTACCATGCTGGCCTAATGCGGGAAACTTCACATACCTTCGAAATTCATGTGGAGAAATTCTTGGGTATGCAGGTTTCCTCACGACGTTTTCCTTCACCGTTGTTTACTCATCTATGTTTTTTAAAATAAAAAATCTAGTTTTTGTCATAAATAAGTTATTATAAGTAAAAGTGATTTTATTACTTTCCGATAAATGTTATTATACCTCTAAAGCCAGCTTACAATAGCCGTAATAGCAACACAGCCTTGCAGGTGCAAATCTCGTGCCGGCACAATAACTGCTAACCGATGTTTACAAAATAGCGATTCTTGAAGTCAATGGATAAACGAGTGAATGACCCGCCAGGTCTACTGATGAAAACAATCCAGCCAATTAACTTATTCTTGAATAAATCATATCAGTTTTTTTAATGCTTAGACTCTACCAGCGACGAGCGACGACGTACCCTGATAGACACCTAATGTTCGACATTTTCGACATAATGTTGAAATTTGTGCCTGAATACGAAACCAGGAAACATAAACACATTACAATTCTGAAGGCGTGTCTCCTGCTCATGTTTTTCTCGAAACAAAACACAAAAACACCCACTCAAAACAATGTTTTTCGTTGTCCTGCGCCTGGAACAATGGACCATAAACAACAATGTGTAGCGAAACCAAGTTTTGTGTAGTGTTTTAGTGCAGGAGACTCGGCTTAACTTATTCCTTTCGAGTATTGTAGACACTAACTAGGTATCCTCAAAGGCGCATTGTTACACAGGGCAACACTTTCTGTTTTTACTGGCAATACCAATTGTGGGGTACACGACGCTAGTGAATTTAATCTACAATTATAATGCGCCCGCGCCGCCGACCATAATATTTTTCAAAAGATCTCTATGAATTATTTATTTCTCGCGTAGACACCATTACAATTATTTCTTTTCTACTCGAGGAGAACGAGATGTGAATAATAAGTGACCTTTCGAAGATTCGAAATGGTAGAATGATAGATAAAACGAAGTGGTACTTTGTTATAAAGACAATATTTGACCTTTCGTCTCTATATGTTACATATATATACATAAGCTCGCGCCTGTATCATCGAAGGGGTAGGCAGAGGCACTCTAGTGACACGTCACGTCCCATATGTGATAGGGGGCGAGCCTATCGACATAATAATAATATTATCCCTGTAATATTATTGTCCCACTGCTAGGCACGGGTCTCCTCTACTAATGAGAGGGATTAGCGTGATAGACTAAGGTCTATCACGCTGGCCTAATGCGGGTTGGTAGACGACGCATACCTTCGAAATTCTCCGTCGGGCACGGCGTCGGAAATATCGGGCACAAACTCCAGACTCCGGGCTGATACTAAAAAATCCAATATCACTTTGCCCGACCCGGGGATCGAACCTCAGGACCTCAGGACGGTAGTGGTACCGCGCACGCAATACTGCTACGCCACCGAGGCAGTAAATATATGTTATATCTAACTAGTAATATTTTAATATCTTTGTGTCTAACATTAGCTAAGTCAATACAAATAACAACGTGGGTTATTGTTTGCTTCTTGTATATTAATATTTATCCCTCGAGCTCTTTTAGTCAGGTTAACAAAACTACTAGAAATAAAGAAGTATTTTTAGTAAATTACTAAGATATCTTACATGTTATGTATTATAGCTATTTACAATCGAAAAAATAATGCGGTTGTCTTCACGTCATATAATGCGGTCGCGAAAGAGGTAAACGTAAACAGTCAGGGTTAACGACCTGGGTTCAACTTGACACATTTTTGGTCGGCCCAATTGTGCGGGATCACCGACCTGTGAGGCCGACTTGCGCAACGGGAAGCCTCTTGTGCCAATCCGAACGATCGTATCCGGTGCGTAATTTTATGTTGGTGCACTCGGCACTCGGCAGTCCGCACGACCGTTTTCCGTACGGTTGGTATAACTTGCCATACCGAATCGGCAATAAACAAAAATAACACTTTCTGCGCACATGAAAGTCTATAAAAATTTAATGAGGCTTGTGTAAATGTTTCTGGAAAAAACGCATTTAATGGCGTGCTGTCGTATCACATCGTTTATTTTGGCAAATTACTTCTTTACCCGACGTGATTCGTACTTGTTTACCAGTGTTTGCATTATATTTTTAAAAATAACATTATAACCTTCCTTTTTCAAAATAACTCACGTTAATAATACTCAACATCTGGGTGTTAATTAAATTACATTATCGAAGTTGCATAAAATTTAATTTAGCTGCATATTTTAATGTTGGTATTGGTAACTAATAACGTGTTATTAATATTTCCTCCGTAATTGCTATTGGAATTTGTACATTATTATTAAAGGACAAAGTGGTCGTGATCGAAGTTGTCGCCTTCTTGGTCTAGTGGCAGCATATATCGGCTGTGGACTGGGAGATTGTGGGTTCGACTCCCAGGTCGGGCAATGCGAATTTTATAATTTAATTTGTCTCCTGAATGACTGGATCCCTCAGAGAGGGTTGACGTCAGGCAGGCAGCCGATCGTAAAAACTTAGCCAAAACCTTTCTGCAATATGGTTGAAAAAGTGTGTTGCGCTGACCCCACATTAAGGTGGGATAAGGGCAGGTAGAAAGAACGAAGTTAATTTCGAGTCAAATGCCATTTAGTTTGCAATAAACGTGTCCTTGACGCAATCTTGTTATAAAAAAGTTGACACCATATATTGCTTCAAAGATCAGGGGGTTACCACCACCTCTTATAGCAGTATTATTATAATCTTACTTGCACCGAATCCCGTACAAAAAAAACGAAGTAAGATTATAATAATTCTGCTATAAGCGGTGGTGATAACCCCCTTGATGCGTTTTATTGATATTACCACAACTAAACTACATTTATCATGTTTTTATGATCATACCACAAACTCCGGTAAAAAAAAAAAATTAGGAAGAGTTCAAAAGTAGAAATAACGCCCTGATGGACAAGAGGAATATTTTGTCCCTTGTGGATTCCAATACCGTCATAGGGGATGCAACAAAAAATACAGGTAGGGGCCCGAACATCGACCCCGGGGGTTTTTGGAAGGTGACGTCACGCCATAACATGCGAGCGCGTTCAATACCACCAATGTTACAACCGCTGGTACGTAAGGTCAGTTGCAGAGTTCAATGTTTGGTTATGTAAATAAAGCGTCTTCAGTAAATGGTACAAACGTTCTGTTTCTTTCTCATTTTAACACGCACACAAACAACGCGCTAAATAATATTGCTCAACCGCAGACATCTTTCGACAATGTCGATACAAGGATAAACCGATCCAAAAATACACAAACATTGGCCATATTGAAAGCCCAAAACATTCTCAGAATGTTGACGGAGCGCGCACGCGGATCGACAAAATGGGTGTTATTTTTTGCTTTTCCAATGTGTAACTTCACAATTTGCACTAGCGCCCCGGTGTCGTTGACCTCTCGCCAGCTGTTTGACTATTGTGCTGTTGAAGTAAGCATGGGACGGGTTACCAAGGAATCTTATTCGCACCGGTACATGCTTTCCGAAGCATGACAAAAGAGCCGTGAATAATGATATCATTATTTTCTTACAATGAGAACGAAGAACAAATAATTTCGACGACAGTCATGCGAGTGTGTAGCCATCTTAAATTATAAACACACGCCTTATGCATGCCATGTTTATGGGTATGAACATTAATGTTAATACACAGTATTTTATTATTAAAAGCTGTTATTAGAATGTCTTTTTAACTAGAATGGTTGATTAGAATATTAAGTATGACATGCCTTCTAGTGTAACTATGCTTCGTATTAAATATAAGCGTGGGTCATGAGGAAGCATAAATTTAGAGATGTCGAATGTCGGCGTAGCTCCATAAACCCACAACAGCTGTACACGAAACGCCTCGCTCACCGACATGCGCCCGTACTCCGCACCCCTGCCACACTACACCACGCACGCACACATGCACAGTAGACAGGGAAGACACGTAGACATAACGTAAACACACGCAGGTTTATATGTACCAGATGCCCCCACAGACAGAGATGAAGATACCCCCATTGATAATGCTAGACAAGGCACGACAATCACCGAGGTTCGGTCTGACAACATGCAGAGCCGTCTAATTAAAAGTAGTTGAAGGTCGAAATAATAAAAGGAAGCATGAGACATTATGACAACTTGCGATAAGCTCTTTGGAACGAAAATAAACTGAACATGAATGCAGCTGCAATGAGCACTCAGCGCTCTTACAAACATACCTCGGGCAGCAGAACCTTAAACGGCGAACGTTTCGTAGGAACAAGCTAATAGAAAAATAAACAGAGTCGGTCTGTGCGGCGAGGCCGTTGTTAATTAACATACAGATAGTTTAATAAAAGGCAGGAAACAGGCAGCGAGGGGAGTAGGCAATGAAGCGGTAAAAATAGAAGCACGGGGGCGACAGAGACGCGCAGGAATCGATTCTAGTGTGAACAATGCTGTGCATTGGTTGATGCCAATCGATAATAGATGCAACACGCGTGCAACAGTTCCGTGCCACCAACGATGGTAAAAAAATTTGGTAGCTCGGACTCGCTCGCTCTAATTTTATGCGTTCACAACAAAATAACGAACTTTATTATTTCTGTAATGTTAAAAAATACATTCCTCGTTTGTTTTTTTTACTGGCCTGTTGCTCACATCAAATGTAGTATCAGTCATCATCTAGTAACAGTGTAGCAGTGACATATTACTCGTATTATAATTTATGCTTAAATAATAGAGCTTATTAACTTTCAATAGTACCTATTTATTATAATCCATATTCATATTTACAACAAACAATCCAATTTTTTTAACGCTTGTCGTAAAAAAAAATCGATTACATAATTAATTTTATACTTAACTTAGAAACATTTATATATTATCAATACATAATTTGTAACAAACTATTTTTACAGCACGGAAACGCTACCTTTCTGCTCTACGAGTTATTTAATTTCGAGTCACTAGGAATAAAATAACGTGGGAGAATTTATCACGGCTATAATACACAGCTAATTTATTGGGTAATTAATGTCATTAGCGGCGTAATCGTACAAAAATTATGCCAACAGCGTGGTGTACGTTCATTAGGTGAAATAATATCGAAGGCCGGCGAGCGACGGTCGACACTCGACGCGGAAGTGGTTGCGACTTGCGAGTCGCGAGTCGTACCCGCGCGCGACGCGGCGCCCGTCCGCCTGTGCGGTGTGCCTGTGGGGACACACAGCTGACTCCACTCCCGGCTATTTTAGTTTGCAATACGTAAGCGCACTTC
This sequence comes from Clanis bilineata, assembly GCA_036417725.1. Taxonomy (NCBI): domain Eukaryota; kingdom Metazoa; phylum Arthropoda; class Insecta; order Lepidoptera; family Sphingidae; genus Clanis; species Clanis bilineata. The sequence continues at coordinate 7,071,316 of CM071146.1, read as the reverse complement.
ACTTGTGGCAGGTCAGGTCCACCATAGGCACTCTACTGGAAACCCTAAAACACTGGGGGAGCGATGTAGGTCACAAAGGAACGTGCGCGTTCATGGCTGCGCACCGAACCTTAACCCAAAAAGCGCTTATCAAGTAAGTCCAGCTTGCGGCAGGTTACGAGGTTATTGCGCTTCGTTGATTGTTATGTAAATACGTTAATTTTAATATTTCGTTGTTTACACGCTGGGCACATGTTTTCCTTGATTCGCCACGTCCATTCCAAATTAGCAATTACGTTACGAATGTTTACGATACATATTTTATATTGTTTCCTTATTCATAATTTTAGATAACGTGTTAGGTTAGGTTGGATGATTAATAAGGCTTGATCAAATGACTTTTGGTTTATAAAAAGAAGTATAATAATTTATTTTTGAAACCACGTTCGCCGCAATGGGAACGCAGCAGGAGTCTCACCGCAAGACTACGGCGCGGCGCATCTCAGCTCAGTGAAGCAAAACCGCGTCTAGACAACTCCGTATATACTCGCTTTATATACTCGTACGAGTAATAATCTTACTTTCCTTTATTTTTCTCATCGAATGCACAAACCTGCAGGTATAATTTACGTCTGTGCTGGTTTGTTTATTAATGCTCATGTTTAAGATACTTTTGGCTTGTTTTGGACGTCTGTTCAATATGATTCGTGTCGCTCATCAGGTGGTCTCTAATGAAACATCTCGGGATACGCGTGTTTTTGCATACCTTTATCTTTTATGAACGCGTTGTTTATGAATTATAAATACGCATGCACCGCTTTTTTCCACAATCACGGCCTCACGGGCGCATATGACTTATGACTCAGTCTGTAGGTACATTAACCAACCCTTTGTTATCGGTGTGCGGAGTGCGGTGTAAATGACCAGCCGGTACAAAGGCGGTCGGCCGAAGCGCCCTTCAGCTGGCTGAGACCTTGGCTGCATTTAGACGCGGTTCGATGGACTCCCCGACGCCGTTCCTTTTAGTTTTGATGTTGGATTTGGACCTTTTATTGCAGCCGGCGCCGGAATGCAGCGACACGCAATCATAATTGGGCTCGACATTCTTTTAACAAAGTTCAGAGTTAGGTTTCGTACTGTTTCGGCCGATCGCGTCGTTTTTTTCCATCGCGAGTCGAAAGGTCAGTGCACGCGTCGGGACCTTGGCCGAATTTAAATGGAAGTTCGACGTTCGACGCTCGCTGTGCGTTTTATTACTTTTCCCGGCTATAAAGCTCAAACTTAAACTTTGTTTCGTATCGAACGGCCGATTTATAAATAGGCGTACATCTGCCAGATGGTAGGAAGGAGAAAATCCTCGTAAATCTGTTTTAAAAATATTACAACGGCAAGTTCCAAAGTTATTACAAGCGTGAGCAACGTGCCACCAGAGAAAACGAAAGCAAAACTACCTCTGAAAGAATGTCATAAATCAATGAAGCACTAAGGTGTTGAACTGTACAAATGTGTGTAATTTATGTCAGGTAATTATATTCCAGTTAATAAGCCATTTCCAGTGAGAGCAGATGGGCCGGGAAGCTAATGTCTCGCCGGCAGACCTTGGCCGAATTTAGAGCGGGGTGAATGACCCTGGCTGCAGGTCGCTTTCTCTCTAGTGGCGCATGCGTGGTACAGCACTGTTCTTTCCGCTACACTCGACTTCCTATTGTTTCAATATTGATGTTTTATGGGTAAACGAAGCTATTTACATAGCTGTTCTCATTTTGGAGTTATATTAATACACTGTAAGTTGATAGCAGCGATAGCTCAGTTGGGTGTGGTACGGACTGTCGAGAGTATCGGAGGTTCTAGACCAACCCCAAAAAGGACCATATAGTCTGACTTTTCTATGTTAAGTGTGTTTTCATTGTGAAATATCGCTTACTATAACGGTGAAGGAAAACATCGTGAGGAGTCCTGCATACCCGATAATTTCTCCACAAGAAATTCGAAGGTATGTGAAGTCTACAAACCCACATTAGGCCAGTGTGGTAGACTAAGGCCTAACCCCTCTCATTAGTAGAGGAGGCTCATGCCCACCAGTGGGACAATAATATTACAGGGCTAATATATTATTATTTTTATTACTGTAAGCTTATTTATGTTACCGCGTGATCTGGATTCCAATATGTGGTGTCTTGAAGCAGTCAGAAATTAATACTAATAAAAACAATTTGGGACTGCCTCGGTGGCGGGGTTGTATTTCGGTACGACTATCGTCCTGAGGTCTCGGGTTCGATCCCCGGGTCAGGCAAAGTGATATTGGATTTTTCTATATCAGCCCGGAGTCTGGAAATTGTGCCCGATATGGCGATAGGCTCGCCCCCTATCACATCTGGGACGGAACTAAGCTCGGCGAAATGTGGTTGTACTAGTTCGCTAGTGCGCCTCTGCCTACCCCTTCGGGGATACAGGCGTGAGCTTATGTTATGTTATGTTAAAAACAATTTCTTTCTTATATTTTTAAGGGATAATAATGAATTATAAGTCCACGTCTTCATGTAACAAAGCAAAATGAATAATAATAAAACCTTTAATTTGACACTGAAGGGTTATGAACTGAGAGAAAATTTTACAACACTGACATATTTAACACCAAAATATCGTGTAAAAATAAAAATGATATTGTAAGCAAAACATTGTCACATTGTGCAATATGGGACATAACTGTACCAATACGCCACAAAATCTTCAATCAAATAAATATATATATATATATATATATATATATATATATATATATATATATATATTTCCTTATTTTCATCATTTATGTATATCTAAACCAGCCTAAGGCTGACTGGTAGAGAATGCTTATAGCATTAAATCCGCCGTAATACAGAATGAAGAAGTATAATACATAAAATTCAATAGCAACATAGCAATTTTCCCCGGACTGGATCCCCCAAACGGGGGTTGAAATCAGGCAGGCAGCCGGTCGTAAAAACTAAGCCAAATCCTTTCTGCAACATGCTTGAAGAAGTGTGTTGCGCTGACCCCACATTAAGACGGGATAAGGGCAGGTAGAAAGAACAAAAGACATTATAGCAGTTGTAAGTTAGAAGTTGTGCGAAAAAATTGATTGCGCTTCAGGGTAAAAGTTATAGTAGCCTCCTTGGTCTAGTGGCAGCGTATATGGGCTGTGGACCAGAAGGTCCTGGGTTCGATTACCAGGTCGGGCACAACGACTTTTCTCATTTGATTTGACGTCAGGCAGGCAGCCGGTTGTAAAAAATAATCCGAATTCGGCAACATGCTTGAAAAAATATGTCGCTTTAAAATTTCATTTAACCATCACCATTTCTATCGGACCACACTTTGAGTAAACTCTATAGAACGCAAAACGAATCAAAAAAATCATTTCACATTCGCCGGAAATGTCGGGTACCATACATAAAAAATAACGAATTAAGAACCCCTTCTTAGAAAGTCGGATGAAAAACATCGCCCACGCAGTACACATCGAACTCTAAACCCATACATAACTCTGTAAATATTAATATGCGAACGGTAATATAATATTTGCGAAAGCAATTCGCTCTGATCAAACATCAAGTATGTGGATTGTATGTGGAGATATTATGTGCATGAACATTTGGCCACTTGATTGAGGTTTGTTTCTATAGGATTATAGAGGTATATATATATTTTTTTTTATAGCAGAGTTAGGCAAACGAACAGATGGGTCACCTGATGGTAAGTGATCTCCACCGCCCAAAGACACACATGACACAAAAAGAATCATGGGTGCGTTGCCAACCTAAAAGGAGGGAATGAAAGGGGAGGGAAAAGGAATTGGGAAAGGGAGGGCGGAAATGGGCCACCGGAAATCTCACTCACCGAACGAAACGCGACAGCAAGCTGCCACTTTACGTCGGTTTTCTGTGAGACAGTGGTATCTAACCGGTCGAGCCGGCCCATTCGTGCTGTAGACGTTACTGTCTACAGCGTGGGTCTACCACTCAAAATAACTAATTCTGCCGTCCTCAAGCTAAAATGCCGTTAAGTGAATAAACCTATTATGAGATGTCTCCAAAAAAACGTGGAAAGTATTGTCCCTAGAGATATCATAGACTTATGGTTATTTTTAATCTTAAAGTAAAAAAGTTATTAAGTCTATTAAATATAAAAGCCATACGCCCGAATGGTCAAACGCTACTCAACTTTAACGGCTTCTTACGTTGATTTTGATTACATTGAACTGTAGGATAACGCTGTAAATCGCCCTTAGCTGTTAACCTTTGAAAAAAGAAGTATGTTATTCTGCAATGAGTTTATAATGATTATTGTTGTAAAGCGTAACAAGCTAACACACTAAACGTTGGAAATAAACCCACACCAACCAGAAGAACTAACAGAAGCTTTGATAAACAATCAGATAATCAAATGTATAAATAACTGACTTCACACATTCTTTGTGCTAATTCTGGGAATTTAAATGAAAACTTAATCTAATGTACTAAGTATATGCAAATGAAAAATGTGTATTCAACCGTTACTCGATCTAGTTTGACAGTGGATGCCAGGATAGTGTTAAAATACATCTCATGACTCATACAAGTACAAAGTTACATTTGTGTTTCCCATATGAGAAGGCAGACAATGGATTTTTGATTGTCCGAAGCTTTTCAAACCACTTTTGTGTCCTTTTTACTTTAAAATCTTTATACATGCCCAATTATGATACTTCTGGAATTATGGTTCTCAGAAATATAATATAAATTGTCATAAGCGTAGAACAGTGACGGATCTGAAAAATATTAAAGTTTACAGGGCATTTTAATTTTCAATCTATAGTTATGAAAATTAGCATATATCTAAATATGTGGATTTTTTAAATATACCTAGTAATAATTAGGCAGTGTAGTATCCAAATAAAGTGAAAAGTAAATTTCGATTTTTTTCAAAACTGACATTATTCTACGATTATGACGATATCACTTATACTGAGAGTGTTTTCTCTCAACGTCCTATACACTATACACTCTTCCCATATACACTTGATTCATCAGATTTTCAACCAGTCCTCTCTAATGTACAAACTCGAAATAATTTCGACTTCCTAGCTATTTTTTTACAAAGATTATTTTTTAAAAACAGGATAAAAAGCTATAATTCTAATAACATCTACAAAAATAATTGAAAATACACGCTGTATTTTTTTGTTTCTTTGCTTACGTGCACATCACAAATATATACATTATGAGCTATAAAATCCTAATACTTCAAACCAACTTAAATTGCTTTATCAACTCTTTATTAACATTGCAAGAAAATATACAATTAGATCGTGCGGTTCCGTAAATTTGTGGGGCCTTTTAATTTATTTTCAGTCCGTTTCGGATCTTCAAAAGCACTTTTAAATACACGTTATTAGCGAGCAGCAGCCGGAATTATGACATTGATTGATATTACATAGCGGCGAGTATTACCAGTTGTTTTTTTATGAGTTTGTTTTTATACTACATCAGAAAAATTACCTTTGCAATGTTATTAGACAGAAAACATTTTCCAGACGTCCGTTGATTATTAAATTGCAGAAACCAGGTTAGCTCCGAGACAATAAGCAGTCTTTAATCGTGAGATGGAATAATTCATTATTCATTAATCATTTCTTGGAAAATGTTTCATGAGAAATAAAAACGCTAATAAAACGGTCAAGTGGGAGTCTTACCTGCGATCCAAGGGTTCCTATTTTCATACTCGCCATATTTTTATTTCTTTTCATTTTTTTTTCCAAAAATCATCTATTAAAAGAACCCTTTCAATATAGAATAGACAGGACCCTTTCAATAAGGAAATATCGTAGGCTTAGTTGGAACATAATTCTCAGATTTGGAAACTGTAGAAAAATATCTAGTTATTTCCAAGAGGGAGACTCTTTGCTTCAGAAGCTCCAAACTCAATGAATGACTGACTTACGTATCAGCGTACAGCCGAAACCATTGGAACTAGAAACGTGAAATTTTACACACGCTTTCTTTTATGACGTAGGAAAGAAAGAAAGAAAAAGAAAGGATTTTGGCAATTCGTCCCTTAAGGGAGTGAAAATGGATATACGGCGGGAATACGGGATAGACTCTCACGCGGGCAGGGAAAAGCTAGTGATTTCATATAATTATTAATTACCAAAGGCGAAAATTCTCGTAAGTATATATTACTTTTTTGTGCATTTATATTTTTCTCTGATGTGCCATGTTCTTAACTTTAGTTTAAATATAACACACGTTATCGTCTTGCAGATTACGCTCGCAAACTGAATGTTTGCCCGGATGAAGGAAATAGGATGTGCTTGACTCGTAACATTGTAACAAAGTAAACATCGATAACTTGTTATATATCTTTTAACTTAAGAGTGAACTGACCTTTACTCAGAAGCGCCATTGGGTGTAATGTTTGTTTGAAACTATGTACATATTATGAGTTGAGCATATATGAATTTAGTAAACGCTGAAGGCGATGGAGTATGTAACATATTTGCAAACACATACAGTATAATTAATAACTGTTGTTTTTAGGATCAGTGACAGCTGTTGCCTGTTGAGATTGTGATATACGCCTCTCTACTATTGTCATAATAAATATCTCGAGGTATAGTAAAATATTATAAGTATCTATAGCTACTATACAGGTACAAATTGCCTCAATTAATAAAAGTATAAAACAGACAGGAAGATGGTAATACGCTTAGTAAATGGGGTCTGGAATATCTTTACGGAACCCTAAAAAAGGATGTACGTACATGTAGAAGGAATAATATCGAGAGTCACTTTCGGACAAAGATATCCAACCCATAATATTTTACTCGTGATTTTGTATTGAAAATATTTACGCTACTTTCATATCTATCTGCAGAAATATTTGAGCTAAGGTCAGTCCGGACATTAAACGCAGTCATAAAAATATAGCAAGTCTAGAATTTATGGTGATGCCTTAATCGTAAAGCTCTCGAAGGATAAGGGTGTATATACAAAGCAAACAAACTTCAATCCAGCTATCAGTGTTTGTACTGTCGAGTGGGTTAACCTTCAAACACGTAGCCACAGTGAAAACATTAAGCCTCATTTAGACGGAGCGAGTTTATTGCACGGCGAAGGTGACACAGGATTTCAATAATGCCATTCCTATTAGCTTACTTTTTCTAACGTGGTAAGTACTATAAATGGGAGACAAAGTCGTGTCGGCATCTCACATTCCGCTCTTGGCAGCGGTCGCTCTCGGACGTATTGTCACTGCACCTGCAGTGATTTTACAACCGATTACCGGCCTGTTTGTCAGGTCGGATTGCAGCCCCGCGCTGCCGTCTCGGTAATCCGACCATAAAACAAAGCTCTGCTTTGTTTTGTCGGTTACCAGACAAAGGGCCCATCCGCGTCCTTTTCAGGACAGGGATTAGCCCGATTTTCGGTATTTTGTTTATTGTCCCCTTCAGGGAATTAGCTCGGTGGTAAACCTCACGGTGTCAACAAGCCGATAGCTAGCGGTGACCCGGCCCGCGCCACGCCCCCTCAGGGCTGAAGCAAGCCGGACGGGTGCGGACAAGGAATCAGTGGAGGCACACCACTCCTTCCCCCGCATATCTCCTTCCCAACCCTACCCATCCCGATTTCCATCCCGTGTATCCGGTTGAGTGTGCGGTCCTCGGACCAATACCACTTACGGTGCACGGACTGTTAGGAACCCTTTCGCACATTAAGATTGGCAAAGGGATACCAGCTTAGGGCACACCTAATTTTAAGTACACCCCCCCTCGCCTATACCCGGCGAGGAGGGTCATTCACATACTCAGCCCCGGGCACACCCACCCGGGGACGTAAATTCACGCGTCCCACCGCGACCCGCGACCCGCGATCCGCGACCGTACGTCAGTGCGAGCGCCGCCCGGTTTCTTGTGTGTTCTTTCCCGGGCGGAACGCACCCGCGTCGGAACACACTCGCGCGTTAAAACCAAAACCAATTTCCCAAGCACTCGCAATGGCCCCGCCAAAACAGAAGTTTGTCGTGGCCCTCGTGAAGGCGGCGGAAAACCCGCTCGCGTGGGCTCGGATAGAGACTCTCTTCAGAGAGATTATGCCGGACCTGTTTGCCGACGAGACGGAGAGCCCGTCAACGGACGACGGACCCTCCGCCTCGCCCACCGCTCCCTCGGGGCCCATCGCTACGGCGATGGAAACCGACTCACCCGCATCCACCAAGAGGCCCGCGGCTTCTTCAACCTCCGGCGATTCTAGGTCGGAATCGTCGTCATCCGAGCAGGATGACGACGGTTTCACGACCGTGAAGCGCGGGAGGCGGAAGAAGCCACGTTCGGCCACCGCCGTGTCGGTGTCAACTCCGGCGCCCTCTGCGCCGGCTTTCGACACCGACTCGCCGGCCTCCCCCTCACCCCCGTCCTCACCCGCCGCTCCCTCGAAGCCCTCCGCTCCCTCTGAGCCAAAGGGCAAAAAACCTCCCCCGATCAACATCCGCGTCCTGGATGGTAGCTCCCTACCCACCCTTCTCGCGAAAATACAGTCTCAGGGCATCACCCTGAGAAACAATAGATGGAATAGCCTCCACAAGACAGTCACCGTCATGCCGGCTACGGTGGCCGACCACCGCTCTCTTACTAAGTGGATGGCTTCCACATAAATTAATTACTACACTTACGCCCTCCCCGAAGAGCGCACCTACCGCTTTGTTATACGCGGAATCCCCTTAGAAATGTCGACCGAGGAAGTTACATTAGGCCTTCAAGAGAAAGGCATCTCTTGCGTCCGGGTTACCCGTATGCACCGTCCCGCCCGCGCAGACGCCACTCAGCAGCCCTACGAGATGGTCCTCGTAGAATTAGAGACCCCCGCTGATGCCAAACATCTGTTTGCCATCAGCGACATTCTTGGATTCCGCGGCTTCACCGTGGAGACCCCCCACCGCAAACGGCTAATCGGGCAGTGCCACAACTGCCAACTGTATGGCCATTCATCGCTGCGTTGTCGCATGCCCGCCAGGTGCGTCAAGTGCCTCGGAAATCATGGAACTACACAGTGCCCACGTCCCAAAGATAGGACCCAGTGCACGGAGCCGCCTTCGTGCACCAATTGCCGCCAAGTAGGCCATCCGGCTAGTTATCGTGGGTGCACGCATGCCCCCAAAAAACCGACCCGAGCTCCTAAAGCTCTACCCCCCAAGGCCCCTCAGGCTAAATTCATCCCTGCACCCATCCCGGCGCGCAACCATTGGCAGTTGCCAAGCAAGCAAGCCGAAGAGGTAGCAGCCACCACCCAGGCCCCCGGCGGAGTCACTCCCGCCACCCCGGCCACACCTCCCGCCACTCCCAGTCAACCCACCGCGGTTCCTACCACTCCTGCTCCAGCTCCCACTCCTGCGGCCTCCCGGGCTAACCCTCCCAGGGCAGCCCAGCCGCGCCCCAAAAACCCTGCACCCCCTACCGCGGCGGGTCGCACACTCTCTAAGGCTGAAGTAGATGCCATCTACGACGCCATCATAAACCCCCCGATCGACTACTACACCCTTATCTCTGATAAAATAAGGGAAATAGCAGCCAAGGGCCACCCGGACGCAAGACTGGTGTCTGACTTAGAACTTCTGTATAGGGAACAGCGATCCTACATCGCTGACTTAATTTTACCGCCTTCCGATGGCTAACAACAATAATATTTTTTCCCCCCCGTCGCGGACCAAGCCTCGCTCCCTCAGAGTGGGCTTTTTCAATACCAATGGTATTCGCGGCCAATGTGCCGAAATCGCACACTTTGTCCGCGATAACAATCTGGACGTTTTCCTCATCCAGGAAACGTTCCTCAAACCTGCTCACCGAAACCCTAATATCCCCAATTTCAAAATGGTGCGGAACGACCGCACTACTGGCCCTTTTGGTGGCACCCTAATATACTTTAAAAGGTCCCTGCACTGCATACCTCTAGACCCCCCCGAAAACCTGACGAACATTGAGGCTTCAGTCTGCAGGCTAGCAATGACAGGACATCCGCCGATCACTATCATCTCGGCTTACCTCTCACCCAAAAAGGAGCTTCACTCCAATGAAATTTCGACCCTACTGAGCATGGGGGAGTCTGTCCTTCTGGCGGGCGACCTCAACGCCAAGAACACGCTCTGGAACTGCAACTCTACCAACAGCAGAGGTGCAGCACTAGAGCGGTGTTTAGACACTATTGATATGGAAATTCTAGTTCCATCAGAACCCACCAATTATAGTACAATTAACGACAATCACCGACCTGACATACTCGACATAGCGCTTGCAAGGAACGTATGCCTACGCGTGCGTTCCATGCAGGTGCTACAAGAGTTGGACTCTGACCACAGACCTGTGATCCTAGATCTAGTCCCTATAAACGGTCCCACAGACACAGGTCCTAACGTACCGATGAAGGTGAAAACGAACTGGCGTCTCCTAGGCACCAAGCTCGAGGACACCTCATCCCCTGATCTCTCCGCGATCCCGACCAACATAGTTACTCCTGAAGAAACGTCCGGCGCGATTCGCTCCTTCACCGCACATATCCAAAACGTCGTGAGCGACAGCTCCGAGAGGGTGCCGGAGGCTATGCTTAGCCATTGGCACCTTCCCGAAGACGTGAAATGTGTGGTGAGGAGGCGAAACGCCGCGCTGAGAGCCTGTAAGACGAATCCCTCCCCGGATCAACGGCATCTAACGCGTTTCCTCCAACGCGAGGCCAAACGTCGCATCCAAGAGGCCGTCGATTCGAGGTGGGAAACTCACCTATCAGAGCTAGATCCAACTCACCAGGCTTTCTGGCAGTTGTGCCGTTCCTTCAGGAGAAATGATACAGTCACCATGCCCCCGCTCAATCGTCCGAATCAACGCCCGGCGTTCGACGACGACGAGAAAGCGGAATTGCTTGCCGACAGCCTGGAGGCTCAATGTTCACTCACCTCAGTTCCCATTGACCCAGAGCATCTCGTTGCGGTTGACACTTTTGTCGAAAGTAGGAACGCAATCCCGCCGCCACCGATACCGGTTCCGCGTCCGCGCCCGACAAACGTCGACCCGGATGTCGACCAACCGCCCGACCCACTCGCGCCGGTGACAATCGAAGAAGTCAGTTCTCTGATCAAGGCGCTCAAAAGACGAAAAGCCCCCGGGGGTGACGGTATATCCAATAGAGTCATGAAAATGCTCCCGGAGCATCTAGTTAAAATTCTCGCTGACATCTTCAATGCAGCGTTCCAAAACAGCCTCTTTCCAGACGTCTGGAAAGAGGCGGTTGTGATAGGTATTCACAAGCCGGGGAAACCCGCTTTCGAACCCTCCTCTTACCGTCCCATCAGTTTACTCAGCGCTCTGGGTAAACTCTACGAGCGAATCGTCCTCGATCGCATCAAGATAGTCGCCCACCTTCACCATCTGCTCCCTCCAGAGCAGTTTGGTTTTCGTAGTAGGCACAGTTGCGTGAATCAGATCCTCCGCATCACGGAGCATGTCCACGACAACTTTAGGCGCGGAAACCCTACCGGTGCTCTTTTCTTTGATATTGAAAAAGCATTCGACAAAGTGTGGCACAACGGCTTGCTCTACAAGTTGTATACCTTCAATGTGCCCACACAGCTCGTGCACATCATACGAGAATTTTTGTCGTATCGCGGTTTCAAATATCGCGTGGAGGGAACTCTTTCCTCCCGACACACCATCACTGCCGGAGTCCCGCAAGGCTCCGCTTTGTCCCCTTTTCTTTTCTCGCTATACACAAGCGATATTCCTAAACCGAAAGACGCCCATCTGGCGCTCTTCGCTGACGACACGGCAATCTACGCTTCACGTAGAGACCCGGACAAAGTGATTCGCATTTTGCAAACCGCAGCCGATGAACTCGGTGAGTGGTTCCGCAAATGGCGAATCACTGTCAACCCCGCCAAAAGTCAGGCAATTCTCTTTACCAAGAGAATTTTCACCCAAAAGCCTAACGCTTCAGTCACCATGGCCAATAAGGCTATCCCTTGGACCAACAACGCCAAATATCTAGGAGTCAACCTTGATCGGAGACTGAACTTCATCACTCATGTAAATGCGGTACGCGCGCGAGCCGCAATCGCGTTAGCACGATTACATTTTCTCTTAAACCGTAAGAGCAAGTTGTCAGCCCGCAACAAGATTAGGATCTACACAACGTGTATTAGGCCGATAATGACTTACGCGTCGCCCGTGTTCGCTCACATACCGCCCGCTCGACTTAAGCGTATGCAAGTCCTGCAAAACGTCTTTTTAAGACGAGCGCTTAACGCTCCGTGGTACATACGTAACCACGACCTCCACGTGGACACCAACTTGCCGACCATCAGGCATTTTATGCAGATGGCTAGCAGACGCTACTTCGATCGGGCGGCACACCACCCAAACACGCTTGTCCGTCAAGCGTCAATATACACTCCATTTGACCGTGCGAAATGGAGACGTCCTAGATCCGTTTTGTCAGACCCTGATGACGCCATCACTCTGGCCATTCAACGTAAGATCGAGCATCTTAAATCGCTCCCACACTCCACACGACCGATGTTCCGTCCCCGCCGACGAGGACCACGCCGCGCTCCCAGTAGCAGCCCCCCCGACCCTGTTAACAATTCCGGCCCGCGTGCCGATGACAGAAATGGATAGTTAGGAAAACACGTCCACACTCCCCTAATCGTTGATGTCTTCAACATCACCCTCTCAGTGACCGCCCTGAGCCGAGGTTCGTAACCCGTTAGTGGGTTGCCCTCAGCGTGGTCACCTAACTTTATGGGTTGAGCGCACCTGCGTTCCTCCCAACAGACCGGTGTGGCTGTATTTGCCGACTCGGTCGGGCAAGCAGCTGTAGGGCCAAAAAAAAAAAAAATGTCGGCATCTGTTTTTAAAATGTTTTTTCTTCATCATTGAGAAATTAAAATAGCTACAACAGAAAACTTTTTTATGGGGCCGAGACCTTGGAAAAGTTGAGGTGCTGTGAGAAGCAAAATCTCAGTACAATATTAACAAAATTACCAAGAAATATGGATTATATGCAATAACTGGTAAAACAATCCACAACAGATATAAAGAACATCTACTGAAACTTATGTTTAATACAGGCTTGTATATTTTCTGTCTGTTTTCCTTTCCATTAGGCCATTCAATGTGGAGGTTGCTGCAAAATACTTTTTCAATCATATTGCAAAAAGGATTCGGCTTAGTTGTTACGACCGGTTGCCAGTATGTTTTCCTCATGAAAATAATATGAATCGTTGAATATTCCCTTATTGTCCTGTATATTACATGCATTATGTGAAAATCTATTTGCTCCATTTAAATAGGACTTTAGTCTTCACACGTGATATTGCGATATTAAAAAGCCATTTACACATGATCTCTGGGCTGTTGATCTCTCTTCAATATAATATGTGTTGTTCAAAGATCATGTTACACCAGCACATGCCATTTATTCTGCATTTTCTTAGTAAAATAACGACAAAAGTATTAATACATGTACGAGTAGCTGTTATTTACGGGCGATTGGTGTTTAATAAGAATTGGTTGCCTACTTGGTCTAGAGGCAGTAGACTGGGGATTGTAACTAGGCCTTCGGAAATTCCACTTACTGTACAAAACGCTTAAACAGCATGCTGTCATGTACTGTATGCAAAATTATATACAGGGTGCCTCTACCACTTGTGTGATGTTCTCGCGAGGGGCTTGCGGCATGACTTGATGGTTGGTTGGGACGGGTATGGTGGTATCGTTGTGTCTGCTTCGGTTATCCGCCTGTCTTGTCGCAAGCTCTTCGATTCGTTTCTTCCCTCTTCGAATTCGGAGTGTGAAGAAGCATTAATAGGCCGGCATGATTCTGACGATCACTGATAAACCCATTGTTTGTCAGTGGTCGCTACTTTTTTTGGACTGCACTATGACACGCTTACCGTCAGGTGCAGTGTAGTTACTTTGCCGTGCCCGGATAAAAAAATACATGTTCTTTTTACAAAATAACGAAATGTATAAACATTGATTTCATTTCATTGCCTTTGTGGAATTATTTACGAATGTATCTATACATCGCGCCTTTCAAAAAGGTGTTTCATGAATAATTCTTAGAAATATTTTCTTGTAATAGACATGAATGTCAACTGAAAGAAAACCAATTTAATAACACGTTTGAACGTTTGATCTTAATTTTAATATTGGATTTTGGTATCAATGCTATTAAAGACTGGCTTTTTATAAAGACGAGACTGATTTTACTATGGTTAAAATTATAGAATTGTCTGGCGAAAATATGTTTCTTTAATTTAGTAAAAATAAAGAAGTGTGTTATTTATGATCACGGTAACAAAATTAGATAGCGCATATTCACAGCAGTGATAAACATAAATATAAAATCAACGGTCATTGGATGCTATTATAAAATGTCAAGGTTTTATAACCTGTTATCATCGATGGCACAGCCATGGTGCAAATGCCAAGAGAACACTACACTGAACATGAGATTACAATACTGTTATTGATTTTGTTATGTGCATTACAAGTAAAAAAGTTCTTAACAATATATCATTGTATCCTACTAGGAATTCATAAATTATTTTCTGTGCCACTTGCCGCGATAAATCTCCATTTATCATAAACTTTGATTTAAAGATAGGAGTGAGCTGTAGGATAAATCGGGGGGGGGGAAGAGATTGCGAAAGGTATGGGGGAAAAGGGCCACCGGAAATCTCACTCACCGAACGAAACGCGACAGCAAGCTGCCACTTTACGTCGGTTTTCTGTGAGACAGTGGTATCAAGCCGGTCGAGCCGGCCCATTCGTGCTGTAGACGTTACTGTCTACAGCGTGGCTCTACCACTATTATTTTGCTCCAAAATACAATTCGCTTGCCCTCAACTTCATTCTACATGGATCGATTTGGATGTGGACAAAGGGAATCAAAGAATAAATCTATTTTCAGAGTAATTTCCAACTGCTGACAAATATTTCAGACACAATATTCATAACGTTGCCAACATGTGTTATTGCAATAAATATATTTATGGTCGTTTAAATATTATGAATCCCGACGCTAGTATATTATATTTGATATATTCAAATGTTATTTTAATAATAGATGATATCTATATCTATATATAAATACGTGAAGAGAAAACTTTGTAACCATAAGGCTATTTTTCGACCGACTTCCACAAAAGGAGGAGGTCCTCAATTCGTCTGTATATTTTAATTTTTTTTTATGTATGTTACTCGACATCTCCGCCGAACGTGGACCGATTTTCAAAATTCTTTTTGTGTTCGATAGAGCTTATTTCAAGGTTGATCCCATATAAATTTGGTCACGATCGGTAAATTGGAAGTCGGTCAGTTATTTAAGAATTACGGTCGAATGACCACTAGTCAGTATTAAATAGCTGATGTCCACTGTAACAAAATTATTGTACAATTTGATTATTGATTACGTTAATTACATAAGTACATATGTGAAGAATATAAGACGAGCTAATAAACAGGCTATATTACCTTCTAAAAATATTTTTTTTATGAAACAGAGTTTAAGAATAGAGTAAAGGATTACAAAGCTGTTCTATTTATGAAAGACTGATGCGAAATAATTTTTATTAATAGAAACAGAATCCGGCAACTTTGCAGAGTTTCCTGTGAGAAACAGGTTGTAAAGAAGTTAAATAGCTTTATGATATTAAAATAAATGAAAATTCACGATGTTTATGAATTTATAGGTATATCGTGTATAATAAATTGTCCTGGATTTAGAATCAGTTGTATAATCTCTACGTATTTGCTATAAATCATGTTAAATATTGTTATTTTCTAAGTATCACGTTCATGTAATTAAGTTTAGATAAATAGAGTATAATTCTTTCTACCTGCCATTATCCTACCTTAACGTGGAGTCGGCGCAACACGCTTTTTCAAGAATGTTATATAAAGGATTTGTTTTAATTTGTACGACCGGCGGCTTACCTGTCATAAGCCTCCATTTGGGGATGATCATCATCATCCAGTCCCGGGAAAATAGTTTTAGAAAAACACCCATCTCGACCTGGGAATCAAACCCAGGACCTCCCGGTCCACAGCCCATATACACTGCCATTAGATCAAGAAGCCGACATGAATAGAATAATATAATGTTGCAAATTATTGCTTAAATATAAAATTAAGTCTAACATAATTATTGCAATTAATCTGATTAGAATCAGTTTGGGATTTTAGTAATTAACTACGGCTGAGATCTATCGAGCGAACTTCGACTAAGTATAAGTCAAAGAAACGAACTCAATGAGGATTTGGAATTGTAAATCGGCCTTTGACTTAGTCCGAGACATTTTTACAAGAAAAACAGACAGACAGACTAAGCAAAGATTGTGCACCTCTGCTTACCTCTTCGGGGTTACAGGCGTGAGCTTATGTTATGTAATAAAAAAAATCTTGACAATATTAGCGTAAATTATCGAGCTCAGTTTAAAATAGTCCTTATTGCAATAGTTTTAAGTCTCATGCATCAGGTACTTTTAAGATTAAGTGGGGCAAAAGCTAGTAATGAATACAAACTTTTTGTATGCAGACTGCCCAGGATCACGGGATGTGGACGTCTTTGAGAGAGGTCTTTGTCCTGCAGGGGACGTCTTTCCGCTGGGAATAAGGAAAAACTTGGTGTCAGTTGGAATGACTTGTATCTATTGGAACCTTAAGTTTACTAATCGAGAATTAATCCTAAACTCGATTTAACCTACACCTCATTCCTATATTTTTGGGATAAATCGAGATTTAACTCACTGCCGCAAGTCGCTCTAAGCCTTTAAGGTAGATAGGTAATGTTTACCCTTGAGTTTGTTTCGGCATTTCTTCTCAGGGATAGCCACGAAATGCCGACGCCATTATTACTTTATCAATATCCTAAAATCAATATATACTCGTAATTGACATGTGAAAGTGGTATAAAATATCCTATTTGCAGAATAAATGATTTGAATTTGAATTTATAATTGCCATATACTTTATGTCTTATAGATCGCCTTCTGCCTAGTGGCAGACTATAAGGGCTGTAAACCTGGAAATCCTGGGTTCGATTTCCTCCCTTCTTGCCTCGGAAGGAAGATGATGTTTTTAACACGATTTACCAAGGACTGAACCTCCCAAAGGGGTTGATGTAAGACAGGAAGCGGGTAATAAAAGTTAAGCCAAATCCTTGCTGCAACATACTTTAAAAAGTTTGTTGCGCCGACCCCATATTGTGGTGTGAAAATATAAATAGAAAAAAAAGCGTATGTAGCTAAGGTACGCAGTTATCTAATCACAGGCCCAAGAACGAACCACTATATGCAGCGGTCGGCATCCAATCCGGTTAAAAAATATTTTCAATTATTTCCTATCCTTCGGCAGAATAAAAATCTTTCCATGCCTTAGCATCATGTATATTTCTTTATTAACTACATTGTTCTACGCCATTAAATTTGATGTAGAGTTTTATTACATACTTTTATATTCTACATTTTAAATTGGCATATAAAATTTTATACTTATTGTTCTGTGAGTTAGTTTGTACGATGCGACGTTATAGGTTGTGTATTTCACTTCACGCGCGGAATTCAAGATACTTTTGGTACACACCTTTTAACATCAATATAATATACCCTAAATGCACAGTTCTTTGCAAATATCCTCCTAAAAAGGGGACTCAGGAATAAAACAAAGAAAAAGATCACAAGTTCTAATTAAATTAACACATATATAACCCTATGCACGTGTTATAAAGTAGCTTTTTAAATGAAATGAACAAGCGTTCTTCAATTTGAATTTTGAAATTTAGAATTCTATCGGCGTCCGACTATAGGCAAAAGAAGTGCTTAAGCACTCCTTCGCTGTCCCATTTTCGGACTGTCAACTGTGCATCTAGGTAAATAATATATGGATGCCTTTATAACCTATGTTTTTTGTCTCTATTAAAAAAAACTAAAGTACATAGTGATGTGATACACAGAAAGAGATGCAACACATAAACAGAATGGAGTTTGGAATTCCGAAAGCGTGAATTGTTGTAACAATAACTTAATGACGTCAATTAATGTTATATAGCGTATTGTTACAATTTTTTCAATCAGCCAGCGCTGACTTTTAATACTTGATTCGATTTTGACTACGATTCCACCGAAATCGAGGTAAAAAGTGCATAATTATTACTGCAATTTTTAACACGATTTCAGTGGAATTTTAAATCAATAAATGAAACCGAATCGTAGTCGCAATTGAATCGAGTGTCAAAAGTTACACTACGGGGGTAGAAATTATGTGGAAATAACACCATTTTCCAAATTTCCGTATTAAACGATGTATGAATTTTAATACCCGCAAGCTTGGTGCGGGACTTAAAATCTTACTTCGGTGGATCAAAGCTCGCTCACCGGAAGACGACACGGGCTCATGGCTGACGGTACAGCACCATTATTATAGGTTAAATTTCATCTTTTATTCATGGCAACACTATTAACCATAGATTAAAACTTCATCTCTATTGTAAGTGATGGCTGTAATTATAAATTCGTCGTGGGCATGCTAAATATTTTTGCGAGAGTAAAAATAAGGTATGAAAAGAGTTGATATTTGTGTTATTAAAGATAGTTTAATCTCGCTTCGAAAACTACTTTATTACATTTTGCGGGTATGTTATGTTACGTAGTACGTACGTGTACGTATATTGTACCCATAGATTCGCGAATAATTAAATATTGATCATATGAATATTGAATATAACTTAAGTTATGGATCAGTTATATCTTATATGTAATCTTAGACGAATGCGTTTCTACAAACAGTATTTTTACTTGTCTTTATCCCATTCCAATGTGGGTTCACCGCAACATACTTTTTCAAGGTTGTTGCATAAAGGATTCGGCTTAGTTTTTATGACCAGCTGCCCGCCTGAAGTAAACCCCCTGGGAGATCCAGTCGCCGGAAAATCGTGATAGAAAGACCACTTTGCCCGACAAGATATATTGATATAAGTAAGTGTTTATATTTGCTAAGTGACAGCCTCCGTGGCGCAGTGGGTGAGTAGCCGGCTGTGAATCGAGAGGCCGTGGATTCGATCCCCGCACCGAGACAAATGTTTATGTGGACCAGAGATATTTGTTTCGGGTCTGGGTGTTGTGATACCGAAAGTCTCTCGTAGTTCCTGATACCCACGACACAAGACTCGGTATCTTACTGTGGGGTCAGGACTATGTGTGTGACTGTTGGCTGTCATTTAAGTCCGCGTAGGATGTATTAAATACCTATATTGTTATCCTATGTGACATTGATAAATTATAAGTATAGTCATATAAAAGTTCTACCTACACACAACTCATGCGATGACGGGTTACAAATTCACAACCTCATTGGGTCTTAGAACGAATATCTTTCGATTACATTTTCGATTCCGGAGTCCGAGAAACGTTACGCGGCCTCGCGACAGGCCCAGAAAGAGGTGGCGAGACGAACTAGACGCGTACTGGAGAGATTGGCCGCAGAGGTCTTTAAACCGAGAAGAGTGGAAAGAGGGTAGAGAGGCCTTTGCCCTGCAGTGGGACGACCATGGCTGATGTATGTATGTATGTATATTCGATTCGAGTTAGCTGCATGATCATCATATAATAAATAAATACACTCAACAGTCTCACACATAGTCCTGAACCCACACTAGGTTTAACCTGTGTCTTCTCGTGTCTACGAGATTTTCGGTCTCACAACACTCAGTCCTGAAACAAATATCTGTGGGTCACACAAACATTTGTCTCGGTGCAGGAGTCTAATACTCGCCCGCTGCGGAACGAAGCCTGCTAATTATATAAAGCACCCAGCGAGCTCGATTCGAGTATTAAATCGATAGTTACTCAAGCTACGAACTCTGGACTTCCCACGTACAGTTCAATACATTACAAATGGAAGTATTAATTATTCGATGATGCATTCGTTTGAGTAATAAAGTTAAGAATATGTTGTATAAGTTAATAGTATGTTGTACCATCTTATTGATTGTTAATTATAGGCATAATAATATACGGAAAGAGAAGAAACATTATAAATGACTAGCTTATTGCCGCGTCTACGCCCGCGCGAGAATCTTGACAAACATTCATCCCCCATTACATCCCTTTAGGGGATGAATTTATGTATGTATAATACATACAAACCTTCCTCTTGAATCACTTGTCGGAGGCGGCATATATATATATCCGCGCAAAATCGCAAGCTTACTTAAAAAGCCGTTGTTATTTCACGTTATTAATTCATTTTACAATTGTTAAACTGCTGAATCGTTAAAAGATTCTAAAAAGTTAAAATAATCGTTGTAATTATTTCTTTGACATTCAATATTCGGTATCGAGTAGGTAGTTGCAAATATTGCACCCTATAAAAGGAGTGTTCAGAGCAAATTCAACACAGTCGTGCTCCGGCACTCGGACTGTCCACATCCCTGACTAGACGGTGCTATTAAGCACCGTTAATAAAGGGAGTTTGTGAATTTCAGTGTTCACGGTTGATAAATAAGATGAGTAATCATCTTATTGTCAAAAGTGACGTCAGCCATGCTGACTTCACCGTTTTTAAAAAAACAACGTTAGCGTTGGCCATCCGACATATATGTTACATAAGCGTTGGGCCACCGGAGGCCGAGCCGCCCGTGACTATAAACGCATCAAAACCCGAGTCCTATGGCTGATGATGATGATGATGATATACCGAGTCTACACATCATCACATCTGGGACGGAACTAAGCTCGGCGAAATGTGGGTGTTCTAGTTCACTAGTGCGCCTCTGCCTACCCCTTCGGGGATACAGGCATGAGCTTATGTTTATGTTTTATGTTTTAATTTAAGGGTATCAGATTTATACACATATAACATAATCTAATACGTGAGAAAATTGACTATGATTTCCGTTTTATAACACTAAAATCTTAAGGTACTTCTCCGATTGATCGATCGACCTCGATCGTCTGGGATAATCGATATAATATTAATGATGGAGGCTATTCGACTGGTTTATTTCATGTAGCACAAAAAAAATATCGGTTGAGTGCGACTTGCTATCAAAATCAGCCATGCAATGATCGACTAAGAGAATATAACTAGGTATGATGATCAAAGCTGATTGACTACGTAGAGAACAAAGACTTTGAACAGTATATAGACGGGACAATAGCACAAAACTTGTGATCCCAATGTTATGACCTCGTGGTTATAAATCGTTCAGTTTATTTGAAACTAGCTGACCAGGAAAACTTCGTAACGCCTCGATTCTTTATTTTTTTGTTTTTTGTATTACGTCTAAAATAAACGTAGCCTAAGTTACTCCTTGTTACATCAGCTACCTGCCAATAAAAGTCCCGTCAAAATCGGTCCAGCCATTTCAGAGATTAGCCGGAACAAACAGACAGACAGACAAAAATTGTATTTACCGGATATATATTCATATACATGTAGTAAAAAACTGTTATTTTAATACTACAAACAGACACTCCAATTTTATTTATATGTATAGATATACGCGCGCCAGGTCGGCCAGCGTAATAATATTGATTGAGAAAATAAATTTGTCTTACGTGATTTTTAAACTTCACTAAACATTTTAAGGTGTAATTGTAATAATCGCCCTCGCATTGTAATAAGTGGTTGATGGCGGTACTGAAGTTTGAGATAATTTTTTTTTGTATGGAAACTTGCTTGATATCCCCTCTATAGTTAGTATCATTAAATCTCTTTGGTAGAGATGCAACCAGTGGCGAAACTATAGCGTGGCATTTAGGAAAAAATGCCACGGGCCCCAGACCATAGAGGGCTCTAGCGCCACCTGCTATAAAGAGGCCCTGACCATGAGCATAGCGGGTCCTTCGCCGAAAAGGCCGTGAACATAACGTTGCCACGGGCTCTCAACGGTATAGTTACGCCACTGGAAGCAACTTTATAAATTATACGAATTCATTGAAATTATTTATAGACTGACTCCCTTATTCATAATGAAATCTTGGTCTTATCGAAAGCATAACCCTATTTTTGCCTACTTTAGCAAAACGAGAACTAATATATGTTTATCGAATACAATGTTGCTGGTTACAGAAAAAATATTATTTTTATCACTGGCAAGCTTCGAAACAAATAGGAAGTCTTGACTATATATTTTTTATTAATTGTTTCCAAACAATTAATAAAAATATATATCGATCTTAGATGGGGTCCTAGACTATAACAAAATTAATATCATTAAGAAAAAACATCAAACTTGAAACAGCTGATCGGAATCGGCCATGTTTTCACTATCGAACGTTAGAATATTTTAACGTTATTGAACGATTATGAATACAATTTTTATGAAGCGTAATATTGCGGTCTTATTGCGCTCTACTATGTTATTATGAATAAAGGGATTAAAGTAAAAATCCAGTCACAGAATTTCCTTTCTTGAAAACATCTAAATAAGATTATTAAAGAAATTCTACCTACGTTTCCATTAAATCTGACTGAGCTAACGCCTCCGCAATAAAGTGTATTGCCTAGACAATTTAATTTTATTTCAGGGCAAATTACACCCAGACGTAATGAGAGTATTTTCGATTGAGATGGTAGCTATTCGCTGGTAGCAATAAAAACTTTATGGTGTATAAGCAGTTATAAGCATTTGTTGTAGGCAAGTTAAATAACGCACTAATATAATATGACTGAATCGATATATTATTTACCTAAATACACAGTTGATGCTCAGAAAATGGAACAGCAAAGGAGTGCTTAAGTACTCCTTTTGCCTACAGTCGTACACCGATAGAATTCTAAATTTAAAAATCAAATTTAAGAACGCTTGATCGTTTCGTTTAAATAGCTACTTTATAACACGTAGGATATGTTTTGTATTGGTTTAATTAGAACTTGTGATCTTTTTCTTTGTTTTATTCCTGAACCACGTTTTAGGAGGATATTTGCAAAGAACTATGCATCTAGGGTATATTATGTTGATGCATGACTGTTAAAAATAGCAGTTTTTTTCTTTCTAACTGCCCTTATCTCACCTTCATGTGGGGTCGGCGCCACTAACTTTTTCAAGCATGTTGCAGAAAGGATTTCGCTTAGTTTTTACGACCGGCTGCCTACCTGACGTCAACCCCCTCTGAGGGATTCAATCCCGGGCAAAATTCAATTGAAAAATTCGCTTCGTCCGTCCAGGGAATCGAACTCGGGACCTCCCGATCCACAATTATGCTGCCACTAGACCAAGGAGGCGACTCTATTAAAAATAGCAGTAATTTACGAAATTGTTTCAATAACGATAGTTAACTAGTAGCGTAGCTTGTTATAACTAAAATAATCTAATTATGACTGTATAAAGGATTTAATGTACTTATATAAAAAAGTTAATTGACACTTAAATAAAACGGTATAAAAAGTGATCTTAAAATAAGTAAACATTAGCGCTACGTATAAAAATAATCATTATAATTCCAACTAACAGTGACACTACAAAAATCTATTCAAGATGTTTTTATTTTTTTTATGCGGTGCACCGTGCACATTCATAACTACATAATACGTGCATAGGGTTGCCGGGTGTCCGGCTTTTTGCGGTTGTGTCCGGTTAAATATTACGAGTCCAGCGTTTGTCCGGGTTATGTTAGTATTTTGAATATGCCGACCTACGGCGCGGCGTAGCGATGGTTCGGCGGTCTTTATAAAAGTGATGTCTGTAAAAAGTATTTCTCTTTCAAGAAATATAACATAAGCTTACGCCTGTATCTTTGAAGGCGTAGGCAGAAGTACACAAGCGAACTAGAACACTCACATTTCGCCTAGCTTAGTTCTGTCCCAGATGTGATAGGGCCTATCGCCATATCGGGCATAAATTCCAGACTTCGGGTTAATATGCAAAAATCCAATATCACTGCTCGACCCGGGGGTCGAACCCGTAACCACAGGACGGTAGTCGTACCGAACTACAACCACGCCACCGAGGCAGTCATGTTTAATGTAATATTTAATTATGTATAGATTTTAAATCAGTGTTACCAGTTTTTTACCCGACCAAAAGGAAATAATTATTAAGTGGGTAATTATTGAGGCGTCTGGTAACCCTAAATGCATTAATACTTAAACAAATTAAGGGGAAGATCTGGCCGAGACACGCGCGATTTCATTATTTCGTTATTCACTATGGTAACTTTTAAACAAAGAGCCTTTGTTACAAAATGCGCTTCGTTTTAATTGAATTTTTAATAAGGAATATTGCCATTTCACTGGTCTCATTGTATTTTATAATTACCACGTTTAGTTCGGTGAATATTAATATATTTTTAGTAAATAGTCGGGTGTATTAACTTTTGACATCAATGAATATTTAATTTGTTACGTGTACAAGGAGCATCAACCTCATATAGACTAGGATTATTAATTTTAATTGTAATCTTTGCCCTGTATGATATAACAATGCCGCAGTTTATATAAGCTTTTTCTGCCTTACTTACGGTTGCTTTGATGTCTATGTTTTGACGATAAAATGAATATTGTAAATAGAATGCGAATACAAGACGGGTAAATTGTACCTAGCGTGAAGTTGACGATGCTTTTCAGTCATTGGTCGAGTTTCGGCAATCGGCAACTGTCAATTATTTTCAACCGACTTCCAAAAAGGAGAAGATCCTCAATTCGTCTGTTTTTATATGTATGTTACGCGATATCTCCGTCAAATGTGGACCTATTTTCGAAATTAATTTTGTGTTATATAGAGCTCATTTCAAGGGTAGTCCCATATAATTGAAATAAAACTATATTTACGGATTCGTTGACAACGAAGACTGCAAAGCCTTCGAAACGTCGGGAATAATAATTAAAACCTAATCGTGATAGAATCCGTAAATATAGTTTTATTTCAATGTATAATATTCGCGTACACTTAAGAAATCAGTATGTAGTCCCATATAAATTTGGTCATGATCGGATTTGAAGTCGGTCTGTTAAGTTTTTAAACTTATGATTATGTGAAGATATTTTTTGTTGCTGCAACTGTTGTTCAACAAAAGTTGTTCGTATTCAAAGTGCCTTATTACTTATAATATATAGGTAGGTTGTAAAGGAGATTTGTGCCAGAACATGTAAGTAATAAAGTATTAACATTATACGGTTTATACCTTGTTCATTACTTAGTCTTTGCGTCACCCACAGGTAGACTGGTAGAGAAAGCCTTTGGCATTAAGTCGATCCTTATATTATACATTATCACATAACACATATATAAGCTCACGCCTATATCCCTGAAGGGGTAGGCAGAGGCGCACTACCCAACTAGTACACCCACATTTCGCCGAGCTTAGTTCCGTCCCAGATGTGATAGGGGGCGAACCTATCGCCATATCGGGCACAAATTCAAGACTCCGGGCTGATATGGAAAAATCCAATATCACTTCGCCCGACTCGGGGATCAAACCCGAGACCTCAGGACAGTAGTCGTACCGAAATACAACCACGCCACCGAGGCAGTCATTATACATTATTATATCATGTATTGTTAAGTTTAAATCAACAAATACTATACCCATGATAGCGCTGAATTTTGATCTTTTTTGTAACGTCAATATTTGTTAAACCATTTTGATTTAACTGTTTTATAATCCTAATTTACCTTTGTTCGGATTAACGTACGTGTCAAAGCGTCTTGAGTATGTTAATGACTTCAATATAGTTACATCATTATTATTTCCACCAGGCCAATTTATTCTTGACTCACTAGAAATAAAAGTCGCCATATGTTCTTTAGCGCATTTTTGTCTTCCTTATTTTTCAGAACATTTTTAGAACACTCGTGTGTGCCATTAAGCAGAAAAACAACTGGTGGGCGTTGTAAATGAAGGACAGAGAAAAATGTTATAAACACTACTTAGCCACAAAAATGGCAACTCGCGCTCGGTTGAATCAGAAAAACATCGCCGAGTGTAAATCACTGTGACCGCATGTGATGTGCGATTTAAATTATACGCACGACAAAAACGTAGGAATGCATTTGGCACCCGTGGTCTTCCAGAGTCGCTTTCCCACTTTAAATAATTTGACGAGAGATGTTTACTTTTTGCTAACAATCGGATACCGTGACAATGCTTAATTCTCAGTCGAATTAACTTTACCGCCCCCATTATTTTTTGATCAAGCAAATTCTTACGAAGCTAATTGCTCAATTCATTGGATGTTCAAAAGAGGCTGTGCCTTATAAATTGCGGCAATTCTCTTCAATTACAGATCGACGGATAGCGTTGAACGTATAATTTATAAACGAAGAGCGACGGGCGAACATTTATCACAATGTTTATAATGTCTTTGCAATGGGCTGATGAGATCATTTTGTCAAAGATGAACTTCACGACAGCGAATGATTTTAATTTTAAGGCTGAGATCTATAGAGCGAACCTCGACTAAGTCTAAGTCAAAGTAACGAACTCAGTGACGATTTGGGATTGTGAAATCGAACTTTGATTCAGTTAGAGTCATTTTTTACAAGAAAAACAGGCTGACAGACAGACTAAGCAAAGAATTTCTTATAAAAAATGACTCGAACTAAGTCAAAATCCTCACTGAGTTCGTTACTTTGACTTAGATTTAGTCGAAGTTTGCTCTATAGATCACAGCCTTAGACTTTCGATGAACGCTTTGGATGAAGAAATGGACTCCAGTTTGGATGAAAAACTATTTAAATAAATACTATTCAGCTATTACATAAGGTATTTTAAAAATGTAAATAATTAATTTAAGTGTAAGTGTAAGCAAATTATTATTATAATAGAAATTACAAATTAAAAAAGGAAAGGAATTTTTAAAAATCGACCTCACACTGAAATTGGTCCATTGCAAATATTAATTAATTGGACACGTATTAATTACATAATGGGTGTGTTTATACATACGGAGTAAGTTTAATTTATATTTTGATTCAATTTTCATTAATTAATAAACACCGCATAAGAATATTAAAATTTAATGAATTTTATAGTAAAAAGTTACTGTCAATTACTTGAGCTTAAAATAGTGATATTGCTACATTTTAAGCGTTGGTCATTAATTTTTAATAAAAAAATATTTGTACATACATACATACACACTCACGCCTGTACCCCATGGGGTTAGGCAGAGACTATTGAGCGCCACAAGCTACGATCCTGACACACCTCTTTTGCCTCTTCCACACTCATGCATCTTTTCATACATTTCCGCCGGTTGAGGGTACTCCTCACTTGCCCTTTTCGGAGAATATATATATCAAATGATTTCTATTTTGAAAAACATATTCTTCTTCTTCTTAGTCGGTATCTTCATTGCTGAAGGTCGTGTCTAGCTTGAATTTGTATCACTCGATGCACTATACTCTTCCACGGGGTTCTGTCTTCGGCGGTCTTAATAGCTTTCGGTATTGGCATACCAGTGAGCGTCTTTATTAGGTCTGTCCAAGGTAATATCCAGCAGTGGAAGTCCTATGGCTGATAATGATGAAACCAAAACAAACACAAAGATACCAGTGACACTCTTATTTGCACAATCGGCTAAGTACTACGTATGTATACCGGAGGCAACAGACAGGACGGTTCATTAAGTAATCCACGTTCATAATGGCCGATGGCAGTGTGATGCGAGCATTATTGGGGCTCAATCAAGCGATGCCTTCTAATTACGACATTCTCAGAAGCAGCTTATTGGGAATTATTAAATTAATTTTGGAATGATTAATCAAAGGGTTGGTGGTTAGGCCTTTGATGGCTGTAATTAAGATGACTTGTAAGGTCTTTTATTAAACCGAAAATAGTGTTCTGTTGACAATCCAGTAGCAATAATCATTATAAATTTCTTGAAGCCCAAAATAACCTATCCCATTCCTAATAATTTCCTTTTCACTTAGAAAATGTCTGTGGGTAACGTTAACTTCAAACCATTAGATGGGCCGTTTGTGTCTGCCTTTAAATAGAAGTTTTAGTTGTGAATTATTATAAATAATGGGTAACAAATTACCTCATATTGACTGACACTGGCGTGGTGGTATTGCGTGTCGTTGTACGACTATCGTCCTGAGGTCTCGGGTTCGATCCCCGGGTCGGGCAAAGTGATATTTGATTTTTCAGTATCAGCCCGGAGTCTGGAATTTGTGCTCGATATGGCGATAAGCTCGCCTCCTGTTACATCTCGGATGGAATTAAGCTCGGTGAAATGTGGATGTTCTAGTTTACTAGTACGCCGTACGTACGGGATACAGGCGTGAGCATGTTTTTTTTTTTTTTTGTAACTCATTACCAACTGTGACCTACCAGAAAAACGACCAAAAGCTTATATGACGAATTGCTTTAGCGAATAGCCAACATGAACTATCGGAGTAAGCCCAAACAAATACACAAAGTTTAATGATTTTTTAATTCAGAGCCCTGAATTAGCAATCAATTGCACAGCCGTGTCCGTGTTTTTTTGTATATACTTGATTAGTTAATATTTACTTTAGAAGCATACCACAGACATTTGTTTATGGTCTGGGTGTTGTGGTACCTTCGTAGCTCCTTAGTCCTTATATCCACAATTCTCTCGAAGTTGCGGCATGACTTAATGGTTGGTTGGTACGGGCATGGTATCCCATGGTATGGGTATCCCTGTGTCTGCATTGGTCATCCGCCTTTCTTATTGACCACTGATAAACCCATAGTTTGTCAGTGGTCGCACGGTTTTTTTTGGATTGCCCTACACTCACCATCAGGTGCAATGTAGTCGTAATTGCCGGGCCCGGATAGAGAAAAATACCGTTTCAACCTAGTATGGGTTAGGATAATATTTGTGACTGCCAGGGACGAGCACAGGCGTTCAACATAGGATAGACACTTGTAGAATTCCTTTTTCAATTTTTGCATCTACATCAAAATTGACATAATTATAATCTTAAAGTTGAACGTGACAAATTATTCTTGATTTATCATTATATCAGGGGCTCTTTGTCTGTATGGGGTGTATTAATTTCTTTGGCGTTTAATAAAACCGAGCCAATGATGTAAACATGACAAAGAGAATGCATAAAACCGTATAAAATATAAAATGTAAAAATTAAATGAGTTGTATCTTGTAGAATTGAGAAAAAAAAGGAAAGTCAATTGATGATGAAAATAAAAGCCCGGAGTTTCTTTCCGTCTTTCTTCTTCGGGTCGTCATCCGTAGGTAGCTAGAGAAAGGCTGGTAGGTTAGCTAGGATAGGGCCTTATAGTCCACGGCGTGATTTTCCTTACTCACATTTCCAGTCAAATCCTACAAGCTTCCTATTTTATTTTCCCGTCAATTCCCTGCTAGCATTCCTGCCATATCCCGTTCGTTCCCTTTCCTACAAATCACAACCATTTAACTAAGCCCCATCCTTGATTTGTGTCCATACCTGCCTGCTTGTTTTCTAAATTGATAGTGTTGTAACATGATTATTATTATATAAATGTATCTAGACCTTGTTGTGACCTGTCATAAGTGCATTTGATGTGCCTACGTGACCAATAAACATTTTTTTTTTTAAGAGTACACCTAAGTGTTGAATGCGGGCGTCAATATTCATTATCATTGCATATACCCAAACAAACTTAAATGAAAAATAATAATGCGTCTGTTTCTGCATTTGCGTATCGATCTGAATACATAATACAAGGAAAGGCGCCGCCCCAATCAATAACAGGGTGTGCTGTGGAGGTGCAGCTTACACCTATAGAATTCACTTATTTTTAATGCAAAAATCTCTATGTATCAAAAGATACAAGATATAATTAATATAGGTATTTAAAAGATTTACATTCAAAGATGACTGCCTCCATGGCGTGGTGGTATTTCGGTACGACTACGGTTCTGAGGTCTCGGGTTCAATCCCCGGGTCGGGCAGTGATATTGGATTTTTCCATATCAGCCCGGAGTCTGGAATTTGTGCCCGATATGGTGATAGGCTCGCCCCCTATCACATCTGGGACGGAACTAAGCTCGCCGAAATGTGGGTGTTCTAGTTCGCTAGTGCGCCTCTGCCTACCCCTTGGGGGTACAGCCGTGAGCTTATGTTATGTTATATGTCAAAGATGTTCCCCAAATGATGGATCCCTAGAGTGGGCTCACGTCAGGCAGGCAGCCGGTCGTAAAAAAATAGCCAAATCCTTTCTGCAACATTATTGAAAAAGTGTGTTGCGCCGACCTCATATTAAGATGAAATAAGGGCAGGTAGAAAGAAAGATGTTCGATACCCAGGACGGGAAAATCAGCTTTTCTAACACGATTTTTCCGGGACTGGTTTCCTAAAGGGGTTGACGTGAGACAGATAACCGGTCATATAAAACCAATCCGATTCCTTTCTGCAACATCCTTAGAAGTGTGTTGCGTCGACGACACATTGAGGGACAGTGCAAGATGAAAAGAAAAATCTATCCATATTATGTGGTCAAATGTGTATTTATTTATGGTCATAGTCACATGATTTAATGCCGATTGGGCTATGATCGATTAGCATAATATAAGTAAAGGTAATGATTTTCCCTTTTTGTCTATCATCACTACATAATATAAAACACAGTCGCTACCCGCTGTCTGTCTGTCCCTCTGTATGCTTAGATGTTTACAACTACGCAACGGATTTTGAAGCGGTTTCTTTACGCCCGGTTCCAATAAACAATCCCAGTTCGAATGTGCAGATACGAACATTAGCCAATAAGAACACAGTTTGAACATGACTTCGTCAAATGACTTGATTTGATTAGGTTCATAATTGGTTTATTGAAACCGGTCGTTAATAGATAGAGTGATTGAAGAGGAAGGTTTATATGTATAATACATGCATAAATCCTTCCCCTAAAGGGATGTAATGGGGGATGAATGATTGTCAAGACTCTCACATGGGCTTGGCCGCGGGCAAAAGCTTGGCATTAATTACTAAAATATTCCATGTATTATAATAAGATAATATCACACCACACCACCATACGTTTTCTGTCACAAAGTGAGTACGCACGCGGTGTGCGCTGAGCGTAAAGTTTGATGACCACTCGAAACACCAACGGTGGTCTAATTTTGATGTAAATGCTCACAAATTAACTACATCGTGTGAATAAACGCGTAACTATATTTCTCGTAACAATAGGCTGTAATTTTAACCGATTTTACGAATAATTAATGTATTATTCAGAATTATCCTAATGCAAATATTTAACGGTGCGTGGATATTGGGCATTAAGATTGTATTAATTATAATAATTGGGCAAAAAATGTTGCTTTGATAAAATTAGTTTCATTGGCGAATAGTTCTCAATAAATTGTTCGACAAATTGCTTAACTAAATATAAAAGTAATAATACAAATTAATGGCAAATGAAAAACGACAGAAACAAATGAAAATTATCCTAATTTTGCCAGGTGAAGATTATTAATTCGCAGCCGCATTGCATTTTTGTTTTTGATAACAATTAAAATGCTTATTGAGACTTCCAGTTTTTGATAATTTGATGATTATTAGAAATGTCATGAATGCGAAAATAAGAATCAAGCAATATTACTTTTCTGTTTTCAACACACGTTCATAGTTGCTAACATAGTACCTACCTGATATTTAGTAGATATTAATGAAGTAGTTTCTAATTTCATTTGCCCGGGATTGGATCCCTCAGAGGAGGTTGACGTCAGGCAGGCAGCCGGTCGTAAAAACTAGGCCAAATCCTGTCTGCAACATACTTGAAAAAGTATGTGCCTACCCCACATTAAGGTGAGATAAGGTCAGGCAGAATGAATTAGGTATTCTGTGGCATACGTAAACAGATATTTCTTAAATGTCCTAACAGCCTATAATCGAAAAGAAAAAAACTATAACAAGATTAGTGCATCAGAATGTGTCCTTTTGGCCCTAACTTTACGGCTGTAGTCAGTACCTAACTAAATATAAAAATTCCTACACAATTTGCCGCCATTTTATTCGTTTTACGTGTCAATGTCGTTTCGGGCAAAAAGATCGTTGTCGCTTCAACGCTGGGATCTCGGATTTTTTGAAGTGTAAATTGGAAGTTTGCTCTTTGAAATCGCCATTTTGTCATCGGCAAATATTTAAAAATCACTCTGTTAAATACTCACGGAGAAACCCAGCTTCCCATATAGGTATATATGTTTCAACGTTTTAAAAATATGGACGTTATTTTTGTTTGGACACGGCATGCGTGAGTCACGATCGATGTAATGTAACGTTGTTAATTAATATGACAGCGAGGGGCTCCCCTCACATATCAGATCAATACATCAAACCATTAAAGTAATGCACATCATGTCGGCGAACGAACGATGTATATTTTCGTGCAACTCTGTCTTGGAGGTAATATTTAGGTATATTTCTTGTAGTTTCACGAAATAGGAGAAAGATGAATTTGCCTAGTATATTGCTGATAGAGTTAAGGAATTAATGACTTCTAGAATATTCCTAACAATGATTCCTTAAGTATGCTAATATTACCATCAGTGCATATTATATTATTATAATGTCTACAATATATAAATCATTAGCGATATCTACCATCGTTATAGGTACCTATATTATGTAATTATTACCTAATTATTAGATTAAAAGCCCCCAAACATTAAAATATACGTCCTGTCAAATACATAATATTACAATAAAATATTTACAACCACTTATAAATTATATTTACGTACTCTTAACACACTAAATAGAAACTAGTATTTTATTATCACATAATGGTATTCAAACATTAATATTAAAACAATTTTAATGTAATTGAAGCGCTCGTCTCTATCAAATGGTAGCGCTGCGGATCTTGGTTATGTGAAAACTTGTAAAAACAACTAGCGCCATCTTTTAATCAAGAACTCAAATAAAGTATGTTTGCTCTTATGCTGGATGAATACCTACATAATATTTTAATTATGTTTTCGTATAAAAATATGTGTACACCGCATACAATTTTACGCATCAGAGCATCTGTAATATCCTCGCATTGTACCTAATGTGTATGAATAATCTCAAACACGTTATTAAAAAACCTTGAAAATTGAAATAAACATACCACTTCTGAGAGATATTATAATACTTCCTGATTTCCTGCCAAAAGGTTAATGGTCTCTCAAATATACAATTATGATGTCATTCACGTAGCTTAATAGGAAAAATATGTTTACGTAAGTACGTTACACGTAATAACTAAAGTTTACAAATTAAGTATAAGTTATTATTATTATACACAAGGCTACTTACATTACTAAAAAGCAGATAGTAAGTGGTAAAAGTAGTACATTGTTAAATACGGATTAAGCTTAAACTATTATTTAACTCAATATCAATTAGTATACGATGATTCAAAATTAAAATGTTTCTACTTAGCATAAATAGATTTGTTTGTGTAGTTACGCCTGCGAAACATAGAAACGCTTCTCTGACGTTCGTTGTTGTGTCACGACGACGGACAAACGAACTCTAGCGCTCAGTCAAGAACGTTCGTTAACCGCGCGCGTAGTTCATAGTACATACTAGTGCCCCCATCTAGCGGTCAATGTCGACATGACGTATGCTCGAGACAGAGTTCCACAGTTCGGCGACAGATGGCGCTGATTACATATTACGACAAATAAGGTTCATTCATAAAATCTGATATTTATTATGTTATTTAGATTTCGGGTCTTTATATTGTTAAGTATGTAATAGTAATAACGAATGAATTTTTGTATTTTATTGTATTTTTAATACTAATGTGGAACTTAATTAACGTAATGTTTACCTGTAATTCTTAAGGCGCGTCTCCTGCACTAAAACATGATGTATTCAAAACACCTACACATCAATGATTTTTATTGTCTCCTGCTCATGTAACAATGGACTATAGACAAAAATTGTAGAAATACCATGTTTTAGTGCAGGAGACGCTGCTTTAATTGATTATAGAAACAAAACAAACCATATGGCTTACGTTCTTACGGTGACATAGCTTTGCAACAATAATATATTTACATAAGCTCAGGCCTGCATTTCGAACGGGTGGATTAGAGCACCAAACCTCGCCGAGTTTATTTTCGTTTCTTCGCGTGACAGGTGGTGAGCCTATCACCATACCGACCGCAAATTCTATCTCCAGGTTCACTTGCCTGCCAAATTCGACATAAATTATGACTGACAATTGTGAAAACCTGCCCCTGACTCTTGATACTCGATTTTGACTTCGACTTCATTTTGTGACTTAAAATTACACCGCAATAGAGTTGAAAAGCGCTTCATTGAAAAATGTGACGTTAAAAATTACCAAATGTCAAGTTCTCGATCTAATGCAACATTAGCGCACTTTTTAAGTTGATTTTGGTGGAATTTTAAGTCAATAAATGAAACCGAATCGAATTCAAATTCGAATCGAGAGTCAAGAGTCAGGGAACACGTTTTCAAAATTGACAATCATAATTTATGTCGAATATGTCAAGAGTTAGCCCCCTTGTCTGGAATATTAGGCACAAGACCCCACCCCAAGAAGTTCTCAACCTAGCACTTTGTCATTATACCAATAATTGTTACTACCTATGTCATTTATATAACTAATTAGCCCCTTTTAATGATAGAAAAAGTAATTTCCGTCTTTTTATAATGAATGCATTGTGTATTGTGTAATGTTACTGTGTGAGGAGTACCCTCAACCGGCGGAAATGTATGAAAAGATGCACGAGTGTGGAAGAGGCAAAAGAGGTGTGTCAGGACCATAGCTTGTGGCGCTCAATAGTCTCTGCATACCCCCATGGGATACAGGCGTGACTGTGTATGTATGTATGTATTTAGTCCGTGGGTAGGCAGTAGTCACTAGTCACGTTTTCATGTTATTGAGCTAACACGGTTTAACTGACAAAGTCGGAACTCGGAGGCGGGACAAAGTGTAACAGCACTCAGGGTTGTCGGTTGTTTCAAATTAGCACAATTTGAAAGTGATCTCATCGGGTCCCGGCCATTACTCATTGGCCGTCACTATGTAAACATGAGTCGGGTTCACACCGAAGCAGAATTTTAGCCACCAAAAATAGCAAACGGTCTTGCAGTATTTTATCGTTGTGTACTTTTTCTAGGTGGTTATTAGAAATATGGGACCTTACTTATAAAAACATTTTAGGTGAGCAAATGGTCAAGAATAGTCTGTTACTTTTTCTTTATGTTCCAAAATAAAGCACAATGGAAGTAATTTTAATATGTCATAAAAATTACATTTTTTTTGCCATAATAATAAACGGTTAAGGTACATTGTAGTAAAGTTCTAAATATTTATGTTGCATTGTATAGTCTAAGTTCAACATTGTAGTTTTAAAGGGAACGAATGCGAATGCTACGTATTGTTTCACATATACATAATATCTCAGTTCTAGGCATTTGTACCAGAAGTCAGCGGAAAATTGCAGCTAAAGGTCAGTTCACAATGGAGTGCCTACACGCTGCGACTATTGTTACTGTAATGGCGCGCCCTCTGGCACGCGACGAAGCGCAACTGACACAATGATTGGACCGTAATCATTTATTTTTTGTACTTTAATGTCATTTTAATATTAAGACTTCGCTCGATAGATGGTAGTACACTCCAATGACTTTTGATTTAATAAAAAGATGAATATATTTCAACGCCACCTATCTGTCAAAATTGTAATAAATACAGCTAACTTCCACTGCAGATAATATATTACGCTATGCTAAGTAATATTGCAAAACAAGAAATGACTGATAATTGTTATTCATTACCCATACGTACGTAGCTGGGTTGCTAAGCAATAAATGCACTTTGGCTTCCTCAATTACCATAAGCAAATTGTACAAGCAGTAGTAAATCGGAGAGCAAATGCAATTGGAAAGTAATAACAGGCTGAGAAGTTAGCAGATGTCTAGTTTAAATAAGAGGGCGGTGTTGGCGGCTAACCACGACACTTTCTATTGCGATTTCACTGAGTCGTGCCCGCCATATTAGGTAACTATAGCAATTTTTGTGCCGCGTACCACTGAATCGTTCCGAATTATAAGTTTGCAATCGTAATTTCCGTTGTGTTTTGGATGAGTTTACGCTTAGTTTAATATTTTACTCTTGGTATTCAAAATATATAGGTAATTATTTGAGGAACCCACAAGAAATCGTTTATATTTACTTGTCCCATTAAATAAAATGTCCTAAAAACACCCTTTCGTAAAATTGTTGCATTTATCCTCAAATATATATAAGTCTAGGCCAAAAATTATGATAATAAATTAATGATGAAAAATATACTTGGGAA
This sequence comes from Clanis bilineata, assembly GCA_036417725.1. Classification (NCBI taxonomy): domain Eukaryota; kingdom Metazoa; phylum Arthropoda; class Insecta; order Lepidoptera; family Sphingidae; genus Clanis; species Clanis bilineata. Next base: position 7,035,030 of record CM071146.1, on the reverse strand, counting down.
CGGCATCATCATTTGTTAGAGTTTACCGTAAACAATAAAACAAAGATGTATACCGGTAAGATACTTAATATACATAGCTACTTACCTTTAAAACTTAAGTCGCTTTTGTTTGACCTTGATATTCCCTTCCAAACGTTCTTCAAAGTAATTAATCAACTTACCTGCAAAAGACACAAAGACAAGATGAAATACCATTCAAGAATTATATGTATATTAGGTAAATCTTAGCAGGAAACATATAAATTATTTAATTGAATAGATTTACGATTGCAAATTAACATAACTAGTATTAGCTAATCGAGAAAACAATACTTTATAATTATAAGATACCAAACTAATTGATGTTCCTATTAATTGCCGCATAATAAAATTATGGACATGACTTTTTTATTAGTCAAATAAAAACCTTCGTAGATATTTTGTTAACAAAAACGATCACCTAAAGAGACAAATATTCGTATTTAGGGTAATCAACCTACACCTATTTACCTATCTCTATGTAATTCCTGTCATGTTTTTTTAAAAGATACTGTATCCTTCTCAAGTACCTACAGGCTTTTTTATACCCAATTTTATTAAAATAGTCTATGAAAACGTAATTCACAGATAGTTACTTTCGCATTTATAATAATAGTATTTTCATATGGATTTAGAATGACTACAATTCTGTCAAGTTACTTGAACAAATACGCAGTAAAACGTGGTACACTATAAAATTGACGCTAAGGGAAATTGATAACTGAAGAACAACAATAGATGATCCCCAGTGAGTATTAGAGCTTGAAGGAGCTCAAAGCTTCCCAAAGGGGATTAATGCACAGGCACTCGAATTGATTCAGTATTTCACGTGCAGTGTAGAAGTAAAAGGGTCCCTAGGGTGTGTCCGCCATTGTTCAGTGGACAATACGACGGTAACTTCCAACGACTTAGTAAGTGATATACTATTATGAAGATATTTAGGTCTCCGTGGTATAAACTACAATTTTGCTGGTGAATTCCTATGTGACGTTGTCTTGTGTTTAGTTTCTTCAACACATGAAATACATAGTAAAATTGTTATATATAGTAAATAATAATTGTATATATAGTAAAATTGTTGTTTATCAAAAAACTGAAACAGAAATGTTGTCAATTCAAATTTATTTTACGAATTAATATCGATATTATGAGCTGATTTTAAATAAATACTGTGATTTTAAATAAATCTTAAATAGTTAAGGTATCTTTTATAATGGTGTAATTATAAAAATTCGTGTTCAAAATAAGTCAAAATTCCGGGACATTAGAAATAATTATTGTGACGCAATTTTAAGGGCAATTGACCTTTAAAACAGTGACATCTGCTGGTAAATGTTTGTACTACTTTTGTAGAACCAACCTCCGCCGGTATGTCTAACATATTCCGGACAATTGCGTTGATGATGTATGCGCGGCGAACACAAAAGTGCACTAATGCACATCTCGGCATGACCGAGCTCTAACAATAGTTTAAGTATCCATAAAAGAGCTCAACTAACGACCATATTATAATCGAGGTCGTACCAATTTAGAGGGCAACTTGGGACCTTGGTGTCGGTTGTAAAATTATATTCTTACGTACTGAGGAACATGAGTTTATCGGAGACTATTAAAATATAATCATAGAGCGGTCGGTACTACTTAACCTGAGGCATTTCATGACGAGTTAAAAACATAGTTTGTTTCTGCGTTGGCGGATGTCTAAAGATTATCGTTAATCCATTTATATTATTGGTACTACATAATGTTTATTTAACTTTGTTGTAGAGAACGCTAGTACCTCTCAGATAAGTGGCAATGTTTGGTAAAACATGTATGACTTATTTTGTTATCATTTAATACAGGTCCTTTTGAAAAACTCTGAAAATAAATCAGATCAAGTTTGGAATTGGGCTTCCATTTCCTCACTCCTAGATGTCACGTAATGCTTATAACTTCGGTGGCGAATTCGAATTATTTCTCGAAATTTTAAGTTTTAGGAAAAATGTTGAACTGTTTGAGTTTGAAAAGTGTCGGCACTCTGGACACTCGATTCGAATTTTACTTCGATTCGATTTCATTTAGGGACTTAAAATTCCACCGAAATAGAGTTAAAAAGTGCATTAATGTCACGTTTAAAATTACCAGATGACAATTTCTTGAATCTTTTAACTCGATTTCGGTGGAGTTTTAAGTCAATAAATGAAACCGAATCGAATGTTAAGAGTCAGGTGGCTGGTCAAGATTCCAGTTGTGATTAGATAATGGTTAATTATGATGACTCTGTTTACGCTACTATACATTTTTGGTTTGAGCGACTCGAGAGAGTTGTTCCGTCTTTTTGCGCACTGTAGTTGTTTGGAGAGGCCCTCGCTAAGGCTGCATTTCGACCAGACAAGTGCGAGCCTATTAACCAGTGTCATGTATAAGGCTGGTTTAAAGTGTTTAAGTGTACACATTCGGACAATACATAAAATCTGTATGTGATATTATATAACAATATGGAGGAGTCTATCTCATTTAAAATCAGTTTAACACATTTTAATATGTATTAAGCAACTGGTTTGTGAATGTTGTTTTTCTGTTTAAAATTTTGAGTTTCCAAAGTTTTAACTTTAAAATTCATAACTCAGCAGACAAAATGTATAGAGAATCCAATGGAATAGAATGGTCGCGAGATAATTATTAATATTGCAATTAGTTTGACTAACGAGTGAAATCAGAAAAACATAGCACACAACAGCTATAAACGTTTAAAAAACATAAATCAACTGTAGATAGTGACACACCTAGCAATTCTTAGAAAAACCAGTTATTCCTTCAACTTGCAAATCCAACATTACCCAAATGTACAGCTTTTAAAACACTTATCACTGTGTTTTAAATTATATATTTTGAATATATCAATATAATTGTATATTTTTTATATTGTAAGTTCACTTGTGAAAGTGTATATTAGTAATTAAATAAATTGAATTGAATATTTACGAAATAGGAAATACATAACCAATACATTAATATGTCTTTTGTTTATGGACCTTGTTAAACAATTCTTGGAGGCTCAGTAGTCGTGATATTTTATGAGATCTCTCTTAGGTCTAGTCACTTCAAAGATAATAAAAGAGAGATTGAATAAAATTAATTTTTGATTATAAGCACTCCATCTCATCTGGTAAATTTAAATATGGACATACGGCGAAGAAGCATGATTTTAGCAATTTACAGTGGTTATTAATAATTTCTTATTTCACAGATGTCTTAGATCTTCATTGTAAATTATATACTCAAAACACATAAATGTTCTTAGAAATTATTTTTCCATGCAAAAGACGTGTTGAATATAAACAAAGCAGCTATATTATTAATGGCGTCATATCGAGCTTATCTAACAATCTGCGGTTTACTACTTAGAAAATATTTTATTGTTAGGAATTTAATTTAATAAATATTATTTACAAGTGGATAACATAAACATATTACAACGACATTAGTCGGGAATGGGGTTTCTTACAGGATCACCTAGAAGAGGTTGGCGTCATGAAAACTAAGCAAAATCCTTTCTGCAACACCACATTAAATAAGATTAGGGTGGGTGGGAACAAAGTAATGCTTCTAAATTAGCCGACTATCTTACGACTCATACAATTTTTGACAAATAAATTGATTTTCATGATCTCACGGTCGGTCACAGTATTCCTATTAGGGCGTAAGAATAATAGATATGCATAACCGTGCTTGTGGGTGCTTGTCTATTGGAAAGGCGTTATTTTTAACATAGCTATCATGTTATTAGACACTATAGCTTTTTGACTAAAGTCGGTGTAGGATAATCACAAGTTTAAGAACTTAACAGACCGACTTCAAATGCGATTGTGACCAAATTTATATGAGACCACCCTTGAAATAAGCTCTATCCAACACAATAATAATTTAGAAAATCGGTCCACATTTGGCGGAGATATCGCGTAGCATAATAAAATACAGATGAATTGAGGACCTTCTCCTTTTTGGAAGGCGGCCGAAAAAAGAAGCCATGATTATCGAAAGTTTCCCTGCCCGCCTAGCATGCGCGCCACGAGGACATTTTGTCTACGCTTTTTGTCCTGTTATAATCGGTTTTCTCTATTTGTCTACAGACACTTATATGCGGCCTCGTTTATTTTCATACAATATTGTAGACAATATCTCGACAGTCGATTATCGAGATATCTCGTGGCGCGCATGCTAGGCGGGCTGGAGTTTAGCATGTCACTCGTCTATTATATTGTGACATTACGTCACCGGTGCATTGTGAACGTTCTGGAGCGCATCGGAGCGCGCTGCAAGCACTCCGAGCGCCCTTGAATACGGATGAGCCCCACGCTCATACATTTGAGCTCATATGTTATGTATGCACGCTGCAATCGCCCTCCATCCGACCGATCTTGTCTCGATTTCATCTCGATTTTACTCATTCTGTAACTTAATTAGCTTCGATTTATACCTAACTGTTGGTAACTGTTTTCCGGACAGTTTCAAATTGGATTAAAAATGTATTTATACACTATTCGTGATTTCAATCGATTTAAAGTACCTATGTATTTGTTTGATGGATCAGTTAATTTGTCTCTCGCCTCTTTGGTCTAGTGGCATATATGGGCTGTGGGCCGGAAGGTCCTGGGTTCGATTCCCAGGTCGGGCAAAGCTATTTGATAATTTAATTTACCCAAGACTAGATCCCCACAGGGGTTGACGTCAGGCAGGCAGTCGGTCGTGAAAATTAAGCCATATCCTTTCTGCAGCATGCTTGGAAAAGTGGGTTGCGCCGACCCCACATTAATGTGGGATAAGGGCAGGTATAGAAAGAAAGTTGACATTTTATTTCCTTATTTTATATAGCAGGGTTACCACCACCTCTTTTAACAGTAAGTATTATTATAATCGTTCTTCGTTTGTTTTTGTATGGGAATCGGTACAAGTAAAATTATAATAATACTGCTATAAGAGGTTGTGGTAACCCCCCAGTTCTTAGCGGCGTCGCTTTATATTATATCAATTTAAACATATTTCTTTTTTAGTCATTATAATTATTGTGATAATAACTGTCACAATAAACACCACGTTTAGCACATTAACCGCCGAATGTTCATACACTTAAGGGCGCCTTACGTCGTTTAAGGCCGCCTTATCTGTCAAAATTGTATGGCGAAAATCAATGTAAGAAGCCATTAAAGTTGACTAGCGTTTGACCATTCGGAGGTAAGAATTTCACATTAAGAAAATCTATTTATATGATTTCTTATTCATGCAATTTCAATATAAGCTTTGACTTACTGTATTATTACCAGTATATAAATAGTGCCCTATAATTATGATCTACTTAAGAGCCCATGAAAGCCGTTTACTACATTTCTAATAGAAAATGTAGAAAATGGTCAGGCAATATTCTAGGAGCGGAAGTAATTCGAGTAGCAGCCAAACGAAGCCTTCCAAGTCATTACTGGGTATAATAATACGCTCTTAGGTAATAGAGTATGCCATTACGACTATTATTCCTTGTCACTAAAGACTATAATCGCGTAAGCCTTACCAATATTCGTATTTAACCGAATGAGTTGATGGATCTCCTTTGTCTTTGAAGATTATTCTAATAGCAGACTACTATTTTCTATAATTGTAAATGTCTAATAAATAAATAAAATACACCCAACAGTCGCACACATAGTACTTTTTTTTACACGGGGATATTAATTTATGGATCTCTGCAAGACAGAGCTCGGAGGTATGCCAGACTCACCGGCTTAAGCCTACCTACCGACTAAAACCCTGCAATGAACTCTCCCTCCCTTGTGTCGGAGGCCACGAGACACGCGAATGCATGCAGCCGTAGCATATACACATAGTCCTGAACAGTATCAAAATCTACGAGAGACTTTCCACCCAGACCCGAAACAATTATCTGTAGTTCACACAAACATCTGTCTCGGTGCGGGAATCGAACCCGCGGCCCCTCGTTTCACAGCCGTCCACGCACCCGCTGCACTACGGAGTATGGAGGTTTTCAAACTGTTCATGCTGCTGAATTATGACCCGCGTAGGTTACAATATATTTTACTTTATTTAACGATTGTATGATGACCTCATTGAATGATTCTTCAGAGGGGACTGACGTTGGGCAGGCGGCCGGCCATAAAAACTAAGCCAAATTCCTTCTACAAGACGCTTTAAAAGTGGGATGTGCCGATCGCGATCCCACAATGAAAGTTATTGTTACCGATAGTATAAAGTCTCCTGCACTATAAGATTACACATAATACCTATACAAACCTGCGTTTTTATCTATGGTCCATTGTATTACGAGCAGGTGATAGCTAGAATCGTTGTTTTGCATATGTGTTTTGTTTCAAAAAAGCTAGTGCAGGAGACCCGGCTTTACAAAAACAAGCGCCAACCTCGCCAACAAACTGTTGTGCAGTTTAGCGGGTTTAAAACATAGTGTACCAAATGTTTGTTTATTAATTAAAAAAAATGGGCTGAGGGTAGATAGGAAAAGGAATTCTTAATAGAAAGAGAAATACTTTATAAGTAATTGTTGTAAACTGGTTCTTAAAAAAGCATTGCCAGAGTTTCTTTACCCACCCACGAGCTCTACAAAAACTAAAAAAATGTAAATCAAATGTAATGTTTTATTGATTTAATAAATGGTTTGGATTAAATCCTGTTTCACCGAAGTGGATTTCTAACAAGCTAGTAATAAGATCAACATTATTTGAACTATGTACAATATGAATTCGTAATACGCGGAATTTTGCAGAGCTGCATTAGCCCGGCCGTGATCCAGGGCGACCCGGTTACCATGGCGACGACACAGTGACCCCAAACTCGGGTAAGAGGAAAACTGTATTAAAACATCCTTTGTTACAACAGGTGCCGGCTTATCCCATTCTTGGAAACGCACTCTCTACAAGAATAAGTATTTAATCTTTTACCGGTATAGGCAAAAATAACTTTTTCCTACATCTGGGTTTATTTTCGCATTACCCGATTTATAATTACTTAGACTGAAATATAAAGGTCAGAGCTGCGAACGATTATAGCGAAATTCTATTTTTGGTGAAAATATTTTATAATAGGCTACAGTATTGTAATTATAACTTGAGACAATTTCTAAACTTTTGAATTTACAGTATTTAAATACTCATAGGTTGATAGTCACAAGTTAAACAATTAAAACAAACTTCAAAATGTATCCGATCTTGACTGAAAATGGGACTACCCTTAGAACAAGCTCTATCAAACACAAAAATAATTTTGGAAATCGGTCCACATTTTCCGGAGATGTCAAGCACAAAAATCCCGATGAATCCGCTTCTCCGAATGACATTATTATCAATTTGAAGTTACTTAAAATATTCGTAGTAAAAGGACAACTAAGTCGACATGCATGGTATTGCTCTCGATTCAGATACATAATGTAGTTAATTAGGTAAAAGCGGAACACAAACATTGTGTTCGAAATTGAATTTACGCGTGTCGGAATGGCAGCCGGCAGCCGGGTTCCATCCCTGAATGCGTAAACTAGGCCACTGGCGGTGGGAGGCTGCGAACCGTCCCAATTCCGTAGGGTCATGCCACGACCTGCCTCACGAGACCACGACCTACTTGTAGCCGATACGTGGACTGTTCGAGACCTCTCCAAGCTAGATAGCTTGAAAACAGGAATACTTAAAGCCGGCACGCAATTCCGCGATTCAGTCACGATTTCAACGTGTATGTACTTTAATGGAGGCTCGTTTAGATACGGGATCTTTGTTACACGTGAGTGCTTAGTTAGTTGGGATTTATATTAGATTCGGAAATTTTTCAACACTTTCTGAATATTATTTGAGGATAAGACACAATATCATGATTGATGAGTTAGTAAAAAAAATATCAAGTAAAGTTGCTCCAAAATGAAGTGCAATGTAGACCTTATCCGAAACAGAGTTTATGTATTTCTCTCTCACAGATAAAGCGAAAGATTTTATAATAATTATATATAATATAAAAGTACAATATTGTAAGGAAATAGATTTTAATCTAGAGCTTTGAACCTATTTACGTTTCATGAACCTCCAAAATTGTCAAAGCTCCTAAAGACGTCACTGGTGTTTCATTTCTTAAAATACAAACAAGTGACATTGTAGCATTTTTAAGCATTATTCATTTGAAGTGCCCGTTAAAAATAAATGTAGCGAAACAAATGATGATTTAATGTTTTTGGAATAGATTTGGATACAACAACAGGCATTAAAATAAGCGAAGGAAATTATATAAAATTTAAGAAATAAAATCACAAAGGATTCGTAAATTTTTGTACGTTGTATATATTTTCTTCATTCCATAGGCAATTAAATAAACTAATAACACTCATCAGTCACACTCACACACATAGTCCTGACCCCACACTAAGGCTGAGTTCTATAGAACGAACTTCGACTTAGGCCGAATAATTTTTTACAAGAAAACTTTGCTTAGTCTGTCTGTCAGTCTGTTTGTCTTGTTATGTGACAGTTGTGTGAATGATGAATAAAATACTCGAACTTTTGTAACATAAATGACATTCCGAGAGTTTAAGGAGTATGTGTGATGTGACTTTGAGAGATAGGGTAAGAAATGGTGTGGTGAGAGAGCGGTGTGGATTGAAAGAGGAAATAATAACGAGGATTGAGAAAGGAATGTTGCAGTATTTTGGGCATGTAGAAAGGATGGATGAAAGGAGGTTGACCTCATCGAACATTCTCTGACCAAGTCAGAGATTTACTCGAGAAAGGTTAAGTTAAAAGTACCCTAAACCGACGTGCATGCATGAAGAATGTAATGAGACTGAATGAGGCGAAAGAGGTGTGTAAGGATCGTAGCAAGTGGAAATCCGTTGTATCTGCCTACCCCTATGGGAAAAAGGCGTGAATCTATGTATGTATGTACGACATTCCGATTTATCGTATCTTGGTCGTATCGTGGCGTGTGACGCAGCTCTCGGTGCAATTTGGCTGACATTCTAGCACCATTAGGCCCCAGGTAGCGATCGTGACTATTAAAGGGAGGTACTTGTTATTTCACAAGTGCTCGAGAGGGTGTTTTGCGAACAATAGCATAATTAAGTTAGATGCAGCTTCAAATAAAGATCTTTAGTGTAGTGCTTAATTGAGCAATTTAAAGTCAAGTTTACTCGCGCGATTAGTTTGCTCTCGAGTTGGCTGGTGCAGCAAAAAGTCTGTGCCTTTTTGTGGTAATTTTGAGTGTGATGTAAAAGTTAAAATGAGCTTTTATTTCAGTAAATAATGATTAACCATTGGTGGCGGTTTCTTTTAGCGTTATTCTTACCGGTTTAATTTTAAAAAAATGACTAATAAACAGATATCATTAAGAAGACTGCCTCGGTGGCGTGGTGGTATTCCGGTACGACTACGGTTCTGAGGTCTCGGGTTCGATCCCCGGGTCGGGCAAAGTGATATTGGATTTTTCCATATCAGCCCGGAGTCTGGAATTTGTGCCCGATATGGCGATAGGCTCGCCCCCTATCACATCTGGGACGGAACTAAGCTCGACGAAATGTGGGTGTTCTAGTTCGCTAGTGCGCCTCTGCCTACCCCTTCGGGGATACAGGCGTGAGCTTATGTATGTATGTATGTATGTATCATTAAGAAAAAATATTTTTTAAGATTTTATTCCACGAATACCTGAGTTTTATAGATATGTATACTCGTGCCGAACTGCAGCACTCTAGTAGTTATAGTTTCAGAGATAAACAGTAGTCAGACAGACCGGCAGACAGACAGACGGATGGACATGGCGAAACTATAAGAGTTCCTTTTTTTCCATTTGGCTTCGGAACCCTAATAAAAGCGATTGTATCAATCTGGTCGAGCTGGCCCATTCGTACTGAAGATATTATTTTTTTTATAGCAAAGAATGGCATACGAGCATATGGGTCACCTGATGGTAAGTGATCTCCACCGAACATAGACACCCAAGACAAGAAAATCATAGGTGCGTTGCCAACCTAAAAAAAAGAAAACCTCAATTATTGTCTACACGGTCGTGTTACCACTCAACAGTTCTTAACTTTTTAATTTAAGTTTATTTTGTACCAATTCGTGTATACGTGAAAATGTAACAAACAGAGACTTACTTTTGCATTTATAACTTGAATCATATCACACATCAGTCATCTATTCCTTATGTTTATTCCATTGCGTCCTTGAGAATCAAAAAAGGCTTGCAACACAGTGCAACACCCATATAAGTGAGAGTTTTGGCGGGAATTCTGACGGTGTGGATGGTCGCTTGTTTTATTGATTTCATATTCTAGTCTAAAGTTGCGTTTGTGGTTAAAATGTGATGTGTATCTAAACAATAAACATCAACGAAGATGGACAGTATGTGGAAGCTTTGAAATAAGTGATTTTGGATGCTTTTCGTCGGGTGGATGGGTCGACCATGTTCGATTCCTCCGCTGCAAGAAAATCGTCTAAATCCATCGAACTGGAAGGAAATGACGCCAAAACTCCAGCAGGGCCTTGAAATCGAACACATCCGACTTCATTGCACTTGCGAAAACTTAGATATAGGAAACAAAGTGTAATAAATAATAAAAAGTATACGGCTGAAGGACATTGTATCCATGGCTATGAAAAATATAAAAAAAAAAACCATATAAGTGGTGCATAATGACATTTTGACAGATAGGCTGCGCTTATATGCAAATATGGTACTTCATACGATGCCGGCTGCTGTATTGTGCAGCCATGTGTTGAATCGATGTGCAAGTAGCTCAATCACAATGAAAGATGATTATTGCGTTGTAGTATTAGAAATCCGTAATTTTGTGAATTCCTATTTCAAAAACTGTTGGGTGTTATTATCGTGGTCATTAAAGTAAAAAATATTTCTATAATTAATGGTGTCTACGTAGGTAATCGAATTCAAATCGATATCGATGCGCGTCTATGAAATTTCTATAAAATTTTAACCAAATGTCACCAGTGGGCAGCGAGCTCGATACGAATTCGACTGTCAAAAATATTCTTGTAGCTCGACCATGAGTTGTTTTTGACATTTTACGCTAGCGATTATTTGTATGACAAACACTCGGACGCCTCTAGCGGTTACATGGGGAACTGATTTTTTTCACACAAATTATTTTATGTAGTCGCTAACGTGAATGTACCTAGTGCTCGGGCTACAGTAAGATTGAGGAATGCCCTATTTTTACGTTAAACTGCAACAAACGTGCCGGCTGGGTAGATTTTCACGTAGCTAAGTGTGTAGAGAAGCAAAAGCAATGCACACAATGGTAAATCATTGCATTGTTTATTTGAGGGCAGCGGCGCGTGAAATTACTCCCAGCTTAGTTTATGTTACACAAAATCAATGATTTGCATGCCTATTATTACATCATATACTTTAAACTGATTAGGATTACGGATTACCATTTGTAGTATTTTTTTACTGCAATCGAATACCAAAACTAGTAAGCTACTTGCCTGATAGCCAGTGATTCCACTACCCACGACGAGTTTAACAGTAAGTGACTAGCGATACTATTCCAAATTTACAAAGCACTGCGTTCGTGACCCTAAGACAACATAAGCGCGCCTGTGTCCCCAAAAGCGTATGCAGAAGCACACAAGCGAACTAGAACACCCACATTTTGCCGAGCTTAGTTCCGTCCCAGATGTGATAGGGGCTGAGCCTATCGCTATATCGGGCACAAATTCCAGAATTCAGGCTAATATTGCAAAATCTATTATCACTTTGCCTGACCCGGGGATAACTAGACCTCAAGACGGAAGTCGTACCGAAATACAACTACGCCACCGAGGCACCCTAAGACACTGGATGTTAAGTCTGGAGATGTCCACTGACGAAGATGTTCACTAGAATCGCTCCTTATCGTAGTATATAACACGGTGTAAGTTTTGCTGATCTGCGTGATTGCGCATATAATCATGTTAGGCCCTCAAGCACTATTTAAATTCTACCTTATTTGACAGTATTTTCCAGAGTGGTACCAACATAACGACATTAAATTTGAAAATGGGTAACATAGGTATTTTTAAATTTTGACGCAGCAATAACAAAACTTTAAGGTCTATACTGAAAAAGTATTTTTAGAACAAAATAAATAGCAAACGTTCGATTACTAAATGTCATACTTATACTGTGTAAAACCGGTATAATAAGCGAATCTACAGGTAGGTAAACTTCAGTAGGTACGCGGCACATGAACCTCGTATCCAAGCCATGCCGGACAAGTCTATTCATGACTGTTATCGACAAAAGACTTTTACCGCTAATATCAGCTATGTTAGGGTACTTACAGCATGTGCAAAAATTGTGAAAATTAAAAATCAATCATTGGCTAAACTATTGCACCAATTCGAATGATTTTTGGTATAAGGCTTTGCAGTGTGGTAAAGTATATCTGGTATGATTTAATGTCGTTATGGTGGCGCCACTCGGTATATTTGATAGTATTTGATAATAAGTAATATTAATGATTCCCTAAGGTTTCAATTTTCATCGTGTTTAATTTTATCAAAATAAGTTCAGTGGTTTAACCATAATAACTAACAGACGGACATAGTTACTTTCAGATTTAATAATATAGTATGGATTACGTTATAAAGTATTCTTACACAATAACTTCCCTTATCCAAGCATATAAAGGCAGTATTTAGAGGTAGTGGGTGTTGAAAAACACTCCGAAGGTTTCTGCAACATTGAAGAGTCTCTATGTCCGTTATAGATCTCAAGTGACAACGCGATGTGGGACGACCTCCCACAATATTTTATGGAAAAATAACATATTTAACGTTGCAACTAGTTACTGTGGGTGGTGCTTTATACGTAATTTATTATGGGATACTTATATGATGTTTCATAGACTAGACTCACAATAATACGATTCGTACACCTACATTATATTATATAGGTATTTAATATAGAGTTCATGTCAATTTAGTTTAACGATACATTTTTGAATGCAGACTATCGAAGTGTTTAAAGAGCAGTTTCGAAACGATTTATTAATGAAATGTTAATTTGATACTACTTCAGAAAATCTAGATAAGTATTTCTGTAATTAATGAGAGCTGGTACGAGTTTTCGCAGTCTGATAAAATGATAGTTTTCGTTTTAAATTTATTTTTCACTAGTAGCGCCACTTGCGGGAACTACAACGAACTAAGCAGAAAACACTACCATCGTTTTGGACAATGAAACTACTCTTGCACTAAAACACTACACAAAAGACCTACACAAAACACAGTATTTTTGTCTATGGTTCATTGTTCCATGAGCAGCGGCCTGAGCAGGAAAATTTCTGACAACCGTAAATGTATTCGAACTCGATGCGCGTCTATGAAATTTGTATGAAATATTAACCAAACGTCATCAGTGCGCAACGAACTCGAATACATTTACGTTTACATTAGTTTTTCGTGTTCGGGCTACTGGACACAGCGGACGTTATGTAGATATCTTTTATGTTTTATTTCGAAAATACATGTGCAGGAGACGCGGCTCTAGAGGCATACAATATATAACCAATATATATTACTACAAGAAACATACTAGTTATTTTATTAAAACAGAAGCAGTACAGTGCACACTGTTTACGTTACACTCACGTGCGTGTTACATTCGGGTAATGTTGCGTGTATCCTCTGCACCAAGGCCTCGTGATTGTTGGTATGTATAAACATATGTATTACATACGTATTTATTACATTCATTCATAGTTTTTATTATGCGAGCAGTTCACGCACTTGTCTACCGTGCGTCGTATAAAGTATAAACATCTACATATGTTTAATGTTTATTTTTTAAGACAGTGTTGTGTTTCTTGTCCTTGTTTTCTAAATAAACCTACATATTGTATTCCATATAATTCCTATCGAAATGTTTAAAAATAAATATCCTTTTCATTTCACACAATAATTCAATTTCTTCCAAGTATAATGTTTTGTTAGTCAATTCATTTATGTCATTATGATCGCCGTTGCCTATTTTCTGCTGAAAAGGTTTTTAGTAAGCATTTTACCCGATAGAAATCAAGTAAATCTCTAACCAGTGGCGTAACTACAGGGCGGCATGTCGGCAAAATGCCACGGGCCCCGAACCATAGGGAGCCCCAGCGGCGTACGGAAGGAGACCCACCGTGACCATATAGGGAGCCATGGCCCGAAAAGACCTCCATCCAATGAATTTGCCACGGGCCCCAAACACTATAATTACGATCCATATTATCCATTATGTCTAATTGTGGAACCCCAGTTTAAAACAGTTAAAAAATTAAGCCATTTCTCACTAAACTAAAAAGAATAAATTATGGAGGTCAGTGCGCTGTAACGTTAATTTAATGCGACCTTAACATCATAGACAAGCAAACAGATTTAACCTATAGAGGGGGTCATCAAAGCAAGTTTCCATACAAAAAAATATCCCAAACTTCAATAACGCCATCTACCACTTATTTCATTTGAGAGCGCTTATTACATTTTACACTCTAGAATGTTCTGTGAATTTTCAAGAATCACATTAGAAGTCAATTTTTTTTGTCTAAACTATTTACATATGTTACGCTGGCACGACTTTACACGCGTATTTCAAATACGACTGAATGACTTATGACCACGAGGTCACAACTTTTGGATCACAAGTTTCAAACTGTTGTCCAGTCTATGTACTGTTGAATACATCTACAAGACAAAGTTCAAACTCCAAATACATCGTTGTATCGCCGCGACGTCGCGTCGGCGAGAAATAAATATTGAAGGCATACATCCTGCTGTGCAACGCTTTCTTCGAAGAGCCTGACCTATAGTTAGTGATTTTAACTCGACGGGTGCTAGAGGACATTGGATGACGTTGTGGCAATACCGATTGAACGATAAAAATTATGCAGCGCAACGTGAGATTTTCCCACGCTATTTTCTTTTTGCCTTCAGAAATTGTGTTATGTAAATGTATTTATTAAAATGTGAATTCCGAAGGCATATCTGAGAATGTTCGGGAAAAGCAAGTATTTGTAATCCAAGTCAATTTAATTATTACATAATTTAGACAGACTCCATGGCGCAGCGGGCGAGTAGCCGGTTGTGAAAGCTGAAACGAGAAGCCGTGGGTTCGATTCCCGGACCAAGACGAATGTTGTGTGACGCATAGATATTTCGGGTTTGGGTGTTGTGAGACTGAAAGTCTTTCATAGTTTCTGATTCCCATGACACTGGTTAAGCCTAATGTGGGTCCAGGGCTAGGTGTGAAATCTAAGAACGAATAACTTGATTTAACGCTTATCATCAGCCTATAATTTTTAAACCTTGAATTTATGTTTCCACAACCATTAATTACTTTAGGTACTGAAATGAACCATTCCTTTACAGTTTACAACGTTAACATTTCGGCGCCGTATTCGTGTATAAAAACGAGAGCACGTCAAGTTACGAGCGTTGAAATTTATTTGTACGCCATCATTTGCTTTGACCCACATAAAATCAATGTACAGTCTAGCAATAAAGCGTTCTATGGGGGTGTAATCAGCTAACGAGAGTTAGATTCGGCCGCGCGATATAAATATAAAGGCACACTACCGAAGTTCGCGTTACTGGCGCGGTGCGACTACGCGGTGTACGCAGCGTCTGTATTTGTACTATGTATTATTTTAGTACGTGGGATATTTACAACCGGCAGCTTTACGTATTTTCCATAATCAAAAGTCCACTCTTCTTACGGATGTGTCTCAGCTCAAGGGCATAACTAGGATGGATAAGTCGGACTCAACGGCCTACAATCTTAGTTTTTTTTACTATCCCGCCCACACACCCGCCACTACAACTCAACAATGTATGAATGGATCAACAAAGGATCACTTTTTACGTCACCGAGCAATGAGCGATGGCGAGTCTCAGATAATGGAAAATTGCCTTCATCCCGCAACGACATTAATCAAACAGAAAGATAGGGAGGAGTTAGAATTATAAGGTTTCCACTTCCCTTCGTAAAAAAAGGGAGACAATATAATGAATTAAAGAAGCATCAACCTCATACATAGGGATATTTACAAGTGGAGAGGCCAGATGTAAAGCACCACGGATACAATCTTAGAGTTTGTCCAACTATGAATGTGCAGTTTTAGGTCGAGATATAACGCTGCGACATCGACGTACCTCAGTGATGCTATCATCTGATAGCCTCCCATAGATTTACATACATAGTCCGTGCTCCGTAGTACTACGACAAAGACGCCGCGTAACTGACGCCGGCCGCGGCGACGCGACGCGAACGTCGGCAGTGCACCTTTACGAGCGGTTGCGCCACACTGGGTTCACACGGGTTCAGAGCGCTCGAGTCGAGCGATAAAGTCGGCCTTGGCCCCGGCTTCGATAAACAATGGCAATTATGAAATCGGTGGGGAAAGCACAAATTACACTCCGTTTGTATAAGTACGCGATGACTCGAGGATCGCGGTCAATGTTCCTTGGATAGTTGCGCAACTGACGCATCTCCGTCTGCGTTTTCGAGTAGACAAATTAACAAATTGTAAAGTTTACACGTGCCTTCTCAACTGTACCGTGTTGTGCAGAAATGATCCAACCCACAAAAGCACCAAAATTTGGCCCTGGCAGAATACCAGTGTCAGGTAGATACTTCTACTTAGCGAATATGGAGCCTATGGCCATTTTAGTCATGGTTTAAGATACAGGCACGTGCTACATGGAGTTGTGAATGCTAATTTTATTAATAATATTCAACACGTAATTACCAATTAACCCAATTGTGACCTCTTAGTGCTACATATTCTGTCTTATTCTTTTTGTTCTCTCCCACTCACTGTTGCTTGATACATTGGCTGAATAAAGTTTATTTATTTATTTCTTTCTTAAAAAAAATATGTTGACATCAATATTGTCTATTAATGGTTTAGAACATGTTAGCATCAATAATATTTTTTTTATTTTTTTGTTGGTTAACTCCTGCACAATACGGTCCAACTTTGGTAGTGTTCATGAATTTCCAGTTTTACTGAATCTCTTTGGAGCAGACTAATATTGTCCTATGCACCACACGCAAAGAAAGTATATAGTGAAGTCCGGTTGTTAAATTGCATACCAATTTATCCGATATGCACGTAGAAACCGATTAATGTCTTCATTTGATAACAATCAAACTCGATAAGTGTAGTGGTCAGTATATTATTAAGCGAATTACGGGCCGGCTTTCCAGTGAGATGGTAATGACTACCATCATGTCTGTGTCATTCAGGGCCGCATGCAAGAAGCCTTAGCAATGTATAAGTCATGTGCCAATGCTCTTAGTGCATCCCCACCTTTTTAATCTTATGCAATAAAATAAGTCAATGAAACCAACAACGTTGCCAACTTGGCAAACGATATAATGCGAGCGTGTTCTTAGTATTTTGACCTATTCCTACATTTATTTATACAACAAATAGGTATGTCACATTAATATCGAGTTCAACATTAAAATACGACCGTCGACTCGTTGAACAATGACATTATTAAGTGATGAGTGGCTTGAAATAAAACTATTTTTACGGATTCTATCACGATTTGGTTTTAATTTTTATTCGCGACGTTTCGATGGCTTTGCAGTCTTCGTGGTTAAGAAATTAGTATGATGAGTGCCTTATCAAATGTGAGCAGTATTACAAGGCTATTGTGAATCGGAGTAGCGTTAACTTTGATACAGTTTTTTTAATCAGGCACAGCTCCATCATGTTCATTGTGACCAGATAGTACCAGGGGTGCGTCGCCGTAGACGGTCCAAAAAGCGCTGGCTGGACGTTTTGGAAGATGATACGAACCAATGGTCTCACTATGAAGGATGCTCAAGACCGGGCGAAGTGAAAGCGATTAAATAGGAAGGCGTCCTCTGGTATTAGACTGGGATAACGCCAGGTAGAAAGAAAAAAGGTCAGTATACAAGCAACTAGCATTTCAGGCCCGTTTAAGAACGACTCTCAGGCATTATTAGAGTTTTAAAACAAGGTTCAGTATGTAAAAATATTACATCTTTCGAGGCAGTTCTAGATAAATGCTTGAATGTCGTTCTGCTGGCCTTGGAAAAAGAAATGAGCTTTATTCCTACGGAAAATAATAAAAATCTCAATACAACATAATTATATGATTTTAAATTAATAGGTATATGAAAGATCGCGAAGATAGTACTAGAATTGTCAAAAGACGAGGTCGAAGAATCTTTATTCCTTCTATTCGCGATGAATATATTCATAGATCTGTTTCATCGAGGTCGTCTGAAGGATTTCAATGCCACCAGAAACGTTAGACTTTTGTGCTGCATATATGTATTATTGCATAAATAACATAAGCTCACGCCTGTATCCCCGAAGGGGTAGGCAGAGGCGCACTAGCGAACTAGAACACCCACATTTCGCCGAGCTTAGTTCCGTCCCAGATGTGATAGGGGGCGAGCCTATCGCCATATCGGGCACGAATTCCAGACTGATATGGAAAAATCCAATATCACTTTGCGCGACCCGGGGATCGAACCCGATATCTTACGACGGTAGTCGTACTGAAATACCACCACGCCACCGAGGCAGTTGCATAAATTGCATAAATAAAATAAAATAATGAAATAGACTGCCTCAGTGGCGTGGTTGTATTTCGGTACGACTACCGTCGTGAGATCTCGGGTTCGATCCCCGGGTCGGGCAAAGTGATATTGGATTTTTCCATATCAGCCCGGAGTCTAGAATTCGTGCCCGATATGGTGATAGGCTCGCCCCCTATCACATCTGGGACTGTGTGCTCGGCGAAATGTGGGTGTACTAGTTGGCTAGTGCGCCCTTCGGGGATACAAGCGTGAGCTTATGTTATGTTAACTAAATAGATGGTTTGTCAACGGATTTTCTTATTTTTCGTTTAGTAGCTAATTTTTAGAAAAAAAAATCATTATGCTCGATTTTCGACTATTGGGCGAAGATTAGTAAGCATTAATTGTTCAAGAACAGTAGTCCGAGCACGAAAAACTAATGTAAATGTAAATGTATTCGAGTTCGCTGCGCACTGATGACGTTTGGTTAATATTTCATACAAATTTCATAGACGCGCATCGAGTTCGAATACATTTACGGTTGTCAGAAATTTTCCTGCTCAGGCCGCAGTAAACCTGTCGTTACAAAGTTGTCTATAAAATAATTATATTTTAATTAAATTTTTTCACAATTACTTACACTTTGCACATTGTGTAGATACTTGTTGAATACTTAATTCTGAAGCGTGGATGTAACCTATAAAACATGTTTTGATTGGTATTTGATATAAAACGTCGGAAAACTCGGCCGATTGTAGTATCGCTACGGAACACTGGTCCTAGTAAATGGGTCGTTAAAATGTACTACAGTGATAAAATGTTATGAATAGCCTCGAAGTAGGATTTAACCTACTCTACATTCTTTATTACATTTAATATTTGTGGGTAAATTGTCGCCTCCTTGGTCTCGTGGCAGCATATATGGGCTGTAAACCAGGAGGTCTTGGATTCAAATCTCAGGCCAGTCAAAGATATAGTTTATTTGTGAAAGCAGTTACATTACATTAGACTGATAGAAATTATAAAATAATTAAGGGAACAACGACTTTACGTGCTGGTCACAAAAACGGCCAAAATTCAGCGTATGCTGGTCAAACGAACAGCGCTGGTCTTCCGTTGAGACGTTAATTCCGAAAGCGATTTTTCTAAAACTGTTTGCGTGGGAGTGGATTCCTTAGAGGGGGCTGACGTCAGGCTGGCAGTATCATAAAAAGTAAATCTTAGTTCTTCCCGCAACAGGAAAGGTGTAAAGAATTTGGATTTTGGAAAGTAAATAGCCTACGTAAACTGTACTGCTGGCAACAAGGTATGATCTCAATCTTGGGGCACACACCTCTGTTACCAAAATAATGTTAGTTTTAGCTTCATACATTTATTTCTTCGTAAAGTTTCCGTAAGAGGCGCTGCTAGTCAAATGTATAGAGATTTAACGATAACTATCATCGTTATTAAGAAGCATTAACTCGGTAATAGAAGCACAGGTAGTGGAACAACAAACATGATCTAACACTTCCTATAGACTCTTATCGCACATAGAGCGAGTTTGTTACTAATAAATAAATAATATTATCCCTGTAATATTACTGTATCATTGCTGGGAAGGGCCTCCTCTACTGATGGAGGGGTTAGGCCTTAGTTTACCACGGTGGCATAATGCGGGTTTGTAGACTTCACATACCTTCGAAATTCCTGTGAAGAAATTCTCAGGTTTCCTCACGATGTTTGCCTTCACCGTTACAACAAGCGATATTTCACAATAAATACACTTAACATAGAAAAGTCAGAGGTGTATGCTCCATTTTGGGGTTGGTCTCGAACTTCCGACACTTGTCTCGGCAGTCCGTACCATTCCCAACTGAGCTGTCGCTGCTCCCAAGTACCTACTACATAAGATAAATTATTATGCATTGTTCAAGATAAAATATTTCTATGTGAACTCCACAATTTACTCAGTGATTTCGTGCCGTGAATCGTGATTTTAAATTTCCTTGTCTGTCTAGACTCGAGACGATATAGTGAAAAGATAGTGATAAGAAATGTTTCCTTCTTTGACATTGGTATGCTATGTCATGCATGTAATGATAAGCATCAACTAACATACATAGATGATGTTCATTCTTTCTACCTGCCCTTATTCCTTAATGTGAGGTCAGCGCAACACACTTTTTCGAGCATGTTGCAAAAAGGATTTGGCTTGGTTTTTTGGCTTAATGACGACGATCACCTTCTGGTGGATTCAGTTTCAGGCAAATCAAATTAGAAAGATTGCTTTGCTGACCTGGGTATCGAACCCATAACCTCCCGGTCGTTTAAAATGATTTGCCTGGTACTGGTCCTCACAGAGCAGATTAACGTCAAGCAAGGAGCCGGTCATAAATAAATCGAATCCTTTCTGTAATGTGTTTGAAAAGGTATTGTACCGACACCACATTTTAGTTGGATAAAGTCACGTGAAAAAGAACTAGTACGTAACAGCCAGCTTGACATGTTACAAAATTCAAACATTCTAACAACAGTCACACACATAGTCCTGACCCCACACTAAGAGGAGTCTTGTGTCGTGGGTATCAGGAACTACGAGAGACTTTCGGTCTCGACACCTAGACCCGAAATAAATATTTGTGGGCCACACAAACATTTGACTCGTTGCGGGATCGAACCCGCGGCCTCTTGCTCCACAGCCGGCTAGCAGTGGCGAAGGGTGTTAAGTTTGAAAAAGGAAGCCAATGCTACTTTATCTTCTATATATTACCTAGAAAATACTTATTTATTAGCCTACAAACCGACAAAGAGAAGCCGGTAGGAATCGAGTTGTATGGACCTTTCACCACAGCCGGCTATTCGCCCGCTGCGCCACGGAGGCTGTCAGTACCAAAATATTCCATCCCATATTTCATTAAAAACCTGAAAATCAAAAAAGGAGTCCAGGTGATGTCCACCGTAAATCTTCGCACCAAATATATAGACGGAGTATAATTTTAGCACTAAAAAACCTAAGATAAGCCGAATTTATGAATAATTCATAAGAGTTAATAGCTTTGCGAGTTAGCACATAAATAATGGCGGTTCAAAAATTATGCCTGCACCCAAACTAGCACTGATTAAAGAGTTACAGATTGTAAGTTAATGAATTTTAGAAATAATGGCCGATGGAGGTGTCAGTTAATATACGATGTTATTTTATAAAGGTGATTTGTAATGATTTAATGCATATCTTCTCTATATGTTAAGGATGTGATAGGGTTTGCGTAAACTGTTTCTTAGGGCGACTTGCACCACTACTACTAACCAATGGTTAGTCCTAACCTCAAGTTAAATTGAAATAGAAATATGTGAAGGACATGTAATTCATTACATATAATGTACTACATCTAATTACAGATAATATATGGTGCCATTAAATTAATTAAATGTAACGAATTACATGTCCTTCATATATGTATTTCTATTTCAATTTAACTTGAGGTTAGGACTAACCGTAGGTTAGTAATAGTGGTGCAATTCGCCCTTATAGAATAAGTATCGATATATCTTGATTCTGACAGACCATTTTTAAAAAGAAACTATCAATAAGAAATAATAAATTCGTTCTGTAATTCATCGATTGTAATAATTCATCATCATCATCAGCTTTATTCACCCATTGCTGGGTATAGGCCTCTTCTCAGACACGCCAAATGTAACGGTCCTGTGCGGTTTTCAACCATAAGTGTCCAGCTTGTCCTATGGTGCGTCTCAACTGGTGGCCTAGAGATGGCAAGAGATCTGTGGGTAGACCAGCAGCTCGTTGGTCAGACGACATTGTAATGGCGGGTACACACCGGGCTGAACAAAGGCGAACGAATCATGCCTGTTTCATTACAACAGCGAAAGTTTGTTTGTGTGAAAGGAACAGGGGGTTTACCACCACCTCTTATAGCAGTATTATTATAGTCTTACTTCATTTTTATTTTGATGGGAATCGGTACAAGTATGATTATAGTAATATTGCTATAAAAGGTGGTGGTAACCCCCCAGGTATAGATTCGTTCGCCTTCGTGCAGCCGATGTGTACTCGCCATTACAATGTCGTCTGACCAACGAGCTGCTGGTCTACCCATAGATCTCTTGCCATCTCTGGGCCACTAGTTGGCATTTGTCTTACACCATCTTCCATACTCTCTCCTAGCTCAGAGTCCCGCCCATCTCTACTTCAATTTGCAAATACGCTTACCGAAATCAACTTTAGTCCGACGACGGATTTCTAAGTTTGGGATCTTATCAATTAATCTGATGCCTAACATGGAACTTTCCATGGCTCTTTGCGCTACTTTGATTTTATGCATGTTGTATCTAGTTAACGTCCATGTTTCGGCACCATAAGCAAGAGTAGGCAGAACACATTGGTTGTAAATTTTGGTCTTTATATTTTGTGGGATTTTTTGAATGTAGGACATATTTAAGTTTGCTAAAAGCTGCCCATCCCAGCTGGATATTGTAACAATTCAAAATTCAAACAGTAACATTTTGGATTCTTAGTGATATTTATAATTGTATTTTGTATAGATTATTTTTAGATACATATTAGACTACCTCGGTGGCGTGGTGGTATTTCGGTACGACTACGGTTCTAAGGTCTCGGGTTCGATCCCGGGTCGGGCAAAGTGTTATTAGATTTTTCCACATCAGCCCGGAGTCTGGAATTTGTGCCCGACATGGCGATAGGCTCGCCCCCTATCACACCTGGGATGGAACTAAGCTCGGCGTAATTTGGGTGTTCTAGTTCGCTAGTGCGCCTCTGCCTACACCTTCGGGGATACAGGCGTGAGCTTATGTTATGTTATGTTATGTAATTATTTTTATCCCAGCATAAGGATTGATTCTCACGTCGAAGATATTTTTAATGGAGGAAAATGTTTGGTTAGCCTTATTTATTACCTTGAGATTACGATAAAGGCAACTTCGAAAACAAACCTGCCGATAAAGGCTATACAAACGTGTCCATATAAACTCACGTGTATAATACTCCTTAGAATCGTATGTCATATACACAAATGTGCAAAGAAAATTATAAATCACTGTTTCCATTATAGTTTTATTGCCCTCATATATCGTATTAGCTTACTTATATATCTCGGAGAACTCTTCCTCCATTTCACAACGATAGAATCGTCTCGATATTCACCGTGCAATAATAACGCACCAGAATCATTGAATCCACAATGGCTGTCGGAAGAAAAATATGCATTTTACTACCAATAAATCATAATTGTACAGTGGTAAAGCCACACTGTAGACAGTAACGTCTACAGCACAAATGGGCCGGCTCGACCGGTTTGATACCGTCTCACAGAAAACCGACGTAAAGTGGCAGCTTGCTGTCGCGTTTCGTTGGGTGAGTGAGATTTCCGGTGGCCGATTTCCCACATCCCTTTCCCAATCCCTTTTACCTCCACGTCCATTCCCTCCTTCTAGGTTAGCAACGCACCCATGATTATTTTTGTGGCTTGGATGTCTATGGGCGGCGGAGATCACTTACCATTAGGTGACCTATCTGCTCGTTTGCCAGTCTCTGCTATAAAAAAAAGTATTGAACGTTATGACGAGGTATTGCGTCGTAGTTTAACTGTGAAAATAATACCTGATGTAGATTCCAATCATGTTGTCGTTCTTTCTCGTTACTTATTGATAAATAAATAAAATAATAAAATATACATATCCCAAACCTTCATTTTGTTTGCAGAGGGTCATAATAATATAAATATTTCAGATACATCGATAGTGCATAAAATGCGCAGTTTGTCAGATACGTCGGCATCGCGGAATTCTTAGCTGAGACGTAAAATAACACTATTAAAATATTTTATCTGCGACACCTGGGTAGGCCCTCGTGAAAATTATGACTATTGGATTGCCTCTTATTACAAACAATTTATTTCTTTATATATAGCGGCTTATTACATAAGCGGCCAATATCAACTTTAAATATATGACTCGCCAGCAACTGTCGAAACGTATCGAGTTGTCTGTTTTATCGATCACTAAAGTCGTATTCATAGCATTTACAATAAATTGGCTTTATACATCCAACGACACGATTCACTCCAACAAAAAGTAAATAAAGTTCTTTCTCATATCCTCCCACGCCCTCAGATGCATTTCGTAGTGTTCATTTTTAAAATCAAATTAGAATTCTTTAAATACTTCGATTGCGCTTTCAAACGGCTTGTGAGATATGGCGCTTGTGTTTTTTATTTGTTAAAAGATCCTTGTGCCGTCGCGTCGAACGTATTTTAAACGTTTTCTAAAAAAACTAAATTTATTTCAGAATTTTGCCGACTTCGATTTCTAAATGATTTAAATCTTTGCACTCGAGGCTTCGTTAGCGGAACAAGACCTTGATTTCTTATACAAGTGAGTCATTGATTCAGATAATTAATTAGCTATGATGGAGCCGATTTCCTGTGTCGAGTCTATATTAATGTTCATATAATGGCCGTAGTTAAATCTTTAGTGCTAAAGCAAGGCTATTTAGTACTTATACTGTCTGCCAATTTTTTAAAACAAAAAACGGTCACGGGGCCGGCGGAACCGCTGCCGAATAAAATCTTAACGAGAAAATAATGAGCGATGTATAATACTGCAACACGATGCTCTTAGCGGAACATCGACGTATATATTTTTTTCTGTAGGACAAGTTGTTCTTAATTGGTTCTCAGAAACTTTGCCCCTGTTTTCGCCCCGACTTCGGAATTAATAAAAGGGGCGTGAATCATTCAGTTGTTTTCCACTTTGGATCGTAACATCGGATTAAATTGGATAACTTGGGTATTGAATTGTTTTTTCTTGACGAATTCCCGATTACCGAATATTACGACGCATTTCGTTCGAAAAATGTACTAACGTTTTTGCTGCTATCGCGAATATAAATCATAGCTAGTATGTTCAGACGTTCCAATAACATGTTCTCGTAAGTTTGTTAGCGGAGGAGCGCGAACTCGGCCTGACCTCGAGGCTAATTCGACTTCCAATATGGGTAATGGAAAATCTCCTGCCTGGCTAACCAGTAATGAACTCTCATGATGGATTTTATTAGATTTCAAAATAATAGACACAAGGCCGCAAGAACTATGCTTAGGAACAAATATTTTTCGTTATCGGAATTTCCTGAAGCTTGTCTGTCTACTCGTGGGGCGCCACTATCTAAATCACACAATCACCAGGTCATTACCCTCATTATCGCTTTGCACGATAACGCGAAACACGGAAAAAATCCATCCACGTAGTTGATAAAGAAACCGACCAAGATAGCCTGATCTGTTTCGATACGGTCACGCTCGTGAAACTTATTTTAGTTTGGGGAAATATTAAAAATACCTCGGTCCAAGTTAGACTGGTGATGATTGTTTCACGCGAATGGCCACTGTAAACAGAATGGAATGTCCTTGGGTGCCGATCGTCTGCGCATCAAGCGGTAAAGTTAGGAGCGGGCCAACTATTCCAAATATTGACAATGTTAAAGTAGGGTGCCTCGATGTGGTTGTATTTCGGTACGACTACCGTCCTGAGGTCTCGGGTTCGATTTCCGGGTCGGGAAAAGTAATAATGGATGTTTCCATATCAGCTCGGAGTCTGGAATTTGTTCCCAATATTGCGATATGCTCGCCCCCTATCACATCTGGGACGGAACTAAGCTCGGCGAAATGTGGGTGTTCTAGTTCGCTAGTGCTCCTCTGCCTACCCCTTCGGGGATACAGGTGAGCTTATGTATGTATGTTAAAGCACGGTGTAAGAATACATATTCAAGTTTTGTTACTTTTATAATTTACATTTGCTTTGCATTGTATATCACTTATGTGGCGTGTTTTCGTTGAATCATCGTTGGCGACGCGGTTTTTAATTAATGTTCTTTTCACACGTATGCCAGAAAACAAATCTGGCAGTTTAGTGAGAAACACACAGTTTTTTAAGATGTCACTGTGCTGATATGTGTACAGTTCTTTGAGGTTACTAGAGGCTAAATTTAAAGTCATTAATTTGTGACTTCTTATTAGTGATATTTCTACTTTATTTTTACGATTGAGTTAAAGATTAGCGCTGGCCGGTTGACCAGCATATACTGAGTTTGAATCGTTTTTGTGACGTGCTAAAAACAATACTAAAATAGGGCATCTATTTGGTAATTTTAGTCTGATTTAATGTATTTACATGCCGTCACGACTATGGTATTTCTTTCTTTCGTGTGTATTTTTTTTGTATGTTACTCAATATCTCCGCCAAACGTGGACCGATTTTCAAGATTATTTTTGTGTTCGATAGAGCATATTTCAAGGGTGGTCCCATATTTGGCCACGATCGGAAAAGTTTTGAAGTAGGTCTGTTAAATTTGTTTCATTATGTTTATTGCAATTCAGAACTGTAGCCCGAGCACGAAAAACTAATGTAAATGTATTCGAGTTCGCTGCGCACTGATGACGTTTGGTAAATATTTCATACAAATTTCATAGACGCGCATCGAGTTCGAATACATTTACGGTTGTCAGAAATTTCCCTGCTCAGGCCGCCGGCCATGCCACAACCCTAGACACAATGCTCATATATTCCCGTTACATGCATTCGTACCTCGTGCCACGGCTATCATTATGTGAAGGCTGTTGGCAAATGGAGTATTGTAGTACTTTCTTAGCCCCATGTGCGTCGCGTTCAATGTAAGATTACTGTTCCCACTCCGGCCCCTGCTGTTACGTAATTAACTTCACTCACATTTGTATCTAGGTCGTGTGCAAGTGCCACTTTGACCGCTTTTGTTTTATCATTCTTATCGGCGATAGTTTGGCACGTTTTGGCAGATGTCTGAGTTTTTTGTGCCTACGTACCACATGTATTAACTGATAAAGATCTCCGATTAAATGCAATGCTGTCTACGAAGTCAGAGAATATTATGAAGTTTCCAGCAAATACTTCTATGTATATACTATTAGATCATCTGTTCGGTACAAAAAATGTGCACACTAAGTTTCAATCAATTGACTACAACTCTCTATAATAATCTGCAGGGTTACCACGACCTCTTATAGCAGTATTATTATAATCGTTCTTCATTTGTTTTGTATCGGAATCGGTAAAAGTAAAATTACTTCTAAACAGCTTATGTAATACCTACATCGAAGTCTTTGGTTTCCAGCGAATTTCTTGAGTCTCAAACAAAGGCTCGGGGTTTGAGGCAAGGTACATGATCAGCACCTTCGCGTCTTCCCGCTATGCACCATGTGGCGTGCATTTAGTTAATAGCGTACATTATTCTTCGTTAATTACGGTAATATTATTTTTTAATTTCACTGTGTCAACTACTATGTAATCTACTTGCCCAAATCCAGTCCTAATAGTGTCGTAGACCCTGACAGGGTACGAAGTAACTATTATATTTTGTGAATATTGTGACTATATCCTTCATAGGGGGTTGACGTCAGGCGGGCGTCCGGTCGTAAAAACTAAGCAAAATCCTCTCTGTAACATGCTTGAAAAAGTGTGTTGCGCCGACCCCACATTAAGGTGGGATAAGGGCAGGTAGAAAAAAAATGGTGAGTGTATGATGAATATTATTTGTATTCTTGAGGACAGTATCGGTCACTCCGAGTCGAAAACAATAGTTCAAGGACACGATCATAAAGGTACTCACCTATTTTCCCATTAGGACTGTAAGGGCCGTAGCTGCCTGAGGAGAGTGGCGAGGAGTAGCCATTGTTGGGCGTGGGCTGCGTCGGCGCCCCGGGCGAGGGAGAGCCTCCGCCCGCGGCGCCGCCCGCCATCCATTCGCGCACGTGGCCGTTCACCGGGTGCCCGTTGTGGCTGACGCCGGGCTCGGCCTTCACCTGGCTGGGCAGCACGCCGCGGTACGCCACCTCGTGTTTCAGGTCCATGCCGCTGCTACCGCATGCTGTAGCGCCGCCAGCCCCGCTGCCCGCGCTCCACACTTCTGTAAAACAATATTCTAAAGTTTAACAACATAAAAACTAACTTCAAAAATCCTAGTAGCGACTATGCTGTTGTTTGTTACGTCATCAGTGGTTGACCAAAATACCCCTGTAAGCTCTATCGAACATAAAAAGGAACCTGAAATTTCTTCCAATCATTAAATTTATTTATATTTTTTTTTATTTATATACTTTATTGTACACCATACAACATAAAAGGACTAATAAGCTAAAGTAAATAATTAATGCTATGTATAAAGTACAAACGGCGGTCTTATCGCTATCGGCGATTTAAATTCAAATAAATGAAAAGGTATAATAAAAACAGCTATTATTTCCCAAAGACTTTTCTGTATATTGTTTGTTATTGCCAAATTTAAATTAAATATGTGAAGTCCTATCTAGTAACATCCAGTTCTGAAAGGATGATTACTGTTAAAATTAACTAAACATTAGTCAAATCTTTTGTCACGTTGAAATTGAGTTGCTGACGATAGTCAAACGCTTTTGGATTCAGAATTACTAAGGGCGACTTGCAGCACTTAAGATAAATCTTGATTTATGCCAAATCTAAATTTAAATATAGGAATGAGCTGTAGGATATTTCGAGTTCAGGTCTAACTCTAGATTAGTAATAGCGCTCAAATTAGCCCTAAGTGCTTCATCATCATCTTCATCATCAGCCATAGGACGTCCACTGCTGAACATAGGCCTCCCCCAAAGATTTCCAGATTGACCTGTTGGAAGCGGCCTGCATCCAGCGACTTCCTGCGACCTTTGACTGCTTAAAGCGGTTTAAACCAATGCGTTTTCATTTACATGTTTTCAATTATGGCTTTCAGAAACTGGGATTAGCGAAAATATTAAACAATCCTATCTTCGCTTTTGTAGATAAAATATAGCAATACTTTTACGTCGCAAGACACAAAATGCTTCAGATTTTACAATTACGTCACCGCACTGAATGTGGAATCTAGCTGGTATCTAAGCTGTCGTAAACCACAGCGGCGCCGGGATTAGTCGGGATCTTATCCCGGGATAGCATGGATCCCGGGACGTTAACAATTGTCCGTGCATTGCTTCTCGTAAAACCGGATACATGGCTTTATTGGGAGCTATATCTTGGAATGCACGGTAGGTAACAACTAACCATGCTATTTATCTGTGAGCTTTGTAAAGTTACATAAGAAGATGGTTTGTTTGGAATAATGTGAAAGGGAAATGTAGATTTTGAGAATGCGGGTTGGTACATGTTATGTGGGCAATTAGGTATTCTATTTCTTTTTACCTGCCCTTCTTCATCATCAGCAGCAATAGCAGAAGCAATACTGCTGGACATAGGCCTCAAAGATATCCAGTTCGACCAGTTGTTGCAAGGTGGACAGACGTCCTGATGAAAGTCGCATACAGTTCCAACAGGTCTCATCTTAATTTTGGGTCCACGCAATACATTTTCTCAAGTTGTCGCGGAAAAAAAACGTTTCGTTATTAGATAATTTTATAGTGAGGCATAATTTTGTTGCATTGAAAGATGTGTCATAATATTATATAAACTATTATAACGATTAAATTATTCTCCACATAAAAAGTATCATGTATTAAAACATCATTAGTGTAGTTTAGTTTGTTAACAAATACAATGCAAAGTAAAGATTTTTCTAATTTAATTTTTTCCGAGTCTGGATCCTCCCCGAAAGGTGGTTGATCTCAGTCAGACAGCCGGCCGTACACACTAAGTGAAATCCTTTCTGCAACATGCTTGAAAAAGTGTGTGATTTGACCTCATATTAAGGTGGGATAAGGACAGGTAGAAAAAAAGATTGTTGACAAATTGAAAAAAAAAACAAGATATTAAGTTCCTTTTTTAGATTCTAGCAAATTAATAGTTATTTTAAACTATGTCTATCTTCTTATTGGCACTTAATATTTATTGTATACAAAATAGAGTTTATAAATAAATTATACAGAAACTTTAATCTTATCTTACGAAGTTAAAACTTTCTATTCATCCCACACAAATAATTAAGGGTCAAATATAAAATGGAATTTTCTACCAGCCAAGCATTTTTATAACAACCTACTGATTCTGAAAGCTTAACCTACTGATTCCTCGATTAATACCGTAAGCATACCGATTTTGATACTTTATGTTTTTAGAAGTAATAAAACGCCAATACCTAAGACGCCCTATGTGCTGCATGTGTTCATGGAATTTTATGAGCAACACAATAAACTTTGTTACTTTAAACATTTTACGATCACACATAAAATATAAATATGCAAAACAAGCGAATTCACTCTCAGACATCGAGGATGTGTTTTAAGGCGTCCGGATTATATTAGGTTTTGCAATATGATTCAGTTTCCGCGCAAGTATCTCGTGAGAAAATCATTTTAAATTGATTTGCCAAGTGTGATTTACTCAATTCTAGTTTCTGTTCAATATATTTTGATTAAATATACAGAAACAGGCCGCTTCCAACAGGTCGATCTCGAAATCTTTGGGGGAGGCCTATGTTCAGCAGTGGACGTCCTATGGCTGATGATGATGATGATGATGATGATACAAATACAGATATTAGTAGACATACGTTATAAATATACGGTAGTATAGAATAAACAAAAACATAACAATAAAACTATGGCAAAATAAATAATGTGATAATGGGATAGTTATGATGCGTATATCAAAGCAACGATCACATATTATTATTTTAAATACCTACGTTTCAAATTCAGATCGAGCTTCATGCGTGCTTATTATATTTGTGTGTTTTAACGCTGAACCATCCATGTCTGTAGATTAACCACATGAGATTCGAATTACGAATAAACTGTCAAAATTATTCGTGCTCAATGCTTTAGATAGAAGATGAAGTTTCAACATATCAATATACTATACCAGAGTAAAGAATTATTCCTTAAACCCTTTGTGCCATTCATTCTGCTGTCGGAACAAACGTTGCACAAAAATAATATAAATCCGTTTATTTTTATCAGATACATCATTTCTGAAATATTACTCATAACGTTGAAGAGACACAGGATCTTACGATCATTACTTTCCATATTTATTTATGGACTACGTCCAAATATGCTTTATGTCTAAATTTGACACTGTGCCTAAATTTGTTACCGCTAAATTTCATGCCCACTCCTGGACTGAAGCCAATATTTTGTGACAAACGATATACTCGCGCGAGTATAATTTTTCACGTAGTTTTTGATTGCAAAGGTCGAACTGCCATCTAAATTGAATTCGTACTGCTTTGTTTGTAATATGGTTTCTAAAATTATTTGATTTATAATACGCAATTAATCTCTATTAGTTTGTTTATTTCTATTGACCTATTTAAAAATATATTCAGGTTATCCCTTTATTATCTATTTCAGTATTGCGTTCGCAGTACGACTTCTATGCTTAGTCTTCAGATAAATTGATATTTGAGTTTTTTTTTCAGTATTAGTTCGGTATTTTGTGGCTATAATATGGCGTAGGGCTCGTAACTCTCACATCGTTGGACCAAAATAAACTTGACGAAAATTAGGGGACACTAATTGCAGCGCCTCTGCCTACAGATAAGGTTATAACAGCAGTGCGTGTTTTGAAAGAACACCAATTAACAAACATTAAATTATATTTTTCTGCCTCACTAACGCCCGAATGGTCAAACGCTGCTAAACTTTAACGGCTTCTTATATTGATTTTGCACTGGAAATGATCCTAGGTCTTACACCGCTGGACCTAGAGGCCAAGAAGAGAGCACTGGAACAATGTTACAGGCTAAAATCCTTCGGGCTGTGGCGGACAATAGCCACAACCAAAGGACATACCAGAATAATTGACTTGATAGAAGGGAGATTGTCGATGATCATGGCCAACAATGATTTGGTCAAAAAACAAAAGATCTTCGACAAGAAATATAGAGTACACATAGGACTCAGAGACAACTGGGAACTTATGAATGACAATAAGTCGACAGTATGTTACACCGACGGCTCAAGGAAAGAATCGACAGGACTGTCGGGGGCGGGAATATACATAGTTACGCCTCTCAAAACAGAAGAGATCACAATAAATCTAGGAAAATTTGCGAGCGTATTCCAGGCGGAGACAATGGCCATACTGGAATGTGCTCACCGAACAAAGCAGATCATAGGCCAGGAAACAGACAAGGTACTGATCTACAGTGACAGCCAAGCTGCCCTGAAAGCGTTGGAGAAACCAGTAATAACTTCGGCGCTAGTGAGACAATGCAAAACAGCACTGAACAAACTAGCAGCTGGAAGAAAAGTAACACTTGCCTGGGTACCGGGACATCAAGGAACCAGAGGCAACGAGAAGGCTGATGAACTGGCCAGAGAGGGAGCTGATGAAACGTTCATAGGACCAGAACCGTGTCTTCCCATACCGGCAAGAGCCATGAAGGGAGTAATCAGCAAAAAGATAGCGGCGGAAACCAATGCCAGATGGAGAGATATGAAAGGCTGCCGCCAGTCCAAACTCTTCATTAGGACGCTGGACAAAGAAAAGACAAAGTATCTACTCCAACTCAAGAAGGAGGACATTAGAATGATCACAGGAATAGTGACTGGACACTGTATGCTGAACAGGCACCTAAAAATAATAGGCAGAACCAACGATCCCTCGTGCCCTGAATGTGGAGAGGAGGAGACTAGTCTCCATTTTCTGGCAGAGTGTCCAATGTACTCTCTGCCTAGATGGGAACTATTGGGAACGGACAGACTAGAACAGGAACAGCTGTTGGAGCTCAAATTAGGAGACATCATTAGGTTCAGTAAGGCCACAAGAAGGTTTGTAGGGGGCATACTGCAGGAGCACCAGTAAAACCAGTGCTCCAGGGTGCACACTGCCATGACTAGCTAGGGGGGACCGGTGGCGCTGCATCCCAATTGGGAGGCTTTCCGCCCAAGGGTGGGAGAGTATGTGGGCAGACGATGCCTTACAGCAGGTATTCACATACAGGCTGGGCGCGGGCTGCCTGGGCGGCCCTGCCGCAGAGGTCTTAACCGACTGACGTGGCGGGGCTTATCTGGCGGACGTGCTGGGCATCCGTGGGCGGACCTGAAAGGTGCAAACCTGGAAGACCCCCATGATGTCCAAAGGCTAGTCTGAGCCGCAGCCGAAACCCAACGGTGATGTGCCTCCTGGGGCTGTTGCGCGGCTCGGTTGCCTCCGAAGCGGAAGTGGAGTGCCACCCGGACTGGGATTAAGGGTGAAATAGCTCTGGTGAGTGAGCTGATCACCCGTCTGTGCGACTGCAGACGTCCCCACCATAAATAATAAAAATAATAATATATTGATTTTCGACATACAATTATGACAGATAAGGCGGCCTTAAACGACATAAGGCGACCTTAAGTGTATGAACATTCGGCGGTAACACACATTATAATCTCATCATCATAGAAATATCATACATACTCTAAGCTCATCATACAGGACAGAATGCACGTTGCAACCGCGGCGATGCTTGCACAACGGCGGCGTGGCGGCGCGGGCGCAGAGAAAGCGCGTGACGTCACGACCTCGACACGCTCACCTAGTTGCCCCCCGCGCCACAACCACCCGCAAACCCACTTCTATACCGGCCCAATGTCGCCGGGCTTTCTCTACTCGTGTACAGAGCAATGTAATCACTGTAACTATTGAATACGTAATGGAACATCCTTATCCCACATTACGGCATTCGTATCAATGGCTTGTTGACGATGACGCATCCGAAGTGGAACAATGTATGATAGCCGGTTGGTATGTCATTTGGCCGAATGTGTGTTAGTGGGATAATCTAGATTTTGTGTGTTCTTTTTTACAAGGCCTTAATCCCAACGGTTCCAAAGGACTAGAATTGATAAATAAACATGGCACCAGATATTCAAACTGTGTTAAATATGTCCCAATATATTTATAACAAAGAGAGGCTAAGGAGTGATTACGTACGTTTTACTCTTCACTAATTTGAGCTTAGATCGATTTGGTTCATAAATTACACCTAGATCTTTAAATAGAACATCAAGACATATGAATAGTTGCTACCATTTTAAAACCCAAAGAAATGTTAGACAATTCATTACGATAGAAAAATGAAAGTGATTTTTATTTATACTTAACGTTCCAACAACGTTCACACACGCGCGTGAGATTGTACTATTCTGTTCTTGTTCTACAGACCACTTTCGCTTCATCAATCAAGTACGCTGTATGAACACGAATAGGAAGGAAAGATTCTTGCGAGATAGACCGAATGGTCTTAAATTCTAGCCTTAAAATCGTAGGTGAAGTTGATTGCAAAGGTCTTCCAAAATTACTGAATTTTATAATACGTCGACAAACGAGCACGTATCTTTGGTCTAGTGATCCTTCGTTATCTAGTGACAGAGTACATGAGTTGAGGAACAAAAAATTTGGTCGTAAACTGATCAGATCTGCAGCCGGTTGTAAAATATAAGCCAATCTGGAATGTTCCAGAGCATGTTGCTTAAAAAAATGAAGATAAAAATTTTGGCAAACGAGCATATGGCTCAACAAATAAATTACCTTAACTATCTATAGACAAGCAAAAATAGTGGAATTTACTAAAATACATAAATATAACGTAGGCAACTTAAAGAAAACTAATAAGAATTGTGCAGAAGATTAGAGCGTACGGATAGATATCCGTTTGTTACCAATCTCAATGAGATAATTACCTTACGAAATGCAAAAGTAAGCTCATATTTTACTCCTGTTTTCTAAGAAATAGTGGTATTACTTTACTCCAGTACTATTTATTTATTTATAAATGCTGTAAATGAAACGGACTGCAGCGAAGCTATGAGCCTTCTAAAATATGTTTTATCGATGATGACGCTGATGCTAATTAGTCATCATTAGTTATGGCCTTTTATAACACAAGCTAAGTTTATTGCCAGCATTTTATTAACGCACGTCTTGAGTCTGTATAGTTCATATTTAAATTTAAATAAGCTTAGCCCCTTCCAGCATTCTTGAGTGATAGGCGCAATATATTTTAAGGTAAGAAAGAGGCCGTTCATTAATATCCCCGCGCAATTATGGCTACAGATTTATTTTCACAATAACCTGTGTGCTTGTCTTAGTTGAGCAAAACGAAAACGTGGAGTGGTGAATAATGAAATGTATTTAAGCCGTTCTAGAAATTACTGCTTTAAAAAAAGAGGACAACGAGTTGCCGACTGTCGAAGGACGTAATGTTTCTCGACGTTCGAAATCTTATTATTACGTCTGCACTGTACTTACTAACAGATCCAGTGTAGTTTACTGGTTCAGGACGTAAATATAAATGCACTGTTTGTAACAGGGCTAACTACAGAGGCTATCGAATGTGGGTGTAGCTTGAATTCTTACGAAACGTCACTCTAGGATTGCTAAACGACATTGAGTGCAGCAATATTGGCAAACCTTCGTGTGCAGACTATATTCCGGACAGCACACGTCGTAACATCAAAGTTCTCGCCTCGTCGCGTCCCACCTTCGCAGACAGCAGAGGAGTCGCTTTTACGACCTGAGCGATAAACTTTTACGACTCATTACGATAACGTTAGAATAAAACACGCCGAGAGCAATCGAAAGAAGAACATTGAACATCAAATCGTTTCGCATACGAACAGCTATTACAATACTTCAAGGAAATGCCAGCGGATTCCAACCAATTC
The DNA here is from genome assembly GCA_036417725.1 of Clanis bilineata. Classification (NCBI taxonomy): domain Eukaryota; kingdom Metazoa; phylum Arthropoda; class Insecta; order Lepidoptera; family Sphingidae; genus Clanis; species Clanis bilineata. Next base: position 6,998,782 of record CM071146.1, on the reverse strand, counting down.
TACAGAAGAGATTTACGCGCAATTCCATTCATCACGGATAATATTCAAGGGAAATAAATTCGGTGCGACTCAGCGATTCCTCGCATAAAGTCCCAGTGCGGTCAGGGATACTCGCATAAAGAACATTATCGAGGATCGAATACGTGACTGCGTCTGGAGGACGTTCCGACGTGCATCCGAAGAGACTTGATGATCTATTGCATATAGATTTAATCTAGAGTGTATTCCATTGCTGCTGCTGTCATGAAGACGCTGTAGTCTTCTCATGCTCGTTCTTCGCGATTCAAATGTGACCCTCGTTCGCATTAAAGAATTGTCGATGACGCGGAAGTAGAATTTACGAGTGGCACGACCCCACGAGTGCGCTCAGTGATATATTCAGCGAGGTCACCGGCTCGCCAGTGCCGCGTTGTTACGTCACCTCGTCTAATGGCCTTGTTATAATATATTAACGTAGGCATAGTTTTCTAGGAGGCGGGTTCGATAACCGTGCGAGGTGGGAATAAGCAGTTTGTGTTGCCTGCCGTAATTAGAGAGTCTGTCGGGCGCAGCGGACGTCTGACGGGCTTCATGCATTATTGAGTTCGCCGTATGAGTGGGTACTGGGCTCAGGTGATTGCCAGCAAATTGTTATAGTTCCCATGGGATTTATTGCCATGTTTGTGGGCCGTTAGAATAATGAAGTTTAAACGAGGTGATAGGCAACGTATACAGCTATTTAACAAAAGAGCAATCCCGTTGACTATCAAGTTTATGATCCTTATTGTGAAATCTCAAATCTTGATCTTTATAAACGAATACCTATATTTGATGTTCGTTCAACTTTATGATATTCCTAATTCATCAAAGACACGAATCTTAATTAGTAATGAATCGAACGGAGAAATTCCTACTTTCTTGAAGTCTCATAAAAATCCTTATTCAATATAAAGTGTTTTATAAATGTGAAGTATAATGATTATAAAGTAGAAGCAATCAAAATATCAAAAAAGGGATTATAATAAATCTGTTCCCTTTATTCGTAATATTGGAAACTAGCAATATGATACTGATATCCTCGAGAGAGTGCTTCAATAATGCTATTTCTAAACTCAGTTCGAATGTAAAATCCTGGATATTCCTATCGCATGACAGAGGGTGTGTTTACTGCGTCTTACGCTGGGACATAGAACGGTCTTGGGTGGAGCAAGACGAAAAAGATTGTCTGAATCCGTGCTGGGAAATCACGTCGCTATTTTATCGGCGACTCGTATTTTTATGCGCTTTCTATTCCAACAGAAGTTCGTTTATGAAAATATTTTATATAATATTAAATATTTCTATAATATTGACAACTGTAATTTTTAATTAACTATATTTGTTTCCACTTTTATTAAATTGAAATCCTACACAAAGTGGTCTGTCACAAATTTTTATTTTGAAAGGTTTTTCATGAAAAGCTTTAGAGAACAGGATGTAATGTACAAAAATAATTGAGTAGGAAAGGATTTTTTTTAGCTTACGAATGCAGACAATGAAAAAAAAAATGAAAAAAATCTTTATTAAAAATACAAAAATTAAGTTGCTTACATGTTGTTTACATGTTAAAAGCCTACATAAGCTAGGGGCGGACACCCACCACACCGCGGAACCGCAATGACACCTCCCGTGCCAATGGCAACGAGATGACGACCCGCGGGAAGATGGTACCATCGCATGTTATTAGCAAAATATGGACTTTTGGATATTGGTATGTTTGCGAATTTAGATATTTTTTTAACCAATTTGTATGGAACACAGGTAGACCTCGGTTAGGGCTGTGGATATTTTATCCCAGCAGTACGTGCCTACGGGATACGAGTTTGCGCTCGCAAAGCTGCTGGAAACAAGTAGCATGACATCAATCCAAATTTAACACATAACATAACATAAGCTCACGCCTGTATCCCCGAAGGGGTAGGCAGAGGCGCACTAGCGAACTAGAACACCCACATTTCGCCGAGATTAGTTCCGTCCCAGATGGGGGCGAGCCTATCGCCATATCGGGCACAAATTCCAGACTCCGGGCTGATATGGAAAAATCCATAATCACTTTGCCCGACCCGGGGATCGAACCCGAGACCTCAGAACCGTAGTCGTACCGAAATACCACCACGCCACCGAGGCAATCCAAATTTATACTAGCATAAACAAAATTGCAAACACACGCAGTGATTGTTAATGGTACTGTATCAAAGGTATAATTTGATAGGACTGCTGCCTTTCATTGCACCATACAGTTGCCCAACTAGAACTCTTATGAGAACACACGTCAACAAATATGGGCACAATTTGTTATATGAAAGGGGACCAGTATCGTGCTTGACAAAGCTTCGTCATATTACGAAACGTTATGACAGCGGCTTTGCGAGATTAGTGCTCTTGCGACAATGTATTTGTATACCTTGTCAAATATTGGTTGGCAGCTGGCAATTCTAAAAGATGTCTTCAAAGCCTGGTACAATGCTAACTTATGTTTGAAATATATTATTATAACCGGGATCATTCATTGATGTCATTATATCTGATGCCATACATACGTAGATGTATAGATTACAGATTTATCGGTGTAACGTCGTCCCCTGCTACATGAATGTGAACACTTAGCTTAAGTATATTAGATAACAGTTAAGTATTACAATTAGATTAATTTTGTCCGTTTTCTAATAAATATTTTAGTATGATTTTATATGTAATAGTACTTATAATGAACTTCTTTAAGGAACAATACTTATCCAAGCGAAGTAACGTAACACAATGCTACATAACAAAAGGCAAATAGCCGGTCCGGTGTATTCTTTTATCCACTTTATTCGAGTAAATAAACATCTCCGTCCTAATACAACAAATTGTATCAATGGAAATAACACATTCCTCTCCATTATCTTGGAAAGAAAAGGCGACCAAATAACGTTTTATTTTTACTTAAGTGAGGACTGAGGACGCACATGTCTCCTTAAGTTCCTTCGCGAAATTCTCAATTCCCACGACAACAGGAAAATAATATGAATTCGAACGTTGAATAGATAGGTATTCGATATCAAATATTACCTTTGATATTACTTATTCAACTGAAACTTACTTTGTTTTCTTTGTAACGAAATGTATAAATGGTAAGGTTGGAGGAAACACGAATCGACTCTGTGCCATTTCCTTTTGCAATATTACGCGACGTTTACTTGTTATTTTTATACTTATTTGTCACGCATATGACGTCATTGCAACTTCTTGGGATTTACTCGTAATCTATTTTAGCTCAGTAGAGTTTCGACCCGTTTACAATAGTGTCGTAGTTTCTAATGTTGATAAGACCACATTAACCGGGTAACATCTCTAGCGTATCAAATAATGATTTGTTAGTTATGACGTAGGTTATTTTCTATTAGAGAGTAATTAACAATTAAATCACAAAGTTTAAGTAACTATTTACCAAAGCACCAAGTAAAACTTCATCAATTGTATGTTATAAATTACTCACATCTTTTATTGTTTAAATTAAAATTAGTTCTTTTGCAGAACTTTCTAAATATTTATCTCTAGATACACGACGTCTTCATATATACCCTTAAATTATTGCTATTTTACCCTCTAAGGTCTGAATTTTGCGTGTGAACCCAATCCACATAATAATCTTACCTGGAAATTGTTTCGTGTATCTTGCGTCAGAAAATGTTGATAGTTCCATTTTTTTAAGATGGTTTTCAATTCTTTTTACATATTAATCTATCTATATTTATCGATTACCAACTAATACAATATCATTTTCATATTCTGTAGAAATTTCACATATGAATTATATAAAATGATGATTTGGCCTATATTCACGTTTATAAAATTTCTATAGCAAAACATATCAAATTAAACAAAGGTGATATACGTACTATTCATGTTACATCTTGATGTGTTTATCTTACAAAAAATATAATTACAAACCATTCAATTTTATAAATGAGTTCCATTTCAATTATGTGTTTAACGCATTTTTGCGTGACTTGTCTTCATAATGGTAAACAATCGTTTGTGAAGATCGAAACAGCGAATTATGAAGCTTGTTTATTATTATAAAAATAGAGGAGTATTCCAATATTAATTTAATTCTGTATCAACAGTCTAGCCTCTTTGCAATGTTAATGAATACCTGGGAGGTCTATTGTGTATTTTAGTATTAAATTCTAATCTAAATCTATCAGAACATTTATAAATACATCAAGTACATTTAAATAATAGATTAGTTTGTAGATCACGTAACATAATGGACTGGCATTATAACATAATTCCCAAAACACAGATTAGGAAAATATGTTGACCGAATTTCTTAATGGTCTTTTCTCCGAACAAAACGTTTCGGAGAAGCCACGGATTATATTACTTGAAATAACTTTAACATATGCTTTGTCATACAGTGTTGTAACAAGAGGTTTCGGAAAGTTTGAATTATAAAGAAGATTTTGGTGACTTTCTGTAGTATACTAGGTCCGAGATTGTAGGAAAATAGTACTATTTTATAATGAAAATAAGAGCAATATAAGAAATAACCAGTAGATTTTTTTAGCTACATGACGTAATCAGCTTCTGGACGTTATAGTCAATTAAATCTCACCATTCCAACGTAGACCAGACCTTAAACACTATGCCATTTATTATAAACTAGCTTTTGCTCGCTGCTACGCCCGCGTGAGTTTGCTCCGTCGTAGGGGTCGTAGGGGAGAATTTCCAAAAATCTTTAAATGGAACTTCAGTGATAAGAGCTTGATCTTAATAAAAGTCATCAATCATGTTATGGTTTCTTTTATTACGTTCTACATAGTGATCACATAAGGTTTAAAACATCATCATCCTCGTCATCATCAACCACAGGATGTAGACTGTTTCTTTCTTTCTTTGTACCTACCCTTATCAGCGCACACGCTTTTCCAAGCATGTTGGAGATAGGATTTGGCTTAGTTTTTACCACCGTCTATCTGCCTGCGTTAACCACCCTCTGAGAGATCCAGTCCTGGACAAATTAAAATAGAAAATTCGCTTTGCCCGATCTGGAAATCGAACCTAGGATATCCCGGTCCACAGTACACGGAATGTATATTAGATACATGTTGTATTCAAGTAAATAATGCCTACCTCACTTTGCAAGACCTTAGCGTTGGGAAACCCTAAACAATAACAACAATCAAGAAGAAATCGTTGCTAGAACAAAAGATTAAAATAAGTAAGTCTTAATAAAATTTCAAATATCCCGATGTACTAAATAGATATGCACGCGAAGGGAACAAAATAAACTTGAACAACTGATAAAACTAAGGACTCAATACTTAAGTGTTGCTTAGGTAAAACAAACTCGCATAAAGACAACTTCAAATTTTTCATTGTTCGAACTCACTTGTATTCTTTGCATAATAGTTTTATACGTATTTCATGTTCCACTCCATTCATATGTATAATATTGGACGCTTTTAAAATTCTGTTCAAGAGAATATCTTTGCGATTCAAGAGTATTCTGGAAATATCCATGTTGACTTATTTGTTTACGGAATATAAACCGCGAAAGGAATTTATTTTTATATCGTCGGTAGTTTTAAAGTTGATACTAACTCATTGCTTGTAATGTGTTATTGAGTTGTTTGTATGTAAAATTTAGTGTCACTTCGCTTTCATATTTTATGTTTAAAATGTTTCATATTTCTTTTTATTGAAAATTATTATTGAGATTATGACTTGCGACAACATTTACTTGATAAATTACGTTTAATGTTTGTATTTTGCTATATTTTGGATACTTAGTTACTTTTGATCAGTAGATTTATTACATACTATGTTGTAAACTGCTGACTGCCTCTGTGGCGTGGTTGTATTTCGGTACGACCCCCGTCCTGAGGTCTCGGGTTCGATTCCCGGGTCGGGCAAAGTGATATTGGATTTTTCCCTATCAGCCGGGAGTCTGGAATTTGTGCCCGATATGGCGTTAGGCTCGCCCCCTATCACATCTGGGATGGCACTAAGCTCGGCGAAATGTAGGTGTTCTAGTTCGCTAGTGCACCTCTGCTTACCCCTTCAGGGATACAGGAGTGAGCTTATGTTATGTTATGTTATGTTGTAAACATCAGTACTCACGTTAAAAGCGATATTTTGCTACATTATGATTTAGAATTCGATTGTCGAATGAGTCATTGAGATCAACAACTCAATATATCACATAAAACAAAAAAGTTGTAAATTCTTCCTCAATAAACATTCATGCGCATTAAAATCTGCAGCGGCTCGATAATTACCCAGAACTTATCTGTATGTTCTTTGTGCACCATTTTATGGCGGCCATAAATAAACGCCCACTACACCTGAATTGAATTGGCTTTATCGTTTAATTATGGCTCTTAAGACAAAAATATGACAACACTCAGTCGTCAATATTTCAAAGATATGGAAGAATTTTAGACGCAATCATATTTAATTCTATGATAAAATCTTTTAAAGTAGACAGTTACATTATGTGTATTATTATCTTATTTGGTTCTCGGTGGCGTGGTGGTATTTCCGTACGACTACGATTCTGAGTTCTCGGGTTCGATCCCCGATCGGGCAAAGTGATATTGGATTTTACCATATCAGCCCGGAGTCTGGAATTTGTGCCCGATATGGCGATATACTCGCCCCCTATCACATCTGGGACGGAACTAAGTTCGGCGAAATGTGGGTGTTCTAGTTCGCTAGAGCGCCTCTGTCTACCCCTGAGGGGAGACAGGCGTGAGCTTATGTGGGTTTGTTGATTAGTACATACTTTAACAACACAGTTCAAAATCCAAATCGTTTTCATTAAGCTATATAAATAAAGCCAGGGCCAATATAATTCCATATAATAAAACACACGGCAGCTTAATGGAACTGGATTTTATCCTTTAAATACATCTCTCGCTACATATGTACGTGGTAATTTCAAAAGAGTTTGCTCGTTCAAAACAATTCTAGCGTTTCCCTCGCGTGCTACCAACACTGCTTAAAATGCATGTACTTAAACAATAAAATAGTGAAATTTAAGTGCTCAAACTACTATGGTCTTACAACTTTGGAATTACTACACCGCATGTACGTTATTTCTTGTACCGAAAGATTAATATTTTTAGCTGTCAGTTGCACGTTTTAGTTCTTTGAATGATGAATTTTATTATCTAAAAGCTTGGATGTTGTAAATTAATCAATCACATTGCATGTTTGATTATTATTTAGAACTTAGGTTATTTTTAATAAATCAAGGAAAAGTTAAACAGGGAATCATTTCTATTTCAAATAAACACCCGGCAAATTGTAATGGAATCTTCACAATATGCACAAGCTAACATGGTTAGTCATCTTCATCATCAGGCACAGGATGTCAATTGCTGGGTATGGGCCTTCCCCAAAGATTTCCAGATCGACCTACAATGTGGATAGATGACATGATATACGAGGTACCTATATATTACATAAGGTATACTCGTAGGTCGCAGGAAGTCGCTGGATGCAAGGCCGCTACCAACAAGGCGGGTATTTTCTTACAAACCAAATTATAATTTAAATAAATCTTAACGTTTCTACATAAAATAAATCATAAGGCACAAGACCGAGCCGGTAGCGCAAAATTTATTTGAACAGAACTGAAACTGCCGTCATCGAATAAAATATAGGGTTATTTTACTACCAATCTTGAGGTATAAAATCTTTATGAATTTATAATGGCAGGAATGAGAAGGTGAAAGAAAATGAATGTCAGGGTTACGTAGAGGGTTTATGTATATAGATCATTTACACGAAATATGAATAAAAGGATAGTTTATATTAAGTAAGGGAATTGTTTTGCTAATAATAATCTCGATAAATAGCGCTGCGTAAAGGTAACTTTAAGGTTATTTCCAAGTGTTTAAGGTTAAGTTTAAGGTTATTTTTGAGTGGTAGAACCACGCTGTAAACAGTAACGTCTACAGCACGAATGGGCCGGCTCGACCGGTTTAATACTGTGGTATTGAGTCTGTGGTCTCACAGAAAACCGACGTAAAGTGGCAGCTTGCTGTCGCGTTTTGTTCAGTGAGTGAGATTTCTGATTGCCCATTTCCCACCTTCCTTTCCCAATTCCTTTTTCCCTCCCCTTCCATTTCCTCCTTTTAAGTTGGCAACGCACCAATCACGGACGTAAAAAAAGATGGACGGAGCACTTGGAACATTGAAAGTGAAGCATAGGTATGTATATGTCGAAGAAAAACATATAAACGTTTATTTCTTAGAGCCTATAGAGACAAGGCCTTGCTAGGTCTTACTTCTAAGTGTCTACAGACAGTGTCTACAACGATATCGTTAAGTATAATTTGTCATATTAATCCACGGGTGGTTGAGCATTTTTTATTAATATATATTTAATTAATTGCAATTCATGACATCTTGTCCTCGCAACTACTTATCAGCGCCATCTGTGGTCGAACGGGTCACTCATTTGAATGCAATTTACGCTAATATACGATGTGATGCCGTTCACTGTAATTGGACAATTCTTGCGTTCGCCAAAAACTTCCGCCAGATGGATGAAGAATTCTGCGGTTCGGCGCATGCGCGTTGACACTCTTCCTTCTATTACTTTCGTCGTTGTAACTTGTTGTAACTTGAACGGCTCCTTCAAGAAGTGAAGCCTCCAGACAAGATGTGCTCTGGACTTTAAACTGAACATGGCATTGTGCTAATAAAAAGACCTTGTTCTCACGAGTGCATTCGTGGACTCCTTGTTTGTGTTAAGTGAGTGCACGTTCGAAACCGTCAAGCACCATATACCAATGTACCTACCACCCCGGGGTTGGAGCTGTTAGTGGATACTGATTTGCTGGACTGCGTAGCGGCTTCGAATATTCCAGGTGAGTGGCTTACGATTCAGTTGGTTGCTGTTTGGTTGATTTGTGAGGCAAGGTGTAATCTTTCTCTATTGTGTAGGTAGTTATTAATGTACCTTAACACTTTTTTCACGATTACGATCCCGCGTGGAGCTTGGGCTATTTACACGCCCCTCCATCCCTTATGGTCCTTTACGAGCTCGGATGCTCATCAGCTTAGTACTTTTTGCGTAATTAAAGTTGGTAAAAAGTTACTGTTTCGCCGATTATTGGCATCCATTTCCGCCATATTGCAAGTTTCGCAATATTTCACGTAATTATTTGATAACAGTGAGTTAATTGTAATTTTGAGTTTTCTCACGTTTATAAGGTTTTTTAAGCTTTAAAATGGCTCAAACAAGCCAGCAAACTATGTTAGCTATGCTTGAGCATAAAAAAGAACTGTTGTTCAAGCGCGTAAATCGTATATTTAATATGTCGAAAAACATTGTTTCTTTCGAGTCGCGATCGAATGAGGAATTCATGACTGAAACTGAGACTATTGATGACATCAGAAGTAAGTTCGAGTCCATTATAGATCAAATAAATCAAATAAATTTAACACTAAAACCGGAATCGACTCCCGATTATGCCTGTTTAGAATCATTCGAAGATCTGTATATTCGTATTAAACGCGTTCGAAATAAGATGAGCACGGATAAGTTGCCGTCGCGCCTTGACAACAAAGATTCGGAAACCCATAAAGGTATAAAATTACCGCCTGTCCAATTAGCTAGTTTTGATGGTAAGTTTGAAAATTGGCCTATTTTTTATGAATCGTTTAAAGCAAATATTCACGAAAATAAACAGCTTACTGACTCGCAGCGTGTGCAGTACTTAGTAGGTAAATTGACACACAACGCATTGAAGGTCACGGCAGGTATTGTACCTAATGGTGAAACCTATAATATTATCTGGAATAATTTGGTGAAAAAATACCAAGATAAGCGAGAGTTAGGTACTCATTACCTAAATAATATTCTCGATCTAAAGGCTTGTGCGCATAGTAGCAATAGCTTGAGTTGGTTTATAGATAAATATACTTCCTCAATGTTAGCTCTAAAACAGTTAGGTATATCTGATTTAACCGACTTTATATTACTGAACTGTGCACTGAGAAAGATGGATTCTCAAACCATTCAAGCATTTGAGATGTCAGTTCGTGACGTTGAATTCCCGTCTACTGAGACGTTAATTAAGTTCGTTCAAGATCAAGTTAAGATTTTAGAACGGTCGGCTACCGTGTGTGCGTATTCGAATACGAAAAAACCTCCCGTTCAAGCGCCACGCGATAAGCGCGTACAACATACCTACAAGTCTTTCGTCGTAAGCGACAACACTTTCCCGCAGGCGCACGGTGCCTCCGACGCGGTCGGGGCTCCGCTTGCGGACGCGCCTACGTCACATTGTGCGTATTGCAATAAAAATGATCACGTTCAACTTTATAGTTGCTCGGAGTTTAAGAAGTTGCCTACTCCGCATGCGCGATATGAATTTATTAAATCTAAGCGTGGTTGTGTTAACTGTTTAAGTGTATCGCATAGTTTATCAAGTTGTAACTCGTCGTCAGTTTGCGAGATATGCAAGAAACGACATCATAAGTGTTTACATTTTACGAAAAATAAAAATGTAACAAAATCATATGTAATGACCGTTTCCGACTTGAATAATTCTGTTGAGTCGGTCTCGGTACCCGCGACGTCTGCCGCGCTCGGGCTTTCGTCGCTGTCCGGTGCTAGTTCGTTACCGACGCCGCCGCAGCCCGCCACTCGGATCGCTAGTGATGCCGTGAGTCATAATATAGTTAGACAAACGACACATACGGATGCGAATATAATAACTTCACCGGCGCAGTGTGACAATACATCGGTTGCACTGCCAGTAGTATCGAGTGCTACTATCTTGTTAGCAACCGCTCAAGTGTACGCTCGACCTAAGGGTAATTATACAGGATGTAAGAAGGTAGTGCGTTGTTTAATTGACAACGGCTCCCAAAATAATTTAATAACAACTGATTGTTGCCAGAAACTTAATTTACAAATAATACCGTTAAGTAATTCCTTTGTTAATGGTATTGGTTCTACTTCACGACCGATTTATGGTTATGTTTATTTGGATATTGAATCCCGCGTATATCCTGAACAAAAATTCAGTATACGTGCACTAGTTGTTCGATCCATAACCGATCAATTACCTTCGCATTTAATAGATATGGATAGTGACTTAAATCATCTTCGTGACGTACCGCTCGCTGATTTAGGTTGGAACATCCCTGGTAATATCGACGTCGTGTTGGGTGCGCAGCTATTTCCGTACATATACTTGGGAAGTAGGATCGAGTCAGGCACTCGCGCTCCACTCGCGTTGGCGACCGTATTCGGTTATGTTTTGATGGGAAATTACCCTCGTGATGACGGTATCTCTGATAACACGTCTTCTTTTACGGCGTTAGCACTAAATGACTTAGTTCAAAAATTTTGGGAACTTGAGGAGTTACCTCAGACTCACTGGTTGTCGCCGGAAGAGACGGAATGTGAAAATATTTTTACGTCCTCCGTGACTCGTGATCACGAAGGGCGCTATACAGTTAATCTGCCTTTTTGTAAAGATCCTTCTGAACTCGGTAATTCCCGGTCTGTAGCTCACCGTCGATTTGTGGCGTTGGAAAGACAGTTTCATAAACTTCCGTCATTGAGAGAATCCTATAATAATGTTATACAGGATTATGTACAAAACGGTTATATAAGCGAAGTTGACGAGTCCAAAATCTCCGATAGCGGTTATTACATACCGCATCATGCCGTTGTTCGCTCGGACAAACCGATGCCGCGCATTGTTCTCGACGCCAGCGCGAAGACACATACCGGATTGTCTTTGAATGACGTTTTGCATACTGGCCCTAATTTACAGGCTGATTTATTTTTGCTTTTGTTAGATTTCCGTTTATTCCCAATCGCTATGAATGCTGATATTAAACAAATGTATTTACGTATTGGTGTTCCTCATGACCAGCGTAAATATTTGCGCATATTATTTCGTTTTAATGAGAATGAAATGATTCGCACATTTCAATTTAATCGCGTTCCATTTGGTCTCAAGTCCAGCCCTTATTTAGCTATGCGCACTGTGCGACAGCTGGCTGCGGATATGAGTACGAATTTCCCTGAAGCTGCAAAAATAGTTAATGGGTTTTTATACATGGATGACTTAGTGCATTCCGCTCCTGATGAAGCGACTGCTAAGCAGCTTTCTCAGGATCTTATTGCTTTGTTTCAAGCAGGTTCATTTGACTTAGTTAAATGGGCCAGTAATTCACCGACGTTACTTAATAGTCTCCCTGATTCGCATCGCAAATCATTGGAATTTGACACCGGAAGCAGTTCATCAAAGGTTCTCGGGATGTCCTGGGATCCGTGTAAGGATAAGTTCTTTTTCACATCCGCTCCAATTACTGAGAAATGTACAAAACGGAATATACTGTCTGTGGTAGCCCGTTTGTTTGATATTCTTGGTTTGGTTGCTCCCGTAATTCTTTATGCTAAGTTATTGATAAAGGAATTATGGCTTAGCAAAATCGGTTGGGATGATCCCGCACCGGAGCATGTGGTTAAAGCTTTTCTATCGCTTGCTCAAGAATTTTCATTGCTCGCCACATTGCGTATTCCGCGACATATTGGTGTTCGAATGGATTGCGTTGTCCGACTTGTTGCGTTCTGTGATGCGAGTATGAACGGGTATGGATGTGTGATTTATGCACATTGCACATATCCGTCGGGTATTAGGGTGAGACTTTTGTGTGCAAAATCGAAAGTGTCGCCAACAAAAATAATAACGCTCGCTCGGCTCGAGTTATGCGCCGCCGTGCTAATGGCTAAATTAGTCAAAATTGTTAAGGACACATACGCTGCACGCATGCCAATCGCTGAAGTGTATGCATTTTCGGACTCAACGATTGCGTTATCATGGATACATTCATCCCCGCACCGTTGGTCAATCTTTGTAAGTAACCGCATTGCCCAGTGCCACGAAAATTTGGCTCCTGAGCATTTCTTTCATATAGCTGGGAAAGATAATCCTAGTGACTGCCTTTCTCGGGGCATGCTACCATCCCACCTCGTCTCTCATGACTTGTGGTGGAATGGTCCCGCGTGGATGCTTAGCGATCCCGAAGCTTGGCCTATTAAACCGTTCGCTCCCACAAATATTGGAGAGCTACCTGAACATAAGATAAATGTTCTGACAGTGACGACGCAACCGGAACTCCCCTTGTTGTGTCAGTTGTCTCAGCGCGTCTCGTCATGGGACAAGTTATTGCGTACTATCGTCTGCATTTTTCGTTTCATACATCGAAAAGATGACAGATTGAAATCTGTTGAAGGTTTGATAATCGCGGAACGAGCTATGATTCGCGAGGTTCAATCTGTACATTTTGTGCAGGACATAAAATTAATTAAAACCGGTAAATTACCGTCAAAGAAACTGCAAAATTTAACAGTTTTCTTAGATGAAGAGGGCATACTTAGAGTTGGCGGAAGATTATTTCATTCAGACCTTCCATTTGATGCCAAACATCCAGCCTTACTTCCAAAACGCGATCTCGTTGTAGAATTGATTATACGACATTATCATGAGATGAATTGCCATACAGGTCCTGGACTATTGATGTCCATTTTAAGACAACGATTTTGGATATTGGATGCCCGTACTGTTATAAGATCGATTGTCCGAAAATGTAACGTATGTTTTCGTGTGAACCCGTCGCACCCGACTCCTCGGATGGCAGACTTACCTGCGTACCGCGTGGCTGAAGCTAAAGCCTTCGTACACACCGGTGTCGATTATACAGGCCCCATACGTATAACTCTTACTCGTCGTAGAGGTCAACATGCTCAAAAGGCGTACATATGTTTGTTTATATGTCTAGTCACTAAGGCTATACATGTCGAGCTTGTTTCCGAATTGACATCAGATGCCTTTTTAGCCGCGTTTAAGCGATTCATCTCTCGTCGTGGTCCTGTATCTTGTTTGTATTCCGACAATGGTACTAATTTTGTTGGTGCAAAAGCTCAACTTGATGAGCTCTATAAGTTTCTTTTAAATTCCAAATTTAATTCAATCATATCCGCGGAATTGAAATTACAACGGATAAATTGGAAAATGATTCCTCCAAGATCGCCCCACTTCGGCGGAATGTGGGAGTCTAATATAAAATGTTTAAAAACTCACTTATATCGGGTTATCGGTAATCAACTGCTTTCATACGAAGAGTTACAAACTGTTTTAGTGCAGATAGAATGTATACTTAACTCTCGTCCTTTAAATGTGGTAACTTCTGATCCGCATCCGGAGGTTATCACACCCGCACATTTTTAATGTCAACCCCATTGAAGTATTTACCGGCCGCTGACGTAACTCATGAACGTGTTAATTTATTACAACGTAAACAGCTGCTGGATAGTATGGTCCAATCGTTTTGGAAAAAGTGGAGAATCGAGTATTTGCACACTCTGCAAGTTAAGCAGAAATGGGCAACCCCAGAGAAACCAGTTCAGGTCGGAACTGTTGTACTTGTGGGTCAAGACGATTCACCGCCTTTAAGTTGGCCAATCGGAATAATAACCGAAGTTTATCCGGGTACTGATAATGTCATGAGGGTCGCGACGGTAAAAACAAAATTTGGCAATTTTAAGCGCCCTATTGTTAAATTGTACCCTATACCTACTCAATAAGTTTCAGTCATGAGTAATCATTTAATTTAATTTAATTCAATTAACTCACGGTTGACAATGTTGTTACGTGAGATTTTTCTCATTTAATTCTTGTTTAATGACAATTATTCTCATTTATAATTAACTTAAAAATATTTGAATAGTTTCATTCTGTTATAAGTTCTTTAATAGAATGTAGCATTATTTTTTTTTCTTTCGAAAGTTCTTGGAACTTTCAACGCGGGGAGCATGGTTGAGCATTTTTTATTAATATATATTTAATTAATTGCAATTCATGACATCTTGTCCTCGCAACTACTTATCAGCGCCATCTGTGGTCGAACGGGTCACTCATTTGAATGCAATTTACGCTAATATACGATGTGATGCCGTTCACTGTAATTGGACAATTCTTGCGTTCGCCAAAAACTTCCGCCAGATGGATGAAGAATTCTGCGGTTCGGCGCATGCGCGTTGACACTCTTCCTTCTATTACTTTCGTCGTTGTAACTTGTTGTAACTTGAACGGCTCCTTCAAGAAGTGAAGCCTCCAGACAAGATGTGCTCTGGACTTTAAACTGAACATGGCATTGTGCTAATAAAAAGACCTTGTTCTCACGAGTGCATTCGTGGACTCCTTGTTTGTGTTAAGTGAGTGCACGTTCGAAACCGTCAAGCACCATATACCAATGTACCTACCACCCCGGGGTTGGAGCTGTTAGTGGATACTGATTTGCTGGACTGCGTAGCGGCTTCGAATATTCCAGGTGAGTGGCTTACGATTCAGTTGGTTGCTGTTTGGTTGATTTGTGAGGCAAGGTGTAATCTTTCTCTATTGTGTAGGTAGTTATTAATGTACCTTAACACTTTTTTCACGATTACGATCCCGCGTGGAGCTTGGGCTATTTACACGCCCCTCCAACGGGCTTGCGCAGCTTCGACATCAATCTTATCTAAACAAAATGGAAGAAAGTAGGTCTCAATCGGGGCTCAGCTCCTTGAAAGATAAATTACATGAAAATATATACACATTTTTCGTAACTTAAGCTTCAACAACTTTGTTATCGCTTTATCTTAGGTCGAGTTACCACTAAGAATAGTTTGGAACATTCTCCTTGGATATTTGAGGCTGAAAGATGAGACTTTCTCGGATCGAAGGTTTAAATAAACACAGACTTCATTTGGCACTACTTATCTTTATACATTTATATATGATATATTTTACAGACTGAGGTCGAAACATTTTAACAGAATTACTGTTTTTTTATCCGGCTTCGGCAAAGTGACTACAATTTACTTGAGAGCAGTCCAAAAACCGAATATAACACAATGTAATGTTACGAATTAGGATAATTGTTGTGATTTAAGTACACGATATTGGAGGGTAGTTAATATAAATATAATTAATATACTATTAACATATTCCAATATCGTGTACTTAAATCACAACAATTATCCGAATTCGTAACATTAAGTTTATAGGTGGTCACTAAAATCTTGCCAGCCTGCATAAATGCTTCTTCAGTATCCGAAAATTAAAGACGTAAATCAATAAGCCTGAGACAAGACACATGACCAATGTAGGCGCAAGGCACAAAGATTTACTTCTAAACCCGCCCCAACCAACCATCACAGCCAGGAGAACCGCATATACTAATTTATACTGCAAGACGATCCCACACCAGGGGGCTGACTTTTGACACTCGATTCGAATTTGACTTCGATTCGACTGCATTTAGTGACTTAAATTCCACCGAAATAGAGTTAAGAAGTGCACTAATGATACGGTAAAAATTAACAAATGACAAGTTCTTGAATCTAATGCGACATTAGCGCACTTTTAAACTCGATTTCGGTGGAATTTTAAGACAGTAAATAAAATCGAATCGGATTGAAAGTCGAATCGAGTGTCAAGAGTAAGAGGGCTGTGGAGTGTGAGTCACTGTGGCAGACTTAACGCCATGTGTACAGCGGGTTTAGCCAAGTGGCTTATGCGCCAGTCGAATAGAATAGTCGAATACAATAAATGTATGGGAATGACATAAGAGTACGCTATATGCGGCGTACTTTATGTCATTCCCATACATTTATTATTCTATTCGATTAGCGCATAAGCCGCTTGTCTAAGCCCCCAGGTATGAGTAACCCATCACTTGCGATATAAAATTATTTATTTGTGTTTTGTGTTTACAATAACATTTCTAATTACTTACACGACATAACAATAAACGCAAGCCATAGTATCTTACTGATTTCTTAAGTTTACGCGAATGCTATTCATTGAAATAAAATTATTTTTACGGATTTTATCACGATTTGGTTTTAATTTTTATTCCCGACGTTTCGAAGGCTTTGCAGTCTTCGTGGTCACGGGTTGGACTGAGATGTCATTTGTCCAAGAATGTTAGTATTACAAAATCTACCTTCATTTTAGAATTACACAGATTTAAAAAAGGGGTTCCGATTCCGATTCCGGAAGCGTCGGTGTTTCACGTCAGCTATATATTCTTTTACATATAGCTGACGTGAAACACCGACGCTCTACGAAGTATGCAGTTGCCGAACATTCAGAGGAAGGCTCCAAACATTACCTAAGATATGACAAGCCACAAATCCTTGCCAAAGAACAACGATTCCTACCTAGGATGATACGCGAGGCTATTGAAATTAAAAAACGTCTTAATTTCAATAGAGAAGATGGTTGGAAGCTTGCACAAGCCTGGGATCCAATTATACATTTAATCAAATCGGAACCCAAAAGACCAGCTGCCAGACCTCAAGGCACTGTGAGCTCGTACTGCGTAGATCGGAACATAAACGGTAAACCTTTTTTAAATCTGTATAATTCTAAAATGAAGGTAGATTTTGTAATACTAACATTCTTGGACAAATGACATCTCAGTCCAACCCGTGACCAAGAAGACTGCAAAGCCTTCGAAACGTCGGGAATAAAAATTAAAACCAAATCGTGATAAAATCCGTAAAAATAATTTTATTTCAATCCATAGTATCTTGTCTGGAATTTCAATAAAAATTCACGCAACAACATAGTTTTGATAGATAAAGCCGTAACTTTTCCAAACCTTAGAGTTATTCCATCGATTAAAATGGCATTTAAAGTGGTGTCGTATAATTGACCGTACAGAGTGTGAGAGACTTGAAAATTTTATGTTTATTCAAAATAAGGTATCGCGTATTCATAACGCATCACATGGTGTAAACATTGTCGGCGAAATCGCCTTGAGACATTATGAGGTCATTCACCTGCACTCTTCGGACTTTTCCTTTATTTTACAATAATCAATGTTTTTACAGGTGTTAAAATTATTTTCCAGAGAAAAAAAATTATGTTATTTGCACAATACAAAAACTCTTTAACAATGTTACGTAATATTGTTTTCCAAAATGGCGTCGAAAGATTACGCATTCGTTTTTTGAACTTATTTAAATCATCTTTCTTTACATTTCCGGGGTCGCCAAGTTTGAATAATACAAGAAGGCGTATAATCATTTAAATCATCAAAAATATACGAAAGTGTCTTGATTTGAATCAACTATGACGATACGACATTTCAAGTTTTCATTTCTATATCATTTAGAAACAAAAAAAAAATATAAAACCCTTTAGCACAGTTAGGTTATTCAGTTTTGTTCTTATTATGATTTTTTAAAACTTTTATAACATATAAATGCTGTAGTTGTAATATGGTATTTATTTATCAAAACAAAAAATCTATGTCAGGCAACCATGCAATAAATGCAACCGGATACACCCTACGGACGTTTCCCCTGCCGTGATTCATTGGACTGAGTCATTGTTCTTTTGGAAGCCTCCGTGGCGCAATGGGTGAGTGAGAAATATATTTCATGGGTACGACGTCCTCTGCGCCAAGAGACCACTCTTCTGCAATATACCGACGTGAAGTGGCAGCGCATAGTTTTCCTTCTCCATCCATATTCCCATCCTTTAAATCCTTATTCTGGGTGCTAACCGGCAAAGCACCCGATATTGAAAAGAAAGAAAGAAAAGAAAGAAATAATTCATATCATGGATGAGATAGCGAAGACCTCTGAAGATCTTATAACATCAGAAGATCCAGCTGCTCCTTTATCAATTTATGCTGTAAAAAGGATTTGTAGCCTGTGCCATTGGAGAATGCATTTATTTATAGTGGTGTATTCCGTATAACTTTTTAGTCGCACTCTTAATTTCTGAAGTCGTGTCCGTCTTGAAACTTCTGTCGCATCTGGCGAATTATCTCCTTCCAAGCTTTTCGCCTCATTACTGTTACTGAGAGTCTCGTGAGTAGCTTACTTGATCGGACCAACCTAGGTACACGCGGTCGTTTGCCTTCCATTTTTCCAACCAAGAATAGTTTTTCAAAACATTCCGTATAACGTTTGCCACTGCTATAAAAAAACATTACATACCATAACATAAGCTCACGCCTGTTTCCCCGAAGGGGTAGGCAGAGGTGCACTAGCGAACTAGAACACCCACATTTCGCCAAGCTTAGTTCCGTCCCAGATGTGATAGGGGGCGAGCCTATCGCCATATCGGGCACAAATTCCAGACTCCGGGCTGATATGGAAAAATCCAATATCACTTTGCCCGACCCGGGGATCGAACCCGAGACCTCAGAACTGTAGTCGTACCGAAATACCACCACGCCGAGGCAGTCGTCAAAAAAACATTACACTTTAAATATTGACGTATTTAATGCTATAATTTAATGCTATGATTGGCTGATTTAATTTTTTTTTTTAATTTTTAATGCTATAAGCATTCTCTCTCAATCAACTAGGGTGATGCCAGCAGAAATGTGCATGTCCGATGCAATAATGATGAGAAAAAGAATAGCGAAGATAATACAAATACAAGGACAAAAATTACTCGTAAATAACGAACTGAAACTTATTCCGTTGATTATAACATAACTATTAGGCTGTTAAACGAGTGTAAGGCGCGATTTCGCAGTGTGAATGTTGTTGTGTCTGCCAGTCTGGTATCGATCCGGCGCCCTCATTTCAGCTGAGCCCACTGCGCCTACTAGATGTAGCGCTTTTTTGAAGAGACATGCACTTAAATTCTTTAATTATTCTATGTTGCTCATGCGCTTTTGATTTTGAGTGGATATTATTTATTTAATCATTTTTTACATTGAAATAAAATTATTTTATACGGATTATATCACGATTTGTTTTTATTATTAGGCCCGACGTTTTGAAGAATTTGTAATCTTCGTGGTCACGGCTCTGTAGTTTTTTACAGTTAGCGATTCTTAATTCCATCATTATTTATTTATAAAACGATAAATTGGCGATGTTTTAAAATAAAAGATCTGGGGCCTTATTATTTGTGACCATACAAACACTCATATCACATTGACTTGTCACGTATGGAAAAGTATTCTTAACAACGTTTTCTTTAAGTCTATTTTCATAAATGCGACGAAATGCGTTGCATACTGATTTTGATCTATGGGCGAAGAAAACCAGGCAGAGTACAGAGTGACAGGAGTTATGATAATTCATGAAAGTATTGATGAAAGTTGATGAAACGAATGTCAGATCATGCCTGTGTAAAATTAAAATAATTGTTGTCAATTATGTATGATAATTATATGCTGGAGAAATATTTAGTAACAGCAAAAACACTTCCATCTAGGTATTAAAAGTATTATCGTCTACCGTCGTGGATACTGTGAAGTTATAATCTTGCATATTTACATATAGGTAAATATTTATGAGGCAAGCAAATTCAACGACTGGGTAAATTGAAATTAATAAAGGTGAAATATACAAAATATCAGTGAATATTACGAAATAAATTGAAGTCATTCAATTCTCGACGAGCATGAATATAATTTTCCGGCTTACGACAATTTGTTGGATGTTTGAAATACTTTTTATATTCAAGGGGTTTGACAGCATCCGTGGTGCAGAGGGCGATTAGCCGACTGTGAAGAGAGAGGCCACAGGTTCGATTCCCGCACCGAGACAAATTATTGTATGCACTACAAGTATGGGTGTTGAGACCGAAGGTCTCTCGTAGTTTCTGAAACTCACGACACAAAACTTGTATCTTAGTGTGGGGTCAGGACTATGTATGTGACTGTTATGTGTTATTATTACTTATTTATTAATATTTGTTAGATTACTTTGATATAGTTATTAATGGGGCACTACAGGAAATGAAGAGTATTGAAAAAATTTTTTTTATGTACAACAGGTTTATAATGTAAAATAAATTAAGAAAAATATGACCCTTCTAGTAGAATACTACATCATTGACGCGGTCTACGTCAGCCTGAAACTTCACTCCATCGCTCTTGGCCTATTGCAGTTACAGGGGGGTTACCACCACCTCTTATAGCAGTATTATTGTAATTTTACTTGTACCGATTCCCATACAAAACAAACGAAGAACGATTATAATAATACTGCTATAAGAGGTCGTGGTAACCCTGCAGGACAAAGAAACGCGATAAGGTACCACGTATGAATATTTTGTGAATTTTGCAGCAAGGCAAGTTTTGTTTTTTCAAATAGTTGGAGTCATTTCTTGACATCAGGCAAGCAGCCGGTCGTAAAAACTATGCCAAATCCGTTCTGCAACATACTTGAAAAAGTGTGTTGCGCCGACCCCACATTAAGGCGGGATAAGGGCAGGTAGTTGGAGTCGTTAATAATTACAAGTTTAAAAATTTAACTGACCGACTTCCAATTTACCGATCGTGACCAAATTTATATGGGACCACCCTTGAAATAAGTTATATCGAACACAAAAAGCATTTTGAAAATCGGTTCTCATTTGGCGGAGATATCGAGTAACATACATAAAAAAAAAGACCGACGAATTGAGGACCTCCTCCTTTTTGGGAAGTCGGCCAAAAATGTTGTTACTTATATAAGCTTATGTCTGTATGCCTGGAGGGGTAGGCAGACGCGAACTAGAGAAGTAAAAAGTTGTACAAAAGGAAATAAAAAAACCTTAACGGACCTTCAAAATGTATCCTATCATAAACAAATGTATAGAGGTATGTAACTGCCTTTGGAATAAGTTGTATGGGACGCGAAAAAAGGAATCTTGAAAATCGGTCAACATTTAGCGGAGATATCGAGTAACACACATAAACAAATACAGACGAATTGAGGACCTTCTCCTATTTTCAAATCGGTTGAATACTACTCACATTGGCTTACAGGAGACCGCATAGTAAATTTTATAGTTATGGAATGTTATTACATCGATATTACAAAAAATCTATAAATTTCTAGATGTATTATCTTGACTGCCTCGGTAGCGTGGTGGTTATTTCGGTACGACTACGGTTCAGAGGTCTCGGGTTCGATCCCCGGGTCGGGCAAAGTGATATTGGATTTTTCCATATCAGCCCGGAGTCTGGAATTTGTGCCCGATATGGCGATAGGCTCGTCCCCTATCACATCTGGGACGGAAATAAGCTCGGCGAAATGTGGGTGTATTAGGTCGCTAGTGCACCTCTGCCTACCCCTTCGGGGATACAGGCGTGAGCTTATGTTATGTTGTGTTTTATTATCTTACAAAAACTCATTCCGTGCATGTTCAGTTTGTTTAAACATATCAAGAATCAAAAGGTCATACAGAATCTGTCGTTCGTGATACCGTATCTCAGTTTGAGAATTGTATCCACTTTGAGATTTCTATTTCCTTCCACAACTGTTTTCTGTATCTCCGAATGGTATCCAATTTCCTTGCTTGTCTACACTTTCACAATTTCCAGTAAATACATGAGTTCGAATAGCTTAAATAAATCATTTGATATTGTTTCTTGAAATTGTTATCACTTTTATTGCTATTTTTGAATTGTTTATCAAATATTGTTCAGGAGAGGTACGAGCTATGGTATTGTTTATTTTTGAATTACATAACATAAGCTCACGCCAGTATCCCCGAAGGGGTAGGCAGAGGCGCACTAGCGAACTAGAACATCCACATTTCGCCGAGCTCAGTTGCGTCCCAGATGTGATAGGGGGCGAGCCTATCGCCATATCGGGCACAAATTCCAGACTCCGGGCTGATATGGAAAAATCCAATATCACTTTGCCCGACCCGGGGATCGAACCCGAGACCTCAGAACCGTAGTCGTACCGAAATACCACCACGCCACCGAGGCAGTCATGTATGTATGTATGTGAATTATAAGGTCACCGAATATTTAGAAAACAAACTAATAATCGAAAAGAAAAGCTTATTATATAAAACTTATATAAGTCATTGCTCTTCTTTGATAAATGTATTATGAGTGGTCAAAACTGTAAGCATGATTTTGCCTTTAAATTAAACGACTGAATAAAACTTTAATAAATATAAATAACACCCAACAGTCCCACATAGTCTTCACACTAAGAAACGTTTTATGTCGTAGCTATCAAGAACTACGAGAGATTTTCGGATTTACCTAAAAAAAATATCTGTCTGTCTGGTGTGACTACACCACGGACGTAAAAAATGGTGGACAGAACGCTAGGAACGTTGAAAGAGAAGTAAGGTTTTCGGTCCATCGGGTGTATTGACACGTAATGGCGTGTGTGAGCGTAGGGCACTTTTCGACCGACTTCCACAAAAGGAGGAGGTCCTCAATTCGTCTGTATTTTTTTTGTGTATATTACTCGATATCTCCGCCAATGTGGACCGATTTTCAAAATTCTTTTTGTGTTCAATAGAGCTTATTTCAAGGGTGGTCCCATAAAAATTTGGTCGCGATCGGTAAATTGGAAGTCGGTCAGTTAAGTTTTTAATCTTGTGATTATGTAGAGGCGCGTTTGTGTTGTCTGTGGCGTCCGTGATGGTGTCCTTTTTTTACGACGGTGAGCCACAAAAACATATTTTGTCTCGATGCATGAAACAAACTCGCGCCTATTATTCGTTGGATGCGCCACGGAGGCTGTCAAAAATGAATCTACAAAGTAGCCAAGTTTGCGCTATTCTGATAATGTACCGCAGCAAATATTATGTGCTATATTACTTAGTATGTGCAGGTCTTTATATTTCATCTGTTGAGTGAAACGGAACACTGATGTTTACGTTACACATATAAATTTCACCCTTCTGTTTTGCAAAACAGAAACCATTTCCCTAATTGAATTTGTGTTGTTTTTGCGCTAGTGGAAAATTGGCTTTGTGCATTCAAAGCGGGCGAGCGTGAGAAAGTGCATAACATGTTTATATAACGAGCAGTTTGCACCGTGTTTCTTATTTACAAAATGTTGGTAGATGTCTTGACTTATTGGCAGAAATTTTGCAAGCGTATAGCTGCATGTAGTTTTACTAAGATTGCTTTAGCATTGCAGTGTGTGCTATTTGGAATTGTCTGTAAAACTCTGTATGGCGGGGGTTGCACTTTCAATAAACATAAACTGAAATTTTCCAGTACATAATCACAAGTTTAAAAACTTAAAGAACCGATTTCCAATCCAATCGTTACCAAATTTATATGGGACCCTTGAAATAAGCTCCTTCGAACACAAAACAATTTTGAAAATCGGTCCACATTTGGCGGAGATATCGCGTAACATACATTAAAAAAAACGACGAATTGAGGTCCTCCTCCTTCCAACGGTTGATTTTTGCAATAAAAATACATGTATACTAATCCAATCTAACTCATATTATGAACGTGAAAGATTGGGATGTATGGATATTTATTACTCTTTCACGCCAGAACGACGAACGGACCCGGATAAAAGGGACAAATAAAGATTAGCCTAAATAGCACATAGGCTACTTTTTATCCACACAACCACTCTACCGAGGCGGTCTTTAAAATAACACCGTAATTTTCTGGTAAATTTGTAGATTGTCACGGACGGCTCGACCTCCGGTGGCCCATACGCTTATGTAACATATATATGTAAGTGCCGCCTCCGACGGGCCGATTTCTTTATAAATAAATTTTTCGCAGATTTACTAACGGAAGAATCTATAAAGTTATAATAGAATCCCAAACTAGACTTAGAATTCCTAATTGACGGGTAAATGTGGCTTAAGAAGTGGGTGTTTTAATTATTGAAAATCAAACTTGTTATATTAAACTTGACTGTTAATTATAATACATCGCGTTAATTACCGTATATAGCGGATGAGATTATAATAGACTTAATTAGCTGAATAATATGTATTAAATTTCAGTGGTATTTAATTTCAAATAATTTTATTACAGAAAAGGTAATGTATACTGGTTCAAAGAATTGCTTAATATTACATAACACATATGCTCTAATCATCGATATATTATTTACCTAGATGCACAGTTGACGCTTGGAAAATGGGACAGCAAAGAAGTGTTTAAGCACTACTTTCGCATACAGTCGAACGCCAATAGGATTCTAAATTTCAAAATTCAAATTTAAGAACACAATCATTTCGTTTAAAAAGCTACTTTATGACACTAACGGCCGAATGTTCATACACTTAAGGTCGCCTTAAGTCGTTTAATGCCGCCTTATCTGTCAAAATTGTATGGCGAAAATCAATATAAGAAGCCGTTAAAGTTGAGCAGCGTTTGACCATTCGGGCGATAGGGTTATATTTGTGTTGATTTAATTAGACCTTACGATCTTTTTCTTTGTTTTATTCCTGAGACCACTTTTTAGGAGGATATTTGCAAGAACTGTGCATCTAGGGTATATTATATTGATGGCTCTAATTGTCAAACGCTACTCAACTTTAACGGCTTCTTACATTGATTTTCGCTATACAATTTTGACAGATAAGGCGGCCCTAAACGACATAAGGCGACCTTAGGTGTATAGTAACATAACATAATCACAAGTTTAAAAACTTAACTCAAAACTTATACGATCGTACAGGCTATCGCCATATCGCGCACAAATTTCAGACTCCGGGCGAATACAGAGTACAAACCACTTTGCCCGACCTGGGGATAGAACCTGACACTTCAGGACGATAGTCGTACCGCAGACGCAATACCCCCGCGCCACCGAGGCAGTCCGCACCAAATGTGATGTATTTATTTTTATAAATACGGACACGTCTTCATACAATGTAAAGAGTCTATAAACGTATATTGCCCTTTCTAAAATGTGTACAACATTGTATTTTATGTTCATGTTTTATTATCGTAAGGCCTTTAGGGATAAACAAAGGGCAAAACTGACATTGCAAGTGTTGCCGTGTGTTATTTTTTTCAGATCCACTGGATTTTTTTACAAAACGCTTTTCTGACATGAAGGTTGAATCTACGTAAAATACATACCATTAAAAACTATTGCTTCTGATCAAACTATATTCGGTTTTTGGGTATACAAAAATCACATTGTATAATGCGTTTATTATCTACGACAATTTTTTTTTGAAAATTTCTTAAATCATATTTCATTTAATGCATGTTAAAAAAAATGATTAATGAGATTGTAGTTCACATTCCCATAAAGAGTGCCTTCTTTAACCCGCCCTGAGGCGTCAGCGTAAGGCATAATTATGTGAACAAGCTTTGAAACAGGAGATAAATAAAATATATAAGACTGACTAAGACACAGTCACATACATAGCCCATAATCTACAGTAAGACGCGAGTAATCGTGGGTATCAGGAACTATGAGAGACTTTGGGTCTCACACCACCCAGACCCGATACAAAATACTTGTGAATCGACATGTCACATGTTTCTTTCTTTCTGCCTGGCGTTATCCCGGCCTTCTGCCAGGGTCCGCCTTCCTAATTAAACGCTTCCACTTCGCCCGATCTTGAGCATCCTCAGTGGTGAGGCCATTGGCTCTCATATCCTCCTCCAAAACGTCCATTCAGCGCTATATGACATGTCACATGTTTATCGGCATATTATGTATTTAATTTATTCGGTCTAATTAAAAGTCGTTTAATTTACTAGTTCTTCGGGGATACAGGCGTGAGCTTATGTTATGTTATTTAATTTATTCGTATATTATTTCTTATACTCGCATATGTAATAATTTAAGGTCTTTTTCGTTATCTAATACAGCAACACTAGTTTGATGTTTGACGTAAGCTGCGGTGGGGGCGCGACGTCTTCAGACTATTTACGTTGAGGCACTTGAGGCTCTGAGGTGACCTACCCGTGACCTTTGACCCGCGAGCCTGTGACCTACATAGCGCCAATCGATACGCACGTTGCCAGCCTGTATCTGTTGCCTTCGATAAGGACGATGTTCATTAAAACTTTTGATAGAGCTGCGCCTGTGAAGCGTGAGATAAAACGGTAATGGATTTCGTATTGTGATTTTTTCCATTCATCTTTTTGTATACATTGCGTCATATATATTTTAAGGAAAACCCTATTATCATCTGCTACGCCAATTTTACGTCATTCAAGTGTCCAAAACGAATGTAAGAGCTGTCAATCACACATGGCCCCTTAGGCACATTTAAGCTTGTTTACATGATAGCAGCGATAGCTCAGTTGGGAATGGTACGGACTGCTGAGACAAGTCTCGAAGGTTCGAGACCAACCCCAAAATGGAGCATATACCTCTGACTTTTCTATGTTAAGTGCATTTTCTTTCTTTGTGAAATATCGCTTGCTATAATGGTGAAGGCAAACATCATGAGGAAACCTGCATACCCGAGAATTTCTCTACAAGAATTTCGAAGGTATGTGAAGTCTACCCGCATTAGGCCAGCGTGGTGACTAACGCCTAACCCCTGTCATTGGTAAAGGAGGCCCGTGCCCAGCAGTGAGACAGTAATATTATAGGGCTAATATTATTATATTACATGATCTCAGTTTCTCGAGCAGACGAGATATCACAGAAAATCTTGAACAAATAATATCTTGTTTTGAACAAGCATCATGCATATCTCGTTCCCACTTGTTGATGTTAATAATAATACCAGACATGAAAACAAAAATTGAACGATATGGTGAAATCCAGATTTTCTGTGAAACACGACAACACGGTTGGAACATCTTATTCATTCTGATCTATGTTGGACCATAGTTTATTTCACCTAGGTGTTTTTATGTAAAATAGACTTCACATGACAATTAGCTTATAGGCTATCGCCTGAATAAGAAATGAATATCGGGATAACTTTCTATCCATTTTTACAGTAAACATATTTTTTACAGTATATATAACCATAGAAGATTTTTTAAGCATTCTTCTTGGTATTAAATGCGTCAGCATCATTTCTATCTAAAATCGAATAACACCATATAAAGTACATAAAATATATATATTTCCTTAACACACGACGTTTTTCTGCAAAGTTCGAATCATTGATGATCTCAATATAACGGACCAAGACATTAAGAGCTGACACACAGGGTCTTAATGATTTGTTAGGTTTACGCGAATGTTATTCATTGAAATAAAACTATTTTTACGGATTCTATCACGATTTGGTTTTAATTTTTATGCCTGACGTTTCAACCCGTGACCATGAATGCTGCAAAGCTTTCAACACAGGGTCTTTTTGTACCTTTTACATTAAACCACCCAACATCTACATCAACTAGAAACAATCCGAAGCAGTTCGGTACGTTTTCAGTGCTCTTTATAAGTTTACCAGGTACGTACAAGCTCTGGAATTAACTCCTTACTTTGGTGATACTTGAGCGCTATCACCTGTCCTTTAAAGCGTGAAAGGAGTGTCAAACTCACGATAGCGAGTGGCTTGGCTCTGCCCCTTGTCGCCACGCATGGGGGGAGACGTGATGGTTATGTCGGAATGGCCGGTCTTGCGACTCAGCGTCATGATGCCCGTGAGAGATGGAAAACATCAGGGCGACGCGGTGCCCTTAACTCGATAATATACAACAATACCGACTAAAAACCCCGCGGTGGCCCTCTTCGGCGCTTTAAGCACGGCCCCGGGTTTCCCTGGTATTGCTAAAGTCCATGAGCGGCGATAACTCGTTACCATCAGGCAGTTCCGCCAATGTAGGCATTATAATCACAAGTTTAAAAACTTAACAAACCGACTTCAAATCCGATCGTGACCAAATTTATATGGGACCACCCTTGAAATAAGCTCTATCGAACACAAAAAGAACCTCGAAAATCGGTCCACATTTGGCGGAGATATCGCGTAACATACTTAAAAAAATACAGACGAACTGAGGACCTTCTCCTTTTTGGAAGTCGGTCAAAAATAGATATTTATCGAAGGACCACCCAACACAACAACAAATAGTGATTCAGAAGCATAATTATATAGGTCAGAAACTCGACTCTACTTCGTGTGCATAATACGATATGGTGTTGCTTAATGGCCGACAAATGAATTAGGCTACACGAGCGCTAAGTAAGCATTGTTTTATAGTCAGGATGAAAATTGTAGCGATTAAAAAGTTGCCGTAAAATGATACTCGTAAGATGAGGTTGAGCTTATTTGAAATACGAAGTATGTTGCCGCCTTGGTCTAATGGTAGCTTATATGGGCCGGGAAACCCTCAGTTCGATTCGGGCAATTTTTTTCTAATTTAATGTAACCAGGCTGGAAACCTTCAGAGGAGGTCAATCAGCCGATCGTAACAACTAAGCCGATTCCTCTCTGCACCATGCTTTAAAAGTGAATTTCCCCAATCCCACATTGTGTGATAAGGACAGGTTGAAAGCATATAAGTTTAAGCTTAGACCAAATTTTAAGTGCTTTTTATTTTCAGCCTGAAATATATGTATATACAAAGATATTTATCTACAACTGTCTCAGTGCAGATTTAATATCTACTATTTTTTGTATGCCTGCCTCGGTGGCGTGGTTGTATTTCGGTACGACTACCGTCTTGAGGTTTTGGGTTTGATCCCCGGGTCGGGCAAAGTGATATTGGATTTTTCCATATCAGCCCGGAGTCTGGAATTTGTGCCCGATATGGTGATAGGCTCGATATCACATCTGGGACGAAACTAAGCTAGGCGAAATGTGGGTGTACTAGTTGGCTAGTGCGCCTCTGCTTACCCCTTCGGGGATACAGGCGTGAGATTATGTTATGTTACAGTTATGAAAGAATATAAGTTTGAGCTTAGACCAAATTCAAAGTGCTTTTTATTTTCAACCTCAAATATATATACAGAGATATTTATCCATAACTGCCTCAATGCAGATTTAATATCTACTATGTATTTTTTGTATGTCGAAGTACCATAACATCCTGCTCCCGACAACAATCAATAAACCATTATTAATGAACATGTGGGCGGAACGTTTCAATTAAATGTACACCTACTACTGCAGCTTTTAATATAAGGCAATTAAACATAACGACAGAAGAGTAATATTTATGGCATTGTCGGCTGTCAAGCGAGAGGCCGCGGGTTCGATTCCCGCATTGAGACAAATGTTTGTGTGGCCCACAGATATTTGCTTCAAGTCTGGGTGTTGTGAGACCATATAGTTATTGCTTTATTGATGTGGCAGTTGATGACAAAGTGGTCAATAATATTGCATTTCTTAGTCTTGCATTAATAAAAATAAAGTAACTGGTTGCTGGTATTTTTAACTAGTAAAGTAAAATTCATGCAAAAAAGCTATTACGTATATGGTGGTTAGTTCATTTACCTATTTTATATTTTAAAGAGTCAAATGAAAACTGTAAGTTCTTAACTAGCTTGCTTATTTATTGCTACGAATACACGAAACAAAATATATTAAACGAATTAAGTAAATGTAAAATGTAGCTAGGTTACTTGCAAGAGTTATTTCTTTTTAATTTTATACTGATTTCTTAAGTTTACGCGAATATTATACATTGTAATAAAACTATTTTTACGGATTCTATCACGATTAGATTAGACCCATGACAACGAAGACTGCAAAGCCTTCGAAACGTCGGGAATGATAATTAAAACCTAATCGTGATAGAATCCGTAAAAATAGTTTTATTTTTTTTTAATTTTACTCAACATTTGTTATGACTGGTAAACATTCTCTTATTGTAATAAATACTAAAATGTATAATATTAGTGGCAGAGCTTTGCTGTTGACGGTTCCATCTATCGAATCACAAAAATCCGACTGTAAAGCACGCTGTTCCGTTTCGTTCGGTGAGTTTAACTTCTAGTGGTACAAATCCCCTCTCTTAATTCGAAGAAGATTTGGACGATTGGCAACGCAACCATGAACTTTTGGGTATTGTGGATATGGGTGATACAATCAAGTCACCCAATAGCTTGTTTGCCATTCTCTGCTATCAAAAGGTAAAGTATTTAAACAAATAACCCATAACACATAGTCCTGACCGCACACTAGGTATGTCCTGTATCGTGGGTATCAGAAACTGATGAATGGCGTTCCTCAACAGTGCGTTTTACAAGAACCTTTCTTCCGCGTGCAACGTGCTTGTTGAACCAGCTTTCGGCGGCTGTGTATCCTGACTGATACGAGTTAGGGACCTTCAAGAAAAGAGCCTATATCTACCTCAAAGGCCGGCAACGCATCCACGAATCCCCTGGTATTGTGGATGTTTATGGGCAGCAATGACCACTTAACATCAGGTGACCCACTTGCTCGTTTGACCCCTCTTCTATAAAAGAAAACTATGAGAGATTTTCGGCCTCACCACATCCAGACCTGATACAAATATCTGTGGGCCACACAAACATTTATCTCGAATCTACCTCAAGGCTTTCCGCTTCGCAGCCGGCTACTCGCCCATTGCGCCACGGAGGCTGTCATTTCTTGGAAATGTTTATGACTATTAAAAATGTATACATTAACGGTAGTTCTTCGGCTTGGCGGGATTTCTGGATGACTCATACGGTACCTCGAAAGCGGGCAGTTCGATGTTTTCCTCAATATTTTTTCTTGTTGGATTCCTATCGTGTTACACGCTTTCTCGCTGAATATAATGGTGATGATATCGAAGTATAAGTGCGTATGTGTGAATTCTTTTGTTATTAACGACCTCTTTTGAGGCCTGTATATATATTTACAGTAAATGTGTAATACATTGGTTGGTTAAAGGTATACGTATGTGTTATTTAAGATTTAATTACCTTCCAAATATTGCCTGTTATCAACCGTGTTCATACAATCGAGAGAACTTTCTATGCTGTCACACTTTTTTATTTTTCTTTCTTTCAAATTAACCTGCTTTAATGTGGAGTCGGCGCTACCTAATTTTTCAAGCATGTAGCAGAAAGGATTCGGCTTAGTTTTTATGACCGTCCGGCGGCCTGATGTTAACCCACTTTGGGATCCAGTCTCGGGCAAATTGGGTTAGAAAAACCGTGTTGCGCTACCTGGGATTCAAACCCGGGGCCTTCCGGTCTGTGGACCGCTCAAATACGCTGCCAATCTAAGGCGACAGTTTAATGAGTTTGCTCGCGTTAAAATATTTAAAGTTTGTCAAAGCATATAACTTCAATCGTAGTACGTTGTAGGGCCGTACATGGATCCCTTATACGGGGTTGACGTCAGGCAGGCGGCCGGTCGTAAAAACTATGCGAAATCCTCTCTGCAACATGATTGAAAAAGAGTGTTGCGCCGACCCCACATTAAGGTGGGATAAGGGCAAGTAGAAAGAAAGAAGAAAGTAATACGTAGTAAGGGCATTCCTATTTCAATTATATTTTCCAATCACGTTTACCACATGGAGACCTATGGGCCCGGGGTCCGGACCGGGTTGAGGCTGTGTCGCGGCCGGGTCACGAGTACCAGCCCCCTCCCCCTCCTCCCCCCTACACCCCGCGCCCCACGCTGCACTAGAACTGGTTCGCGTACTTTCAGTTTCTCTCGGGTGATGGCATGACCTACCCGAAGATGGGGCGGAAGGGCGGTGATCCCGGCATACACAGGGATAGATTTGCTGATTGTGATGTTACATAGCTCACAATACATATGTGCGATAAAGCATTAATCAATGAAATTGTTTATAATTAAATGAGATGTTTACATCTGTATTTTTAAATTATCGGACGATAGGTAGACGAGTTAAAGAAACAGAACCAAGTGAAGATTTTATTCAGTAATTATGGGCCTTACTTATAAAAACATTTTCGATTATCTTTTCGCTAAGAATAGCCTGTCACTTTTTTCCTTGCGTTACATTGTTTAAAAATGAAAGGGACAACCTATGGTTAAAGATAAGCAGCGCTTTAATAATTTTATAAGTCCAGGGCAATATATCTACAATTTACTATATGAGGAAGTAAAAAACGATGTAGGTAAGTACTATACTTTTAAATATGTAAGTAAATGACTAGTCATTGAAAAAAGATAATAATGTTACCTAATGGATTTTACCCACAATACTATTTTATTACAAATAAGGCATGGATCGATGTGATGGAAAATTGGCGCTAACGTCAAATAAATTACCTGCATTAGGGTTGCCAAATTCAGCAAAGCATTAAAAAAAAATGTATTAGAAAAAGCATGGGTGAAACGTGTACGAGTATTTTGCAGTGTACATGGACTGTGCGGAGTTTGAATCTCAGGTTGAGCAACGCAGATTTTTCTAACCTAAGTTGCTCGATATTGGATCCCCAGAGGTGGATGGTAGGCAGCAGGATGGTAACTGAAAGTCGTAAAAACTAAAGCCAAATCTTTTTTGCAACATGCCTTATAAATGTGTGCTGCGTCAATCCCACAATTAAGTGGTATAAAGGCAGGTGAAAGAAAATCCATTGCGAAAATAAAAATTTTTATTTAAACTAAAATATTAAAACTCTTCTAAATCGTTGTTGGTAACCCTAACGAGCGAGTTGCATAATATATATTAAATCTAACAAAGAATATAAAAATATTGTAAGAAATGAGATTTTAATAGACCAATTTGAAGTCACAAAATTTTTGTTCTAAAAAGTCCAGCACAACATGAAATAAACTTGTTTTCGTTTGATTTTGCCTCCTTTGGATAATATGAATATAATAGTGACGGGCTTCGATCTAAATTCTATGTCTGGCTTTTTGAATATAAATCAATCCAGTACTTTGATGTTTCAGGATGTCTAAATATTTATTTTGTTTGATGTTTTTTTATAACAGAGACTGGCAAACGAGCAGATGGGTCACCTGGTGGTAAGTGATCTCCACCGCCCATAGACACCCAAGACACAAAAATAATTATGGGTGCGTTGCTAGCCTAAAAAGAGGGAAATAGGGATTGGGAAAGGGAAGGGGGTAATTGGGCCATCGGAAACCTCACTCACCGAACGAAACGCGACAGCAAGCTGCCACTTTACGTCGGTTTTCTATGAAACAGTGGTCTCAGACTGGTCGAGACGGCCCATTCGTGCTTTAGACGTTAATGTCTACAGCGTGGCTCTACCACTCAAAAAATGCTATCTATTTTGTATCATGAAGCAACAGTCAGTGAGCTTATTGGTTCTCGTGAGAATTTTATTTAGAGATAAACTTTATCATCAATTACCTTTGTAAATATTATACATACGTACATTTTTTGTTGGTCTTTTGGTCTGCAATGCGTATTATTGAACATAACATGATAGATCGAAACATAATAATCACAAGTTTAAAAACTTAATTGACCGATTCCAAAGTTTATCCGATCGTGACCAAATTTATAATATGAAATAAGCTCTATCGAATACAAAGAAATCTTAAAAATCGGACCATATTTGGCGGAGATATACTTGTAACATATATTAAAAAAATACAAACGAATTGATAACCTCCTTTTTTGAAGTTGGTCGATGAGAAAAAGTCTGGATCAAATGTAACTACGTCCATTCCCGATACAATAATATATTATGAATAGATATACAACATATGAATAGGTAAATATACAAACAAAGATGGAACTAGTTTTCCATAACTTACTATTCTTCCCATCTAAATAAATATGGAAATTGTTTATCGCAATACCCAAGTCGAACAACCCCGTGGTCATTGTGTTCATTATCAAGAGAAAACAAAGCATATTATCTTACCGTGACAATGGCTTGTGGAGCATATTATGATCCCGATATATTCTCCTTCGCCTTATTATAATCATGTCAGGATGAAAGGTAACGCCCGTCTGTATCCTATTTGTCAATCTATGATGATACACGTGTCGCTGTGTGGCGAAAACTATTTATCATACTCGCGTTACCAAGGGCAAATTCGTTTATAAAATTATTCTATTTAATCTACTTTTAGGGAATCATAAGAGTATGTCGGTCGTAGGTGGCCCAGATCGTACCAGGGGTACGTTCCCGTGGACGGCCCAAAAAGTAACAAACAACATATAATAGGCCGGAATACTTTGGGAATTGATGGATTTGGGATTATATTATAACTAATCCCAATTTAAAAATATATTTATAAACATCTGTATTTTCTAGGGTATTTATAAATTATGTTAAAGCGATAACGTTAAGAATCATGAGTATATGATTTGCTGATATATCAAAGGTAACTTTTGACACTCTTGAGACCTTGACACATTAAGAATCATGAGAATTCGTATCATATACCAGCAAATCAGTGGGCTTAGACGAGTGGCTTATGCGCTAGTCGAATAGAATAATAAATGTATGGGAATGACATAAAAGTATGCTGTATGCGGCGTTCTCTTATATCATCCCCATACATTTACTTTTCTATTCGACTAGCGCATAAGCCACTTGTCTAAACCCGCAGTAGGGTAACTTTTGACACTCGATTCGATTGCGACTACGATTGGGTTTCATTTAATGAAGTCTAGTTAAAAAGTACGCTGATGTGGCATTAGATTTGAGAACTTGTCATTTGGTAATTTTTAACGCGCCATAAGTGCCAGAAATCAGGAGGCAGTACTTGTCTATCAATATCTGGTATTACAGTCGTAATGGGGACTCAGATTATACTTGGGTTAACATATTTGATAAGAATCTTTCATTCTTTCTACATGTCCTTATCCCATTTTAATGTGGGGTCGGCGCAACACACTTTTTTCTAGCAGAAAGGTTTTGGCAAAGTTTTTACGACCGGCTGCCTGCTTGACGTCAACACACTCGGGAGGATCCAGTTCCGGGCAAATTAAATTAGAAAATTAGCTTTGCCCGACCTGGGAATCGAACCCACGACCTCCCGGTTCACAGCCCATATATGCTGCCACTAGACGAAGGAGGCATCAGGCGACTCAAATATATTTGCTAAGAATGATTTATTAAAAATAAATACTTGGAATCGAATATTTCCTTGTTAACATCATAGAATCATCAGTGCCTTTATGAAAACCATTTTTTAAAGAGTACAAAACTAATATGTACTTAAACAAAAATGTGACGTAGGTGCATAAAAATTCTATGAGAATTTTTGTTATTCTTCCGATACAAGTTTATATCACTTTATTATGTACATAATTATATGAGTTTTAGGTATCAAAATCTTTATAACATAATTATCTATGTATGCATTATTTACATAAATATGTTTACTACTCAACATTTTATTTCAATATTCTTTGTCTATTATATTGATATTCTTACATTTATTTTTAGGTTTTCCAATCATCGAATAACGTACCTGGCATTCTTTTGGACTTAATTTACTAACATTATTAGTATTTTTGTCTACCTAAACTACCTGACTGCTCCGGAAGGAGGATGTTTTTAGTGGTCAGCCTGTCAATAGTAGAACTGTTTTGACAGATATAAAAATGACAATAAATAAAATAAATAATATTAGCCCTGTAATATTACTGTCCCACTGCTGGGCACGGGCCTCCTCTACTAATGAGAGGGGTTAGGCCTTAGTCTACCACGCTGGCCTAATGCGGGTTGGCAGACTTCACATACCTTCGAAATTCCTGTGAAGAAATTCTCGGGTATGCAGGTTTCCTCACGATGTTTTCCTTCACCGTTATAGCAAGCGATATTTCACAATGAAAATACACTTAACATAGAAAAGTCAGAGGTGTATGCTCCATTTTGGGGTTGGTCTCGAACCTCCGACACTTGACTCGGCAGTCCATACCATTCCCAACTGAGCTATCGCTGCTATAAAAATGACAATCCTTGTCCGCAATATATGCAGTATCTCATGTAAAGATCAATTTGTAATAATTTTCTTTTATGAAGTAGAGCTAGATATTTAATATTTCGAAATTGTTAACTATACGAAATTAATAATAAATTATCTCAACGATGTATTTTAAACGAAGTGATATTTAAAGTCTCGGATAAACTCGAGGCGATTATAGGAAATAGTGTATCAGGACCGGTTGTTTCGTTGTTTCCTTAATTAAGATTTATAACTTAATTATCATTAAAAATACTTAAAGCAATATGAAAGGAGCTGTGAATAACTCACAAACCTTTATTGAGATAATTAATTATGTTTTTAGGTTCTTTTAACTAGTGTTAATATGCTCATAAAAATGACACGTCAGTGGATGATTGTGTAGCTTTTCAACAACTTATTAAAAATACACGCTTTTCTACAATCTGCAGTTTTTTAGGTTATAGTAGTTACATACTAACATAAGCCTGTATCCCCGAAGGGGTAGGCAGAGGCGCACTAGCGAACTAGAACACCCACATTTCGCCGAGCGTAATTCAGTCCCAGATATGATAGGGGGCGAGCCTATCGCATTTCACAGAATAGTACTAATTTGATGATATAAAATGATTTAATTTATAATCTGTGGCCTCATGAATCCCAAATCCCAATGAAGAATCATCTGGGTTATACATAAACATTATTTTATTTATTTATTTATTACACTTCATATACAATAAGTATACAGACGGACTTAATGCTAAAAGCATTATCTCCCAATCAACCTTGGGGTGGTGCAGAAATTTAGATGGCAGGTATAATGAGGACGAAAAAAAAAAATTCATATACCTCTACATTACATGCAAAATAAAAATAAAGTAATATAAACTAGTTTTTACTACATTTGTTTTAGTCTGGAATTTGTGCCCGATATGGCGATAGGCACGCCCCCATCACATCTGGGACGGAACTAAGCTCGGCGAAATGTGGGTGTTCTAGTTCGCTAGTGCGCCTTTGCCTACCCCTTCGGGGATATAGGCGTGAGCTTATGTTATGTTTTACTACATTACCTCTATATCACGTGACTTACTTTTAATACAATACAAACAGACCTACTAAATCAGTAACCTTATTTTTGTTTGAGGGCAAATTGGCTAGTGATGTCTCACGATTCAAGATTAGCGCCACGTGTGATGATTCAAACGTCTAACACTGAACGAGAGGTGACGTATGATGTCGCGAACAAAAAGTTATTGCCACAAGCGTGTTATTGGGTACAGAGCTGAGAGCTCTGATTGATTTAAATTACTGCGGTGACAGTGATTGACGGATGCGCTGAAACCCCGCACTCGAGTCTTGACTAGGGTTTACAGTTGTCCGGCTTTTTAAGACCGTGTCCGGCCTGTCCGGATTTTATTAGGCTTTGCGTATATGGATACATGACGCGGCAGTGCATAGCGCAGCGTTGCAGCGGTAAGGCAAACCTAATTATTAATAAACCATTTTTTATTATTGAAGTGTGTCCAGCTTCAAAAGAATTATGCTTGGCTTTAAAAAATATTACCCGCTTTTTGAGTAAAATGTTTGATTTGAGAGCAACGAAACCTATTTTTTCAATCTCTAACTTGGCAACCCTACGCGCATTTTGCAGAGCACTACAAAATTTATATTTTTCAACGTCATGTACTGGCCAGAGAAATTATATTCAAAGGTTACCAACCTTTTTGCTTGGACTTTTTTACCGAGTGGTTGATGGCTTGTTTCAAGGATTGTTATTAATTGCAAAATGATTAGCGTTTTGGCGAGAGTTCAGCCTACGTGAAACCTATGTTAACTTCACGAACGTACAAAAAGGATGGACGGAGCGCTAGAAACATTGAAAGCTGGGTTTTCTGCCCATTCGATCTATCGAAACGTAATAGCGTGTGTGTGCGTAGGGCACTTTGGTACAGACTACAGGCGCGTTTGTGTGCGTGACTTCTCTGTGGAGTACGTTTAACCATAGGCGAGATGATGTCCTTTTTTTTACGTCTGTGGTTAACTTATATGCCTTCAATCATTAAACAGTTGGTACCATACTGGTATGTCGATGACATTTAAAACATTTTTTTTTGTATAAAAATAAATTTTCCAAAATTATGAATTGATAAGTTATTAAATAAAACGAAAATGAAAAAAATACTCCTTTTCCAATGTACTCAGACTATTTTTGAAGACTGGATAATGTGTACCTTAGAAGGCTACTGGCCATCAGCCAACCAAGTCAATTTGATGATTATTTTTTTGTTTAATCCGGACAAAAACGCATTAAAAAAAATACATCTTTTGAACTAAGCACACCTGATATTTGCGAGTTTTACTCTAGCGTTTATTTTGTTATAAAATATAGGAATGTGGAATAAACGGAGGGTGTTACTTTATGACTCCCATAAATCACAATTCACAATGCGTCATAATCACAGTCCATAATATCCTGTGTTAAAAATTATTAATCTATATTATTTATTGATCACATTTATGATTTTTAAAAATGATTCATACGTTCGAATACCAAATCTGGAGATCAAAATCTGAGAAAATGATACAATGCTTTGATAAGGAAATTCAAGTTACTTTGCAATATAAAAATGATCACTATCTCTTTACGGACACGCTAATTTGTCAAAAAGATATCGTATTGAATGGTATCGTAAGTAAATTACAAGGAAACATTCAGACATGGCATGAAACCAAAGCTAATGCATAAACTCTGTCAAAATATTGATAAAACGACACATAATATAATAAAATTATATTTATGTTAGTGTGAGATTTATGTGTGGACAGATGACCTGATAAAGAGCGCAGGAAGTCGTTGGATGCAGGCCGCTTCCAACAAATCTGTCTGGAATTGGGAAAGGCCCGTGTTCAGTAGTGGTTGTCCCATGGGCCCTATGGCTGATGACGATATTTACATTATTATAAAAGAATCACAAGTATAAAATCTTAACGGACTAACTTCAAATCCAATGGTGACCAAATTTATGGACCACACTTGAAATAAGCTCTATCGAACACAAAAATAATTTGAAAATTGATTCACATTTGGCGGAGATATCACGTAACATACATAAAAAAATATAGACGAATTTAGAACCTTCTCCTTTTTTGAAGTCAGTCGATAAATGGACATTAGACTTTTTCGCTACCTATAGTTATTTTTTAATAGCGGACATACGTAACGTAAATATATTTATATATTGTGTAAAAATTTTAGAGAATTTAATATAAGGGGATAATATTCACAATTTACATTTATGTTTAAATTTATATTTTTGGGCAGAGCTAACCCAAAAATGTAAATTTGATTATTCGCAAGGGTTTTAACAAAATGCCTAAGTTCTGATGATGGGATATAAACGAAATAAGGGATAATTGCTACTATGCGACTTATGTTTTGAATTCGGTTTCCACATTTTTGCTCAATTTATTATTATTTGACCTAGTATTCAAAAGAAATCGAAAGGATCTAACGTACACACTTATGCCGACACGAGACCGATCGGGCCATTAATATGTATATTAAATTAATTACCGAATCGAAACGATTTCGATTACTTTCCGTTTTTCGCAATTCGTTTATAACAAACAAAAGAGTCGTAAATCAATAAAATTCGTCGTTTTTGTGAGTTAAACTTCATATTTATACGTGGAACTGTTATTTAAGTGCCGAATCGAATGAACCGTTGTAAAACTGAATATTTCATCACATCAAAATTCACTTTACTCGTACATGGGCTAGCAACGGTACACGGCGCATTTTAAGTTAAAAATTCCGTTTTGACGTACATTGACGCATTTTGTGTATAGAATGCATTTATTATCATACAAACTGTTCATTAGGCACGAAACCGTGGGCCTGTCTAAATGTTACACAACAGCAATTTCATTACTCTTCAATTGAGTGGTGTTGCCAGAACAAATCTCGAAAATGTTTGTACAGTATTGACAAAGTTATTATTAATTGAAAATTAAGATATTTCAAACAAAACTAAACTAAAACTGCGAAAAATATATAACTGTAAAAATTATATTCAAAATATACAGCGAACATTTGAGCCTGCTTTATTGTCTATTATCGGGCTACACCATTTTAAATTGTTACGTTACACTTTTATTGTACAAGACGTAAAGCTTTGAGTTATGATAGATATTTAAAAGTAATATAGACACGAAACTCTGACAACACTATAAACGCGACGTAGGCGGAGGTGTAGGCAGACAGAAGCGCACCTGGATACACTTACAAATTCAAATTTTAAGTGAATCGATATGATTGTTGAATTCATTAAAGACGCAGAAGGGATAAAAATGTTTTTCGTTCATGTTCATGACTTATTTAATATTTATTCCATTCAGAGCGACATCCGGCAGCACAAACAATACCAATATGCACATATTTCATTTACACAGATACAAAAGGCGGCCGCGTTAATATTTCGTTTAAAATACCCGGTTAAATGCACAACTGTGATTTCAAACAACTGTATATAAAAATGTAAACACATTAAAAAAAATTAGCACATCGTGCTTCTTAAAACCAGTTTGTTTTTTTTCCCTTGCGCCACATTGTTTGAAAATGAAAGGGACAAACTAATTATTTTTAAAGTTAAGAAGCACATCACTGTTTTTATAAACATGAAATTGAGCAAAAATATGTGGAAGTACTTTCGTTTAATAACTTCACAGAACATCTAGGTCTGCGAAATCAAATGTTGTAAATGAGGCTCGCGGCGCCTTCGTCGCTGATTTCTCTGCTGACGTAGCGCTAAGGTTGCCAATTTTTTGTTTCACATTATTAGGTCGTTTGCTGAATTTTAAGCTTTTTTGTGATATATTTTTTATGTGTTTTATATTATTTCACATATGTTTACTTTTATTCTATTTCCTAACGCGGAAAGTACGCGTAATTACCGGTAATTTCGATCGCATTATTTTCTGGTACAATTACATATATATTTAATTACACATATAATACAACATGTTTTGATAAGAAAAACAATTTATGATTACACTTATTTTATCTATTGGCCTTATCAGGGGAATTCTCTGTAGGTAGCCTAAATTACATTTACTTGTGTGCATATTGGAGAAAGTAGACATTTTCGGTACAAAAAATCTACACTGGTGTTGTTCGATCTTATATACAAACCCAAGAACCCTCCGTCCACAGCCCATATACGCTGCCACGAAACGGTCGAGGAAATTTTTTGTTATATGCTTGCAGACTTGGCTCCTGCATAGTGTCTTAGGGTTTTGGAATTTAATATTTGAGCATTCTAAGGCTGAGATCTATATAGCGAACTTCGACTAAGTGTAAGTTAAGAAACGAACTCAGTGAGGATTTGGAATTCTTAAATCGAACTGCGACTTAGTCTGAGCCATCTTTTACAAGAAAAATAGATCTAGATCTAGAATTTGAATTCCCCAAAAAACATAAATATTTTTTTTATCGTGGCAACCCTACTCGTACATTCCATATGGCGCGTCGTCGGCAGTGGCTCGCATTTTCTTCCTGATCTATGCTCAGGCGCAGCTATCCCGGGAATGCATTACTGTACAATATATTGTTCAGATAACGCTCAGATGTGCGAGAACGTGACCGGGGTAAGTAAAAAAGATACCTTTATCTCGCTGATTTAATGAACATATTCCAGGGTATACCGATTACCGTATACGAGAAAATGTTCGGATTTCAAATGACGTCGAAGACTTTTAGTATAATTTAAGAAGCGAATTTAATACTTTTATTTATCAAAGATCCTTGGATATTAGGGTTTTCGAATGTACCTATATAATATTTAATTTTATTACCGATCATCTGCAAAGCGCCATAAGTAACGATATCAGATTTTGAGATTTAAGAAGGCAGCACACCAATTTAAACTCGATTTTGAACTTCTTTTCAAAAAATAACAATAAGAAGAACTACATCGCGTTTGTATATACCTCTATACCTCTACAATATCTCGTCAACTGTCAAGACGTATGAAACTTATATGCATCTTATATGTGTCATTTTCCAAATTTGACAGCCTCCTTGGCGCAGCGGGTGAATAGCCGGCTGTGAAACGTGAGGTCGCAGGTTCGATTCCCGCACCTAGACAAATGTCTGTGTAGCCCACAGGTATTTGTTTCGGGTCTGAGTGTTGTGAGACCGAAAGTCTCTCATAGTTTCTGATACAGGTTACACCTAGAGTGTGGTCAGGGCTATGTGTGTGGCATACACATACACATAAACATAAGCTCACGCCTGTATCCCCGAAGGGGTAGGCAGAGGCGCACTAGCGAACTAGAACACCCACATTTCGCCGAGCTTAGTTCCGTCCCAGATGTGATAGGGGGCGAGCCTATCGCCCTATCGGGCACAAATTCCAGACTCCGGGCTGATATGGAAAATCCAATATCACTTTGCCCAACCCGGGGATCGAACCCGAGACCTCAGAACCGTAGTCGTACCGAAATACCACCACGCCACTGAGGCAGTCTATGTGTGTGGCTTTTGGTTATATTTATTTATTTAAATTGGCCAAGAACAATGCAAAGGGTATTACAGTTACATAACGTGGTATCAGTTGGCTCATGTTCACAAATTTTAACCCACATACGCTGTTGTGAGGCGTTATATGTGCGGAAGTACGTAGGTTGGCGCGTCGACGCTCGCGCCCGGCCGGCCCGCGATAACACTATCTTACTGGGTTAACAACCTATTGCCGACTATTGGAAATATCACTGTAATCACGTTTGCTTATCGCGCACTGCTTACATCTTGTCTTCGCTGGTAATCTTCAAGTGTTTTCCACGTTTCTATCACGCTGTTTGAAATTATTTGCTTTGCTGAGTGGAAAAAAGTAGGGTATGTGCACTACATCCATTGTTTTTATAACATAAAAATACAGTATTTTCAACGGTGTTCTATATTTATATCTGGGGGTAATTTTCTCGTATTAAGAATTGGACTGCCTCGGTAGCGTCGTTGTATTTCGGTACAACTGCCGTCCTGAGGTATCGGGTTCGATTCCCGGTTCGGGCGAAGTGATATTGGATTTTTCCATATCAGCCCGGAGTCTGGAATTTGTGCCCGATATGGCGATAGGCTCGCCCCCTATCACATCTGGGACGGAACTAAGCTCGGCGAAACGTGGGTGTACTAGTTCGCTAGTGCGCCTCTGCCTACCCCTTCGGGGATACAGGCGTGAGCTTATGTTATATTATGTTAAGAATTAAAAAAAATGTAAAACGTTAATTCGAAATAAATATATATCTGCTTAATTTTCAGTAGGTAGGAAAAAAGTTCGAATAAACATTTTATTTAATTCGAAATGCGCTAAAATTTTCCCTGCATGTCTTGAGAGCGAGGCTCCACTGATTTATCAGTGGCGATACAACACGATTCCTTCCGGCTTACCTTTTCTGAAAATGTCTATTAACAAATAGGTATTAATACAA
Source organism: Clanis bilineata (assembly GCA_036417725.1). Taxonomy (NCBI): domain Eukaryota; kingdom Metazoa; phylum Arthropoda; class Insecta; order Lepidoptera; family Sphingidae; genus Clanis; species Clanis bilineata. The sequence continues at coordinate 6,954,773 of CM071146.1, read as the reverse complement.
AGAGAAACTAGCAACGGCTTCCCTTTTCGAAAATTTCACTCTTCGCCACTGGTAAGTTTTGCCATTAAAGTTACACATAAGCGAATTGTCTTAAAAGTATAAATCCAAAATATTTTGCTGAAGAAAAACTGGGATCTTAGGTCATAGCGACTGTTTGGAGGTACATTAGTAATTACAAATCGCTTTATAACATGTATGTTTCATGAAATGTGGGTGTACTAGTTGGCTAGTGCGCCTTTGCCAACCCCTTCGGGGATACAGGCGTGAGCTTATGTTTTTTTTTATGTTTCATGGAGGGATCATATTCATTATCCCGAAATTAAATTGTGAACATGCTAACATAATAAATACGACTTTGCTAAATGACCGGACTGTAACGAGTTTTAGCGGTGGCATATTCGAATTCTCAAATGTGGGTTCGTCGCATCACACTTTTTCAAGCATGATTCGAAAATGATTCGGCTTTAATTTTTATGATCGTATGCCGGCCTGACATCAGCCTCCTCTAGGGGATCTAGTCCCGGGAAAATAGTGTCACAAATCACTTTGCCCGACCTGGGATTCGAACCTAGGGACCTGGTTCACAGCCCATATACCTTTCCACTAGAGTCTAGTGACTAGACCGAGAAGGCGACTTAAGTTAACGACCATTCTATGCCACATATTTAAATTGAATTCTAAGTGCATGTCTCTATGGCCACATAGAATAAGTACTTAACAGTGGCGAAGGGGCCATACAACTTTCTACCGGCTTTCCTTTTCCAGATATTATAGGCTCATATAGGTATTATCCAGGTATTAACTAGAAGAGAAAGTAGCACTGGCTTCACTTTTGAAAATTTTCACCCTCGCCACTGGTACTTAACTATCCGAATGCTATTCGTTAATATCTTCCTTTTGAGAATACGTTAATAATACATTACGCTACATTTCAACTTTCTCGTTAGGCGAGCCAACAAAACAGATAATTTATGCTTTGAAATACTCGAAGCAATTTGCACAGAAACGAAAGGATATCCGCCCACACCACCTCCCGTGTATAAATTACTTGTAAGCATTTAGTATGTATAAAAATATTTTTTCTAGTAACACAATTTATGATAAATTTACGCATTTTGTATCTGTTTTCATTGGCGTGTGTAGGTGTAAATTGATGAGAGTGAATGGGTAGTAAGGGAACGTTGGCCTTTGATTTGAGGTCTGAAAATAATGTAAACTTTTTGTGCCTTACCAGCATTATTTATAGACTAACGCTTTTTTCCCATAGGTGATTTCTAATTGCAAAAGTTCTGCCACACCTATCTTTTTTTTCTTTCTACCTGCTCTCATCCCACCGTAGATAGTGTCGTGCGGCTCGGCCTCCGGTGGCCCATACGCTTATGTAACACACATATGTGCAGCCTCCGACGGGTCGACGCAACACACTTTTTTAAGCATGTTACAGATTTGGCTTAGTTTTTAAGACCTGCTGATTCTAACACACCTATATTTTCATCATTATTTATTAGTTGAAATCATTAACTCAATAGAAGAGTTCATTTAAAAAATGGTAGAGTCATGCTGCGAACAATTTTGCCTACAGCACCAATGGGCGGATTCGACCGGATTTTAGTGTCTAACAGAAAACTGACGTGAACAGACAGATTGCTATTTCATTTTATAGGATGAATGAATTTTCGGAAGCCCAAACATTTCTTATAAATGAGAGAATCCTTTATCCGTTTTGATATGTGTGTGTGGCATTGTTGCTGAGCGGCGATAATCACTTATGATCAGTACCCCTACTAGGGGTAGTACGAGTTTATTTTGACAGTACTCGATTCTTGAAGTCGACGATAGTTTGCGTTTTATCCATACATTTGACTAGCAGCGCCACTTTGCGGAAACTACAATGAACTAAAAAATGTATGGAGAAACTGTAAAATATCGTCGATTTCGCAAATCGAGAAAAACTCGTACTAAGGGTACAGGTGGGCTGTCTGCTGTGCTGCCTTTCTAATACAATAAAAAGTAACAGACTCTAAATTTACGGAAAAAAATGTATTCGAGCTTGATGTGCGTCTATGAAATATTAACCAAACTTATTAGTGCGAAGCGAGCTCGAATACATTTACGATTGTCAGAAATTTTCCAGCTCGGCTCGCAGTACTATTTACGTCTAAGATTACGTCTGCTGAGGAAGTGAGGACTACGATACACGTTTTCGAGCGACTTTTACGAACAACTGATGCCTAAACATATTATAGATACCTCTCAAATTGCGTAAGCGTTTAATCCCACGTATTACATAAGCTCACGCCTGTATCCCCGAAGGGGTAGGCAGAGGCGCACTAGCGAACTAGAACACCCACATTTCGCCGAGCTTAGTTCCGTCCCAGATGTGATAGGGGGCGAGCCTATCACCATATTGGGCACAAATTCCAGACTCCGGGCTGATATGGAAAAATCCAATATCACTTTGCCCGATCCGGGGATCGAACCCGAGACCTTAGAACCGTAGTCGTACCGAAATACCACCACGCCACCGAGGCAGTATTATTAGCATTATTTTTATTCTTGTAGTATACGATGCTTTAGTTTATTTTTCTTTGAAGAGCATGTTGTGGTGCCTATACTTACGTAGTTACTATAAGGTAATCTGTATCTACCTACCGTGGATAGGCTATCTCTATACGTAGAGTCGTGGGTACTGTAACCAGACACTGCCGACTAACGCCCGGTTCCAATAAACAATCTCAGTTCGAATGTGCAGATAGATTATAAAAATTTGTCAATAAGAACACCGTTTGAACATGACTCCGTCAAACGACTTGATTTCATTCATAATCGTTTTTGATTCATAATTCATAATGGTTCATAATCGCGATCTCTCCGGCCGTTAACAAACGTTAGTATGTTTTAAGTATGACCGACAGTCCCCTATGTAGGGGTATCTGTCGGCCGACAAAACAGCTGCCCACGTCATCCTGGAATGCGAAGGCGTTACTGCACAACAGGCTAAAATCCTCAACACACCGAGGTCGCTTTGAGAAGCCTGTAGAGACTCCAGGAAGATCCTGCGCTTCTGGAGCATTCACGTCACGTACAATAGCCCATTTTTTATGGAGCTGGGTGCGGAAAATGGATTCCACACAACAAACAACAAACAATCTACCACGTAGCGCGAAACCACAAAATACCTAACTACATAGTCATACCACAGGAGTAAAAAGCCATACTGTCTGGTGAGCGGCCGTATATGGCATGTGCTTATAACATGACTAAGTAAACATATTTATACACACTGATTTCTTAAGTTTACGCGAATATTATACATTGAAATAAAACTATTTTTACGGATTCTATCACGATTAGGTTTTAATTATTATTCCCGACGTTTCGAAGGCTTTGCAGTCTTCGTTGTCACGGGTCAGACTCAAAAAAAAAACTTCGAAACGTCGGGAATAATAATTAAAACCTAATCGTGATAGAATCCGTAAAAATAGTTTTATTTCAATAAACATATTTATATTTTTTTCTCCAATAATAACTCATTTATTGTTTAAAAAAATGTTTTAGCAACGACATTACTTACCGACTTCCAAAAAGGAGGAGGTCCTCAATTCGTCTGTTTTTTTATGTATGTTACGTGATACCTCCGCCAAATGTCGACCGATTTTCAAAACTATTTTTGTGTTCGGTAGAGCTTATTTCAAGTGTGGTACCATATAAGTTTGGTCACGATCGGATTTGAAGTCAGTCTGTTAAGTTTTTAAACTTGTGATTATGGCTGAGATCTATAGAGCGAACTTCGACTAAGTCTAAGTCAAAGTCACGAACTCAGAGGGGATTTGTAATTGTTAAATCGAACTTTGACTTAGTCCGGGTCACTTTTTACAAGAAAAACAGACTGACAGACGGACTAAGCAAAGATTTTCTTGTAAAAAATGACTCGAACTTAGTAAAAATCCTCATTGAGTTCGTGACTTTGAATTAAACTTAGTCGAAGTTCGCTCTATAGATCTCAGCCTATGAGTTTGTGTGATTGTGGAAAAAACATCGCGATTGAGAGTAAGCATTATATTGACATTTCACTAAAAATACATTTTATATGTAGTTATGGTAAGTTGTCATGCGTAAACGGAATGATCAAGATTCAAGACAAGCGAATTGTTTGTAAGATTGATATAATTTATTGTTATAATGTAGGTATAGTCGAACATATTGGAATTCATGATAACCTACTTCCAAAGCGAGTGACCTAGTAAACAGGGAACTCTTGTACAGCGCGAGGCGTTAATGCATACACAAGATAGTAAACTTCTTGGAGTCTATAATGTCCAAGTTTTGCACAGGTATTAAAAATAATACTAGTTTGTCGCCTTCATTACGATCGATATTCGACCACAATAAAGTGTTTTAATACAATGTATCAATGTTATGCTAATTTTCGAAAAATATGGGTCGATTCTAGAATTCTAATTCTTGACCGTGGCGCAGCGGGCGATTAGCCGGCTGTGAAGCGAGAGGCCGCGGGTTCGATTCCCACATTGAGACAAATGTTTATGTGGCCCACAGATATTTGTTTCAAGTCTTGGTGTAGTGAGACCGAAAGTCTCACATAGTTTCGGACACCCACGATACAGGTTGTAGCTAGTGTGGGGTCAGGACTAGGTGTGTGACTGTTGGGTGTACTTATTTATATCCTTTTTGGACTCGATGGAGCTCTAATGAAGTTTCTCCCAGATTTTGATCTTGATTTTATTTTTCTTTGATTTTGAGCTGATGAACAACCAATATTTGAAAGTCTTCAAGATCCAGATATCTTCATATACAAAGGTAATTAATTATTGATAAGTAATAAAATCTCAAATCGATCAATCGTTTAATTACTTCATAAGGGACGCTATATAATCGACGACAGCGACACGACACATCCACTTTGTACCTATTATAATTTTTACGGACTCATATCTAGATATTTTTTTAATTTAAAAAATAAAACACGGCGTCGCGGCATGCCCAGAAGATGGAGGGCGACTTCGATGAATACCTCAAGGATTGGATGTCCGTAGCCAAAGACAGAGACAAATGGAAAGCGAGTAGGGAGGCCTTTGCCCTGCAGTGGGACGTATCAGGCTAATATAATAATAATCTAGATAATATACCTTGGAACCGCCTTAAATGTTTTACATAGAATTTTTAAGATATGTATGATAAAATAGTATTTGAACTTACCACTGGAGGCGTTTTCCGAGGCGAACAGCGGGGCGGCGTTGTAATCTGCAAACAATAAATCTTATGTTAATTTGCATATTAATAATTATTATAATAAGTTTACGGATCTCTAGTATTATCTCTATTTTTTCTATAAGTATAGCAATTAGGACATTTAATATATTAAATCTATACATATTTTATTTTTTATTTGAGACTAAAAAGGTTTTTTTTACTGGATTAGTAACAAATTTCAAAATAGCAAAGAATTTTATCAATATAATCATGATGATTTAGGTATTAAGATCGTTTTGATATCCTATATATTTTATTTATTCAATCAAGCGGTGATTTAGTTTGTTGAAATGTCAAGGCGGCATATTTTATATACGTATTTTGTACTTTGTAATACTTGTACAAGCATAATAATGTTATTGCTGTTGATAACACAACTGTGTCATTGGCTTCATTGATGAACTAAGGCATCAACCTAACAAAGTACTTTAAATAAAATAAATAATGCAATTTAAACAAAACAACTAAATGAATTAGTTCAAGTAACTTTAAATGGATACTATTATTAGTAGTTGCCATAAGGCTTCTTTTCCGTTCGAGTACGTTGAGGTCACAGTACAAAGATGTAAAGTAACACAACTCCGTTTTGTCCTTGAAATGATCGTTATATTTGACCGTCCGAATGACCCACGTCGCCCGGGCACTCATTACGTGTATAACGTCGACCTATATTCGCAAATCTGTAAATGACATTTGGGATCGGAATGCCGTTTCCTTCACTTGTTTGTTGTGCAACTAACTTATACGAAATTATCACGCACATGCCTGGACGTGACCCGTTCGAAATGACGTCGAGGTCCATCACAAACCGTGTCAATGGCGCATTAGTGCGCGTGCCGTGCGCCCATAGCATTTCTATGATGTTGTCTTACTGTTGTGCCTGTACTTTGTACTGAATATGCTATGTAAGGACAACGTTGAAATGCCATTTGGATATTGTCGTTTATTTGTAACGGAAGAGTTTGCTGTATGAGACGCCGTGTAAGCGATTTCTGTGCTTTATTTTAACGCAAGCGCGCTGCGTCGTTGTCGAGAAATCTTTTTCATAGGGTTCTTTGTTGTAAAAAACGACTTTACTCGAGATGATGAAAATGTTAGAAGACAGCAAAAAAAGAACATTTTCGGCGAAAGTCTGGCTGTACGGGGAATTAAAATATGTATGCTCAAAAACAAAAACATCAAACAACACACATATGTAACATATATATACCGTCGGTATGAATACATAACTAGTCGGGACTGGATCCCCCAGAGGGGGTTGACGGCAGGCAGGCAGCCGGTTGTAAAAACATAGCCAAATCATTTCTGCGACATTTGTCGCCTCCTTGCTCTAGTGGCAGCATATATTGGCTGTGGAGGTCGTGGGGTTCGGCTGCCTGCCTGCCTGACGTCAACCCCCTCTGAGGGATCCAGTCCTGGGCAAATTAAGGAGAAAATTAGCTTTGCCCGGCCTGGGAATTGAACCCAGAACCAAGTATATCTTCTATCTAGGTATATTATATAAAAGGAAAAACTGGATGAATGACCGACTGACTGACGTAATAGAGTACAGCCGAAATGTAATGGAACTCGGAACGTGAAATTTTACGCACTTTTATGACGTATTCGAGCACTTAGAAAGGTTTTAATTCATCCCCTAAGGGGGCGAAAATGGAAATACGACGGGACAGATGCATCCGCGAGCAAAACCAAGTATGTTATAAAGCATAGTGGGCCTTATAATAATCACAAGTTTAAAAACTTAACGGACCGACTTCAAATCCGATCCTGACCAAATTTATATGGGACCACCCTTGAAAGAAGCTCTATCGAAAACAAAAAGAATTTTAAAGATCGGTCCACATTCGGCGGAGATATCGCGTAACATACATAAAAAAAATACAGACGAATTGAGAACCTTCTCCTTTTTCGTCGGTCGAATATAGTCTGTCACTTTTTTCCTTGTGTCACATTATTTGAAAATAAAAGGGAAAGGCTATTTTACCATTTGCTCAGTTAAATTGTTTTTATGTCCCTTACTTATAAAAATATTTAAGTGCTGCTTATATTTATACCATAGGTTGTCCCTTTCATTTTTAAACAATGTAACGCAAGGAAAAAAGTGACAGGCTATTCTTAACCATTTGCTCAGCAAAAAAAGCTTTTATAAGTAAGGCCCATTAAGTAAGGCCCAGTATGATATGCCACGTATTGTGAGTATTGTTTGTCACCAGATAGTGACGTAGGAAGCGGGAAGCGTTGCGAAGGCCGCGGGGTAAATGACACTTGCTTACGCAACTGTTGCTAACTCTGCGATTGTTGCCAATTAACTTCGACCTCTCTCACCTTAACCGCACTCGTACCAACGCTTATATTTGTAGAGGTTTTAATAAAATGGACCTGTTCGTACACGATTCAATTAGCAAGTCACCTTCATACTTTAAAGACGAAAATTCGTTTAAATAGTCACGGGCGGCTCGGCCTCCGGTGGCCCATACGCTTATGTAACATATATATGTACCGCCTCCGACGGGTTAATACTATGATTTTTACTGGCTGCTTTGAAAGGAGGCATATTCAGTGACGAAATTTTGCGTCAAGATTAAATATAAATAAATAAAATATTTTTTACTTGTTTACATAAAATTTTACAGTAAAAAGGAACAAGGTCAAATTGACTTTAAAATTTTACCTACTGACTAAATTATGGGACTAACATCTATCGAACATAACCAGAATATTGAAAATCAGACAATATTCGGCAAAGATATCGTGTATGTGTATAAAATGACTTATTAGAAAATACGAAAACAATATGCCTCTGTGGTATTGCGACTATCGCCCTGAGGTCTCGGGTTCGATCACTGGATCAGGCAAAATGGTATTGGACTTTAGAGTATCAGCCCAGTAATCAGTGCCCGATATGGCGATAGGCTCGCCTCTAACACATATGGGACGAAAGTAAGCTCAGTGGAATGTGCGTTTTCGGTAGAGCCTCTGTCTACCCCTTCGGGGATACAGGTGTTAGCTTATGTATTTATGAAAACAATGTTATAATCTGTCCGTTTGAATGTGACACACTGATCGAGTATTCAGCCGGACCACGTCGCGAGTCGCGACTGCTATACCGCCGCACCGCACCGCGCCGCGCAGCTACAGCGGGCGAATGCAAATGTATTATGTATAACTAAGGTTGTCACTGTTTCTGAAATAACGAATATTTAATTGGGTACTTGACTAAGTTTTTTATTGATTTTATACGAAATTTACGGCATCTAAAACGAAACACAGAAATAAATATTGAAATACTCCCAAAAATAAAAAAGTTATAAGCCGTTCTAGTTTGGTGTAACCTTTAGACAGCGGCAAAGAGATGTATCAGTAAAATCTCGTCACGGCCATAACGGTGCGTGCGTTGGAAAGGGATAGCAAGATATCCCCACTACGCCCCCACTCTTGCTCATTGCAGAATTTAAAATATGAATTACTGCCTCATTTTTCAACCAATTTCGATGCGGTTTTTATAGAACGGTTTCTTTTTTGTTTTATTTGCTACTATATATCAAAATGTGTATGAAATGAAACATAGTCAAGTACCCAATTACTGTTCCAAAATATGTGTTGTGAGACCGAAAGTCTCTCATAGTCTCTGACACTCACGTTACAGGTTATACCTAGTGTGGGGTCATACTAGGTGTGTGACTGTTGGGTGTGTTTATTTATTTATGTGTTTGGAAAAAAATATTGTCAACTATTAATTTAACGATGGAGGTGTTATTCAAACTTTATCATTATGAACTAGCAAACTAACCCGGAAAAACAGTAAAATTTTACTGGACGAATATCAAATGGGAAAATATTGGGATCATCACGCACATTGTATTTCTATAGACAGACTTTCATTTAGACTTTTCTTTTCAGACTTAAGTATAATATTATGTATAGAACATAATAAATAAATAAATAATAAATAACACCCAACAGTCACATACATAGTCCTGACCCCACACTAAGATCGAGTCTTGTGTCGTGTGTATCAGGAACTACTACTTTACGAGAGACTTTCGGTCTCACAACACCCAGACCCGAAACAAATATTTGTAGGCCATACAAACATTTGTCTCGGTGCGGGGATCGAACCTGCGGCCTCTCGCTTTACAGCCGGCTACTCGCCCGCTGCGCCACGGTGGCTGTCTAATAATTGTAATTAAAGTTAAATATTTTTTTAAGAATTGTAATATCCTCGTTATTTTTTTTCCAGTATAAAGGGCATTAGCGATAAGAAAAACATCGATATTATTAAAATCATCGTGCTTGGCAACCCTACCACACACACTTGCACACACGAGTGTGTCGGCGAGAGTCCAATACTGGTTTGCACACACACATTACCATTTTCACTGTGCGTATGGGTTTGCGGCCTCTTTGCATGCCTGCTTAGCTATCATACATTATAACATAAGCACAAAAAGTTATGTTTTAAACTCTGATGTACTATAGATCCTTCCTTGGAAATTATTTTGATTTTACAGTACAGTGATAGAAAAACTATAATTCTTTATATTATTTATCACAATGCTAATTATTTATAAACTATAATTATATCAATAAAAATAATATAAATGTGTTTTAATTGTACATAATTTGAGCTCAGACATAGAGAAAAACAGGCATAGAGTTGTTTTTGCTATCACGGGTTATTTCTGTTCTATGATGTGAGAGACCCAGTCAGTCGCCTCTTCAGTCTAGTAGTACTACCATGGATTGAAGTTCTGGAAGTCTTGGATTCGAATTCCAGGTCAGGCAACGCGTTTTTACTAACACGAGACCACACCAGACTGGATTCTCTAGAGGCGTATAAAGTCGTGCAAGCAGCCGGTCTTAAAAATAAAGCTGAATCTGCAACAAGCTTGAAAAAATGTCTCGCACCGACCCCACATTAGAGTGGAATAAGCAGCTGCAAAAAATAGTAATATATGTAGGACAGACTAAGAGAGAGTCAGCATTTTTCTATATGAGACATAAATTGAATTTATCAAATTTTTCTTCTGAGTAATTCGATCTTTTCCGATCGAATCGAATTCAAATCCAGGATTCACGTACTTAACAGCTTCTGTTAGCATTAGGCTAGTAATGATTGGCCTTAACGTATTAGTTTAAATAATTATAAGTCAATTACTAGAACTTGCGTGATAGATGAAAATAAAATATTGTTTATTTCATTCTACGATTTAGATTCTGTTTACATTATAATAAAATATCAATTAATGTCAGGTTAGCTTAGTAAAAACCACTAAACTACTGTTTTCAAATAGCAAATCGACGAGATAATATCAATATTAAAAATCTGTGTCCTTTTTTATTCAACAACTCAAAACGAAATTATACGAAGTTGATTAATAAAAAAACTTGTACTGACGTAGGTAATCGTAATTACTTATAACCGTGATATACTATTCTATTGTTCTATTAATATTATTACTGCAGGCGAAGCTGCGGGCAAACACGAATACAATAATTATATACTAAAGTGTTGTTTCTTTTGAAGATTTAGCTTTCTTCAAACATTATTTTATCATCATCATCACCAGCCATAGGACGTCCACTGCTGAACATAGGCCAGGATTGGCCAAGTTTCCAGATCGACCTGTTGGAAGCGGCCTGCATCCAGCGATTTCCTGCGACCTTTATCAGGTCGTCGGTCCACCTTGCAGGTATCATATCAAATTTTATGATTAAGGAATAGCATTAAGCTTCCATAATCGTAGACGAAGAATAATATAAAATAATAATATAAGAGTAATATTCTAAAAAAGAAAGGAAAGAATCCTATTTAAAGTCAGGCATAAAACTTATGTATGCAATTCTTATAATACTTAAATAGTCACGGGCGACTCGGACTCCAGTGGCCCATACGCTTATGTAACATTATGTGCCGCCTCCGATGGGGTAATAAATAATAATAATAAATACACCCAACAGTCACGCACCTAGACCTGACCCCACACTAGGTATAACCCGTATCGTGGGTGTCAGAGACTATGTTTTTGTAGTATTATTATTATTATTACAAAAAAGTGTTAAAACAATTCTGAAATAACTAGTATAAAGCTGTTAAAAATAAAAATAAACTAACGTTGAATAGTGCGCTGATATATTTTATTCAGCAAACTTTTCCAATGACCGCACGGTCAAATAAAATTATTTTCTGCAAGGTGACTTCCCGTAGACAAAATTTAAATACAAGCCGAGCAAAAACCACTATAATCGGTTGTTTATGTTTATTTGTGAAGTATAGTTGACGACATGATGACGTAAAGAAGTTTAGTGTTACTGAATCACTAATTGTAGATTTATTATGTTTAATGGTATGACATTTTTTCATATAATTCACCCATCGCTAACTAAGTACGTAGCATTAATTGAACACCATCAAAACGTACCACGTCTGTATTTCATAAGGGTAGATAGAGATTATGGATTTCCCGATCTCGACATATGTATGTGCTTTATCAACTATCATCAATTAACAACTAGTAATTTTTAAACTTAGCGCATCGGGACCTGCCATCATTTTTAAGGTTCGCTATCGATCAATGACAGTCAGTAGTATACTATAGCGACAGTGTCATGTCGCCATAACTGTATCAATGTGTATGATTAAAATACTGTAGGAGTGCTGTGGTTGGGCGCCACTGTAACTGCAGCTCACTCTGAGTCATACCTTCAATGTACTCTGAGGGGTTAATCTTATAGAAAAGTACTACAATAGTGGGAAATATTTACATGCTATCCACAATTCATTAAATTAAATGTTCACATGTCTCTCATGTCGTCATAACTGTATCACTGGTTTATAATTTGTATGTATTTCACTGCTATGCTTAAAACTGTGGGGGTGCTGTGGTTGGGCGCCACTGTAACTGCAGCTAACTCTGAGTCATACCTCCAATAGGGTTAATCTTATAGAAAAATACGCAATAGTGCATGTACATAACATTCTATCCGCAATTCATTAAATTAAATGTAAATTATGGTATGATGTTATACACTGGATTCTGTGTTGTTGTTTCATTATTCCAGTAGTCAGGATCTCTATTATAAATACTTTCATTTTTTATTTGGTCCCGTTATTTAGTTACGAGGCCTGAGCTTATGTTTATTTAGTTACTAAACATACTTTTTTGTTGAAGAATAAGGATTTTTGCTACATAGGTAGTTCCAATGTTTTGTATACGGATGAAAACGACTACAATGTAATGTAATTTAAAAGGACAACTAGTCTTAAATATTTTCGACCACCCTGTACAATTGTACATGAACGACAGTTCTATAAATCTCCCTTAGTAAATAGGTACTTATAGACGGCAGGTACGTACTTTGGACGGCCACTAGGGGCAATAAAGCCAGTTATTTACGCGAAAATAAAATTTTATTACAACTAGAAACAAAGGAGTCTCTGTACGACACTATGCGAATGTTGTTACTGCCACTTATACGTGTTCGTATCTAAATATTTATACGATTTATATTACAATAATAAGTGTGGTTTCTTGTGTATTCCAACACATTCAAGTATAGGTAATTTTGAAGTAAAAAATATTTTGTCTTATGTCAAATCATTTCAAAACAGCAACAAATTTAGGTTAAGAAAACAATAATTGTCTTCTATTCCACCAAAAAATATGCAAACTTCATTTGAAATGCAAAAGAATCAATACTCCAATGTTAATCAGAGCGTATTAAAACTCGTAAAGACCAATATCGGTGAACGAAAACAAAGGAGAAACGGGTAATTAATTTCACCTGCGAACAAACTGCGTCGTGCCACCGAAAGCTATCAGTTTCGTTCCCGACCTATACCACTGCACCCACTGATTCGTGTTCGACTGACCGACCCAGACTGTACATGCGCAACTCGCAAGTACGATGCTTGTACGGTGCATGTGCGAAGTGCATAACAACGCACACGACCGACACGCGCCCCTATGTACGCTCTCCCCGAGTTCCCCCTTTATGTAATATGGTAGGGTTGCCACGCACGTTCCCTTTTGTGTATTGATTGATGAATTTACTGCAGGACGGGTAATACCTTCGCCGCTTGTGCTACAGTAAATTATACATTTATTGTGATCAGTTGCATTTTTGCTAGAAATATTGCATAACTGTAGAACGTGTTTTATAATAATGCTACATATAACCTTTTGAGATATTTAGCCAGCAAAAACTAAAACAAATTTCGTAATTAAAATGAATGAAAAATGTTTTTTTACTGTTCTACGTATTTACTACAAAACATGGAACATTTAATAATGTAATAAGTCAAAACTGTATCATCAAAATAATTGCAGCTTCAAAGCAATTTAAATGCATGCACAGAAATACTATTTCTACAACTGCCTACGCGCCAGCAGTCAATTAAAATATATGACGAGTACGCATAATGGCTGTGCAGTGAGTACTAAAAATTCTGCATACCACACAGATTGCAACACTTAGCATTAATTATCATTACGCGGACTTGCTAATGTTATTGCGCAACCCATTCATTAAGTCACATAATATTCAATATTGCTAGGAACATAAACTACAAACATACCAGAATGAATCTGTTTAAAATGGAAAACGATTTCGTCATGGTGAATGGGAAATGAAGGGAAATGAAGAATGCTTAATTCATATACTTTTGTACAATAAACAATGTTATATATATTACAGTCAGACTGTCAAAAAGGAGTCTTGAAAATGCTGTAAGTAGGTAGTAAATTACATTTTAAGTTAATTTATCGTCTCTCAAAATACTCTCGACCTTCCTGTACCTTCGTCATAGTTATAGTCATAGTCATTTGTCTTTATTAATTACAGATAAACTTTATGTGTCGTGATCAAAATGCCCATAACATGTACTTGTGGGTGACGTAACAATGCAATGCATATTTGTAAAAGAAGATACAGGGCATGTAATGTAATACCCGGCACAGTAAATAATTGATTTAAAGCATAATGGTAATCTTTGGAGGAGGCCTATCTCCAGCAATAGACGTCCTGTGGCTGATGATGATGATGATAGTGACAATACTGGGGCGTATAGACGTACTTTTAAATAGATAAATTTAATACGTAAGCGAAAGCAAATGCATCATTAGCTAATAGACTCATAGCCAGAAATTGACGTGGGACAGATGTCCCAGTGGTATCAAACCGGTCGAGCCTCGAGTCTATCAGCTCTTGACGACGACGCGGCGCCCATGAGCGAGAAACAAATGAACCACGATATCTAGCTATCTAAACGATATTATTTAGTCAACCAAATCCTTAGGTGCGAGTCTAATGGCGAGTACACACCGGCTGAACGAAGGCGAAAGAATCTGTAGGTACCTATTGCGTTCACACAAACAAACTTTCGCTGTTGTGGGAATGAAACAGGCATGATTCGTTCGCCTTCGTTCGGCTCGGTGTGTACGCGCCATAACATGATTTGCAAGTTGCAACAGACGCCCGGGGGCGCGTGACAGCCCTATGCATGGGAGGTGGAGAGGGGGGTACCGAGTCCCGAGTCCTGACCATGCACAACCATAGTACGTTGCGTCTCCAGCGGCCTATATTTAGCATTGCATTTCAACGTATGTACACGTTTACTGAACGAATGCACTACATTTTTAGCTTCACGCTCATTTGAACCAACGCGTTTGTAATTAAAATTAGCGATATACCTTCAACCAATATGTTATGTAGACGTTGAACTTTGGATTTTAAAACGATCATTGTACTTTCGCAATGGTATAGTTTAAAAGAGTATTAAATTGCGCCTGATTAGGAAAATATTTTTATATTGTAGCTGTTACTACGGTCGGTCGTAAAAACTAAGCCAAATCCTTAGTGCAAAATGCTTGAAAAAGTTTGTTGCGCCGACCCCACATTAAGGTGGGATAAGGCCAGGTAGAAAGAAAGAGTAGCTGTTATGTGCAATTTGACTTTATTGATGAAGTTTTTTTCCGGAACAAATTATTTCAAAATCGATTGAGTGGTTCCTGAGGTAAGCGTGTTCAGATGAAACATACGTTTTAGCTTTAATACTGCAGCCTGGAACTAGTGATCAAACTTATACTAACTTAGGTCTAACTTAAACTATCTTAGTTCCAGACATTTTATCACTAAAACCTTTCGTGTATGAAGGAAAACTAACAACCTAGTTATTAAACGATAACTTATGCAATTCATAATTATAAGCCGATGCATTTCGCCATTTATAATTCCATAGATTGAATATGCAAGTAGCGGCAGCAATTGATATTGTATTCGATATAATCCAACACGCCTATACGTACTTGTATTTAACTTACTGTATTACAAAAAGCCTACTGCGGGCCCTTCGACCGGTTTAACTTAATGCGATTATGCCAATTATATACATATACTTAATGTATTATGGATCACTCTATTTCTGTTTTAAATACATACACTCAGACTAAGATGTGTGTGTGACCCGTGACCACGAAGGATGCAAAGCTTTCGAAACGTCGGGCATAAAAATTAAAAACTAAATCGTGATATAATCCGTAAAAATAGTTTAATTTCAATAACACTCCTGCTGTTAAAATATTAATCCGTTTCAGATTGACGGTATTTGGCTTCATGTGTCCTTTACACTGGGGTTACCCTAGGGACTTGGCTGACCGCTTAAGGCGCTTCAACCAGAATAATCAGGTATAATCCACCCTCGTGTCAGGTTTAATTTAAAACGATTTAGCTGTTAGGGGACGGGAATGTACAAACGAACTAAATATTCCACGTATAATAATTTATTCAAAGAAAAATCAACGCACACTGATTAAAGTAAGGGGTATTCTCAAAGAGATTTAATATTATGTGCTGTCTTTGGGTATTATTAACAGAACTAGACTGTGTTGTAAGTCGTTACAGTATGAGTGAGTTTTATGAGAGGTAGAGCCAGGCTGTAGACAGTAACATCTACAGCACGAAAGGGCTGGCTCGACAGGTGTGATCCAGGTGTGAGCTGTTAGGTTTTGTTTGCCGAATGAGATTCGCAATGGTTCAATTCCCATTCTCTTCCTTTAAGGTTCGCAATCCATGATATTTTGGTATCGCGTTTGTCTATGGGTGGTGCATCATACCATATGCATCTTTGCCAGTTTTTGTTTTAAAAATTAATAAAAACGAATTTGTTATATCTAATAGCAGCGATAGCTCAGTTGGGAATGAGGTTCGAGACCAATCCTAAAATGAAGCATACACCTCTGACTTTTCTATGATAATTGTGAAGGAAAACATCGTGAGGAAACCTGCATACCCGACACTTTTTAACAGGAATTTCGAAGAAATGTGTAGTCTACCAACCCGCATTAGGCCAGCGTGGTAGACTAAGACCTAACCCCTCTCATTAGTAGAGGAGGCCCGTGCCCCGCAGTGGGACAGTAATATTACAGGGCTCATATTATTATTTATTATATTATTATTGATTTGTTACTACGACAAAAAGAGTGTAGACATCAAAGCACAATCTTACGAACCGTTCATGAACAATCATTATATTAATAAATAATTTCATTGAATTATCTTTACCTACATGAACCTACATAAACTGTAAGTAATAATTGAGACTCGAAATGAGGCTAACCGCTTCAAATCGCATAATACGAGGGCTCAAGGCATAGTTTACTAGGAAAAGAGTTCGCTTGATAAATACCATTAAGATTACATGTTTTCTACAAATGACATGAACATTAGGGCTTCCTTTCGACATGCACTATTACCGATAAACGCATTTAATGTCAGCAACATTACATAAAATAGCAATTCAAATTACAATATACGGATCGTTGGTTTCTTGTGCTAACACTTTTTGTAGTCGGCCGGTCCTTTGATTACAAGTCATATGTGGCAATAAAGTGTACAATTTATTGAAGTTGTGTATGCACTACACTTTCATTTAGAATTTTCATTTCTTCGCTAGTTACTGTATCAGTTACAATATGTGCGTGTAAGGCTTTTTATTTCAACTAATAATTTATTTGAAAATTGATAACGCCAAATCGTTATTTTTAAGTTTAGACTCTAATGTGCATCTCTACTAAAATAAAGATTAAAAGTTAATTTAATTAAACGCACTAATCTCTGGAAATACAGGAGGGTTACCACCACCTCTTATAGCAGTATTATTATAATCTTACTTGTACCGATTCCCATACAAAACAAACGAAGAACGATTATAATAATACTGCTATAAGAGGTCGTGGTAAACCTGCTGAACCAATTTTGAAAATAAATTCCTATTACAAAGCCACTTGATCTCCTAGTGACAAACTTTTTATTCGGGGAAAAGTCTTTGTCACGAGAGCATAGCCGCGACCCACAACTATCTTTCTTTCTGCCTGGCGTTATCCCGGCCTTCTGCCAGGGTCCGCCTTCCTACTTAGTCGCTTCCACTTTGCCCGGTCTTGAGCATCCTCTATATATATAGCCGCGACCCACAACTATACAGATTTATAATTAGTGTAATTTAAAGGCACTGAGTTCACATACATTTCTGAGTGGTAGAGCCACGCTGTACTCAGTTAAGTCTACAGCACGAATGGGTCGGTACGACCGGTTTGATACCACTGTCTCACAGAAAACCGACGTAAAGTGGCAGCTCGCAATCGCGTTTCGTTCGGTGAGTGAGTTTTATGTTGGCCCAATTTTCAATTCCCGCCCTTCCTTTCCCAATTCTTATTTCCCTCCTTTTAGGTTGGCAACGCACCCATGATTTTCTTGTCTTGGGTGTTTATGGGCGATGGAGATCACTTACCATCAGGTGACTCATCTGCTCGTTTGCCAGTCTCTGCTATAAAAAAAACTAATTTCAGTCAATTTCCAAGCAAGAACGGTTTCACACGTTCCTTCAACATGCAATTTTATCCACAATACATTTCCTCTGTGCCGACTGCAGCTCGGAACAGAGTGACATAAATATGTGTTGCCGGCGAAACTAACTTATTATTTAACTATCGTACAAGAAATACTATGTGACGTGGGACGTGTGAGAACCAACGCCCATTTCCTGCGCAGGAAAAGTCATATCCTAAACGAGCTTATAGTTCCCGCAGTCCTTTGGAATTTGTAGCTTAATACAGTCTAACATATTATCTTGTTAGTTAACTTCTACTTAATCTAAAATCTTAATTATAAAAAAGGGCAAATATATGTAAACAATGATACTGGCGAATAAAAATTGTATGCGCACGCGATTTTGTTTATTTATTTTCAGTTAAAAATAACAAACATAAGATATAGAGGTATTCTCTCTCTTCGAAAGATTAAGGGCAGTTTTTACAACGGTCAGATAACTTTTATGTGAGGAATAATTTTGTTGCTATGATAAAACCATGTTGTGCAGAAATGATCCAATATTTTTTTTAACGCAAATATGGTCTATTAAAGGCATATGTGTTGGCATCAATAATTTTTTTTCTCTTTTAAGGGTTGGTTCATTTCTATAAAACACGGTCCAAATGTGTTTTAAGTTTGATTGTATTTATGTAACATCTAAAACTGATAGTATCTTTATAATAAAACTATAACTTAAGTATTTTTTATTTAAATACGTGACCGATACGATCACGCATGCTGATCGGTGCTCGCCAATCCTGTTTACTAATCAACGCTCCAATCGTTTGGTCAATATCTTCAATTACAATCTAATTAGTATAATATTCACGTTCAAAGCGAAATCTTTCTTTAATTAATTACTAGTCTTGAGTTACTATTGAATACTAGTTAATTAAATTTGCCAGACTATACGACGTACATTTGAAAACATAATTTACTGTGCTAACTCATATTACTATATGTTCCTGTGAAGTGTGAACATTTCCGCGCGCTGTCCGTTAAAACCTGGAATGTAGGTTACATTAATTGTCAAGCCACACCAACGCTCTATTCATAATAGGAGACAAATCATTACTTAATTGCTAGAAGCGAGAGCAAGAATCATGATCGTAACAATATCGTAAGTGAAATCACATTTCCAACAAGTTTCACTCGAGCCAAGCTTTCTTCGAAAGAGAAACCGAGCGCTGCACAGCGGAAAACGCAGGAAAAACTTTATGAAAAACGTGTAAGTGAATCGCGACGTGACACGGCGTCCGCGTCCTGCACAATAACATAAATCGATATAGGAAGCCCTCCGACTAGTTCAGCAGTGCGTGCGAGCGACCTAATACACCCACTACGGCGCGACCGCAGGCAATGCGGGCTAAATATACGTAGAGTCACCGCGCCGCCGCGTTCCTGCGCCGCGCCGCGCGCCCAACGGAACTTATGTCGCAACGACAACGTCTACAATCGCTCGTTCAGAAAAATTCAAACCGGTTTCACACGCACACCGCACGAATCGCGACCCAATGACATGGACACCAAAGTATTATTTCGATCGGCACGAGCGCGGAGGAAGGCCGTTTCGCAACGAGCACGTCGGTAATAACACAGCTAGGTGCATTCTCGCTGCAATTTCGCTCTCGGTCGGGCTGTGTGTTTGTGGCGCGCTGAAGATCAGGGCTAACGATCAGCGTGGGTTTGCCGTCTCTGTCGCACCCGTCATCGTTCTGCACCCATGTCTCGCAAAAGAAACTCTACAACTTTATCTGACAGCGACGCGACGCCCGAGAGGCTTTTGTGCATTTTCCATGTTTATGTTTATAGAAGAGCACGTACAAGGGGTGCTTTGAACGTCAGTCGCTTGGTGCATGGTTATAAATTGTGCAATGGCTTTGTTTTTATTTGAAAGCAGGTGTTTGTATTGAACTGTGTAGTTGGTCGTCGCCGCGTCCCGTGTGTTGCGAGTTGCGACTTGCGTGCGATAATGCATGTTACTCTAGGTTTTATTTTCATGTCGGTATCCATGTATCTATTCGATATGCATCTAAACCGGTGTCCGCTGATGCTAGTAACATTGAAAAAGCGCTACCTTATTCCTTGGAATTATGTTGTGAGCTGACAGGTTATTATAGCGTGTAATTTCAACAAATCTAACAAAACTGCCTCGTCGTGCAGGTTTCATATTGCGTTTAGATTTCACAGATTGCAGAATAGCGTTTAAAATTCTCAAGTAGGTTATTAAATATCAAATGTTACATTCAATTTCTGAGAATACTTAAGTAAAATGCTAGCAACTTTCTCTATCATAAAACTTATATTCCAGTAAAAAAGTTTAAATGACTCAATATATTTCACGTAACTTTAAAATGCATAAACTAAATTGAAATAAATTCAATAGAACCTTATTTATTCTGTCTAATATTTTTTTCAAAAGCATCTTTATGTCTTTATTACATAACTGTCTAGGGTGCCATGTTGTCTGGGACTAAAAAGGTATAAACGTATACATAATATACTAAATAGATTTCTTTATGAGTGACATGACAGTTAAGTAAGTAAATATACATATGTAAATCTATACTGTATGTATGGGTGAAAAAGTCGTGTGATTGAAGAATGCCTAAAGATAGAATATAAAATAGATAGACATGAACAGAAAGACTGCGTCGATGGCGTAGCGGTATTGCATGCGCGGTACGGCTATCGTCCTGGGTTCGATCTCCGGGTCGGGCAAAGTTATATTAATTTTTTCAGTATCAGCCGGGAGTCTGAAATTTGTGCTCGATTGGCGCACCCCCTATCACATCTACGACGGAACTCAACTCGGCGAAATTTGGGTGGTCTATTTCGCTAGGTCGCGTCTGCCTCCCCTTCGGGGATAAAGGCATGAGCTTATTTATGTATAGACAGAATGACACGATCTATATCATATACAGCCTCCGTGGCGCAGTGGGCTGCCGCTGTGAAGCTAGATGCCGCGGGTTCAATCCCCATACCGAGACAAATGTTTGTGTGGCCCATAGATATTTGTTTCTGGTCTGGGTGTTGTAAGACCGAAAGTCTCGTAGTTCCTGATACCCACGACCCAAGACTTGATCTTAGTGTGGGGTCAGGACTATGGGTGTGACTGCTGGATGTTATTTATTATAAATTCATCATAAATTGCATTTATTTGACGTCTCTATCTACAAAAAGAATCTGTTTATGTGACGTAACTACGCAGAAAGTTATCAACTGATATTATTCTATCATAACAGTAGTCTAGCTACGTTTAGGTACATATATAGTTACTACCTTATATTAAAGTGTTGCAGTGCAGAATGTGTTTTGTTATTTTATCAGCCTAAAAGCGGTCATGAGCGTTATCACAAAAATATTTTTATAGACTAACGCCCGAATGGTCAAACGCTACTCAACATTAACGGCTTCTTACATTGATTTTCGCCATACAATGTTGACAGATAAGGCGGCCTTAACCGACATAAGACGACCTTACAAGGTCTTAAGGTTTACATGATGCTAAGAAGAAAGACAGTATCGTAACAGAGACCAACAGAAATATGAACAGCATTCGAAATATACCACGTTTTGAGGACCAACACGTCTTCTTCTCTACTCCTCTAATATTACAAATCACAGGAGTACGTCGGTTGCATGTGACTGGCCCAGATCGTACCAGGGGTGCGTTCCCATGGACGGCCCATAAAGCGCTGGTTGGACGTTCTGGAGGAAGATAATATGAGAGCCAATGGCCTCACTATGAAGGATGCTCAAGACCAGGCGAGGTGGAAGCGTTTAAGTAGGACGGCGGACATTGGCAGAAGGGCAGGATAATGCAGAAAAAAAAAAGAATTCGTAGAAAAATATAATATCCTAAAATAGCACTAACTACAGTGTCCTTTTTACTGAAACACAGTATTACTTGCATAATGCATTTTGGAAGCAGAATTCGTCATTGCGGTAATAACCAGATGGACTTTTTCATGAAGAGTCATACCACCATATTGCAAAATAATCAAATCCATGATACATAAACAGCTTGTTCCCCTATTAGTTGATGAGAAACATCGCAGAACCAAATATATACTCTACATTCTACAATAAACAAACCTCACACTGAACAATACATAGCTTTGCTCATTTAGTCAAAATACAATTCATGTTATTTCTCAAACGTGGAATATTTTTAAACATATGCATTTATGTATGTAAATACTCTGTGAAACGTTTCTGTTTATTTCTAAAGGAATTTTAAACCTTCATTTTGTTTCTAGAGTTGTTTAAATAAAGCATATTTTTCTTAATTTTGTAACCTCAAATACATTGTAGAGACTAGTAACGTGGGAGCAAAAAGGATTCTGCGGGTGATTTATGAATACTAAATTAGAGTCATCAATGTCGGCGTTGAAACGCTAACGCAATTGTTTTCTCGCGCTCATACAGAATAGGGTTTATAAATGACCGATCAAGAATCAGAATTATATTAAACTAGAGGTCCTCTGAGCCTTTCGGGATAATGCCATAGGAAATATTGGCATATTATTTGCAAAAAACATTTTCTATATATTAATAATATTTGCCCTGTAATATTATTGTCCCACTTGGGGCGGGCTTCCTCTACTAATGAGAGGAGTTAGGCCTTAGTCTACCCCGGTGACCTAATGCGAGTTGGTAGACTACACATACCTTTAAAATTCTTGTGGAGAAATTCTGGGGTATACAGGTTTCCTCACGATGTTTTCCTTCACCGTTTTAGCAAGCGATAATTCCCAAAAAAATACGCTAAACATAGAAAAGTCAGAGATGTATGCTCGATTTGGGGGTTGGTCTCCAATCTCCGATAGTCAACTCGGCATTCTGTACTATTCACAACTGAGCTATAGCTACTTAGTCTAAACACGCCCTTTCACCAATAAAAATAAAAGTTATTTATTTGATGACTCATTATTTCTTAAGGCGAGTCCATGACGGGTCAAAATTACTATGTTATTGGACTAATGTGTATAGTGTTTGTGAAATTGCATAAACACAAGCTAAATATGCCCGATATCTGAACACAAAGGCCTGACCACACGCTTAAATAACATTTTTGGGTAATGAGTATCAGGAATAATGGGATGAACCAAAGACATTCAACAGTACATAGACGGGACAACAGCGCGAAACTTGTGATCCAAAAGTTGTTACATCGTGGTCATAAGTCACTCAGTCGTATCTGAAAAATACGACCGCAAGGTCGTGTCAACGTAGTAATTTTTAAACAATGATATTGTCTTACGTGATTCTTGAACATTCACAGAACTAGGGTGTGAATTGTAATAAGCGCTTTACCATTGTAATAAATCTGACGTTAGAGATCAATTTGTAAGCAATTTGAGGAAACTTGCTTAATAGCCCCTCTATAGTTAGTGATAATTAATCGAAAAAGATTCGAAGTTTTTGTATCTCTTTTTACAACCGACTAGTCGCGCATTTTTGTAAATGATTTGCCCAGGACTGCAACCTCCAAAGGGGTTGACGTCAGGCAGGCAGCCGAAAACTAAGCTGAATCTTTTCTGCAACATGCTTGAAAAAGTATACTGCGCCGACCCGAAATTATGGGATAAGGGCAAGTTGAAAAAAAACTTCTACAATAAGATTTTGGTCAATAATAGTTCAATCCGTGCAACACCCTTTTATAACTGTCGAGAATTTTAAGTTACAAAACAGAAACAAAATATTAGTTTGCCGGGATAAGTGAAGAAAATCGTGATTTTAAACGGTGCCGCGGTAGGTCATCACGCTGATTTAATTTCATGGAAACTGGGTTAAGCCACAAACGAATATAAACTGTATGCATTTCATTGCAGAGATTAGCGGAATACATTTCTCATTAATTAAATATTTCTAGTTATTTCTTATGTATTTTTCCTTTGAATAAGATATTGTAATCACTTTATCGAACTTCGGTTGATTCTAACAAAGGGTGTGGGCGATGTGACGAATGGGCCAGTAAATCATGGATGTCCTTATTCTGAAGGAGAAATTTATTACGGTGTTAAGTTCCTTTAGTCACTTACATTGAAAATAATATTCAGCTCAATTAATGGAAATAAAATGATTTTTACGGATTTTATCACGATTTGGTTTTAATTTTTAATTTTGCAGGTTCGAAACCAACCTCAAGAGCTGATTGCACCTCTGACTTAAGTGTATTCCTTTTCGTTTCCTTTAACAGTGAAAGAAAATTCCGATGGTACCTGTAAAGTCTATCAACTCGCAGGCTAGCGTCGTTAAAAGAGGATATTAACATGTAACAGTAATAATACAGTATTAATGCTCTTATATTGTGATCTAATATTAGCCGTGTAATATTACTGTCCCACTGTTGGGCACGGGTTTCCTCTACTAATGTGAGGGGTTAGGCCTTAGTCTACCACGCTGGCCTAATGCGAATTGGTAGACTTCACATACCTTCGAAATTCTTGTGGAGAAATTCTCGGGTATGCAGGTTTCCTCATGAGGTTTTCCTTCACCGTTTTAGCAAGCGATATTTCACAATGAAAACACAACACAGAAAAGACAGAGGTGTATGCTCCATTTTGGGATTGGTCTCGAACCTCCGACACTCGTCTCGGCAGTCCGTACCATTCCCAACTGAGCTATCGCTGCTTTATTGTTATATTGATATTAAAATTATACGTCAATGTGCAGGCAGCCTTATGTGTATGTGTGTAGTGTGGGAGCGCGATTCCGCCGCGATCGCCAGCGTGACGCGAATTAACAAAATCCGGGAAAAATAGCACGATAGAGGCATTTGGCGGGTATTACCGCAGCGGTGGCGTAAGTCGTAACTGTGGTACGCGTACTATATTTACTTTCAGACGCGTGTTCCGAACTGAATGGGCGAAGACCTTGGCCTTGAACTCGGGGGAACGCACGCCGCCCGCGGCACGCACCGCCCGCCCAAACGGCGGCTGGCCGCGCCTCTGCATGGTGCCCCCGCCTCCCCCCCGCGCCTGTGCCCTCTGGCCACGGCCCCCGCCACCGACCCCGGACTGATCAATAGCTAACTTCCTACTTACACAGTTTCCTGCTTACACGTGGCATCAATTTTGCTAAATGGTCGATTGGAGTCAGAACAAGATTTCTGTAATTAGATTACGTTTCGATATAGATTGGCCGTGATTTTTAACTAGTTTTTACGCTTCAACGGAATTCAATGTCATAGTTTAAACGGGCCTTAAGTTAGAAGATAACATCGTTAGTCATTCACACAATAGTTTCATTATAAACTTGAACGAATTATAGTCAGCCTTTGAAAAGCCACGAAGTTACTTCCCACGAGAATAATAGTTTTTTGTGCATATATTTAAGTCTAGAAAAACAATAAATACTTATTTCCGCTGTGTAAAACACACTATGGCACGCAAGCGCGGAGCTTGCAGTAACCTCAAACATTAGTATGTGCCAGTTACGGAGTTAGTTTTAACCTAATTCGACGCTTTACAGTCGGTAGTGTATAAACGAATATTTAGAATTTGATTTCCTCTATCCATAACTTTGTTTAACCAATATAAATGACCGGCTGATGTTTTTTCATCCGAATTCAAAAAGGGATGAAGAAATTTTTATTTCGCCTTTTATGTATGACTAGGCGGTATCGCCACGAAATTTAAATCTCATAATTTTGGTCATATCCGTCAATGGCACAATCGTTTCATTCGAATACTTTTGTCGTATACATGAAATCTATAAAACCGCTTAAAAATGTGTACTCGCTACTTTCTGTAGAAAGAGAACTAATGAGGTTTGGAAAGAGAGTGGTCCAAAAAAAGCTACCACCGACAAACAATAGAATTATCGATGGTCACCATAATCATGCCGGCCTATTTATGCTTCTTCACATCCCGAAGACGGAGAAGCAAATCGAGGTGCTTGCAATAGTACAGACAGACGAGATATTAAGATAATGTTTAAATTAATTTAGAAACGGTCCATTCATGTCAGCGTGCATAAGCTGTGAGCCAGGAGGTCCTGGGTTCGATTCCCAGGTCAGGAAGGGCGAATTCTAATTTAATTTACCCGGGACTGGATCCCTCAGGGGTTGACGTCGGGCAGGCGGCCGGTCGTGGAAACTGGGCCGAATCCTTCCTGCAACATGCTTGAAAGCATGTGTAGCGCCGACCCTGCATTGGGGTGGGATGACGGCAGGTATCAAGAAAGAAACGGTCCATTCATGCTAAGAGCAACATTGTTTCTTGTGACTCTACCACTTACATAAAGTGACACTATCTGAAAACATGATGTATCCAATAGCTGAGTGCATATCCTATCATGTATTCATAGGAGCTGTCCTTTTAGGTGACCTAGTTTAAACTTAGTGTAAATGTAGTCGCGAAATCCGCGTCTAAAGTTTCATAACCAAACACCTGCGTTTACTAATCTAGGATATTTTGTAGACTGAATTTTCGGACTTTAAAGTAATTGCTATATCAATAATAACATTATTTTGGAGTAATGTTAAATATCTGTTGTACTTGTAAACTTAAGTAAAAGGGAATAGAGTCTAAATTCAAATATTTGTTCAGTAAATGGGTCGCTAGAGGCACTTTTACGCGTTATTTTAATCTACTGCAGTAGGTCCGAACCCATGATGATAATTTTAATTTTGCTAACAAAAAGTTGATTAATAACAATATTACATTATTATTGGCTAATGAAAGCTTCTGTTTTTATTATTGTCATCTAATCATTATTGTTTAATATTTGGTTGTCTAACCAAATCCCAGGTTTAGCGCCACCTGGGATTTTTTAAGACTGCTTTTTCTAAGATAATCTGTCCTGGCGTGGTTCCCCCAGAAGGGGCCTAACGACAGTAGGAAAGTTGGTCGTAAAAGCCGAATCTTTTTTGCAACACTCTGCGTACTGACAACAACAAAAATGTACTGCATCAACCTCATAGTGAAATGAGATAAGAGCAGGTAGAAGAAGAACGTTAGCATAATGTTCAGTTAGAGAAGTAAGTTATATAATAAATAAAGTGCCGACAAAATTACAAAATTTTTGCTGAGTTGAAAAACTAGAATCGTAAATTCTGTATGATATTCAATGAAACATGATGACAAGTGAATCAGAAATGACATTTATGATATGCGATAAAAGTCGACCCCGACTGGCGAGGCTTCGAGGAAAAAATATTTGAATGAAATGAAACTGACAAGAGTTTAATATCTTCCTCGATTTATGAATTGGGATTGAAATTGTATTTCCAGTCCGAATTTAATGAAGTTTAGAAAACTAATTAAATTTAATGGGAACAAAATATAAAAGAGAATTTTCATTTGCTCAAGAAAATGTTTACCAATAAAATAATTCTTTGATAAATATTTCAGTTATAATTTGTTTTATCCTTGGTCTAATAGCTGCGTATATTGCGTTTAGATCGAGATACTCAAGGTTCGTATCTCAGGTCGGGAAATGTACACAAAATGTCAAAAACACTTTTTGACATTTTGTGTACATTTCCCAAGGGGTTTTTTGTTATTTTTGTTGCATTTATCGGGGGTTGGTGAGAGTTTACGTCAGGCAGGCATTGGTAAAATTATAAACCAATTTGCAACGCACTTAAAAAGTCTGCTGCGCTGACCTGAAATTCAAATGGGATGTGGGTAGAACATAAATATTACATACATCACGTAAGCGCCGAAAGAACACATTCCAAGTATTCACGCTATCGGTATATCAGTACCATCCGTAGATAAAGATCTCTTTCAAACTCCTAAATACCGTTAACAATGCCGTAGAGTTTCGAAATATCCCTTATTGCCGTCAATTAATAGTGGAATGTTCAAAAGCATGGGGTCGTTGTTCGACCATTCGATCGATAATACGCCGTCCGCACTACCTACTATATAAAATATTAAAGTTACTGGTAATCCGTATGGCATTATTTTATTTGTAAGATGTAGGAATTGGATTTAAAATTATGTGTACTAAATAATCTTTGTAGGGTACTGATCGAATGTTAATGTAAAACATGATACGGTGAAGGAAAACATCGTGAGGAAACTTGCATACCCAAGTTCGAAGGTATGTGAAGTTTACCAACCCGTATTAGGCCAGCGTGGTAGACTAAGACCCAACCCCTCTCATTAGAGAGGAGGCCCGTGCCCAGAAGTGGGACAGTATATTACAGGGCTAATATTATTATTATGTATCACAGAAGACAGTCATATTTCATAACATAAGTCGCCATGGTCTAAGGTTTGTGTTCGTTATAACAATAGGTTCGGCTGTCTTTTTTATGTCTCTCTTTCATAACTCTATTATCATATTTTGAGACGAAAAGAAAGAACAAATCATTATGATTTCCGTGACCACAAAGGCTGCAGAGCTTTCGAAACGTCGGGCATAAAAATTAAAACCTAATCGTGATAGAATCTGTAAAAATAGTTTTATTTCAATGAACAAATCATTTATTAAACAGTTTCTGTGAGACAGTGGCCGGTAGAGCCAGCCTATTCGTTTTGAGATGTATATGTGGATAGCGTAACTCTACCACTCTCAAAACTCACTCACTTATGTAGTCTTACGATGACTAGAATGCCTGCAATAGTTAGTTTTATAATTAATCGTAATTAGCAATTTAAAAACATACTTATCTTAGAAGTAAACAGAAAAATATATTTTAAACACTTCAACTATGTGACATTTAATAATTGTAGTAGAGTTGATGATTTGCCAACTTGATACAAAGTAACGCTAATCGTGACTAAATACGGTGCTTATAAATAGACTGAATTATCTATTTGAAGGTGTTTGCATTGAAATAAATCAAATAGTAGTAGTACAATTACACCTACAGTGACCATATTGTTAACAAAGTAGGAACATAAGTACTTTAGTACTGTATTATTATTTTTAATTAAAATGTATAACACACAAACCCTCTTTTTAAATTTAAAGTAACGTCCCAAAGAAACGATTGTGGCACCTTATTTTTAACTCTTCTATTTGATTTCCAAATAGTAGGTTAATTTATATTACCTATATTTTTTTAGGCCTCGGGTTCGATTCCTGTATTGAACAGGGACATAAGAGAAATAATAGGTTGCACCAGTTGCGTCTCTGTCTAACCCTTCGAGAATAATGAGCGTGAGGGTGTACTAATAGTACATACATTAGAACAGCATCGTGGACTTAGGCCAGATCCAATTCCTTTAAGCTGTAATTTCCTCTTCTCTGGTAATTTGTGCATTTGTGACCTAAGTAGTAGGATAGTTTCATTATTTGACGCTGTGTACACATTTTGAGTTTTTACCATCATCATCGTCATCATCAGACACAGGATGTCGACTGCTGGACATAGGCCTCCCCCAAAGATTTCCAGATCGACCTGTTAGATACCTACGTTTGCTTGTTGTATATTTTGCGTATTGTACATTTTATGTGTTGTACATTTTGCGTATTGTACATTTTATGTGTTGTACATTTCGCGTATTGTACATTTTATGTGTTGTACATTTTGCGTATTGTACATTTTATGTGTTGTACATTTTGCGTGTTGTACATTTTGCGTGTTGTATATTTTGTGCCAAGGGGCATATTTCCACGACAGTGATATCACGTAGCTATCTATGGTGATATGAGTGCGTTTAGACTACTGTTGTGAAAGGTACAAGTGACATTTACAACGACATCTTTCTTGAGGCAACACGACATTTCGTCTTGAATGAAATGGCAAAGGTCAAATTTGGTTGAGCTACTTCTGCCTGATTAGGGTACGGAGATATTACGATAAAACTGAAGCGTCAGACGTTTCGATCTTCGTCTTCCAAATTTAGAAAAAAAAGTATAATATTTTTACGAGCTCTAATCGCAGTCCAGTGTGAGGTTGGCAAAGTACTATTTTGGATGTGTGTTGCCGGATGTCAATAGTAAACTCCCTCTGGAGGATCCAGTCCCGGGTAAAGCCCGTAAGAAAAATAGCGTTTTCCGACCAGGGATTCATGAATAAAAAATATTAGAATAGTAGCCACCTCGTTTCAAATCTGTTGAAGTATGGCGAGATCTTTAGACATTTAAACTATTAATTTAAAACATTCTGCTTTAGTAATAATGTCTAATATTAAATGATACCAGTAACAAAATAATTTGAGTTTTTCTACTCAGTAACAGCCTGGAGCCTGGTACTTGTGCCCGATACGGCGATAGGCTCGCCCTCTATCACATCTTGAACGGAAATGAGCTAGGTGAAATGTGGGTGTCCTAGTATACTAATTCGCTCTGCCTACCCCTTCAGGGATACACACGTGAGCAATATGTTTGTACTACTGACAAAGAATAATCGTATTAGCAATTCCATGAATCTACAGGAAATTATTTTCCGTGCCGGATGTTGGAGGGTGGATCCAATTTCTTAGACCTACGTCAGGCAATGTAAATTATTGTACAAGCATAAAAATAATTGACGAGAGCTGATGAGATTTGATTCGTTGCCAAGGCTTTTAGATCTCACCTCATTCACTGATCGATTAGAACAGTGCAATGTTCCCAATATAGAGGTATAGCAGCGATAGCTCTGTTGGGAATGGTACGTACTGCCGCGACATATGTCGGAGGTTCGAGACCAACCCCAAAATGGAGCATACACCTCTGACTTTTCTATGTTAAGTGTGTTTTCTTTGTAAAATATCGTTTGCTATAACGGTGAAGGAAAACATCGCAATAGACTTTTGGAAACGTATTGCAGAATGGATTCGGCTTTAGTTTTTACGAACAGCTACCTGTCTGACGTCAACCACCTCTGGGGAATCCAATTCTGGCAAATCGTTTTAAAAAAAAACGCTTTTTCCGACCTGGGCCTTTAGTCTCAACCCATATGTACCAGTATACCAATCAGTATACCAGGCGATAGCTTTACCATTTATAATACTTCTTTTTTTCTATCTGCCCATATCCCTCTTTAATGTGGGGTCGGCGCACCACACTCTTTCAAGCACGTTGCATAAATGATTTGGCTAAGTTTTTACCACCGGCTGCCTGCCTGACATCAACCCCCTATGAGGGATTCAGTCCCGGGCAAATTAAATTAGAAAATTCGCTTTGCCCGACTTGGGAATCGAACCCACGATCTCCCGGTCCATAGCCCATATGCTGCCACTAGACCAAGGAGGCGAACATTAACAAATTTAATTACAATATATCTCTGAAGACCTCCACAGACTAACCACGCTTCATTAACTTCCATGAGGTGACTCAAAGCGAAGCTATTCAAGAATTTAACATTGCACTATACAGTCGTATTGAATTGTAATCTATCGATTCGTAATGTTGTAAATCAGGTCGAATTATGAACCACTGGTTCTCACCTTGGCCGGTTTTCACATCTGCCGCGTGTCGGTCGGCTGGACAAATAGGCCGAGTCGCCACCGACCATTGTCAATCTCGTTGCGCCTGCGCAATTGACAGCTAACACTGTCTTATGAGATTTGGACCGGCACAAATGATCATCATCGTCAGCCTATACTCGTCCACTGCTGGATATAGGCCTCTCCTAATGCACTCCATTGAGCTCGGTATTTAGCTCTTTGCATCCAGTTTTTGCCCGCCGCTTTCCGCAGGTCGTCACTCCACCTGGCCGCAGGACGTCCCACCTTACGCTTGCCGAGGCGCGGTCTCCACTCAAGAACACGAACACCCCAGCGATTATCGGTTCGACGTGATATTTGGCCAGCCCACTGCCACTTCAGCTTGCTAATGGTTTGAGCTATGTCGGACACCTTGGTTCTTTGTCGGATAACCTCGTTACGTATTCGGTCTCGTAAAGAGACTCCAAGCATAGCTCTCTCCATAGCTCGCTGAGCAACTTTTAATTTGTGGACTAGCCCTACTGTGAGTGTCTACGTCTCGGCACCGTATGTCATGACACATGTCATGGCACAAATGATGGTGACTGGGATTGAGAAAGGGATGCTTAGCTGGTTTAGACATGTGGAGAGGATGGATGAAAGGCAACTTACGATTTACGAAAGGTATTTATGGTGTTAAAGTGAATGGTAGGGCCAGAAGAAGGCGCCCGACTCGGACTCGACTATATGGATCAAATAAGCAATCTCCTGCGTAAAGGGCAAGTTCGGAGTCCCTCAACCGGCGGAAATGTATGAAACGATGCATGAATGTGGACAGGCAAAAGAAGTGTGTCAGGATCGTAGCGTGTGAACCTTGACATTGACAGAGTCATCGCAGAAGCGTGGAAGCCATTTATTTTAAATGAAGAAGAGTTTTGACTTCTGTACCTCTAGTATGAGTTAATACTTCTCGATAACGACTCTTCTCGACTTATTAACTCATCATATAAATTTACAAGCGCAGCGTAGGACGTCCAAGATGGACCGACGACCTGATAAAGGTTGCAGGAAGTCGCTGGATGCAGGCCGCTTCCAATAGGTCAATCTGGAAATATTTGGGGGAGGCCTATGTCCAGCAGTGGACGTCCTATGGCTGATGATGATGATGACGACGATGATAAATCTACATAGTAGGTCCATTTATATGGTGATTGTAGTTTCCACAATTTAACTATATCTATCATCGTCATTGAAAAGTATTGACTTGTACTAGCGCTTCGAAACAGAGAAGGTACATATTAGAGCAATAAATAATTGAATACAGTACGACTATGTATACTCTATAATAAAAAGTCTATAATAATACGAATTAAATCTTTAATACTCTATCATTTTAGATGAACTAATAACAGTAGTACAAAACCTTTATTAAATAATTTCTTTCACGTAGAAGCAATACCTCTTAATGATTTCCCAGTATCCAGTGGAAGTGAGTCGGCAAGCAAAAGGGTCTATAATTATTGTTTAAATGTTATATCAAAAGCACTTACGTGAGCCATCCGCTTTATTTAGTTTAGTAATAAACTGGTTAGACCGGCTATTTAATCCGATTTATTCGAATGTTTCGTAATGAATTTAGAACCGGCTCTGTGGAGTGTCTAAAATATCAACGTGAACTAATAGCGGGTTATAGAGACGGCCGATGATTATATCTGTTCAATAATTATTTACATATTACGCTCCGTTTCGAAGACAAATGATCACTTTTTTGTAGCATGGATTGGTAAACGAGCAGATGGGACACCTGAAGGTAAGTGATCTCCACCACCCATAGACACCTAAGACACAAAAAGAATAACGGGTGCGTTGCCAACCTAAAAGGAGGGAATAGAAGGGATTGGGAAAATCCACTGGAAATCTCACTCACGGACCGAAACGCGACAGCAGGCTTTACGTCGGTTTTCTGTGTGACAGTGGTATCAAACTGGTCGAGCCGGCCCATTCGTGCTGTAGACGTTTGAGTAAAAAAAGCAAAAATCTTGAAGGCTTGACAACCTCGTTCTTTACTTAGCTCGGAAAATGAAAGCGGAGAGAAAATTCGTTGTAAAAATAATAGAAACTGGTACTAGGTATTAAGACAGTCGTTTTAAATCCACAGAATGTAATATTAAGTAAAACATTGAAATGTTTTGAATAGCTTAAATGTCACAACTCGCAAGAGACCGTGTCCCCGTTCTCATTAGGCATTAGAAAAAACAAAGAAGCAGCCTTGTTCAACTTAAAAACGAAAATCAATGTTCTCTATGGACACAGGCACGCGTATGAATCACGATCTAGTTCCCAATTCCTTAGCGACTGGCCCGCGTTATGTTTATTTTTTATTTCGGTCAACGTCCGTGCGCGGCCCCATTGTACTCGCTCCATTGACATCGATTTTTAGGGTTAGATTTAAACCGGCCGAAATAGAATAGGCCCACCGGTAGTCGAAAACATATGTGAGCTTGGACCTTTTCAATTTTGTCGCGTGTTGGTAGCACGTGCAAAATCAGAAGCGTTTTAATACAAATTAGCGTTGAAAACACTATTGTTGTTCACGGAATTTTATCCATTGAATAGCTGGCCTTTTTGTTAGCCATACGAGTAAAGTACAGCCCTACGCGCCGAGTTATTTTATTGTAATAAAATAAATAGGCGGTTATTTACGAGCATGCAGATTTCCAAGCCCACGCTTCAAACTATTTATTTTATAAGCTGTGTTATGAATTAAACGAACAATCTGATAAGTTCTGGCGGTCGATTAATAAAAATGATATTGATGGGAACTTCGACCTCTAATTCCAGTTAATGTTAATTATTTATATTTAGGATTTATGGCCTGGAAAATTTATTCAAACACGGCATATATGTGGGTGCCTAACTGTCGACTCTTCGAGGTAACTCTACAAAATCCCATATTATACGCCGACGTCAGATGTACGTTATTATGAACGTAATATAACCTAATCATCTTTCATTCCCAAGGCTGTATTATAGTGT
Organism: Clanis bilineata; assembly: GCA_036417725.1. Classification (NCBI taxonomy): domain Eukaryota; kingdom Metazoa; phylum Arthropoda; class Insecta; order Lepidoptera; family Sphingidae; genus Clanis; species Clanis bilineata. The sequence continues at coordinate 6,920,280 of CM071146.1, read as the reverse complement.
CATTACGGCCTCTTCTTAGTACATAATAATGAAAGATTGCTTTGTGTTACTTCCACTGAATGTTTACGACTTAGCAGACATATTGTGTTCTTATAATTGTTGTTCCCAGACAAGGCCTGTGCTGCGGTCAACGAATAAGTTATAGTCACTAAAGCAAACCTTTACGGCACGTATTATACGGCTAACAATAGAAAAGGTCGCAACCAAAATTAATAGTATTTATAATGGTTAGGTCACGCGGTAATGTTTGGTCTAGGCATTCGATCGAGTCGAGCGTGTGTTGACCGGGCGATTCACCTTGAGACCGCACCTCGGTAATGATGGGATTATTTTCAGATAAATACTCTCACGCGAGTAAATATCCCTAAACACCCGTTCCTACTGAGTATTTACTGCGTATTTCTTTATCGTTTTTTGCAATGTTGTGATTGTTTGAAGTTTTATACCAATTCAAACATTAAATTAAGCTTATGCATAATTTTAACTTACAACGTAACAACAAAGAAGTTAGTTTTCGCGAGTTTCTATATAGATTTTATACATTCGAAAAGTTAGTAGTCTGAAACAGACCGCCGTTCTCAAGCGTCTCTAAATCCAAAAATCCAAGAATCGAGGCAATAGAATAGTAACTTTTTTCACATGTGTCAAATTTATGTAAAAAAAAACTATAGTTTTTTTTTTTATAATTCCTTTATAGTTTAAAATTCTATTATAGCATTTCTTTATAAAGAATGCTATAATGTAAATACTCAGTAGAAACGAGTGTTTATGGATATTTACTCGCGCTTGAGTATTTATCCGAGAAGAATCCCATCATTCGGTTCTTATAACCCTGCCACGGCGAAATACCAGCGATGTGTTGTACACGTGGACCGGTGCGTTGACTACCTAAACCGGGCGTGTACTATAGTTTGGTACAATGCTCGCGCTGGACCGGTCCGCGGGCCGCGTGCTGTGGGCTGTGGCCGCTGAGTGAGCCACTCGTGGAATGCACGAGACTCGAGACGGACCGAGATGGCGTGATTTGAAAGTGGTCGACTATGCCGGTTATCGACCAATATCTTCGCCTTGATTTTATTAATGTATAGTAAACATTGCTATTACGAGCCCACGCTTTCGTTTTTTCTTCCTCGACGGATGAGCCGATTGTTTGGTAATTTCAAATTGCCAGTAATCACATGCTATTCACTTCGTATCATTACTGTCGGTGGGTAATCAAATTATCATATTTTAATCGTAAACACGCTCTTATTTCCACGTTCAGCCGACGAATTCGACAAGAACAGTGATTAGTTAGGGACAAAAAATATCTGATTTATTGATGTTTTTAGTCATCCAATTTAATCGACACGTGTCTCGGTTATTCAATAGGTAGTAGGTACCAACATGTACGAGTACAATAACATAGATTTGGTTACATAATAGATACCTAAAACCCACTAATTAATTACATTATAAGTAAAATACACATATGTAGTAAGTAAAAACTGCCTCGGTGGCGTGGTTGTATTTCGGTACGACTACCGTTCTGAGGTCTCGGATTCGACCCTCGGGTCGGGCAAAGTGATATTGGATTTTTCTATATCTGCCCGGAGTCTGGAATTTGTGCCCGATATGGCGATAGGCTCGCCTCTTATCACACTTGGGACCGAAGTAAGCTTGGCAAAATGTGGGTGTTCACTAGTGCGCCTCTGCCTACCCCTTCGGGGATACAGACGTGAGCTCATGTATGTAAGTATTATAAGTAAAATATTCTTACCTATACCATTATCATTATGCACGTAGTTCAATTGAGCTAGCTGTTCGGTTGAACCTAACATTTTACATAAACATCGTCAGTATGACGCAATCGACATAATTTACTCGTAGTAGGTAAGTAGTCGAAAAAACAGCGCTCGTGTAATATTTACGTATTAGTCAGTGTTTCAAACTTTCTACTAAAGCCGATTCTCGTACACTAAAACATTATTTTCTTTCTACGTGCCCTTATCCCACCCAAATATGGGGTCGGTGCAACATACTTTCAAGCATGTTGCAGAAAGGATTTGGCTTAGTTTTTACGACCGGCTGCCTGCCTGACGTCAATCCCCTCTGAGGGATCCAGTCACGGACAAAATATATTAGAAAATTCACTTTGCCGACCTGGGAATCGAACCCAGGACCTCCCGGTCCATAGCCCATATATGCTGGCAGGTCAAGGAGGCGACTTTAACTCCTACACAAAAATTTTACCTACACAAAATATCATTTCCCTTCACATTTTTATCTATAGTCCATTGTTCTATCGACAACAGACAGCGAAAATCATAGTTTTACGTATGTGTTTTTGTGTTTAGCTTCGAGAAAAATATGTGCAGGAGACATGGCTTTACAAACGTATGTTAATTTGATTATACTCTTTGGAAATAATTATAATATAATAACACCCAACAGTCACACACATAGTCCTGACCCCATACTAAGATCGAGTCTTGTGTCGTGTGAATCAGGAACTACGAGAGACTTTCGGTCTCACAACACCTAGACCCGAAACAAATATCTGTGGGCCATACAAATATTTGTCTCGGTGCGGTGATCTAACCCGCGGCCTCTCGCTTCAAAGCCGGCTACTCGCCCACTGCGCGCCACGGAGCTGTCTAAACCCAAGTTATTCAAATATAATATTAAATGCCTGTCCATATGTTAAAGTTATTAACCTAAATGACTTTAATTACTATTATGTGTGCACTCGATAAAGCCCATAACGGTACGTATAACAATTAAAATTATGATTATTATTGTTGATTAAAGTTTTAATTTAATATCAAGTTCCAAGAACTTGGCTAAAAAAGTTCTTTTTATATTTTATAGTAGATACTGGCAAATGAACAGATGGGTCACCTGATGGTAAGTGATCTCCACCGCCCATAGACACCCAAGACACAATAAGAATCAAGGGTGTGGTCAACCTAAAAGGAGGAAATGGAAGGGGAGAAAAAAGGGATTGAGAAAGAGAGGGGGGAAATGGGCCACCGGAAATCCCACTCATCGAACGAAACGCGACAGCAAGCTTCCACTTTACGTCGGTTTTCTGTGAGACAGTGGTATTCAACCCGTCGAGCCGACCTATTCTTGCAGTAGACGTTACTGTCTACAGCGTGGCTCTACCACTCAAAAATTTTATTCACTGATGACTTAACTTTATAAAATTTCGATTCTGAAATTCAAATCTACATGTGTAATATGTCGCATACACACCCGCCACTGCATTTACTGTAAGCCAGGGTCAACAATGGCACGCATTTATTGATACCGAGCAGCGAAGTTCAGCGAGTCTTGGGAAATACAAAACTGTCTATCCCGCAATGAATTTGATCAAATAGAAAAATAGGGTGGAGTTGAAAAATAATGATAAAAATGGAAATAAGTTTTCCACTTCCTTCTTTAGTAAAGCGTTTTCTTACTTCTTAGCCAGAGCTTCGTAAATCATGTAATATTCCGTTACCCGTAAAAGTTATTTTACTAAAGACTAAATTAATTCGACAAACGTTATAATATGTACGTGTGTCCGCATAAACGGTTTTGTAGTGGTTTAGATAGCGGCACTGGGGCTTTGATCGGCGTGATGTGATGACTGATCTTATCCACTTAATTCTTATGGAAGAAAACATTTAATTCTATCACGTTTGCTTTAGATTTAGGCTCGTTTAAGACATTTTTGACTTGCCCGTGATCCGGTTGACCCATAGTAGAGTGAACTATGGGTAAAATTTACCAAAATATATCTTACTTTACGGTACGGTACGGTGCTCCAGTCGACTGTATCTCGACAAGTAAAAAATAGTGCTTTCCCACTGGCTCGTCTAGTCATTGGGATCACCGAAAGAAAATGTCATCGTTCCGACCATGAGCAAGAAGCCATATTTTTTACAACGCTTTCTGTGATGAAGATCGATAAAGTCGGTTACAGAAATTACATGATATATTCAATAATTACAAGTAAGTTTCAAAATAAGTTACCTAAATTATTTTAAAGATACGATGTGACTGCTTTACCATGCGTTTAAATAGAGATGATTATTCATGGCTTAAATCCAAATACCACGTTTCATAGCCTTCTTTGAATGTTCATTCCAAATAGTCTTAGTACCATTCGAGTAATGACGAACGGTATTAGTACTAAACTAAGCAAGTACATACATTGCCGCACATGTAGCGTATAGCTATAATATATTTTCTTTAATATGTATCGTAGTATGTCTACTATCGAAATGGTCCCAACTCCTAACATCGCCAGAATTGCAGTAACTAAAGTCGTGAACGACTTGTTTTGTCATATTGTGATTCGTTTTAGTTAATTCTGCTTTCAATGCGGTACAATCATAACACATAACATAACATAAGCTCACGCCTGTATCCCCGAAGGGGTAGGCAGAGGCGCACTAGCGAACTAGAACACCCACATTTCGCCGAGCTTAGTTCCGTCCCAGATGTGATAGGGGGCGAGCCTATCGCCATATCGGGCACAAATTCCAGACTCCGGGCTGATATGGAAAAATCCAATATCACTTTACCCGACCCGGGGATCGAACCCGAGACCTCAGAACCGTAGTCATACCGAAATACAACCACGCCACCGAGGCAGTCAATTCTCGCTCGTACAATCATGTCGATGGAAAATTTTCTCTTTCAATTGCCGTTGTGGGCCTTGCGCTCGTGCCTGCCTCAGGGTACGAAGCGCAGCCTGCGTAGATTGCAGCAATGTTTTTATACACTTTCAGAACCATTTTTATAGGTATCTAACTTTCATCGCCATACTTTCATTGTATGTCTGATTATTTGATACAATTCTTAATTAAATTGGATTGGAACGTATGTATGTAAGTCGTATTTCTTTTGATTCAATCAATCCAATAGTCTGAATGGGTGGATAGATTTTGGTTAATGGTTTCAGTGTATTCGTTTTACTTCTACGAGATATATTGAGTTGATACACAAAAACAATATGGCGGACGCTGATGAGCGAAAATGTAATTGTTGAGATTAACTTTAAGAAACCCATAAATAAATCATCAAGATTTTAAAATTTGTAAATCTTTGTCTGCGTTACCATTTTACGGAGTCAGGTTTTAGACTCTTAAATAGGTTGTTGAAACAATTTATGAGAGTAGGCGTTATTTAGAGCGAAAGGTTAGCTACCTAAATGTCATACTAGAATGACGTCAAAAGGGAATACAATAGCTATTCAAGTAAACATTTTAGACCTAGATCATCTTTGTCAAACAGACAGGGAACCGAAAATATAGCTAAGCGGACCGAGACAAACATTCTGCCGACACCAGAGATTGTAACAAAATTACTTTGGATATATGCCTTTTAATTACATTCTTGACGCCATTTTAATGGTCGTGATGTTCAAAACGTTTTAAGATCAATAATGTTGCCTTTGATCGGAATGCTTAATTCAAGATAAAGAAAATTACTAACCATGTCACCTACTTCAAGAATAATTCTACTATAATTAGAGAAATTATTAGGACTTCGAATTCCATTTCACATTTTTTCGAGAAGATTAATTAACGCGACATCTCTATCTACTTAACTATGCTACTACAGAGAAATTGTAGGACTTTGAATTCCATTTCAATTCTTTTTTCAAAAAGATTAATTAACGCGATATCTCAATTTTATCTCAGTGTACAGAATGTCACTACGTAGAAACAGCATAGATAAATCCAGAACAATACACATTTCTACGCTGAAAATGACATTAACCTAGTGCAATAAATTCTCCTCCGTGTCGCTTGTGTCTTGTTATCACGACAAAGTGACATCACGGACCGCACTACAGTACATTTACGTCAAAATTGGACGACAAAGTTGCCACTTTTTTGTGTCTCTTCGTAGCATCTACTAGAGTGTCATATAGAGCTTTCTAGCCTGTATTTGGTCGGTATAGGGACAAAGTTTGGCGGCGATTTTGGTGGTCGCATGTTTTTACTGTTTCGTCTGGTTGATGTGAAAGTTTGAAATATATGAGTTTGTGAATTTGGATGTTTGTCCATCAATCATATCAAAAATCTAAAGATATTTTAATGTTATTGAGCACACAGACCATGACCTGAATTAGAGTATAAACTACTTTTATCTCGGAAAAATTTTATGCATTACACTTTAAGAAAGCTAAGAGACTGGCGATTCGCGAAGGGTCCATACAACACGATTTCTTCTGGCTTACTTATGCCAAAATGGCTACTAATAAATCAATAATAATTCAAAGATAAACTAGTATCACCTTCCGTTTTACAACATTTTTACCCTTGCTTTTATAAGAGGTTATGAACATTCAGGGCATCGTAGGCAGTGATTATGAAGATTTATTAAAGGGTTATTTCTTATGTTTAATTATGTACATTATTTTATAAAGAATAGGAAATAATACGAAAAAGAAACCCTTTCTTTTAAACTGCATCAAAATTGGTTCAAAATGAGACAATTTATACTTTATGTTTTGGAGTGAGCAAAAGTAGGCTCGTATCATGCTCTCGTCTATATATGACATGTACCATAATAAAAGTAAAAAGCAAGCGTCCTATATAGAGGTACATATAGGTACACCAAAGTAGACTCTCCAACGTGTGAATTCAATTTGTTTTGCACGAAGGCATTTTCTTGAAATATTTTGATTCATATACTTAATTTGTAAGCAATACTGTTGCCGTTTGGCCCATTAATAAACGTCGCGCGTCGTACAATTGTTTGTCTCTGTCACTCTTGCAGCTACGGCAATAGAGTCCACAGTACTTTGTCACAAAGACCGCCCACTCAGGTGGGAAACAAGCAATTTTTTATCATCGAATCTTAGAAGCTGATGTACCGCCCCAATTTCGATCACGAAAGAAATCATGCTGTTCTAGGTATTGGATGGTTTGCGTGCTAAAGGATATAAAATCCTTTGTACTTACCTACTATTTACTTAGCTACTTGAAAAACAGCATATATTTTTCTTTCCACCTGGGCTGGGTTACCACAACGTCTTATAGCAATATTATAATGTTACCTGTACTGTTTCCGGACAAAAAAACAAAGTAAGATTATAATAATACTGCTATAGGACGTGTTGGCCCCCTAACCTTATTCCACCTCAATGTGAGGTGTGCGGCATACACTTTTTCAAGCAAGTTGCAGAAAGTATTCGGATTAGATATATAAATTTCCATATTATACTAATGTGATACTGTACACCGAGAGTCCTGTATTGAAGTCATTAGTGGGTATTGAATGGGTTCATCCATAGACAAATAATGAAGTCGATTAAACTAGAATTACTCCCTATGATTGCTATGTGTTCAGCGGTCTGAGTTGGAAAATTTCTGACAACCGGAAATGTATTCGAACTCGATGCGCGTCTATGAAATTTGTATGAAATATTAACCAAACGTCATCAGTGTGCAGCGAACTCGAATACATTTACATTTACATTAGTTTTTCGTGCTCGGGCTACTGTAATATACTCGTATTACGTAACTAAAACGTTTCGACGATAAGGTTTGTTTGTACACAAGTCTTTATGCCCCACTATCGATGGATTGATCTAAATCCGCCGAACCGTCCCAAATCCCCCTTTCGAGGGGGCTCTGACTCCAGTTGCTGCATTAAATAGGTCGATCTTACAAAACGTTTATAGTATGTAATGCAGTCATTGTAATTTTTATTTTCCCGGATTTTCGGCATTTCCGACAAGAATTTATCACGAGAGGTCAAAAATATTTCCGGGACAATACATATGTAATTTTCTTGGAAATCCAGGGAACGTGAATCCGGGAATTCCCCTAGACGTAATAAATAGTAGATAAAGCTTGGTAAGGGTTTATATATAGATAACATAACATAACATAAGCTCACGGCTGTATCCCCGAAGGGGTAGGCAGAGGCGCACTAGCGAACTAGAACACCCACATTTCGCCGAGTTCAGTTCCGTCCCAGATGTGACAGGGTGCGAGCCTATTGCCATGTCGGGCACAAATTCCAGACTCCGGGCTGATATGGAGAAATCCAATATCACTTTTCCCGACCCGGGGATCGAACCCAAGACCTCAGAACCGTAGTTGTACCGAAATACCACCACGCCACCGAGGCAGTCCAGTGCAGTTATATATTGATGTATCTATTAAATACTATTGCGTGGTAAAAGGGTTATTTATTGGTAATTATGGACGCAGTCTTTATTGGCTCCGGCGCGGTGGAACGAGTGAATTTAAGTTTAATGTCTTTTCTTAAGCAATTAACATACATTTAACTAATAACAACGTTACGGTACAACTTACAACGTCTCGTAATGTTAATAACGTTTATATCCTCATAAGTATTAAAAATATATTTTATATGCGAATTTATGGTTCTTTGTTGATCCATTTTTGACGCAACAGCATTGGCTGTAATTTAAATATTTTTCGGATATACCTTATGTACTCAAACCCTAGTAATAATTTTAATAATTCGTATAGATTTCGATACGGTTTCATGACATCATCATCATCATCCTCCTGCCCTTTTCCCAATTTTATTCGGGATCGGCGCATGTCTTCGACTTCCATAAATGCCTATCAGGGCGTCATCTCGTCATTCACCCCCTTTTCTTTCATGTTTTATTTGCTTTCATGACAATAATACGAAATTGTAACATAAGCTCAGCTTAGTTCCGTCCCAGATGTGATAGGGGGCGAGCCTATCGCCATATCGGGCACAAATTCGAGACTCCGGGCTGATATGCAAAAATCCAATATTACTTTGCCCAACCCGGAAATCGAACCCGAGACCTCAGAACCGTAGTCGTACCGAAATACCACCACGCTACCGAGGCAGTCACCGGCACCGAGAAATTGTAATAAAATAATAATAGATCATTAACTCGCAGTAAGTTCGGATCAAATTCGATTGTCAAAATAATTCGTGCTCCTGCCTTTAAAGAGTGATTTAGCCTATTTTAATTCGGGAAATTTAACAGGAATGACTTTCACGACGACCAAACTACAAATATTACTAGTAAGATTAAAGAACAGTGTCGACTGTCGATAGCAACTATACGCAACCAAATAGGTAAACCAAAACTATATGTAGTGTACCAAATATCGCACCGCGGAATGACGGAATCTATACCAAGTAGGATAGAGCGCGCGACCGCTATGGTCCTTCTATACGTATACGGGTGTAGTGTATCCAAATATCGGCGGCGGGCGGGGTGAACGACCTCGCGTAGGCACCTGCAATCGCGCCTCTGTTGACATAAGCAACTGTCGTCCGTGACGCTTCCAAGTGATAATGAGCGGTGCAATGCACTTGAGAAGTTGAGATTTCAGATGGTTTATAGCATTATCCGCGGACTCACGAATATATTTTGATAATTTAAATTACTGATGGAAGTATTTCGTAATAATTTACATTCTGTTAAATTTGTAAGTTTCATTATTTTGGCAGAATATTGAGTAATTTGAAATCGAAAAATTATGCGTAAACATATCATCACATCACAGACTGCCTCGGTGGCGTGGTTGTATTTAGGTACGACTACCGTCTTAGGACGGTTCAGGACCTACCTACCAGGACGGACCTCAGGGTCTCGGGTTCGATCCCCGGGTTGGGCAAAGTGATACTGGATTTTTCCATATCAACCCGGAGTCTGGAATTTGTGTCCGATATGGCGATAGGCTCGCCCCCAAGATATAAAGATAAAAACGAATAAATAAAACTACACAACTTTAAGGGCCACTTGCAACTCCGCGATAAATCTCTATTTTTCCCAAATCTTGATTTAAAGAGCTGAGCTATAGGATAAATTGCATTTAGGTTTAACTCTAGTTTAGTAATAGCGTTGAAAATTGCCCTAATAATAGTAAAGACAGATAAAAGACATGAAAGCTAATATTTCTTTTTTCTAGCCTCTACAATAGGGTAGAGTCACGTGCATTTGACATAACCTACTTTCGGCAGACTATTCCGGTACAAAACGCGATGGGTGGCGGACGTAGAATTTCGAAGATAAACGCCGGAGATTTTAACATTCACTCGAAATATTTTCATATTGGGTTTTTCTGTTGAGTATCAGCCCGGATTTTGTAATTTGCCGAAAATAAGGTTGGCGATAAGTAGGAGCACTAGTTGCACCTCTGCATACCCCTCTAAAGGTCTATTTTAAAAATTATAGTCGAAATAGTTTAAACCTTGGTCTAGTGGCAGCACGTTATGGCTGTGGATCGGAAGGTCCTGGGTTCGATTCCCAGGTCGGGCAAAGTGAATTTTCTAATTTAATTTGCCGGGGCTGGATCCCTCAGAGGGAGGTTGACGTCAGGCAGGCAGCCGGTCGTAAAAACTAAGTCAAATCCTTTCTGCAACATGCTTGAATTGTTGCGCCGACCCTACATTAAGGTGGGATAAGGTAGAAACAAAAACTAGTCGAAATAGTTTAATATGCAAAATCATATCTTTTAAATATTGCATGTTACTAAAATTAATTTATTTGTATATTTATTATTTAATTTGATTAAATGATTTTAAAACAAGATAAACAACACATGGATGAGTTTAGAAATAGATATACAATGGCAACGCGAAAATTTGCGCAATCTTAAATAATGTCTAACTTAAAATATTCGGCGTAAGTCTTTGAACTCTCATGACACCGTTATGATATTTAGGATATGTAAATATTTTTAAACCGTACAAGGCTATCCGAAGCTAAAACATTGATCATCAACTTAAGGCGAGTCTGCTGCATTAAAATACTAAACAAAACTTTTTTTTTTGTTACGTCAAACAATGGACCATAGACAAAAATGTGAAGCGAAACCACGTTTTGTTTAGGTGTTTCGAGAAAAATATGAGGAGGGAGGACACGCCTTAAGGGCAAAGATCAGCACTCGCTCGCGAAATATGTTTTTTTTATTTCAGGTCAATCCCTCGACTAAATGTATTTCTTAATAATTTTGCTCAAATAAACACAAAAGATACACGAAATAATAACAATGGAAATTGTGAATATTCATTTTGGTGTTGGTAAATTATTAATTTGAGAAAAATTACATATTTCAAATTCATAGCTTTTGTACGCATGCCTCGGTGGCGTGGTGGTATTTCGGTACGACTACCCCTGAGGTCTCGGGTTCGATCCCCGGTCGGGCAAAGTGATATTAGATTTTTCCATATCAGCCCGGAGTCTGGAATTTGTGCCCGATATGGCGATAGGCTCGCCCCCTATCACATCTGGGACGGAACTGAGCTCGGCGAAATGTAGGTGTTCTAGTTCGCTAGTGCGCCTCTGCCTACCCCATCGGGGATTCAGGCGTGAGCTTATGTGTACGCCTTGTTGATAATAATTATAATTGCTATGACTATAATTCAATAAACATCAGTAACAAGACGCGCAAAGTGCTTTTCATCAGTTTCATAGAAATCGGACTGTCTCGGTGGCGTAGTTGTATTTCGTTACGACTACCTTCATGAGGTCTTGGGTTCGATCCCCGGGTCGGCCAAAATGATGTTGAGTTTTTTTAGTATCAGCCCGGAGTTTGGAATTTGCGCCCGAAATGGTGTATGCTCGCCCCCTATCTGGAACTCAAATAGGCGCGGCGAAATATGGATGAACTAGTTCTCTAGTTCGCCTCTGCCTACCCCTTCGGGAATACAAGCTTAAGTTTATGTAATAATATTGGTTCTGTAATATTACTGTCCCACTGCTGAGCACGTGCCTCCTCTACTAATGAGAGGGGTTAGGCCTTAGTCTACCACGCTGGCCTAATGCGGGTTGGTAGACTTCACATACCTTCGAAATTCCTGTGAAGAAATTCTCGGGTATGCAGGTTTCTTCGCGATGTTTTCCTTCACGGTTATAGCAAGCGATATTTCTCAATGAAAATACACTTAACATAGAAAAGTCAGAGGTGTATGCTCCATTTTTGGGGTTGGTCTCGAACCTCCGACGCTTGTCTCGGCAGTTCGTACCATTACCAACTGAGCTATCGCTGTTAAGTTTATGTATGTATAATCAAATACCGAGCTGCATTTTCCAAAAAGCGCAAAAAAAAAATAATATCGCAGCTAGTGCTTTCGTCTTAGAGGCCATTCATTTATAACGTAAGTGTATTTAGAGGGTCTTTTTTTATAAGGGGGCAGGAGTCTTGATAGTTCTTACGTAAGATCATAAAAATACGCAAAGTTAAGGTTATACTTTAAAAAAGCTCGTACAATAGTACGAGTACCTTACTGCGCTCGGATTATGAATGTTTTTCAAAATTTAAAGTTAAACACAATTTTTGTTTTTCAAATATTAACCAGGTGGGAGGGGTTCAAAAACTAGGAAAAAAAGTCTTACGTTACAAGTGAATAACGTCCTATGTAGCTATATCATCACAATTCGAGTGTCCTGTCCCACTTTCCGATCAAATATTTTCGCGTGATTTTCGCTTAAAACCGCAGTTCTGAAAGCGACGCGACGTTTCGCAGTTGCGATTTAAAATTATTACGTGATCTACGGTATCCCCAGTGGGATTGAGGGCGCGGCCTTGTCCCCTTTTTGAGCTTGGCACATTTTTATACTTTGAACTACAGCCAACCGAGTGTACGTTTGATTGACGCTGGATGCAATATAACCTTTTGGTCTGAAGCATGTGGCTTAAGAGTGCTGATTCGATTTCTGGAGAAGATAATAGAAGCTATAGACAAAATAGCTATGCAGGATTGCTATCTATAAATGCCTATATTTCGACCAGAGGGGGTTGATGTCAGACAGGCAGACGATCGTAACAATTAAGCCGGACCCTTTCTGCAACATGCTTGAAAAATGTGTTGCGCCGAATCCACGTGGGAGTGGGATCAGATGGAACGAATACCTATATTTAGGTTTTTACAAGCTGATATTCGGCAAAGTTAAGCCGGTAGGAATCGTGTTGTATGGACCTTCCGCCACTGCTAAACAATAACTAAAGTTAGTGTTGTTAGTTGTAATAGCTAAGCTTGAACATAATGATGCAGTTTCCGAACCTGTAAAGCCGGTTTTTACACTTTCCGATAAAACGCATTCAAATAATAATGTTGCACCTTGAAATTTTTAACCATGACCCGATACAGTTCAAGTTTTAGGATTTGAAATAAAATCGATAACATTTGATGCTTAATCCCAAGTTTAAAAACTTAACGGACCGAATTCAAATCCGGTCGTAACCAAATTTATATGGGACCACCCCATAATAAGATCTATGGAACTCTTTCTACCTGCCCTTATCCCACCTTAATGTGGGGTCGGCGCAACACACTTTTTCAAGTATGTTGCAGAAATGATTTGGCTTAGTTTTTACGAATTAAATTGAATTAGAAATTTGCTTTGCCTGACTTGGGAATCGAACCCAGGACCTCACACAGATGCTGCCACTAGACCAAGAAAGCCACTAAATAAGCTTTATCGAACACAAAAATAATTTCCAAAATCAGTCCACATTTGGCGGAGATTTCGCGTTACAAAAAAATACAGACAAATTGAGGACCTCCTTTTTGAAAATCGGTCGAAAATACACTTACATCGACTCTATTTAATTGTTAAAATCAAGAACAACCTTTATTGATTTAGTTCTTTATAATTATTAAAAAAAACTAAATTATAATTAAAATTAATATTAAACTAAATTGGTTCATCAGACAATACACGTAGATATACAAGAATGCCGGTAATGTTGACCAGCTCCACTTGTCAGCGCTAAGTATGACAGTCGAGATAGTGAGGCGATACTCGCGTTTCCTTTTTGCTGTCCTCGATACCGTCTCGACTCTCGATCGTTTATAAAAACTAACGTAAAAACAACAGTAGCTCAACCATGAGTTTGTTGCACGTATTTACGCGAACGAGGACGTAAAATATTTGTATGGAAAACGTCAGTCCCCCGCGTAACCGCTAGAGGCGTTCGGGTGTTTGTCATACAAATATTTTACGGAGTCGCTAGCGAGTAATGTCAAAAAACTCATGATTACCCCACCGACTACACCGCGAACGTTTCACAATATTAATTCAAAATATTCATTTTTGACGAAAGTAATTATACGTATAATATACCGGCAGTGACGTGCACTGGCATTCCAATCAGAGTAGACAAAAACTGGCAAAATTATTTCTTCAACTCTTACATCACTTTTACTATCATAATATAATCCCCATTTTTGATTTAAAATTGAAACCGGGTGCTGCTATTTTAAAAGTTGTTTTGGTCAGGGTTTTTTAGTCAAAATATTTGTAAATAGCAAATGATCAAAGTAAACAATGTCTCTTTGTCTATATGAACGGCACGCCACTGTATACCGGATATGGAGACATCAGACAGGCCGAGAAATTAAATAGCTACAACATTCATGTCAACGCAACGCTAATTTACACAAGAGTACCGAGTTCAACACAAACATGTGTTTCCTGCGTCGTGTTTAACTCTCGTTGCCACCAGCGTAGTGTTGCTTCACACAACATTCAAACGAAACAGAGTGCATGCACTCCACACGATCAGTGAATCACGCCAAACAAAATATGAACGACCGCATTACGCTTAATAGGGCTGATATATGATTTCGTGACACAACAAATCAGCTGTGAGGTGCTGGCAGCCCGCAGCCGGGCCGCGAGCCGCGAACCGGCCGCAGGCCTCGCCGCGACTCCTTGTCGACAAGCAACTTTCCAACTTGCACGCTATAAATATTCAACGGCCAGTGTGCCAGCGATCGCTCTCACCGGCTACATAATTTCATCCAACGTCCGTGAGATGATTAAATACCCACCTAAATACAGTTTCGGCTCAATTTTGGCGGCCCGCTCTCACTCCTGGCAAAAACACTGTAGGGTCGGTGGTCCACGAGTGCACTCACGCCCGTGTCTACTCATCCATCACTGCACATCCGTACGGCACGGCGAGACTCACGATTTCACTGTCACAGCACGCGGCGGCCGACCGGCCAGCCGGAGTCACGGCACGCACCACTGTCCAGCAGACGGACTCCAGAGTTCCGCGACTGTCGCTGCAACCGATTCGATCACGCGACTGCAGGTTTCGCGCCGCGGCGCTACGTGAAACTGGTGAGGGCCGAAAATGCACGAGGTCGGTGCGACCTCCACGCTACACGCTCGAGAGCGCGAGAGCTCGCGAAGCCTGAACGGTGGCAGGTGCGCTACGTGAAATGCAACGACGACGCCAATAGAGTGTACGAGACGACGCGCGTGACTCGCCGCCGCCGACTGACAGGGCGCGCCGCGACGAACCTCGGCTCACCAACACACGCGCAGTGGCGCACACTGGCGCACACTCCGCACTCACCACTCGCGCCCGGCCGCCTCGCCGCCTCGCCACCGCCTTGCCGCCTCGCCTCACCACCTCGCCGCACCGTGCTGCCGCCCGACGACGCTACACTGCTACACCGCTACACACTGATACACGTCGGCGGCGGCGTTTACACCGCACACAGCGCCACGCCGTGCACAGATCCACCGATATTTTAAAGTTTCATACCAAATTTGACTTTAAAATCCCATCGATACCGACGGAGACGAGACCCAGCCGGACTGACTGAATATTTACCTGAATAACAGTGTGCGTTGTTTCATTGGACGCATTGGTTGCGCAGTGAATGGATAACGCGTGTAGAAATACGAAGGAGAGCGCATGCGCCACGCACACTCCCTCGCGGCGCCTCTGTATTTACTGAAAATGGGTTCTGCCGTGCTTGTGTTACATTAGTACGTGTAAAATGTAGCTGGAATATCTGAAAACTTGAATAAGCCGACGAACGTCTTGATATTGAAATGCAATGTGACTGCGCAGATGAGACAGAGGCGTAAGAAATAAAAAATGTTTTGCTGTCATCAGTTCGCGATGTCTCCAATGCATGAAAGTGGGTGGCGTTTATGTGAATGAAGAAGTCGCGCCAACTGATGAACAGAGAGCAAGCGATAAATTTAAAAGCGCATCTCTCGCAACGAGGCATAAGTAAGGTCATTGGAATGCTTAGCTTCGATGCTACAAATTGCGCAAATAGATGTTCCAATGAACTCGTTTAATAATAGCGGGCGTAGTGAGGGCGTCACTGAAGACTAGTAGTGTATTCGCTCGTCGACTGTAGAGACCGTCGAGTGCTCGCCACAGTCAGACTGGCTCAAGGTTGGCACAATACTACATTAGTAGTCCGTACTGTCTTCGGGAAATCTAATGTCGAAACTGTGAAGTTTTCCATTAAAGATGAACGGAAAGAATATTATTTAAAAAATTCAATTAAATGTATAGATAAAGAATAATCGTTATCCCTAGATATTTATCTCTAGAGATACATCAAAGTACCCTAATGCGATGTGCAACTTATAATATAATCATTAATAATGTCTTTTTTTTGCTCATGATTTCGCAGCTGTGGAAGACTTTCCTCAAGAGATAAAAATACCTTAATTACTTAGAGATTTTTGCAATCTATGCATATAGAAAAAAAAAAGATTTCTTAAGTTTACGCGAATGTTATACATCATGTCTGACCCGTGACAACGAAGAGTGCAAAGCCTTCGAAACGTCGGGAATAAAAATTAAAACCTAATCGTGATAGAATCCGTAAAATTTAATTGGTCCATAATTTCTTTGTACCTCCTTTTTCCCACCTTAATGTGGGGTCAGCGCAATTTTTTCAAACATGTTGCTGAAAGCATTTGGCTTATTTTTTATGACTGCCTGCCTCAAATCAAATGTTGTCTGTCCAATCCCGGGCAAATCAAATTAGAAAAATTGCTTTGCCCGACCTGGAAATCGAACTCAGGGCCTCCCGGTTCACAGGTCTAGAAGCCTTATATAATTTTGTGATTAGTATAAAATTATAAATAAATGTTTTTGTTTACATTACATTTATACATTTAATAAATACATTCAGACTCGGTACAAGAAAGTAACAAAACAGGTCTATCTATTATAAACCTTACTATTTCAAATTCCAAGACGTATAAACATCATCGTATAATGTGAGCAGTTGTAATAAATTGCACACTCTGTTCACAATTTCCTGGTTTTAAAAAAACGCATTGTGAAAAATGTTCAATGTCACACCAATTATACACGACATTGAAGAAATGTAAAATGCGCTTCGAATTTTGCCAGCTTCATCTATCGTACGGACAAAACACATCAAATTGCTGTGAAAATAAATTGCTCTAATATATAACCGAAATTGTTTTACGAAATTATTCCTATGATAATAAAAAAAAGTAATATGAGTGGTCAAATGGTATGATTTTATTATCGTCTTGTTTGTTCGTTCATGACATTAGAAGATGACTGTATAATGATGATATTCCAATTCGGGCAATATTTTGTATCATCATGCAAACATAATTTTACCGTCAAGTGATCTTAAAAAGATGACGAAGAATACTTCCAGTTAAACTTGAAATATTCTTTCTACATTAAAACTAAAAAAATTGATCCACATCCAAACAATGAGCTATAAAGAAATTCAATTTTGGTTCATGATTGTCATCATCATCATCAGTCACAAGATGTCCACTGCTGGACATAAATCCACCCAAAGATTTCCAGATTGATCTGATGGAATCGGCCTGAAGCGACTTCCTGCGACCTTTATCAGGTCGTTTGTCTACGATTGTAATAATAGTTAATCGTAATTACTTCTAGTACTTTTTTACTAATTGAATAATGCACTCTACATGTAGAGTCAAAGTTTGGTGTATTTAATATTTTATTAGATATGAAATATAAAGCACATAATATGTTATTGCAATTATTCGACGGTGTTACAAAATCCAATATCACTGCCTGACTCGGAGATCCAACCCGACACCTAGGACGACACCCCGAAAGATGTCACCGAGGCAGAATAATTATCATTATTAAGTTATAAATAAATAAATACACCCAACAGTCACACATATAGTCCTGACCTCACACTAAGATCGAGTCTTGTGTCGTCGGTATTAGGAACTACGAGAGGCTTTCGGTCTCACAACACCTAGACCCGAAACAAATATCTGTGGACCACAGAGACATTTGTCTCGGTGCGGGAATCGAACCCACGACTTCACGTTTCACAGCCAGCTACTCGCCCGCTGCGCCACGGAGGCTGTCCAATAATTGTTGCTTAACTATTCATGTACTTTTATAAGTGAGGACTTGTTATTGGGTCTATGTTAACTAAGTACATACTGTAATTTACTCAAATGTTATTAGCCGTAAGTTTTCCATAAATAAATAAAATTAAATAATTGTTTCTGTAAATTTTATTGTTCCCGAACATATCGTCGCATTGGAATCTCGGTTCAGAATAAAAGTATCAGTTCATGGAAGCGGATGAAGTGTACTTTTGTCTGTAAACGGAAATCAACCGGGCATCAAGAGAGACAAGGATGGTTCTGTTCGCCCGCGGTGGTCTCCCTGGATGGCAATGTTTACTTCCGCCGGCGCCCCGATCATTGCCGGCTACCATTAGAGAGAGAGGAAGAAAGGTCTTATATACATGTCAATGATACTACTATTATATCACCGTTATACTATCACCGTTCATAGTCTTCTTACAAATGACGTGTGATTTTCAAAATGGACGTCATGCTATTTCTGAGGCGCGAGCAGGAATATTTTTGACAATTGAATTTTGAAATCTTTGGGGGAGGCCTATGTCCAGCAGTGGACGTTCTGTGGCTGATGATGATGATGATTCAACAACCACCAAATACTAAATTGCAAGTACAAAATCATCATCAGCCACTTGTCTCATCTACTGCAGAACATAAACCTCCCTCAATTTCCAGATCGACCTGTACCAAAGAAATACCAAGTACATGTTCTTAAACAATATTATATCAAAACTGCCTCGGTGGCGTAGTTGTATTTCGGTACGACTACCGTTCCGAGGTCTCGAGTTCGATCCCCGGGTCGGGCAAATTGATATTGGATTTTTCCATATCCGCCCGGAGTCTGGAATTTGTGTCTGATATGGCGATAGGCTCACCTCCTATCACATTTGGGACGGAACTAAGCTCGGCGAAATGTGGGTGTACTAGTTGGCTAGTGCGCCTCTGCCTACCCCTTAGGGGATACTGGCGTGAGCTTATGTTATGTTATAATCTAATACAATTAATTTGTACTTCGACGTAGGCCGTGTCACTGATTAATTTATATGACTCTGTCAAACCTGTACATATTAATTAATTTGGAATTTAAATTGCTTTTGGTTTTTATTTTTGCTTCCTAAATCAAATGCGCCTGCACGTGCATTCTTACAATAATTAAACAATAAACCCTTTGAATAAACCTGTTTCTACCCATAAACCTTTAATGACAGCTGTTTTGCGAATTTTAAAGCATGAATAATTCGATTTAAGAATAATTAATAAATTATTGATTAGGCACCGACGATGTTCTGTTTAAATAAATAAATAACACCCAACAGTCACACACATAGTCCTGACCCCACACTAACATCGTGTCTTGTAGGTAGCGTGGGTATCAGAAACTACCAGAGACTTTCGGTCTCACAACACCCAGACCCGAAACAAATATCCGTAGGCCACACAGACATTTGAAATTGCTTTTTTAAGAAAAATAAATATTGGAAAATACAATATAAGAGTTTTCTACGACATAGTACCACTGACTACCTCGGTGGCGTGGTGGTATTTCGGTACGACTACGATACTGAGGTCGGGCAAAGTGGTATTGGATTTTTCCATATCAGTCCGGAGTCTAGAATTTGTGCCCGATATGGCGATAGGATCGCCCCCTATCTGGGACGGAACTAAGCTCGGCGAAATGTGGGTGTTCTAGTTCGCTAGTGCGCCTCTGCCTACCTCTTCGGGGGCGTGGGTAGGCGTGAGCTTATATTATGTTAGTACCACTGTTCGATCCCCAATGATAAAAACATGAAACTGTGATAAGAGACAGTAAAGCGTTTGTTAGATGTTCATCAAAATATCTAGTATTCTTATTCCACTCCTGAATATAATGTTTCTCTTTATCTTGCCGTTCGCCTTGATCCTGTGCCAATAAAAAAGAATTCGTAAACCACCTAGTTTAAATTCTTTGCAGAAATGTCTATAAAGAAAGCGCCCAAGGGAACTTTAAATATATCACACATAAACATAGCCAGCCGTTCTCTAAAAATGGTCAGCACATCGTGTGGTCCTGCTGTAAAACTAAATAACATTTGATCGTGTCGCTGAATGTGCACGTCTCCCACAGTTTATAGAAATCTTTCTTTTGTGCGAGCCGAGCCGACGCTACAAAAGCCTTCTGATTGCCTCGAACGCATCTCACATGGACAATACGACATAAACTTTTATACATAGCTGTCCGATTCAAAGAAACATTTTCGCTTCGAGTATACAAGTACGGCCTAACAGATAGTCGTAACATCGTACGGTGTTATTTGCCGTGAAACTTTGAAAATTACGAATTTTCACGCGATTGTTAGCAAAGCGGTTGAGCTGTCGGCATCCTTCACATGCGTCGGCAGATTTTGCAAAAGGCGTGCAGGGACGATTTAGAATATTGAGATTCTGAGTCAATGACCGGCGGGAGGATGTCGAATAATTTTCGTACATTTCGTTAACGTAAACGCGCTCATTAAACCACCTTTTTGGGTTTGACTCATATTTGATATCCAGCTGGCATGTAACTCATATAAATATGATAATTAAATTTGGTTTTATGTTTGCGAATATGAGGAGCAGATGCAGGTATCCGATCAGTGTGAATCTGAATTTTAGTACTGTGAAGCGCCAGATGTTGATGTGAGACTGCATCTCGTTCCAAGCATTTGATCCGGTTCACGAATGTTATATTAAACTCTCTTAACAGATTTGTTTCGGGCCCAAACTCATTTATTTATCATTTGTGAAGAAAAATTGCGAACAAGTTGGATACCTTAATGACATGCAAATGGTTCTTTCTATAATCCTTTCCACATTTATTCCGACCCGACATTTGCGTTTAAAAAAGGCAATAAACAATATGTTAGAGGCCTGACTGATAATCCAGGCTTCGAGCCGTATATAAAATAAGCTGATTCGCAGTCAGACCGATACAACGTGTCTTTCATGAAATGCAATTGTATGCTTCGTTGATTCGGAAATTTAAACTCAGTTGAGCTAACTTTAATATTTAACAGAAATCGTAATTGAAGAAAGTTCTCGGAGGTTCATAAAAGTGTTGCATACATAATTTAATTTTACAAGCAGAAGGAAAAATTTATACATAAAATTTTAATTAATAAAACTTCAAGGAAAATGTTATTAAAATACAGCATATGTTCACGATAAACATTAAATTAAGCTAGAAAACAAAAGTAACAATGAATCTTCAAAACAAAATGTTTTTGAGAAGTCAATCTTTGATATTTAATGAATATAAAATTAATTGAAAGTAGAATTCCTTTAACTTATAGAAAAGTCATAATAAGCTGTAGCGACGCTACAAAAGCTTAGCTACCTATAAGGAGACTAGTTAAGTACCAAGCAGAAGAAAGGGGAAAAAATCAATTAAAATATGTTCGTATGTAAGTTGCCACACAAAACACTGCATTAAGAACACATGCGAGGCAGCAGCAGACATAATTAATGACTTTATTTATAAACACAATTAATTTGTCTCCACAGTCGTCTATTAGCGATTTTGTTTTTTATCAATTGAATGATTTATCATGCGACCGAATCTAGTGAAATGATAGTTAAGCCACGTATGACAGCGTAATTTATATTGAAATTAGATTGTTGTTTTTGTGCCACGACTGAGACTAAAGTTTGTGTGATTCACGAACGTTTCTTTCTATTGGTGTTGTATTTCCTGATAACTACGATAGGACTGTATAAAATCTATTATATTCTCGCCTGTATCCCAAAGAGGTACGCAGAGGCGTACTAGAGAAGTACAACTCCCACATTTCGTCAAAGATGAGAGAGAAGAGAGAGAGAGAAAGAGAGAGAAGATCCCACATTCCCTCATTTCCGAGATGATTTCAAGATTGTCTGACGATATTGTTGATGTTGCGGTTCAATTTTGGATACGAGCTGCACAAAACCAAGGTAAATGGCATCAAAAAGGAGAGGCCTATACCCAGCAGTGGGATGAGATGGGCTGTGGATGATGATGATGATGATTTCCGTCCTAGTCCAGACCCGTCCCATTCAGATGTGATAGGGGGCAAGTCTATCGCCATATCGGGCACAAATTCCAGACTCTAGGCAGATGTTGAATAAAAAACCCAATATTATTTGAGTTTCAGTGGTAGAGCCACGCTGTAGACAGTAACGTCTACAGCACGATTGTGCCGGCTCGTCCGGTTTGATACCACTGCTCATAGAAAACCGACGTAAAGTGGCAGCTTGCTGTCGCGTTTCGTTTGGTGAGTGAGATTTCCGGAGGACCATTTCTCCCCTCCCTTTCCCAATCCCTTTTCCCTCCCCTTCCATTCCCTTTTAGGTTGGCAACGCACCCATGATTCTTTTTGGGTCTTGGGTGTCTATGGGCGGTGGAGATCACTTACAGGTGACCCATCGGCTCGTTTGCCAGTCTGTGTTATAAAAAAAAATGCCGACCCAGGGATCGAACCCGAGGCCTCAGGACGGTACTCGTACTGCGCACGCAATACAACTACGCCACTGACGCAGTCAAGTATGTTTTTTAAACCAAACATACCTAAAAGCTACGAAACTAATCGTTTTTTTTCCGCAGAGTAATGAGATAAAAATATACGCGGACGTGTTAATTGCCGATTTATAAACGTAAAGTCAAAGACTCCTTGGATGACGCCCAAAAGGGAGCCAAAAAATACGTGCCTAAATGTTGAAAAACGTACGTTTCGGTTTCGCGTTACAAAGGCAACTGTGAAATAAATAACATGTCGTAAATCAAACACCCTCATAATTATATTGTGGATTGTAGGTATGCTGATTTATCTTCACCGATTGACATTGGTGTGTGTGGGCGAGGTGCCGTGAGCTTGTGTAGGATGAAGGCGCCGATATCGGTCCCCTGGTCGCAGCCGAAGGCCGTGGCCTCCATGTCTGCTAATTATGAGGATGCAAAATTGCTACTGAATCAATGACCAAAAAAATTAAGACTTGGCATGACTACGAAAAAAAGGGCATGCTAAAGTATCGAAATAAACCAATATGGCAACTTGGCGGAATAAAGATCCGAGTAATATAACAAGTTAGGCATCTTCACATTCCGAACTTAGTATTATTTTAAATAAAACATCGTTTTATTAAAATCAATAAGTATTTATATGTTATTTCAGTCTTATGATACAGTGACAACTTACATGTTAATAGGTCGAGAAACAAAAACCCTTTTTTTATAATTATGCCAAATCCTTATTTTTTCTTTTGTCAATGTACTGAATACAAAAACCGAGAAAATACACGTTTTTTAGGTCCTTGAATCCTTTAATGCTAATGAACTTACAAATGATGTTTATTTAGTTACTTAATAAAACTAAAGACGTCGTCACGGTTGTAACTCAAAGGCATAAACAACAGCACAATGATTACACCCACAATTTGACATGGTATTTTAATTTCATAATGTGTGGAGGCCGCGAGCCTATCGAGTGTTTGCATAAATTCAAATAAAATAAAATGTTTATTTAAAACAGATGCACAATAGAAAGTTTAGCTTTATTTTTGTATGACTTATGCATCTTCAACGGCTTGAGGGATTTCACCATCATCATCATTATCAGCCATAGGACGTCCACTGCTGAACATAGGCCAACCCCAAAGATTTCCAGATCGACCTGTTGGAAGCGGCCTGCATCCAGCGACTTCCTGCGACCTTGAGGGATTTGGATGAGACGAAATGGTGAATGATGAAAAAACTAAATGAGAATATGTTCCGATTTTCCCTCAGAGGATGTTCACGTAAGTCAAGCAGCCGATCGTAAAAACTAAATCCGAATCCTTTCTGCAACGTGCTTGTAGCTTGAAGTGGTTTGCGCTGAGCCAACATTCGAGTACGGTAAGAGTAAATGGAAGAAGGAAATAGTGTATGATCTGATTAAAAATATTAATTTATTTCATAAATACATAACTTAACGCCTGTTTCCCCGAAGGGCTAGGCAGAGGCGCACTAGCGAACTAGAACATAGTTCCACATTTCGCCGAGCATAGTTCCGTCCCAGATCTGATTGGGGACGAGCCTATCGCCATATCGGACAAAAATTCCAGACTTCGGGCTGATATAGAAAAATCCAATATCACATTGCCCGACCCGAGGATCGAACCCGAGACCTCAGGAGTCAGGACGATATTCGTACCGCGCACGCAATACCAGTATGCCACCAAGACAGTCAGGTAAGTATTTTATTATATGATTCTTCTATGATATTTCTACTAAGATACAGTCGGATCTCAATGAAGGAAACGAACTCGCGGCCTCTCGATTCACATCTGACTACATGAGTTGTGTAACAAAGGATGTTAAAATTTTGATAAAAGACATAAAATTAAGACAAAACTAATTACCACGTTCTCATACAATATTTATAAGGAAACATACATAATTATGTTCCCGTCTACATCAGAAAGAAAAACAAAGATAATGTTCAAGTGTTCTTAACGTTACTTGTACAAACATGAGCGTTCATTTAATATAACAAAATATTGTATTTCAATTCTTTATTATTATTAAAAAACAATTGTTTTTCGTAGTACTATAAAGTATATTGCGGGAGTTAGGATTTGACAATTTGTCACTCGGCTGCTTACTGTCTCTCCCAGGTAACTTAATATTAGGTCCTCCAGTCCCAATTAAATTAGAACATTTGTAATGCCCGACCTCGGAATCGAACCCAGGACCTCCCGGTCCACAGCCCATAAATGCTGCCACTAGAACAAACAAGATTCTCTAATTCATCAAAATTATGTTATGACGTGTTACCACATAAATACCCGTTAATACCCAGTAGTAGTAGCAATTCAACATTTGGGCTTTCGTTTTACGTTTCAAATAATCGCCTCTTGATTATTAAGACATATCCGGTCATTCATACCAGACTTGTAAACACACTAGACTCGCGTATCGGTTGCGCAGACGCAAGTAGGATTTCCTTTTTAGACCATTACCCGTCCATCATTGGGTCAGTATGCGAGCAAAGTTGAACCCATTGGATTGTTTTATCACTCCTATAATTTACTAGAACTATGCTTTCAGTGCTCTCTAAAAACTCTGACGATGAATGACGTTTGTATGCGATGATTGCAGGTAAACCTGTAGAGCCCACGAAGTTAGTTATATTTTGTTTACCAGACGCTCAACCATGAGTTTTTTTACATTAGTCTAGATGTGTGTAGTTCCGGGTAGTGTCTTAACCAAAGACGTCAGAATAGGTAAATACGTGCAACAAACTCATGGTTGAGCTTCTGGTAATTATGTAGTCTTTGTAGTATCGCCTACTTGGTAGTAGCAGCTTAAACGGGTTGTGGACCGGGAGGTCTTGGGTTCAATTCCCAGGTCGGGCGGGGTGTTTTTCTAACACTATTTGTGCGGGACTGGAACCTCCAGACCCCCAGAGGGGTTGATTTCAGGCAGGCAACTGATCGTAAAAGCTGAGTTAAACCTTTTCTGCAAGATGATAAAAAAAAATATAATGCGCCGACCCCACATTAAGATGCGATAATTAACGGCAGGTAGAAAGAAAATCATATAAGAATGAGGTACAGGCAGGAAGGAATCTTTAGTTGAATCACTCGATACCCTTGAGGCTGTAGTGAGTACCTATTAAGATACTATACAATTACAAAGCGTACCTGCTCAAAATATAATTAAAATGTACGAGTATATAAATATCTGACATTTGACCATGGAGAAAATTAATAAACATATTATAAGCTATTAATTCGATATGCTATTAAATGTCTGATTATTTCCATACGTTGATAGAAGACGTTTCCGTCTGGCATTGATCGATCTGTGAGGGATATCGTATGATTGACATGTACCACTTCTAAACCAAATATTATGATTTCAAAATGCGTGATCGTTGCCGGATGCATTAGTAACTAGAGTCAAGGCCTTTTTATAATGTTTCGGTGTCAAAAGTCTTTAAGAGTTTTATGAACTATAAAAAATTTATTCACATTTAATATTTCTAAGTAATCATTACATTTTCATCTCTACGTTTGCAACAGACTGTGTACTTTTACGTCCGATTTCAATAAACCATCTCAGTTCGAATGTGCAGATAGATTACAAAATTTAGCCAATAAGAACACAGTTTGAACATGACTCCGTCAAATGACTTGATTTGATTGGTTCATAAACGCGATCTATCTGCACTCTAAACTGAGATCGTTTATTGAAACCGGCCGTAAGACAACCGAGCTATAGATTGAAACACTAGATAAGGAAATAATTATTGCTATAACCAAATTAACCGCCGAATGTTCATACACTTAAGGTTGCCTTATGTCGTTTAATGCCGCCTTATCTGTCAAAATTGTATGGCGAAAAACAATATAAGAAGCCGTTAAAGTTGAGCAGCGTTTGACCATTCCGGCGTAAGAGTGAGTAATTAGGTCTCATAACTGAGCAGTGAACAGCCACCGGCATACTAAAGGAACATGTTTTGCGTCGGAAATTATTTTAATTTCTCACACTAAAGAAAAATTAGAACTCCCCGTTCTGGCGATAACTACGTTACAATTTATAGCAACTAATTAACTAAATAGAGTTCGCGTGACACAGGATTAAGTAAACATACGGATCATAAAACTATAACCATTTTTTCAAACCATTAAACTGGGAGTGACTAATAGAATCCGCGCTACGCGGAAACACAACTCAAGGCAACATCAATAACATGCAAACCAGATTTCTAACCAATCAAATGTAATTAACATTTTTACGTACCTTAACGCGACCTAGAGAGGTGAACAAACCAACCGAGTTCAACCCAAATTTTTAACCTGATTCGATATAAAAACGCGTGGGCTAACGACCCCACTGACGTAATATCGTAGACAAATAAAACGAGACGCGGAATGCAGTCGGTTTGATGCTTTCTTCGGTTACGAGGTAACGGGAATGGGTCCGGTAGGGTGAAGACACTCGGATGGTGGCCATGACCCACCCACCTGAACCTTGTACGTGTTTCATCACTCGATCGATTTCCTATAATATTTTATTGTGTTCACGCATTGTAGGGCATGACAGAAGACATTTCAATCTTTGGTCATGATTTTATGGAATTGAAACCGTTTGTGTGCTAGTAGTACTTTGCTAGGTAATATAAATTTTAATGGTTTGTTGTTTGTTGGAACTTGGCTATTAATAAGTATAGGATAAGCTTAAAAACTGGTTATCCTTGTGTTGTCCATAAAATAAATTTTGTTTTTAATGTAAATAATATCTGTCTCTTAACAGTTTAGGCATTGAATGTATAATTAACTAGGTCGGTCTGGAAATATTTAGGGAAAGTCTCTGCTCAATCGTGCACATCCTGTGGTCGACGATGTTGATTTAAATATATTGTTTGGTCATAGGCAAGAAATTTCTGATATTATTATTTTATTATACAAAGACATCTGATATATGTACTACTACGTACTACCACGACTACCGTCCTGAGGTCTCGGGTTCGATCCCCGGGTCGGACAAAGTGATATTGGATTTTTCCATATCAGCTCGGAGTCTGGAATTGGGCCCGATATGGCGATAGGCTCGCCCCCTATCACATCTGGGACGGAACTAAGCTCGGCGAAATGTGGATGTACTCGTTCGCTAGAGCGCCTCTGCCTACCTCTTCGGGGATACAGGCGGGAGCTTATGTATCTATGTATGTATCTGATATATGTGGACTGGTCTGCTCGGATTGCTTGTAATTTGTAATTTTCGCATTTTTAAGACCTACCTATGTAAATATATTTGATATTCTCGAGCATTTTTGATTATGCATGTACAACAATCCATATGACTAATTATTTTATTCCTTATCATTAATGACATATTGTATTTTTTAACGTAAATGTAATTCAATTTTGTTAATAAATATGCCAAAGGCTTACGGCTAAGTTTCGTGGTGCTTCTTCTCAGAGGGCTATTTCGAAGCACCGGTAGATTGAATGACAATAATAACTGCCCCTAGTGCCCTATATAACATAACATAACATAAGCTCACGCCTGTATCCCCGAAGGGGTAGGCAGAGGCGCACTAGCGAACTAGAACACCCACATTTCGCCGAGCTTAGTTCCGTCCCAGATGTGATAGGGGGCGAGCCTATCGCCATATCGCCATATCGGCCATGCCCTATATACTGAACAAATATTTGAATTTATACGAGTTTTCTAACCTGTTTTAAAATGAACTGGTAAATCATCACAATACTACACATATTTTTGTCGTTTTTCAACGCATAAAAATAAGATAAATTAGGTTACACGCAAATACACAATGTTATTCCGATCGTTAAATTGACATATGCCTAAATGGCATGGCTTGATGCCAAAAAACAGAAATAAAGGTGACAACCGACATTAGACCGCGACTAGAATAGAAATGCCCTATTTATAAAGTCGCATTTTCATTGGACGCGTTAACTGCTAAATGGTCGTGGGTTTCTCGTAATTGTATTTGAACGATGCAGCTACCAAACGGTGTCATTGAAGTGTGAACAAAATATGGGCCTTACTTATAAAAGCCTTTTGTGCTGAGCAAATGGTTAAGAATAACCTGTCACTTTTTTCCTTACGTTACATTGTTTAAAAATGAAAGGGACAACTTATGGTATAAAGAAAAGCAGCGCTCAAATATTTTTATAAGTAAGGAGCTATGTGCCTTACTTATAAAAGCATTTTTAGCTGAGCAAATGGTTAAGAATAGCCTGTAATTTTTTTCCTTACGTTACGTTGTTTAAAAATGAAAGGGACAACTTATGGTACTTATAAAGATAAGCAGCGCTTAAATATTTTTATATGTAAGGGGCTATATGACCAAATATACACATATAACATATCATAAGCTCACGCCTGTATCCTGGTAGGGGGTAGGCAGAGGCGCACTAGAGAACTAGAACACACACATTTCGCCGATGTTAGTTCCGTCCCAGATGTGATAGGGAGCGAGCCTATCGCCATATCGGGTACAAATTCCAGACCCCTGGCTGATAATAAAATCCGATATCACTTTTCCCGACCCGGTGTCAAACCTTAGAACGATAATCGTACAAAATATAATTTTGTTTTAAAATTAAAAACACAACACATTACTATTAATATGTGTCTGCCTTTGGATTTTACTTCATCATCATCATCATCATCAGCCATAGGACGTCCACTGCTGGACATAGGCAACCCCCAAAGATTGACCATCCTACATCAAAATTAAAATCCTTCCAACAGGATTTTACTTATATTTATCTAAATATAGTCGCCTCCTTGGTCTAGTGGCAACACATGTAGGCTGTGGATCCGGAGGTTCCGGGTTTGATTCCCAGATCGGGCAAAGCGAATTTTCTAATTTAATTTGTCCGGGACTGGATCATGGAGGTTGACGTCAGACAGGCTGCCGGTCGTAAAAACTAAGCCAAATCCTTTCTGCATCATGCTTGAAAATCTATGTTGCGCCGACCCCACTTTAAGGTGGGATAAGGGCAGGTAGAGAAAAAATGAGCGATAAATGCCGTGTTTTTATATTGTGTATATTTTATAACTGTCTAGCATATAGCTCTACTTTAAATTCAAACTCTATTAACTTTTACGATTACTTGACTTGAGACCAAATTATCATATTTTCTGAATGAAGAAGTAAATTATTAAAAAAATCGATGGATGCTAAGTCGGTAAACTTAAAAACAGTAAGGTACAAAATTATATGTTAATTAAATATAACGTAATATATCATTAGGGCAAATAGTTCTATAACATATTTTGTTACATGTATCATGAAAATATATGATTTTTTGTTTTAGTATTAATATAAATAAATTGCAACCTTCTTTAAACATTGTTATTTTGTCTGTTTCCTAAATAAATAAACAAAAATAACTGTGAAAATTGGCTTATACCTCTACAATATACATTAATTTATTTCCTGGAATCTTCAATTATCAAAATAAATTTCCTTACCAACAATGTAAATAGGCGTCAATGTGAACGGACTTTCGATCAAACAATCGTTTCATGTTCGAAACATCAATGAACCAGCCTCTTTATTAGCAAAAGCCGAACAAATGCGTGAAGCCTGTTGAGATCAAGGTGTCGATTTCATTGGAACTGTACTGAAATAACCTTACAATAGCCCTTATAGGCAGACCAATGTTATTTTACCGCGTTCAATAGTAAGAACTTCACAAAACCTTTTTCTTCCTACCTGCCCTTAGCCCACCTTAATGTGGGGTCGGCGCAACACACTATTTCAAGCATGTTGCTGATAGGATTTGACTTAGTTTTTACAACTAGCCGCCTGCCTGACGTCAACCCCCTATGAGGGATCCCGTCCCGGGAAAATTATTATTATTATTATTATTTTTTTATAGCAGAGATTGGCAAACAAGCAGATGGGTCACCTGATGGTAAGTGATCTCCACCGCCCATAGACACCCAAGACACAAAAAGAATCATGGGTGAGTTGCCAACCTAAAAGGAGGGAATGTAATGGGAGGGAAGGGGATTGGGAAAGGGAGTGGGCAAATGGGCCACCGGAAATCTCACTCACCGAACGAAACACGACAGCAAGCTGCCACTTTACGTCGGTTTTCTGTGAGACAGTGGTATCTAACCGGTCGAGCCAACCCATTCGTGCTATAGACGTTACTGTCTACAGCGTGGCTCTACCACTTGATTAAACTTAATTAAACTTATTAAATTAATTAATTACACATTAGAACATTTGCATTGCCCGACTTGGGAATCGAACCCAAGACTTTCCAGTCCACAGCCCATACATGCTGCTACTAGACCAAGAAGGCGACTGTTGTCACAAAACCTGTTAACTGGATATTAAAAAAGAACATAAGCTCACGGCTGTATCCTTGAAGCGAAAGGCAAAGGCCAACTAGAAGAACTTTCGCCGAGCTTAGTTCCGTCCCAGATGTGATAGGGTCAAGCCTATCGCCATATCGCGCACAAATTCAGACTCCAGACTGATATTGAAAAATCCCAAAACCACTTTGCCCAACCCGGGAATCGAACCTAAGACTTCAGGACGGTAGATGTACCGAAATACAACCATGCTACCGAGGCAGTCGGATCCTTTTTTGAAGTTGGTAAAAATGGTCTTAACCGGACTCGTTCAAGGTAAGAGGGTTCAAGTGTTGTTTGGATCAACGATATATACTGGTTAATTTCGATTTAATGGAATGTATATTTAAATATATACATTTTCTTTTGATGTCAAGGTGTTTCGGTTGATTTACAAAGTCAATTCATGCATTACTGTACCCACTCATTAACCATTACTTTGTTTTGATGTTTATCGAATAATCGCTGTCCCACCAAAGACTTCTATGTAAACTACTAGACTGGCTGTTCGGTACATAGAATGTGTTAACTACTAACACTAAGTCTCTGTTAATCGACCTCAACTCACTATAGAAATCTGCTCTTTTCCTTAGCCGCGAAACGTCAAACACTCGCCGTCATGTGCCACAATTTTACTTCGAAACAGCTTGTCTAGTAAATACATAGAAGTCTCTGATTGTAACACTAACTTTTTTGGACAAATGACACCTCAGTCCGACCCGTGACCACGAAGACTGCAAAGTCTTCGAAACGTCAGGAATAAAAATTAAAACCAAATCGTGATAGAATCCGTAAAAATAGTTTTATTTCAATGTATAACATTACGTTAACATTTGATAGCTAAAGAATTAATCATCGATTTGATCAAGGAAGTAAATGCAATGAATCAAATGAAAATTACTATTTAATTGTTAATTCTAAACCGAGAAACTATCTTGATTGTATCAGTAATTGTAATCGCGAAAGGTTATCTTATAAAATTATATAATGATACGAATAGATTAAGATTATTGCTTTTTAATTGATCCTATATTAGGGTCTATAATTTTCTCTTATTTGCAAATTATGTGAAAAGCTACAGTATTAGAAAACTCAATTATAACAAAATAAAAATATTACCTATGTAATAGTGAATTTACAAAATCGGAGTACTACTAAACATACTCACAAGTGTTACTTTAGTAGTTCTTTATTAATCTTGAATGGTAGAGCCACGCTGTAGACAGTAACCTCTACAGCACGAATGGGTCGGCTCGACCGGTTGGATACCACTGTCTTACAGAAAACCGACGTAAAGTGGCAGCTTGCTGTCGCGTTTCGTTCGGTGAGTGAGATTTCCGGTGGCCCATTTCCCCCCCTCTCTTTCCCAATCCCTTTTCCCTCCCCTTCCATTTCTTTCTTTTAGGTTGGCAACGCACCCATGATTCTTATTGTGTCTTGGGTGTCTATGGGCAGTGGAGATCACTTACCATCAGATGACCCAACTGTTCGTTTGCCAGTCTCTGCCATAAAAAAATGTTTAAAATCGATAGAACACACCAAAAACTTATAAACTTTCTGTTATACTCAAAGTAAACTTTAAACTTCCACCATCAATTCTTCCGCTATCAAATCACACAGTTATCGAATAATACGACAAAAACTTTGAACATACCATTAAAACATAATTTTGAAATAAATTATTTTTTCCTCAGCGATTTCTGGCGGTTTGTATAATTATAAAGAGGATATAAATAGGTGTAATCAGACTCAATAGGGGTATTTGCGTACACAAAAAACAGATGCGAAAGATTAACCACTACGTTTAGTGCAGTTGCTACCTAATAAGTTAGTTTGATCCGAGTTTATGGCCATAAAGTGCGTTCCAACACGACCTTTTATACTTAACCTTTTAGCTAATTGGCAGAATATAAAGTGAGTATATAATCTATCGCAACCCATTACGTTTGTCGTTTTATTTTAACGCATCTTTGGTTTAGACTTTAGAGGCATACAGGCTGTGGCTGTGAGATCTATACTTAACTACATTATACCTAACTTCGACTGAGTCTGAGTTAAAGAAACGAACTCAGTAAGGATTTGAAATTTTTAAATCGAACTTCGACTTAGTCTGAGCTATTTTTTACAAGAAAAACAGACAGACGCAAAGGTTTTTTTGTAAAAACATGACTCGGATTAAGTCAAAGTTCGATTTAAAAATTCCAAATCCTCACCGAATTCGATTTTTTGACTTAGACTTAGTCGAAGTTCGCTCTATAGAACTCAGCCCAAGGATCCTAAGTTCGAATCCCAGTGTGTGTTTTACTGGCAGAATTAATTATCTGCGACGGAATCTCCTAAAGTGCTTTGAACTTAGGCAGACTCGTGAAAACTACAGAAAAATATTTTCTGGAACTTCCTTAAAATGTATGCCTTTTTCGGGGTAAAAATCACGATTGTAAAAGAGCATTTTTAGAACATTGTACTTGAACATCTCAAATTCAATAGCATCTTATCGTTACTGCGTATTTATTCATAAAAGCAAGTGATATATTCGCATAAATTAGAAATTATTTGTATTGGCATTCACTTGGAAAACAATCCCATTAGAATTTTATTCATATTGATGAAAAACAAAATTGAGTAAGAATTTTATGGTCGTAAACATTTTTACGGCACTACATTCGATTTTCTGTCCGATTCCTGCTGGTTTTGTACCAAATCAGATTAGCATTACAATATGGACGGTAACTGAGAATCGTTAATGATTGGTAAATGTATGCAAAGAGTCTACACACATTATATTTTTAAACACCAGCCAAAGACATTCAACAGTATGTAGACGGGACAACAGCATAAAACTTGTGATCCAAAAGTTATGACCTGGTGGTCATAAGTCGCTCAGTTTATTTGAAATATCCGCGCGCCAGGTCGGCCAGCATAATAATATTGAGAGAATACACTTATCTTACGTGATTCTTAACCATTCAAAAATCATTCTAGGGTGTAAATTTAAAATAATCGTCTTCGTATTGTAATAAGTGGTTGATGTTGGTACTGAAGTTTGAGGTCAATTTTTTTGTATGGAAACTTGCTATAGCCCTCTATAGTTAGTAATATTAAATCTCTTTGACACCAGCACATTATTAATTCTAGGAGCTTGAGTCTACGTCATGGCACTGATTTTCTTTCTATCAGCAAGCATGTTGCAGAAATGATTTGGCTTAGTTTTTACGACTGACTGTTACTTAAAGAACAGAATATAACAATTTGTAATACATAAAACTGATAATTATGTAGAATGAGTCCCCTTGATAAGATTTAAAAAAAAATAACGAAAATATGATTTAATTTAATAATTTATTTCATTATATAACACAAGGGCTGTCTTTAGCTTAGAATTTTATTTATTACATTTGTATTTTACCAAAATAATGTCCATTTAAAAATCGCTTAAGATTTCGTCCGTTACTTTGATTCCCACTGAACATTTCTCGGAAACTACAATTTAATTAAGTTGTACGTAACAGTTTCCTGCCACGACTTCCATTTGCTACCTAATAATGGATCCATCAAACCCGAAAGTTAATATTGAAATTTGCTTTCTAAAATGGCAAAATTGGCAAGTTCTAAGAATCGGTTGTTTAAATAGTCACGGCGGATCGGCCTCCGGTGGCCCATACGCTTATGGAACATATATATGTGCCGCCTCTGACGGGTTAAATTACAGATCCCCGCTAAAATTCCGTGTTTCATCGGAAGTTAAAGTTGGATGCATTGATGCTATAACATTTTTGGGAGATTATAATATTATCTAAACATAAGTATTACATTCACATTTATATTACGTACATAGATACATACACTTATAAGAATAAGTAAATAATAAACATCATGTTAAGAATTAAACTTTATAAATGAAACTAGCAAGCATATGAATTGCAGGAATCTTAATAACCTAGTTGAATAAATTGTGATTTGCAACGAAAAATTAAAAAAAAAAACGTTTCAATATTAGAACTCAAATGTTATATTTACAACAACATAAGCTCACGCCTGTATTCCCGAAGGGGTAGGCAGAAGCGCACTAGCGAACTAGAACACCCACATTTCGCCGAGCTTAGTTCAGTCCCAGATGTGATAGGGGGCGAGCCTATCGCCATATCGGGCACAAATTCCAGACTCCGGGCTGATATGGAAAAATCCAATATCGCTTTGCCCGACCCGGGGATCGAACCCGAGACCTCAGAACCGTAGTCGTACCGAAATACCACCACGCTACCGAGGCAGTCATATTATATTTATTTGTATGTTTACTTATTTATTTAATTTTAGGTGACCGACGTACAAAATAAATTACTGTCAACTGTACCCGAGTGTTGAGATACAAGATATGCTTAGTTCAAGACTCGCCAAACTATGAAAACACAAGATGTTCAGTATTTTTAAAAGTTTTTTCTACATTTTTAAATATATGCTATAACAATACATTTAAAAATATAAAAATATTCCCCTCCGATGGCGAGGCTCGGGACCCAAACCACCGGCGGTTAGGACCCCAGAGTGAGGAACCTCCTCACAGTTCGTGCCGTATCCAGTAATACTGCCTTCTGCATTTGGCTCTTGACCCAAACACCAACCGAGAGCCTCTTGAGGTGTTGGTCAAGGCTCAGTGGTATTAAACCATGGGCAGAAATGAAATAAACACAAGATTATTATTATTATCCTAAATTTCTGGATTATTGCCAATGATTATTATTTATTATTATTGAATTAAAAACAAATTGGATAACCAACAATATGTACTCACGATAAATTATTTTATCATAAAAAGATGTCGACGAAAAAGTGATTTTGCCTGAACATTCGGGTACATTATAAATTATAATGGAAGGAAATCAAAGGAAATATACTTGATAAATACAATGACAGAGGTAATTTGGTGTTTCTAACGCTTTGAGGCAGCCACGTTCTATAAAAAAAATATGCTTTGATGTTAAGGTTTTAAATATTTTTGTTGTTCTTAAGTACGATATTAATGTAAAGTGATTAAAGTATATAAACATGTATTGTATTGCCTTAATAATATTAGCCCTGTAATTACTGTCCCACTGCTGGGCACGGGCCTCCTCCACTACTGAGAGGGGTTAGACCTTAGTTTACCACGCTGGCCTAATGCGGGTTGATAGACTTCACATACCTTCGAATTTCGTGTGGAGAAATTCTCGGATATGCAGGTTTCCTCACGATGTTTTCCTTCACCGTTATATTTAGCAAGCTATATTTCACAATGAAAACACACTTAACATAGAAAAGTCAGAGATGTATGCTCCATTTTGACAGCCTCCGTGGCGCAGCGGGCGAGTAGCCGGCTGTGAAACGTGAGGTCGCGGGTTCGATTTCCGCACCGAGACAAATGTCTGTGTGGCCCATAGATATTTGTTTTGGGTCTGGGTGTTGTGAGACCGAAAGTCTCTCGTAGTTTCTGATACCCACGATACAGGTTACACCTAGTGTGGGGTCAGGACTATGTACGTGACTATTGGGTGTATTTATTTATTATTTATTTATTTATTTTGGGGTTGGTCTCAAACTTCCGACACTCGTCTCGGCAGTCCGTACCACACCCAACCGAGCTATCGCTGCTATTATATTGCGTTATAAACATGTATTGTATCAGATAAGATGTTAATGTAGAATATACATTCAAGCTTTTAAAAACGCTTACATGTATATTCTAACGCTTTTGTGTGGTAGAGCTACAGTAACCTCTACAGCATGAATGGGCCGGCTCGACCGGTTTGATTCCACTGTCTCACAGAAAACCAACGCAAACTGGTAGTGCGCTGTTGAGTTTCGTTCGGTAAGTAATATTTCGGTGGCCTAATTTTCCCTTCCCTTCCCCAATCTTTATTTTCCTCCTTTTAGGATGATTCTTTTGGCGTCTATGGGCGGTGGAGATCACTTACCATCAAGTGATCCACCTGCTCATTTGCCAGGTTCTGCTATAAAAATCAGTAATTCTAATTTGGGCTCAAATTTTCATCATATTACAGTCTATTTACGTTAACAAGAAATAACTGAAACGACATTTGTATTTATAATTAGAAAAAAAATCAGCTTCTTTTACTTGGTTAATCAATGCGAAAAGTTATTTTCATAAATAAGACGTGGTTTATTTATCCTTGTCCCAATTTGTTGCAAGCTATACATTTAAATTACTGTAAATGTTCCGTATCAAGTACCGTCGCGGCGGGAATATTTGGCACTTGACATCAAATCTCATACCATTTCAATCGCATTTGAATCTTTATTAAATCAGCAGGAGGAGGTATTATCAAAGCAATATTCATAAACTACCCTTCCAAGAAACGCTTTGATATACAAAAAGCAAAACAAGTTTAAATATATGTTAGTTTGCTTCGGGCTTGTTATTGCGCCGTAAAAGTTATTCGCAGAGCTAATAATGAATCGACTCATATACCAAGTCATATTGAAAGTGCAAGCAGTCTACGAATTTCATTCCTTCCACTTGCGACTGGGCCACTGTGCGTGCTCTTTGCGATCGTAAAAACGTCTTAAAAGCTAAGTGGCTTCTTGGGAATATGTAATTTATTGCAAAGAAATTGAGGTTTATTCTCGCTTGTTTACTGAAGTTAAATAAGCTGTTTACAACTTGGACGGAGGCCACTATTTATAGAAGGACGAGTAGCAAAACCTGCGCGGCAGGATAGCGAGCATAATGAGAGAAGCGAACTTGGATTGCAAGTTGCAACAAGTCACTAGCGCACTTACGATACGAGTCTAGTAAACGATTAACACGAATGTAAACTTTCACAATAACTACAAATATGATAGACCAGCAATTACCTCACCTCCTTGGTCAGCGGGTATTGTTGTGAACTGGGGAGTTTTAGGTTGCATTCCTAGATCGAGCTTTTTAACACGATCCGGGACTGAAACTCTCAGGGAGAGGTAACGCCAGGCCATAAAAATCTAAGCTAAATAGTTTCTACAAGATGCTTGAAGAAGTAAGTAGCGTCGATCCCACATTGATGTGGGATAAGGGCAGATGGAAAGATAATAAGCGCCAGTTATTGGCTTCTCATTGGTCTAGTGGCAATGTACTCAAGCTGAGAACTGTAACGCCTTCAATTCAAAGCCCAGGTCGGGGAACCACAATTTGTGTTTGAATTTCCAATTTGAAAAATCACATTAAATTGTCCAGGGTTTGAATCTGTGCCGGGTATGGCGATGGGCTCGCGTTCTATCACATCAGTGGACGGAAATAAGTTCGGTAAGATGTTATATAACCTGGGTGCTTTTCGTCTAGGGAAACCCGGGACCGTCCCTAAAGCGCCGAAGAGAACCATCGCGGGCCTTTTAGTCGGTATTGCCGGTGTAGAGTGTACATAGTGTTAAGGACTCGGTCCAATGTCGCCTGGATGTTTCCATCCCTCCCGAGCATTATGGCGCTAGGCCGTAAGACTGGCGAATGTGACATAACAGTTACGTCTCCCCCCAGACGTGGCGGCAGTGGTAAAACACTCTTCCCCGCGACAACATAAAAAAGGTCTTATTTAGTTAATCTCTGCCTATCCCTTCGAGGATAGAGACGTGAGCTTGTTATGCCAGTTACTGGCAACGTCGACTTTAGACCAGCATTCCATTATCCTCAGTTAGGTTTTTTTAAATTCTACCTGCCCTTATCCCACCTTATTGTGGGGTCGGCGCAACACACTTTTCAACC
This sequence comes from Clanis bilineata, assembly GCA_036417725.1. NCBI lineage: Eukaryota > Metazoa > Arthropoda > Insecta > Lepidoptera > Sphingidae > Clanis > Clanis bilineata. The sequence goes on along the minus strand of CM071146.1, from coordinate 6,881,547 downwards.
AGGTTGCATAGAGGATTTGGCATAGTTTTCACTACCGGCCGCCTGCCTGACGTCAACCCCCTATGAGGGATCCAGTCCCGGGCAAATTGAATTTGAAAATTTGTTTTGCCTGACTTGGGAATCAAACCCAGGCCCTCCCGGTCCACAGCCCATACATGCTGCCACTAGACCAAGGAGGCGACAATCAGTTAGGAATTTAATAACATAAAATAAATTAATAAACTTTGTGAATAACAAGAATTTATATTATAGCATTTTGTAACAAATTATAAATTGCTTCAATGGGAGCTATAAAATTTATTTTTTATATAGAACCCATTTCGTGTGAGAACGATCAAACTAAAATGTCCAAAAAAGTTTTGATGTGGGTATAATATCATATTTCAAAATTTATGTACAATGACAATTTTATTGTTTAACAAATGAGGTGATAAAAATATCTTGTAATTCCATCCTTTCAGATGCCTTTATTCAACTCAAATAAAACCATGAGGAAGGTATATCAAATTTCTATTTGCAACTTTGTATTCAGACCTTTTTAGGGTTCCGCTGCTAAATGGCAAAACCGGCATTATTTCAATTTTTAGATGGCAATTTAAAATAAAGTATAGGTCACCTAATGGTAAGTGATCTCAACCGCCCATAGCCCAAGACACAAAAAGAATCATGGGTGCGTTGCCAACCTAAAAGGATGGAATGGAAGGGGAGGGAAATTGGCAATGGGGGAATTAGGCCCGGGAATTAGAACGAAACTCGACAGCGAGCAGCCACTTTACATCGGTTTTCTGTGAGACAATGGTATCAAACCGGTCGAACCGGCCCATTCGTGCTGTAAACTAAATTTTCTACAGCGTGGCTCTATCACTTTAAAGTTTATAAAGTCTACAGCAATCCTAAAAAATCATATATTCATACCTAAATTATAATAGGCTCAGTGATTTGCCGAAATATGACCAATAGCTGCGTAAATTAGAATCTTATGGAAATTGCAGCTCAATCCATATGAATATCTATGAAAATTGTTTTGCACATTCACAGAACACATGAAGCATTGTAAAAATTAGTATGACTATAATACAGATTAGTTATACAGTAACTATGTAGATGCGGAAAAATGATGTATTTCATCAGTATTTAACAAAACACCGATCTGAAATTTTAAAAAAATGCACTAAAATTGTAATTTTGCAGTCTAGTGCTGGGGCCCAAGCAGGAAATGTTCTGACAATCGTAAATGTATTCGAGCTCGCTGCGCACTGATGACATTTGGTAAATATTTCATACAAATTTCATAGACGCGCATCGAGTCCAAATACCATATTAAGGTAGGATAAGGGCAAGTAGAAAGAAAGGTCACGTAGGTATATAAAAAGCACTTATAACAGGTCACACCAAACAAAGTCACCAAACAAAGATGTTACAACACTATCAATTTAGAATCAAGCAGGCAGTTATGGACACAATAACAAGGATGGGGCTTTGGTAAGAGGTTGTGATTTGTAGGAAAGGGAATATATTACAATTTTTTTTAATTTTTTTTATAGCAGAGATTGGCAAACGAGCAGATGGGTCACCTGATGGTAAGTGATCTCCACCGCTCATAGACACCCAAGACACAAAAAGAATCATGGGTGCGTTGCCAACCTAAAAGGAGGAAATGGAAGGGGTGGGAAGGGGATTGGGAAAGGGAGTGGGGAAATGGGCCACCGGAAATCTCACTCACCGAACGAAACGCGACAGCAAGCTGCCACTTTACGTCGGTTTTTTTGTTACAAATATTTATAACATGGTTTATTGTCGCCATGTCGCTTATTTAACCGTAAATTAATTTCTAATGACGCATCTTGGCCTCTGGGGGTGCATCTTTCGAGGCGCTATAGCTAATTGCTTCTGCCTAATTGCCAATAAAATATATTGACGTAAGATGATATAATATAATGATATATTTTGTTTGATAAAGCCGACGGTTAATTAATGTAAACACGTTACTGGCTATGTTGTAGTTTATAGGAATTTTTGAATCGGTTTTTAGATTGGATCTGGTTTTGAATCATAATTAAACTCCATTTCAAAATAATTAGTTTGGAAGTAGGGAACCCATAATGGTTACTAATTCCTGTGTTACAAAGTATGTGTTTTATACTGTAGGTACCTGTAGTAGGAGTTATTAGGTCTCCGTAATGATTATAGTTGTTAAATCTTCATACGTTTGACTAGTAGCGTCTTCAGCTGAAAATATAGTAACATATTAAATGTATGGAGATTTATCGATATCTATCATCGTTATCGAGATCGTAATCGTATCAGTATCAGTCCGGAGTCTGGAAATTATGGCGGAAATGGCGATAACCTCGTCCCCTATCACATCTGGGATGGAAATAAGCTCGGCGGAATGTGGGTGTACTAGTTAAGTTCACCTCTGCCTACCCCTTCGGAGATACAGGCGTCAGTCTATGTATGTATGTAACATTTATACAAGTACATACTTAGTTACTTACTGCTACAGATTTTTGAGTGTTAGAGCCATGCTGTAGACAATTATGTCTACAGCACGAATGGGCCGGCTCGACCGTTTTTATACCACTATCTCATAGATAATCGACGTATAGTGGCAGCTTGCTGTCGCGTTTCGTTTGGTAAGTGGGATTTTCGGTGCCTAATTCTGCTCTCCTCCTTTTCCAAATCATCCTTCTAGGTTGGCAACACTCGTGATTATTTTTGTGTCTTTGGTTTTTATGGGAGGTGGAGTTCACTTACCATCAGGTGACCCATCTGCTCAAGATCTGCTAAGAAACAACTGCTTGTTTCTATAAAAAAATGAATGTTAGAAATATAATTTGTGCTCTATCAATACTTACTACGAGTTCTGGTTAAATTGTCATAGTTATAATGGAAGTTGTCTGTTGAATCACAATAAGTTTAGACAGTTTCTCATTTACTTAAAGTAATATCTAAGTTCTAGACATTACTGTAGCGTATTTGTTGAGATAACCTCAACTTTAAAACGAAAGTAATGAAATTTTAAATACAATTTAAGTTTTAGATGAACTTGCCGGATTTCATGGAAAGCCTTCAGCAGTTTCTTCACAATCAAATCCTAATGTATTATCTATGTGGTTTACATTTTTTGACCGAACTCGATAAAATTACAGTATAGGTGATTACAGTATAGTAATGTGAAAAGCGCAGTGTAGTCCAATAAAATCAATTCAATAGACAATTAGTAATAAAATGATGACCAGAATCATGTCGGCCATAATAAATGCTTCTTCACTTTCCAAAGACGGAAGAAGCAAATCGAGGCAGCTGCAACAGAACAGGCGGATGACCAAGTACTAACAGACAGTCAACAAAATAAGATTTTTTTAAAAGTATCACCATTTTTGACCGAGTTCCAAAAAGGAGGAGGTCCTCAATTCGTCTATATTTTTTTTTATGTATGTTACGTGATATCTTCGCCAAATGTGGACCGATTTTCAAAATTCTTTTTGTGTACGATAGAGCATGTTTCAAGGGTAGTCCCATATAAATGGTCACGATCGGATCAAGTTGGAAGTTGGTCAGTTAAGTTTTTAAACTTGTGATTATTAAGATACTTAAGTTATTTATTCATTAGGGATCCCAGGGTAGTTGTACCACGCAAGCAATACAACTACACCACGGTGGAAGCCTTTTGTTTATTTAGTTTGTTGAAATGTGAAATACCAGCTTTTTGTATGAAATTATGCGACAGACAACAAATTGGCGGTCGCAGATACATATCTACCGCGAGGTTTTATGAATGAAGTCGAACCATAATTGACCCAACAATGAACCCAGATTCATTTCGGCGAACCATCTCGTATTAACATAATGGAGTGTTTATGTTCCAAGGTGAGAACGATTGTGTAGGGCCAATCTCTTGAACTCACGAGCCTGTCACCTCCTTTGTAGTTCTTGATTTATTTTATGTTGTGTTCCGTACATTGGTCGTGCTGTTTCGTTGACAACATTTACAACAGCACAGACTCAATACAAGTATGACGTATATGCTTGTTTCTACTATTGCTATTGTCCATTTGGAACATGAAATAACAAAATCCAAAAGTTGTTGTAGAAATGTTAGTTTGCATTCAAAAACTTCGTCGAGTAGAATATTACTTAATAAACGAGGGAGGTAAAATGAGTTAGCGCTAATATCTTACAGACAGGCAAAGTGAAATAAGAATATCCTACATAACATAACATACATAACATAAGCTCACGCCTGTATCCCCGAAGGGGTAGGCAGAGGTGAACTAGTGAACTAGAACACCCACATTTCGCCGAGCTTAGTTCCGTCCCAGATGTGATAGGGGGCGAGCCTATCGCCATATCGGGCACAAATTCCAGACTCCGGGCTGATATGGAGAAATCCAATATCACTTTGCCCGACCCGGGGATCGAACCCGAGACCTCAGAACCGTAGTCGTACCGAAATACCACCACGCCACCGAGGCAGTCAGGCATAGTTGTATTTCGGTATGTCTACCGTCCTGAAGTCTTGGGTTCGATCGCCGGGTCGGGCAAAGTGATATTGGATTTTTCCATATCAGCCCGGAGTCTGGAATTTGTGCCCGATATGGCGATTGGCCCGCCTCCCATCACATCTGGGACGGAACAAAGCTCGGCGAAATGTGGGTGTTCTAGTTGGCTAGTGCACCTCTGCCTTCCCTTTCGGGAATACAAGCGTGATCCCGCGATCCTTCTTTTTTTACGTCCGCGGTTATATTCATTCATACATCAAAACGAAGCATTTTAAAACTGCAATTACATGAAATAGAAATTGTTTATTTTGAAGTCATACTAATATTTAAATCAATAATTTTATAAAGATTCCAAAGAAATCACGTTTAGAATCCATAAAAACTCTTAAGATGAATTGAAACATCTTACAATACTAAACGAAGTGCCAATAAAGCCGCGGCCTTGATTACAAAAAACGCGAGGCATATAATTTGCAAGAGTAAGGAAGTTGTGCTATTCTGCTCTAAGATTTATGCGTCTAATTCGCCGGGTTATAAATGACAACGAAGGTTGAGCTTCACGCATTTGCGTTGGTATAATTATTCAGCCTACACGCGGCGAATACGACAGTAATGTGGGAATTCGCAGATACAAGATTGTCCACTATGCTGATTAATTGATATTTTACGTAACTACACTTCCAATGCCTGCTTCGTGCTTCCTTGGTCTAATGGCAGCGTAAGGTTTGTTGACAAGGAGGTCCCGGGTTTGAATACATGGTTGGATAAAACGGTCTTTCTAATTGGATGTTCCGCGGACTAGATAGGTAGCTCTTTGTTAATACTAAACCGTTTTCCGCATCATTTTTGAAAGTGTGTTGCGCGGACTCCACAGTTACTCCTTCTCAGACACTTCCACTTCCTTCGCCTTGTGCATAATCTGTAGTAATAACATCGTCTATTATACCTTCTTCTCAAAGTTACGCTTATTGAGCATCTGAAATATGGTTCTTTGGTTCGGCCAGTGGCCCGAGCAGGATATTTTTTTACAATCGTAAATGTATTCGAGCTCGATATGGGTCTATGTTTATATGAAATACTAACCAAATGTCATAAGTGCGCAGCGAGCTCGAATATATTTACGATTGTCAGAAATTTTCCTACTGGGGCTGCAGCGCTGCTAACATTGTTTTGTAAATAGTTGGAGACAGTTACTATTTAGATGAATTTTATTGAATAAAAAATAACCTAAAAAGTGAATTCATTAATTCATATAACATCGAATACGAACTTTATACGTAGTAATACAAGGACATAAAAGCTTATAAATAGTATCCAACTGGAAACACAAATCATAATCGTAAATTCATTCAATCAAACAAATTATTTTAATTAGAATTTTATTTGTAGCTATCGTATCATAGCCATTACCTACGTACTAGAGTTGATAAGCGCCCGATTAGTGGTATAAAATATATAAACGATATGTCTTAAAAGAGCTAATAACTTATAATATTAACTTAATAAACAAAATAATATATCGTTATTTCTTTTAAGATAAGGTTGAACTGGAATTGCGACGTAACTAATGCAGCTCAATAGCTCAGGGAAAGATAAAAACTGAAGTGACCGATTTCAAAATTTAACCGTTCAATGTATAGGAACATCCTTGAAATAAGCTCTATCGATCACAAAAATAATATTGAATTTGAGTGATAGAGCCACGCTTTAGACGATAACGAATGGGCCGGCTCGACCGGTTTGATACCACTGTCTCACAGAAAAACGACGTAAAGTGGGAGCTTGTTGTCGCGGTTCGTTCGATGAGTAAGATTTCCGGTGACCCCTCTACCATTTCCAATCCCTTTTCCCTCCCCTTCCATCCTCTTCTTTGAGATTGGCAACGCACCCATGATTCTTTTTGTGTCTTGGGCGTCTATGGGCGGTAGATATCACTTACCATCAGGTAACCCATCTCCTCGTTCGCCAGTCTCTGCTATAAAAAAAATCAATTGACAACCTCCGTGGCGCAGCAAACGTGTGCAGTATGTGAAGCGAAAGGCCGCGGGTTCGATTCCCGTACCGAGGCAAATGTTTGTGTGACGCAAAGATATTTGTCTCGGGCCTGTGTGTTGTGAGACCGAAAGTCTCTCGTAGTTTTTGATACCCCTGATGCAGGTACACCTCGTGTGGGGTCAGGAATATGTGTATGTGTAACAGTCACACTGTTGGGTGTATTTATTATAAAAATGAGCTACTGGTATAAAAGATACATTTTGCTGGTGGTAGGATATTCGTATCTGAGCGGATGGCGACCACCACATGGTGTTAAAACCTGCCGTAGTGTCCCACACTCCGTGTCTGGTTCGCGTTTCAGGATCAGCCAGTGTACTTCCGGTTCTCTCATGGGGCTTGCGACAAGACTTGATGGTTGGTTGAGACGGGTAAGGGGTATTCCTGTATCTGCATCGGTTATCCGCCTGTCTTGTCGCAACCCTCTCGATTTGCTTCTTCCCTCTTCGGATTCGGAGTGTGAAGAAGCACAATAGGCCACCTGATTCTGACGACCACTGATAAACCCATTGTTTGTCAATGGTCGCTAGTTTTTTTGGACTGCATTACGCTTACCAACAGGTGCACTTTGCCGTGCCCAGACAAAAAAAGATTATATCATTAAGCAGAAAAGATATATATTTCTTTACAATGATATACTTTGACCAACTCTACTACTTACGTATTTATAATGCGCGAACTATAGTCGAGGTCGTTAGAGCGTCGCCACGTCTCTGCCAATAATAGACCAATGACTCTATAAAAATTAGTTCAACTTTACGGTATTTTACGCTACGATGTACGTGGTTTATTGCGTCACGTGATGTTTTTTACATAATATAACTTATAAAGATTAATGGTCGTCCACTTCCTACTAAGTTTTTCCTCAAAGGTACATAGATATGGGTACGTTATTACTGCCTCGGTGGCGTGGTGGTATTTCGGTACGACTACGGTTCTGAGGTCTCGGGTTCGATCCCCGGGTCGGGCAAAGTGATATTGGATTTTTCCATATCAGCCCGGAGTCTGGAATTTGTGCCCGATATGGCGATAGGCTCGCCCCCTATAACATCTGGAACGGAACTAAGCTCGGCGAAATGTGGGTGTTCTAGTTCGCTAGTGCGCCTCTGCCTACCCCTTCGGGGATACAGGCGTGAGCTTATGTTATGTTATTACTCTAAACATATGGGTAGGGTTACCAGTGGCGATGTGTCCATGCAACCCGATTCCTACCGGCTTCCCTTTTCCAGATTGTAGGCTAACATATAAGTCATATCCAGGTATTATTTAGCAGAGAAAGTAGCACTATTTTCCCTTTTAAAATGTGTCACCCTTCGCCACTGAGGGTTACAGTACTGTAGAGTTGTTATTTACGAAAAATGAGTCTCTTTGAGGGCAGATAGATTATTTTATTTAATCTTTCTTTCTTTCTGCCTGGCGTTATCCCGGCCTTCTGCCAGGGTCCGCCTTCCTACTTAAACGCTTCTACTTCGCCCGGTCTTGAGCAATGGTCTCACCATAGAGTCATACTCTATGGTGAGACCATTGGTTCTCATATCTTCCTCCAGAACGTCCAGCCAGCGCTTTTTGGACCGTCCACGGGAACGCAACCCTGGCACGATCTGGGCCAGACACATGCGACCGACGTACTCCTGTGGTTTCCTCAAAATGATTAAGGTTGAGATTATTGTATTTAATACAAAATAAAAAACAATACAACTAAAAGCGTAACAAAATGCAAGTCGTAATATGCGGTCGTTACAGACAACCGTCATAATAATTTAGACTTAATTAATAAAATCATTCAATATGTAGTAAATGCAAATAAGGTCACCCACACTAGCCGAGTAGGTACAAGTTTTGTGAATCAATATATGTTTGTGCCATTATCTACGTATACACGAGTGGCTGACACGCGGGTGGGACGACACGGGCGACGGCGACAATTGTGACATCCGACGCGCCGTCTGCTGCGTCAATTTGCGCCTGCGCACCAAATTGCCCGCTGCACCCAAACCGAGAACAAGTGCATCTATGACCTCATCCATTATAGCCGACGTAGATGACCGCTAAATGGACGAACCGGCCAATTAACTGCCCCGTATTTACATGGTGCGTGACCGAAAACTATCAACTACGAGCGCAATTAAGAAAATATTCCAAATGAGTGTAGGCAAGGCCGGTCGTCGACCCCACACCCCAGCACCACCATTAGCCGCGCACCGACACACTAAATTATGAACGAAACGACACCGCACGATATATCGATGATTTAAAACGCGCGACATTGAAGCATTACCTCATATTTTGTGTGTGGATGACCTCTTTATCGGTCATCTTGGACGTTACGTGCATTTATTATTTAAATTCGACTGTCTGTGACTAACAACCCATAATGTACGTGACTTGTTCGCCACTGGGTGACATAAAAACTCTAACATTCACGAATTTTAAATACCGGCACATAATTGTTGGCCAGGACCGTCTTAAGGCATGGCCCCTGGGCACACAAGAATTGGGGGGTCCCTAAATGTATAGGCCCACGTTCCCCCACGATATATGCTGCTTGTGACGGCGACCATTTTTTTTCTTGAACTTACTTCATATTTTCGCCCCCTATCACATCTGGGACGGAACTAAGCTCGGCGAAATGTGGGTGTTCTAGTTCGCTAGTGCGTCTCTGCCTACCCCTTCGGGGATACAGGCGTGAGCTTATGTTCTTATTTTCGCTCAAACCTTAGCTTGCTTGGTGACGGCGACCATTTTTTTTATCGAACTTACTTCATATTTTCGCTCAAACCTAAGCTTGCCTGGTGAGGGCGACCTTTTTTTTAGCGATGTTCATATTTCGCCCAAATCTTCGCTTTTTGGTAACTTACTTCATATTTTCACCCCTGGTGTAAGAGAAGTAACTACATTTCAGCCTTTGGGGGCTCCCTAGGGTCGGGGGGCCCTGGGCATGGGCCCCGTGTGCCCTTATGGTAAAGACGGTACTGTTGTTGGCGACTTGGAAAACAACTCGTGACGTGATATCAAGTAAATAAACGCAAAGAACGCGGTTTAGGTTATAAGACCCATTAACACAAATTGATATTGTAGGTTGTACGAGTTATATAATACACGTTACATTGACCGACGGTAAAACTTGTTATCAAATTGACGCTAACGCAATTAAATTAAAATTAGAATCCCATTGGTTGTAATCAAACTGTGAAATTCAATTAAATTAGTTGCTACGTAACGTAAACAAAATAATCAATTAAACGGAGCAGTAGATTGAGGAATAAATGCGGCAGTTAGATACCTTCTATAGGTTCAATTGAGTAATAACAATTACCCAAAGACATTACAGGGACCATCACCATTTTGTTTGGAGAACTGTCCCAACTTGGACTATTAATCTTCCTGTAATGTTATTGAATAGATTGTACGGGAGGTCCAAAATTTTAATGTTTTGTAGACTCTGAACCATCAATGATTGAAATGTGTAAATGTAAATGCATGCTGTGGTTGCCTGGGATTTATGATTAATCCAAGTTTTAGTTAATTTACTTGTTACACTTTGTCGATGCTATTGTTTAGACGCAATTATTATTTTTACGTTTACTCCCTTAGTTTGAACTTAATGTTCTTATATGTAGTATAGAACTTATTCTTTCCTTCTACCTGCCCTTATCCCACCTTATTGTGGGGTCGGCGCAACACACTCTTTCAAGCATGTTGCAGAAAAGATATCGCTTAGTTTTTACGACTGGCCGCCTGCCTGACGTCAACCCCTTCTGAGGAGTCCAGTTTCGGGCAAATTAAATTAGAAAATTTGCTTTGCCCGACTTGGGAATCGAACCCATATACATACTGCCACTAGACCAAAGAGGCGACTATATGTATAGAACTTAGCTAGGTTATAATCTGTTAATTCGTAAAAATCAACATAAAATACATTTACTTTTAAAAAATGATTTTCTAATAATACCAACCTTTCGCTTTTCGGAATTAGGTTAATTTAGTTTCCTTGGTGCTTAGTTGCCTGCGATTTCGGCCGATCACATCATAATGAGGTCAGACTGATGGATTACCCGAAATACTAAGAGCTAGATGTAACGTCTGTATTAGGATGAATAGTCGAGGCTATAAATACATTGAGACTGCCTCGGTGGCGTAATTGCATTACGCTACGACTACCGTTCATAAGTCTCGGGTTCGTTCTCCGGCTCGAGCAAAGTGGTATAGTTTTCGACCGTCTTCACAAAAAGGAAAATGTCCTCAATTCGTCTGTATTTTGTTTTACATACATACATAAACTCACAATATCGGGTGCCATATCGGGTACAAATTCCAGACTTCGGGCTAATATGGAAAAATCCAATATCACTTTGCCCGACCCGGGGATCGAACCCGAGACCTCAGAACCGTAGTCGTACCGAAATACCACCACACCGACGAGGCAGTCTTTTGTTTTATGTATGTTAATCGATATATCCCCCAAATGTGGACCGATTCTCAAAATTATTTTTGTATTCGATAGAGCTTATTTCAAGTGTGGTCATTGGCCCCATATAAATTGGGTCACAATCGGATCAAGTTTGAAGTCGGTCCGTAAGTTTTTAAACTTGTGATTATTATTCAGTATCAGTACGTATTCTGGAGTTTGTGCCCGAAATGGCGATACGCTCGCCCCCTATCACATCTGGGGCAGCAATGAGCGAGACCAAATGTGGGTACAGGCGTGAACGTGATTCTATGTTACATACATAATATGAATATCTTCATGTGTACGACTGTGAACTGACTGTCGTCGCTTCCTTGGCTAGTGGCAGCCTATATGGGCTGTGGACCGGGAAGTCCTGGGTTCGATGCCCAGGTCGGGCAAAGCGAATTTTCTAATTTAATTTGCCTGGTACTGGAACCCTCAGAGGGGGTTGACGTCAGGCAGGCAGCCGGTCGTAAAAATTAACCAAAATCCATTCTGCAACATGCTTGAAAAAGTGTGTTGCGCCGAAAGAAAGAAAGGCGGGATAAAGGCAAGTAGAAAGAAACTGGTAACTAACTATTTTTACGGATTCTATCACGATTTGTTTTAATTTTTCTGCCCGACGTTTCGAAGGCTGTTTCAAATCGTGACAGAATCCGTAAAAACAGTTTTATTTCAACGTATAACATTCGCGTAAACTTAAGAAATCAGTATGGCAACTAGCTCTTTTTACCTAAATATTTCACAATATGATGCACAAAATACAAGTCTTATTTATTGCACGACTCAAGAGAGCGAGCATTGAAATGAAGACGCTGGGAGATGGCTCGCGGCGGATAAAAATCCTTGTACAACACAATTTTCTTTACCAGTGGGACCTTCGCGAAATGTTGAACAAAGGACAAAAAGGAAAATATAATACACTTGTAGCTAACAGGTGAAGCAGAAAATGAACTGGATTATACTGATTTACATGTTTTTTTATGAAATAAGTTTTATGGGGGAGGGGGTTGCAGTTAGGTATCAGCCGGTCGTGAAAGTTAAGCCAAATCCTTTCTGCAACATTCTTGAAAAAGTAGGTTGCGCCAAGCCACAATGACATGGGATTAGGGCAGGTAGAAAGAAAAATAATGAAATCAACTTTTTAAGATTTTGCGATTACGTCGCCAATTTTTATATTTCCAAAATTAATTATATAGTATTATGCCTTGAGAATGTTTAATTATGTTTTGTATCGGAATTAATTTCTATTTATAGCTTCCTTGATTGTTCTTCGAATTTCTAATTGATTTCAACAAAATTGATTAAGTTTTGTAAGTAATCTTTTTGTGTAATAAGTAAACATCGCTCAGAAAGGAGGTGACGTCAGTCAGACCGGTCGTAAAAAATAAGTCAAACTCTTTCTCCGACATTCTTAAAAAGTGTGTTGCACTGACCCCACATTGAGGTGGGATAAGGGCAGGTAGAAGGAAAGTGTCTAGAAGTAAACATGCAACAAACATTTGAACAGCGGCCCCAGCAGGAAAATTTCTGACAATCGTAAATGTATTCGATCTCGATGCGCGTCTATGCAATTTGTATGAAATATTAAGCAAATGTCATCAGTGCGCAGCCAGCTCGAATATATTAACGATTTTCAGAAATTTTCCTGCTTGGACCGCTGTATAATATTATTACTTAATCCCGAAACTTAACACGGTGAGACAGACAACAATGAGTGGGAGAGAACAAAAAGAATAAGACAGAATATGTCGCATTAAGAGGTAACAAATTGGTTAATTACTAATTACGTGTTGAATATTATTAGTAAAATGAGCACACACAACACCATGAACGTGCTCATATCTTAAACCATCCGTGCCCGAGACATAAAATGGCCACAGGCTCAGTATTCGCCAAGTAGAAGTATCTACCTAACACTGGTATTCACATATATGTAAAAGTCATAGCAATAAACAAAAGACCTTTACGAGATAGTAATGAACATGATAGCTATTGATCACCAACAATTAAAGTACATTATCATCACGCGAACATGATGTATGTGGACGAAAAGTGTCAATACCTGACGAAGGGATAGCCATGATTAATAGCACATCAATATTCGTGACGGTCTCTGTCAGATTAACCGACCGCGTCTCGTCAGACGTGACCCACCTCGCAAATATAGTGGCCATGTCAGCCATGTGTAGCGCATGATGGGTTTCGACCGACTTCCACAAAAGGAGGAGGTCCTCAATTCGTCTGTATTTTTTGTATGCATGTTACTCGATATCTCCGCCAAATGTAGACCGATTTTCAAAATTATTTTTGTGTTCTATAAAGCTTATTTCAAGTGTCGTCACTTATAAATTTGGTTACGATTGGTAAATTGGAAGTCGGTCAGTTATTAAACTTGTGATTAAGAGATTTATCTTTTAATCGTCTGGAAGTCTATGGGCCTTACTTATAACATTTTAGCTGAGCAAATTGTTAAGAATAGTCAGTAGCGTGTGTCTGTGGGTCATATCATATGTATGACTGTTGGGTGTATTTATTTATTTTAAGTCCGATTTTCGTTAACGGATTGCGACGTGGTGTAGTCCGTTGGATGCCGTCGATAAAATTAAGGTTTTAGTTAGTTTGGGTGTTAATACAATTGCTCTAACTGGTCTTAATTTAGAAATTGAAACTAATTTTCTATGTACAAAATAGTTAACAATCAACAAATAAATACACCCAACAGTCACACACGTAGTCCTGAACCCATATTAAGTTTATGCTGTATCGTAGGTATCGAGAACTAAGAAAGACTTATGGTCTCACAACATTCAGACCTAGCGGGCCTTGTCTCACAAGCATTTGTCTTGGTGCGGGAATCGAACGTGTGGCCTCTCGTTTTACAGTTGACTACTCGCCCGCTGAGCCACGGATACTGTCAAATTCACGCACATAACAAAACTCCTCGGCTTAAGAGGCAAACACGATGGAGGCATTCCTAAAGCCGGATCTCCTGTACTAGCTTTTACGAAACAAAACACATACGCATAACAACGATTTTAGCTGTCACTTGTTCGTAGAATAATGGACCATAGATAAAAAATGCATGTTCTGTGTAGGAGTTTTGTGTAATGTTTTAGTGCAGGAGACCCGGCTTAAGACGTAATTTATGGTCAGTTTCATAAATAAGTTGCATATTACTTAGACTGCAATTCAAAGGAAACATAAAGCTATTACGTACAGTGACCGAAGTCGTAGATATGAATAATAAAACAAAATTGTGATGCGAATTCACGAGCCGTTTTATGGCTCATCTTTAAGGTCATGGAAACGTACTCAGTATGACTTAAGTTGCCGATTTTGTACCAAATATCGATGTGCGGATGACGTAGTGTTACGTGTTTTTTAGGAGTTCTTAGAATTACCCAATTTGAGAGCGAATTGTAATAAATAAGTACTTGATTTTTTGAGGATCTTATAGTATACATATATAAGAAATGGGATTCGATCTTCGCTAATTTCGGGAATATTAATGCAATTTGTCGACTGTATCTTATGGTATTAGTTACAACTGCTAAATTATTTGGACAGTCGACATGTTCGACAATATATTTTTTCTAATTTGTTGTAATTTAAACAAAAATGTATGACGTTTGGAATAATTACATTGTTTCGATTTAAAAAAATAACAAAAACTAATAGACCAGAGTCCTTTAAAAATAATGAAAAGTGAAAAGAAATTATAGTAGGATGAAACCCATTAGAGAAGGAGGGAAATATTATAAAAATGAAAGGAAAAATAATTTACGGGCGATCTGAGGTCGGGAAGGGGATGGGGGTGAGTTTTTAAGGGTAAAAAACGGTTTTTCTCGATTTCCTTCAAAACTAAAAGTCCTATCGAAAAAAGTCAAATGGTAAAGTTGTAGATAATAAAAAGATCTAAAACTTTTGTATGTACACTTTTTTCACATAACCTCAAAATTTATGTGAAAAATTCAAAAAACCAAGTTTTTGGTTTTTTATTTTTATCTTTTAAAAAAAATTTTTTTTAGCGAAATTTTGTGAAAACTTACCTTTTTATGTCCCAAATACGCTGTAATTTATTTGATTAAAAATATTTATTTTTTCACCTTATTTTGAATTAATATCGAAAAAACACCCTAATTTTCAATCGAAAATTCACCCGTCAAAATATCAGCTTTTTTCAAAAAGTTGGTATGGTTTCTGTTCGTTGAAATCTCTACTTTCCGATGGTGAAAAAAAAATATATGGTACTATGGTAAATCTTCTCAGAAAATGCAAAAATTCAAAAAAAACTTGAATTCGAAATTTTTTTTTTAATTATTATAAATTATTTTGAGCTATTTATTAAAATTTACACTTTAATTACTCGAAAAACGTTAGATTTCATGTGACGTTGATAACAAAAAAATTGCAAATAAAAATATACTACTATAATTAAGAAACAAATAAGTTAATTAAATTAATATTTAATAAGACATCTACAATATTTGGAGAAAGTTGTCTAATTTTCTTTAAATTATATGCGTAGATGCCTATTTATAACTATTTTGAGATAAATTATATATATACCTGAGTAGATATACCTGAGTGACCTACGAAAAATTGTAGCCCATCAAAAGGTATTTCGTGGAGAAGTGGGGAAGGGGCTAGGCGGGTCTGGGTCTTACTACATACATACCTACTATTATATACTATATATTTCGTAGCAGCTGTTACAACTGCTAGCCTAACCAGTATTCGAAATACAGTACAATATACAACATCGTTTATAAAAATACACGTGCACGCTGAGTTTCTTGAAGATAATTGTGACAAGTTTACTTAAAAAAACAAAAAAACTTTTCGAATCTGCATAGGAAGGTAAATACTATCTCTATTTTTATCTGTATCAATCAACTCAACCATAAAAATCGTAATATTTTCTTTAAAAAATAGTATGCTTAACGTAACATAACCTAAAGATTGAAATTAAATGATATTTTTGTACAAGATAAAAAAATAATAATCTCCTTAATTTTGCACAAACAAATTTAGTTAATCCCACGAAAAAAAATATATTTCAAAATACATAAAAAATATATTTAAATTCTATAAAAAATATATAAAATATATATCGTAGATATATTTTTAATAAAACAAACTTTTTGCCGATTTTCATATATATTTTATACATTTTTTATAGATTTATAATATATTATTCATACATTTTGACATTTATTTCTTTAATATTTTTTTTTTTCATGGGAGTTTATTCACGATTAAATAGTGAAGACATTATTAATTCGATTTTGTCTTTTCAGATTATCAGTATGGATGAATCTGTTTGTATCATTTGCAATAAGGCAGATGATAAGCAAGTGTATGCAATAAAAAAAGCAGCTTTGAATCGTTTAGTGGTATCCAGCAAGAAAAGAATCGACAATAAATACAAAAAAATTGAGACTTTGACATCAGCTTTTATTCATCGAAGTTGTCAGAGTCAATTGCATTTTCTGAGAAGATTTACCATAGTAACATATATTTTTTTTTCACCATCGGAAAGTAGAGATTTCAACGAACAGAAACCATACCAACTTTTTGAAAAAAGCTGATATTTTGACGGGTGAATTTTCGATTGAAAATTAGGGTGTTTTTTCGATATTAATTCAAAATAAGGTGAAAAAATAAATATTTTTAATCAAATAAATTACAGCGTATTTGGGACATAAAAAGGTAAGTTTTCACAAAATTTCGTTAAAAATAATTTTTTTTGTAAAAGATAAAAATAAAAAAGCAAAAACTTGGTTTTTTGAATTTTTCACATAAATTTTGAGGTTATGTGGAAAAAGTGTAAATACAAAAGTTTTAGATCTTTTTATTATCTACAACTTTGCTATTTGACTTTTTTCGATAGGACTTTTAGTTTTGACGGAAATCGAGAAAAACCGTTTTTTACCCTTAAAAACTCACCCCCATCCCCTTCCCGACCTCAGATCGCCCGTAAATTATTTTTCCTTTCATTTTTATAATATTTCCCTCCTTTTCTAATGGGTTACATCCTACTAGGTTTTTTTTTGGTTTTAAAAATTATCGACCCTGGACTATAAAGTATCACGCTTTTATAAAAAAATTAAATATTAACAGTGCACTAAAAAAATTAAATATTTTTTTCAGTATAAAGAGATAGATTCTAGAGCGATATAAATCATAGTAAAAACGTGGGGTGCTTTCACAACGTTGTTAAAATAACTTTTTTTATGAATATTAATTTGTAATATCTATGGAATATTTGTAATATTATATTTATGGAACTCCACGAATTTTACAATGATTTATATCGGTCTAGAACAAACCCTGTATACTGAAAAAATATTTAGATTTTTTTTGTGCGGTGTAACTATTATTTAATTTTACATATTTTAGTATCTGCAAAAGCGTTATCAGTACCTAATTACAGTCTTACCACAGTAATTAAAAAGCACACATTTTCAGTAAATCATATTTTTTTTGTTATCCTGGTTTCCAGAACAAAATTAATTATAGTATTGTCATCAAAATAAAAAATCAAAATCAAAATCATTTATTGAATCCATGAAATGTTCAAACATTATTTAGATTCCGTCAAATTTTAACTCTACCGCATGTTCGGAAGGCTGTTTCGCCAGAGAAAACGGGCAAGAAACTCTGAGGTTGCTCTTTTTAACACCAATTTACAGTCAGCTACTAATACAGTACAGCACCAGATACAGAAAGAGCTTGAATTAGAGCAGCTAAACCATGATAACAATAGTATAGGACATCTAATAATATAGGACAAAGTGACATACAAGATACACTGAGCGACCCCCGTAGCCACGACAAGTTGAATTGACACAAGGGAAACAAAACAGTCCAGGCAGACCAGTCTCCACAAGCAGCACCCGTGTCGGTCCTTGATACGTGTGTTAACACGTTAAAAATACGATTGACTGAATATACATACATATATACATACAGGTGAAGCTAATATAAAGCGTATAATAACATTAGATTATGTACTACACTTATAACATAAGATTTTTTAGACCCAAAAACTTGGGCTTACTTAAAACCTGGTTTTAACCAGTTAAATTACCTTGGGAATTCATAATAACTAGAATAATCAGTAAGTTTCCTTGCTTAATAATAATAAGGTGCAGTATGTTCATATATTTCGACGGTCCCTACGTATATAAAGACAAGACAATATGTCATATTTTTTATTGCATATATAGCTTTAGATTGTCCATACACTCATAACTATAAAGATATTTTTTAAAATAATTTTGTATTATAATAATTCTACTCTAAATACTAATCGAACAAGATAACAAGTATGATAATTCTTAAACTTATAAATAAACTTCATTTCGTTCTCCTGAAAACTTCAGTTTTTGACATGTCGCTTTGTACGTAGGGACCGTCGAATTTTACGATGGTATTTCCTATCATTGTAAGTTGAATTGAAAATATAATCATATTTTAGAATCACATTTACATTAAGCAATGATTCTAAGAATTATATATTTTTTTATATTTATTTTGATTTCCTCCTTCATTCTACGCACAAAAGAATCAACTTAAATACATTAAATCATTCCTCAGTAAAAAGTATTGGAAACATCAATAGCATACAGAATGTTGATTAGTGTGGATTTATTGTATGCATGTGCCGGCAGTTTATTTATTTTGCGTTATTTAAGCACCCATCAAGCTTTGTGATGTTTTTGAATTTACCTTTTGGAGACGTTTTTATTGTCATTATATATTTTTAATCACGGCATTACAAGCTTTTGTTGTACGTTTTACAACTGAAAATTAAGTTGTGTTTAATAATTTGTTTTATGGACCGACTCTAAAAAAAGGAGAAGGTCCTCATTTCGTCTGTATTTTTTTATGATAATATCGCGATATCACGGCCAAATGTGGACCGATTTTCAAAATTCGTTTTGTATTGGATAGAGTTTATTTCAAGGGTGGTCCTTTATGAATTTAATCACGATCGGATTTGAAGTCGGTCTTTTAAGTTTGTAAACTTGTGATTATGTTTATCTCAACACGATCTTGTAAAAAATATTCCTTTCATTAGAAAACGCGATGAAGTTAGAGATTTCTTCAATATTTTTCCTATTATCACGTATTCTAGATACACATAACTTTTGTCCTAGCATTAGCAGTAGTTTGTCACCTATAACGCACATTATGATACTAATATAATGTCGTGCTAGAGGTTGCGGATAATTTTGGGCCAATTTTTATAATGATAATATGTTTATAATTATAGTTTTGTGATTTTGTTTCGATATGACGCGACGCGACGACGGCGTCTCAAACAAAACAGCTATTTAATACACAATTGAATTAAGGATGTAGTCACATTGATTGTCTATGGAATTATTTTATTTTACAAATGACATTTTACAATTTAAAATTTTAATATAAGTTGCTAAACACGGAAATAAAATGTATTATTTGTATTTATAGGTATATTACTAGATGTGTCCCGAGACTACGTTTGTGTAGAAATTTCCTGGGTGTCAGCTACCTCCATATCAAATTTCATCATAATTGGTCTAGCTTTTGAGCGTGAAGAAGTAACAAACATACGAACACACTCACAAACTTACGCCTTTATAATATTAGTGTGATTTTAAAAGGTAGGTATAAAGAAATGTTGTCTTAATCTGATGAAGTGAATCAGCTTACAATCTGTAAATTTAGGTATATATATAGTATATTCATTTTACAATATAATTAACATTGAAACTCGAAACTTTCCGACACTTATGAGAATAACAGAAAAGTCGTAAATAAGTTAATAAATAAAAAACAACTTCGAAACTTGTAACATAAGACTAAGATTGAAAAAAAATGTTTTTATCATTGTATCACTATTATTTCCTTCATTCATAATGTCAAAATATATTCACAGCACATGAATACAACCATTATTTGTTAGCGCACAAAGTTTTCTTATTCTTCCAGAAAAACTTATTAAAAACTTTTATTACAAAATCAAGAAAAGAGATGTGCGCGAATTTGTAATGAGTATCGATGGTTTTATGTTATTACTTAGATAATAAAATAGAAAAAAAAGCCCCACACAACTTATAATGTGCGTTGGCGAATGCAAATGGCTTTATAAAAGAAGTAAAAATTTAAAGAAATTGTAAATCCGAAAAATCAAATATAAATTCATACTTATAAATTCTTCAACAAAAGAGCTTATTTTTTTCTCAAAGCCCGGTACCCCATCGGTGCGAAGATGTCACTGGTATAAACTATACTAGATGATATAGATGTAGGGTCACCAAGTTGTTGGGGTTTAACCGGACACATCCGGCCCTTTACGGTCAAATACCGTCAAAACGGTTAAAAGACAAGTAGGTGTCCATGATTGGTGATAATCCTTTACCAGCGTGGTAGTAAGCCATTATATGATCCGTATACTATTTCATAAGAAATGTACAATGACTTGATAAGATATTTCGAAAATCTAATGTATTCGATTATATTCAGAAAACATTTCCCCGATACCCAACGCGACGGCCTCTATCGCCGTTGTCAAACATTGGAAGTGTACAGTTGCCCGTGTCAACAAAATTACTTGTCAAGTGTCATCGAAGTATCGACAGAATGGTACCGCGGCACTGGCTCGTGGCTCGTTTTCGGGAGGTCAATGTGCGCTGGGGGTGACGTCACGGACGACCTTGAAGCGTTCGCTCCCACCGCGCCTCACCGCTCGCCGCCGCTCGGTGCAAGCATGAAAAATGTCGTCGGCAGAATGTGCGAATGCTTGTTACGCGGGTTTTTTTCTGCGGTTGCTTTTGCGATTTTTTTGTGTTTGTCACTTTTTTGTGTATATTGTTGGTAGTTATAAAAATATTGCGTATGTTAGGCATTTGTATATTAATATTTACATTTTTGAAACATTTAATTTCAATATTTATTTTAAATTCAAATATTAAAATACTAAATTCATTAAATAATAACTTCTGACACAACTTATCGAGATGGCCGATTTTATATCTGACAGCTTCGGAGATTTTATCAGATGTCCAGTTTAGAGGCAGGGTTTATTCAATAAAAATATAAATACATACCTACTTACCAAAGTAATTAAGTACAAACGTGTACATACGCATAAAAGGTAGCAAAAACGTACTTTTAAACATTAATCAAAATGTGTTTCTAAAACTCGTATGACCTTGATTTAGGCTTCAAAATGGACAAAGGCATATTTGACAGATATTAATTATGTTTGTTACTCAGTTGGAGACTAATTGATAAGTTTCTGCGGTATGCTGTATGCATGTTGTTTTTATAGTCTGTAGGCAGTAGGAAAAAGTATCTAAAGATAAAAAATACTTTAACATCAGCAGCAATAAATTCATATTAAATAAAGCTCCTTGCAGTCGCCATCGTTGTAGGTATTCAAATAAATTAATGATTTGGAACGCATTGATTAAAATAATTTTAATAATCCTTCTCATCGGTAGAGGCCCGTGTCTAGTAGTAGAACAGAATTAGTATAGGGATGATATCATTTAAATTAATCACAGACTGTAAAAGATTATATTCGATGAGCATTTTTTCTTATTACTGGCTACATTGTTAGTTAAAATAATGATCGTTCATAACTATGTCAATGCCAGAAGTCTAAAACAATATTGATATTTAAAAAAAGCCGAAGCATCGAGTTGTATGAAACCAACGCCACTGCTTCTAAAACTGCTATTCCAAGTTTAACACTTACCACTAATAAGCTAGCAACCAAGCTAACTAGGTGATAAAATATTGTACCATAAGTCCATGGGCTATTTCTGGCAGTGACGTTTATTGCGACGCCTTATAGTGGACCATAATCGGCCCTTTTCCGGGAAAAGCGCGAATATTACATAGACATTTTGTGGATATATTTTCCTCCCACTAAGATAAACTTAAGAAATACCTTTTCCGGTCTCATAATAAGTATTTTGATAAATTTACTTAACTTTAATGTAAATCATCAGTCAAATAATCAATTTTATTGTAAATTATTTCCACCTATAAAGATGGCCAAAAGATCTAAAGAAAGGCCTAAAATCAGGTGAAGGAACATAGTGAAGAAACACCTAATTTTACGCGAAGACTCCGAACACGATGTTCACAAACCATTTAAAGCATTT
Source organism: Clanis bilineata (assembly GCA_036417725.1). NCBI lineage: Eukaryota > Metazoa > Arthropoda > Insecta > Lepidoptera > Sphingidae > Clanis > Clanis bilineata. Next base: position 6,859,372 of record CM071146.1, on the reverse strand, counting down.
ATTTTCTATTTTCACACTATTTTCTACAGTTTACTCTGTTTAATTAGCAATCCTACTATAGAGTAGCCTCCTTGGTCTAGTGGCAGAAAATATTGGCTGTGGATCGGGTGGTTTTGGGTTCGATTCCCAGGTCCGCCTAAGCGAATTTTACTATATTAATTTGCCTGGGACTGAATCCCTCAGAGGGGTTTGTTCCTTTTTTTTCAATTTTAGTGTCACGATTCTTTTTTTTATCTAATCTCGATTTTATCTTTATTTTCCAATATTAAACACAGGATGTACCACCGACAGTATCGAAGGGCCTTACGACATCAACCCGAAGGTTTATGTTGGTTCCTGTGGGCATTGTGTGATTAATTGGCAATTAGTTTAGTAGTAAATCGCGGGTGAATCAACCGTCTGACATTCACCGCCCTTGCTCCGTCCTCCGGCTAACCAACGCGTGCAAGGCGTATTACTAAGGGAACTCGAAAATAAACTGACGGCCGAAAATGGCTTGTGGCGTTAAATGTCTCTGTATTATAATTACTTACTGACTTATAGCATTAGAAATCTTTGTAAATTAAGGTTTTGGTAACAAATTTCTCACGTCTTAAGTTCCGCTCTCTCTAGCTCTGAGCTGTTAAAAACTACTTATGTAGGTATTTTGATTCGTAAAAGTAATTGCTATTGAAGAAATAGTGATCCTCGTACTAATCTAGAAAATAACATAAACTCACACCTGAACCCTGAAAGGGTAGGCAGAGGCGCACTAGCGAATTAGAACACCCACATTTCGCCGAGCCTAGAGTTCCATCCTAGATGTGATAGGGAGCGATCCCATGGCTACATCGGGCACAAATTCCACTGAGCAAGAAAATAATGGCAAATATTAAATGTTATTCATGAAGTTCTTTTTTTTTTAATTACATACTTAAGCTTTAAGTCACAGTAAATTACCCTCTTAATTCGAGAACATGTAGTAATCATAACTCATACAACACATCGGTCAACGTACAAACTGATGCATTATTACATTATTGATAATGATTTTACTAAAAAAATGCTCGTCACCCGCTTTTGTACGGACCTTTGTGATGTACATTAAAGGGAAAATTACTTTGAGCTGAATGCTTTATTATATCCAATAACATGTCATTTATGCATGTTTCGAACAAGACACATTTAATATCTTTATTATCTCTATCTTAATAACTCGGTTGATTAATATTCTAATAAGGGATTCTATATCGACAGAATAATATAAAAAATATAAAATATTTTGTTAGGAAATCATGAAATAATTAAATTACCCCAGGATCATGTAACAATGATGCATTATTTAAGTCACCTTCTTAGTTTTTCATACTTATTTGGCAATGGTTTGAGACCACTATTTCACAGACAACCGAAGGGCGTTATTGCGTATCATTTAGCAAGTGAGACTTTCGAGGGCCTAAATCTACCTTCTGTTTCCTGTCTGTATTCCCTTGCTTTCAAATATCTTTACGTATTGTGAATGGTCCTGATACTCGTGATACACTACATGGCGGTGGAAATCACTTACTATCAGGTGACCCATATGGTAATTTGCCGGGATGCTATAGAAATATTATTATGTAGCGGTTTCAATGTAATTAAAACCACCATAAACATTGTTCTACAGATCCTGTCTTAAGAACGAGTTGCTAGTAGAGTTTTAAGGTACTCCATAACTCCTGAGTCGGCAGTTACCACTCGATATTGCCCGAGACCAGGGTTGTCAGGCCTAAAACAAAAATCGAAGTAAGCGCTCTAATATACCGTACATTTTGTGATAAAAAACCGACTGGATATTTTTGAATATTACACGCACCTCTTCAAAGCTTGTCATTACTTGTATAATAAATAAAGCGTGTAAAAAGACATCGATGGCCATGACAGGACATCGATATCGATATGTCGATTGCCAATATATCTAAAATCTAACAAAAGCCGGACATGTAAATATTTGACATGTCCGCCAAAAGCTGGACACCTGGCAACCCTACCTGAGACCAACTTAATGTGCGCTGGGAAACTAAGGGTATTTTTTACCTTATTTGTACATTCAATGGGCGAGACGAAAGTTACTTTACTCGTCTATTCGTCTCTAAAGACCCATGCAGTAAATGGAAACCTCTAATTAATAAAGCCAACGTGCGCCATCTTGGTTATAAGTTCTAGGAAGTTTTATCAACAATGTATCTTGACAATTATATGCCTCGTTTATATGGTAGAATAAAAGTGTAATTAATTAAGGCCATTGTGGCCTCCTCGGTCTTGAGTCAGTGTTTATGGACCGTGAACCGGGATGTCCTGGGTTTGAATCCCAGCACCGGCAACATGATTTTCTAGCAAGATGTTTTCAGGAAAGAATTCTCTAGAAGTGTCACAAGTCGTTAAATCTAAGCCGAATCTTTTCTGCAACAGAGAGGTGCATAGGAATTTGGAGCAAGATGGACATAAATCTTACAAAAATATTTTTTTCCACTCGTACATCCCATCACTATTATCTTCGTCCTCGTGTCGATTAAAAATATAATCCGAGCGACACTATTTTAAAAATGTATTTTTTTACAAGATTTTTATTCTGTATTTATAACAGCCTCCGTGGCGCAGTGGGCGAGAAGCCAGCTGTGAAACGAGAGGCAGTTCGATTCCCGCACCGAGACAAATGATTATGTGGCACACAGATATTTGTTTCAGGTCTGGTTATTATGCTGGTAGGTAGGTGTGAGACCGAAAGTCTCTCATAGTTCTTGATACCCACGATACAAGACTAGTATCTTAGTGGGGGGTTAGGACTATGTGTGTGACTGTTGGGTGTTATTTATTATTTATTTATTTGGGCAAATTATCAGGGCAGACAGTGTCTCTTTGTCTATATGGTTAGCACCTCACTGTTCTGCCACATCCTTAAAAAATAAAGTTATTTTATAAACATGATAATAAATCCATCGTCATATTGTGTATAATTAGATTGCGTGACCATTATTGCTTTTGACCGATTATTCTTTCGAACCGTGTTTCCGGCAAATGAAAGAAAATGAATAATCTTCAAAATTACTTTATGGCCACAAAGACAGTCTTTATAAAATGTGTTATTCACGTTGAATAAGATGCTTTATTGCTTTTGAATATTTTAATTAGTACCGTCATGTGAGTCTAGAAATATATTAAATAAGATATTTAAAGAGGTTTCATAATGAGGGAAATTGATTTTTTTTCTATAATAAAAATGAAGAGTAAATATTTCCTTATCATAAAAATGTTCGATCTTTATCACAAGATCGGGCATTATTTTATGCCTATTAAACGAAATATTTTATATTCTCTACGCACGCGCCATGAAGGTTTATATATTTATATTGAAAACAATGTATTGATATTTGAATATCGAGAATCCAAATACATTATAACTTTATGATCGTGTATTTATTTGCATTAAATAAATTGGCAGAGGTCCAAGTATAAGTTATACTATTTCAGTTCAGATAATTGACAAACTCGTACGATATATGGCAAAATATTGTTTCTTCCAATACTTTAATAAACATTACAAAGATCAACATGTATGTATATAAATTTGATCACGATCGGATTTGAAGTCGGTCCGTTATAGCTGAACATATGGTTAAAAATAGTCTGTCCCTTTCATTTTCAAACAATGTGACACACGGAAAAAAATAACAGAATATTCCTAACCATACGCTCAGCTAAATGTTTTTATGAATAACGCCCATGGCCCTTACCCTACCTCTCCTGTTAGGTTAGGTTAGGTATCCTTCTCCCTTAAATCCCACCATATTTTCTCCCCACTTAATATCCCTATTTACACCCCTTAATTCCCTTCCACATAAAACAAATACTCCCTTCCTACCCTCACTTCCCCAATGGTGAGATACTGCAGGGGTTTCCAGTATCCCATTAGCAGGGACCCCTGCAGTTCACCAAAATAAAAAATAAAAAATTTACGCCCATGGTTACTATCTGTTACTTGACATTGGCAAACTGATACGTAGTGGAGAAATTTTTTATGATTATCAGATATTATTATTTTATAGCAGAGGCTAGCGAACGAGCAGATGGGTCACCTGATGGTAAGTGATGGGCGGACATCCAAGACACAAAAAGAATCTTGGGTGCGTTGCCAACCTTAAAGGAAATAGGGATTGGGAAAAGAAAGGGGGAATTAGGCCAGCAGCAATCTCTCTCACCGAACAAAACGCGACAGCCAGCTGCCACTTTACGTCGGTTTTGCGAAAGGTTCAGATAAATCAGCGTGGTTCTTCTTCTTTTGAATCAAATCAACAACAGCCTTCCGAACAGACGGGAGAGTTAAAATTTGACGGAATCTAAATAATGTTTAAACATTTTATGGATTCATGATTTGATTTGATTTAAAAGAAGAAGAACCACGCAGATTTATCTGAACCTTTCGCATCCTTAACATCGAAGGTCCTCCACAAATACAGCGCGTACTATGCTGATTACCACTATTAATCTACTAAGTAAGTATCTTATATTAAGAGCATATACTGCTACGTTCTTAATTAGTCATGTCGGGAATTATCCCTTAAAACCAACAACTTGTACATAAATTATCATACGCGAGACTAATCCCCAGTTGTTTCACTAAATCCTCAACGTTTGGTTACATCATTCCAACTAAAGTTATGATAAGTAAATATTCAGTACACAAATTCATAGCAAACTATGTACATTACATACATTACATAAGCTCACGCTTGTGGGAAGGGGTAGGCAGAGGCGCACTAGCGAAATAGAACAGACACGTTTCGCCGATCCTATTTCCGTCCTAGATGTCCTATGGTTCGAGCTTTTCGCCATATCGGGTACAAATTCCAGACTCCCGACTGATTCTGTTAAAAAAAATAATATTAATTTACCGGACCGGGAATCGAACCCGACACCTCTGGACGGTCGTACCGAAATACAACTACGCCACCGAGGCAGCCAGTAGTATGTAATTCGCTATATACTTTTTTCGAGGAATAGCACCCAACGTACACATCCTTATGAATTAAAATTACCCCAAATTAAATAAAGATAAACACGTTGATCTATGCTGCTGGCTACTATAAGGTCTCCGACTTTTAATATAATTATGTCACAAGATTATAGAATTATAAAGATACTATTATGTATTTACATTAAATTTCCTGGCAGTATCTACGTCCTGACAAGATGGACCAAACACTGTTCATATCTCATAAGTTCGTATCTCCAATTAAATTATAATATATTGAAATACTACAAATAAATTACGCAAAAGAAGAAATAGGTATGGACATAACGATAGGAAACATTAATAAGATAATTAAAGATAAAAATACTAGACATAAATTTATTAAATATTGTAAAATCATAGCAGTTAAAAGTATAAATAGGAATAAGTAAAAATTGTTGTTAGCTTTATAATTAATATTATATAAGTGTAGCAATAAGAATTAGATAGAAATAAGGATTACGATAAATAGATTTATGTTAGATATTGTACTGAAAGTAAATGTTTATAGATAAATAGATTAAGTTAATACTGTAAGAAAATTGTAAAGTTGCAAATAAAGGAAACCTAAAAAATATCCCTTGTCCTGGATAGGGGGAACGAGAGTGGGGCATAGCGCCCCACAAAAAAAAAAAAAAAAAATAAATAAATAAATTACGCAGTCCTAATTTCTAATATCAACGTGCCGAACTTCCTACTACAAAGCTACTGAACATAAATGCAAACACTCACCGTTTATCAAAGCAAACCCGTCTGATGCGTTCGTTGATATTGTCAAAATAACACTGTATCTGTGAACAAACAAATGATACGTATAAATAATATGTAGTATAACTATAAATTAAAAATAAACCATCGACTAAAAAAAACTGTAAAACTCTAAGAGCATTGCTTACACTATGATTAATCTAGAGTTAATCCTCAACTAAATTTAGCTTATATTTTATTCGTATATTTAAATATAGATTTATCTAAGTGCTGCAAGTTGCTCTTCATTATCATCATCATCATCAGCCACAGGACGTCCATTGCTGGACATAGGTGGACACATTTGACATAGGTGGACATAATATCCTGCATTCAATCAGAGTAAGATGTCCTTACTCCTCGATATTCCTAATACTCTTCATCGCTTTGTTATCAAAACCCGATCATATATCTATAACCTATTCATTAAAACAATTGTAATGAGCCCAAATATTATGCCTCTGCTGCTAATTATTGAAGAGTTGGGTATCCTGCTGGTTCCAGATGATGTTGCAGTGTCAGGTCAAGGTGATTATTATTGTCATATGAATGAGGTCACAGGATACTAAATTCCTTCTTTTAAGAGAAGAATGAAAATCAAGTACGAAAAGAGATGATGATTTTTAGACAGATTTTCTTGTATCTATTTGAATGGTAGAGCCACGCTGTAGACAGTTACGTCTACAGCACGAATGGGCCGAGTCGACCGGTTTGATACCACTGTCTCACAGAAAACCGACGTAAAGTGGCAGCCTGCTGTCGCGTTCGTTCGGTGAGTGAGATTTCCGGTGGCCCATTTCCCCGTCCCTTTCCCAATCCCTTTTGCCTACCCTTCCAGTTTCCAGCCCTTCTTTTAGGTTAGCAACGCACCCATGATTCTTTTTGTGTTTTGAGTGTCTATAGGTGGTGGAGATCACTTACCATCAGGTGACCCATCTGCTCATTTGCCAATCCCTACTATAAAAAAAATCACGTCCAAGATTACTCCCGACCACGTCACTTTTTAAAGAAAAATAAATCAAAATCGATTCATTCGTTTAGAAGCTACAATGCCACCGATACATGCGTTAAACTTATAAAGCCCCTCATTTCGGGGGTTAATAAAGCCTGTATTATAATGTCATTACGTTTTCTTTTATGAACGCGTGGGAGGTATTGCGTATTATTGTTTCAAATTGACAAAATGTCGACATAATCTTTAGGAAAGTGCATAAAAGTTTCATTGATTTGTCGATGCGAGTAGAAGAGTGGACTCGTTTTTATTGTACGTTGTACGATGTATAATGTCCTGAATATAGTTCAGTAGAGCGATTTTAAAATGTTCTTGGGTAATGCTATTTGAGACGTAAGAAATTATAAATATAAAAAAATAATATTTTTGGTATTTTTCTTCATTTTTTTCGAAGATCACCGGTTAAAAAGTTTCCACATTATACTGTCCATCTTCACTGAAGTTTGATGCATTAAACCACAACACTTAAAACCAACAAACACAGCTCTAGAGAATACTATGAAATAATTTTAACAAGCGACGCACACCCTGTCAGACTTCCCGTCAAAATCGGAATATTTTACACTTCCCACATCCCATATTACCGTCATCGGTTACATATCGCATGTTTTCAAATAATACTATTATGATGGCCTTGAAAATTGCTGTTCACATGCGCCAAAAACAAAAGTAACCAAATGTCTTTATCATGCTAATTAGGTACGTGTCTCTCAATTTCGTTGAAGTATTAATATGTTATACAAACAACTTGAACGGCGGCGATATTACAGTAACTACCTACAAAATCGAACGTTGACTTCTGGGCTCTTGTTCACTATAGGCCGAGATCCGGCTGCAAAATCACTACGTTCATCATGAATGTAGACAAAATCTAATTTTTAACATAACATAACATAAGCTCACGCCTGTATCCCCCAAGGGGTAGGCGGTAATTCGCCAAGCTTAGTTCCATCCCAGATGTGATAGGTGGCGAGCCTATCGCCATATCGGGCACAAATTCCAGACTCCGAGCTGATATGGAAAAATCGAATATCACTTTGCCCGACCCGGGGATCGAACCCGAAACCTTAATCTAATTTTTATGTATAATTAAATACGGGAATCTATTTTTGCCAAGGTGCCTATCAATATTTGCCCATAACTATTTATAATTCTTATTATTTTAATGAATTCTGATGAAGGTAGTGATCTTGCAGCCGGATTTCGGCCTACTATGAACATAATAGGCCTTACTTATAAAAACAGTATAGCTGAGTAAATGGCTAAGAATGCCTGTCACTTTTTTCCTTGTGTCACATTGTTTGAAAATAAAAGGGACAAGCTATTCTTTACCATTTGCTCAGTTAATCTGTTTTATAAGTAAGGCCCTATGAACGCGTAATAGGGTGGCCTCATATACTTCATGAAAATTCATAAGAAAAGCATACTTCAAGTAATCTTCTTTAAGTCTATAAGTCAGTAACGCGACGCGGTGCGTTACACGTTGGTTTTGAACTAATGCCATAGAGAATTACGTCCCTCATGAATCGATTGTTGACGAAGATTAATTTATAAAAAAATCGATTACCGAATTCGTATTTGAAATGAGAACCAATTAAATGTGTCTGATGGAAAAAAATCTGATCACGCACGTGAAGCCACTAGTAAAAGCTAGTGTAAAATAACATGGAAATTCAATAGGCCTGTCTTGGTACAGATCCAGTAAACAAATTAAAAGTTACGTACGTGCCTACAATAAATTGGTACATACATGTTAGAGTCATACATAGAATATTTTGAATCTTAAGTTATTAAGAATTATATTTGGAAGTCCTGAATCGGTGATTGATAAACATGAAATGTGGGTATATAATATAAAATATGTATGAATTATGGCCTCATTACTACGAAACGGGTGGGCTCAGGGATGGATTTTCGGACTAGCGAACATATACATAATATGTTATATTCGAATTTTTTTCCATAATTTCGATTTACTTGATTCTGCTCTACGTTCTTTATTTCAACTAATTTACATTCCTAAATTAGTTAACGCCGCCATAGACATCGGCAATGCTAGGGGCACAGCCAAGCCACTGCCTACCGTGAAAAATACTTTTCTAACCCCCGTTTGAAGAAGGACATGTCATAGCACTGAGAGAATATCGAAGAGAGAAGTTCGTTCCAGAGTTTGCAGGTGCGTGTGAAAAATAACCTCTGGAAGCGTATTTTACTGGGAGTAGGTGGTTCTTGAATGGATGAACTTTCCTCCGGTAACAGGTGGTGGGATTTTCATTGTAATAGCATAGCGAAAGGATTCTGTAGCTCCGTTTCATAATCATCATCAGCCACAGGACGTCCACTGCCGAATATAGGAATCCCTCAAAGTTTTTCATTCCGACCTGTTGGAAGCAACCTGCATTCAGCGACTTCCTGTAACTTTTATCAGGTCCGTTTACACAAAGATAATTTGATATAGCAAGCATAGAATGAATATTCGTTTGTTTAGTCTAAAACCACTCTCACAGGGCTATAACACTCAAACTCTCAGAATGGAACCGAAAACAAACACATTAGCTAAATGGGAAACTTCACAAATTATTATTTATTAAAAAGAGCATTTAAAACTTGTGCTGTTACAAGGATATACTTTTACTATCATTCTCGCTTTATGAGTTTATGAAATTAAATGGAGTTTAGGAAGTGTCTTTTATTTGTATTAGGAAATTATAATGATTTAGTAATAAAGAATGGGTATGGGTATGAAGTAAATGACAATTTTAAAGATATCCACCGGTTAATAAAGTAAGGTAAACAATAATTTACATTGGGTGTTTCTTAAATATACTAAAATAAATCTTTAATTACACGCTTTGAACGTGTCGAATAACAAAATGCTGAATGTCATCAGAAAAATCAGGAACTCGGGAATGAGTACAGAAAATTTTACTTTAGTAATATAAATTAGCTAGTAATAATATACATTTTGTAGGTAGACCGGACTTTGCACCAATGTAACCTACATTTTATTATCACGAGATTTTGTTTGTCTGATTAGTAAATTCATCTGGTTTCATTGATATGATAAAATATGCGTTGTTTTAAATGAGAAAAAAAAAACAAATTCAGCGAGTTTTTAAACATTTGAATACTAATCTACATCATTTGTAAAAAAAATGTATTTTTGTATGAACGCGTTCTTTACGCTTGACTATTCTTAGACAAGTAAATGCACAAAGCTTTATCAGGATCGTAAGGATATATTTAAAAAGGATATAATGTGCCCTAATTCTAAAGTTTCATGTTTCAGCCACTTCGAACTATCTCATTAACGAGTAGTTAACTCTAAATTGTTTGTGTCGGTTTCCTAACATGTAGTGATTTCGGATAATTGTCGGGATATAGTACACGATATTGAAGGGTAGTACGTTAGTTATATTTATTTCAACTACCCTCTGAGTAATTCATAATATTTGTAGAAGGTATTTCTTTATTAAATAAAGCAAAAGGTATAAAAGAGCGGGAGCTATCTTTATTGACTTAGTCTCCCTTTGGAGCTCGAAGTGTACACAACTAGTTTGAGATATACAGTACAGTTGTGTAGCGAATATAGTGCATATAAGAGGCACGTTTTAACCGAGTCTTTTACATATCAGAAGCGGGATCGGCTTCAAAAGCCTATCATCGCCCACAAAATTACCGTGTGCCCCGAAATGGGGGTAGTTGATTTGTTTTCACGAGATTGTGGCTACCCTGTGCCCCGAAATTGTGGTAATCGAGTTATATTTAGTATTTAGTGGTAGTGCTACATTATGGCTACCGTGTTTTTCGACGATGAAGGTCCTCAGATTTATTGAAGAGCCATGTTGTGCTCTGATTAATCGAAGAGCCATGTTGTGCTCTGATTGATTGAAGAGCCATGTTGTGCTCTGATTAATTGAAGAGCCATGGTGTGCTCTGATTAATTGAAGAGCCAGGTTGTGCTCCGATTTATTGACGAGCCATGTTGTGCTCTGATTTATTGAAGAGCCGTGTAGGTGAGCTCAGATTTATTGAGTCATGTAGTGAAGAGCCATGTATGTGAGCTCAGATTTATTGAGTCATGTAGTGAAGAGCCATGTAGGTGAGCTCAAATTTATTGAGTCATGTAGTGAAGAGCCATGTATGTGAGCTCAGATTTATTGAGTCATGTAGGTGAGCTCAGATTTATTGAAGTCATGTAGTGATCAGATTTATTGAAGAGCCATGTAGGTGAGCTCAGATTTATTGAGTCATGTAGTGAAGAGCCATGTATGTGAGCTCAGATTTATTGAGTCATGTAGTGAAGAGCCATGTAGGTGAGCTCAGATTTATTGAAGTCATGTAGTGATCAGATTTATTGAAGAGCCATGTAGGTATGCTCAGATTTATTGAAGAGCCATGTAGGTGAGCTCAGATTTATTGAAGTCATGTAGAGATCAGATTTATAGAAGAGCCATGTAGGTGAGCTCAGATTTATTTAAGTCATGTAGAGATCAGATTTATAGAAGAGCCATGTAGGTGCGCTCAGATTTATTGAGGTCGTGTAGTGATCAGATTTATAGAGGAGCCATGTAGGTGAGCTCAGATTTATTGAAGTCATGTAGAGATCAGATTTATAGAAGAGCCATGTAGGTGCGCTCAGATTTATTGAGGTCGTGTAGTGATCAGATTTATAGAAGAGCCATGTAGGTGTGCTCAGATTTATTGAAGAGTCATGTACTGATCAGATTTATAGAAGGGCCATGTAGGTGCGCTCAGATTTTATAGAAGAGCCATGTAGGTGCGCTCAGATTTATTGAAGAGCCATGTAGGTGCGCTCAGATTTATTGAAGAGCCATGTAGGTGCGCTCAGATTTATTGAAGAGCCATGTAGGTGCGCTCAGATTTATTGAAGAGCCATGTAGGTGCGCTCAGATTAATAGAAGAGCCATGTAGTACAGAGCCATGTAGGTGTGCTCAGATTTATTGAAGAGTTATGTAGTGAAGAGCCATGTAGGTGTGCTCAGATTTATTGAAGAGTTATGTAGTGAAGAGCCATGTAGGTGTGCTCAGAGTTATTGAAGAGTTATGTAGTGATGAGCCATGTAGGTGTGCTCAGATTTATTGAAAAGCCATGTAGGTGTGCTCGGATTTATTGAAGAGTCATATAGTGATGAGCCATGTAGGTGTGCTCAGATTTATTCAAGAGTCATATAGTGATGAGCCATGTAGGTGTGCTCCAGATTTATTGAAGAGTCAGGTAGTGGAGAGCCATGTAGGTGAGCTCAGATTTATTGGAGAGTCATGTTGTGATCAGATTTATAGAAGGGCCGTGTAGGTGCGCTCAGATTTATTGAAGAGCCATGTTGTGCTCCGATTTATTGAAGAGCTTTGTGGTGCTCAGATTTATTGAAGAGTCATGTAGATGTGCTCAGATTTATTGAAGAGCCATGTAGATGTGCTCAGATTTATTGAATAGCCATGTAAGTGTGCTCAGATTTAAGAGCCATGTAAGTGTGCTCAAGAGCCATGTAGTGTGATCAGATTTAAAGAAGAGCCATGTAGGTGAGCTCAGATTTATTGAAGTCATGCAGTGAAGAGCCATGTATGTGAGCTCAGATTTATTGAAGTCATGCAGTGAAGAGCCATGTATGTGAGCTCAGATTTATTGAAGAGTCTTGTAGTGATCAGATTTATAGACGAGCCATGTAGGTGCGCTCAGATTTATTCAAGAACCATGCAAGCGTGCTCAGATTTATCCAAGAACCATGCAGGTGTGCTCAGAGTTATTGAAGAGCTGTGAAGGTGTGCTCAAAATTATTGAAGAGCCATGCGGATGTGCCCAAAATTAAGAGCCATACAGACGTGCTTGAAATTATTCAAGAGCCATGTATGTGTTCTCTTTAGGTTTACTTGAATTAAGTCAGATCTAGAAGATTGACTTGTTATATTATGTGCTTAGTGATTTAATCGAGTGAACACACTAGTAGGGTGTTCAATTATGACATCTAGTTAGTCTAGATATATCTAGAGCCTATGGCCTAAATAAAAGCAGACGTCATTGAAGTTAAATGACAAACTATTTCAGAAGTTGATATGGCGAAAAGACATTTGGCCGTAAGACAAATTTTAATAAAAGTTAGAAATGACTTCCCAACTTTATTGGTTATAAGTATATTCGTTTGGAATTACTAAGGGCGACTTGCAGGGATTTCACTATAATCGCCATTTTATTAGTCCCCGACTTTGTCCTAAACTTGATTAAAATCAAATGTCATATTAGGTGTCCCGAATTCACTCGCAGCTCCGCAGTAAACCACGATGAATCTTGTAATAAACCCCATTTTGGAATCATTTCAGTTTAACGTCTTGCACGTCGTCGATTTACCCCTTATCTGGATTAAAATAAACGACAAAGTTAAATCATCGGGGCCGCCGGTTTAAATGGCTAATCGCGATTATTGAATGTCAAACAACATAACATTTTCATATTATTTCTTGTTGTTTTATGAAAATAATAATAATAATAACACTCAACAGTCACAAACATAGTCCTGACCCCACACTTGTGTCGTGGGTATCAGGAACTACGAGATACTTTCGGTCTCACAACACCCAGACTCGAAACAAATATCTGTAGGTCATACAAACATTTGTCTCGGTGCGGGGATCGAACCCGCGGCCTCTCGCTTATCGGATAGCCTTATCGGCTGTGTGGTCGTCTATCACATCTGGAACGGAACTAAGGTCGGCGAAATGTGGGTGTTCTAGTTCGCTAGTGCGCCTCTGCTTACCCCTTCGGGGATACAGGCGTGAGCTTATATTATGTTTTCTACCATGTCCTATGCCTACCATGTCATGTGCCTACTCCGCGATGTTCTCCTATTTTTAGGAGATAGGGGGTTACCACCACCTCTTATAGCAGTCTTATTATAATCTTACTTGTACCGATTCCCATACAAAACAAACGAAGAACGATTATAATAATACTGCTATAAGAGGTGGTGTTAACACTGCAGTTGTTTACGAGATGATAAATTCCGCTTGAGCTAACAAAGTGCAAAGTTACTCCTAGTTACTCGTTAATAAAAATAAATAACTAGCCTCATAGTATGTGTGTTCGTATTACATGTGAACATTTGACGACTATTAACTTAAGAGAATCTATTGAAAAATCATATAAAACAAACTAGAATTCGTTTTATGCAAAATTTTTATGATAGATGTTTTGATACGGAACTTTAGATATGAATCTAATGGAACGTAAAGAATGAGTAGAAGTAATGAAATCGCGGATTAATAATCTACACTCGGATTTCTTAAATCGAACCAGAAATGTGTATGTGCAAGACAACTAATGGGACATTTGATTTAAATGACATTTAGGACTGAATCGTGTATTAATAAAACGGCGAATAGAGTAAGATGCAGTGTTGCAAAAGTGTAAAATTAAAACTCGTTAGATTTGGCATCTGAAAATCGGGAGATTTTTATACGGAATGAAACACAAGTAGTTTATGTTAATAATGCGTTAATTTATTTAATTATAATCAGTAAGTTACATATAATCATTTATAGTTTGATATATTGTACATTGATTAATCATTTTCGTCTTCTTACCACCTCTTACTACCTATTTTCGTGAACATTTTCTCATATTTATTAAAATTGTAACAACATTGATTGTTGTTTTCTATACATCATTTTGTGTGCAGAAGACCTACCATTGACTTAGTGGAAAGTTTAATCCGTTATTTTTGTGCGAGCTCTTCGTAACTAAGTTTTAACCTTGGATACTGACGCCGTGCAACGTAGTGAGACAATAATGTCTCACTTGGAAAGCCTTCACGCCGCGGCCGTGTACTGTCGTTCTATGTGTTATATTTCTATGACATGTGCATGCAATTCTATGAATGGACTATAATGAACGACTAAAGCAAGTATAAGTTATCCAATTTGGGAAACAACCCGAACGAAGTTATCTTCAGAGACATTTGACAGCCTCCGTAGCGCAGAGGGCGAGCAGCCGGCTATGAAGCGAGAGGCCGCGGGTTCGATCCCCGCACCGAGACAATTATTTGTATGACTCACAGATATTTGTTCCGGGTCTGGGTGTTGTGAGACCGAAAGTATCTCGTAGTTCCTGATACCCACGACACCAGACTCGATCTTAGTGTGGGGTTAGGACTATGTATGTGACAGTTGGGTGTTATTTATTTATTTTCCCTTGTATACTCACCAGACAATAATAAACTCTATTATAAGGTATTTTAGTACAATTTGCTTTAATATACCGCGAAGTTGAATGGCCGTATTTTATTGTATGTAGTATTGTCGTATAGGCCGTATTGTATTGTATTACAGGTATCTTTTAGTTTTGCCGTATTAATAATATTATGTTCCATTTTTTATAAGAATATTATTTTACATTAGTTGAAAATCCAAAAATTCGGCAGATAGGACTGCTACATCGGGACATCGTGAGCAATGACCAAAATCAGTAAATACCCCGATAAATCGGGAAATTTTGCATCGCGGGCAAGATGCCTACACTCTTCACTACTCCAAATTCATAAGTTCCGTTTCACAAAAAATATATAACCACAATCACAATTCCGCATAAAAAAAAATTTTTTGCAATTTAAAATAAAATAAATACCAACAATCACTCATTATTTACGTTCCGTAAATTTCATATTATTATCTATAGTGCCGTCTCGCAACATCTATCATCACAATTTCGCGTATAAAGAATTGTATTTTATTTTATATGATATTTCAATAGATCCTCTTGTGTCAATAGTTGGCAAATATTTAGTTTTAATTCAGTTTGAATACATGTCATATAAACACACATACGACGAGGCTGTATGTGGTTGCTTCCTTGGCCTAATTGATGAAAGGCATAATTGAAAAAAAATAATTAGTGTCAGTTGTCTGGATTACGGACTTGTCAACTAGACATACGTATAATATTTCGCGATAAGGAATGGTCACTTTAGTTCGCGGCTCCTCAACGAACTAGTTCGTTCTTTTAGTTCACGTCTCGAACCAAAGAAAGGCTAAAAAAATATTATTTGCACGAATTTTAACCGACTTTAAAAAAGGAGGAGGTTATTAATTAATCGACTTCAAAAAAGGAGGAGGTAAATTAACCGACTTAAAAAAGAGGAGGTTAACAATTCGTTGGAATCTTTTTTTATGTATGTTCCCGGATTAATTATTTTTTATTCTTTCATAATATGCTGCTGTTTTTTTTTTACTTGTACATACTTGGGGAATAGTGATGGCGTCTAAAGGACAACCCTTACCAAACGAACCCAACGATGACGGTGGCCTACTTACACAGTAGGCCACCAACACCTTTAGGTTTAAGCCAACCTTATCTGCATGTGGTACACTTTTCTGAGTAACGGACTAGGTGCTGGCGAAACCTGGGTTCTTGCCTTGCAGGGTATGGGGGACAGACCAGGGACCAAATGTTTACTATTAGATCATTTTGCGAGGCATGCATGTTGAAAAAAAAAGCTTCTGCATATCGCTTTCCTGGATCTGCAGAAGGCTTTTAACTTTGTGTCCCGACGGGTAGTCTGGTGGGCCCTAAGGTTCAAAGGGGTGCCAGAAGCTTATGTTGACGTTATCGAAGACATGTTCTTCCGATCAAAGTCTTTGATTCGGACTGCTTTTGGCGTCACCAAACCCTTCCCGTTCACTATGGAGGTTCAGCAACCACCGTGGGTGTTCATGTACGCTGATGTCTAAGACAAACAGCGTCTAGGGGCCGCTTGAAAATGGCCGACTGAAAGGAAATGTGCTAAAGATCAAGTACATGAGTTGCGTAAACGTAGTATTTTATAAATGTTTTCAAATATTTTTATCGAAGAAAGTAAAAGAAAATATTATGATGTGTTCCCATCTGTGAGACTAAAAAGTGCTGCGCACCGTATTTGAATATAGCTTAAAAAAGCACGATATTTCCCTAGTGGTTATTGACTACGTTACGAAAACAAGACCATCATTTGGCCAGTACTTCTGTGTATATGTACGATACGTGGTCTGTCAGCGTTATTTTAAGGAAATCCAGACGACCTCAAAAGCGCTGGCTGGACTTTTTAGAGAATGATATGAGAACCAATGGTCTTACTTTGGACGATACTCAAGACTTAGATTCTATCTAACTTATCAAACGAACTAAAGAACGAGAGATCTGGGAACTAGTTCGTTCATTTCTTCTGTGGGAGCTGTCCTCCGCACTGGTTCGTTCGCGAACTATATAAGTCTATTGTCAACAATGGTAATTTCTATAATAGAGGTATAATAAAATTTTATCAAGAAGTAACTTTGAAATTCGTTAACTTAAGTGAAATTTGTCATCTCGAAAACAACGCTCTCCTAGAAAATAGAATAACTAATGTACTTTGTAATAGAAGAACATTGCGGAGTGCGAGCGTGCACAAGAAAACAAGATACTCGTTGATGGTGATGAACTAAGTGTGGAGTTGCGCCAGTTACAAGGCGTTTGTGATGCGTGTGCCGAAACCTATCCTGCACCGAGGTGCGACGAGACATTGAGTCGGGCGTGGTTGGTATACCACCGCTTACAAGGACTAGTGCCACACGTGCGCACACAAATATCGTGCATAATAGTGAAGTGTTGTAATTATGTGGTTTTTCAAGAGATTATGTACATACAATGTTAGTTTGTAAGGTGTATGTATGGGTTATTGATAATTATATACTCTTCGTAAAAAATCTTGAGTTTTTATATATTTTACGAATTCATCATCCTTGTTTGATACCAAATCATGTTCAGTGTAAAAAACAAAGCCATTTTTATCATAGATTTTCATTAAACAACAAGAAATAATGTGAAAAGGTTATGTTTTTTGTGTTTAAATTCTTTGGTTGTTTGTCAATAAAATCAAGATTAGCGACTTTAAACCGGCGGCCATGCCCATTTAAGTTAAACGTTTATTTAAATCGAGATGAAGGGTAAAACCACGACGTGCAAGACGTTGAACTGAAATGATGCCAAAATGGAGTTTATTTTACGATTAAACGTCGTTTATCGCCTATCTGCAAGTCACCCTAAATGTTTAACTAATATAGTAGTGCGTGCTCCGGAGATAGCACGGTATCGGATGGCCGAATGTAGTGATTTCGGATAATTGTCGGGATATAGTACACGATATTGAAGGGTAGTACGTTAGTTATATTTATTTCAACTACCCTCTGAGTAATTCATAATATTTGTAGAAGGTATTTCTTTATTAAATAAAGCAAAAGGTATAAAAGAGCGGGAGCTATCTTTATTGAGTTAGTCTCCCTTTGGAGCTCGAAGTGTACACAACTAGTTTGAGATATACAGTACAGTTGTGTAGCGAATATAGTGCATATAAGAGGCACGTTTTAACCGAGTCTTTTACAAACATTCATTTTGCTCGTTGAAAGATTTTTTGCATCAATTATCCGGTTTGTAAGCAGTTTTTTGCCCCGTTTGTACTCTATTACACCGGACAGATAAAGATATGAATAATAATGTAGACGGTTTTCAAGTTGTTGACTATATTAGCTTTGTAATAATGTGAATTTTATCAAAATGTATTGATCTATATCAATACATTTGATAATTGATTTTGAGAAGACTAATTCGCTTATCTGTTGGTAAGCGCTACGTCATCAACAATCTATTAGAAATACCAACAAAACACGAACATTCAGTTATAAAGCAGTGAGTGGCAATGCACTGCGCTCATCACCCTTAGATATTAGTTGTTAGGTCTCAAACCTCAGTCTCTCAAGACAATCTTACATTAAAACGTTAAACTGGATAGTGCAGTAGTCCTACAGCAGATACAAAGGCAATTACTGCGGTTATGAAAACAGAAATAGTCAGAGATGGTATGCGTTCCGAATCTAAGAGCTATTTTCATTCTAGAACTCAGTTAGACGATGACGTAGCCGCGTAAAAGGATGTGAATCGGGAAATTACAGATTTGTACAACGAGTCCATGATGGACATATTGCTCGACTGTCTTTTTTAATTCGTTTTACTGTCTGTTCCATAACTTTTGAAACTTTTCTGTTTCTGATGGATCTACAAATATGATAGCCATGCACCAATAACTGGACTATGACTTAAATTTTGATCCGGGTATGATTCTTACTCATCACCAGAGTATGAGGTTTCTTCCTACCAGTTGCCCAGTAGTTCTCTTCCAAGCTATTCATCCCAAAAAAATAGGGTCAGTTTTTGATTGTTTTTCTTTTCCACTTCTTCTTCTTCACTTCTCTATTTAATAGCTATGGATGTGCCAATAACTGGACTATGTGTTAAAATTTGACCCGCGTATGATTCTTACTCATTATCTGAGCATGAGGTTTCTTTCTTTCAGTTGCCCAGTTGTTCTCTTCCAAGCTATACATCCCACACAATGGAGTCAGTTTGTGTTTGTTTTTCTTTTCCACTTCTTCTTCCTCTTCACTTCTCTATTCATCTTCGGATACCTCACATTCTCTCATATCTCTCAGCACAAAGCGGTGCTAGAGGCATATCCCTCCACCTTGTCGTTGGTCTCACTCTAAAGCCGAGAATAGATAATTATAGTGCCAAATTTAGAATTTACGAATATAACGAATGTTATAGAGTCTAGTGCCGCTACACATCCATCGCAACATGGTACATACGTTTCTCCCACCAATTAATAATGCTAATTAAAATTAACAAAATAACTTTTCTCTCTGTTTAATTTTAAAATAAATCCTCTTATTAGCTGAGAATCTTTCAGACATTTTAAATTTTACCTTGCAAAATAGTTCCTCAATATTTCTATCAATTCCTTTTCTATTACATGCATTGTCCCGTTTCTGAATATATAGAAAAGGATCAATATCATCAAATTTGAACCTTAATATAATAGCTTTCCTCCGCGAATATTTCTATCACATCTTTCCCTGTTAGATACTCGATTGTTACGAGTTTTCTAGAAAAAAAAACGCAGACAAAACGAATAATGTATACGCTAAAGGATCATTATCTGTAATATGGTCACTTGCTGATATCACTGTCCATTTTTAGTCTGCAGCTGAGGGCGCGGAAAGGGCACACGCCGGATGTTCGCCTCTGAGCCGATGTAATCTGCGAACGGCCCGGCGTCTGCGATCCATACTGTATTCAGTATTCAGAAACGTGATACACAGCAGTCTCTTTGATGTTATTTGATTTAAGTCTGACATTCGTCGAGTAGCAGACTCCGTCGTAAAAGAGTTTGTTCTTTAACACGGCTTATTTGGCTTAAAGAGTTCGCTTTTGTATTATTGGACACGTTTACTTTCTGTCAGTATTTTTGGTTAAGTTTATAAATAATAAAATCTTCGTTTACGGTTTATACTGAGTGTGATTTATTTTTCCGTATTTATGTGGCGTTTGATCATGCCTGTGGGAATCTTTTGTCAACATATTTTATTTAAACTTATTGCTGCGTTTGGCCATTTAATTATTCATAAATAAGATTTAATCTGCTCATCTGGCATCGTATTCTTGTTTATTGTGATCTTGCCAATCAATTTGAATGAACACGATGACGTTTTTAAAGAGAGAGATTTTTCAATACGATAAATCTAAAAGCTTATATTTTTATTTTGGTTTAGATTTTTGCGATCAATTTATATGAGCTAATGACTGACTACTGAATCAATATGAATTATGGATTATAGTACCGAAACTTAGGTATTTCTAATAACTTAATAACTTGCCCTGATTTGGAACATAAGATATTTTTACCCTACATTCCAACCAATTTCAAAAGGAGAATGTACTCAATCCGCCGGTATTTTTATGTTTGTTACGGGATATTTATGAAAAAATTATCCATCAGAAAATTATCAAGAAGATTTCTGTTTAATGCTTACTCCAATAGTAGCCCGATACAAATTGGGTCAAGATGTGATAGGGTTTGATAGGGTTTCCTAACTTTTGATTATTTATATACCGGTAGTATATTACGTCTATGACATTCGCGTGAACGGAGCTGCGAACAAAACCTAGTTAACAATTAATTTCTCCTCAATATTACACTCAAATATTTTATTTATTGTGTGCAAATATTTTTTGCGGCCACTATTTGGTAAAATAATTTTACTGTCTTAGATAAATGCAAATATTATCATAATCTATTTGAAAAGCAAACCAAGTAAATGGTAGAGAAAGATAAATATTTATGTAATGAATTAATGCATCAAATATGCAAATATTGGCCCCAATATGAGATTCCTTGCATTATGGATAACAAACACTACAAAAGACAGAAGTGACACTAATCATAACTTAGTAAATACTAGAAAATGTACTTATACATTACGCGTGGTTGCCAGGGTTGCACATTCAATTTGTCTGATTGTCGATTTGTAAGTGGTAGACCCGTGCTGGAGACAATTTAGCCCACAGTAAGAATGGGTTAGCTCGGTCGCCTTCTTGGTCTAGTGACAGCATGTATGGGCTGTGGACCGGGACGTCCTGGGTTCGATTCTCCGGGCGGGCGAAGCAAATTTAATTTGCCCGGGACTAAATCCCTCATAGGGGTTTGACGTCAGACAGGCGGCCGGTCGTAAAAACTAAGCCAAATCCTATCTGCAACATGCTTAAAAAAAGTAAGTTGCGCCGACCCCACATTAAGGTGGGATAAGGGTATCAGGTAGAAGAAAAGTAAGAATGGGCTAGCTCTACAAGTCTTCAGTATAGTCTACAGACAACAGCGGTATGTTCAAATGACTAAAAACCATGATTGCCTCCTTCAGCGAATGTGGGACAATTCCGAAGGATCAATCTGCATTGTTGCCGGAATCCTTGTCAATGCTTTGCACTAATTTCAGGAAGAAGTCTATGAATGTTTCTTATATGATCGCCAATAACCTAGTAATTTTTAAAGTCAGTTTTAGCTATAAAAAATCGATTAAAAATATATTTGGCATTATATGTTTTATGACTTTAGCAAGATCAGCATCAGCACAGGCATCGATTCTAAAATACCTCTGTTAGAAACCAATAAGTTCCTATTAAAAAGCCAGTTTCTATGTTTTTGTTAATATTATAATGTTTATTTTTTCTTTTTGTTTCTTTGATCATTTTCTTTAATTGACGTTACCATGTTTTAGCCGATTATATAATTACCTATTGTCCTATTCAAACAAGTATTGAAAGCAACCGAGTATTTATAAGTATTCCTATAAACTTTGAACTGTGCTTTGAACATTCAAATTTGTTATTGTAGCAGCCGCTTTTATGTAAGTCAAACTTAATAATTTGGAAGGAACCAATGGTTGGCAAGTTTCAAGCGTTTCAGTTGTGGGACTTCGATATTTCTGGAATCGAAATCAAGTTGGTGTTGAGGACATGTCCTTTCATATGGATTTGTTTCTATGTCGGTATAGTGATGTTGGTGATTCCATTTAAGTGGCTTGAGTGGTAGAGCCACTACACAGACGGTTACGTTTACAGCACGAATGGGCTGGCTCGACCTGTTTGATACCACTGTCTCACAGAAAAGCGACGTAAAGTGACAGCTCGCTGTCGGTAAGTGAGATTTCCGGTGGCCCAATTGCCCCCACTTTCTCTTCTAAATAATACCTGGATAAGACTTATATCTTATACTTATCATCATCATCATCATCATCAGCCATAGGACGTCCACTCCTGAACATAGGCCTCCCCTAAAGATTTCCAGATCGACCTTTTGGAAGCGGCCTATATCCAGCGACTTATACTTATACTTATCTGGAAATCTTTGGGGGAGGCCTATGTTCAGCAGTGGACATCCTATGGGTCATGATGATAATGATGAAGACTTATATATTAGCCTACAATCTGGAAAAGGGAAGCCGGTAAGATTCGGCTAGTATGTACCCATTGCCATTGCAAGACAGTTTGGTTTACTGCCTATACTGGACTGTACCCCTAGGACGAATATTTCATAATTTCGCCAAGTAATAGAATCGTGCTAACTATAGGTAAAAATACTCGCTACTGTAATTTTAGCCAATGGTAGCACGAACGCTTAAAACCTCCTTAAGTACCCACGATTCTATTACTTTACTATAGTTAAGAAATGCCAAGAATACACAGGCGGTTGAATGAATGATACTGAATGATTCGTGCGAAAATCGTTTTCACATTATTTGTTAAATCATTTATAGTGATTAAAAAGCAATAAACCTCAAATATTATATGTTAATCTTACGTTTAAAGTGATGTAGAATAATTATACATCGAAGATTTTAATATTGCAATTAATCCCCAACATACAAATATTAAACTCCATATGACCAAGGTGTTCGATTTCCGAACGCGGCCATTTTTTATTTTGTTTATGTAGCGTCATAGGTCACAGTCGCAGCTTTGTTATTATAATTTATAAGTGTTTCTTGTTTTTACCTTTAAATTTCAAAGTAATTAAGAGTTTGATAAGTTCAAAAATATTGATTTGTTTGTGAAAACTTGAACTAACAAGTTTTAATTAAAATGTTTACTAGAACTAGTCGTCATCGTCATGGTGGTCATATAATATAATTTTGTTGCTGTTGGATTTCATGGAAAAGTAAGTACTTACTCAAAACAATTACGATATACGTCTTGGTTTTTCAAGTGCTTATTATTATATTATAACATATTAGTCATTTACACATGTGGAGAATGCTCAAGACCGGGCGAAGTGGAAGCGTTTAAGTAGGAAGGCGGACCCTGGCACTAGGCCGGGATAACGCCAGGCAAAAAGAAAGTCATTAACACATAGGTACATGGATCGAAACGGGTATTATAAAATAAATACAAAGGTGTTTGTTATGTTTAAAAAGCCAACCTTATCAAAGAAGGTTTATGTATTTTTCGCTTTATGTACATTGATAGAAATATGAAAAGATCCATTATTTCTCTCTGTATCTATTATGCAATCTTATGCCTTGGATACAAACTTGACATACAACATACGTAATAAAGTATGTTCATTTATTTGGAGGTGGGACTTTTCATTTTAAATTAATAAGGCAGATTTACTAATGAGAATTCATTTATTATTTCTAGGTATCGTGATATACCTAAACCAACGAGTGGGCCATTAATTGGAAGGAGTTGGCCAATTTGCTGAACAGTCAAGAGATTGGAAATCATGCAGGGAAAAAATCTTGGGTCATTAAGTGCCTCTGTTACTTGAGTCACATAAATATTAACACTTGTTTGCCTCAAGTGGCCCCATGACAGCTAAACATTATTAAGAGCCCATTGCATAAAAGGATAAGGCACAAAGTACCTATAGCAAAAACATTGATTGTAATCTAGTAATAATAAAAAAATACTCTCCATTAGTAGTTGAATATACCTTATGCTTTAAACTTATTGTTTTACTCAACCTCAAGTCAGTATTAGAGTGCAGTTGCTGGCAAATGATTTTAAATAATATTAAAAGTCAGACACTGAAATATCCATAGAATCTTTGATTTTTCTTATGTGGACACCCTGAGTTACACTGCTTGAAAAATATTTTTTAATCCATCTGCCCTTATCCCACTTAAGATGGGGTTGGTGCAACACACTTTTTCAACCATGTTGCAGAAAGGATTCGACTTAGATTTTACAACCGGCTGGCTGCCTAGATAATATCGACCTTTTGGGTGATCCAGTCACAAGCATAGAGTGTTAAAAAAACTAGTTCGCTAGTGCGGCTCTGCCCAAGGCCGTAGGCAGATTAAACCGCAAACCCCCGAAATTCCTTGACCTTGATGAGACCTCGAGATTTTAAAGTCTGTTTTTAAACGTAATTTTATTTGTAGGTTTTCCAAATGTAGGCGTATATAGGATCTAAGGAGAATAATACTCTTTAAAACAAAAAAGAATCATGTAAATCAATACCTACATGAGAATTAAGAACCTCCTCTTTTTTGAAGTCTGTTAAAAATGAAATATTTAGTACAAAGTTCGAACTCAAGTGAATACCTGACTACGGTCTTGCTCTACCTACCCCCTCGGGGTTACAGGCGTGAGCTTATGTTATGTTACGATTTGACCGGGACCGGATCCCCCAGGATGGGGTTGACGTCAGGAAGGCAGTGCGATCGTAAAAACTAAGTCAAATCCTTTCAGCAACACGCTTGAAAATTTGTTATGCTATCCCACACTGTTAAGGTGGGATAAAGGAGTAAAGAAACATCAAAATATGCATCAAAATACTTTTTTCATCCTTCACGATAGTCTTCTCACTGTAAAATTGTCGGTGAGAAAGTTTCCGTGTTTCTCGATAGCCAGCTATCGTAAAGTGGCGATAGCTAATGTCAAATAAAGATTCGTGCTCGCAATTTTCATCATTTGTTCGCTTTACTGTAGTATAACTGTACTATAACAACACGATCGCTGACGCAAAATGTTCATGCTCGCAAAATTTAGTTCCAAATACGCTCACTGAGCGCTGTACCAATTCTCCATACATTTTGCTCAAGGACACTATACTGTCACGAAAACTATACGATAGCACAAAATGTTCATGCTAGGGGTACTGACGACGTAAAGTTCCGCCGAGCAAAATTAACGTGGCCAGGTATTCAGAATACCAACTCAAAGTAAAGATAAATAAAAATAAATACACCCAACAGTCACACATCTAGTCCTGACTCCACCCTGTATCGTGGGTATTCGAAACTACGAGAGACTTTCGGTCTCACAACACCCAGACCCGAAACTATGTCTAATCTATAGGCTGCACAGACATTTGTCTCGGTGCGGGAATCGAACCCGCGACCTCACGTTTCACAGCCGGCCACTCGCCTGCTGCGCCACGGAGGCTGTCAAGTTTGTCAAAGTTGCATAAGCTATAAATCCTCTATTTCATCAAATGATTTATTCTTTGTATTAAAATATAACAATGGTATCTATTTTTACGGCGTGACGCGATTGCATAATGCAAGCTAAACAATTAGAGCTGGATGAGATATAATAACTAGACAATACCTACATCCGTCAAATGGTATCGCAGTTACGTGCCGAGCAATAACTATGATCTGTGATGCACAACGTGTAACATTGCGATCATCTATCATTAACACCGCAACAAGCTAAGGACAAATGAATTAACATATAGACTTGGAGTACAAACATGAAACGTTGCATGTCAGAATTTAAGAAAAACCTTGATTAAAAGTAGTTTTCGTCTTCTTTATCTTATATACATATATGGGTCCACCCGTGAAATAAGCTCTATCTAATACAAAAATAATTTTGAAAATCGGTCCACATTTGGCGGAGATATCGTGTAACATACATAAAAAATACAGCCGAATTGAGGACCTTCTCCTTTTTGGAAGTCGGTCGAAAAATACAGAATACGTATTTTGTGAATGAAATAAATATTCTTTTATAAAAGTAATTGTACCAATTTCAGTAATTAAAACTCAGTGCGGGCGAAAGACTTATTTGCCTGTTGGATGTTATTAAAAGTCATAATATTTTCATCTCATATACTTGTAGTCTGATCGCATTCATTGTAATGGGTACTAGCAACAATTTTACAAATGAAAGATATACTTAGACAATCCCTTTTCCCTCGCCTTCCATTCCCTCCTTTTAGGTTAGGAACGCACCCGTGATTCTTTTTGTGTCTTGGGTGTCTATGGGCGGCGGAGATCACTTACCATGAGGTAACCAATCTGCTCGTTTGCCAGTCTCTGCTATAAAAAAACACACACACCAGTCACATGTAATGTTGTTTTGAATACTCCGATCTGATTAATATTTTAACAATATTCCGTACACGATCCATTAAATGCATCCACTCTGACTGACGGAGGGCAGACAGAAATAAAAGCGCTAAAAGCAATTAGGGTTTTCCCTGCATATTTAAAATTATTTTCAATCTAAATAAATTTGGTGTACCTATAGATGCCGCTTCCAACAGGTCGATCTGGAAATCTTTGGAGGAGGTCTATGTTCAGCAGTGGACGTCCTATGGCTGATGATGATAAATGAGTTTATGACTGGGATTTTCATAAATTTCAAAATTTAATAAATGAATACTAGTACCGCAACTGATTGATGATTACTTAATACTCAAGTCATTCCTCCTAGCAATAAAGACATTCTAGATAGGTAAGTACATCCTAAATCTTTGATGTCGAATATAGCCGCGGTTTTATTAATTCAAAATAGAAGGATATTAGAAAATATAATATAATTATACTATAACATCTTTAAACAAATACCATCGATATATTATTTACCTAGATGCATAATTGACGGGCGGAAAATGGGCCTGCAGTCGGACGCCGATAATATTCTAAATTTCAAAATTCAAATTTAAGAACGCTTGATCATTTCGTTTAAAAAACTACTTTATAACACATGTATAGGGTTATATTTGTGTTGATTTAATTAGAACATACGATCTTTTTCTTTGTTTTATTCCTGAGACCACTTTTTAGAAGGATATTTGCAAAGAACTGTGCATCTAGGGTATATTATATTGATGACAAATACCTATGTAACCGAGACACAACGTCATTCTGTGGCGTCGCTCATCCGTCATAGCCTACATTACGACCGCTTTACATAAATGCAAAATATGAAATTCCGTATCGTATAAAATTCTTCATCCGCGTATAAATTACTCACTCGTCTCGCAATTTTAAGCTCGTGTAAAAAATGCGTCATCCTGTTTATTTGCCATCCAAAAAATATGTGACAGAAACGTAATTGATGTGAATAGCACCAATAATTCAGATATATGGAGTGAAAAGCATTTCCAAACACTTACTACAATTATTTTTTTTACTTACCAAACTGCCTGGACCAATTTGGCACTGGATAGGAAGAAATGGGGGAGGCCTTTGCCCAGCAGTGGGACAGTAACGGCTGATAAAAAAAAACTGCCTCGGTGGCGTGGTTGTATTTCGCTACGACTACCGTTCTGAGGTCTCGGGTTCGATCCCTTGGTCGGGCAAAGTGATATTGGATTTTTCCATATCAGCCTAGAGTCTGGAAGTTGTGCCCGATATGGCGATATGCTCGCCCCTTATCATGTCTGGGACAGAACAAAGCTCGGCGAAATGTATGTGTTCTAGTTCGCTAGTACGTCTCTGCCTACAGGCGTGAGCTTATGTTATGTTATGTATTGACTTACTTAGGTATGCTAAACTAATGTAGGATCTTTTATCCTTATAGAATTAATGTACGTATTGCACTATACATTAAAAGATGGTAGGTTTTTATTTTTATAAATAACGGTATCCAGTATTCGGAATTTGTTGGTTACTGTTCAAGTTATGCAGCCAGGATAAATAAAGCAGGACTATTCGCTTTCCTCGACCTAAACGCAGGTTTCCTCTTAGCAGGAGTCCATGTCTATCTAGAAAGAAAGAAATAAACTTTATTTAGCCAATGTCTCAGGCAACAATAAGTGGGAGAACACAAAAAAAGACAAAATATGTACTAATAGGTAACAAATTTGTTAGTTATAAAGTAAAAAAATTAGAGCACACAAAAAAACATCATGATCGTGCACATGAGAAAGCTATACAGTTTTAGTTACACATTCATCTAGAGAGTTTATTGCCTAAATGTTTTTTTTTTGGACTGCACTACGCTTACTATCAGGTGTAGTGTAGTCACTTTGCCGTGCTTGGATAAAAAAAAGTGTTCATAAAATTGGTATCAATAATAACTACACTTCAAAGGGGAGAGCTAGAATTCTAGCGGAAAAAAATATAATTTCGTAAGGCTCATAGTTTTTAAATAATGGGAACTTGAATTTGTGACGAAAACATTTTTTCTGTCTTACTGGGTCATCTGCAGTACATTTGCAAACTACCTATGGGGTAATTCATTTATTTTTAGCATACACAAAGCCATTTCTATGTTAATTTCGACGATTTACAAGTAACATTCCGTTTTTAACATCCCCATGCTTAATAATTGATCAAAAAAATTAAGTTCAATTTTAGTTTTTTAACTTTACCATTACGCCTTAAATCGATTTCCTTGTAAGTGGAATTATTTTTGGTACCAACCTTGTGAAATACCCGGTATACATTACACCATAGTTGTTACCAGTTAGAACACACCTTGAACCTTTCCCCGATGCAAAACAGTAACAGCAAACAATTTCGCTCGAACCATCGTAACGTATTGTTACCGAGCTAAAAAGAGGATTACGTTAAAACACAGCTTTTATCAGTCGAGACGGATGAATAGCTTGAAGCAATGCGCTCTCTTATCCATACTTTCCTTGCCCCCACCATCCACCGTCTACGTCCTAAGATAAAGTGACGTGTACCGCACGATCGCCGAAGGGTACTCGATTGCAGGAACAAAGGTACGTCCCTGACCCGAACTATGGATACTCTGGCCTTAATTAAGAGCAATTTGTTACCCAAGTTATTCAGGTTCCTAGATGTTTACCACGTTTTTATATACCCCCGATACTTAATTAAGTTAGGAAAGTATATTACCTCTAGTTTTTAATTCGAATATGGTGGCCACGATCGCTTTAATAGCCGTATTTTTTTATTTTCACGTCTTATGTTATGAGCCTCTGATTGGCAGTTCCTTTTACTTATTTTATTTTTTATCCTCTAAGATTTAAATTATAGCAGCAGCGATAGCTCAGTTGAGAATGGTAGGGACTGCCGAGACAAGTGTCGGAGGTTCGAGACCAACCCCAAAATGGAGCATACACCTCTGAATTTTCTATATTAAGTGTATTTTCTTTGTGAATTATCGCTTGCTATAACGGAAAAAGAAAACATCGTGGAGAAACCGAGCATACCCGAGAATTTCTCCACAAGAATTTCAAAGGTATGTGAAGTCTACCCACCCGCATTAGGTCAGCGTCGTAGACTAAGGTCTAACTCCTCTCATTAGTAGAGAACCATGCCCAGCAGTGGGACAGTAATATTACAGGGCTAATAATATTATTATTTTCTTAAGATTTAAATTGTTTAAGGCATAACCAACCAATTATGATAGATTTCACGATTACTATTATTGGTCCTTTTTGCCGCAAAAGTAGCTCTTTACTTCCAAGTCCTGAGGGAAGCGGTATATTTATTTATGCCAGGCTGGTATTTCATTCTAGTCGACACGAGTACTATGTCGGGAACTTTATTAACCAATATCAACTAAAAACCCGTTATTGCCTTCTTCAGTATGTGTAAGAACGATCTGGGGGATTGGGAATAAATTCTGGATTGCTGCTGGAACCGCTCCTGCACGTTGGATTTCCTTTGGCTGATGATTTAACAACTGAACTCTCAGTCTGCTAAATAATCTAAATTGAGTTCAAAGTTCTACTAGTTACCGTAATGTACCGAAAATGATTAGCTTTAAGGATAATATTGTAATCTACGTTGATGGTTCTTTAATAATAAATAAATAAATAAATTCCGTAACAATTACCTATATTATTTATGCAGGCCGGCATGATTCTGGCGATCGATAGACTACTGTTTGTCTATGGTCGCTGGTTCCTTTCCTGCACTGCGTTTACCGTCAGCGGCCCGAGCAGGAATATTTTTGACAATCGAATGGGTATCGAGCTCGATGCGAGTCCATGACATTTGATGAAATATTAACCAAATGTCATCAGGGCCACTGGTGTAGTGTAGTGTGCCCACATTGTCGTGGGCGAATAACAATTTTTTTTTCTCATAAAACTTGGAGAATTTACTAGCATTTGAAGCTTATTTGAGAGGTTAAGCTGAGATATAATATTGCGATCATAACTCGACATCCAATATCGGCCTATTTTGATTATGCATTATGTGGTTTAGTTATTGCCACGTCAGATCCAATAATCATACATATGAGAAATTACACGCTTAACAGATCTTTCCCTTACATATTGACGATTTATAGAAAAAGTAGTTGTAATGGTCCTGTAGGGACGAGGAGCATATAAACGATAAAACTATTCCAAAATATTGAGAGTAAATATTTCTTGGACTTATTTACCTATTAATGATAATGAAGCAGCGATAGCTCAGTTGGGAATGGGTACGGAGTGCCGAGACGAGTGTGGGAGACCAACCCCAAAAACAGAGCATACACCTCTGACTTTTCTATGTTAAATGTGTTTTCTTTGTGAATTATCGCTTACTATGTCGGTGAAGGAAAACATCGTGAGGAAACCTGCATACGTGAGGATTTCTCCAGAAGAAGTTTGAAGGTATGTGAAGTCTATCAACCCGCATTAAGCTACGTGGTAGACTAGTCCCTCTCATTAGTTGAGGAGGCCCAGCATTACTTACCTGTTATTGGGCATAAAATTATATCATTTATATTCATTTAATACTTCATCGCATTATAGTTTATTGAGTGGCATAATCTGGTAGTTTGTCTAATAGGTAGGATAAACAGTAAACATGGGATTTACATGTCTTTTTTTTTCATCCGAGCACGGCAAAGTGAAACGGCAAACTGGCAAACGAACAGATGGGTCATCTGATGGTAAGTGATCTCCACCGCCCATAGACACCAAAGACACAATAAGATTCATGGGTGCGTTGCCAACCTAAAAAGAGGAAATGGAAGGGGAGGGAAAACGGATTAGGTAAGGGAAGGGGGGAAATGGGCCACCGGAAATCTCATTCATCGAACGAAACGCGACAGCAAGCTGCCACTTTACGTCGCTTTTCTGTGAGACAGTGGTATCAAACCGGTCGAGCCGACCCATTCGTGCTGTAGACGTAACTGTCTACAGCGTGGCTCTACCACTCAAAAAACACTCACATGGGCTCGGTGGGCATGTCCACAACCCTAGTGGGCTGATAATGGCATAGCTTTGCTCACCTGCAACAATACACTATACAAAATCTTGGTCAGGGCGTCATATTTTTTTTAAGAGACTTGTGCTGTTAGCAAATTTGCTTTTACAGCTTCACCTGAATTTATAGTTGGTGCTTATGGCGTCCTAGCCAGAAATATATTCATTTGACTGCGATTGAACACAAAGATGCCTTTTCGAAGGCTCAGACCTCATATTGAACTATTGCTGGGATTATAATTAAATTAGAGATCGTCTCTGCGTACCAGTATGCTGAGGGTCTGGTGTGTAAGATCTTCGGGCTCTCGGACGGGTCCGATGTCGGGGTCTGGTGTTAATATTACAATTGGCACACTTGGCTTACACTTGCCCGCTTTTAGGGTGGCTGTGACTACAACCTTTTTTGAAGGTTGTATCCGCTTCTGTGCATAAGTAAATATTTTAACTCTAATATCAAAAATGAGGATGCATATCATTTGCTAATGGAATGTGCCAAGAACAACAATAAGAGGGAATTATTGATTAAAGATTTTAAGTCAAATATTCTGGAAGTAGGTCTTATTCAAAGCATATTATCAATACCTAAATCTAATCTCTCAAAACGTTTATGTGCACTCGTTCAATAGATTAATAAACGAAACGGACATGAATTTCCTCTTTTTTTATTGTTATTACTATACGTAAGATCACATTGTCACAACGGACAAGGTACGATGGGGTTGGCGTACCCTTGTGGATTAAAACCCCTATAAAAATAAAGAGAAAAAAATACTCTAATATCATGCCACAATACAGAACATATTTTTACAACATTTATACATAAGTTCCTCATCCTTTACCTGTCCACTGCTTGCAGCGTCATCTTCCGAAGTACAAGCCCCTGCCACGACTCTCATCCAATTAGTGCCAGCTGCCATAAGCCTTCCTTTATTCTGCCCAATGACCGGAAAACAAAGATAATTTGTAATACTTTTCTTATAATGGACGACACATTTATAGAATTTATTTTATTTAATTACTACCTCGGTAGTGTAGTGATATTG
This sequence comes from Clanis bilineata, assembly GCA_036417725.1. NCBI lineage: Eukaryota > Metazoa > Arthropoda > Insecta > Lepidoptera > Sphingidae > Clanis > Clanis bilineata. Next base: position 6,826,768 of record CM071146.1, on the reverse strand, counting down.
GATTTTTAAATATCAGCCTGGAGTTTGGAATTTGTGTCCGATATGGCGATAGGCTGGCCCAATACATCTGGGACGGAACTAAGTTCGGCGAAATGTGGGTATACTAGTTTGCTAGTAATGTATAATTTTACCTAATTATAAAAGTGACATAATGATTTCTTAGGTTAACGCGAATGTTCTTCATTGAAATAAAACTATTTTTGCGGATTCTATCATGATTTGGTTTTAATTTTATGCCCGATGTTTCGAAAGCTTTGCAGCCTTCGTGGTCACGGGTCGGACTAAGACTAAGATTATTACTTGAAATAAATATTATTATTGTCATCAGTAAATATTATTATTATTATTGTCATCAGTAAAACTTTTAATATTCGGTTTCGTTCGGTGAGTGAAATTTCCGGTGGCCTAATAAGCCCCTCCCTTTCCCAATTCCTATTTCCCTCCTTTTAGGTTGTCAATGCACCTATGATTCTTTTTGTGACCTGGGTGTCTATGGGCGGTGAAGATCACTTACTATCAGTCGACCCATATGCTCGTTTGCCAATCTGTGCTATAAAAAAATCCTTATACTTATTTTTTCACTTTTCTACCTCTATAACGCCTACTCGCCACTCAAGACGGGTGGCAATCAAACTGGCGTGTCAACGCTCTAAATGGTCGTCCTTGGGACACCATCCACTATTAGCGATCCTCGCAAGGGAAATCAGGCTGTATTCGCTTATCTCGTCTCATTAGGCCTGCCCATGGCTAAGGGTAAGGGCATTGAAGAGGCAATTCCATTGGGAATCAACACCTATGTATTGGGATTAGGACTATGTGTGGAACTTACATATGATGGTTATAATTATTATCAAAGACTTATATGTATGTATACTACTAGCTTAGATTATTCTCTACTAGACAAGATGTTTAGAAGTAAAATTGCATCACATTACGGCGAGTGTTTGAAATTTGACGGCTAAGGATAGGACCTAGAGGAAAATTTGTGACAATCGTAAATGTATTCGAGCTCGCTGTGCAATGATAGATTTTGGTTAATATTTTATACAAATTTCATAAACGCGTATCGAGCTCATCGAGCATACATATGCCGCCACTAGCCGCAATAAGGCGTTGTAGATAGATTTTTGTCTTGTAACAAATTTTAATGATATATCGAACTAAAATAATAATATAGCGAAGCATAATAAAACGATACAGCAGTTATGCATTTAAAGCCAAATTGAGCCACACACAGCATTTTTAATAACATACAAGAAATACAGCGCTCTATACTGCATAATTTATCTATATTAAAAAAATAAAGATGTGGAATTCTCCTCGGCGTCTAAAACCAAGAGATTTCTTTTAACCAAAACGCTCATCCATCCAATTCAATTACGAAAGAAAATACCGGGGAGATGGCGTAATGAAAGTTCCACTTTCTTATTCAAATAACCCTTGCCTCGCGCTGGAACAAAGCGGGCTATTCATTAAAATAATCCACTGCAACTTGTGCAGTAACCGGGGTTATAATAATACGAAATACACTGCCAGCTCTCAACGAATTACTCGAGATGTGCTGGTATTACATTATACAACTAATATTATAAACGTGGAAGTTTGTGAGGATGTTTATGATTACTCTTTCATGCTAGAAGGGCTGCACGGATCTGGATGAAATTTGGCACAGAGAGGCGAATTATTTATTTTCGTATTATGGACATTCTAATAAATGTTTTGAATTGTTTTTGCGGGAAAAATCATTTTAACACTACAGTCACGCCTACCTACGCCTACGAAACAGGGCGCGACGGTTATGTCGATCTTTTTAACTACTTCAAAAAAGGAGATTATTCTCCCAACAAAATAATTTTTGTTTGAAATCATTGATGATCTGCAGCCCGAGCAGGAAAATTTCTGACAACCGTAAATGTATTCGTGCTCGATGCGCGTCTATGAGATTTGTATGAAATATTAATCAAATGTCATCAGTGCGCAGCGAACTCGAATACATTTACATTTACATTCGTTTTACGTGCTCGGGCTACTGATCATTGAAATCATTGGTAATACAGATTATTACCAATATTTAATTTATTATTCGACGTAGTCCAATTAAACTTCGACTACACTTTTGTTCACATATATTTTGCACGAAATAAGTAATTTATAAGTAAATAGAGATATTTCATTCTGCACCTCAGTTAGTATTAAATCATGTTTCACACATTTCTCAAGTCCACTGAGCAAGTCTAACAACTTGAGTTGAAGGGATTATATTCAAACACTTGATTATGCTCTGAGCTCATGTTTACTCGTACGTATTATAAAATGCAATGAACGATCGTTTTAAATTAAATATTGGTATATTAAACATAATGTCGAAGGTTCGAGACCAACCCCAAAATAAAGCATACACCTCTGACTTTTCTATGTTAAGTGTGTTTTCATTGTGAAATATCGCTTGCTATAACGGTGAAGGAAAACATCGTGAAGAAATCTACATACATGAGAATTTCTCCATAAGAAATTCAAAGGCATGTGCAGTCTACCAACCTGTATTTGTCCAGCGTGGTAGCTTAAGGCCTAACCCCTCTCATTAGTAGAGGAGGCCCGTGTCCAGCAGTAGGAGAGTAATATTACAGGGCTTTAAAAAAAATTAAACATATTTTCAGAATAGCGTGTTAATAGAAGATACAAACTCACGCCTGTTTAGACATGCTTATTTCCATACTATGAAGCGAGCATTTCATATGATTATGCGAGACTATCGCTATATTGGAAATGAATTCCGGGCTATGATATGGGACTGAATTCTCAGTTAACAATCATCAATATCTACTGACCAGAAAAGCCCTATCATTTTGACATAAAGAGCGAACCCCAGACCTCGGAATGACTGTGGTACCGCAACCGCAATGCAACTAGTCTACCGAGGCAGTGTGGAAAAACACTGTATCTTTCATTCTATTTGCCCTTATCCTACCTTAATGTGGGGTCGGCGCAACACACTTTTTCAATCACGCTGCAGAGAAGTTTTGGCTTAGTTTTTACGGCCGACTGCCTGCCTGACATCAACTCCCTCTGAGGGATTCAATCCCAGGCAAATTAAATTAGAAAGAATACTGTTTAAAATACACAAACCATAAATCCAATCGCAAACGCCCAAATGGTCTGCGAAGGTGAAAAGATTCTTAGCATACATCACATCATAAACCGAAGACATATGTACAAATAGACAACAATTTGTTTGCTTCCATTCCAATGAATGTACACAGTTCACATTGTATTTGCAAGAAACGTGATCAAACGGTTGAAGACAGCCAACGGAGACGTGGTCTGTGATGCAAACTTCACTAGATGTATTTCTCAGTGACCACTCGATTACCATAGTAAGTAGTATGAAGAGTACAGACGTGGCATTCGTTTGGCGCTGTTTGAGATGTAAGGTCGACTGTTTCGAGTCTGGATTCGTCAGCACTCGAGTAAACTGACTTTATGTTTGTCTCTTTTACTTATATAAGTCATTATATATTTGTCCTAGATGTATATAAACATTATTTAATAAACAAAATTCAAGAAATCATAATACGATAAATAATATTTTTCCATTTGTATCTATTAAAATATGTACATACATACCTGCACAAATGTTTATACGAAACACATAAACATAACATAAAATAAGTTCACGCCTCTATTCCCGTAGGGGAAGGGAGAGGCGCCCTAGCGAACTAAAACACCCACATTCCGCCGAAATTAGTTAGGTCCCAGGTGTGATAGGGGGCAAGCCTATCGCTATCATCATCATCATCATCATCATCAGCCATAGGACGTCCACTGCTGAACATAGGCCATATCGGACACAAATTCCAGACTCCGGGCTGATATGGAAAAATCCAATATCATTTGAGATTTGCCCGACCCGGTGATCGATCCCGAGATCTCAAGACGGTAGTCGTACCGAAATACAACCACGCCACCAAGGCAGTCCATATAATCAGTCAAGGCAGTATAATAAGAACAAGATGGAACAAAATTTTAATCCCAAACGTCACGTTCGTAAAATCCAGAGGGAAACATCAGTGGAACTGTCGTGGTTGGATGTGGTAACATTTGCATTCTACCGTACCTGTTTTCTTAATTACAATCCGAGAACTTTCTCCTGGAACACGCCAACTTTGAAACTAGTCGAGAGTAGATATGAGTACGCGGAGCCGGGGAACTAGCTAATCGTTTCAACTCAATCATCATTGTTGTCAGGTGCTTCTGCTGTAGTCTTTATTCATTAAACAACTTGGAAGTCTAGTATATCCCCGGTACGGGCAACGTGATATATAATTTTTCCATATAAGACCGGAGTCTGGAATTTGAGCCCAACATGGCCTATGTTCAGCAGTGGATGTCCTATGGCTAATGATGATGATGATGATGATAGCGATAGGCTTGCCCCCTATCACACCTGGGACGGAACTAAGCTCGGCGAAATGTGAGTGTTCTAGTTCGCTAGTGCACCTGTGCCTATCCCTTCAGGAATACAGACGTGAGCTTATGTTATATTGTTCTTATTTGTCCTTATTCTTTGAAGTTTAGGTGGTTTGAAAATAAATATTGGCTAATTAGTTTAACCTTTAAAACAATGACATTATTAGAAAATAACTGGAAGATGGTATCTTGTGATGCTCTTTGTTTAGTGTTTACAATATCAGTCTTTTGTTTACTTTCCACGTAATGTTTTGTTCGACCTTACAAGTCTAAAGACACCCACGATTTGAAATGGTTATGTAGACATAGAAGTCGAAACTTGGCCGCTTTTTGTCATATTCTAGAGTGAAATTTTATACCACAGTGTATCAAAGCAAGAGTAAACTTTGTAGTTATATAGAGGTATAATAGTAGTTAAAAAAATACAAATTAAAATAAATAATTAAATTCGGCGCTGCATTTGGCCCGCCATTTTTTCCTAAAAGTCGTTTATATCTTATTTTGAGGCCTAACAGATTTTTGAAGTCGGACTAAGTTTTTATAAAAGATAATTCAAATTATAAACTATTTCTTTCAAAGTGCCTTTATTCCACCACTTTCACAAGCCTGTTGCAAAAAGGATCCGGATTAGTTTTTACGACTGGCTGCTTGCCTGACGTCAACCCTCTCTGAAGGTTCTAATCTCGGCCAAAATAAATTAGAAAAATTGCTTTATCCGACCTTGAATTTGAATCCACGAACTCCTGGTCCACAGCACATATGCTGCCACTAGACGTTCAGCGGCCCAATCAGGAATATTTTTGACAATTAAATTGGTATCGAGCTCGCTGCGCACTGATGACGTTTGGTTAATATTTCATACAAGTGTCATAGACGCGCAACGAGCTTGATACGAATTCGATTATCAAAAATATTCCTGCTTGAACCACAGATTATTCAACTATACAAAGTTAAGAAAAAACGCAATAAATACTCGCCATACTTCCAATCGGCCACATACTGACATGCTAAACGTGTTTTTCCACTCAACAAAAAACTTTTATAGGTAAACCTCCACGTGCTAAGCAAAAAGTATTTATACTGGACACGTACGTTTTTGTTTCGTGTGTCGTTAACATTAGTAGTATGGGTTTAAAATTACGTTGAATGGTTCGTAATTTTTGTAATGACGATGATTTTTTAACATTGTTTTATTTCTATTGATATTGAAATTCGCTGCTGCTGGTACAAGACTTTAACGCCTTTAACGACTTTTACGCCTGTATATTAGCAGGGGTAGGCAGAACAGACTTAGAGAACTTGAGCAACCACAAATTACAATTTTGGGAACTCTTGTTATTCGAAAAACTCAAACACAAATTGTAATTACTTGATCTGGGATTAGAATCCAAGACTTCGCGATTCTCAGCCTTAGAATGCTGCAAATATGAATAATGAAAATAAATGAATTAATAATTCATATCACAATACTCTCTCGAATATGTAACGAGTACATCCGCGGTAGTCTTGGAGTCCGCGATGTGGCGGATAAACTACAAGAATGTCGCTTGCGATGGTATGGTCACATTTTGAGAAAACCACAGGAGTACGCCGGTCGCAAGTGTCTGGACCAGATCGTGCCAGGGGTGCGTCCTCGTGGACGGCCCAAAAAGCATTGGCTGGACGTTTTGGAGGATGATATAAGAGCTAATAGTCTTACTGTGGAGGATGCTTAAGACTGGGCGAAGTGGAAGCGTTTAAGTAGGAAGGCGGGCCATAATACCAGACAGAAATAAATAATTTATATCACAATAATAGGTAGGTTCTAAAATTGTTTGCTTTTGTTACGATGCGTATGTTTTTTATTTCAATTTCAAAATAAATTATTCTAATGATGAATATCTCTACCACAATACAGACATCGAAATTCAATTTGAAATAACACAGTCAACAACTTTCTTTTCGTAGCGAGGTGAAAGTGATATCATAATAATAAGCTCATATGTAGAGCTAATTAGCGATAGCTCAGTTGGGAGTGGCACGGATTGCTGAGACGAGTATCGGAAGTTTGAGACCAAGCCCAATAAGATCATGCACTGTTTTGTGTTAAGTGTGTATTCATTACGAACGGTGAGGAAACCTGTGAAAACATCGTGAGGAAACCTGTGTACATGAAATTTCTCCATAAGAATTTCAAGGGTATGTGAAGTCTACCAATCTGCATTAAGCCAGGGGCTAGACTGAGGCCTAACTCCTCTCATTAGTAGAGGAGTCACCCTTGTGCCCTTCAGTGGGGCAGTAATATTACAAGGCTAATATTATTTTCTTTATGTAGAAATTATCTTACGAATCTACGAGACGAATTGCCTCTAAGGGACTACCTTGGTGGCGTGGTGGTATTGAGTACGCGGTACAAATATCGTCCTGAGGTCTCGGGTTCGATCCCCGAATCGAGCAAAGTAATATTGGATTTTTCAGTATCACCTCGGAGTCTAGAATTTGTGCCCGTTACATCACATCACATCTGGGACGGAACTAAACTCGGCGAAATATGGGTGTGAGCTAGTGCGGCTCTTCCTTCCCCTTCGGGGATACAGGCGTGAGCTTATGTCTACGAGAGAAAATAAATACATATTCGAAATAGAGCGACAAATCATGTAATCACAGGTAGTTTAGTATTAGTTTGATTGAGTTACAATTATCAAATTCTAAATTATTTCCAGGAATTCAATGACGTATTTTCATCTGAAATTGTAAGTCTATAATTATGAAAATTCGCGTAAATTCTAAGTACTGTGTTATAGAAAGGATGCTTTTTGGTCTCAATAAAGTTCTCAGAAATGTAAAAATATCTGAAGTGTAATGTATACAGACATACAGTTTCAAGCCGGCAGACAGATACTTGGGAAGAAACTGCAACCATGATAGCCTCCGTGGCGCAGCGAGCGAGTAGCCGACTGTGAAGCGAGAGGCCGCGGGTTCGATTCCCGAATTGAGACAAATGTTTGTGTGGCCCACAGATATTTGTTTCAAGTCTGGGTGTTGTTAGACCGAAAGTCTCTCATAGTTTCTGATATCCACGATACAGGTTATACCTAGTGTGGGGTCAGGACTAGGTATGTCTGTTGGGTGTATTTATTTATTATTTATCCATTCGTTCCATTACATGATAGAGGGCGAGCTTACGCCACATAAAAAGCTTATTGGTACCATAATATCAGAGAACAAACCCCAAGACTCGCCTAATTACCGCTCAACAGACTTCAGAAAACATCATTAATTCACTGATGCTTACATAACATAACATAAGCTCACGCCTGTATCCCCGAAGGGGTAGGCAGAGGCGCACTAGCGAACTAGAACACCAACATTTCGCCGAGCTTAGTTCAGTCCCAGATGTGATAGGGGGCGAGCCTATCGCCATATTGGGCACAAATTCCAGACTCCGGGCTAATATGGAAAAATCCAATATTACTTTGCCCGACCCGGGGATCGAACCCGAGACCTCAGAACCGTAGTCGTACCGAAATACCACCACGCCACCGAGGCAGTCTGACACTGATGCTTACACTTGAAAAGAAAATATTTAATTAGCAGCCTTAATTGTTTTGAGCAGTATGTACATTTGCAGTGCGCCTATAGTGCACACATGAGACTGTTGTATCATAAAACTGCTCAGAGTTAACATACTGACTGGTAACAGTCCGCCTCGCCTCAAGACATGTACCTACACAAATGTGCACAAGATCATCGGGTCATCGCCCTTTTAAGCATCATTTCAGTATCAGTATGACACATGCATATGCAGTTTTGTATTTATTCTTAGAAAATAAGAAATAGAACTTATGACTCATAGTGTTTAGAAGGACTTCATTAGAGCGTGCGCGATTCCGTCGCGTGCAACCGCGGGCAGTCTGGCTATTTTAAACACGCGCAAATAATTTGATTAAAATGGAATTAGCTTATACCTAACGCTACACGATAAGACTAACTATACAGAGATTGATATGGAAATCGCCATCATCATCATCATCAGCCACAGGACGTCCACTGCTGAACACAGGCTTCCTCAAAGATTTTGAGACCGATTAAAGTCGCTTGATGCAGACAGCTTCCAACAGGTCTAGTCGGTCTGGAGGAGGCGTGAGTACGTCCAAATAAAGAACTTTAATTTTCGCTTTATAAAGCTCAAATTTCGAAAATATGCTATATCTACCAATCGTCATTATTCCAGCGGGGTAAACTCACAAACACAATGATTCTTATTAGCAGACATTGCCATCAGTGATATATTCAAGGTGATATTGTTAATAAGCTCTCGCCTGTATCCCCGAACGGACAGGCAGAGGCACTAGCGGACTAGAACACCCACATTTCGCCGAGCTTAGTTCTGTCCCAGATGTGATAGGGGGCGTGCCTATCGCCATATCAGGCACAAATTCCAGATTCCGGGCTGATATGGAAAAATCCAATATCACTTTGCCCGACCCGGGGATCGATCCCGAGACGGTAGTCATACCGAAATACAACTACGCCACCGTGGCAGTGTTATTACTACATTTAATCTGGTAAATCCGATTGTTCCTTTTGTAGAAGAGAAAATGATTTGACTGTAGAGTTGAGTTCATTCATATCACAGGTTCGCTGCAAATAAAACTTAGTTACCTACGTCGTGTACGTATTTTTAAACATTTTGTGGTTTTGCGTGATGAGCTAACATAAGGATAAAGGTTTCGAAAAATAGTTTTTGTTTTAAAGATCTTAAAAAGGAATCTTTACCATTTTTTGAGCATGTAACGTGACAACTAACTTGTAGTAGGAGGATATGACAAGAAACTAAAGTAAACATGAATATCGCAGTAACGTGTTCTCTCATATGATTTGTTTCCTACGCTGTAATTTTCTACTGAATCAAAATTACAGCAAAAACAGACACTGCCTCGTTTGTTTAACATTTGTCTTACTACTGTACTGAAAATGACGCGTTAAGTACCTACTTACAATATAGAGGTACATATTTCCCTCGGGAACTTGGTGACGAATCGACATAAAATGTGTCCCAAATGTTTTCTGCGGCGAATTTGTTGAAATAATACCAACCTATATCCAGTGATATCTTTTTATTATAGCTTCGGTATTATTACCCTGTATGAATATTGGTACCTACATAGGTCATATTCTTTGATTAGTACCAGAATCAGTTGGCTGTAACTGAACCTCTTTCAAGTAATAATGCAGAAAATCCTAAAATCATGTCCCAATTTTGGATGGAAAACATGTTTTCTGGATGTTTTCGATGGATTCGTAATATTGGCATGCCTTTAAAAGCCTAGAAATACGTTTACTTTGAGGTGCGATTTATTCTGGATAAAAATTATACACATTGAATGAGTGATTCATTCTTTAAGTTTAACAGTATTATTATTTTCACCTATTCCATATTGATTCTTATTGACATGATCAATCACAACTCAAGTAATAAATTTAATTATAGACATCCTGTAAACTATGTATACATATTATAAACAGCTTTAATAATTCTAAAATCATAATTACATTTGGCGATTTAATTTTAACATAAAGAGACTGATTCATCGATAGCTAACATCATCTGGTCTAAAATGATATCATTCATTAATAGATTGAAATAAGCTTGAATTAGACCTTGAAGACTAATATAACTAAGCAACAGTCTAATTGGTCATTCTTCATTTTGTAAATTAAGATATTATAATTTATTTAATGATGTCTACAAGCTTCATTAGTTTTTTTAAATCCATTTTATTGGTCTTAAATTACGTCAATTAATTTGTGCAGATTAATAAAAATCTAAGTAGTCTTATTAGACTAATAGTGTTCTTGATTTGGCTTCTGGTGGACTGTCTTAAAGGGTATTGAAAATAAGGGAACGTACCCATATTAGGTGACCCGTTCAGGGGAGGGAATATAAAAATCTTAAAAAAATGCGTCACGTAGTATGGGTACGTTCCCTAATGTGTCTGAACATCACTCACTCTCCTATCTCATAGATGACAGCGGCTCTAGCTAGAATATTTTTGACATTGCCGAGGCTATGGGGGTCACTCAGTGTATCTTGTATGTTACTTTGTCCTGTATCTAATAATATCTATTGTTATCATGGTTTAGCTGCTCTAATTTAAGGTCTTTCTGTATCTGGTGCTGTACTGTATTAGTAACTGACTGTAAATTGGTGTTAAAGAGCAACGTCAGAGTTTCTTGCCCTTTCTTCTCTGGCGAAACAGCCTTCCGAACAGGCGGTAGAGTTAAAATTTGACGGAATTTAATGTTTGAACATTTTATGGATTCAATAAATATTTTGATTTGTTATGATTTTGATTCGAATTTGTATCGAGCTCGCTGCACACTGATGACGTTTGGTTAATATTTCGTACAAGTTTTATAAACGTGCATTGATCTCGAAACGAATTCGATTGTCAAAAATAATCCTGCTCGGCTCCCTGATGTGAAGCGGCGATTTGCGTTTTGTTCTAAAGTGTGATTTCCCATGTCCCTAATTCTTCTTTCTTTTCCCCTTACCAATTCGTATTATTATCCTTAAACGGCAACGCATTTGTGATTCCTTTGGTATTGTAGGTGGAGATCAAGTTTTGTCACCTATTTGGTCGCTGGCAATGTACCAGGAGGTTCCGGGTTCCCAGGTCGGGTGTGGTGTTTTTCTAACACAATGTTCCCGGGACGGGATCCCTCATATGGGGATTGACGTCAGGCAGGCAGCCGGTCGTGCAAACTAAGCCAAATCCTTTCTGGAACATGCTTGAAAAAGTGTGTTGCGCCGACCCCACATTAAGGTATAAGGGCAGGTAGAAAGGAAATTTTGGGTGGAGATCATTTAATAACACATGAGGGTGACTCTCCTGCTTACAAGTTTTTGCTTCGTGCTTGCCTTTCTTTCACATTTATGTTTTTACGGCATATTATACAGCGTTTATTCCATTACATTTCACACAGAATTCTGAAACTCATCATGGTCTTAAACCATAATCAATTTATAGGTTGTCGAATTGCGGCGGATATCCGAATTTCCTATGTGTACCGGAGCGGATTGCCTGATCAGCCGTGAATGTCATTACGCTCTCCATAGACTTGGTCGCTTGCTGACCGAATCTCGAAGTTAGCAACGAGTTTTGGATAATGTAGATAAAGGATAGGTATAATTTGGTACTTGACTATGTTTTATTTTATGAATATTTTTATATGTAGCAATAATAATCAAATAAAATAATCACAAGTTTAAAAACTTAACAGAACGACTTCAAATCCGATCGTGACCAAATTTATATGGGACCACCCTTGAAATAAGCTCTACCAAACACAAAAAGAATTTTGAAAATTGGTCCACATTTGGCGGATGTCGCGTAACATACATAAATAAAAATATAACGACATATTGAGGACCTGCTCCTTTTTGGGAAGTCGGTCGACAAAAAGAAACCCTACTGTAAAGCGGTGTAATAGCGGTGTAATAGCGGTGTAAAAGCGGTGTAAGTAAAAATAAGCGGCGCGGAGAGCGACGTACGACTGGTCTAGTGGTACGTTGCCACGTCGCTCTCCGCGCCGCCACCGCCGCTCCGCACACGCTGAGTTCGTGTCCGTGGCCTGCAGGGTTACCACCACCTCTTATAGCAGTATTATTATAATCGTTCTTCGTTTGTTTTGTATGGGAATCGGTACAAGTAAGATGATAATAATACTGCTATAAGAGATGGTGGTAACCCCCCTGAGTGTGGGGTCACTGATCACTCACTCGTCCTACAATAAAAATCCGTAGGAAAATCCATATTAATAACATAAGCTCACGCCTGTATCCCCGGAGGGGTAGGCAGAGGTGCACTAGCGAACTAGAACACCCACATTTCGCCGAGCTTAGTTGCGTCCCAGATGTGATAGGGCCTATCGCCATATCGGGCACAAATTCCAGACTCCGGGCTGATATGGAAAAATCCAATATCACTTTGCCCGACCCGGGGATCAAAAACCGTAGTCGTACCGAAATACCACCACGCCACCAAGGCAGTCTCAGTCATTAATTGAGTGTAATATAATATTACATACAGGATATGTTTAGGTAGAGTCATGTATACACTAATCTATTTTGACAACGCACGTTGTGTAGTAATTTGAGAGTACGGTGTGATTGATACGCGCAGTCTGTGGTCACAGCACAAATATTTGCATGACACACGCACTAAACCTAGTTTCTTGTACAATTTATTTAGGTAGGGTTCAGACGGTTGATATTTGATCTGGCTATCAAGTCAAAACCGATACATAAATAACGATTAAATGTCGTAAATCGTAATATGGTTCTGATGGTTATGATTTAGGATACTTTATACAATGTAATTTTTTATCATCTTCGTAGGACTACGGGCGACTAGCTGTGAAGGAAGATGTCGCGGGTTTAATAAATAATAATAATAACAATAATAAATACACCCAATAGTTACAGACATAATAATAATAATAATTTATTACCATAGTTACAAATCTTATATAAACCAGTTTACCAATAATAATTGTAATTAAATAAATTAGTTGTTACAGGTCTAAGGATATCTGATGCCATCCACAATAGGTCGAGCCTGTCTCGTGGATGGCTTGGTGCCGTTTTACAATCAATTTACTATCACTGCTTACATACATGCTAAAACTATGAGATCGAATGTACCTATATTAAACTATCAGTAACATTTAAATACTATTACATAAAAAAGGTATGCCTGCGCGCGTGTGTACGTGTGTGTGTGTGTGTGTGTGTGTGTGTAATTGACATATGTAGTCCTGACCCCACACTAGGTTTAACCTGTATCGTGGGTATCAGAAACCACGAGAGAATTTCAGTCTCATCTCATTATGTAATCCCCGTATAGAAATAAAATTTGATTTGGACTGGATCCCCCAAGGGGGTTAACGACAGGCAGGCAGCCGGTCATAAAAACTAAGCCATATCCTTTCGGAAACATGCTTGAAAAGTGTGTTGCGCCGACCCCACATAAAGTCGCAAGACGTCGCTGGAGGCAAGCCGCTTCCGACAGGACGATCTGGAAATCATTGGGGGAGGCCTATGTCCAGCAGTGGACGTCCTGTGGATGAATCTTTCTTTCTACTAAGAACGATAAAGAGAAAATATTTGTGTGTCACATAAATATATGTTTCGGGTATGGGTGTAGTGAGACCGAAAGCCGCTCGTAGTTCCTGATATGCGTATACGACATATCTTACTGTAGGAGCTATGTGTGTGATTATTGGATTTTATTTATTTCCCTATCCCCATAACGAGCATTTCCAAACTCAGGCAGCTCATGCTCCCTCACAGCTTCCTAATCTAAGAACGCTATACCTAAGGCATTTAAAACGCTTGACTGCCTCGATGGCGTGGTTGTATTTCGGTACGACTACCATCCTGAGGTCTCGTGTTCGATCCCCGGGTCGGGCATAGTGATATTGGATTTTTCCATAGTAGCCCAGACCCTGAAATGTGTACCCGATTTATGTATACCCGGGGATAGGCTCGCCCTATATCACATCTCGGACGGAACTAAGCTCGGCGAAATGTGGGTGTACTAGTTGGCTAGTGCGCCTCGGCTTACCCCGTTGGGGATACATCCGTGCTTATGTGTTAAAACGCTTCTCCACCTCCCTACAAATCTCGAAAATACAACATTGAATCGAGTATAAATTCCAAATGAGTCCACAACCTTCCCGGATGTTCGCATTTCACTGAACGGACTTATCAAAGGATCTTATTTAAGTAAAACTTCACGCCATGTATGGTCAATGACCGCGGCCGTGAGCGAAAATAAAAGATGCTAATTTGACGGACACAGTGAATTCAACAACGTATACATTCCTACTATATGTATGTTTGTTATTCACATTCGTGCTGCTTCAGTACATAACGTCTTTAGAAATCGCATAATTATATTGTATTTTTAAGTATAGTATTGTTGCCCGCGACTCCGTATGCGTGGAAATTTATTTTCCGGGATAAAAAGTAGCCTATATATTTATCCAGGACATCAGATACCTGCATAACAAATTTTATCAAAATTGGTCTAGCCGTTTGAGCGTGACGAGATAACAGACACACACTCACAAACTTTGGCCTTTTTAGTGTAATTAGTTTTGTTTTTATGGTAACATTTTTAAGATTATTTTGTGGCTGTTTTATATTTTTACGGACTAACTGAATTATTGACTGACCTACCCACCGACTGACTGACTGACTGATTGAACAACTCCAGCGCCCAAGTCAAATCGCTGGTCCTGTAATAGCTGACATATTAGTCAGTATATGGAGAAATCGAGATAGAGATAGTTTATAGGAGTCAAAAAGTCTGTCGGTTTGGACAATTTTAAATTACTAGAAAAACATTGTAAAACATGATATTTGAATAAATCCTACAATGAAGCTACAATAGTCGCTGGTTGCTATGTTTGTGCCTTTGTCATTGTTATTGATGAAAATAGATTTTTATGATTATGTTATGTGAGCAAAAAATATATTTATTTGAGAAGTAATTTAAATAGTAACCGTAATCTAGTCACGCAGACGAAATCAAAATTAAACGAAATTTCTGTGCTCACAAATCGGAAAATTACGATTCAAGAGATCCCTCGAGACTCAGTACATGGAAGAATACAGTAAGGTAGTTGTGGCCGTGAATTATTTGAACCCTTGTAAAACAGGCTCGACTGGTTTGATACCACTGTCTCACAGAAAACTGATGAAATATAGCAGCTTGCTATTGCCATCAAATTCCATAAAGTCACTCTTCAATAAATCCACATTATATCACGGTAAATATTGGGCATCATCTATGTTTGCTAGCTTTGTTGTTTCCGAACATAGTCAACCATCGAGACAGTATGTTGTCATTTATTTGTTTTTGATAAAATTAAGTTATTTTTTCAAACCAAATTATTCACAATGGTTTTTATAAAGTATAATATAAGCGTTTTCGATATTTGCAGATGCACAATATTTATTCAGAAATATTGTATGCGTCTTTGATAAATAAACATGCCATACTGGAGGCTTTCCTATATCCACATGATGTTGGTTTGCTAATCTAGTTACATGTGTGAATGTAAACACGTCACTCTCATTTTACGCTACGTACGAGTGTAATTTGATACTTCGACGGTTTCCCAATACTTTGATGTTCCTTCGTTGGCAATGAAAATATAATTCTACGATGCCATTTACCTGTCGCGTCGAGTAGCCACTTCGACTTCGATTTATGTTTCTTTGTATATTACAATGTTGAAATGATGTTAGTTTTTTGTTAGCTGAAGGGCAGCGAATGAACAAATGGGTCACTTGATGGTGAATGATTCCATCCGCAAGTGAATATTGATAGATCCACTGACTTGAGGCTAGTACAATATTGGCGGACGAAAAACTAATTTCAGTTTAACATAACTAAAATCAGTTTTTCTTGTTGTGGTGCTTGTCGTAATACATTCGATGATTGATAATTTATTCCTTTGTGAATTTTAGTCATTACAGTATTAATTTTAGTTAAGGTGAACACAAACTAAATAAAATAAAAAATAAATTAAGTCAAATCTAGTCGGTATCTAATTTTTAAGTCAACTTTCCGAATACTATAAATAAAATCCGATAGTATCCTCTTCTATAAATAAATGCGTGATAGTGATCTATGGACGTCGTAATTAGCTTGCCACAGCATTGTCCGATTCAGTTACATATTAGTCAGTAGTTAAATTGCAGGTCGGGTGGGCTGCGTGCGACCTGGTCATGGGAACTAGGTCACCCTCTCCCCGCCCCCACTCAACGGTATGCACTACCCGCGTCCGCACCGACGTCACTGCCAAATATGACATGCGTTTCTGACGTACCTTTACCCACAAACTTATTATCTATCAAGCTAGCATCAGATTCCCTTCAATACTGAGTGGTAGAGCCTCGCTGTAGAGAGTTACGTCTACAGCACGAATGGGTCGGCTCGACCGGTTTGATACCATTGTCTCACAGAAAACCGACTTAAAGCGGCAGCTCGCTGACCCGCTTGGTTCGGTGAGTGAGATTTCCGTTGACCCAATTTCCCCCCTCTCTTTCCCAATCTCTATTTCCCTCCTTTTAGGTTGGCAACGCACCCATAATTTTCTGGTCTTGGTTATACAAGACAAGAAAATCAGGTGACCCATCTGCTAGTTTGCCATTCTCTGCTATAAAAAAAAAACTGTCGGCGAGAATACTTGCCGGGATCGAGCAAGATATGTCCTCTTTACATTCTTGCCTGCAACAGTTACATATAAACATGAGAGTTTTGATTTTGTCCACAAGAAGCTGACACAACATAAATATAGGCGGGTACTCACTCTTTTCTTCTGTCTTAATCCCATCTTAATGTGGGGTCGGCGTGACATACTTTTTCAAGCATCTTGTCGAAAGGATTTGGCTTAGTATTTACGACACGCGGCCTGCCTGACGTCAACGCCCTCTAAAGGATCCAGTACCGGGCAAATCAAATTAGTAAGAACGCTTTACCGACCTGGGAATGGAATCCAGGACATCCCGGTCCAGAGCCCATATATGCTACCACAACAAGAAACAACCCCAAGAAGGCGACGATGGCTCATCGATGACAATGTCGCCTCCTTGGTCTAGTGGCAGCATATATGGGCTGTGGACCGTGAGGTCCGGGGTTCGACTACCTGGTCAGGCGAAGTGAATTTGCCAACTTAATTTGGCCGGGACTGGATCCCTTACAGCGGATGTTTATAAAAACTAAGGCAAATTCTTTCTGCAATATGAATGAAAAATTTTGTTGCGCCGATCCCACATTAACGTAGGATAAGGGCAGGTGGAAAGAAAGAAAAATATGACAATACTTACGTATTTACCCACCCTTCTAAACCTAGATTTTGAGTTTTTAAACAACAAAACCTTGATGCCGCTAAAGTATTCTAGTAATATAAATTGTATCCCATGCGATTAACTTTATAGGTCGTGAGAGACGAATGTAATTGCAGAGCTGTTAAAGTTGTCGATCCAATGACAACATGATGCTTTAATGCCGAACAAAACAAAGACATAATTGTGGCTTTAATCGTAACTACACCTGCGGTTAAACCGACCGAGTATTGATAGGGTAATTTGTGCTTTATGCTGTTTATTTATTTGAGTCAATAAACGAGTTTGTTGTGGCCTTTGATCACGATTCTGTGTGGCTGTTTTGGTGGAAATGAAGCAAATGGGAAATACTGTTGTACAAACTTTGTATATAATCGGAACAATCAGACTTGACAACAATTTTGATAATGGAATTTTAGCTGAGCTTTGATTAACACACTTTCAAGCATGTTGCAGAAATTATTTGGCTAAGTTTTTACGACTGGCTGCCTGCTTGGCGTCAACCCCCTCTGGGGGATCCAGTCCCGTGCAAATTAAATTAGAAAATTCGCTTTGCCCGATCTGGGAATCGAACCCACGACCTCCCGGTCCACAGCCCATATATGCTGACACTAGACCAAGGAGGCGACAAATTTTATTCGATTATTGTTCGGTTAGGACCTTCGAAGCTAATCCATCTTCAATTTTGAAAGTACCTCTATACTTGTAAAGTGGTAGATCACACCAATAGATACAAACGTAGCGAAGTACATTGGAACAATTTGGTGATAGCCTATGGTCACATAAATAAATAGAAATATCTTAGCAAATACGAAGTGCTTCGCGAGTTTTTAACATGTCGCAGTAAAGAGGACAAAGACAGTAATAGGCAAAAATGTAGTTTATTTTTTAATTACAACTCGGAAACCTTCTAGAAAACTAAATAAGCATTATAAATCATTTAAACTGCGTAGTCAACAGTTTTATAGCCAGTATAATGCTTACGCTGCCGTGTAATTCGCACTGATGGCATATAAATTAAAACATAAAAAATTGCAAATGGCGCGGGGCCCTTAGAGACAGAGCTCAGTTGGATGTCCAACTGTCACTTACAGGGTTTAAAAACCCTTGGTGAACCCTGATTAATTTATGGAGCGTGAAAATGTTATTGTTATTTTTAGCGGAGATCGTGTCTTAGAATAATTGTACTGGGATTTATTATCATGTTATTAAAGATAATAAATCGCCCCCTTTTTTACTGGCAGCGCATATTATAGGCTGTGAATCGGGAGATCCTGGATTCCCAGGTCAGGCGGGGTGTTTTTCTAACACTATTTTTTTTTATAGCAGAGATTGGCAAAAAAGCAGATGGATCACCTGATGGTAAGTGATCTGCACCGCCCATAGACACCCAAGACACAAAAAGAATCATGGGTGAGTTGCCAACCTAAAAGGAGGGAATGGAAGGGGACTATTTGCCCGGGACTGGATCCCCCAGTGGCAGGTTGATGTCAGGCCGGCAGCCAATAGCAAAAAAAAACTTTTTTATGTTTATTAAAACTTCAAAACAGTCAAAAGAAGATAGAGGACGAGGCATAACTACGAAAAAATGGAGCGTTCCTCATGTATGAACCAAAATTGCAACTTTGCGAAAGAAAGATTAATATAACATTTTATTATAATAGTAAGGCATCATCTTAATATTTATTAATTTTTTTTTTTTTTTTTTTATTTATTGTTTACTAATTCAAATATACATTCATCTTATCATATTGTGCATAAAAACCACTGAGGTTTATAACATGCTATATATGTTTATTACTTCACATCAGACCAGCAACAAACAATTTGGTTAGTTAGTTACATTATCTTAAATTATCTTATAGATGCTAAAAAAAAGAGAAAGAAACTAGGCAAGCAAGTTATGAGTTTTTTATTAGGTTATTCAAATAATAGTTCCTTAATTTGTATTTTATATTGATTGGTGTAATACTATTGCATATGTGGGTAGGTAAGTCATTAATAAGTCGAGGGATTAAATAGGAGGTAGTTCGTTCGCCATATACATTGGTGGCGCTGGCCGTGCAGAGTCGGCTTTGCTCAACTGCGCGTGTATACCAATGATGTTTGATTTTGTATTGGAGTGTTTTATTAAAGAATTGTTCTTTTAAAAGGGTGTAATTAAATTTTATATGTACCGGCAACGTTTTACAGTGGTTGAACAGTCCTAGTGTGTCATCGTGAAATTGTTGTTTAATTTTTTTAGAAACGATATTTTTCAAAATTTTTATTTGGAGTTGATGTATTGTATTCAGATAACTTTTGAATGTTCTACCGTAGCTAGTGAGGCCGTATTGTATATAGGATTTAGCCAGCGAGTTGTAGAGCATTAATTTTACTTTATAAGGGATACGGTCCTTTAGTATAGTAATGTTTGCTAAAAATTGGCGTAATTTATTACAAACATTTTCAATATGATAACACCAATTAAATTTATTGTCTATTGTAACACCTAAGTAGGTATGCTTGTTGACTACTTCAATACTAGGACATTTGCATGTACAATAGTTATTTAAATGCAGGCACTGGTGATCGTGGGCCACGATATTTGTTTCCACGGATCGTTTTAAGTATGGTGATTTGATAACTAATAGTTTTGTTTTGTTAGCATTTAGTACTAATCCGGCGTCATGGCACCATTTAGAGAGAGTATTAAAATCGTCTTGTAAAAGATCACTAGCTTTTTGTGGATCATCATCAGCTATTAATATACACGTGTCGTCTGCAAACTGGTAGCACGTACAGTGCTTTAAATTGTCACTCATATTGTTTACATAAGTTAAAAAGTGTAAAGGGCCTAAAACCGAGCCTTGAGCTGTACCTTCCTTGACTGTTATTGACCTGCTATGAGTATTATTAATTTTAACTGTATATCTACGATTTTTTTGATAGTTTTCACACCACACCAGTAGGGGGCCACGAACCCCACTCCTTTCCAATTTGATTATTAATTGTCGGTGGTCTAATGTATCGAATGCCCGCGAGAAGTCAATAAATAGAGCCAATATTACTTTCTTTTTATTTAAATATCCATTTACATCGTCGGTAAATTTAGATAATAAGTTAGATGACCCTTTACCTTTCTGAAAACCATATTGATTCGAGGTTATAACATTATGTTTTTTATAGAAATTGTGAATTTGATCACAAATATACTTTTCTACTATTTTATCAACTGACGAAAGTAGTGTAATCGGTCTATAATTAGAATAATCATTATGTTTACCTTTTTTGTATACAGGTCTAACACACCCTAGTTTTAATGGTTCAGGGTATATTCCTGATTCGACACTACGATTTATTAAGTGAGAAATGGCCGACGATAAATCTTTACCTGCCATTTTGATATCCGCTACTTTGATATTATCGACACCAGGAGCTTTTTTAGAGTTAAGTTTTTGTATGATGTTATGAATTTTATCGGGTGAGGCTTTTTGAAAGAATATGCTTGATTCTATTTGTTTACGGTGTTTTTCAGGTCTTGTTAACTTAATTGAGCAATTAGGAACAATATCTTTTACTGATCTGTCGAAGCTTGTTGCAAAGTTATTTGCGATGTCCTTAACACTGTGACCCTGCTTATCAAAGGACTTCGTTATTGCATCATCAAGCGATAACGTTAAGCGTCCTAACATTTTATTAACTATTTGGTAGATTTTCCTTGTATCCTTATAATTGACATTAATTTCATTCATATAATATGTATTCCTTTTGCTCTCTAGTATTTTATGTATTTTGTTCCGAATTTTGTTATACTGTAGCCTTAGTTTAGAATTATTACAATTGTTTTTCCATAGACTAAATAATTTATCACGTTTTTTACATAATCTGGATACCTTGTCATCAATCCATAATTGTTTAGTTTGATTAAGTTTTGTTTGTCTAAATATTTTATTTTTAGTTGCCATCTTGTTTGCGTTTTTGAATGACTTGTCAATGAAGTTATAAATTTCGCGAGGGCAACTCATTTTTTTAGTCTCTAACCATTTAACTTTCGATAATTCATGATGCAAGATTTTATAATTTATTATTTGTTTTGAAACACGCTGTGTCGGTATTCGCTTAGGCGTGCTAGTACCGACACAGGTAAATACGATAGCTCGATGGTCCGCCAGTACAACGTCTAGCACCGCTGAGTACGGATGATACTTAGGGAAGCGTGCAAATATATGATCTATGCATGTTTTAGTGACGATGTTAAGTCTCGTTTCGATTCTAGTAAAGTCAGATATACCACATGTTAATCCGTGCTCGCTGAGTTTATCTAAATATAAGTCTTTGTATGTTGAGGTGGATTTCAAGTCTACATTCATATCACCAATTAGTATAAGGTTTGGTTTTGAATCATATAGGGAAATGTACTTGCCCAGCTCCGTAACAAAAAAGTTTTTATTGGTTGATGGCGGCTTATAAATGGCACATAAAGTTACATAAAAGTTAGCATCTAGTTTCAAATACCCAGTCAAATTTTCAAATGTATTTGTTTCATGTTTTATTGCAGTAAATTTAATATAATCTTTAACATAAACAATAATACCGCCTCCCTTTTTATTATTACGAAGTTGTGAATACATAATATAACCAGGTATCGTAAACAGATGTGCAATGTTGTTAGTAATACCTACTTCGGTGATGACAATTATATCAAGTGGAAATACACAGTCATGGATAACTTCAAGTAATTTTGCATAATTTTTTTTCATTGATCTTATATTGAGATGCAAACATGACATATTTAAATGACAATTTTTCGGTAGTTGTTTAAGATAACATTTTGTAGAAATGCAATTAAATAACTCTGTGATTTGAGTATCCATATTTTATAGTAGGTTAAAAATAGGTAGGTATCTCCTTTACAACGGAGTCGATTCAATAGATTTATTTTGTAACTCCTTAATATCTTGTATAGTGCAAATATTGTAAATTTTACTAGTACTGGTTTTTCTAACATAAATTTTGCCATCTTTACACCAAATAAATTGAAACGACTTACGTAAGGTAGATTTAGCATTGTACAGTAGGGTTTTTAAAGTTTTTGTTAAGGCCTCTCTAATGTAGATACGATTTTCGGTATATTCTTTAGTCGCGTCCGGTATTAGTTGTCCTACAGTGATACATTTCTCCTTCCCAGCAGTAATCCATTGATTGCGAACAACATTCGTTTTCATCTCCACAAGAATTGTATTTGGTTTATCCCTGGGTCCCGGTAAACGTTTTGATGACTGTATATCTTTCACATCCATATCTAACTTTAAAGCAACTGATTTTAGCAATGGATTTAGATCTTTTGGAAGAATCTCAGGGAGACCGGCTACTTCCAGTGAGGATGACAAGGATTTTTGCTCAAGATTTTCCGCCCCTTGTTCCAAAACACTAACTCTCAACTCTAGATGTTTGTTTTTGTTCTGTAAATCCAGATTCTTTCTTTCGAGATCTTTAATAATGTTTTCTTGTTTTTTCATTGATTGCTCCATGGAACAAAACTGATCACTCAAAAACTCTAGCGAGGACTCGAGGTGCCCTATCTCCTCTCGAAAGGTTTTTTTGATTTCTCGGCTGATGTCTTGTACGAGTTTTCGAGTGTCTATTACTTGGTTATTATTAACAAGGCTTGGTTCAGAGCCGTTTTCTTCATCATCCTCGTCAGGAATTATAAACGAAGTCCTGCGGTTGGTGTTTTTTAAACATTCTTCACAGCTCCATTCTATTCCCGGAGAATTTCGAAGAGTGTTGAGTTGTTTGTTTGAAAGTTTAGCACATACCGGATCTGCATGAACTATTCTTTCACACCTGCTACACTCTAATCCAGGCAATTTCTTCGTAATGTTCTTTTTACAATTTACGCATTTTTTTAGCACCATAGTGGGTAGTTAGCTGTTTTTTTATAACCTGTAACACGACTTGTGTCCGCGGTTGTCTGACGTGAATTGTGAATGTGTGAATTAACACAGTGTTTACAGTAAAATCAATAAGTATTTATAAGTTATTTAATTCTTATGCACGGTGAGAACTTACATGTAAATAGATCGCGAAATTAAATGGCAGAACCGGCTTCATAGTAAACACGTATTTGTTATGCTAGGTCATAATATTTTTTCTTTAGTTATTATTAGAATCCTATACATTTCTATAATTTTCCAAAATTCCATGAAGCAGCGATAGCTCAGTTGGGAATGGTACGGACTGCCGAGACGAGTGTCAGAGGTTGGAGATCTACCCCGAAAATGGAGCATACACCTCTGACTTTTCTATGTTAGGTGTTTTCTTTGTTAATTATCACTTGCTTTAACGGTAAAGGAACATCATGAGGAAACCTGCATACCCGATTTTCTCCACAGGAATTTCAAAAATATGTTAAGTCTACCAACACGCATTAGCCCAGCGTGGTAGACTAAGGCCTAACCTCTCTCATTAGTAGAGGAGGCTCGTGCCCAGTAGTGGCACAGTAATATTACAAGGCTAATAACACGATTATAAATTTCCATGACCGTGGCACAGAGTACTAATAGTACTACATATTCGGTTACAGTTCGGTCATCATCGGCTGCGTTCGCTGTATCTTTTTCAATCGACTGCAACACAAACAAAAAGGTCAGAAGCCGACGACCTAGTTTCCGAGCGACGATCACAAAGGTCACCCAGACAGTGGTCCGGGAAGCTCGTGATAACTCTGGCAAGGCTGCACGATGCACGCTTATATTCAGTGTTATGCAATATGATTCGATGTTCCGCACACGCGATCCTATACTGAGAATCTGGATGAGGGATCAAGTTATGCCTTTATTATGCAGAAGAGATTATACCGACTGCAAAAGAAAGTGATTCCAAATCTGTCAGTCTTTTTTATGTAGGTTCAACGAGATTAATATTACTAACTATAGAGACTATCAAGCAAGTTTCCTTTTTTTTCTCGAACGTCAGTAAAGTCTACCACTTATTACAATCTGTAATATTGTCCCACTGCTGGGCACGAGCCTCCTCTACCAATGAGAGGGGTTAAGTCTTAGTCTACCACGCTGGCCTAATGCGGGTTGGTAAAGTTCACATGCCTTCGACATTCTTGTGGAGAAATTCTCGGGTATGCAGATTTCTTAACGATGTTTTCCTTCACTGGTATAGCAAGCGATAATTCACAATGAAAATACACTTAACAAAGAAAAGTCAGAGGTGTATGCTCGATTTTGGGGTTGGTCTCGGACCTCCGACACTCGTCTCGGCAGTCTGTACCATTCCCAACTAAGCTATCGCTGCTCTTATATATGTAGGTTATTAAAATAAATATCTAGGGCATCTTATCACTCAGCTGTGCGAAACACACTAACACAGATTATGATTCGTGTATGACTGACAGAATTGAGATCAATGACCCTGCAACAACTGATAGACAAGTGAAAGTATCAAGAGATAAAAATAAATCCAAGATAAATGAGAACA
The DNA here is from genome assembly GCA_036417725.1 of Clanis bilineata. Taxonomy (NCBI): domain Eukaryota; kingdom Metazoa; phylum Arthropoda; class Insecta; order Lepidoptera; family Sphingidae; genus Clanis; species Clanis bilineata. The sequence continues at coordinate 6,801,924 of CM071146.1, read as the reverse complement.
CGATCCATCTGCACATATAATACATACATAAGTTCACGCATGTATAGTCTAAGGGACAGGCAGAAGTGCAATCAGTGCAGCCATGATTCATAGAGTTTATATCCAAATCGTATGGGAGCTAATCACCATACCAAGCCTAATTTCCCATTATGGAAACTCAATTATGTTTTATGAATCGAAAATACGAAATTAAATTATCCATGAAGTCCTAGATTCTGGGGGATTAAATGTAAGACTGAATTATTAGCAAAAGTTCAAACAAACATATTTAACGTTTATTTTGGTTAAAGTTTTTTGGTTGAATGTTAAGTCGAAAATCTCGATAACCGCTAAATAAATAACCCGAAAATATAAAAGCGAAATAATACCACCTCAATATTATAATAAATTTAATATTATAAAATATGAAACCCAGTATAAACCTGTAAAAAAATAAAAATTATACCAGTATAAAAAATGAACATAATAACAAAATAAACTAAAATAACTATCTTTAATTTTATTGATCACGTAAGCGTATAAAAACGTGCTTATGACAGGTCAAAATAAAACCAAGGTTACTGAATCGAATCTTATATCCTGGGTGTTAAGATTAACGAAAAACACACCGATCCGAAACTTAGGCTGCGGATACGAACTCGGCGGCGGCGCGGGGAGCGGCACGGCATCGTATTGCTAGACCGGTTGTCGCGCCGCTCGCCACGCCGCTGCCTTCGAGGCCAGTTCCATTTAAATCTGGTTGCCCGCTGATTTCGAGACCGCGGCTTTATGGTTCAACATTTATCTCGATGCCATGCCGGTACAGAACCTACACTCTCGTGTCACAAACCAGTCGTACGTCACGGAGGCTGTAATATTAACGTAACATACCTACATATCGCATACACAACATAAGCTCACGCCAGCATCCCCGAAGAGCATGGCAGAGGTGCACTAGCGTTTGCTAGTAGAACACCGACATTTCGCCGAGCTTAGTTCTGTCCCTGATGTGATAGGGGCATAGGAGTGACTCTATCGCCATATTGGGCACAAATTCCAGAAAACTCCCGACTGATATTGATAAACACCCTTACTTTGCCCGACCCGGGGCTGAACCCAAGATCTCAGGATGGTAGTCGTAGCGAAATACAACAACGCCACCGAGGCAGTCAGAACAATATAAGGTAATTCGAATTAGGTAGTTTTCGAATAGGATCATTTACACCGAACGTTCTACGTACAAAGTTAAATTGTTTGTTCTCAGTTGACCTCGACATCATTCTCTTCCCACTTTTATGCCCGAGAGACGTCGAAAGGTTGTCTGAGCCTTGATTCTTTTATCTTTTATTTTGCATCGTTTAGTTAGTTGATAATTTTATGGTCCATCAATGTCTCCATTCCATTTTTATAGTGCGATGATAAAAAATCAAGATGTTTTGTATCACGTCTATTTTAAGGTATTTTATTAACCACACGGAACCAAAATGAACCCTATGTTATGTTTATCTTCCGTTATAGTAATTTTTAATAAAAACTCGAATTAATTAGTATTTAGTACCATAAATTTATTTCATAATTTTACGCGAATGTTATATTATATTGAAATAAAACTATTTTATACGGATTCTATCAGTAGAATAACTAGAAAAGCTAAAGCTACCACATAGTAGAATGCCTACATATTTTCAATACTAATTAGTATTTTAACTATTATTTTAAGCGAATAATGATTTTTATTATGTGCAAATATAATTTCTATTATGTATGTGCAAAGATTTTATTATTTAAAAAAATAGTGCAAATGCTAATCTTATATATATGTACTTGAAAATAAAACGTGAATTTAGGCAAGAACACATTTAATTTTTAACTATGCTATGTGTTTAATTGCCGGAAAATATCGCAAAATCTGAAGACTCCATCCAATTTTTTATAGCAGAGACTATCAATCGAGCAGATGGGTCACCTGATGTTAAGTGATCTCCACTACCCATAGACACCCAAGACACAAAAATAAACAAGGGTGTGTTGCCGCCCTAAAAGGAGGGAAATGTGGAGAAGCCGCGGGTTTGATTCCCGCGCAGAAAAGAAAATGTTGGTGTGACCTAGAAAAAATGACCATCAGTAGATAATAAAATGCTGATATTATGACGACATACCCTACATACCCTCTACAAACGATATAATAAACTAATTTTTCTTAGTAAATTGGAGTATGTATTTACAAAAGCGCTGAATTATATATAATGCGAAGGTCGATGTTTTATTTATTTAATTTGCACGCCAGGTAAGGACCGCGGGATGACATGGCGTTGTTCTTCATTCGTCATGGCCATATTTCGTTCCGTCCATAATGAATGTTTGCTCACATATTGTTAACATGACAAGCCGTTGGTACCAGCTGACGTTTTATTGCATTAATTTAATTGGGATGAATTTAATTTATAGATGACTGCCTCGGTAGTGTGGTGGTATTACGGTACGACTACGGTTCTGAGGTCTCGGGTTCGATCCCCGGGTCGGGCAAAGTGATATTGGATTTTTCCATATCAGGCCGGAGTCTGGAATTTGTGCCCGATATGACGATAGGCTCGCCTCCTATCACATCTGGAACGGATCTAAGCTCGGCGAAATGTGGGTGTTCTAGTTCGCTAGTGCGCCTCTGCCTACCCCTTCGGAGATACAGGCGTGAGCTTATGTTATGTATGTTAATTTATAGATATTTCGACTCATGTTTGCGTAAGTGATGAACCCTTATAAACAAACTTGTGTGAGTGCATTCACGTGATAGGATATTGATAGATAACTACCACGCAAGTCGAAGTTGAATACTTTTATGGTCACGCGCATGGGTGCGTAAGTGTTTATTTTTTTGGCAAGCAAGCAAATGAGTCACCTGATGGTAAGTGATCTCTACCGCCCATAGACACCCAAGACACAAAAAGAATCATGGGTGCGTTGCCAACCTAAAGGAGGGAATGGAAGGGGAGGGAAGGGGATTGGGAAAGGGAGTGGGAAAATGGGCCACCGGAAATCTCACTCACCGAAAGAAACGCGACAACAAGCTGCCACTTTACGTCGGTTTTCTGTAAGACAGTGGTATCTAGCCGGTCGTGCCGGCCCATTCGTGCTATAGACGTTACTGTCTACAGCGTGGCTCTACCACTTGGGAAAGTGTGGCGTAAGTGTGGACTTAGCCGTACACAAATGGTCCGAAATGTCTAAAGTGGAACATTTTTCAACACAGTTAATTTCTGAGCTATTTAAAATGCAAACCGTTCGTCGTCTAATAATAGAAGAGAAAAAGCCTCAAGCAAAACTAATTTTCATGGTCGACGAAATGAAGAGACTTGTTAAAAGGAACAATCTACAATCATGTGAAGTAAAAACTGAAGTGTGATAATATAGTCTTTAGAATATCAAAGATCTTCTGTTAACGAACACGTAAACGCAATTAAAATTCTTCGCGTCGGAAAATCAAATAAAAAGGAAGCTTGTGTCGAGCCGTCGTTCAAACTATCTACAGCTTACTTTGTAATAACAAAATAACACACATACATAATAATAAAGAGATCATAAATAATATTCAGGCACGCCTACTTTTTCTCTACATCTCCAATAGACAAACTGGTACCGAATATGCAAATATATTTTTTTGTTCAGGGTAAATGTACAAAATCGTGCCTCCCTCGGTTAGATAATGAGTAGAGATAAGTGGAATACGTGAGCGAATGTTTAATTAATCACACCAAGTATACTAGCACCGGCCAGGATTTCCTTAATTAAAATACTAGCTAAATGTTTACACGGCAACTACAAATCTGCTTATTTGTTGTGACTTTGTGGGAGATACGACACTGAATAATTGTAATTAATTAAATTCGTAAAATCACGCATACATTTGCGCTTTTGGTGTGTGTTATTTCTATTTGAAGCGATTTAAACCACCATTTATATGGTGAAGAGGATACAACAGAAAATGGCATAGAAATGTTATTTACAAATGATATGACGATGTCACAAATTACGTTTGTCTGTTATAGTTCGGGCTTTCATTCTTGTAAAGCCCGTCTAACAAGCTTTTTAAAATCCTAAAATGTTTAATAATATATACAATGTTAAATTACCATGAAAGTAAGTAGGTAAAGGTAAGGAATGTTTTATATAGGTACATTTAAGTTTCGGTAAGGAAAAACTAAAAAATAATATCACGTATGTTGTAAAAAAAGTCAAGACGCATTTTAATACTCACGAAATAAAAGAAAAAAATTGTGTTACCTGTCGGTTACCGGGGTGAACCCGGCGCTCTTCTTGGCAGCTGATAGGTTCTCCACTTTTACACTTAACCGTACAACGAAGTAAAATTATCACAAAAACTTACTAACTAATTTATTTCATTGACTAATTAAAACATGTTGCGTTTTTATATTCGTTTCTTTTGATCCTCCACGTTGATTTATTTAGACCTGCAACAAAATAATACGCGAGTTAATAAAGGCAAACTTCTCCCTTGAATTTACAAGTTAATAAAAATAAATTTAGGCTCTGACCGCATAATAAAATCGAAATGTTCAATGTGATATTCCGAATAGGCTGCGGTTCCCGACCAAGGCGAAGCCATTGGTTCTATTTCGACACAGCTCCGCAAATTGAAAACGATGACAGCTGAAAGACAATGAGTCCCGACCGCGAATTCATATCGCCTTTATCAATAGAGAATAAGTCTTTCGGTTGCCATTCGGTCAAAACATCTAAACGAATAATAATTCGTACCCTTGCCCTTGAGTGCGAAATGCACGGTCATTACGAATTGCGTTGCGAGCTCGGGTATCGAATGCAATCTCCCGAAACGAGCAGCGAACGAAAATGGCCTCTTTTTGTTTGAAATGTGAGTCGATGTTGGCTCGTTAGCAACAAGAAGACCTGCATTTGGCCGTCAAATGTACACTGCGATGCGACGAGCAAGCTAGACCGTCTGAATGTCAAACCAATGAACGGTGTCTGCTGCAACCGATGCAATAAAAAATAATTTATTTGCCTCAGACGCCTCACTGTGAACGCGGTGGTGAGAACACAAATTTTGGAATCAATTTCACTGAACAAGTATCATGTTGTGTCAGTGAAGTATCAAGCATTGTGTCCAAATGAGATTGTTTGGGAAACAGCCAGGAATGTTCGCGTTCGCGTTGTATGTGTATGCTTGTGTATGTATAAATATTATGATTATGAATTTATTTATGTATATTATATGATATATTCTTTTATAGCTATATATCGCAATGATATTTAATATTATGAGTATATGTAACATTATATTTAATACTTTTTTTTTTCTTTTTATATATTATCATGCGATCAGTCACGAAGACTATAAGCAGATGCGGTGCAGTAGAATTTAACACTACCCTCATTTTTATTTTCTTCATATACACCCGCCTTGTCTTTTCTCTGCACCACCCAAAGGTTGACTGGTAGCGAATGCCGCTGGCATTAAGTTCGTCTGAACATATTTGTGTATAATGTGTTTGAAATAAAAAGGAGACGGAAACACTTCCATACAATCTTGGGCTTAGATTGTAAAAGGATGAAAGTAGTGTCAATTAATAGATAGTAGTATATTATGAGATCATTACTGAACATTTGGCGACTTTTTGTAATCTGAGAACATAGTTATGAGCCTCACTTTGACTTAAATAAAAGTGAGGTTATGGAACAAACTATACGCAAACAACTGATGTTTATAAGTACAAATCTTACGTATTGATATGTTTTAATGTAGATAACATACGCTCACGCCTATATCTCCGAAGGGATGGCAGAAACTCGAACACCCACATTCGATAACTAAATGTTGATCACAAAGACGATTATTCTCAGGAACATAATATTTCTACAGACTGAGCAACATTGTTCTATTTAAAAGATGGAAAACACCCAAAACGCACACGCACGAAACAATACGAAAACGAAGCAAATGAAAACGATTTTTTTACAGGGAACCAGCTAAGGTCTGAATGCATGCCGCCAAGCTATTCAGTTACTGTTTTTTTTTTTCAGAACTATTTATTGTTAGTTTTTATGTTTTCAATTATTTTTACTTGAATTAATCATCCGGGTCTAACATTATATATACATATATACATATATATATATATATATATATATATATATATATATATATATATATATATATATATATATATATATATATATATATATATATATATATATATATATATATATTTTTTTTAACTCATTCATCTTAATCGGTAAAGTAATCGATTCTATTTTAATAATGTCCTTTACTTATTTTTCAGATATCTCATTTTCTAGATTGTGAATTGGGCAGATTTTTTTATATTTTGAAATAAAAAAAATTTCAAATTTTTGGGCCATATCTCAACTCATTACATTTTGGCCCAAAGATCCCCGTCTCCTTTTGGTTTTTATTTGTTCGTTAAAAAAGATTAAAAAACAGAAAATCCTTTAGGTTTAATCATAGCTATTTACATAAAAATCGGTACAGTGATATAACCATGAAAACGCAAAAAACACACTTTCCGATTAGAGTACGCATAAAAGTTGAAAATTATTTTCTTTAACCCTTACATCACCAATTACTATCATCATAATCCCCATTTTGATATCAAACATAAGCTAAGCTGTGTTATTTGATTTTGTTCATTATTTATGTTAATAGCAAATTGTCAGGATAGGCAGTGTAGCTTGTCTATACGAAGTGCACGCCACTGCACAAACAGAGTTATCGCAGAGTTAATTAGTTTAATATGAATATAGATTTGCATTTTAACTAGAACATCATTTGTTTGCGTATAGTTTATTCCATAACCTCACTTTTATTTAAGTCAAAGTTTTAGTAATGATCTCATAATATACTATATCTATTAATTGACACTACTTTCATCCTTTTACAATCTAGGCCCAAGATTGTATGGAAGCATTTCCCTCTCATTTCATTATCCCTAATAGTATTTAAAAAATGGGTAAATTGGTTGGCATTATTGGCAACATTCATAATGATTCATAACGTAAATGGCGTCTGTCATTTTTACAATTTTATTTGTAGTTTTGATGAATGTTTTACTTAATATTAAAACATGTCAGCAATTAATTACTTGTGAAATGTTATCTTTATATTTCCTTGGTGCTTGTTCATTGTATTGTGACATCCTTTGATAGCGCAGTTCGTCATAATATAATTAAATTTGTGGGAGCTCTTCATACTAAGACTTGACATAGGACACTGACACGCCGTGCGGCGTTGGGTACCTAAACCGGCTCACCCAGAACGCCTTCACGCCGTGGCCCTGTACTGCGGTTCTATGTATGATATTTCTATGGGGTGAATATAAGAAAAGAGGGCCTTCGACCCTGAATGGGACATACTAGGACTACAAAAATAAATAATTAAATAATTTATGTTAAATATAAAATATATTTTACATACATAGCTACAATTCTACTCTGTATTTTCATGTGGTTTGTTAGAAAATGCATGAACTGAATACTTAGAAAAGCAAAACGAGAAGAAACGATATGATTAATGATCCTAACTTTGAGCATTTATGTCGTTACAGAAGAACGATGGCTTTTCTACACATGTGAAGTTTTACAGCGTGGCAAATGGTTTTGAAATAATAAAAAATAAACATCGCTACCGTCCATTTTTTGTTTTACTTTAGTAATCAAATTATACCAATAAAAATAAAAACCTTGAAATTAATAGCACGCGAGTAAAATTCGAACGAGCAAAAAATATATATTGCGATTTCGGAACGCCTGAAGAACACGCATTGTAGCAGGCTCAAGTGATGCAAATTGCTAAACTGTTGACTATTTCTAGAAACGCATAGTCCAATGCCGGTTTTATACTTAAAAAATAAAAAAATGCATAATAAAAATAGCGATGGCGTTTGACTGGAGATACAGATCGTAGTGTTAGAGGATTGGTAAGTAGTCCGAATGCTGTGAAGGTCGTCTATCGGATATCTACCGAGGCAATGAACCACAAAACGTAACCGGAAGCCGAGGCCGATGACTGATGGGCGCTAATGTACCACGCGCTAGGGGTGGCGCTATCAAACTTATGTAACTCGGTCAATTTTATTATGACAGGAAACCGTAAATGTGTGTAAAATTAGGTTTACCATATCATATACCACATATCTTTCGTATTATATTTTTATATAACTTCATCATATCTTTTTATTTCAAATACAAGAGGCATTTACAGTTTTTGTAATTCTTCCTTTTCTCTTTCAACGTAATATAGCTGCGTTAAACTATTGTTACTGCAAAAAATAAGATATTAATCTCAGATTTCAATGATACGCCATTAAAATAAATGAAGATACTGATAAAGATGGTAAAATCTCTGGTTCACCTCTGCCTATCCCTTCATGGAAACACACAAAGTGAACAAAAATAAGTATATAAAATGGGGAACGGTCAACTGCTATTCTCAAAAACGCTTCCATACGATTAACCGTTATATAGGTTAACCCTTACACCATAATATGGGTTAACCTTATAATTTTGTAAATAACCCGAACAAACGACACATAAAACATCGTCAGATGCAGTTGTAAGAATCTGATTAACCCAATAATACGGGTCAAGCTTCATGTTAGGGTTTTTCATCTAATCCGAAAAAATAACTCACTAAAACTGGTGTAGGGGATAACTTTTCGGTTACTGACAACAAATTACAAATTGAGGCAGCTATAACCCTATATACAGTAATCTAAATTAAATAAATCACTGCGTTAATGTCCATACAACAAATTGGAGCTCGGCAATAAAGTCTTGTTGATAACAAACATTGAAGTGACCTCTCAGAGACCTTATAACCTAAAATCTCTTTCCGCCAACCTACCACAAATATGGCCATAAATTATTCATCAAAATATTTATCACCAATAAAACCCGGTAGTAAGGTATAATATACCTGGTAAAAACCCTGGGTCCATCATTGTGTATCCAGTAACATCCCAGAAGCCTCTGGAGACCCCGGGAAGATCCTGCGCTTCTGGTCGGAGCTAGTCTGGTTAAACTTTTAACTGACATCAATTCACGCACAATGGTCTACCACTATGAGACTGACTATGGAAAATGGAGCCTACACAACAAGCAAACAAACAAACAAAAATCCAGTAACATCAGCAGCATCCAGCTTTTCCGACCCTGTAGCGAGGCATTTACATTTGCACTGCAGTGTAGTTTCGACCAAGTATCTTGAACTTAGATTTTGCTTTATTTATTGACTTACAAAGCAAAGAGGAATGTGCCCATCAGTAGCTCATGAGTTTTTTGGATGTTTCTCACTTGCGACTACGTAAAATATTTGTATGAAAAATACCGCATTACCTCTAGCAGTTACGTGAGAAATTTTATAGTTGTCTTACAATATTATTTTATCAATGCAATATTATACGTAGTCGTGAACGAAAAAATGTGCAAGGAAACTGTTTACTGAGCTATGGTAAGTGAATACAGTCGTCATGATGGATGTCAGCATTGCCTGAGGCCACACAAACCGATTCCTACTGTGAACAGGAATGAAATTGTGAAGGAGAACATTTGAGCCTTCGTAAATCTACAACGTGAACGCAAGGTTTCACGTTCGTTCCCTGGTAAAATGGCTCAACCGTGATGCAAGTAAATCGTCTACATCGTTGAACTGTCATAATGATTTTCTTCACATTTTGACATAAGTTCTGGAAGAGAATTTCAGAGGTGCCAATGAGTTCTGTCTGTTGGAATTAAGAGAATTCAGAATTAAGAGAATAAACTCGAGTGAATTCGATGCAAAAACACCCGTTCAAAACCATCAAGACGTTGACCGTAAGATACTTTTTTATTTTCCCTGATAAACTTGTAGATGTTAATATTTTACATAAACTGATTATCTTTCAACAAATTATCAAATTAAATTATCTTTACTTATCTTTCTTCTTTTCTTTCGCTTCCAACAGGTCGATCTGGAAATCTTTGGGGGAGGCCTATGTTCAGCAGTGGACGTCCTATGGCTGATGATGATGATGATGATGATGATGATGATGATGATGATGATGATGATTATCTTTGGGGGAGGCCTATGTTCAGCAGTGAACGTCCTATGGCTGATGATGATGATAATGATTATTATTTTTTTAACATTGAACTTGAAAAGCCAATTGTAATATTATTGAATTATGATTTTACAAGTTATTTCGTAACTTAATGAATATATCGTATTATATTTTTTGCAAATTGTCGAAATTCGTACTTCCTTTTAATAGGTACATTTTGCTTCGCCTATGAGACCCCATAACCTCTTATGAATTTTTAGTGTGTTGCATATTTCTCACTGGGCTTTCTACTGCTATTGGGTACTACGATGTATTACATTCTCCTAAATGACGTTACGTGTCGCCGTCTCGAATGACCTGGAAATCCATTTTCAACCAACGTTTGTTCCGAACTTACAGAATAATAAAGTTCTCAATTGATCCGATCAGTACACTTAATATACCGGCCACCTACTTTAATGGAACGATGGAACTCACAAATGGGGGCTTAATGGAAACGTCACGGCTATATTTAACGCGGGGTGGAGTAAATAGAAAAATTTACCGTATTAAAATTTAACGGAAATGATATTTTAATTAACTTTAAGTCGCCTCCTTGGTCTAATGGCAGCATATGTGGACCGAGAGGTCGGGCAAAGCGGATTTTCTAATTTAATTTTCCCGAGACTAGATCCCTCAGCGCGGAAGATGTCAGGTAGGCAGCCGGTCGTAAAAACTAAGCCAAATCCTTTCTGCAACATGCTTGAAAAATAGTGTTGCACCAACCCCACATTGAGGTGAGATAAGGGCAGGTAGAAAGAAAGGCAGTTATTTTCTTAATGAATTAAAAAATCCGCTTTGCCCGACCTAAGAATTCAGGACCTCCCGGGTTAATTGATATATTAATTAACATGAACAAAAAAGTTTCAACTTTTTGTCTGGCCGATGCAATTGATCATTTTTTTGGTCAGGACGTGTGTAAGTCAAGTCTACAATTACAACGCGACTACACGTCGGCGTCGGCTGTGCGGCCTCAGTTGACGCAAGCCTGTATTGTTTTAAGTATCAATATGCCCGAAACACAACCTTGACGGCAAGTTAGAGGACGAGTTAATTTTTTTTGGTTTGAAACTTTTTGCGGCGATACATTTGTCTCACAATGGTACTGAGATTTGAAAGGAATACATTAGCGGACCGGTCGATGGCACCGAGCGTGTCGAGCCTTCCCGCTTTGGGTACACGACAAATCAGATAATGTAAATCCGCGTAATACTAATGGAGTTTGAGACAAAAGCTCTTCGCAAAAAAATTCACGCATATTGTCATGGAATGCCATTATTTTTATTTGTTTAATGTTATTTCGATACCACTTACATATCACGTATTCTAAGTAACGATGCAAAAGCAAAATTCTTAATGTTTTATACATCGAAGTGTTTGCGGATATTTTCACATACCACTTGGATGCATATTTTAATTGTTTTCACTTAGCAGTCGCAGGCCCCTCGATTTGCTTCTTCGCTCTTCAATATGTGAACCATTTATTGAGGCTCCATGATTCTAGTGATACTGATAAAAAAATAGCTTAACAGTGTTTGCTAGTTTCTTATACTGCAGTCTGCACTGCTTTTCATCATGTACCAGCAAATTTAATGCAGCAAATTTATTGTCCTCCGATAAAAAATAATGTATGTTTTGTGTGTTGATTATTTATTTATTTATTTGGACCCAAATAAAAATTTTGGTAAAAATTTCTATTGGACACATTGGTTTTTGCCGACCTCTCTTTTAAAGAAGTAAGCATGAAACCGAAGTTAATATTAATGTCTACTTACCCATTGTACGTCCAAGATAACATAAAACAAACTGATGAAATCATTAATATAAATTATGAATTAATTAATTAATCCTATAAAGCCGCGTCTCCTGCACTAAAACATTACACAGAACATCTACACAAAACATATATTTTTTATCTATGGTCCATTGTTCTACGAGCAGGAGACAGCTAAAATCGTTGTTTTGCATGTGTTTTTGTGTAATGTTTCAAGGAAAACTTGTGCAGGAGACGCGACTTAAGGTACACGAAGAATTAACAAGAGGCCATAACCTTCGAGCACGGACCCACGGATCCAATTAAGCTATTCACAAAAGATTTATAGCATATAATCATTTATTGGTAGGTGTATTTTGTCACGGGAATTTATCAATGCCGGGGGCGCGTCCTTTATTAAGGCAGATTCATATATACATACACCGTACTTAAGCATAACATAAGCTCACGCCTGTATCCTTAAAAGGGTAAACAGAGGCGCACTAGCGAACTAGAACACCCACATTTCGCCGAGCTTAGTTAACTTAAGCAGATATTCAGATATGCATCATCTCACTTCAGATGATAAGAAATCAATTCAATTTTAATTTGAACATTTCCATTAGTCGCCTCCTCGGTTTACTAGCAGCATATATGGGCTGTGAACCGGGAGGTCCTGGGTTCGAATCCTAGATCGGGAAAAGATAATTGTCTAATTTGATTTTCCCGGGACTGGATTCCCCAGAGGGCGTTGACGTCAGGCAGGCAACCGGTCGTAAATATAAGACAAATCCTTTCGGCAACATGCTTCGAAAAGGCTGTTGCGCCGATCCCATATTAAGGTGGTATAAGGGCAAGGAGATAGGAAGAATTTAAACATTTCCGTTGAACGTATAAATAGTTCTTGGTGAGAATTGACAAACCGACGACCTGATAAAGGTCGCAGGAAGTCGCTGGATGCTGGCCGCTTCCAACAGGTCGATCTGGAAATCTTTAGGGAAGGACTATGTTCAGCAGTGGACGTCCTATGGCTGATGATGATGATAATGATGATGAGAATTGACGGTCTATGCAGATATATCATTATCTCGTATCTATGGATATAAAAGGTCCTTTAAGGGGTCACATGCGGAAATAAATGTAGTAAGGTATAATACTTAAAACCTTTTTACAGTAACATCAAACATGTTACTTATGTCCCTCCTCAACATTTTTACATAAATATTCCTGGAATAAACGAAGTCTACGAAATTCGTGGAATTTTTTGTGCAGGGTATGAATGCCGCCCTTGAATAATAAATACCTATCACCTAACAGTCACATAGTCTTGAACTCTTATTAAGATACGGGTCTCGTATCGTGGTTATCATGAGATCTCCGAGAGATTTTGACGGTTCTTTTCTTTCTACCTGCCCTTATCCCACCTTAATGTAGGGTCGGCGCAACACACTTTTTCAAGCATGTTGCAGAAACGATTTGGCTCAATTTTACTGCTGCCAGCTGACTGCATGTCGTCAACCCCCTTTGGGGGATCCAGTCCCGGGAAAATTAAATTAGGAAATTTTCTTTTTTCGACCTGGGAATCGAACCCAAGATCTCTCAATCCACAGCCCATATATGCTGCCTCTAGACCAATAAGAGATTTTTGATAGTTATTACTTATTGTACGATTTTGAAACAAAATTTTTCGTTAGATAAAAATTATCTGGCTATTTGACAGCCTCCGTGGCGCAGGTGTGAGACCGAAAGTCTCTCATAATCTCTGACACCCACGATACAGGTTATACCTAGTGTGGGGTCAGGTCTAGTTGTGTGACTGTTGGGTGTATTTATTTATTTATTATTATTATTGCACAATCGGTCCTTGACAACAACTCCATCGCCTAACATGAAGTTACATATAGTTAACAAGATCACGTCCACCGATATAAATCAAAGTATTAGATCGTATCAGGGAATTCTATTGTGTATGAGCAAAGTGAATTTTATATGAATCGAGTTGATGCCACGTAAAGATGTTCCGAGATTCCGCGCCAAGTTCATTTGCATCTGATAATGATTTAGCAGAAAGCAGATTTAAATCTGTTATGTTAGTTTTTGCGAATATAAGTCTATATGTTGGAATTTTTATTGCTTCAGTCCATGCCTGAGCATGAATGGGTTATACAAAACGATATTTTAAAAGTCAGTGAGACACGAAATTACCATTATCTTTAAATTACTTTCTACTATAATCCTTACCTTTCTATTGGTAATATGCAACATGAAGATCCGTCCTATAGTTTTTCTACAAACACGAATAATTGAAATCTCGAAAATGAATTTTAATCGCCGTTTTCTCGAAATCGTGTTTACGGACTTATTAACTCGATTACCACGGTAGAATTATTCGTCAATTTTTACGACTGCCTGTCCAGCGTCAAACCTCATATAGGGCCGAATGGTCAAACAGTGCTCAATCATCCAAGTCATTTGAGCACTACCCAAAGTTAAGCAGACAATAATTTTTGAGCGGCATGGTCGTACGCACTTGAGAAGACTTCGCGGAAAAATCAGCTGAGGATCAATCATTTTGCTACAGATAATAAAAGTTTGTTCTCGATTACAAAATTTTTATAAAATTATATTTTTGTTTCGTTTCACGTAGAATCATTTTATTTCATTTAGTTTTTTTTTTAAGATAATTATAATAAATAATTGGCAGAATACATGATTCGATAATGTTTATTTAACCTTTTTGCATTCCATGTGCCATTCCGATCATATTTCATCTGTAGTAAATTTTTCTGTAATGTTTATGTTATCTCTGTCTATTTTTTGTTATTATACATTTTTATATAATAGAAACGGAACATAAAATGGATCTTTTTATAATTTATTAGTATTTTGTTAAAATATTTACCACTTGGCAGTATGTATCTTTCGTCCTTAGTCAATGATTTGTGTGGAAGAATTGAAAAAAAAAATTTGGCAAATGGCGACCTGTTTGTTTATATTTATTTTCGTAATTAAATAACTGTGTTTGTTGTATGTGAAGTGATTTTGTTTTATGTAATAAACATCAACGCAGATGAAGAGATTATGGAAACTATGAAGTTTGGATATGGAGGATATTTCTTGGAGCGTTTCAATGAAAGAAGTCTTCTTGAATTTTTCTTGCCAGGGACTGTGTCTGACCGTGTGAAGAAAGAAGAAAAATACTCGGCCCGATCTGATAAAGGAATTCAGGACGTCCCAGTTCACGCCGGCTTCAGCAGAACCATATAAAAACCATTATATTGGAGAGGATTGAGGAATTCGGCAACATGCAGTAGTGTTGAATCGGATGTAATAAAATTAATCATTGTATTTTTGAAGTGTTTTTATTTGTCTTGGCTTCTACGAGTGCGATAAATTGAGGAAAATTACATTTTATTGAAATCAAGGGGTAGGTAATAGGTATATATTATTAAACACTACACGGAACACGGAAATCATGAAATACAAACCTATGCCCGCCATTCCGTTCGCGTGAAATTTTATTTATTTAAACAAATCTATCCTACAGAAACCTTACATTTTTCCGGGGAAAAAAGTAGCCTGTGTGCTATTTCAGACTTTAATCCATCTCTGTGCCAAATTTCATTCAGATCTCTTCAGACATTCTGGTGTGAAAGAGTAACAAAACATCCATACATCATCACAAACTATACAATAGTTTCATTTGAGATTGGTCGCAGGTACTCTCAAACTAATCTCGATTAAATGCTAGTTAAGCGGGCCTTAAATAGCTGTCAAACTTTAGGCAGTTGTTGACCATGCCGTTTTATGAAATAAGCGGGCCTTAAACTGGGTCCTGCTTACATTTAATGTGAAGAGATAGGTTCTGTTTGACCATGCCAAATTGAAGAATAACGAGTGCTTAAATCGGTAAGGCCATCCTAAATATTTAGGCAGCGTTTGACCATTTGGGGGATAGTGGGTCCAGTTCCAAAACTTCGGGAAAATCGTGTAAACGTGCGTCTCTTGCAACTGTTTTTCTCGTAACATATACAAATACACATACGCAAATTAATGATTTTCGCAGTCTTCTGGTCATAGATAAAAATGTGTAGCGAAATCATGTTGTGTATACGTGTTTTTTGTAATGTTTTATTGCAGGAGACACGGTCTTTAGATAAACCCATAGTGTTGCATTATCTAGGATTCCAACCCAACACTTCTCAGTCCTCAGTCCTAAGGTGCCATTAGTCCAAGGAATTGACATGTTTGTTACTATGGTTTGTTACGTTAAACATATTCCAAAAAATATCTTGGACAGTATAATATGAAAATTTGAAATAATAAATATCCCTGTTTATTCTATAACCAAAGAAAGTATAGTCTACGAAGTTCATAACTGAGTAAAGAAGTAAGTAAAGCAAATAATGATGTTAATCACATAAAGCAGTTCGTTGACCCACACTCAAAAAGTAGTATTACGTTCAAAATGCAGACTCAGCGTAACCTAGTAGATAGCCTCTGAAATCTTAATGCAAATCTGCTGGCGTTCCCAAGAATTTTACAATTTTATGCACCGAGTAACGGGGAAACTTTATCTAGTTTACTACTTTTGATATTAATTTAAAACATTGCTATAGTTAGACAATTAAAAATTCTTCAAAATCATTTTACTGGACTCCCAGAATTTATTACCTACCTATTTGTGTCTCAGGAGTTATGAGACAAATTCATACGTCAAGTTTATTATTGTAGATAATATAAAATACGTCTATAACAATTCCAAGCTTTATTACTTTTATATATTTTTATTATTCAACTTTTATTACCTGTGACGTGGACGTCAGTAGCTAATGATGATTACCTTTGAATGGTTTTATTGTCAAAATTTGTACATTATTAATATCTAATGAAAAGATGCTGTGTTATGTAAAAAAATAAGTACTAAAAATGTGTTTTTAGTTTTCGAAACAAAATTTTATATTCAAGACAAAACGTTTTATTGATTGAATTGGTTTTTACGTATATAAGTTTTTAGGACCTTAGCAACAATGGCTACTATACAGAATAATAATAAACCCAAATTACCTCCTAAACGTGGATGAATAATTCAGTTTTCAAGGTCAACATGTTAGTATTATCATATTTAAAGGCATTGTTAGCTTTTGTTGTTGTTAACTTAGTTTTAAGGCTTACTTTAAATATTTTCTTAATTGTTATTGATTTGAAGAAAACCTGTTCAACTATCTTTATTGAAGCCATTTGAGTCGCATTATATTCAAAACTGTTTAAAATATACAAACGGTCTTTGTGACGTGCCATCATGTGCTTTGCATTACATTTCATCATTGCATTTCACTTCATCATTGCATTTAATTTCATCATCATCAGCCATAGGATATTCATTTGCAACACATGCCTCCCCCTAATTTCCAGACCGATCTTTGGAATCGGCCTGCAACCTGCGAGTTCCTACGACCTTTATCAGGTCGTCTATCTATATTGCTTCTTGATATATATTTAGAGACATTTATTTACTCATTCATTTATTTATTTACCACAAAATTTCAGTATGTAAAATTTAGCTTTAATTCTAGATTTGTATATGAGTTACGATCCTTAATCTAATACTAGGTACTTATAATTTCGGCATGTTCCCTTTGGAGGATCCGGAACCCTTTCTTCCTAAATGCAGATGGCGTAAATCATGTGGTTTTTAGCAGGTACGAATCCGGCATACCTTTTTTTTTTTTTTTTTGTCGCGGGGAAAGCGTCCGTTACCGCTACCGCCACGTCTGGGGGGAGACGTGTCGGTTATGTCGGGTTCGCCGGTCTTACGACCCAACGTTGAGCCGCCCGGGAGAGATGGAAATCATCCGAGCGACCGTTTGGCCGAGTCCCTAACACTATGTACACCCTACACCGACAATACCGACTAAAACCCCGCGGTGGCCCTCTTCGGCGCATTGGAACGGCCCCGGGTTTCCCTAGGCGAGAAGCGCCCAGGCTTCAACCGGGACCGTCCCTGCGCGGTGCCGCCATGCGGCCCGTCTCCATTGTGGGGGGCTCATAAGCCCCCGCCGCCGAAGGACGCCCTCGGCGTCAACGACAACAACGAGGCCAACCACCCGTGCTGCCGTCCATCTCGGAGTCGCATGTACAAAAGTACTAAACGGGGCGCTACAACAGCCCCCCGCTGCGCGCCCGCGACCCCCGATGGCCCGTATAAGTCGCCTCTTACGACGGGCAGGGGATACCGTGGTGGAATTCTCCAAACGCCCCTGACCACAGTGCGGGAGGCGCCGGTCAGTCGTCAACCCGACGCCTCCTACGTCTCCTCTGACGGCGGGAGGGTCTTTCCCGATCCCTCTCGGCACTATCCTTCTGCGACATAACCACCTCGCAGAAGTGGGCCACCGCACGCCAGGCCTCCCGATTGTCGACCATGGCTGAAACCACAGCCGGCAGCGAGAGGTCTCCTCCGACGACTGCTGCGAGAGCGCTGCGCTCTTCGTCCCAGGCTGGACACACCTCAAGGGTGTGCTGGGCCGTGTCCTCCGGACAGTTGTCACAATGGTGACACGCGGCGGATACCTCCACGCCGACTATGCGACACAGGTACCGACCGAAACTACCATGGCCAGTAAGTACCTGTGTCAGTCGGAAAGTCGCCGCGCCGTGGCGCCTGTCCAACCATTGCTGGAAGACAGGGCGCACTGCCGCGATGGTCTGATGACCCGCTGACGGGTTCTCCAGCCTGAGACGCCACTCCTCCACGACGGCTCTACGGAGGGAGCCACGAAAGGCTTCTACCTCACTCTGGACCGGTCTCTCCTCACGTCTGATCGTCTCCTCCCGCCAATGGAATAAGGCGGAGAGGGATTTCGCGTCAAGATCCCACGGTATGAAACCGGCCAATACGCAAGCCGCCTTGAATGAGACCGTGCGGTAGCCCCTGATCGCACGCTGCGCCACTGCGCGCTGCGGTTTGCGCAGCAGGGCGACGCATCGTCCGCTCAGGGTCTCGGCCCAGACGGGACTACCGTATAGGGCTATGGACCGCACGACTCCGGGAATCCGGCATACCTGGGCCTATTAGCTGGGATCCAAGAGGATCTTCCCCATGTAAAAAAATAATAATAAAAGGTACTCATTCAAATTCACCCTTACATCTTTTGACAGCAGATAGACGTTCTATCGTATTCAAAATTCCCATTCACCTACTACATAGTAAGTCTGTTAGCCACCTCGTAAATATATTTAATTTAGGTCGACACTCGGCAGTAAACATTTTTGATGGCCAGTTTTTTTTCTTGTAATGCACGTCTGTGCATTAAAATGCAAGGTGAGGTACTTCATAAACGACATTTTATGACGCCATTCACAGTTCAACTTCGCTTATAAATCCGAACTGATGTCTGAACGCTTTTGTAAAGTAGATACCTACTTGTATACATACATACATAAACTCACGCCTGTTTCCCGTTGGGGTAGGCAGAGACAAAGGAGCGCAAATTGTTACGGCTCAAACACACCTCTCTCGCCTCTTCCACAGTCCCTTCATGCACGCTCGTCGGTTACGAGAACTCCTTATTTGGCCCTTCCTTAAGAGATCGCCTATTTGGTCCACAAACGTACGTCTAGGACGTCTTCGGCCGACGCTACATAAATTTATTTCGTCACTCTACTTTCATCCATCCTTTCAACTTGGCCAAACCACCGAAGCATTTCTTTCTCAATCCTCGTCACTACATCTTCCTCTAATCCACATTTCTCTCTTATGCTGCTATTCCTCACTCTATTAATCAACTTCAGCCCACACATACTTCTTTACGATCTCATCTCCACCGCATTTATCTTACTTGCATGCTTCGTCTGCCACATCCAAAATTCACTGCCATAAATTAGTATTTGTATGTACAATGCAATTATGCAATGTTTTGTTTACTGGAAGTGATTGTACTAACCACTTTCCTTGATGCACTAATAAACTTAAAGAAAAATTGTTAATTACATTCATAGGCTCACGCCTGTTTTTCACACAAAAAATACCGACGAATTGAGCACATCGGTCTTTTTAAGTTGGTTGAGAATATCATCATCATTAGCCATAGGACGTCCACTGCTGAACATAGGCTGGTTGAGAATATAGTGGTAGTCAAAATATGAAACTACGAGTACCTTTATTAATTTCATACAAGTCACAGTAAATGTTATTGGTACTGAATGTTTAAAACTTAAAAAAAAATGGCTTTTGACCTCCCTGAAGCAAACCTCCCTGCATCTAATTGGGGCTTAAGAACTGGCTCAAAATAAATTATCAGGTACTTAGGGAACGTACCCATATTACGTGACCCATTTTTTACAATTTTTAATACCCCTCCTACCCTCGGTGACCACCCGTAGTATATGCCAAGACCCCCCCTCCCCTCTAGTTGTCACGTAGTAATTTATAAATATGGTTTTAAATCATTTTTTGTCGAAGTAAAGTTACAAAAAAAATATATTATGAAGTGTTGCCACATGTGACTTTAAAAAGTGCTAAACGCTGCGCGCCATATTTGAATATGGCTCAAAAAAGCATGAGATTTCCCTAGAAAACTAGTTTTCCCTAAAAAATTTACTTGACGAAAACCTAAGACCACCCCCCTGGCCCTGGGACCAAGCGTGGTATTTTGAAGACCCCCTCCCCCCCTGAACGGGTCACGTAATATGGGTACGTTCCCTTAAGTAATTACTTGTACTAATAAAATAATTAAAATTATTAAGCAGGCATTGAAGAAAATTTCTCATGGACAAGCGGACAAAACAATTCATTCACTCCATACATAATTAGTACAAAAGATCTAGTTCTTAACATATTTTAAAATAGATGCGACCTCATAGTAATCTCCGTGAAAAGTTGCAGCAATTTGTGGCAAGCAGTACCATCGCCTTTATTTTCAACATGCACTTATTTCGAACACAATCAGTGCATCGCATCTGGCCCTGAACTTGGCCCACTTTCTCACGTTCCCAAAATGGGGGCAGGACAAAAGGATCTGTACGCAAAACCAACCTCATTTTTATTAGGGGCACAAAAGTTCATGTTAATGCGCGAATTCTGCATCCGTGTTGTGCAAATTTTTGTGAGTGCACACAAAATAATGCAACCATTGTGGCGTTTATATAATATAATGTTTAATTCCGCACATAAATTGTTCTTAGGGTTCAAAATTTTATCGCATATTAAATAGGAGACGGTTTTGAATTCGGTGTTTTTTTCTTTCGAAATATTGCCAGGTGGGCTTTTAATTAATGCATTTGATTTGTTTTTAAACTTCAATTGAATATCATTTTGTGAATGGAAAATATTAGTTATTTGATGAGTTAGTGTTCAGACTAGCATCGTTTCGTCTGCAAACATGCATTTAGGTATACGATAGTCACCAAACTGTGACCTAAATAGACTGCGATCGATATTTACGAGCATCCTAGTTTCGAATCGGCTATACACGTTTTATATTTAGAACAATTTAATTGCTATATCCTCTTTTCTATTGATATGTGTCGTAGCACGAACCATTTTCGAATACATATTCGAATCGAGCAGCGCGCTCATCACATTTTCGAACAAATATAATGATAACGTGAGCTCGGTTCAATTACTTAGTCGAAAGTAATTCGTGCTAGAACCTCAATTTCATTTCAACTTTATTACGAACATGTTTTGTCGTATCTATTGAAAGGAGAAAACGTTCAACTATATGTACGTTACATAAAATTAGATTTGTTTATATTGATTCGCAATCTAGTCACGAATGGAATTAACATAACAACGCTAATTGTGCAAGGGAGTGAGCGAGTGCACAGCATTCTCTTCACAATACTTGCAAACAGAACAAAAGGACATTCTTGTATTAAAACTAGTTTACATACAGGAATGCTAGAGTACTTTTTGTAGTTCGAAGTGAAGCGAATGAAACAAACTGGTCTACAGATGTTAAGAATACCTGAGCGATTAACGATACTGTGGCAAGCAAACTGCTTGTGAATTAACGGTAATGGTTGAAGTTTACTTAATAAAGCCATTATGGCGGAAAAGTTACAGCGATAATCATCCTCTAAATCCCTTTATGTGTTAATTTAGTTTGGACATGTATTTTGTTTAACATAATTCGAACGGTTGTATCATGTTTGCTACTGAAACAGACCGCGTTAAAAATCACAGTTTATTTAGAGAGTGCCCTCATTCTTAAGCACGCTGGCCAGCGAAAGTAGACACACAAGCTCGCATCACCTACATAATACTTTCCAGACATGAGGTACATAAACAAACATTTCACAATAGCACTGCATTACATGACTTACCGTTTGTAAGATCCGCGGGAACACTCAGATCACGGCACCACGTTCCGATTTGTTTGTGATTATAATAAACAATAACAGAAGCGCGGATATATCTTCAGTGGTTATTGACGTAATCCTCAGTCGGTTTAGGTTAAGTTTTCAGGCGGAGCGCGATACGCTGGTTAACGACCTCTCAAATCACAACGCGGCTCGCGAAACGGATGGTGATAGGTTAATTTTGGTGGGATATATTTGGGGAAGAAATAGTTTTGTGATATAAATGCAGCAATGTCGGGGAGCATGGAGCGTGCGCACTCGAGTCCGAGGCAGTACTGTCGGCGTCCGCGAGGCGGCGCTGCGGTCGTCGGCGTATTGATAAAAGCGCAAGGGTGCTACGGCCTGGGACGAGACGATGCGACCGTGCGATACTGTGCCGCTCAGGCCGCGCGGGCCGCTCCACTCTAGCAGCCCGCGACCAACCTTGAACTCGCTCTATCGGCTATTAGATAATATGGGATTAGATAAAATACGCCATAACACGCGGACGCTCCAGCGCTACGACTTTGTTTATATTGCGGTTCATTTACATTTGCTCGCCGATGTTTTTTGTTGTTGAGACGAGGTTTTTGCGTAATGATGTGTCAATAAATATTAGGAAAGAGCAACAACCACTGAGATACAGCGGTAAATAATTTTATTGATGTCACATATAAGATGATAAGTATTATCATCATATTATGTGATTTCAAATGTTTGTGTGGCCCAGATATTTATTTTGGATCTGGGTGTTGAGAAACCGAAAATCGAATGTCAAAAGTCAGGGGGCAGATCCAAATCGTGTAACAAAAAATAATTCCCTGGCCTGTGGCTCGAGTAGGAATATTTTGAAAATCGAATTCGAATCGAGCTCGATGCTTGTCTATGACAATAGAATGAAATATTAACCAAATGACATCAATGCACAGCACCTCGGTACGAATTCTATTGTCAAAAATATTCCTGCTCGGGTCACTGGTATTTGAATCTAGGAGCTCCTCATCCAAATACTAGACCTAGGAGGACTGTAGAGTCTGGTTTTGAACCTACCTACTACCTACTAAGCTTTAGTTATGAATATGTTATTGTTTGTTTTTACACTGCCTTCTTCGGTGGCGTAGTTGTATTTCGGTATGACTACCGTCCTGACGTCTCGGGTTCGATGCCCGGGTCGGGAATTTGTGCCCGATATGGCGATAGGCTCGCCCCCTATCACATCTGGGACGGAACTAAGCTCGGCGAAATGTAGGTGTTGTAGTTGGCTAGTGCATCTCTGCCTACCCCTTCGGGGATATAGGCGTGAACTTATGTTATGTGTTGTTGTTTCTTATATATTACAATCTTAAAGGATTCACGAAATCCCTGATCAGTGAGGAGTGAAGACGGTACAAAACTCGTGCTGTTTAATATTCATTCGCATATACAAAATAATATCTTCGACAAGACGTGACGGGAATAAATTACGATACTGAATTAATTACATTTTAATCATTTTGCAAATTTCCCCAATGTTGAGTTTGTATTTAGACGCCTACAACGACCTTTCAATTTTCAAGTTCATGTTTTCTTTGTAAATTGTTAGGTAATTTATGCGAACAAATTAATTTAGTAGATCTGAAGCTATTTGATTATACCGATTTAAAAAGGAGGTTCTATAAAGTAATATTTCTCTTTTCTGCCCGCCTAGCATGCGCGCCACGAGAACATTTTGTATACGCTTTTTGTCCTGTTATAACCGGTTTTCTCTATTTGTCTACGGATACTATAGTAGGATTGCTAATTAGACTTAGAACTGACAATTCGAATGTTGCCACTTTTTCATGAAATTTAAACAGTGCTGCGGTAAAAAGATCAAGATTATTTAAACATTTCAAAAATTTTTTACTCATTCCTGTTTGATGCAACATCGACGACACTAATCGATTCGACATAAGAAATATGAATTGCAATTGCGCACTCGAGTAAATTGATTCGACTATTGAGTAATATATAATCGTTCCTATTTATAATAGTTATGGGATAAAAACATTAGCATAAGAACGCGGTGTTGAAAGTGCGAGACCAGTAGCCCGAGCACGAAAAACTAATGTAAATGTAAGTGTATTCGAGTTCGCTGGGCACTGATGACGTTTGGTTAATATTTCATAAACATAGACGCGCATCGAGTTCGAATACACTTACGGTTGTCAGAAATCCTGCTCAGGCCGCAGATGATGTACTTATTTATTACGTATCTCACCAAAGCAAAGCGATAGTGAAAGTTACTACGACTAAATAAGAGTGATAGCAATGTTAATTTTAGATATATCGAACGATATTTGTATTATCAAATCATAATATTTATTTCCACGTTACATAACAAAAGCTTACGCCTGTATCCCCGAAGTAGTATATAGATGCACTAGCGAACTAGAACACCCCTTATTTCGGCGAGCTTAGTTCAATTCCAGATGTGATAGGGGCACAAATTCTAGACTACGGGCTGATATGAAAAAATCCAATTTCACTTTGCCCGACCCGGGGTCGAACCCGAGACCTCAAGACAGTAGTCGTACCGAAATACAACCACGCCATCGAGGCAGTCGAGTATTTATTTCCACATCCCCTTATCATTCAATACGGTTACATTTTAAGTATGATGCAGAAAAGGTCCTGTCAAAGAGATTCAGTAGCGACCCGCGGGCAAATCATGTAACAAAATCGGCTTTCCCCTTCTGGGAATCGAACCCAAGGCCATTAAAATTCACAGATTATATATCTTAAACCAAGACTGCGACTCATCCTGCGACTTGACAGCCTCCGTGGCGCAGTGGGCGAATAGCGGGCTGTGAAGCGAGAGGCCGCGGGTTCGATCCCCGCACCTAGACAAATGTTTGTATGGCCTACAGATATTTGTTTCGGGTCTGGGTGTTGTGAGACCGAAAGTCTCTCGTAGTTCCTGATACCTACGACACAAGACTCGATCTTAGTGTGGGGTCAGGACTATGTATGTGACTTTTGGGCGTTATTTATTTATTTATTTATCATGAATTAGAAGTACGTTCGTTTTTAAACACACCAGTTACACACTGATTTCTTAAGTTTACGCGAATGCTATTCATTGAAATAAAACTATTTTTACGGATTTTATCACGATTTGGTTTTAATTTTTATTCCCGACGTTTCGAAGGCTTTGCAGTCTTCTTGGTCACGGGTTGGTCAGTCCAACCAAAAAAAATTAAAACCAAATCGTGTTAAAATCCGTAAAAATAGTTTTATGTCAACACCAGTTACACGCTTGCTTACTTCAATAAAGCATAGGCAAGCTGATAATAATGTCCCTTACTTATAAAAACTACGCGATTCTTAATTTTAAAATAAATTAGAAAACTAGTTTGTCCCTGATTTATTCAGTTTACGCGAATGTTATACATTGAAATAAAACTATTTTTACAGATTCTATCACGATTTGTTTTAATTTTCAACCGACTTCCTAAAAAGGAGGAGCTCAATTAGACGGTATTTTTTATGTATGTTACTCGATATCTCCGCCAAATGTATACCGATTTTCGAAATTCTTTTTTTGTTCGATAGAGCTTATTTCAAGGGTGGTCCCATATAAATTTGGTCACGATCTGTAAATTGGAAGTCGGTCAGTTAAGTTTTTAAACTTGTGATTTTTACAGTCCGACTCGTGACCAAGAAGACTGCAAAGCCTTAGAAACGTCGGGCATAAAAATTAAAACAAATCGTGATAGAATCCGTAAAAATAGTGTTATTTGAACTAGTTTGTCCCTGTCATTTTCAAATAATGTGATGATAGGAATAAAATGACAAACTAGTTTAAAAGGTAAGAAACGCATAAATGATTATAAATAAAAAAAAAATACACCCAACAGTCACACACATAGCCCCACACTAGGTGTAACCTGTATCGTGGGTATCAGAAACTACGTGAGACTTTCGGTCTCACAACACCCAGACCTGAAACAAATATCTATGGGCGACACAGACATTTGTGTGTGCGGGAATCGAACCTGCGACCTCACATTTCACAACCGGCTACTTGCCTGCTGCGCCACGGAGGTTGTCATTTTATAAGTAAGGGGCAATTAAAACACAAGACTTGTCTGTGAGGTCGAGATAATCTATGCAAAACAAACTTATCAAGGTAAACTTTAAACAGAAAAGTGCTTTTTCGTCTGACTTCTCGTTAACTATCTCGTTTCTGTCTGTACCCTTTTACGAGCATAATTCCTTTTAACAAATGAAGCATAATTATTCTGTATTTGCTAATGCGCGAGGCAGTGTAGACAGCATTTTGCTCCCAAACGATTTTATTTCACGTCTTGTAAATACGTAATTCTAGAAGGCGGGATACAACGAAAAGTGAAGTGGTGGCGGTCGACTTACGCCGACCTTGAGACTTGTGAGTGCACTTCTGCACCCCTCACCCCCCTTTCTCCCAACCCATACCCTCCCACAACCTTAAAGGCGTCCCCTTTTCGCACATTTCACCACTACGAGCAGATCGAGCTAAGACTATTCTAAATTACTTTCAACCTCGACCTATACTCGTTTCTTTGGATGTCCTTGCAGTAAATGTGAGTTCTAATCAAAGATTGTTCAATTTCCTTTATATAAAAATATTGTTTGAACTTTTCTGTCTGATACGATATTAACTTTATGGAATAACGATATTATTCCGCGAAGGATGAAAAGGCTCAAAGCGTCTGTGAATAATCCAACCTGATCAGAGAACATTCAAGACGTAATCCCTAATACAGTCTTATTCAAATGCTTTTAGTTCAGAAGCAACAGAATATAATATTTGAAAGCTCAACCGATGTTGGTCTCTGTCGATTCTTAGTTATTTCAACACTAGCTGCGGCTCACGAGTTCGTTCGCGTGGAAAATTAACAAATCTATTACTATTTGGATAGAGGAGCTGATAAACATACATACATACATAAGCTTACGCCTGTATCCCCGAAGGGGTAGGCAGAGGCGCACTAGCCAACCAGAACACCCACATTTCGCCGAGCTTAGTTCCGTCCCAGATGTGATAGGGGGCGAGCCTATCGCCATATCGGGCACAAATTCCAGACTCCAGGATTCATATCAAAAAATCCAATATCACTTTGCTCGACCCGGGGATCGAACCCGAAACCTCAAAACCGTAGTCGTACCGAAATACCACCACGCCACCGAGGCAGTCTGGCACCGAGGCTGATAAAGGTCGTAGAAAATAGCTGGATGCAGGCCGCTTCCAACAGGTCAATCTGGAAATCTTTGGGGGAGACCTATATCCAGCAGTGGATGTCCTGTGGCTGATGATGGTGATGATGATAGCGCAGCGGGCGAGGAGCCGGCTGTGAAGCGAAAGGTCCCGTGACAAATGTTTGTATGGCCCACAGATATTTGTTTCGGGTCTGGGTGTTCAGACCGAAAGTCTCTCGTAGTTCTTGATACCCACGACACAAGACTCGTATCTTAGTGTGGAGTCAGGACTATATGTGACAATTGGGTGTTATTTATTTATCTGTCAGGAACCGTACATTTTTCTGATATAAAAAGTAGCCACATATCATAGTAGTAAAGAATGATGGCCAAGACAAAGTAAGCTCAGCGTTGGCCGTCCCATGTCGAGATGGGTCGACCTGGTTAAGATTGTAGGTCGAACTTGGATGCGTTTAGCCCAGAACCACGATGAGTTGCGTGATATGAGAGCCTATGCTCAGCAGTGGGACTCTACAAGCTGTGGATGATGATGATGATGTATAATCACAAGTTTAAAAACTCAACAGACCGACTTCAAATCCGATCATCACCAAATTTATATGGGACCACCCTTGAAATAAGCTCTATCGAACACAAAAAGAATTTTGAAGATCGGTCCACATTCGGCGGAGATCGTGTAACATACATAAAAATACAGACGAATTGAGGATCTTCTCCTTTTTGGAAGTCGGTCGAAAAGATAGATAGGTAGATTAATCATGCAAAGAAGAATCATCTATTTAACCAAAGCGTATCTTTTATAAGATTTATTACTTAAAACTTTTGATTTCCAACCTTAACATCTGCTGCCAATGTAAAAGTTTTACTGCAAACGTCATTTCGATTCACATTTATCGATCCCGTAATATTGTCGTAGTACATTGTTTCAAGTTTGTATCCCAATTTATTGAATTGACGAGGGTCAACACAGTCCCACGCTCATCGTCCATCGACACCGCAGGACATTTTGAAGACATTAGAGGCCGGTGATTAATTATGAAAATTAATCTGGGAAGGCGCGGTCGCTCAACGTTCCTAATTTATCGCTGAAGAGCCTTTTTAATATTGAATTGCTTTTTATTTTGAATGTTAGCATCCAGCTCGGCAGTCATCAGTCAAGCAACTTCAAATAAATTAAACGTTCTTCGAGCGAGGATAATGGTTTCTAACCTGATCCTGTTCTGGAATGTTGAATTTAAGAAAGGTTACAATATGAAATTAATTTGCATTTAAGCGATCGCCAATGTAACAGTATTGCGTTTAGCTGCAAGCGTTTAATCTAGAATAACCATTACTGGTCCTTTTTTATAGCAGAGACTGGCAAACGAGCAGTTGGATCATCTGATGGTATGTGACCTCCATCGCCCAAGACACAAAATCATGGGTGCGTTGCCAACCTAAAAGGAGCAAAATAGGGATTGGGGAAGAGAGGAGGGTGATTGAGCCACCGGAAAACTCACTCACCGAATGAAACGCGACAGCGAGCTGCCACTTTACGTCGGTTTTCTGTGAGACGATGGTATCGAACCGGTCGAGCCGGCCCATTCGTGCTGTAGACGTAACTGCATGGCTCTACCACACAACTCACTCCTGTGAGTTCGTTTGCTACAAATAAGTTTAAAAGCAAAAGACGAATCGACGATTATAGGTATGATACTATATTTTTAATATTTTAATAAATTACGGATCTTGAACAAATATAAGAATATAATTTATTGTCCCACTTCATTACCAAAATCAAACAATCTACAGGCATAAATCTGTCGCGACGATTTATATTGTGTTGCTAATATTAGTGGATCAATAAATCTTCAACTGTTTTAAGTAAATGATCTTGCTTTACCAAATCTTTCTTACTGTTTCTAAATAGCAAATTAATTAAAGATTTGAAAGAGGTGAATGTAAACACGTCTCAAATGTTTTTATTTTTTTGTGGCGTTGTGGTATTGCGTGCATGGTACGACTATCGTCCTGAGGTCTCCGGTTCAATTCCCGGGTCGGGCAAAGTGATATTGGATATTTCAGCTCGGAGTCTGGAATTTGTGCCCGATATGGCGATAGGCTCACCCCCTATTACATCTGGGACGGTACTAAGGTTTGAAATGTGGGTGTTCTAGTTCGCTACACAGGCTTAAGTTATGTTATGATTTTAATGTCTAACATTAATACAACTACCTCGGTGGAGTAGTTGTATTGCATAGATATAGCAGTAGGCTCGGTTCGTATCGTGGCTCGGAATTAGCTTGGGGAATGTGATTGTATTAGTTGCGCCTCTGCCTACCCGGTCAGTGATAATAAGTAAAAGTGCGCATTTATATTATTAATATAATCTCGCACACCTATTCATGCTACAATATACAACACCTGCAACGCAATAAATTTATCTGTTTGGTGTATTCCTTAATACGCCCAAAATCATTTGTCTCGAGATTGTAGCTATACTACGTCGAAGAGAACCCTAAATCTCCAAGTCTTAATAGCTTTGTTTTTTAAAATGAAGACTTATTTAGAGGTATCTAAGGATGGATCGTGGAATGCAACACAATTTGTCAGTTAGCGGTCGGGTCAGATAGTCCGCGCCCGATACTTTGTTCGTTCACGTCTTTTTCCTTTTATTAGAGGCTAAGGTTTGACGACTAATGGCCGCTCGGGGTTCGTGTCTGATAAACATGAGACGTGAATTTTGGCTTTTTTAAGCCTTAACATTTCGCTGTATATATCATAAATTTAAAAGGCAGGTAACATTAGAACTTAATGGCCATTTTTGATTACGATGTTTTATTGAAGTTTCGTGGCAACATAATCACTGATTTGTATAATAGCACCTGCAGTACCACCCCACGAAACATTATCCAGGAACTAGAAAGAGTATTTTTAACAGTTTGTAAATTGATTGACAAAAATACAAACTTTTCACCACACATTTGACCAGCTTTTGGCGTATTTTATTACCTGCTCTTATTCCGCCTTAATGTGGAATCGGTGCAACACACTTTTTCACGCATGTTGCAGAAAAGATTTTGCTCAGTTTTTAGCACTGGCTGTTTGAAACCCCCTTCTGGCTAAAATTACAATGAACTCTATAGTAAGTAAATGAAGAAATTGAAAACTATTATCGTTACGAAAAATGTCATAACTCAAAATAACGTTTAGAGTTACAGTAAGAAGGTATTAAGTAATTCTTCAAGACGAACACAATCATCATCGATGTTCATTTGACATTCCTTTCTCGAGTAAACGTTGCATGATTGGGTGGAATAAAGAACAAGTACAGACTACAGAGTATGCAAGGGTCTGATAAATCTGGCCGGTTTGTGTATGCAAGAATATGCACTGCGCGCTCAGTTAATGGTCCTTGATTGATATTTATGAGTTTGGAAACGTTGGTACATATCGCATGATATTAGTTGGTTTTATGCCTCAATCAACCACGAATAAGTTAACAATCATTATTGTTTGAATATTTTATGCTATAGTCAATTTAATTGTACATGATGATGATATTTCGTTGGTAGAGACAGGACCATGTTAGCGTTTAACGGGACACTATAATTTCTTAGGGCGACTTGCATCGCAGTAACTAATGTAGATTAAATCTAAACCCGCTTTATCCTACAGCTCACTCCTATCTTTAAATCAAGATTTAGGATAAATAGAGATTTATCGAAGAGCTCCAAGTGTAAAGTTTCAACGGAAGCTTTTTCTATCCACCTGCCCATAGTCCGATCTAATGTAGAATAGGCGCCACATACTTTTACCGAACGAAATCGTGTTAGAAAACGAGCGAACATACATATTATATTACAAAGATGAGACGCTAAATATTCTAAACCAAATGTCTGAAATATCCTGCTCAACTTAATATAGTTTCTACAATTATTAAAAAATACATACATATATAAACAAACGCTGGTATACCCGAAGGGATAGGCACAGGCGCACTAGCGAACTAAAACACCCACGAAAAAAAACAATAATAAACTCATAAATTACGTTAGATCTAACGTCTTAGTGCGCTCTTAGCAGCTGTAAATCTGTGCTTTAAAGCTGACGTGGAGTGGCTGCGCCTAGTAATCTTATCTAGCACCCACCCATGCCATAAAATTTCCATCGACACGGCAAAAAGCTATCCAATAACGCCATGTCAGGGATTTCGCGTGTCGTAAACTAGATATGAAAAAATATACGACTTTTGAGGCTTAACACTTTATAAAATGTATAAATAATGAACAAGTACCATAATAAACTAATTTAACCGACTTCAAAAATAAAGAGGTTCTCAATTCGTCTGTATAAGTATATAATTATATTTGTTATGTATGTTTACCGATCAAGCGTAGACAATTTAGATGATTATTTTTTGTCATCTCATCTAATAAGTTGCTAACTATAAAGGAAGGAAATAGAGAATGGAAAAGAAATCCCCCTGATTCGAGCCAGTAGAATTTCAAGATTATTTTTATGTTCGATAGAGCTTTTATTTAGCTATTATATTCTTTTTTCTGGAAATCTTTGGGGGAGGCCTATGTCCAGCAGTGGACGTCCTGTGGTTGATGATGATGATGATCAGAGCTTAGTCTTACGGTGGTCCCATATTAGTGGTAAAGAAGTACGGACTAAACTCCTTGATAAATAGCATAGAGGTCGCAATTCGAGTTATGAAATTAGAAAATAGCCATAGCTATTATAAAAAACTATGATAAACATTATTCAGTTTTCGACCAACCTAACCTAACCTTCATCGATCGACCTCATCGACCAATTTCAAACGAAAGAGGTAATCAATTCGTCTACATGATTGTTTTTATACGTATTACGCGATATCTCCACCAAATGTGGACCAATTTCCAAGATTATTTTTGTGTTCGATAGAGCTTATTCTAAGGTCCCATTATAAATGGTCACGATCGGATTGAAGTTGATCCTTTCAGTTTAAAACTTTTTTTGAAGTGGTAAGTTCGTATGGGAGGGTGAACCGCTTCGTAACGTAACGCGTTACGGCGCCACTATGGCTTCTTATCATATTAATATACATAAAGTTTAAATAATAACCCTAAGTTTTTCTCAAGTTAACAATTTCAATATTAAATAGTTCAACTTAGATTAGTTTAAGTTATTACTTCTGTCGAGCGTCTCGAGTCGCACACTTTTTTTTACATTTATTTTAGCAACAGTCATTTTTGACAAACAATATATATTAACAGATAAGTAAATATAAAAAGACCTACAGTGATTATTATTAGATGTTGTCTAGCGCATGACTCGTCCAGAGAAACTACGTTTATCTAGAGTAGTACGCAGACCCCAGTCCTGCAATTCGTAACCTCTTAACTAATAGCAATTGTACATCCCGGCTAATTATAGTTCAATTCAATACATTGTGTGGCCCAGCGAGTGGTCCATCTCGTAGGACGTACGAATATGGTGAATTGTGTCTTACAATGATAAATAATGTTCAAAGCGTTCAGTTTAAAATAGTTTGTTTTATTTTTTTATCCGAGCGTGGCAAAGTGATACACACGGGCTAAGCACTAGTGTTAGGGCTCCGTCCACATTTGGCGGAGATATCGCGTAACATATATAAAAATACAGACGAATTGATGACCTTCTCCTTTTTGGAAGTCGGACGAAAAATCAGCGACCACCGACAAACAATGAGTTTATTTATAATTTACTAGTGCACCATTACAATGATCGTGTGTCTTTATTATAATCCAATTGAAAGCCTCCGTGGCGCGGTGGGCCAGTGGCCGGCTGTGAAGCGAGTGACCGCGGGTTCGATTGTCCGAGACAAATGTTTATGTGGCCCACAGATATTTGTTTCGCGTCTGGGTGTTGTGAGACCGTCGACCGCGACCGCGACCGTGTGAGAAGTCTGTAGTAGTACTCGTGATTCTTGATAGACTACGACACAACACACATAATCGTGATTCTTGATAGACCACGACACATAATTATCTTAGTATGGGGTAGGACTATGGCTGAGATCTATATAGCGAACTTCGACTAAGTCTGAGTCAAAGAAACAAACTCAGTGAGGATTTGGAATTTTTATATCGAACTTCGACTTAGTCCAAGCCATTTTTTCCAAGAAAAACAGACTTACATACAGACTAATTAAAATATTTTCTTGTAAAAAATGACTCGGACTAAGTTAAATTTTTAATTTATAAATTCCAAATCCTTACTAAGTTCATTTTTTTGACTTAGAATTATTCGAAGTTCGCTCTATAGATCTCAGTTGTGTGACTGTTGGGAGTTATAAATTATTTATTTGATTTCTAAGTTGACTGACTCGGTGACGTAGTTGTATTTTTCAGTACGACCGTATTGAGATTTCGGGTTCGATCCCCGGATCAGGCTAGGTGGCATTGGGTTTTTCAATATCAGCCCAGAGTTAGTTTATCAGATTTAATATTTTCAATCACTCGAAACTCATTATTGAAGTAGAGGCTCTAAAGTGGTTTGATTCGCCACAATTTGTTCTTGAACAACTCTGTATTTAAATACTGATAGTGATAAGCCTGGCCTAAAACCTTTTAATGAGAAAAGTTTAGGTTTTAGTTCACGTTAGAAGTAAATTGCTTTAACAATTCAGCAGCCCGAGTAGGATTTTTTTGACAATAGTAAATGTATTCGAGCTCGCTGCGCACTGATGATATTATAGGTAGGTAGGACGACCGGATGGCGACCACCGTAAACATGGTGCTAAAACCTGCCATAGTGACCCACGCTCCGCATGTGGTTCGCGTTCCAGGATCAGCCAGTGTACTTTCAGCTCTCTCAAGGGGCTTGCGGCATGTCTTGATGGTTGGTTGAGACGGGTATGGGAGTATCTCTGTATCTGCATCGGTCATCCGCCTGTCTTGTCGCAAGCCTCTAGATTTGCCGGTTAATATTTCATACAAATTTCATAGACGCACATCGAGCTCGAATACATTTACGATTATCTGAAATTTTACTGCTCGGGCTGCTGGTATTATTTTTATCAAATACAGAGCTGATATGCCACTTTTAATGTCAACGTAATCCTATTTAAAAATCTCGATAAAAAAATATTAAATTAATCTTATAAAACCGCATTTTATAATAGTTTTAAATCACGCCACACAAGTCTCAGGTAGAGTAATGAAGGTAGAAAAATTAAAAATTCACTTATCGATTGACCTCGTTCTGTCCGCTTACTCGCCGAGCCGTTCGCGTTGGCTTGGCAGCGAGCACCCTTCAGCGCAGAAACCACTTCAGTATCGCACGCTTGCATCTGCCTTGTACAAAACGTGACGTCATCTATACCAACTACCAAGTAACTAAAATGAAACAGTTCCCTTGAAAATAAGCTTATAGAAGCAAATCATTCACCAACCTGCTAATTAACGCCCACATAGACCCACACTAAGATATGGAGTCTTGACTCTTGTGTCATGGGTATCTTTTTTTTTTTTTTTATAGAAGAGGGGGCAAACGAGCAAGTAGGTCACCTGATGTTAAGTGATCACCGCCGCCCATAAACATCCACAATACCAGGGGAATCATGGATGTGTTGCCGGCCTTTGAGGTAGATATAGGCTCTTTTCTTGAAGGTCCCTAAATTAGGAGAGACTATGGTCTCTCAACACCCAGACAAAACAAATATTTATGGGTCTCCATCGCCGATGGCCCTTCGCGAACGGTGTTTTGCCTTCATTCGGTAGGTGTGTACCCGACATAATATTACTGTCCCACTGTTGGGCACGGGCGTCATACTAATGAGAGGAGTTAGGCCTTAGCCACCATGTGTACTAAAGCGTGTTGGTAGACTTCACATACCTGGAATTGTTCTTATTTCTCAATAATGTAAGTTACCTTACGATGTTTTCTTCGACTTCATAGCGAGTGGTAATTTACAATGAATAGATACATAATATAGAAAAGGTAGAGGAGTATGTTCTTTGCGATTGGTCTCGAACCTTCATACTTGTTATGGCAAAAAAAAGGAAACTAAACAGTATTTTCAATCAGAACTGTGCAGCCCCTGTGGCCTAATGGATAAGGCATCGGCCTCCTAAGCCGGGGATTGTGGGTTCGAGTCCCACCAGGGGTAAATTTATATTTTCTTTTTTTTTTGTTTATCGTTATATAAAAATGTGAATATATTACAATTTTATATTTAAAAAACACTTTATAGACTTCTAGAGCGAAATTACGACTTCTTTGTATACACATATTTGTATAAAAAGTGTAAATAATTAAATATTCTCCAAAACTATGAATCCTATGGATATTAATTAATGTGTTTTCTATTTTTTAACTACTGTGTGGAAAATGATAATGGATAATGATTTCTTAGGTTTACGTGAATGTTATTCACTGAAATTAAACTATTTTTACGGATTATATCACGATTTGGTTTTAATTTTTATGCCCGACGTTTCATTTAAAACGACGAATTAAAACCAAATCGTGATATAATCCGTAAAAATAGTTTAATTTCAATGATAATAGATATTAAAAAATAGGTTTGGCGTTGAGCAGTTTTAAACAAAATAGGATTTTACTAGTTGTTACCCGACTGCTGCGAAAGTAAGGTTAGCGAGGATAATGTTTTTAACTTGAATGTTTGTCAAGATTGAAGAACATCTGCTATGGAACCGTTTACCGTGCGTGGTCAGACATGCACTTGAATATTTATTAACGTAAATTAAACCTACACATATTCTGAACTATTGCTACTATATTATTAGAATGCATAAGGAAGTATCAGTTTTATAGTTAATTATTAGGATTCCGTAGCCATGTTAAAAATTGAACCCTCATAATTTCGTCTTGTCCGTCTTTAAACTTTTTTTCTCAGATATATTTTGACTACATTTCACTGAACCAAATTGTCATTAAATGTTAGCAGATAGTGAGACACACAGTCTGCACTTTCAAGGTATGCAGGTCGCCTAAATACGGTAAACATAAAACCTGTTTTCGATTTACTCATTTCGGTCGTAACCAAATTTCGTAAACATTTTCCTTTTTCTGATGCAGTATCAACTTAATAAAACTACGCAGTGTATAAAGTAACAAACTTCCAAGTACATTGCAGAACACTTTCGACTTCGTTTTTACGATCGGCTGTCCTCCATCACGTCCCTCTGATGAATCCCGAGACTCTAGGGAAACCGATTTTGAACCCCGCATCTGCCGGTCCAAAGACCATTATAAGATGCCATAAGACCTAATAATAAAATAATAAATTACACCCACAATCACACACATAGTCTCGATTCAATACTAAGATACGAGTTTTGTGTCGTGGGTATCAGGAACTACGAGAGACTTTCGGTCTCACAACACCCAGACCCGAAACAAATATCTGTAGATCATAAAAATATTTCCACCATAAGACCAAAAACAATTATAATAAAATAATAAATTACACCCAACAGTCACACACATATTCCTGATACCACGGCAAAATACGAGTCTTATATCGTGGTTGTCAGGAACTACGAGAGACTTTCGGTCTCACAACACCCGGACCCGAAACAAATTTAAGGTCAAACAAACATTTGCCTCGTGTCTATAATAACTATATTTTTTTTTACTTAATTCATAATTTGTGTCGGCTCCTTGCTCTAGTGGCATCATATATGGGCTGTGGAACGGGAGGTCCTGGGTTCGATTCCCAGGTCGGGCAAAGCAAATTTTCCCATTTAATTTGCCCGAGACATGATACTTTAGAGGGGGTTGACGTCAAGCAGGCAGCCGGTCGTTAAAACAAAGCCAAATCTGTTCTGCAACATGTTTGAAATAAATCTGCGTCGACCCCACATTAAGGTGGGATAAAGGCAGGTAGAAAGAAATAATACATAATTTAGTGCCGTTGAAAACGCTTAATTAAGCTCACACAAAGCCGCAAACTACACATAAACGATATAACAATAAACCATGCACTTCTACCTGTGTATAGCTTCGATGCCTAAAGTGTAATGACCGCGCACGCACACCAACAACGCAGGTAGCGGTGTACGCGTGTGCGTGACCGTGCGTACATGCGTCTGCGACCTTGAGGAGGGTCGTCTGTAGCTGAAACTGCAGCTGAAGGGCACAGGGAGGCGGTCGATACACGAATTTTCACTACAATGCGTCGGATTTAATGTTTTTGTACTTACCGCATTGATTATTACATTGTCTGATAATGCTATAAGTTCTATGCAGATTTGTTGCGAGGGTGTTGTGATTTAAATGTTTGAGCCTTCAAGTATTAAAATGCTAATCACGTGAGAAATATGTTTAAATATTTACAGCCTCGATGGCTTAGCAAGTAGCCGAGAGTTACAACAAGAGTGCGCAGGTTCGATTCCCGCACCGAGACAAAATGTTTATGTGGTCCACATATATTAATTGTTTTGCGTCTAGGTGTTATGAGACCTAGTCTTTCATAGTTTCTGGTACCGACACAGGTTAAACTATGTGTGTAACTGCTGGGATGTATTTTAAATTTCTAGAATCTGTGAGTCATATAAAGTTTCGAATAACGGTAGAGATATTAAGTTTTTTTTTATCAGAAACTGGCAAACGAACAGATGGGTCACCTGACGGTGATCTCCACCGCCTATAGACACCCAAGATACAAAAAGAATCATGGGTGCGTTGCCAACCTAAAATGAGGAAATAGAAGGGGAGGGAAAAAGGAATTGGGAAAGGAAAGGGGGAATTGGGCCACCGAACATCGGTTTTCTGTGAGACAGTGGTATCAAACCGGTCGAGCCGGCCCATTCGTGCTGTAGACGTTACTGTCTACAGCGTGGCTCTACCACTAAAATATATAAAGTACATACATTACTATTTAAAAGCATCTAAATACTTTACATATTTACCTAATAATATCATAAAGCAAGTTAGGAAGTCGCTGGATGCAGGCCGCGTCCTACAGGTCGATCTGGAAATTTATGGGAGAGGCCTATGTCCAACAGTGGACGTCCTGTGGCTGATGATGATGATGATCATAAAGCAACTACGTACCTACTTACATATGAATGATCAAAGATAAATTAATTATGGTTATTTGTTGTATGGCTAATGGTAATAATAATGAAAGCGGGAATTGAAAATCACCGCACTAACAGTTAAACGAAATCCAATTTCCAAACGTTTAATTCGAATTGTTATGTAAGACAATTTATAATAGAACGGTCGAATTTCAATCACGCCCGCGAACTCCAACAAACAACACTAAGAGATTTCGATTAGCGAAAAACAAGGGAAATCACAAACATTTCCAACCAACACAAATTTTAATAAAAACTTCCAAAATAAAGGGCGGGCTCTAGAAAATAATTGGAAATCGGAAAACAAATAACGCACCAAAACTCATTTTAGACGTAGATTTATATCTTTCAATAAAGAGTATTATAGATTTATGTAACGGATAATTAAATATTTAAGGATGCTCAATATTAGTTTTAAACAAAGCGATTTCACATTTCGTTTTACACATTAATTAACTGGAGATTTTAAAAGTGCCGTTAGTTGTGTTAATTACTTTTAGACACTTTTCAAGTTACCTGTTAAATGTTTGTTGCCAAAATTGTCAACCATCACGACCAATGGCTCGACCATGAGTAGCGCCGGGCCCCCAGCGATAAAAAAAGGGCCCTATCGGATGAATTTGCCAGGAATCCCAGCAGTATAGTTAAGCCACGGTTTGTCATTATACGCTAGCGACTCCGTAAAAAAAATGTATGAAAAACATTAATTATCTACGTAATTATTAACTATTTTATTAACGTATTCGGGTGTTTGTCCTACAAATATTTTACGTAGTCGCTAACGCGACATGTTAAAAAACTCATCGTCGAGCTGATATCACTTTTAAAATATTTAAAATAGTCTTACTTCCATTTACCAGTCCTTATCTCACCTCAGTGTGTTGCGCCGACCTGCCGGCAGACGGTCGTAAAAACTAAGCCAAATCCTCTCTAGGATTTTACGACCGGCTGCCTGCCTGACATCAACCCCCTCT
This sequence comes from Clanis bilineata, assembly GCA_036417725.1. Taxonomy (NCBI): domain Eukaryota; kingdom Metazoa; phylum Arthropoda; class Insecta; order Lepidoptera; family Sphingidae; genus Clanis; species Clanis bilineata. The sequence continues at coordinate 6,762,467 of CM071146.1, read as the reverse complement.
GAGGGATATTTGAAGTAATCATTATCAAAATTTTATCCTACAATTTCGTTGTGTCAAAATAGTTTTTAACCATTTAATTTAGCCAAAACTAAAATCTACGTAAGTACATACATTTTGCCTGCTACTTAAATTAGGAAGAGCTTACGTGTACAGATATCCAATAAACTTTAGTCAATAAACAGTTCTAATAATAATGAACCAAGACTGCATTTTACATTTCACAAGGCAACTGCGTACATCGAAGTCTCCGAAATACGACCCCTACATCGGCCAACGAACGCCTGTGACATTGAAAAGACCGAACCCCCCCCTAGTAGGCCCCACACCACTAAATATGCCTGTTTCTTGCACCCGTAACGATCCACCCCCTTTTTTGGTGGGGGTGGGTGAATTTCATAAAAATTGTCGGCGGCGCATTGTGTGCCTCTGAATTTAATAGATTGGATCAACTGTCGGTGCTGATTGCTTTATATATAGCATTGTGTTGAGTACATAATGTACTATATTTTTATGGAAAAATGATTTTGGGGTTCATCAAATTTTTATATTTTATTCCACATGTTTACGAAATGCCAATATACGATAGAAAAGTATTGCGTAACATAATAAATCGTTTTAAAATAAGAGTATTTTTTTCGTCTATTTATCAAGAAAGAAAGTAAGAACTAAGAGGTGATGACAATTTATTAATATTATAGACCGAAATCAATAGTTCTCTTTAGTAGATCAGGCACGAATTCTACCTTTAAAGACAGTGTTTCTTCCTCACCTAAACCTAATAATGTGGGGTCAACGAAACACATTTTCGAGCCGAAAGGATTCGGCTTAGTTTTTGCGACCGACGGAAATAGTGTTAGAAAAATCATGTGTCTCACCTGAGATTCAAACCCAGGATCTATAGTGAGTTGATTCGTAGTCGCATTTCCGGCCAGGCTAATTACCGGCAGCCCATATCATAAGAATCTCCAAAATGGTTAAAGGTTTGAGCATCCATGATTGCTCTGCTATTATAGATGTAATAAATGGGCTCATCGTTTCTTGGTTTAAGGCTGATTTTTAAATAGTCATATAACATAGTACCTTGGTACTACTATGAATCGTCTTTGTGGGTAACCTAATTTTGAATTTAATTGGTAGCGCGTATAATTAAGGTCCAAGCCAAGGGGCTCGGTCGCCCAGAATCACGTAGTCACACACATAGTCCTGACCCCACACTAGGTTTAGCATGTATCGTGGCCTGTGCCATATCTGTGGGCCACACAAACATTGCAATCTCTACCTTAAATATATCGTTACTTCTAATACCAGATAAATCTTTATCTGTTGTTAACCATAAAAGAATAACCAACATTGGGAAGGAGGAAAATCCCGATGATTTTTGGGTATTGAAATGAAAAAAAGAAATTCGTATAAAAAATTGTCATTTATTATACGAAAAATCTCACTCACCATACGAAAAGCAATAGTAATTTAGCAAGCTAACTTTTGACGTCGATTTTCTGAGACGGAACTAAGCTAAAATGTGGGAGTTGTAGTTCACTAGTTTGCCTCTGCCTACCCCATCGGGGATACAGGCGTGAGTTTATGTAAAGCTGCGTCCCCTGCACATGTTTTTTTTTTTTCGAAACAAAACACAAAAAACACCTACACAACGTATTTCGCTGTCTCTTCCTCATGGAACAATGGACCATAGACAAACATTTGTCGAAAGACCGTGTTTTGTTTAATGATTTAGTGCAGGAGACGTGGCTTTATGATATGTTGTTATAACAAGCAGAAAAAAATAACATACAAGATTCTCAGCGCTTTTGTTTTTAAAACGCCATCTATACCTTTATTCGGATACTAAAATACTGTGATAGAGAACAGCTCTATCTACCGGCCAGAACAGTAAACTTTTACTTGACAACTTTATGTTCGTTCCATTTAGTTTAAGCTAAGTTCAACAGATGGCTAAAGTAACTTATCCCAATAATTATAAATTCAAAAACTTAACTGAATCAATAAAGACTAATTATTATTAATGATTTATGCTCTACATTTCATAACATTTTGTAAAAAAAATATTTAATGAAGGTTTTGTTTGGTTTTGACTGCCTCGGTGTCATGGTGGTATTTCTGTACGACCACGGTTCTGAGGTCTCGGGTTCGATCCTCGGGTCGGGCAAAGTGATATTGGATTTTTTCATATCAGCCCGGAGTCTGGAATTTGTGCCCGATATGGCGATAGGCTCGCCCCGTATCACATCTGGGACGGAACTAAGCTCGGCGAAATGTGGGTGTTCTAGTTTGCTAGCACGCCTTTGCCTTTCGGGGATACAGGCGTGAGCTTATGTTATGTGTGTGAGTTTTGTTTGCGGTTTAGTACATAATACTTTTCTTGAGATAAAAATAAACAGTTACCTTAGTTACTAAGGGATAGTGTAGCATAATTATAATAACAGTAAAGTTAAAACAAGGATTTAGTATTATCCAAAGATTACTTTGGTTAAACTCCATTTATTTGGACCAGCTAATTATACATCTATGCTTAAACTGGTATCCGTAGCATAAGTTCGTATATAAACATTTTGTATCATAGGCTGTGAACCGGGATATCCTGGGTTCAATTCTCAGGTTGGGCGAGGTGTTTATCTAACACGATTTGGCCGGAGCTGGATTCCCCATGGGACTGACATCAGTCTGGCAGCTCGTCGTGAAAACTAAGCCGAATCCTATCTGCAACATTCATGAATAAGTTTGTTACGCTGACGTCACATTAAAGCGGGACAAGGGCAGGTGGAAAGAAAGATCCAACAGGCACACAGATTTACATTCAGATTATACCTTTTTAAACTAAACCACGACCAAATATTTGAACAGTTTATCTTTCGGAATACCCACCAATCCATATGTAAGCACACGTTACGTTACAAAGCCATTTAGGGTTATTAGTCCACTGGCCATTAACGCAAAATTGGTGTTTAACTGTTTCCAAAGAAAACCGTTTAGTCATCTATTTGTTTGGAAAATAAAACAGGCCAATGTCCACAAAGGATCGGAAACGATGCGAAGTTTTGAGCTATGTGATACGTATACAGTCGCCTTTTTGGTCTAGTGGCAGCATGTATGGGCTGTGGACCGGGAGGTCCTGTGTTCGATTACCAGGTCGAGCAACGAAAATTTTCCAATTTAATTTGCCCGGGACTGGATCCCTTATAGGGGGTTGACGTCAAGCAGGCGGCCGGTATATGCTTGAAAAAGTGTGTTGCGCCGACCCCACATAACATAACATAACATAACATAAGCTCACGCCTGTATCCCCGAAGGGGTAGGCAGAGGCGCATTAGCGAACTAGAACACCCACATTTCGCCGAGCTTAGTTCCGTCCCAGATGTGATAGGGGGCGAGCCTATCGGCATATCGGGCACAAGTTCCAGACTCCGAGCTGATAAAAAATGGAAAAAACCAATATCACTTTGCCCGACCCGGGGATCGAACCCGAGACCTCAGAATCGTAGTCGTACCGAAATACCACTACGCCACCGAGGCAGTCCCCACATTAAGATTGGGATAAGGGCAGGTAGAAAGAAAGATACGTATGGAGTCAAAAAGACTTTTCAACCAGCTCAGCTAGTCATCTTATATGTTACATTGTCATGTTACATATTAGTAATACTAATTTAGTATATTTTGTTATCACAGTTTAGCTGCTCTAATTAAAGGTCTTTTCTGTATTTGATACTGTATTAGTAATTGATTGTAAACTGGTATTGAAAAGAGCAACGTCAGAGTTTCTTGCCCGTTCTTTTTTGGCGAAACGGCCTTCCTAACTGGCGGTAGAGTAAAAATTTTACTGTATCTAAAATGATGTTTAAACATTTTAGATATAAATGTTTTGATTTAATTTGATTTGAATTGAGAGATTGAACGACGAATTGAGATCCTCCTGTTTTGAAATCGGTTCAAATCAGGAGGTTCTCAATTCGTCGTTTTTTTATATGTTACGTGCTATCTCCAGCAAATATGGGCTGATTTACAAGATTCCTTTACTGTTCGATAGAGCGAAAGCTATTCTATGGTGCAGTAAAAGAACACATTGCCCTTTACTTGTAAAAATATTTAGACGCTTCTTATCTATAAGAATAATTTGTCCCTCTCATTTTCAAACAATGTTACGCAAGGAAGAGAGGGACAAGCTATTCCTAAAGATAAAAACCGCGTAAATGTTTTATAAGTAACGCCCATAATGTCTATAAGTAGCTGTTCCCGCGGCTTCGCTCCTGTAATAAAAGTATAGTCTCGAGATCGCAAATATTTTCAAAATAAAATATAACTTAATATGTTTTCACTTATTGATGATTTAGGTTTCTATTACTAACATACATTTTATAGCAGAGACTGGCAAACTAGCAGATGGGTCATCTGATGGTAAGTGATCTCCACAAAAAGAATCATGGATGCGTTGCCAACCTAAAAGGAGAGAATGGAAGGGGAAGGGAAAGGGATTGGGAAAGGGGGTGGGGGAAATGGGCTACCGGAAATCTCACCGAACGAAACGCGACAATAAGCTGCCACTTTACGTCGGTTTTCTGTGAGACAGTGGTATCAAACCGGTCGAGCCGGCCCATTCGTGCTGTAGACGTAACTGTCTACAGCGTGGCTCTACCACTCAAATGTAGTAAGTCTATGAAATTATTGATTTTGGCAGGACCAAGGTATTATTTTCTGGCAATAAAGCGTGAATGACGCGATACCCGATCAAAACAAACCGTAGTTACGTATGCGATTCGAAAGTAAGACAGTGTGTCAAGTTTAGCAATGTTTTAGGAATAACGATCAAGTTGTTTACAAAGTACCGTTGTGCAGTCGGAATCGTGGCTACTCCGATGTGCTTTTGTATATATGAAATGCAAAACACTAGAAAAGTTCATTTCTAATTTTGACTGTTTAAAAATCAATTAGACAACTCTTTACTGAACAGCATAATCAAGAACAAACTAAATATACCCTAAACTTTATAATCACAAGTTTCAAAATTTTACGGATTGACTTCAAATCCGATCGTGACCAAATTTATATGGGACCACCCTTGAAATAAGCTCTATCGAACACAAAAATAATTTTAAAGATCGGTCCGCACTCGGCGGAGATATTGCGTAACATACATAAAAAAAATACAGACGAATTGAGGACCTTCTCCTATTTGGAAGTCGGTTGAAAATGTTACAATTGGCGGTCTTATTGCTTAATGCGATCTCTTTCAGACAACCTTAGGAAGGAGTTAATGTAGATAGTCACGAGCGGCTCGGCCTCCGATGGCCCATACGCTTATGTAACACATATACATATGTATGTGCCACCTCCGACGAATTAAAGTCAGCAGATAAATGTGGGTGTAAAATAAAGGATTTGTGGAGTTATTTTCACCAATCTTATTAATTAATTATAATACCAAAATAGGATCTTATCCATTTGCACTTATCCCGTTCTAATGTGGTCCAGTGTGACACACTTTTTCAAGCGTGTTGCAGAAAGGATTCGGCTTCGTTTTTACGACGGTGCGCTTATTCAGGCAGATGTTAACTTCAACCATATATTCTGGGTATCCTGACGACTTCGTTACTACCGTTAATGCTGAGGGCGTCCCACGACGCGCGGGGCCTTCTGAACCGCTTTCTCGTATACATCCATCACTGGGCAAATGTTGTCAAAAACAAGTAAAAAAAGACGTATGACAAAAATTTAGAACAGTTATTCTCTGTTTTGCTGATTTGTTTTCCGTAGGAACATTTTTCAGCTTACCAAGTAGGTACCAAATAGCTTACCCATAATTTCAGGTTAACAAATAGATATTATATGGCACTGAAATCGAATCGTCGAAATTGATGAACGACTTAAGAACCTTTTTCATATCGATTGCAGCAACCTCGCTAGCTATACGCGCCCGTATGTTCGCCTGATGACGGTAGATTAAGGTGGTTGTGACGTAATGTACAACTAAAACGAAAACGTCGGCGTTTCGCAAACGCTTGCCAACGGCCAGGCTGCGTCTCGACAGTCTCGAGTCTCGACTCCTTATGTAACTCTTCTCGTAGTTCCGCGATTAATCCATATTAACATAAGCGTAGTATCGCACGATTTAACGTTTTGTTTGTGCGCAAAAGTGTTTGTAATTTTATAGGATTTTACTTGTTCACAGATATTTTTTTTAACATAACATAAGCTCACGCCTGTATCCCCGAAGGGGTAGGCAGAGGCCCAGTAGCGAACTAGAACACCCAAATTTCGCCGAGCTTAGTTCAGTCCCAGATGTGATAGGGGGCGAGCCTATCGCCATATCGGGGACAAATTCCAGACTCCGGGCTGATATGGAAAAATCCAATATCACTTTGCCCGGCCCAGGGATCGAACCCGAGACCTCAGAACCGTAGTCGTGCCGAAATACCACCACGCCACCGAGGCAGTCATATTTTTTTAAATGTACCTCTATGTATGTATAGAACGGAAACATTGAATGTAAGGGCCAGTAGAAGAAGAATATCCGTCAATGATCAAATTATCAAGTACAATCACATAATATGTGTAATGACAGTTCATAAGTGCGGATGACTAGTCAGGACTCAGGAACAATAAAGGTAATCTTGTTGACTGCAATTCGTACTACAGCAATTCCTACTTCAATCGGAATTGTCTGGAACGAAGTGAATGCAACCAAAGAAGTTGAGTTTGAGTAATGTAACACGATAATTATCATCAAGAACATTGTCCAATTTCTTGTTTTTAGACCAACTTCCAAAAAGGAGAAGGTCCTCAATTCGTCTGTATTTCTTTTATGTATCTATGTTCCGCGATATCTCCGCCGAATGTGGACTAATCTTCAAAATTAATTTAAATTTTTGTGTTCGATAGAGCTTCTTTCAAGGGTAGTCCCATATAAATTTAGTCACGATCGTATTTGAAGTCGATCCGTTAAGTTTTTAAACTTGTGATTATTAGGTTATTTGTAATTTTCTTCTGACGACTGGAATCTGAACTTTTAGATGTACCTCTATATGGTAGGTAGAAACTTGATTTGAATTAACTTTCCGAATTGCAAAACTCAAATTGATTGTGATTTGATCTGAGGACTCCAAGGTTCTAAGCCTAAATGACCTGCCACCAAACCAACGTGGAACATTGAAGTAGTGATTGTACATTAAAGCTTACATTTGAGTGCAGTGACCTTAGACATAGCTAAAAAATCCAGTCCGTAACCTCGAATAAATCAAGTGAAATCCAACCGTAACCGCTAGTTCGCTCACCAAGACATGTCTTCGCTAATCTTGACAGATGATGATTGCACAAATTACATAGGTACTGGAAATTAAATGAAGAGCTCTATAGATTTGCTTTTGCGTTTACCAAATATGACCATGAAAGTAGAATTGATACATAAATGAATAGATATAATGGCCGAATGGTAATATCCTCACTCATTAGATGTTTTAATTGAATACTAAAATGGTATTCAAGTGGCCAACAACTATGTAAAGGCACTAACTATACAGTTTTTGACGGAGAAACCCTTGCTCAGGTATAAGATAGTATTAAGCAATCCAAGGCACTAAATCATTATTATCAACAAGCACAGACTATGGCCTTTACTTTTTGACAGCCTCCGTGGCGCAGCGGACGAGTAGCCGGCTGTGAAGCGAGAGGCCGCGGGTTCGATCCCCGCACCGAGACAAATGTTTGTATGGCCTACACATATTTGTTTCGGGTCTGGGTGTTGTGAGACCGAAAGTCTCTCGTAGCTCCTGACACCCACGAAACAAGACTCGATCTTAGTGTGGGGTTAGGGCTATGTATGTGACTGTTGGGTGTTATTTATTTATTTATTATAAAAACAGTTTAACTAAGGAAATGCTAAAGAATAGTCTGTCCCTTTTATTTTCAAACAATTTGACGCAAGGAAAAACGTGTCAGACTAGCCATTTTCTCAGTTAAACTGATTTTATAAATAAGGCCTTAGAAATCAACACCATTAATCTGTTTATTTATATCGATTTATGCAGTTCTGAAGTAAAGCCTATGTTCCATAATTACATTACTAGTACCTAATAGAAAATAGGAAAAATACTTAAGCACAGTCAAAATGACTATTTTCAAACTTTAATATTATGTTACTTTCTCTTTGTCGTTTTAATATTTATTTTATTTTTGTATTTAACATTGCAAACAGATTTTTCAAAAATTGACATTTGATGGTGATAGGCTCGTCCCTTATCACATCTAGGACAAACATCTAGACATCTGCGTAACGTGGGTGTTCTAGATCGCCTCTGCTTACGCCTTTGGGGATATAGGCGTAGTCGTCTATGTATGTGACAAAATAACATTCATGATAACATGCCGATTAATTTTCTTACTGATTGTTAAATTTTTGAAAATATAAGCCATGCGTAGGGAAATGTAGGTTTATAATCTCAATTATAAACCATTATCAAACCACTTTAATCCAAGCTAAAAGCAATTAAAGACATCACGCCTCGCGGTACAATGAGTTAACTTTATTACACTCATTAAACGCTCCTTAACTTTGTGTTCACTCTCGTCGTACTTTCACTTCCTTATATTGTCCCGGGATAGCTTAAAGCTGAGCCTCTTATCTTAATTACCTGTAAATACATACATGTGTACTTTACATATGTATAAAGGATAAGGTTGATTTAACGCTTGATATATAAAGATTTTTGAAGCAGAACTTTTAAGTGCGTTCTAATAAATGAATGCTGGCTGACTATATTGTTGTCAGTGCGATAAAGTTAAAAGAAAAACATAAAAAAAGAAAAACTTAAATAAAATAATTTTGTTTATATATTTTTAGGTATCTTAAACCTCATATAAAATTGATATGTATTTCCTTAATGTCCTTTTTTAATTTAGGTGGTAATTCAAGCACGTGTAAAAGTTGTCAGTTATGTTATTGTCTTAATATAATTTTTGTAGGTTGTGTGTATTTTCCTGGTCATAGAATACATTCCTGAGGAACGGCTGCCATATCGTGGATGGTTTTTTGATATGCCTTAGCCGAACAACGAAGAAAAGTTTCTCTCGATAACGCTACAAAATTTGCGACTTCATTCTTTCACAATTTTTATATCAAAGAAAACAAACTGAACAGTCAGCATGAACAACCAAGGACTAATTAGTATCTATATATTCGACCGACTTCAAAAAAGAAGGTCCTCAATTCGTCTGTTTTTATGTATATTACGCGATATCTTCGCCAAATGTGGTCTGATTTTCAAGATTATTTTTGTGTCCGATAGAGCTTATTTCATGGATGATCCCATATATTTGGTCACGATCAGATAAGTTTTGAAGTTGGGCCAATCAGTTTTTAAACTTGTCCTTATTTACTTATTATAATAACTATTCATAGCCACCTTAAGAAGCAAGTCGTACTTGCGCGATAGATGCCTTCCTTTCATTTTATTTTACGTAATTCTTTATTAGTATGTAGATTATGACATTTTGGTATGAATGTCTGAAGAGAATGTAAGCGATGGCTTACGGATTGGTGGATCGGTTTTATGTGGTTTGCACAAGTTGGATTAATTTTGAAACAATGTGAAATAGTATGATGATATAATATACAGTTTTAATAATATAGATTCCTATTATAATATACTGTATTTTGTGCCCGATATGGCGATAGGCTCGCCCCCTATCACATCTGTGATGGAATTAAGCTCGGCGAAATGTGGATGTTCCAGTTCGCTAGTGCATCTCTGCCTACCCCCTCGGCGATACAGGCGTGAGCTTATGTTATGTTTGCCGGCTTATTCGTGCTGTAAACGTTATTGCCTACAGCGTGCCTCTACCCACTTCAAAATAATAAATAATAAAATGGTTTTCTTTGAAAATGAAAATAAAATACTTCGTCGATTTCATCCCCATTTAGTTTCTTGAGTAACCCACGTGTCATATATGTGAATGAACAAATTATTTTATTATGATCAATAAAATCGGTACTTGAGTAACTTAAAAGTAATGTAATTTCCATAATCAATACGGTCATTCGACCAAATTACGAAATATATAAGTCACATAACACTTTCAACCTTGAAACAAAAAGGTCGTGTTCCATATTACATAAGTTATTAACGATCAATCAATGACGTCATATTAAGTAAACCGTAGGGTCATATTATAGAATGCGTCCCACGACTATGCAATAAGATCGAGTGTTAGACACTCTACTCGACTACACATGACCCGACACTGAGACCGAGTGTCAAACACTCGACCTGAGACTGAGATCGAAATCGACTGTCAGACACTGGACCCGATACTGAGACCGAGTGTCAAACACTCGACCCGAGATTGAGATCAAGTGTCAGACACTCAACCCTTCCCGACACCGAGATCGAGTGTCAGACACTCGAGTCCAGACAGAGATTGAGTGTGAGATCGATCGACTAAAAACAAGAACGCAGTGGACATAAAACAATTTAAATATGTAATTCATCCAAAAGTGGTTACAATATCAATATTAAAACATCGATGATTGTAAATGATAGATGCATTGATTTTTTAAAGAATTTCGATGATATCGTTTCTATCCACTTGGGAACTGTCCGTGAACTTTAATTTCAACGTTTTTATTATTATTATTGTCTACACAAAAGTCAAAAACATTTTAAGACTGTTGGTTATTAGGCTAGACCTGTATGGGAGCTGTACAATGTCCTTTATGGTGGCGCGGCGTTCACTGTCAAGCGAATATGCCCATCTCGTCATTCACGCGATTCAAAACTGGCTCACATCACTTTTCCATTCTACTATAAAAAGACCGCAATGGCCGGGAATGTTGGGCAGTTCGTAAGTATGTCAGTAGGTGCTTGCGCGTGCGCAATACGAGAGGGGGGATCCACACAGGTGTTAGATAACAGCTGACCTCTGCAGTCTGCTGTGTCGGTAAGTTTTTAAGGGTATCGTGTCAAAGAAAGTGGTAGGGCTTGTTTTTATTCACGATCTTTGTTATGACTTTATTCGCAAGAAAATTAATACTTTCTCTGAAATAGTATTCGCGTAAACCGAAGAAATCATTATTCAGTCTTCTTCTTTAAATTATGCAAATCAATATACGTTAACTGATGTATATTCGGCCTATATGCCGGTTCATTATGATAATGATGATGATGTATATTTACAAGATGTTTGTATAAAACATAGGTCATGAAACTTTGTGATTGGCGGTAAATCGCAAAAACGTCATGGCTATAGAGATATTTATCCTATAATATATCAAATTCAGGATTAATAATATGTGTGCTGAATTTTATTCAAATAATTTTGGCACATAAGATTTGATTGAAGAACAAAAACCCAAACACGCTATCTCCTAAACATCCGGATTCTCACATTCATGATAGATCATCATCATCATCATCATCATCATCATCATCCACATCATCATCATCGGCCATAGAACGTCTACTGCTGAACATAGGCCTCCCCCAAAGATTTCCAGATCGACCTGATAGATATTAATACAATATTCATGTAATCACAATTTAAGGTCTCCATAAGTTTGACTGTAGACTACAATGATAAGTAAAAAATGTTTGATAATTCTAAAAACAAGTACAAAAACATCCTTATTGCACTTTACCGTAACAGGAAAGCTAGCTTAATCAAAGTCATTTTTGCACTAAAGTTCAAATATTAAGAAACATGGCCTCCGGGTGCTCCATTAATTTCGTAATGAACTGTTACTTTTTATTGGCAAACATTCTAAGGTTTGTTCCATATATATAATCTAACTGGCCTTCATAGACACATATATTCGTGTACGTGTAATTTAATGGTAAATAATATTTACTAAATTTAATATTTGTTAAATGTATACATTGAACAATATTTCGTTATTCGAATTACATTGGCAATTAATGGTTTATACTTTATAGCTTATATTAATATTTAGAGATAAATTTGAATACATTAGGATTATTGGTCAGTATGTGTATATATATCTGTCGATCTGTATATCTTTGGGGGAGGCCTATGTTCTGCAGTGGACGTCCTATGGCTGATGATGATGATGTATATTATGTAGCTAGGTCATAATATAATAAGTAATAACATTATGTATTGTCCATGATTATGATTATTTTGGTATTGTAGGTTTCGTAGACGCGTAAGTACATATAACTGGATGCAAAATATTTAGAGAAGGCGAAAACTTTACATTAACCCTGATATACATATTTTGTTGTGTATTTTTTGGAAATTGCAAATCGACGTTTTTACAATGTTTATGAAGAAAAGAATAAAAAGCTGATCATCCGTCTGTGCTACTGCAGCTGACGTCCCAACCATAAATATAGGTAGAATACGTCACTTTTATCATGATTCGACTTTACACAGTCTAAAAACGTCTATGACATTAGTTAGATCCATGTCACTTGATACTCGCTTACTGCTGATGTACCTAACTGGTGTTATTAGCCGCTCTCCTTAAGTTACCACCAAATTAGCTGGTTAGTTACACGTGTATTACATTACGTTGTACAATGTAGGTACAGGTCATTGTTCCATCATAATAGACTGTATAAGTTTAGCTTTTAGCAGTCTAATCTGAAGGAATGTTCTGTACATTTATATAAACTGTGGACACATTTGTATATATTCTAACATATTATACGGATACGTGGGCAAAAATCAGCTCGCATTGGAGACCTTCCGACAACTGGCGACGCCGTGGTAGACCCAGGAAAAGATGGCGTGACGATCTGGATGCCTACGAGCCTACGTGGACTGAACCAGCCAATGACAGAGAACAGTGGAAAAAGATGGGGGGGTCCTTTGCCCAGCAGTGGGACACAATAGGATAGAAAAGAAAGAAAAATTATACAAAGGCCAACAAACGAGCACGTGAGTCACTTGACATTTCTTCGTGCAAGTTGCAAAAAAGATTCGGCTGTTTTTTTACGATTGGCTCCCTGTCTCATGTCAACTCCGTTTATGGAAATGTTTCCTTTCAGGCATTGAAAACAAAAACGTTACTTCCATCATCATAAAACGAAGTTCAACAAAAAAAATCGCTAAACAATGTCTTGTGGAGATGTGTTTATGTAGTGTAGCGAAAAACATGCAGAAGCGACCCAGCTTGAGCCTTAGTCTAAGACAATCAATATTATACTTTTCCAATATGCGTTAATATAAAAAAGCGATATTTTTAATATATTGTAGACTAGCTGTTGCCCTCGGCTCCGTCCGCATAGAAATATCCCACGGGGCACGGGAACCGTACATTTTACGGGTTAAAATTAGCCTACGTGTTATTCTAATGTAGAGGTATAATCTACATAACTGTAAAGTTACAACAATATCCATGAAGTAGTTTTTGGGTGAAAAAGTTACAACAAAATGAAAAACAAACATACATAGGTGCGTATATACTTACATACATACATACATAGTATCGCGTTTATAATATTAGTTAGATGTGTCGGCGTCACTTACCAGCTTTTACTTTTATTAATTGCTTCGTTCAAGGCTGTGTCAAATTACATAAACGAATTATTATTCACGCAGCAACCACAACCGTTCATTGTATGTATGTCACATTCAGTGTGATTCGATTCCAACGCAAATCATCGTCTTAATGGTCACTCTAACTGTATTTATTGAACCACGACAAATTCTCAATTAGACCATGTCTTTACATAAAAAAAATTTGCCATACTGATTTCTTCAGTTTACGCGAATGTTATACATTGAAATAAAACTATTTTTACGGATTTTATCACGATTTGTTTTCGGACTGACCGACCCGTGACCATGAAGACTGCTAAGCCTTCAAAACGTCGGGCATATAAAAAAACAAATTGTGATAGATTCCGTAAAAATAGTTTTACTCAATTAATATTAGCCATGTAATATTACTGTCACTCTCCTGGGCACGGGCCTCCTCTACTAATGAGAGGGGGGTTAGGGCCTAGTCTACCACGCTGGCCTAATGCGGGTTGATAGACTTCACATACCTTTGAAATTCCTGTAAAGAAATTCTCGGGTATGCAGGTTTCCTCATGATGTTTTCCTTCACCGTTATAACAAGCGATATTTCACAAAGAAAATACACTTAACATGGAAAAGTCAGAGGTGTATGCTCCATCTTGGGATTGGACTCGAACCTTCGACACTTGTCTCGGCAGTCCGTACCATTCCCAACTGAGCTATCGTTATAAATGACACCTTTAAAAGGTTTGATTTAACTTTGTATTAATAATTTTAGGCCTCCCCCAACGATTTCCAAATCGACCTGTTGGAAGCGGCTTGCATCCAGAGACTTCTTGCGACCTTTATCAAGAAAGAAAAAAGAAAATACAAATGTCATAGACGCGCATCGAGCTCGATACGAATTCGATTGTCAAAAATATTCCTGCTCGGGTCGCTGAAAAAGGAAAAAGTATAAAAACTTGTAGACATGATAATTATGTTTTCTTGCACTTATTTTCACAGTATATTTCCATTGTACCTACCTATGCTGTGATTACTTATTCATTCTGTTTGTTATTACCTAAAATGTGGGAGTTACATGATAAAATTATGAAAGACTTATAAAATATTGTGACCACAGAAGGTTGCCTTTAGTGTTAAGAATAAAATTATTTCCCTCAGATAGGGGTTGACGTCAAGCAGACAGCTAAGTGTAAAAACTAAGCCAAATCATTTCTGCAAGATGCTTGAAAAAGTGTGCTGCGCCGACTCTACATTAAGGTGGAATAAGGGAAGGTAGAAAGAAAGAAAGAAAATAATTAAATTATTAAATTAGTCGGCTTTCATGATGACAGAATTATATGGCGTAGTTGTATTGCGTGCGCAGTACGACTACCGTCCTGAGGTCTCTGGTTCGATCCCGGGTCGAGCCGGTCGAAGTATGGAATTTGTGCCTGATATGGCGATAGGCTCGCCCTAGGGCGATCCGTTCAAGATATGATGGGTCACATCTTGAACGAAAATGAGCTAGAAAAAATGTGGGTGTTCCAGTTCTCCATTGACTACACTGCACCTGATCGTAAGCGAAGTGCAGTCATAACAAACGAGTGCCCACTGACAAACAATGAGTTTATCAGTGGTCGCCAAAATCGTGCCGGCCTATTTATGTTTCTTTACACTCCGTATCCGAAGGGGGAAGAAGCAAATCGACGGGCTTGCGATAACACAGGCGGATGACAGATGCAGACACTGGGATACCATAGGTACCCGTCCCACCCAACCATCAAGTCATGCCACAAACCCCTCGAACCGGAAGTACTCTGCCTACACCTTCGGGGATACAAGTGTGAGTCTATATTTGTATGTAGATGTGAAAAATATTTGGACCAACGTAGGCTTAAACGCCGCTTCTAGTAACTTCCAAGCACACAGTAAAAGCTTATCAGTACCAAATACTGAGTTATAGCCGACAGAATTATCCTCATTTCCTGTTTAATTTACTGAACAAGCTTGACCCACTTTCTGAAAATTTTAAGTACCCACGAAACAGAAACAGTCTTGTCTCAGATTTCGGCGTATGTTCCTTATTAACTCCATTGTAAGAGTGGGCTGTTTAAATTAGGCATTTTTGAGCCATAAATATCGACATCCTTTTGTTAATCACTTTGATTTAAGGTCAGTTCAATTGGAGTTCATTTGGGTCTTTATATCTTAGCCCAATGACACAGTGCGGCAGGATGCTACAATTTTTGGCAATTTTCAAGGTCAAGTGTTATGAAAGATTACGTGAAAGTTGAAATCAAGTGTATAGATTTAGTATAAATTAATTTATTATTATTATTTCACACTGCCTGGGTAACGTGATTGTATTTCGGTACGACTACTGTCCTGACGCCTCGGGTTCGATCCCCGGGTCGGGCAGTGATATTGGATTTTTCAATATCAGCCCAGAGTCTAGAATTTGTGACCGATATGGCGATAGTTTCGCCCTTTATCACATCTAGGATGGAACTAAGCTCGGCGAAATGTGGTTGTTCTAGTTCGCTATTCCGCCTCTGGCTACCCCCTCGGGGATATAGACGTGAGCTTATGTTGTATATTTATCAGTTTCCAGTAACTACTAGTCCATATCTATAGGTTGACAAGGTGTAATTTTACAGCTATTAATATTGCTTAAAGAACTTGGAAGTTACAACACGAATCGCGCCGCGGGGTCAACCGTTTATGTTCGACACACGAGTGATTGATGTAGAGACCTCTCTCTACTCTAAAGCAAATACATAAGAGTCTTATTTATTTATCAAATTATGTTACTATTTGTTTATTTAAATATTACGAGTATGTTTATTTTAGGGGCTGCATAATAAGGTAACAAAAACATAAAGTAATATTCCAGTAAAATATCGCTTCAGTGCGCTGTTGCTGGAACACTTAAGCAGAAAAACTGTCAGGCCTTAGATTCAATTCAATACTCAGGTACTCAGTAAAAGGAGCAAGCTGAACGTCCTTTCTTGTATAATTTCCTACTAAAAACATTTATGTAATAAGGTGTATTAGTAATCAGACCAACTATTTTCCAAGTAAAGATGTTATGTATTCCGTACCTTACTATGTAAGATAATTCAATATTGCTATTTATTGGCGCATATTAATTTACAGTGATATAACTTGAAGAAATGTAATACCACTTTCCTTCTATTTGATATAAGCTTTATTACTTAATCCAATATCTAAAATGGATTGCGTAAACCAAGCAAGGTGTTAGAGACCGATATACTAACAATTATTTCAAATGAGATAAAATATTGTATCTGTTATTATATGTTGCGAAACAAAATAGTAGCGTATTACGTAAGCAGTTACAAAGTTAAAAGGAATAATACAAATTCCTCATTATCTAGAAGATATCATCTATACTAATATTATAAAGCTGAAGAGTTAGTTTGTTTGTTTGTTTGTTTGTTTGATTGAATGCGCTAATCTCAGGAACTACTGATTCGACGTGAGAAATTCTTTTAGTCTTGACCGACGGGATGAATGGTGGGGTGACTGACAGGCTGACTAATGGGGTGGCGGACGAGGTGACTGACGAGGTGACTGACGGGGTGACTGATGGGGTGATCGACGGGGTGACCGACGGGGTGACTGATGGGGCGACCGACGGGTGACAGACGGGGTTACAGACGAGGTGACAGATAGGGTGACAGACGGGGTGACAGATGGGGTATCAGACGAGGTGACAAACGGGGTGACAGACATGTGACAGACGGGGTGACAGACGGGGTGACAGACGGGTGACAGACGGGTGACAGACGGGTGACAGACGGGGTCATCTTTTTTTTATATATCAGAGAGTGGCAAACGAGCAGATGGGTGACCCATCTGCTAAGTGGTGGTAAGTGATCTCCACCACCCATGTCTATGTCTTGAGTGTCTACTCAAGACACAAAACGAATCATGGGTGCGTTGCTAACCTAAAAGGAGGGAAATAAGAATTGGGGCAGGGAGGGGTGAATTGGACCACTGGAAATCTCACTCACCGAACGGAACACGATAGCGAGTAGCAACTTTACGTCGGTTTTCTGTGAGACAGTGGTATCAAACCGGTCGAGCCGGCCCGTTCGTGCTGTAGACGTTACTGTCTACAGTGTGGTTCTACCTATCAAAGCTCTATATAACTCTACACTTATTAAAATATTTTCTTAAAAAACACATTGGTTAACAATATTTTTAGTAAAATACTTGTACAATATAACTAAAATATTTACGAGAATGCGGAACTTGAATAATAAACGGGAAAAGACACAACAGAACAAACAACATTACCCTCCTTCCAATTCCGAGGCAGTCGAGTAAAAAGTATGTATCACATACCTTCTGCCGCGGTTACTTTATTTCGCCTAATTTTGAGATGTGACCAACAAAACGCGGAACATTTATTATCCGTAGAAAATTAGACTTTGGCTATACTATTTTTTAGGCCTAAGAACTTGTGTACTTTTAAGCTATAAAACAGCATTAATTTTCCACGTTATTGTCCGTACTCAAAATAAAGTTTATTCACATGAAGGCCTTTTAGCAATCGGACTGTAGTATATACCGGGTGTTTAATAAAGTTGGTACCAATAACAATTCCATAGAAGGAGAACGATTTAAAGCGTAATGGTAGAGTAAAAAAATAAAATGTTTACTTAATTTTTTAAATTAGTCAATAAGCATGCGGATTTTGAAATCGGAATGTGACCTTTAAATCGTCGCAATTCCTATAGGAATGGTTTTGTGTATGCTAAAAATAATTAATTACTCCATAGGTGGTTTGCAAATGTACTGCAGCCGACCCAATGAGCCAGTTTTCGTCACGAATGAAAGTTTCCATTACTCAAAAACTATGAGCCTTACAAAATTATAAAATTTACCGCTAGATTGCTAGCCTACCCCCTCTTTAAGTGTAGTTATTATTGATACCAACTTTATGAAACAACCTGTATAGTAGACATTGAAATTAGTATTAAATAATAGCTAGGTAAATATTCAACTACAGCAACTACAATGACATATTTTTCTTTCGTAAACTTGAACCCGTGTGCCACTATTTGACAATAATTCACCTTCAAATTCCTCCTTACAAATGAATAGCTTATGGTTTCTCATCTCACGCAACATTTAAGCCGTTTTTAGCTTTGTTAATTTAGTATTCTTTGAGTATATTGTAATAGGTGTCGTAACATTCAATAAAAGAGATTGGCCGGAGTAGTAGTGTATCAACATTGTCTTGAGTTTTGCAACTATTGATCAACAGTAAGGGCGTCCGCGTAAAATTAGATGTTTTTCGTTTTATTTTTTTATGGAAAGACTAGCAATCGAGAAAACACGAGCAATACCAAAGACTTCTATGTATACTACTAGACTGGCTGTTCGGTACATAGAATATGTTGTCTTTTCGTGAACGCTGTGTATGCCCCTGTTTAGCGCACATATCAAATGTACCTACTTATATATAGCATTGATAATGTTGTAATATGTAGTTCTGTGAGTGTACCTTAAAAATAAAGAAATAAATAAATAGAATGTACGCACTAAGTCTCTTTTAATCGACCTCAACTCACTATAGAAATCTGCTCTTTTCCTTAGCCGTGAAACGTCAAACACTCGCCGTCATGTGCCACAATTTTACTTCGAAACATCTAGGAAATACATAGAAGTCTTTGAGCAATACGTCACCTGATAGTAAATGTAGGTACAAGACCTACATGCATTGCTTATTAATTTTTTTCGCTCCGCTTTTATACCCAAAATTCCGATACCTTGATACCTCAAGTGACCCGTCTGCTCGTTTGCCAGTCTCTTCTATAAATATCATACATAGACTTGCCCTTCCAACCTCGAACTAAAGAACTAGAAAACCTCCAATTTCGTCGAGCTCATTTCCATTTCTGTGCCTTAGCCTTGCCGATCTCCATATGCAACGGTAAGAAAGGAATGTTAATTGACAATTGTAACCGGTAAACTTACTGTCAGGTGGGTTGCCGTCTTTGGACCGCCCTTAAGCGCCGAAGTAGGCCACCGCGGGGTTTTTAGTCGGTATTGCCGGTGTAGGGAATTTGTTAGGGACTCGGCCCAGCGTCGCCCGGATGTCGAACATCTCTCCCGGGCATCACGGCGCTGGGTCGTAAGACCGGCGAACCCGACATACCCGCCGCGTCCACCCCCCCCCCCAGGCGTGGCGGCAGTCACTTTTCCCCGCGACAAAAAAAAAGGGTGGGTTGTCGTCTGCGTTCCTAAGCCAATAAAAAAACAATCCATTTCGAAGTCTTTGAATGGCACACTACATGATGGAAGTCTTAAAAGAAAATATTATTAAAGGAAGGAGAAATAAGGGGTGACGTCAGGCAGGCAGCCGGTTCTAAACATTTGCTGATTCTTTCCTGCAACATGATTGAAAAATGTGTTGCGCTGACCACAGTGACATGGAATAAGGGTAGATAGACAAGGAGTACATAATTCTTAGATTTAATCGTTATCCTTGACATATGAGGTAAACTAAAATTTTACTCACCGTTAATATCTTAATGTATTTACTAATTAGGGTGCAAAGTCCGCACAATCACGTCAAACGGCAGTCGTAAGTCTCCCGAGTCCCCACTGTTATAAAATAAGCAAGGAAACTATGTATACAATGGAATATTTATTACGATTGCAGGTGAATGGATATGAAAAATAAAACATTGACGAAAATACTTGTATCTTATGACGTCGGATGTGTTCGTAAAATATTAAAAATGACATTATTTTATTCAGTTGATGTAAATAAATGTGTCTTTTTAATTTCGCGTTTATCTGTTTCTTGTAATAAATAAATAAATACACCCAACAGACACATAGTCCTAACCCCACACTAAGATCGAGTCTTGTGTCATGGGTATCAGGAACAACGAGAGACTTTCGGTCTCACAACACCCAGACCCAAAAAAAATATATGTGGGCCACACAGAAATTTGTCTCGGTGCGGGAATCGAACCCGCGACCTCACGTTTCTAAAGCTAAGCAGTACACAAAACATGAATTGTTTTTACTCGGCAACGGAGATTGGTCAAATGCTTGTGTATTAACATTTAACTCTCATGATGTTTACACTAATTTAAGTTAATGTTAACTCAATTTGCATTTTATTTACATTACATAATCCTGTCTCCTTATCTCAGTGCGATTGAGTGCGCATTGCGTGATTCGGTACACGTGTACTTAATTTTGTGCATGTGTTCTTCAAATGTACGTAGCTTTAAGTACTTCTTTTCACTTTTTGTGAGACCTTGTTGATGTGTGTATGTGTGAATTATAATTTAATCATGTCTCAAAATTATACGAGTAAGTTAAGATGTGTGAGCATCCAATGTCACATCAGTTTATTTTGAACTGACTCTATAATAATGAATGCCTGATTGCCTCGATGGCGTAGTTGTATGGCAAGCGCGGTACGACTATCGTCCTAAGGTCTCGGGTTCGATCCCCAGATCGGGAAAAGTTATATTGGGTTTTTTGACTCCGGTATCAGCCCAAGTCCTGGAATTTGTGCCATATATGGCAATTGGCTCGCCCCTATCACATCTGGGACGGAACTAAGCTCGGCGAAATGTGGGTGTTCTAGTTTGCTAGTACGCCTCCGCCTACCCCTTCGGGGCTTCAGGCGTGAGCTTATGTTATGTATATAGTAATCGGCTCGCACTCTATCACATCTGGGACGGAAATGTCAGTGTTCTAGAGTTCGAAACTACCTTACCCTTCGGGCACACACACTGTATGTGTGAGTTTATGTATGTATAATTTTATTTGACAAATCTAGGTCACATTGCCAAGGCAAATTCAATCAAAATTTAATCAATAGGTACTAAGTACTAATTCTTTTTGCGATCATTTAACTCTAGTAAATATTTTATCCGTCGATATTCACTAATAGACGTATTTAAAAACTTAAGGGACCGACTTCAAAATTCATCCGATCGAGACTAAATTTTATACCACCCTTGGAATAAGCTCTATTGAACACAAAAATAATCATGAAAATCGGTCCACATTTGGCAGAGATACCGGGGAACATACATAAAACAATACAGACAAATTATAAAAATAAAATAAATAATAAATAAATACACCCAACAGTCACATACATAGTCCTGACCCCACACTAGGTGTAACCTGTATCGCGGGTATCAGAAACTACGAGAGACTTTCGGTCTCACAACACCCAGACCCGAAACAAATAACTATGGGCCACACAGACATTTGTCTCGGTGCGGGAATCGAACCCGCGACCTCACGTTTCACAGCCGGCTACTCGCCCACTACGCCACGGAGGCTGTCGATCGAATTGAGGATCTTCTTCTTTTTTAAAGTAGTTCGGAAAAGTTTATGCTTTAACCTTAAAGCGCATATATTCTGCAGACTACTTTTCAAATTAGGAGCATAGCAGACTATTGATAATTAGTAATACAAATATTGTATTTTGCTTTCCTCGGTAACACAGATTTATTTAGCAAAAGAGTTATTGTGTGCAGTACAAAACAAGAACAAAATTCTATAGCTTTGTTCGTACATTGACCGATGACCAAGCCGTTATCAACCCGCTTGTGTACATACACAAATATGTGTTACTTTGCCAGGAAACAATGTTGACTGTAACAATCTAATGTAATACAGCAGAGTGATGTACTTTCTTACAAGTTACACGAGAATTATCTTTAAAATTATTATTTTCGTCGAACTAGATTCCTTTTAATAAATTTTTTTTTATGATATTTAAAAAATTTACGTCTTGTTCTGTGTTCAGCAAAACCGAAACCCATTTATTATTTATGTAGAGTCTAATGTCTCAATAATCTCTATATTTTTTTATGTAAATCACAAGCAAGAAAATATGTTTTTCTTTTCTAAATCGATCTCGAGAAGTCTGTACCAGTAATAAATAAATAACACCCAACAGTCACATACATAGTCCTGACCCCACACCAATGATAATTCGTCTCTAGGTACCTCAGAGTATTAAGGCGATAGGTAGAATATCTAGAAGATACTGCGCAACTAAATCTAGATGAAGTACATAATGATGTTATTTTTATGCCCACACGTGTTGGGACTATGACCGCGTCGAGGGGGGCCAGGAGTCAGGACAAATTGATAATGTCCGCTCTCTCTGCTCTAATCAAATTGGGCGCTACTCCGTACACCGACTACGCTGTACTTGTAATGTGTTATAAATCACGTGACAAAAGGGCTTCATTATTCTTATTTAGTATTAAATTAGGTGTTTCAACGGTATAATTAATTTCAAGATGATATTTCTTAAATAACTTTACTTACATACAGACATAAACTCACGCCTGTCTCACGCTGGGGTAGGCAGAGACTATGGAGCACCAAGTGCTTTGCTTCAAGCACACCTCTTCCGCTTACTCCTCAGTCATCAATCTTTAACAGTCAGTAGTCGAACTACTTGAGGAATTTAAACATATTATTATGTACTTACTAAATAGAAATTGGAACGTATGTGAAGTCTACCAACCCGCATTAGCCCAGCGTGGTAGACTAAGGCCTAACTCATCTCATTAGTAGAGGAGGCCCGTGCCCAGCAGTGGGACAGTAATACTACAGGGCTAATATTATTATATTACTTAATAAACATTTCTTTCTTTATAGCTGCATCAATGGTCTATGGACTGGAATGGAATTTAGACGATGTTCTGGCTTCAAATCTCAGGTCCGACTGTCACCCTCTCAATACACATAGAGAAGGAATTAAGCTAAAATAAAAATAATATTTTGAACAGATTCTGTGCAAAGTAAAACCAAAGGCGCCACTGGTAAATACAAAATAATATACATAAATTATCATATTTTAAAATATAGAACACCAGGTACTTGACGAGGTTAAGAAACAGATAACGAAGTAGATTCGAAGAAAATGATGTCTTATGACGCAACCGAGTTTACGCACGAATGCAAATTCGGGCCACGGCTCGATCGAATGCATCTATGAAAGTAAAACAAACGAGGTAGTACAACTTACCTACCCATATTATATTTTCCTGCTACACTGTTCCAATCAAATCATTTATCAACAGACTTAAAGAAGGGTTCTCAATTCGTGTTTTATTTTTATTTTACCAGGTTTCTCCGGCAAATGTGGCGACTTTCAAGAATATTTTAGTGTTCTATAGAAGCTATAGAACAGAGCTATGATTAAGATCTGATGAATATTGGCCATAATATAACGTTTTTAAACTTGTGATTATTGATTTCATACAGTGACGTGCACAGACATTCTGATCAGGATAGACAAAAACTAGCAAACCTATTTTCTTCAACTTTTACATAACCATCACTATCATCATCCCCGTGTCGATGTAAAATATAAGGCGGGCGTTGCTATATTTAAATTTTGATTTTTTTTATTCTTCATTGTCAGGAAAGACAATGTGTCTTTTCTATGTGGACTGCACGCCACTTATTCCACAAAATGTTTTTCTTTTAAAAATAATGGCTTTCACGCATTTGTGATGATTTAGCCAATGTCAAGGTAAAAAGAGCAATTATGTTTTCACAATAACCATGAGACCCAGATGTAGATGGTCTCAAGGTCCTGCTGAGAGATTATGGCGACAATTCCTTCCAGCGCGGTACCCCTCAGATGACCTTCACTCGGCGAATCGACAGTACAAAGCTAGCCAACGCACCAAACAAAACTCATCAAAGATCACCGGTTAAAAAGTTTCCACATTATACTGTCCATCTTCACTGCAGTTTGATGCATTAAACCACATCACTTAAAAACCAACAAACACAGCTCTAGAGAATAATATGAAATAATTCTAACAAGCGACGCCCACCCTGTCAGACTTCCCGTCAAAATCCCCATTAAATTTATCATCATTTATATTGTATCAACTTTACTCTATCTACCGCCATTTCGGAAAGCTAACTTACATGCTCTTTGGAAAGCAATAGGGTAACTTCTGACACTACTTCTATTTCGACTACGTTTCGATTTCATTTAGTGACTTAAAAGGCCACCGAAATTAAGTTGAAAAGCGCGATATTAGTATCGCGTTGGATTTGAGAACATGTAATTTGGTTAATTTTTAAGTAAGGGGTGGTTCTTCAGAAAGGAATGGGTAAAAAACTCTAACTTTGAAAAAGTATTTTACGCTGACTCATATTTGAATAGAGGAGGACAAGTAGAGTGAAAGAATAATGATGTATTGCAATCATCGATATATTATAGAGGTATACCAAGATGCACAGTAGACGCTCGGAAATCGAGAGAATTCTAAATTTCAACATTCAAATTTAAGAACGCTTGCTCATCTCGTTTAAAAAGCAAAAGTTTAATAAGCTATGGCAAGTGCATAGGGTTATATTAGTGTAGATTTAATTATATGTTGTTATATGTTTAAGAAATCAGTATGTTTTATTGTTTTATTTATTATGATTACCACTTTTTAAGACGATATTTGCAAAGAACTGTGCATCTGGGGTATATTATATTGACGATTGCAATAGACTACGACGCGGCGACGTCAGAGATCGAGAATGTATCTGAACGCACCTTGCAGTCCGGAGCGTGACCGGCGCGGCGACCCGTGCACTGTGCAGCCATCGTGATATACTCTAATTCACAATCGAGTGTTTGTTTGTAAACATGAGCCTATAATAAATTTATTAATAAATTCCGTCGTGTGTATAGTTAGTAAAATGTTGCTTTGTATCTGCCCTTCCATTTGTGAGGCCTTAGTATAACTAAATGTGGCTGGTCTGGTTCGCTAGAGCGCCTCTGCCTAACTCTTCGGGGATACAGGCGTGAGCTTATGTATGTGGAATAACGATTGTTATAAAAAATCAAGTTATAATTATTAATTTAAAGCTATGACTTTTTTAAAGTACATTATTATACAAAACCATTAACCACATGGATACGTACCAGATATTTTTGACCGTAGTTCTCATTCATTCAATCTTCACACCAATCTATACTGCAATATGTTTGAAAAACTGTGTTGCACTAACCGGAAGCCTTTCCGGAGGCCTAAGTACTCCCTTCCCATTCCAAGCTCTGCTCCTTTCTTTATCTTTCTACAATAAGTAACAAACGATACGGCTTTGTACCCCTGCGCTGCATATATCTATAATTGTTATAGAAGTTAGTTGCCATTAAAGGGCCGCCTGCGCATCTATCAAAAATACTTTTTGGTATCTTATTGGTTAGTTTGATGGTGCACATTTTAACAGAAATTGACGACTTACTCATTTCGCGATAATGAACTAAGTCTAAGGCTGAGATCTATAGAACGAACTTCGACTAAGTCCGAGTCAAAAAAACGAACTTAGTGAGGATTTGGAATTTATAAATCGAACTCAGACTTAGTCCAAGTCATTTTTCACAAGAAAAACTTTGCTAAGTTCAAGTCCACAAAACCTTGACTTCGGTCTGTCAGTTCGGCATGCAGTAATACCAGTATAGAAATACTGACATAAAATGTAGAAATTGTTTTATTCATTCTAACGTTTTTTAAATTAAAATACCAAAACTATTGTTAGAAAATGTTTAATAATTAAAGGTACGAGATTTTCTTATATTGCAGTACCGTTTATTATACTGTAAATCGATCTATTAATTATTAAAGTTTAACGAAAATAGACAATTTTGTTTGGAATAAACTTGTAACCCAGAAGATGCCAAAAAAATAGACAAATGTTTTGACAACTTCCAGTATTGTCCTGAATAATAATTAATATAACATTAAACCCGAAACCGTGCTCAGAATTAAAAAGTCGTTCTGCTGAGCCATTTGCAAAGCGCGAAAGGTGACCCGAGAACCAGTGGGAATGGACGGAGCGCGGACTTCATCGCGGCGACCCACAATGCAACAGTGACCATCATGCTATTGCTCCAATAATATTATCATCATCATCAGCCACAGGACATCCACTATTGAACATAGGCCTCCCCCAAAGATTTCCAGATCGACCGGTTGGAAGCGGCCTGTAACCAGTGATTTCATGTGACCTTTGTCAGGTCGTCTGTCCACCTAGCAGTCATATTAAACAGACAGTGAATCAGTGAATCAGTGAAAGTACATATTATATTAATTATTATGTAGTCGGCCTAAATAATGTATAGATATTTTGAGAATGAATTGGTTACATGTTGTCAGGAAATTGATTTGCAGTAGGTAAATAAAATAATAATTATCATGAATAATATTTATTTATTACAATCTCTGATATTAACCTTTGTTATTTGAGTGAACATACATACATACATACATAGACTCACGCCTTTTTCCCATAGGGGTAGGCAGAGACAACGGATTTCAATTTGCTACGATCCTTACACACCTCTTTCGCCTCATTCAGTCTCATTACATTCTTCATGCATGCACGTCGGTTTAGGGTACTTTTAACTTGACCTTTCTCGAGTAAATCTCTGACTTGGTCAGAGAATGTTCGATGAGGTCTTCCCCTTCCACCTCTACCATTCACACTTGCCATATATATTTGCTTTGTCAGCCTCCTTTCATCCATCCTTTCTACATGCCCAAACCACCGCAACATTCCTTTCTCAATCCTCGTTATTATTTCCTCTTTCAATCCACACAGTACATAAATGGTATTCTCAACTATTGTGCAATATACCTACTGCACAAACTACTGTAATATTGCTTGTGTTTGATAACTTGTTCCGCAGTTGGTTGCATGTGTGAAAATTTAATAACTTCAAAATGTTATTTCTGAAACAGAAGAAATAAATATCAGACAGAGTTTCCCTCAGATCTTTCATTAGTAATCAGCAGATCACCACAATGGCAATTTGCATGGTCTAGCTGACAATAAGCTTGCCTGGCAGGTTAACCACTCAGATGGTACCCAGATGGTAATGCCTCAACAGTTTACCGCTGGCAGGAAATGTTAATAAGGCATGGTTTTGCTTTGGGCTTGCTGGCTGACTGAGATGCAATTTATACTCTACATGGGCTGCTAGTAAACAAACAGAGAGACAGACAATTTGCTAGTAAACAGTCTCCAAAATACAAAATCCCTGTTTTAACAATATTGATAAATTAATAAAACTTTTGTCAATATATTAATATGAAATAATGGCAGTGGATTAGCTAGAGCTCTAGGAATAGGTATGACAGAGTCGATCACCTCACTCACTCACCTGATTGTGACTCCTGGCATATTTGAGCCCTTGTAATTCTCTTGGTGGTTTACACTTTACTTCATCATTTTAGAGCTTAGAATGCTTTTTTTATGTCATCATGTTTTCATCATCATCATCTTATTTCTTCTTACTTTAAAAATTATGGCCTTCTTCAAAATATTAATGATTTTGCCAACAATAGTAATAAATAATAAATCCATGTTTTGACTATCAAATGATGACGATTCATGTTTATTCTTTCTTCTACCTGCCCTTATCCCACCTTAATGTGGGGTCGGCGTAGCAAACTTTTTCAAGCATGTTGCTGAAAGGATTATAAGACGATTTACGTATAATGCGGTTTGTTTTTCACTTGACATTTCAAAGAGCGTCAGCCATTTTGTCAGCTGTTAATTACGTAATACGTTCCTTTACAACCTACAAATATAAAGGCGCGTCTCCTGTAAATATATAAAAATCTTACGTTTCTTTTGTCAAAGGAACTGCGTGAAACCGATAACGTCTGAGTAGACTATGCAAAGACAAACTATGGCTAGCCTGAGTTCGAGTTCGAATTATAAATACGCAAAAGTTGACTTTCGCTTAGTTCACTCCAAAGACGACTACGCTGAGTCGACTTTGGTACAAGACTTAAGTAAGAACTATAGATTTCAGCCTAAGTCAAAATAACGAACTCGGTGAGGATTTGGAATTTTTAAATCGACCTTCGACTTAGTCCGAGTCATTTTTTACAAGAAAATCTTTGCTTAGTCTGTCAGTCTGTTATTCTGGTAAAAAATAGCTCGGACTAAGTCGAAGGTCGATTTGAAATTTCTAAAGCCTCACTGAGCTCGTTTCTTTGACTCAGACTTAGTCGAAATCCGCTCTATAGATCTCAGCCTAAGTGGAGTAAAGATAACAGTGAATATATTATTTCAAATTATTTCCCGTCACCTACTCGTCCGTAGATAAAACACTAGAAACATGATGTCATACATAAATACGATAAAGAATTTGATCTCGAGAATAGTCTCAAATAATTGGCTATGAGAAGATTAAATCGGGACCAGATTAAGGTCAGAAAGGGATAGTTAACACAATAATATACATATGAATGGAGACACGGACGTAAAAAAAAAGATGGACGGAGCGCTAGGAACATTGAAAGTGAAGCAGAGTTTTCGGCGCATTTGATCTATCGACACGTAATGGCGGCGACAGAATGAAGAATGTGACTTCAAAACTTTTCCCATTGTGACCAAATATGACCAAATATGACACCCTTGGAACATAAAAAGAGCCTTTAAAATCTGTATTTGGCGGAGATATCGTATAACATAAATTAAAAAACAGACGAATTGAGGACCTAATTTTTTTTAGTCAGTCGAACATATACAGATGAATGGAGAATGTCTTCGGTGACGATAATCACTTATCATCAACTGGACCGTCTCGTATGCCTTCGAAAGTCAATAAAAAAGCAAATATATACTTAACTTACCTGAATATGATTTTAAATCGAATATCACCTTTTATTACTAACATATACGATCGCATGTTTCCCCGAGAAAGGCAGCCACGTCGCTGACGGCAAAAATAACACGTTCCACATCAGGATTTTCCTCGAACACTTTCACTGAGGCGTGTTGTCCGCACATGTTGCAGTATACTCTTAACGATCTGGCTTCAATTTTTTATACTAATACGTGAACAGATTGAGCCAATCAAGATAAAATAATTACTCCATTTTACTCAAATATTAAACTTTTTGAGTAACCTGTGGCTCGACCATGAATATTTTTAAAATCATCAATTCCCCACGTAACTGCTAGAGGCGTTCGGGTGTTTGTCATACAAATATTTTACGGAGTCGCTAGCGAGCATTCGCTAGCTAGCAGTTCGGTTTCATTTATTGACTTACAATTCCACCGAAATAAAACTAAAAAGTGCACTAAAAATGCGTTAAATAATGTCAAATGACAAGTTCTCGAATCTTAGGCGATATTAGCGCACTTTTTAACTTGATTTCGGTGGAATTTTAAGACAATAAGTGAAACCGAATCGTAGTCAAAATCGAATCGAGTGTCAAAAGTCAAGGGGCTGCTATGCACTTTATTACCATTAGTTCGGCGAAAAAATATGTAATGCTGTATTTATGGAGGTTACTAATGAGTAACAAATTCTAAACAACCCTGCAAATAAAAAAAAAATACTGCACAAATTCTGTGACATTTTCTTGAATATATTTGACTTCGGGTCTGGGCTCTAGATCCATGTCGTAAGTCATCGTAAGGTTATTATAAGTCTTTCTTAGTTCCTAACAGCCATGGCGCTATACTCAAATCTTCTTATGGTATTTGACATGGTATAAAAACCATCAATAATATGCGTGTGACTGTTACTTTTATTTATCCATAAATTGATATTTTTTGTGGAGCAAATAATACTTAGGATACATTATATTTAAATAACTGTTAAAATAATAAATATAGGCTTCGGAGTGTAATTAATTATTGTATTTATAGCTTTGCCATTTATACCACCTTTGTAACATTTGTTAGGGAAATTACCTATATCTCAACGAAGGCTGTCACTTTCCTTTGAATTATATTTAAATATACCAAAACAATTGTATTATGTATTATCACCTTTATAAAATACATTATTAGTTAACAATTGTAATGCGGGACTTAAAAAATATATATTTTATATGTATGTATATTAACCGATTACTCCAACATGTATGGAGTATGGACGAATTTGGATGATTCTTTTTTGTTTAAGAGGTAGAAAAGACAAATATTTTATCCGACTTCAACAAGGCAAACTTACTCTCTTTGGAGTCGGTTCCTGTTCATTGTATTTTTTATCTTTTTGAAGTTGGTGTTTGTTATTTAAACCCTAATTTCAGATGAACTCACGGGTGTGGCCAATCAACCCTTGAAAAAATAAGAGATAATAATAAATTTTAACTATACACATAAGGACGTGTTCCCAAAAAAACTGATAATGAACAAATTGCTAACTTGTTTTTAATCAGTGATTTATGGTCAATATAAGTATAAAATATGTTCACTTCAGTAACAAGGAGGCAGGGCGCACAGCACGTTTTTTTAGAATACATTAATAAATTATTTCAATATGATCCGGTTTATGTTTGAAATAAAGCATTAAAAACCCTTTAACCAGATAATTGTTACATCATATATTAAGAATGAAATGTTGACATCACGTTTTCTATAACGTGTTTGTTTTTATGGTAATATTAAGTACTGATATATTGATTCAACTCCCAAATAAGTTAATAATGAAAATATCCTGAAGGTATTAATATTGATTTCTTAAGTTTACGTGAATATTATACATTGAAATAAAACTATTCTTACGGATTCTATCACGATTAGGTTTTAATTATTATTCCCGACGTTTCGAAGGCTTTGCAGTCTGACCCGTGACAACGAAGACTGCAAAGCCTTCGAAACGTCGGGAATAATAATTAAAACCTAATCGTGATAGAATCCGTAAGAATAGTTTTATTTCAAGGTATTAATATTATCTTCATAAATTATGTAGATAATCCCGGGCGGCTCGGCCTCCGGTGGCCCATACGCTTATGTAGCATATATATGTGCCTCCGACGGGTTAAAGACCTTAAAACATCTTCTTCTACTCTTATCCTTCTCCAGTGTGTTTTACGACCAGCCGCTTGCTTGACGTCAAACTCCTCTGATACAGATCCGGACAAATCGTTTTAGATAATATGTATTGCCCGCCTTGGGACTGGAAATCAGGTCTTTCCAGACCACAGTCCAAATAAGCTGGCACTGATGATGATGAAGAAGAAACTACTTGACCAAAGAAGTGGCCAAGAAGTCGTTATGACACATTAAACAGCTTGGTATTTAGTTCAGTTTTGTTTCTCTCGGTGACGTGGTTGTATTTCGGTACGACTACCGTCCTGAGGTTTCAGGTTGGACACCCGGGTCGGGAAAAATGATATTGGATATTTCCATATCAGCACGGAGTCTGGAATTTGTGTCCGATATGGCGATAGGCTCGCCCCCTATCGCATCTGGGACGGAAATTAGCTCGGCGAAATGTGAGTGTTCTAGTTCGCTAGTGCGCCTACCCCTTCGGGGATACAGGCGTGAGGTAATGTTTATGGTATTTAGTTGATTCTAACGAATCTCTCCCCACCTCTATCATGAACCACAGTAGACACTGGCTGTCATTATGATTTCGGAGTATATCTCCCAGAATAAATTTCTGTCCAACTTTCTTGAATACTCTATTACAAGTAGTTACAACATACATGGACAAACGGTACATAAACGCACCACTTTTCGTAATATTATTACATAAAACTAGCGTAAATGGGCATCATTGTGCACAATGACAATGTTTTCGCTTGTTTCGCAACTCTGCTTACCCTCGAACGGTGTTTTATGTCGGCCATTTATTTTGTGAATTGCTGTTAATCATTCTTACTGGATTTTTAACAATCTTAATGTCTGTACCACACGTTTCTGATTTGGGATTAATATTCTCATTTGATAGAAAGAAACAGTTTGTTATCGCCGTATACAAATTAAATAACATAGTTTTGAAATTACTACTAAAATCATTATTAGAATCAGGATCTACGACCTAACTGTGTTCTCCAAAACAAGAGAGGATAGAAGTACTGGATGGATCTAGTCAACCACATTCCAGAGTCAGCAGATGTATGACTATTGACAGGTTTACGTAAGTTCTCTTCTCCTCATTTTGTGCTCACGGTGGACAACATCTTGGTATTAATTAGGGTCTTGGACAATTGTAACCACTCACCATCAGATGGGATGTCTGTTGGTCTTCGTAAATTCATCATCATTACCAACAGCCCCAGGAGATCTGCTGCTGAACATAGGCCTTACTCAAAGCATTCCAAAGTAAGTTATAGTCCGTGACACTAGGCCGGGATAACGTCAGGCAGAAAGAAAGGAGGGTATTAATAACACGCAAGTGAAACCTCAAGAT
This sequence comes from Clanis bilineata, assembly GCA_036417725.1. NCBI lineage: Eukaryota > Metazoa > Arthropoda > Insecta > Lepidoptera > Sphingidae > Clanis > Clanis bilineata. The sequence continues at coordinate 6,729,784 of CM071146.1, read as the reverse complement.
ACAGCCACCCATAAAATGGTGATATGTTTGTCTGTCTGAAATGAACGTTGTATTAAAGACAGTAGATGAGCAGCGGTGGCTGAGCGTGCCCGGAAGCAGGTCATAAGCGGGATAACTAAATAATCGAGACGTCGATGATGCTCCCGAGATTCCTACGAACCACAGAGCTTACAATCTCTAAGACGTGGTGAATCATTTTGTGAATATTAATGACACTTTATTAGGGATTGCGCATCTGTTGGTCAAATGAAATCAATTCTGTGCTTCTAGGTTCAGAAGCACTGGCTAACTACAATATGAAAATGTAATCAATAGTTATTTCCGGTAGAGATATCTCGTAAGAGAAACGAATCTGCACTCCCCTATAGTGATTATAAAAAACAAGTGTGATTATAAAGCTAATGTCGTCTTCCACGATATATTTTAGAAAATTATTGGTGCGGTATGGTGATTTGTTATTATCTATTTTAAAACTACGCATTTCAACTGGTAAGGTGGTCAGGGTAGGTAGGTCAGCTATAAACATTTAAATTGACTCTTTTTTTCTCGGCCGACTTCAAAAAAGGAGAAGGTCCTTTTTATGTATGTTATGCGATATCTCCGCCAAATATGGACCGATTTTCAAAATTTATATATATTTATTTATTTATTATTTATTTATGTGGTCCATTCTACACCACAAGTGGTGAATTAAACAATTATGTACATAACGCATGCCCTTATTTGACGCAATAACTCCAAATAAAATATAAAACTTACAACAATACCTATAACTTATTTGCAAACATTTATGTAACATGACTTGCAATTAAATCGACTTTTGAATATAATTTTTTGTCTTATATCTACCCAACTCTTTATATACTTGTTGTAACTTTAAATAGAGCTGTCCTTGTTTATATTTCATATTATTGTAAAAGTAAATACACTTTTTTGTAAATAGACACTGTATATTTTATTTATACCAATAATTGACGTTGCGGTTTTCCGCCTTTTGTATTTCTATGGACAGGACAAGGCACAAGTTTATGGCCACGCCAACTCCACTCGGAATTAAGATAATAGTATAATAGAAGTCGAATCCATTGTAAACCCAGGTTGTCATATTATACTCTCACAATATTAAAAATGTGATTCTTTTGTAAAATAACGAATATATCGTAAATCTGCATGTAGAGGTGAGTATAATGGTGACCAGCTTTTTACTATGTTAAAATAATTTAAATGGGAAAATAAATTAGCTTTTAATTTAGTCATTGCTTTAAACGAAGCACATGGCGTAGAAGTGTGAAATACCAATCCATAAAACTCTTTATTTATCTTTACTTATGCTGATATAAAAATGTAGAGGGCGAAAATGAAAAAGTGATATTTAAATTGATCCAAAACTCGAGTTTTAAACTACATATACCTAGAAACATATTCTAAAGTACCAACCATTAGTGCTGCCTTATTACCATGGCTGTTGAACTATACAACATTGATTAAAATTCACGACGAAGGATTTCAATCACTTAAACACAATTTATAGACTTGTCTACTTTATGGACCTTACAAAACTATTTAAGCTGGCAACGTATTCTATACGTTGGGCCTTCTTTATATGCACAGTTCAAAACGATTCTTACACATCACATTATAAAATATAACTAAGAAAAAAGCTTACAAAATAGGTCTCCATTCGGATTATGTGATATTAAACTCGGTGCAGTCTAATGTCCTAGTCTAGTCTAGAATGCTGAACTTACTGGATACACGTTAGCTGGCTCTGGAACATGACTGACTGACATGACGAGCCACTCGAATTTTGCGCCGTATATAATAATATGCTGGTCGCTGTTCTCATGGATACTAAAATATAAAACCCAATTTCGCATCAGCAGTAGCAACGGCTAAGTTAAGTAAGGAAATACGACAATTGGATGAGTTCATACCCGTAAATGCCTTGGAAATATTTTTAGCTCGTCACTGGGCACCCAGCTTTAATCCAGATTTTATGTGGGAGTAACTAATGACGACCCTGCGCACCAAATGTTAGTATAGCGTGGCCAAATTATCTATAAGTTTCACGGAGGCGCCACTAGCAAGCAGCAACTAAAGTGCTGTCAGTTAAATTGTGAATTTATTTTGAATGTGTCCGTTGTGTTATGTGTGTTATCATTTGTTTTATGTAATTAGATTTAAATATTAAAATCTAGGTACTTTGGTACTGAAATGTGTTATTGTCTATTTGTTTATAAGAGCAACTAGCTCAGTAGGGAGTAATAATAAGAAACGAAACAAAAATATAAGGTTCGAAACAAAACCCGAGAGCATGCACCTCTAACTTTAAGTTATATGTGGATACATTATGATGAAATCTGAACACCTGAACCTCCATAAGATTTCGAACCCGTATTAGGCCAACGTGGTGGACTATGCTTTACTTCTCCAACTAGGAAAAGAAGCCTGTGGCCAGTGGTTTGGTATTATTAAATGACTAATATTACTATATCTATTTCCCGAATTTAAAATGTTTTCAAATTTCGCCGCGCGTTGGGAAAAGTTTGTCAAGATCTAATTTAGCTATGTTGCCTACATTGACATAACTCTTGGTGCAAGGTTGCCAGATCTTTGTCTCCAAGCAATTCAGCTAAGTGGTAAGGTCAAATTTTATTAAAATTCGCAATAACTGTTAGTTTGCGCATTTGACTACCGTACGAGGGTATTATATAACCCGTTATTTCCTGCAATTTTAGAAACTGCCCAGCTCCTTAAGACCCTGCTCGGAATTAATTTTATTAAAGTTTTACACATTTTACAATGACACACAGATTATTACGCGAATACCGTTAAAAGAAAAATATTAAGTCTTTGTGAGCACAAAAACAACTTAGCAGGTAACACAAAAATTTGTTATTGTTCTTCATAGCGTTTGTAAAATTAAGTTCAACCACTATTGTTAATCACAAGTTTCAAAACTTAAAGGATCGACTTCAAATCTGATCGTGACCAAATTTATATGGGACCACCCTTGAAATAAGCGCTAACGAACACAAAAAGAACTTTTGAAATCGGTTCACATTTAGGCTGAGATCTATAGAGCGAACTTCGACTAAGTCTAAGTCAAAGTAACAAACTCGGTGAGGTTTTGGGATTGTTAAATTTACTTTGACTTAGTCCGAGTCATTTTTTAAAAGAAACTCTAAGATGGTCCAAAATTGTGCTGGTCAAATCAAACATAAAACCGTTGATTTACACGAGAACAGGCTGATATACAACCCAAATCTTCACAAAATCTTAAAAAAACATAGATATAACAAAATCATATTACATAATGGTGCGTAATAAACTCCCATACAAAAAGCTTCCCTTAAAATGCAACGCTGATAAATTTAAAGAAAACCAGATTTCTTCACTTGGTAAACACGATTTTGATAAGTGATTGCAATTAGTACAGAAACACTCGTTTACCTTGTTCGTAACTATGTTACGTAGGACCGTCGTGATTGAATATTGAGATCGACGCGGGTCAAATAACATTGAAACAACTCAAAAACGGATTACCACACTACATTTTAGGGAGGAGATTACGTTCCATTAAAAATAATGTTAAAATCGGGGCCCAAACCACCCACGTGGATACGTAAAGGAAGTGAGACAAAAGACCGTCTCGGGTTTCCATTACGGGATATCTCCATCACGTGCGATATAACGAAGGCGTCTAAAATAATTATCTCTATTTTCTTCCCTGTTTGTATTACTCACTATTTTTTTTTTGTTATTGAAGTGTATCCCAAAATATCGTGACAGGCCAGGTAACGCATCACTCACATTATGAGAAAATTCGTAGAATTCCATCGACAATGCGACGACAAAAACTATGTGACAAAGTTCATAGACTCCTATTTCGTCTCATAAAGGATTAGGGCCCTCGCAGGGGGAAGCGGTAAGTGGAGGTGGTCCTTATCTCGGAGATTCAACAGCACAGTCAAGTTGCAGCCGTAGTAGGGTGGGCACTGGCCTAACACTTCGCGCTCTACCGCCACAGCTGAACGTCGCACGGCGCACGCGCAACCGCCACTCGAACTTTCAAACGATTCGATTTTTAAATTCGTAATTAAAATGTATTCGAATTCAGTGAGGTGAAAATTAAAAACGTAGTGTGGAACGAAGTGTTTTATGAGTGTATCGGAACGCATTAATTAGTGCAGGATTTTTTGACACTGTGAAAGAGCAACCCTCTAGAATTCAAGGTAATTTCGTTGTTTTTTTTTTAATATTTTTTTCATGTCCGTCGCTGATTGCATAAACTGTGTCGAGGCGATCTATTGCAAAGGTGCAGTTTCGTTTTGCGGCCACCCATTTACAACACACGGTACGTCTACGTCCGGTACGAGCACACTTTCTCGCTGCTGTTTTACAGACATTTATCTTGCTACAGATATCTAATAATTACGTGCCCACGCGCTTGTAGATCTAACAACATAATTAATAAGCAATTGATGTTTCCTCCCTCGCGCCTCGGCGAAACTATGAGCTAGTTTGATGCTTTGAGATATAACGTAGGGAATAAATGAAAACTTTATTGATGTGTCCTTTATAAAAGTAACCATAAGAAAATTGTGAATTTGATATCATAATGTAATTCATATAAATGCGGTATATTGGCATTAAATGCGATTAAGAAATACCATTACAAATGTAATAAGCGTGTAATATTGGATATTATTTACGGGTATTGTTAATGCGTTTATTACAAAATAAGTATGCCTTGACCAACTCTTTAATAATATTTAATACGGTATTTTTACTAAACTTCGTAGATAATTTTTAAAATCCGAATTGCACAAAAAAAAAAATAATTAAATGAATTATATAAGTTTCTTTGTGACCATTTCCATAAATAAAATAAGACCAAGTTTTTAAAAGTATATTATAGATGAATATTATGATTAGTAGAGGAGGCCCGTGCCCAACAGTAGGGCAATAATACTACAGGGCTAATATTATTATTCATTATGATACACAAGAATTTATTTTATTGTTGAATCTAAATTCACACAGTTTTGCTTCCTTTACCTCTGTTACGTCTGCAATTTTTTTTTTCCTAAGACTGTCTGAGAAGATGAGAATGCTTTTTAATATCGTACACAGACGTGCCATTTTTAGTGGCAAGAAGCGGCACCTAAAAGGCACATTTGAAAAAAAAACATAAGTTGTCCCAAAACGAAATCCTTAATATTCAACTATCATTGAATCTTTTTTCTTGTGGGTATGCTAGTTCGCTAGTTTACCTCTGCCTACCCCTTCGGGGACACAGGCTTATGTATGTATGTATGTTAAATCTTTAAGAATATTTTCTATTCTTTATTATTTGATTGTTATTCTCTACTTACTTCTATTATTATTCAAATGATTGTTGGGTTACTGAGAATTCCGGTGGAGCGATTCTCCCCCTCCCTTTCCCAATCCCTATTTCCTCCTTTGACTTTTTTAGGTTTTAGTTTTAGGTTGGCAACGGACCCATGATTTTAATGTTTTGAGGTGTCTATGGGCGGTAGAGATTACTTACCACCAGGTGACCCATCTGCTCGTTTGCCAGTCTGCAATAAAAAAAGATCAAGAAGACATCACAAACAGACAGATCAAACATTTATCAGGTGTGCTAAGCATCATACTAATGTAATTATATAAAATACGTGCTGATTTAAAACCTAGTAATAATAAATAATATTAGCCCTGTAATATTACTGTCCCACTGCTGAGCACGGGCCTCCTCTACTAACGAGAGGGGTTAGGCCTTAGTCTACCACGCTGGCCTAATGCGGGTTGCTAGACTTCACATATCTTCGAAATTCTTGTGAAGAAATTCTCGGGTATGCAGGTTTCCTCACGATGTTTTCCTTCACCGTTATAGCAAGCAATATTTCACAATGAAAATACACTTAACATAGAAAAGCCAGAGGTGTATGCTCCATTTTGGGGTTGGTCTCGAACCTGCGACACTTGTCTCGGCAGTCCGTACCATTCCCAACTGAGCTATCGCTGCTTTTAAAACCTAGTATTGCTATTGAATCCTTAAATTATGTGTTCTAAAAATCCATATATCATATGAGTATTTGGGTACGTACAATGTATGGAATAAATTGGTTTGTAATGAGGAGTAATTTTGGCATACTTTTCAGTCATTATAAAACGCTATAATAATTTTGGATCAACAATTTTGCTTTATATATAGTACATACGATTATATTGTACATAAAATTACATATACAGGTGTGGCAAAAATATGGTATCAATAATAACTACTCTTATAAGGATGATGACTAGAAATTTAGCGGTTTAAAATTTCGTAAGGCTCATTTTTGCATAGTTAATTGACCCTTTTTGTGTCATAAAATTAATTCTGGCATGCTGTAAATTTGCGAACCACCTATGGGCGTAATTAATTATTTTTGGCATACAAACAGCCGTTCCCATACTAATTGCGACGATTTACAGGTCACATTCAGATTTTAAAATCCCCATGCTTAATAATTTATTTAAAAAAATAAAATCATTTTTATTTTTTTAAACTTTACCATTATGCTTTAAATCGTTCTCCCTCATGTGGAATGTTATTATTACTACTTTTCTGTAACACCCGGTATATATATGTACATACGAGTACGTAAAAAAACTATAAGAAGTGAAGTGTTTCAAGTACATACATAATAAATATTTAAGAACCGCATTAGGAAAATAAAATAAATGTTCAATTGTCGCCTTCCCTATGCATCTAAACATAAACAAACTCTCATTCAATTGTTTATTTATAGATACCGGTCAACAATATTTACCATACAATGTATACAAAGAAATAAATAAAACAATGAGATGTTACGTATCATCAACTCGAAGTACAAAGTTGTTAACTAATTATGTCACATATTGCATTTGATTGATTTGGAAGATCGTAGACTGTTTATTTTATGCCAGTTACTCTTAATTATCAAACCGACCTAGAACTACCTATATTGATTTGGTTGGAAGTTGGAAAGTGCATTTCAAGAAGACGAACCGAGCCGCGTCGTTCAAATTGCAATAAAATTGCACACGTGCAAGATTTTACCTGCATATTTCTTTTATTTCTGTATTCCACAAATCTAGTAGTGCATGGAAGATACTCAGCAATAGGAAGAACATAAAAGCAAAATGCATTTTGATATTCGAAAAGCGCGTCTTATCAAATACACATTGCTCAAGTTTTACCAGGTATATTGGCACCTGATTGGATTGCTATAAATATACTGTAGGACGTAGGTACTGGAGAAAGATTCATCACAGACGCACGTCACGCGCATCGGGATTTGATGTATATACATACATAACATAAGCTCACGCCTGTATAACCGAAGGGGTAGGCAGAGGCGTACTAGCGAACTAGAAAACCCACATTTCGCCGAGCTTAGTTCCGTCCCAGATATGATAGGGGGTGAGCCTATCGCCATATCGGACACAAATTCCAGACTCCCGGCTGATATGGAAAAATTCAATATCACTTTGCCCGACCCGGGGATCGAACCCGAGACCTCAGAAACGTAGTCGTACCGAAATACCACCACGCCACGGAGGCAGTCTTGATGTATATGATGTAGCTATTACGGCTACCAACGTTAGGGCGTCCGGCGGCATAATTCTAGCAACCGTCAAGGGCCGCAATGACCGTCGAGAGGTGACATTGTAATATGTATTTGGATAGCAATGATTGCAGCAGGTGATAGTAAGTATACCAATCGAAATCAAGAAAACCAGTTTGAGATTACTTGACTTTGACTATGAAATAAATAAATAATATAATAATAAATAATTAAAAAATTTTTTTGGACAAATAGAAATATCAAATGCACTTATGACAGGTCACGACAAGGTCTAGAAACATTTATATAATAATCATGTTACAACACTCAATTTAGAAAACAAGCAGGCAGGTAACAAGGATGGAGCTTAGATAAAGGGTTGTGATTTGTAGGAAAGGGAACGAACGGGATATGCTAGCAGGGAATTAACGGGAAAATAAAATAGGAAGCTTGTAGGATTTGACTGGAAATGTGGATAAGGAAAATCACGCCGTGGACTATATGACCCTATCCTAGCTAACCTACCAGCCTTTCTCTAGCTACCTACAGATGACGACATGTGTGGGGATGCTTTCTTGTCTTCATTTGAAAAAGATTTATAACCATTTCTCTTCAAGCCACCCGTAAAGTATGGGCACTCTCTATTCTCACAATCTCTTCATTGTAACATGGTTATATCAATACGAGATAGTGACGGGTCGTTATACCTCATTAGTTAGATCATCGTGGAAAGTAGGCGAACTATGTGAACAGATGGAACAAAAAATGTGACTGATATAACTCATTTTTTTAACCCTCGTACCATAATGATAATGTGAGTTTGACGACAATTATTTGTATTTATTCTGAATGATATTGAACCGGTATATTAGTATTCTTTGGGGGAGGCCTATGTTCAGCAGTGGACGTCTTATGGCCTATGATGATGTTTAGTTTCTAAAATAATTGATCAAGCTTTAACGCAATTCAGTTCTACATATGTACATACATATGTATGTACATACATACTCGTACATACATACACACGTACATATTCTCACGCCTATATCCCTGAAGGATTACGCAGGGGTGAACTAGAGAACTAGAATATTTTACCGACATCATTTCAGTTCTGACGGAGAAAATTGGAAATATTTAGAGATAACAGAACAATACTCGATTACTCTAGTTCTATTACAACAATTTGAATGAAAAAATATTTTTCTGAGAGTCGATCTGTCGATCCATAATATGGATCGTCTCCCTTTAGATGAATATCGGTGTTAATGGACCATTTTGATTATTTTAAAAGCACATGTTAATATTATGTACTCGATATACGTATCATATGTATGCGACAATTCCAAAGTCCCTACAGCGTAAAAGACTCCTTAGATTAGACAATTTTATTTACCGTAGTATTTATCAATTATCAATAAAACTTTAAATCAAATAAATAATAATAATGTTATGTTATGTTATATGTTAGCCCTGTAATATTATTGCCCCACTGCTGGGCACGAAAATAAATAATAAATAAAATAAAAAAATAAAATAATAATAATAATATAATTTAAACACTAGGAAGGATTGTATCATTCACAGCTCATATTTAATTGCTCGTCATTTACTAGTTGTATCATAATTAATACAATATTCAGAAATTAGAGTTACATTAGTTACAGTTGTCACTTCCAGCTACATTCATTACTAAAGAATAGTAAGCTATGATTCATAACCAATTATCTAATTGACTTTACTTTGCATATTATTGACAAGTGTAGCTATTTTATGCAATTAACAAATACAATTTAGTTTATTAGTTTTGAATATTACTTATTGGCCTTATTTAATTTGATTATTTAAGTTGGTCAAGGATTTAATTTGGAATTAATGATTTTTTTCAAGGAATCCATCATGAATTAAGCCACGATTAGTATTTAAATTAATATATTTCTGAAAGATAATGCACTTATTCAAAAGATTTGATTTGATGGTTTTAGGGTATAAGGAAACATTTACAACTACCTATGCAAGTAACATTGTATTCTAAGAATGTGACTTGCATAGGTAGTAACATTCTTAGAACAGAATGTCGGACAGTCCGACCCGTAAAAATAAAATAAAAATAAAATCGTAGGGCCTAAAATAAAAATAAATCGTGATATAATCCGTATAAAAAAGCTTTATTTCAGGGTAAGTTCCAAAGTAGTTAATTGTTTTACCTAGTTAACTAATAAGCAGATTATAAATTAATTACATAATTAATAATTATTGATTTTTACATTGTTAACTTCATTGACTATATATTTAGTTATTGACCAAATCTAATACAAACTCACAGTGGAAGTACACAAAACCGCCTAAAAATGATGTAACTAAATCCGCTGAATACCTACTCTCAAAAAATATAACAATTTATCAGAAGTTGAGATAGTCAGAAGACATTTCAATAGTAATAATAGAGGCATGTGCGGTATTGTTAAGGAATCGTCAAGAGTAACGAAACTCTGCAAACAATGACATCTTCGCAACATAGCAGGTAGAGCGGAAAGTATGGCGTCACAGCGTCAGACATTCGTGAACGGTTTTTTGTAGGGACACGAAAACCCCTAAACTAGTAAGAGGCAAAGGGTAGAAATATTATAATAGTAATCCGGTGTTAGTTCTGTTTGAATTCTACTAATATGTTAATAGTACTATCGATGAAGATACAACTAGACTAGTAATGCAGAGCGTATAATTATACACATCATTTTAGGAAGAATGTACTTAAAGCAATGCAAACGTGTTACCATCGGCTACCAACTTATTGAATGAATATATTTGTCTAACCTAACTTATAACATATACTACTAAGCAAAAGACTGCCCATTTCCTTCCATTTTTACTAACCAAGCCCATTACAATTAAGTCATTAATAGAATATTGCTCTACAAATTCAATAGCCACCTTACTCCAGGTTATAAAATCCAAAATTATGAGTTTACTTTGTTGAAGAGACATTTCAATGAGGGACTACGGAACTTTTATCACGGCACGGTTTAAACCACTCTATTGTACTCCAAAGTACGACATGAATGATCATCCGTCAGGTGCCATTCCTTTTTGTACCACAATAGAATGACCATAAAAATATTTACCGGCACAATTCTAATGGATGCTATACCTGTCTAGATGGATGTTTGTCTCGGCTTTTCTTCTGTGGAGAGTTCACATTGGCTCTGTAGACATTGTCAAGTTCAAAGTAAATATTATATTATCTTTTCTTTATACCTGCCATTATCACACCTTTATGTGGGGTCGGCGCAACTCTTTTTCAAGCATGTTGCAGAAAGGATTTGGCTAAGTTTTTGTGTATCGCGCCTATTCCACATAGTGATAAGGACAGGTTGAAAGAAAGAAAAGTAAAGGCATAGCTTAGTGTACACACATTTTCGACTATTAAAATTATTTACAATTAAACTACTATTTTTTCTAATGATTTCTGGGGTCAGTCTGACCCGTGACCACGAAGGCTGCATAAAAATTAAAACCAAATCGTGATATAATCCCTAAAAATAGTTTAATTTCAATACTATTTTATCATAATAAATCCATAATTCTAATGCAATGATTACTGAAGGTACCAATGTAGTAGCAATGACTAAGACGGTTTACGAAATCTTGTTACGAACGAACGTAAAAGCAATGAGTGAACTTGGCTTGTTATGATCATTAATATTAAATAGTATGTATGTTAATTTCTCATTAATTAACTCTTATTGCAGAAGAAGAACGTAAATATTATGATATGCGGTAATAAATTAAAATTTAGAAATCGTCCTTACAGAAATATCATATTTATTATTGTGGATTTTGTATAAATGTATTTATTAAAAATATATCCCAGTCAGAATTTCAAGTTCTCTTACAAATTATTATTATTGAAAATTGTAACTTTGTTAACTATTCTTAATTAATTATTATTCTCTTCTTTAATTATTATATACTCTTCGGTGGCGTGGTTGTATTTCGGTACGACTACCATCGGGTCTTGGCCCAAAAAAATCCAATATCACTTGTGATATTGGATTTTTCCATATCAGCCCGGAGTCTGGAATTTGTGCCCGATATGGTGATAGACTCGCACCCTATCACATCTGGAACGGAACTAAGCTTGGCGAAATGTGGGTGTCCTAGTTCGCTAGGGCGCCTCTGCCTACTCCTTCGGGGATACAGGCGTGAGCTTATGTCATGAATACTTATATAACCTTTCTTTCTACCTGCCCTTATCCCACCTTAATATGGAGTCGGCGCAACACACTTTTTCAAGCATGTTGCAGTAATGATTTGGCTTAGTTTTTACGACAGGCTGCCTGCCTGACGCCAACCCCCATGAGGGATCCAGTCCCGGGCAAATTAAATTAGAAAACTCGCTTTTCCTGACCTGGGAATCGAACCTACAACCTCCCGCTCCCCAGCCCATGTATGCTGCCACTAGACCAAGGAGGCAACAATTCTTTTATAACCTACTTTACTTAATTCCAAATCCGATGTAATACAATCAAATAAAGATATTGATAGCAAACAAAGAATAAAGAACCCTCCAGAGTGTCGGCCTAGTTCCTTCGAGAATAAACCCTCGCACCGTATCGTAGTTTCACCCATTGACCTCTAGACTTTAATTCAAAACATGCACACGTGTCTGCGAGCAATTTAATAATTTGTTACGCTGTATATTCAACGGCAATAAGAATCGTGAAAGCCAGTTTTTGCACTGGAAAAGTGTGTGCTTTTTAATTGAATAATTTTATAGTCTTCTATCTCGCCATGATCTGTATTTTCGTAATTTTTCCTTTCTAAATTTAAAATATTATTTGTCTTCCACAAAAGAGAAGGTCCTCAATTGGTCTGTATTTTTTGTATGTATGTTACACGATATCTCCGCTAAATGTGGACCGATCTTCAAAATTAGAGCTTATTTCAAGGGTGATCCCATATAAATTTGGCCACGATCGGTAAATTGGAAGTCGGTCAGTTAAGTTTTTAAACTTGTGATTATCTGTTTATGAATCTTACTTAATATCTGCGCCAAATGTGGACTGATTTACAAGATTATTTTTGTGTTCGATAGAGCTTATTTCAAGGCTGCTCCCAAATAAATTTGGTCACTATTAGATAAATTTTGAAGTCGGCCCATTAAGTTTTTAAACTTGTGATTATAGTTTTACAAGCAATTTCGTTAGCATGTAAGAATATGTTTACTTCCTGTATCATTGTTATCCTTTATTTTGATATGTATATTCGCCAATTCAACTACATTACATTTAAGAAAGAAAATAACAACTTATTAACTATTTCCAAAATACTTTAAGTAACTAATTATTATCAATTTTTTACTGTAATTACTACATATATTTTTAATACGACGCTAAAGTAGTAAAGTAACTAACAATAGCTAACTAACCGTTTATTCGAGAACTTACTTTATAGCAACATAAACCAATTTGTATTCAATCAAGTATTTCGTAATATTTTTGCGGAACCTATATTTCACAATCACAGTCGTCAATCGTGACTATTAAGGCAATTCTGATTTTGTATCTACTTTATTTTTTCTACCTATATTTTGTATCATATATGTACATACACTTTTTAACTATATTATATCACAGTATATTTCTTTCTAGAATTTTTTTTTCTAGAAGATTGTTTCCGGTACGTTTACCTTATCATCATCATCAGCCATAGAACGTCCACTGCTGAACATAGGCCTCCCGCACAGATTTCCAGATCAACCTGTTGGAAGCGGCCTGCATTTACCTTATAACATAACAAAAGCTCACGCCTGTATCCCTGAAGGGGTAGGCAGATGCGTCTTAGGGAACTAGAACACCCACATTCCGCCGAACTTTGTTCCGTACCAGATGTGATAGGGGGCGAGCCTATCACCATATCGGGCACAAATTCCAGACTCCGGGCTGATATGGAAAAATCCAATATCACTTTGCTCGACCCGGGGATCGAACCCGAGACCTCAGGACGGTAGTCGTACTGAAATACAACTACGCCACCGAGGCAGTCACTTTATACATGTTACAAAAATACTAGTCTCGTCAAAAAAAACATGTTCATCCAAAGTCCAAACGGCCTCAAAAATGGGCCCAGGGAATCCCTTTTAGAAAAAATCGATCCCTTGTCGGCCGTATACCTGCCACACAAAGGAATTCTGTAAAAGTTGCCCCAGCACGTGGGTTCAGTAAATGTAACTTGACCTGCAAGATTTCGAGGTACCAGCATCGGTGAAAGGCGGATTGCGACTTTAAATATAAATGTGCATCAATTATGCAAGATACACACTACGGTTCATGTTTGTGTAAGGTAACTTAAAAATGGAGATGGTTTATAAACTCTTCTTCTTATTTAAATTACTTTTTTCATATTTCGGATTCCCAAAGGTCCCATGTATATAGGTTAACAACCAAAGACATTTAATATTACTAACTATAGAACAAGCAAGTTTCCATACAATTTTTTTTATCTCAGACTTCAGTACCGCCATCAACCACTTATTATAATGCGAGGGCAATTATTACAATTTACACCCTAGAATGTTTTGTCAATGGTTAAGAATGACGTAAGAAAATGTATTCTCTGGATATTATTACGCTGGTCGACCTGGCGCGCGTGTATTTCAAATAAACTGAGCGGCTTATGACCACTAGGTCATAACTTTTAGATCACAATTTTTTTGCTGATATCCCGTCTATATACTGTTGAATGTCTTTGTTAACAACTGACATAAGTACGTCGCAAAATTAACCAAAACTGCGAGGTGGATTTGAAGTTGGTAATTTAAATTTTAGTCAACTTAGGATATCTGTCGTCCGTCGCCTCCTTGGTGTAGTGGCAGTGTATATGGGCTGTGAACCGGGAGGTCTTGGGTTCAATTCCTAGGCCGACCTGGGGTCGAATGGAATGCGGGGTCGGCCCAACACACTTTATCAAGTATGTTACATAAATGATTTGGCTTAGTTTTTACGGCCGACTGCCTATCTCACGTCAGCCCCCTCTATGAGATAAAGAAAAAGAAAGGTATTTATTTAAAATTCATTTAAAATTTATATTCATTTAAAAATAACGTCCAATAAAGAACTCCGATTTTCGTCGGTTAAAAAACTAATTTTATCACCTTATTTTCAATACTATCACCACAAACACCACATACTTTATTTAAATTATAGTGAAAGTGGCTTTCCTCTTGACTTTCTGTGAAGAAAACTCACGTCTATTTAAATTTATAGTAGGTATATGCTATGGTTGAACACAAACGAGCATATTTGTTCATGAGGGGGTATTAAATTATGGTGCATTTGATATTACAAATGTATGATTTATATAAACAATGCTGTCAGGTGAAATCTAATGTTGTAGACTTGTATAAGATACAGGTGAGCCGACCAATTTAAAAAAAATGGGTGCGTGTACTTACGTACGCGCGTGAGAAGTTATACTTCTTTGTCATTAATTTATATCAATAAATAATACATACGGATAGTTAACCTCAATTATATTGGAGCACTTGAAAAAGTATATAAGCACAATTTTTTTCACTAATATTCACAAATAGTAAGTAATATCAATCAAAATATTCAATTTAAATCACTACTGAATATAATTTATTAGCACATATATAATTCGCACTTGTATGAAACTAAAACACGTGTTGTGAATGTATAAACTAGAAACATGTTGATAAATATTCTAAATATGAAAACAGTGATCAGAGGTGACGAGCGTACCAACATGCGCGACTAATATCGAGGTTCAATTTCTATTTTGTTGGTAGCTTTTTTTTCGAGACTTAATGGGCGGTTAAGCAGACAACTTCATACTGTAGACAACTTCATACTGTTAATTTTGTGTCACAGATGCGCGCGCATCTGAAAATTTCACTCTCATCATTTTTTCATAACGCGCCTAAAGAAGTATAACTTCAAAAAAAGGAGACGGTCCTCAATTCATCTGTATTTTTTATGTATGTTACGCGATATCTCCGCCAAAAATGAACTGATTTTGAAGATTATTTTTGTGTTCGATAGAGCTTATTCCAAAGGTTGTCCCATATAAATTTGGTCACGATCAGATAAATTTTCAAGTCGGTTCATGATTTTTTTTTAATCTTTAAATGTGGATGAACATAAGTAAGTTATAAATATCTACACCAATTATTAATCAATAACCCCGGTTCGTTTAGATAGTAGTAGAAATCCAACAAATATTCCTACATTCAATTCCCGGCATAGTGACGCGACGTCAAAAAGTTACTTGACGTATCGAACTAAAGATTTTATTTCCACCACTTAAACGCACAGTAACAATATTGTTTAGATTTAATGGTCTGTACATTACGGTTACCTTAATATTAATGGCTAGTACTCATCGTATAGGAACAATACTACATTATTAATATACAACACACGTATGATTGCGATAATCGTGACGTTAAGAACTAACTCCGGCACATGTGGCTGATTTATTTCGAAAACTTAGCCAAGGCCTACGAGCCTTAGAAACATCTTTACATAGTATTATTACATTATAATGTATTGGCTTAACGGGTTGACCTCATTGAATTGAAACTAGTATTACGGATTTTATCGCGATTTGTTTGGAATTTTATTCGCGATAAAATCCGTAAATACTAGTTTCATTTCAATGAATAATATTCGCGTAAACCTAAGAAATCATTATGTAAACCAGTAAGGGTTGACTTCAAACAGGCAGCCGGTCGTAAAAATTTGCCAAATCCTTTCTGCACCACGCTTGAAAAAGTGTGTTGCGCCGACCCCACATTAAGGTGGGATGAGGGCAGGTATAAAGAAAGAAAGAGGTATAATGCTTCCGAGCAACAGGTAACTAACAATCAAATATGAAAAGTGTAAAAGAGGAAAGAATTTCATATTCGAATTCACAAGAATTATACGTCATGTTTTCGGTCTGTCCAGTATAATGGTACGAACAAAAGCGTTAATAGCGAAGCTAATCAGACTTTTTTCCTCAGAAAACTTATGATTTACGTGATTCTTCACGAATAACGACGAAACTCTACCATCAAAAGACCTACTAAACGACCTCATCTACGAAGTTTTTTGGCTTTTGTTCTTAACTAAAATTGTTGGCATGTTATACTGTTCAACCATGCTAACTCTCTTTCATTTGATTTTAATCACGCGGTAAATGTGATAAGTGAGCCACATCACTTTCACTCGAATTAGAAAAACACAAAGAGTGTTCATCATGCACGGGAGTGAATCTTATTAATCGCTTGAAATAATTTACATCTGTACAATTGTTTACTGTTTTAATTTTAAACTAGTTATGTCGAGCCATAGTCTTACACAGGTCAATCTTATTCGTAGTTTATTTTTTTGTATAGTAGAGACTGTCGATCGGGATCTGAACGAGCAGATGGGTCACCTGGTGGAAAGTGACCTCCACCGCCCGTAGACACCGAAGACAAAACGAATCATGTGTGCGTTGCCAACCTAAAAAGAGGAAATTGGAAGCGGAGGGAAAAGGGATTGGGAAAGGGAGGGTGTGAAATAGGCTACCGGAAATCTCACTCACCGAACGAAACGCGACAGCGAGCTGCCACTTTACGTTGGTTTTCTGTGAGACAGTGGTATCAAACCGATCGAGCCGGCCCATTTGTGCTGTAGACGTTACTATCTACAGCGTGGCTCTACCAATATAAACTATTTTAATTAACGTTATAACGTAAGATTTTCCGCATTGTTCTGAAAGCCAACACTGCTCTGGTTCCGAAGACGTGAATTTATATCCAGTGAAATTATTTCGCATTGTAAGAGAAGACATTATGTTTCACGATTAAACGCGCATTGAGATGCTATTTGGACGCTAAACATTAACCTGTATGTAGTACCGGAGAAACATCATATTTTCATCACTGTTTAAGAACTATATTACGTTACTGTTTTTAGCGGAATAGTGTTGTAGCTTGTACCACCTATAGCTAAGCTGCTATGGCTGGATAGGCAAATAACGTCATTAAGTTGTATACGCCCGGTTCCAATAAACAATCTCAGTTCGAATGTGCAGATAGATTACAAAAATTAGCCAATAAGAACACAGTTTGAACATGACTCCGTCAAATGACTTGATTTGATTGGTTCATAATCGCGATCTATCTGCGCTCTAAACTGAGATCGTTTATTGAAACTAGCCGTAAAGAAATATTGGAATACGCAACAGCAAGTGACAACTAGCAAATCTCCGTGAACTTTATCGCATCAACGAAGGCAACCGAGAAAATAACATTCCGTTACTATGGCAGTAATGGTGACGTCCATTGACATTTCACTTGCGGAAGAATAATAGGAAGTAATTATGTATTAAAACTACGTAGTGTTCAATTACAACAGTTACGCACACAAATAAGACCACTAAGTACGAAGGACGACTACTTTCGATACGGCGTCAGATCATTCAGACCAGCCTGTACCTATAAAACTGTCAAAGTACTGTCAAATAATCACAAGTTAAAAAACTTAACTGACCGACTTCCAATTTTACCGATCGTACCAATCAAATTTATATGGGACCAGCCTTGAAATAAGCTCTATCGAACCCAAAAAGAATTTTGAACATCGGTCCCCATTTTCGAGTAACATACATAAAAAAAAAAACGTGTGGCACTCGGGGACTGCCGCGGTAAAGCTATTGCATAGCATCCAAATCAATACACCTATATACTTTCTCACAAACAGCTGATTACGTATTCGTCCGATTTCGGAGCAGCTCGTCTCGATTCGTGCGAGCTTCGTAGAGTCGTACCATGAAGTAAATACAAAAAGGAGGTGCCCTAACGCCGAAACTCTAAGCAGGCATGAGTCACCAAATTGCGGGGCGAAGAGGGGGATTACGCATGCGCAGTAACGCCGATACAACCAATGCCACCTAGAGGCGAGTTGCTAAAATAAAGAGACAAACGTGATATTTCAAAAAAGTCATTAAAAGTTCTGCTATTCATCGATAGATGGCAAAACTAAAAAGTATCACCGCTGTGCCGGTCGAAGTGGGGGGTGTTAGGTTATTTTCGTTACGTTGAATTTCTGGATTCGGTCTCCACGCTCAAGGCCCGCGATAGAAGCTATGCAATAGCTTAAAAATTCCTCCTTTTGTGGAAGTCGGCCGAAAACAAGTACTACGGAGTTAGTTTTTGTTTTTTTGACAGTTCCTGCATCTCGATATTACGATAGTTTTCGTCTTCTTCGTAGATTTGAGTAGTCAGCGCCACTTGCGGAAACTACAACAAAATAAAAAATATATGGAGAAAATGAAAACTATCGTCGCTTTGGAGTAGCGTGAACTCTCAAAAATGACATACTTGGGTTGCAAAAGTATTTCTATGGTAACAAGTCTAACGCCCGAAAACTGAAACGCAACTTCTAACATTGTTTTTTGCCACACAATTATCACAGTTAAGGCCGCCTTAAACGACATAAGACGACCTTAAGTGTATTGAGCATTCGGCAGTAAGGGTCGAGCCATGTTACCATAACTCTTCTTAAAAAATTGCTCCATCGCGTTGCAATGATTTGCCAATGTCAAGTAGTAGATAACATGTATCTCAAGCCGACCATAATATATTTTATTATATCTTTATTCATCAACGTCTAAAATAATGTCGTCTTAAATCGCGAGCCTAAGGGCGATTTTCGTGATTTATGTATGTATTAAAGCATATTTATTTGAGAATTTGTTTAAACAAACAATTTTAAATTCCATACATGTATAATCCCAATAATTTTCAAACATTTTACGCGACATTATGAGGATTTACATCTATGCTTTTATCCGCATTCAGGACACAGGCGGTCGTCCGGCCATCTGCTAGAGGTCATACTGGGAAATCCTTATCGGTGAAAACCCATAATATTATCGTTTGTAAAGTTAGACGCGAATGTCGCACACTTATGTAGTGCCAAAGAGATTAAATATTACGAACTATCGTCATCATAATCAGCCATAGGACGGCCACTGCTGAACATAGGCCTCCCCCAAAGATTTCCAGATCGACCTGTTGGAAGCGGCCTGCAACTTCCTGCGACCGTTCTCAGGTCGTCGGTCCACCTTGTAGGTGGACGTCCTACGCTGTGCTTGTTGGTACGTGGTCTCCACTCGAGAACCTTTCTGCCCCATCGGCTATAAGTTCTACGAGCTATGTGCCCTGCCCACTGCCACTTCAACTTGCTAATCCTCTGGGCTATGTCGGTGAATTTCGTTCTTCTACGGATCTCCTCATTCCTGATTTGATCACGTAGAGAAACTAACTACTATTACTAACTATAGAGGGGCTCAATCAAGATTTTCATACAAAACGCACTTAGTAATAACGCCATCTACCACTTATTACAATGTGAGGGTGCTTATTATAATTTAACATGTTCTGTGAATGTTCAAGAATCACGTAAGATAATTTTATTATCTAGACTGCCTCGGTGGTGTAGTTGTACTTGGGTACGACTACCGTCCTGAGGTCACGGGTTCGCAAGATCGCTAGTGCGCCTCTGTCTACCTCTTTGGGGATACAGGCGTGAGCTTATGTTATGTTAATTTTATTCTTGAAACATAATTACGCTGGCACGACCTTCCGGGCGTATGTTTCAAATACAACTGAGTGACTTATGACCACAAGGTTACAACTTTTGGATCACAAGTTTCTTGTTGTTTTCCCGTCTATTTACTGTTGAATATCTTTGTTTAGTGCGTTAATGAACGATTTCCCGGCTGGTCGTTACAATTATAACCGAATATTACCTGCAAAATTTTTGAAATTGTATTGAATTTTATCTTTTTTAGAAATTCTGAGCGTCATCTCTAATACGGGCCTTAGGCCTCATTCGCACGAGAGCTTTTTCACTGCGCGTTGAATATGCGTTTTAATGGAACATATACGTTTTAGTATAACACCGGCGCTTTTGAAACGCTGCGTTTTTTTCTGGGCGGTATGTAGAATATACGTTATTAGAACCAAAGCAAGAATGATTTTCAAGCAATCATATGAACAGACACGTTGTGACGCTTTCTGACGAACGTTAAAAGCTCTAGTGTGAGTGAGGGTTTAGAGATGTAACAAGGTCGACTCGGAGTGATCCTGCGTAACTTGCAACAGATCCACGACCTTCACTCGGTCATCAGTCATTACAGTGTAGTCGTCTACTCCCCTATTTAGGTCATGTTATTGGCCATTTGAGTCCACGTTCAAATCAAAACATGTTGAGGGTCGGATCCCCCCTTTTTATATTTGTCTACAATGAACATTCCTCCACCTGCCCTTATCCCACTATAATGTGGGGTCGGCGCAATTCACATTTCTTTAGGCATGTTGCATTAAATGCATTGTTGCATTAGAATTAGTTTTTACCCTAGACTGTCCGCCTATCTTCAATCCTTCTGGAAGTATCCAATCCGGGGCACATTTAGTGAAGCGGCTTTGCCCGACCTGGGATGCGAACCCAACACCTCCCAGGTCCTCCCACAGACTATACGTTACCAGTAGACCAAGGCAATCGACGTAATACGCTTAAATAATGTTGGTAACTTTTATATAATCGTGATTCGGCATCAGTAATGTTATCCAGAAAAAAATTGTGTACTTAGGTAGATATTTTAGTTCCGAAGTCCCGGCTTTCGATTTAAGTCGGTCTTTCTTTATTAAAAACAAATTCATCATCTTTTTATTACATTACGTTTAAAAATAGTTTTTACGTAATGATTTTATAGAAGCGAGTACAATAGAGGTGTTTTAACTTTCACTTTTTTTCAAATTTATTTTATTTATTGTACAGTTTTGTCTGGATTGTATCAAAGCATTCTAACCATACAGCTTACTAAATAAATGGAAACCTAAAGTAAAACATCAATTATAATTTACATAACATAACATAACATAAGCTCACGCCTATATCTCCGAAGGGGTAGGCAGAGGCATACTAGCGAACTAGAACACCCACATTTCGCCGAGCTTAGTTCCGTCCCAGATGTGATAGGGGGCGAGCCTATCGCCATATCGGGCACAAATTCCAGACTCCGGGCTGATATGGAAAAATTCAATATCACTTTGCCCGACCCGGGGATCGAACCCGAGACCTCAGAAACGTCGTCGTACCGAAATACCACCACGCCACGGAGGCAGTCAATTTATACGTACATTTTAGTTAATCTAAGCAGATATAATATAACAACTCCCAAAAGTAGGAAGAAATGAATTAGTTTTCGACATAAATGTGTACACTCCGATTCAAATCGTTCATTAAAAGCGGTATTATGGCACAAGTACAATATTTTGCCTATAAGGCAGTAACTACGTGTGTGATTTCTCGAATGTACTAACGTTACAGCAATGACAATACAACCTCTATTTTAAACATTATCGGAGCACAAACTTGTGCAACCTATTCATGATTTTAAAAGTGCATAAACATGATTGTGAAGATAATATATTTTTGGACAATTTCACTACAATTACACGTGAGCGCTGATTTTCCGGTCGCTTACGTGGTCATACAGATCTCCGGCGAGATTGGCACGCGATATGCCGTTCCAATGAATGGCAGATCTAATTTAGATAGCAATGGGGAGCCTTCCGCACGACAATACCTACCTCATGGCGTGAAATATAACCATAAATAAAATATGAAGTGTTACAAAGCTTCATTGGTGAAAAAAAAGAATATACGCGGCGAAAATACAAGTCCCTGATCTTACAATCACAATAATAAACGCTTGATTTTTATATGACTGCCTCGGTGTCGTGGTTGTATTTCGGTACGACTACCGTCCTGAGGTCTCGGGTTCGATCCCCGGGACGGGCAAAGTGATATTGGATTTTTCCATATAAGCTCGGAGTCTGGAATTTGTGTCCGATATGGCGATAGGCTCGCCTCCTATCACATCTGGGACGGAACTAAGCTCGGCGAAATGTGGGTGTTCTAGTTCGCTAGTGCACCTCTGCCTACCCCTTCGAGGATACAGGCGTGAGCTTATATTATGTTATGTCATGTGATTTTTATAATTTGAAATTAAATGGAAATGATCGAGTAAATGGCCGGCAGGCTTAGCCAAGTGTCTTATGCTCTAGTCGAATAGAATAGTATGTAGAGGTAGTAGTAATTATTATAGTTTTCGTTTTCTCCGCCTCTGCCTACGTCTTCAGGGATACAGGCGTGAGCTTATATTATGTTATGTTATGTAATTTTTATAATTTAAAAATAAATGGAAATGATCGAGTAAATGGCCTGTAGGCTTAGCCAAGTGGCTTATGCGCTAGTCGAATAGAATAGTGTATAGTAGTAATTATTATAGTTTTCGTTTTCTCCGCCTCTGCCTACCACTTCAGGGATACAGGCGTGAGCTTATATTATGTAATTTTTATAATTTAAAAATAAATGGAAATGATCGAGTAAATGGCCAGTAGGCTTAGCCAAGTGGCTTATGCGCTAGTCGAATAGAATAGTATATAGTAGTAATTATTATAGTTTTCGTTTTCTCCGCCTCTGCCTACCCCTTCAGGGATACAGGCGTGAGCTTATGTTATGTATGTATGTATGATTAGCTCCTTTTTTGAAGTCGGTCAACAATATGAATAGTGTAACCACTGTCACGTCACGTTGCATTCAAGGCACATCATCACGGTGTTGACATCTAATCTAACAACCTACGTTGATGGGTTAATGAAGATCTACTTAAGCACGAGACGACTGGATCTCTCCATGACGCGTCTCCGGAATATGAAGATTACCACGATTATATTTGTTTCCTACTGGTATTTGTGTCCATAGAATCTATGACACAAGTCTCGTATCTTGGCGAGTACACACTGGCCGAACGAATGCGAACGAATCTATACCAGTTGCCTTCACACAAACAAACTTTCGCTGTTGTGGGAATGAAACACGCATAATTCGTTCGCCTTCGTTTGGCCCGGTGTGTACGCGCCATCTAACTATGGGTTCAAGATTATATGTGTGATTGTTAGATGTTATTTTCATAGGCTGCAACTCTGCAAGTATTGGTGATATATGGAAAATGATGAAAAGTAATTTTATTTTCGACCGACTTCCAAAAAGGAGAAGGTCCTAAATTCGACTGTTTTTTTTTCTATGTTACGCGATATCTCCGCCAAATGCGGACCGATCTTCAAAATTTTTTTTTGTGTTCGATAGAGCTTATTTCAAGGGTGGTCCCATATAAATTTGGTCACGATCGGATTTGAAGTCCTTCTGTTAAGTTTTTAAACTTGTGTTTATATTTTTTATAACATATACTGGGAAATGAGCAGATATCTTTATTATATGACGCATGTGAAATAGGCGACATACATACATACATGTTTGTGTGTCCTCGATAGTAGAGGTACTTATCAAATCGATGCACCTCCATAGAGATGGTCATAGAAGATGGTATAATTAATGAACTCGTTTAGACGTCACACCTAATCAGTTACAATAATAAATCACTCATGAAGTAAGGCCTTAATTTACACATAGATTACGTTCTAATATATGCATCGGATTATTAAATTGTTTAAATCAAGGATTAACTAGTGTGTAGTGCCATGGTCACTTGGTTAAAACAGTAAAATACTGCGTCAATGGAACTCGTGTAGGTGCCACATACCACTTCCTGACATAATTGTAAAGAATTTACTATTGTTTTACGTCCGAGAAATTAATAAGAAAGCGTCTTTCTTTTTACCTGCCCTTATCCTACCTTAATATGGGGTCGGCGCAAAACACTTTTTCAAGCATGTGCAGACAGGATTTGGCTTAGTTTTTACGACCGGCCGCCTGCCTGACGTCAACCCCCTATGAGGGATAAACTCATAAGAAAGAGTATAATGCAATAAAAGAAAAATACCATAAAATAGTCGATACCTTTATCATGCTATAGTTTGGAATCGGCACCGCACACAAACACTTTTTACTGCCACAAATTCAGATCCAACAAATCACGAATTTATTTATTATTTCTCAGTTTTATAAATTTTATTTAGCGTCCTTCAATTTCAATCTATCATCGTCCATTGCGTCCTTATCATTAACCAACAGTTTTATTAAACGAACTAATGCTACTAGGACTGCCTTCGTGGCATGGTTGTATTTCGATACGACTACCGTCCTGAGATTTCTGGTTCGATCCCCGGGTCGGGCAAAGAGATATTCGATTTTTTAATATCAGCCCGGAGTCTGGAATTTGTGCCCGATATGGCGATAGGCTCGCCCCCTATCACATCTGGGACGGAACTAAGCTCGGCGAAATGTGTGTGTTCTAGTTCGCTAGTGTGTCTATGCCTACACCTTCAGAGATACAGGCGTAATCTTATGTATGATGAACTGAGATTGTAAGTTTATATAGTAACTTTACCTAATAAAAGTACATAGTCGCCTCCTTGGTCTAGTGGCAGCGTGTATGGGCTGTAGACCGGGAGGTCCTGGGTTCGATTCCCAGGTCGGGCAAAGCTAATTTTCTAATTTAATTTGCCCGGGACTGGATCCCTCATAGGGTTGACGTCAGGCAGGCGGCGGGTCGTAAAAACTAAGCCAAATCCTATCAGCTCCATGCCTGAAGAAGTGTGTTGCGCCGACTCCACATTGAGGTAGGATAGGGGCAGGTAGAAAGAAAGACCTAATAAGAGTACATAAACCTAACCTTCAAATGCAATTCATTTCTCAACTTCCGACATTATTTAGCTGTACAATTATGGCGTTCTAATCAAGTGTGCCAGATGTAACGGCCTTCCTTATTTCCTATCTTATGTTATTAATTAACATAAAATAAATATGTAGGCATGTCCGAAACGCCGGAATCTAATCAACCGTATTTATAAACTGGGCGTAACTCTATCAAATAACTTGAATTATCACAAAGTTAAAAAAGTTAAAAAAATCTCGAGGGGCTTGCAGCATGACTTGATGGTTGGTTGAGACGGGTATGGAGGTATCCCTGTATCTGCATCGGTCATCCGCCTGTCTTGTCGCAAGCCCCTCGATTTGCTTCTTCCCTCTCCGGATTCGAAGTGTGAAGAAGCATAAAAAGGCCGGCATGATTCTGACGACTACTGATAAACACAGTGTTTGTCAGTGGTCACCAGTGTTTTTGGACTGCACTACGCTTACCATCAGGTACCATCAGGTGCTGTGTAGTCACTCTGTCCTGCCAGGATAAAATAAACAACTTTAAAACTCAACTTTGTTATTCGTTAAGAAGTTTACTCAGTGCTCTCTCATCAGAGTTTGACAAAATTTACACGGAGTAAGCTCTATCGAACACAAACAGAATCTTAAAAATCTGTAGCCCGAGCACGAAAAACTAATGTAAATGTAAATGTATTCGAGTTCGCTGCGCACTGATGACGTTTGGTTAATATTTCATACAAATTTCATAGACGCGCATCGAGTTCGAATACATTTACGGTTGTCAGAAATTTTCCTGCTCAGGCCGCTGTTCACATTTGCCAGAAATATCATGTAACATGGTAATAAAAAAAACAGACAACCTTCCCCCTTTTGGAGTCGACTAGTAATTTATACCTTTCATATGTACAAGTATAAGTGGCTAAGGCCAACCGTAATGCTCACAATGTATAGATCAATGTTTATTATAATAACATATTAAAACTTTATCGTAATTACGTACATAATTAATTTTGTATGGTTTAATGGTTATCGCTCAATAATTAGTATTACCTCATTATACTTATTGGAATTATTATGCAATACTTTTTTCAAAAACAAATTATTTATAATATCTTAGTTTTTTAAATAATTTTAAACGTCAAAGATCGTTCAAAACTCAAGTTCTTTCCTCGACAATTTACGTGTAGTATCCAAAACTGATAAAGGTTGCAGGAAGTCGCTGGATGCAGGCCGCTTCCAACAGGTCGATCTGGAAATCTTTGGGGGAGGCCTATGTTCAGCAGTGGATGTCCTACGGCTGATGATGATGATGATGATGATCCAAAACTGATATATAAATCAGGATAAAATACTTATAGGTAATATCCGACTGAAAGTTCACATTAACATTCTTAACTGCCCCCTTACTATTGACACTCGATTCGACTTTGAATTCGATTCGGCTTAATTTATTGCCTTAAAATTCCACCGAAATCGTCTTTTAAAGTGCGTTAATATTGCATAATATTCGAGAACTTGTCATTTGTGTAATTTTTGCACTTTTTAACTCGATTTCGATGGAATTTTAAGTCATTAATGAAACCGAATCGAATTCAAGTTCGAATCGAGCGTCAGGAGTCACCCCCCTGGGCAAGATGGTACTAAACATCCAGTGTATCAGGGTGACGAGCACAGTGCAGTGCCATTCAGTGCCCTATTTATTCAAATTGCTGGTGATGTTACTAAAGTTCATTGATAGTCGTATCCCTTACCATTAACCGAGGATCTTGCGCCCGATTTTTCAAACGCTACTCAACTTTAACGGCTTCTTACGCTGATTTTCGCCATTCAATTTTGACAGATAAGGCGGCCTTAAACGACATAATGCGACCTTAAGTTTATGAACATTCGGCGGTTGGTCGTCTAGTGATACGGTTGCAATATAATCACAAGTTTAAAACTTAACGGACCGTCTTCAAATCCGATCGTGACCAAATTTATATAGGACCACCCTTGAAAGAAGCTTCACCGAACACAAAAAGAATTTTGAAGATCGGTCCACATTCGGCGGCGATATCGCGTAACATACATAAAAAAACACGAATTGAAGACCTCCTCCTTTTTGGAAGTCGTCGAAAAATGCGCACATTCCTTATAGCTTAACCGATCATCTTGGTCCTCTAGTGATTCGGTTGCAATATTATCACAAGTTTAAAAACTTAACGGACCGTCTTCAAATCCGATCGTGACCAAATTTATATGGGACCCCCTTTGAAAGAAGCTCTATCGAACACAAACAGAATTTTAAAAATCGGTCCACATTTGGCGGAGATATCGCGTAACATACATAAAAAACAGACGAATTGAGGACCTCCTTTTTGGAAGTCAGTCGAAAAATGGAACTCTACCTGTAACTGCACAGTTCTTATACCTTCAAAAACATAAATGGCTTTCACTACGGCAGGTGGGCAGAACGATTAGTGACAAACGTCGTGATTACATCAGTATGGTTGCACCATACCCGCTGTAGCAGAACGCTGTGCAACCACGTTATTACCACCCTCACACGCAGCCGCTGTGGCTTTACCAGCATTCGAATTAACTGGCCAGTGTTGACATCTAATTCATCATATTACTTTATAAACTGCTGCAACTTAATGATATGGTAACGCAAGGAGAAATGAAATAATCTTTTTAGGAGTTTGTTGATGTTTTGACGAGTGTTGAAATTTAAAAAAATCAAAATATTGTTGTTTTTGGTGACATACATACATAAGCTCACGCCTGTACCCCGAAGGGGTAGGCAGAGGCGCACTAGCCAACTAGAACACCCACATTTCGCCGAGCTTAGTTCCGTCCCAGATGTGATAGGAGGCGAGCCTATCGCCATATCGGGCACAAATTTCAGACTCCGGGCTGATATGGAAAAATCCAATACCACTTTACCCGACCCGGGGATCGAACCCGAGACCTCAGAACTGTAGTCGTACCAAAATACCACCACGCCACGGAGGCAGTCTGGTGATTAATAATTGATTACTCTACCTACATGAGTAAACTTATAACTAGTTGTACTTAGTATACGTACATAGGTATGATTATGTCTAAGCACTAAAATCCGGCTAAGGAAAAAATCACGCTATGAAAAGTACGAAACAATCGAGTGACACTTCAAGAAGCTAAGAATTATCGCTGAATCACCTCCTCCTTTTTTGTAGTTGGATAGAAATGTAGCTTATCAGCTTACATAACGAATCGAATGTCACCTCATTTATCAAAATCGGAAGAGTAATTTAGGCGCTACGGTGGAACATACGCAAGATACATACATTGACTCCTAAAATCATAACCGTTCCTTTTGGCTTTACCGTTAAAGGGTAAAAAGTCAGAAGGAAAACAGATAAGCAAACAACTTACTTATAGTCAACATCATAGTTCATACGATACCAAAATAATAATTGAAGCAGGAAGGCAGTAGGGATTGGAAACTACTAGATAACTCTACATACAATAGCCGAATTGCTGTTTTTAATAGTGTTTTTAACCTTTATTTTTTATATAAAAAAGACGTAAACACAATACAGGTCAATAATTCAACGCAATTGCTTATATACGTGATGCAACAAAAACGTAAAAATATCCTTGTATTTAGGTTGTACCTTCTGATGGTCTTGTGCTGTCATATTCGAGGCTTTAATATGCCAGGCATAAATAAGCCCAGTTTCCAATGTAGGTACAGAGGTTATCAGCACCTATTTATATTTTTATCCAAAGTACCTATAATGATTATGATGACACATCACATAAACATAAGCTCACGCCTGTATCCTATATTGTAGGCAGAGGCGCACTAGTGAACAAGTACACCCACATTTCGCCGAGCTTAGTTCGGTCCTTGATGTGATAGGGGGCGAGCCTATCGCCACATCGGGCACAAATTCCAGACTCTAGGCTGATATGGAAAAATCCAATATCACTTTGCCCGACCCGGGGATCGAACCCGAGACTTCAGGACGGTAGACGTACCGACATACAACCACGCCACCGAGTCAATCATTGATTATGCAGTGATTATGATGAAGGATTATATAATCAGTATAGGGACTTTCTAGAATAAATGGCCACTTCATTATAAATATTACAAGGCAATGACGTTGGATCTGACTATGTACTCTGCAAAACCATAATAGATAAAGCTTTATACAAGGGAGCAAACTTTTAATGTTAGTACCCAGAAAAAGGCGAAGAAACAAATCTTTCAATATTCTTAATTATTTTAACCGCGGCGGTTTATAATGAGGCGTGTTTTTCGTGCGGAGCAAGAATGTGAAAACTGATAATTACGAGGACGCGTTATGCTATTTGAAAATAATGATCTCCTAACGCAGCCTCGCAAATGACGGTTTTGAGATATGTCTAAGTAATGCACTTATACATTTTACAATTGGTATGAAAAAATGGCGGACATGTCGCCTCCTTGGTCTAGTGGCAGCATATAAGGACTGTAGACCGGGAGGTCATAGGTTCGATTCCCAGGTTGGACTAAGCTAATTTTCTAATTTAATTTGCCTGGTACTGGATCTCTCAGAGGGGGTTGACACCAATCAGGTAGCCGGTCGTAAAAACTTAGCCAAATTCTTTCTGCAACGTTCCTGAAAAAGTGTGTTATGCTGACCCCACATTAAAGTGGGATAAGGGCAGGTAGAAAGAAAATATAAAAAATGGCTGACACTAAAATCTTGTTGTAACAAACGGAAACCCGCCGTGGATTGAAGTGCCGTAATCGCAGTTACTGCAATGTGCGACTGTTGCAATCTGCCCAGTGCCGGCACACATGGCCAAGAGCCGTTGCCCGCTCAAATACCTTAAACACGGCCCAAATGTGTTAATACACACCGTATGATTTTTTACTTTGCGTAGTAACTTTTAGAGCAATTTTTAAGGACATGGTATACTTTCCGATTTGGCTAACCACATTCCAGCATCAGCCAGTAGCTAGCCACGTTCCAGGATCAGCTTGGTCCGCCCTGGGGGCTTGCGACATGCATTTGTGATTTAATTTTGTTGGGGCGGGTACGGAGTCCTGTCCTGTCATAGACCTCACAATTTGCTTATTCCCTCTTCCAAGCATTTATGCAGACTGATTCAGGTGACCGCAGATAAATTCATTGTGATCGCTAGTATTTATAATAATAATAAATACACCCAACAGTCACCCCACACTAAGATCGACTCTTGTGTCGTGGGTATCAGGAACTACGAAAGACTTTCGGTCTCACAACACACAGGCCCGAAACAAATATCTGTGGGCCGCACAGACATTTGTCTCGGTGCGGGAATCAAACCCGCGACCTCACGTTTCACAGCCTGCGCCACGGAGGCTGTCAATTATTAGACTTTACTGTGCTTACCATCAGGTACGATGTAGTCACTCTACTACGTGATAAAAAATAATTAAATAAGTATTATAATTGAATAGTATTATAGTTGTCGCATTTTTGGTCTAATGGCAGCATATATGGGCTGTGGACCGGCAGGTCCTGGGTTTGACTCCCAGGTCGGGCAAAGCGAATTTTCGAATTTAATTTGCCCGGGACCGGATCCCTCATAGAGGGTTGACACCAGGCAGGCAGCCCGTCGTAAAAACTATGTCAAATTCTTTCTGCAGCATGCTTGAAAAAGTGTGTTGCGCCGTCCCCACATTAAGGGGCGATAAGAACATGTAGAAAGATAGAAATAATTGAATTTGAAGAATGATGGATGATCACTGTGGAGGATGCTCAAGACCGGGCAAAGTGGAAACGTTTAAGTAGGAAGGCGGACCCTGGCAGAAGACCGGGATAACGCCAGGCAGAAAGAAAGATTGAATTTGAAATAGAATACATCAACTTGAAGATATTTGTGATTACTTGCAGTATGAGTTAGAAAGCGAAAAGTATGCGTTGAAGAGTGATAAATTATGGTCGCCAGCGGCAGCAGCACGCACGCAACAGCACACGATGTTCTGTCACAATTAAAAATAATTGCAATTACATGGCAAAAACGAACAATCAACGCATGTCAATAGGCCGAACATGTTAAGACAATGGCGAATTTGAAAGCAATGCCCCGTGCTCGGTTAAAACGAGTTGCAATAAACCATGCCGAATCGTTACTTTAATTTTTAAATCTTCACGGTATTTATTTCGTCAAAGTTAAATGATGAATCGCCGTTTGCTGAATAATCTGCAACTCATAGTCAATTTCTATTTCAGGAAAAATGCAATAAATATTTTTCTTTATATCTAATCTTTCTTTTCTTTATTTCTGCCTGGCGTTATCCCGGCCTTCTGCCAGGGTCCGCCTTCCTACTTAATCGCTTCCACTTCGCCCGGTCTTGAGCATCCTCATCTTTATATCCAATACTCTTTTATAATTACCGACAGCCCCGTAATGCATCAGGCGAATGGTAAGTCGGGTAATGAAGTGTCGTGAATTCGATTCCCGCATCAAAAACAATGTTTGTGTGATCTACAAATATTTATTTCGGATATGAATTTTTATTAGACCAAAAGTCGCCCTATTACATCTGGGATGGCCAACGACCAAGCTCGGCGAAATGTGGGTGTTCTAGTTCGCTAGTGGGCCTCTGCCTACCCCTTCGGGGATACAGGCGTGAGCTTATGTTAAAAGTCTCTCGTACCTACCCTTACTTTCTATTATAATGAGGGGTTTGAATCTCAGAACTAGTGTGCGTAAGTGTATTTGTTGAGTCTTAGAAAGGTAGTTGTAGAAAGCTACAGCAATCAGCTCTAGTATTTAAAAAGTATGCTAATAAATTTTGCAATCACTCACAAAGTCACAAGTATACCGTTGTAAATTAAATTTAATCATGTCAAAAAAGAAAGGAACCGTTAAGTTTGGTGAATCATTAAAGGATTAATTGGCAAGTTGTGGGTAGGTACTTGCAGTCATAAATATAATATGCATGATTACATTACTCAACAAATTTATTTTTAGCTGCGTGAGCTTTGAGCTATTTATTATTTAGGGACAAAAGCTTTCAAAATAATTCTACATTGATTTTAAACAGCTTTTTTTGCATTCGATTGTTGTACTAAAATCGAAGGTTTTAGCGATTGCTTCCATACTTAATCGAATTTGCAAAATCAAAAAATTGCGGTGTCCAAATAATTCGTCAATCAATCATCGTTTTTGTAATTCTGTCAATGCAATTTATTAACTACTGTGAATAGTGTACTTATGATATCATTAGGTACGTGGATCTTCCACTAACGCGACCTAATTAAAGTTAGGACAGAATATGAGTTTTCACACCTTTACGCAAGTCAGAATATAGTGATTGTTAACAAAAGTTAATTTTTGTACATTTACATATTAAAACTCTCGAGCATTCCGGATTTACCTCCTTGGCCTACTGTTTTCGCCAGATTCACTTGGCCCCAATAAATCTCTAGTATCTTACGGTAGTAATATAAAATCAATTTTTAATTAATTGCAGCGACACTAACGAGTCATACTCAACGTATGTACTTCTAAATATCTCATTTGCAAATGTATGTAATTAGGATACAGAATAACTAATTGGTCATTACATAAATACAAAGTAAAATGTTAAAGATGTGCAAGAGGAAAAATAAACGCAACGCATCTTTAACAAGCCACGTGCAAAGGTCGAATTAAAATAGGGCTAACGCATAACAATAGAGATATTAGAGTCGCGGAAGAAGCATAAGGAAAGTCCAGCGACCAGAAGCCTCGGGACAACCTCGGAGGCTACATTTGCCTCAAGTTGAGTCAAGTTGCGACCCGGCCTTGAGCGCGACCTCGTTTTGACTCTTCAAAGCCTACAAGTCATGTCACGATCCAACTTTACGATTACGTTTAGAATACGGGTAATTGTTGGAAAACATTTGTTTGTCAACTTTTCTCCTGTATGATGCAGGTTTATTTCCAAGAATGCGGTAAATATATGAAACAGCGATAGGAATTTCGTCATAGTCGGGCAGTATGATACTTTCACTGTCTTCAATTCCGTCACTTAGTGATATAACGTTATAGCGTTTGGATTTTTTATACTAGAACTGCTCTATGTTGTTGATCGTCAATAAATGTGTTATGCAGTATGCTAGTATCATTTATTTTAGAGCCCACAAATGCGTGATACTTGGCAATAAAGAACTAAATAATCTGGAAAATATGAGCGCCGTAGCGATTGACCTTCTGTTTAACTATCACTTTTGTTATAATTGTAACGTGAAGTTATATCGCAACAGCACGTAGCATGAATAACTTTTGACTATCAGCTCGAATCGAGTGCGCAGTAGTTCGTGAAGATTGTATGAAATTTTAATTCGAATACGAAGTCGTTAGTGTAAAGTACTTCTCAATACTTAGCTTGCAATGGTTGTGCCCTTGCTCACGCAAATAAATGGCTATATAATATTCTTAATACGCATTACATAGGAACTAATGCCGGATATAGACATTAGCAAAAATTACCAATTCAATAGGCAAGGTGTTTTGTTTTTATAAATTTTAATGGATCCGTGTAGTTAACCTCAGATGGCTTGTAAAACTTCATCTTGTGACCTAGACGTAATAAATTATTCAAACATATTTTAATCACGGTGAGTAATGATAAATTATTTCAAGAGTAGCTACTAATAATGTGTACATCAATCTTCATACTTTCTGACATATTGCATGTAAAAAGAACAATCTTATTATTATAACCCATAGTTACATGAAGTCACTCCATAACTAACCATAAAATCACGGGCTTATAAGAAAGAAAGATAAGAACTTTATTTGGTATATACCAAATAAAGATATGTCCTTATGGACACAAGAACAGAAGAAACAGTTACAAATACATCTATATATATAAAAATGAAACCCGTTTTCCGTTATCACGGCATCACGCGTGAACGGCTGGACCGATTTCGTTAATTCTTTTTTTAGAATATTCCTCGAAGTACGAGGATGGTTCTTACGGAGAAAAAATTTAAAAATTGCCTAAAAAATCTAAAAACAACACTTTTCTATACTCCCATACAATCGATTCGTAATAATACTTAAAAGTCAATCTGAACTTTAATTCCATACGATAAAGTTCAAATTTTAGTGGAGAGGTTCCGGGAAGGCAAAACAATTGAGTGACGTCAATATTTGTCAATATTTATACGATGGTAACGTCACTCTGACCCGGCGCGGCGTCCC
The DNA here is from genome assembly GCA_036417725.1 of Clanis bilineata. Lineage (NCBI taxonomy): Eukaryota > Metazoa > Arthropoda > Insecta > Lepidoptera > Sphingidae > Clanis > Clanis bilineata. The sequence continues at coordinate 6,695,298 of CM071146.1, read as the reverse complement.
GAATAGGAGCGGAGCAAAAATGAAAAATGTTAAGAAGCGGGGAAGTTGATATCTCAGAAACTACTGGTTCGAATTGAAAAAAATTTTTTTTTGTGGGATAGTCTATTTATCGAGGATGGCTATTGGCTATATAACATCACACTATGACCTAAGGGCTGACTGACGAGGTGATTGATGGGGTGACTGACAGGGTGACTGATGGGGTGGCGGAGGGGTGACTGACGAGATGACTGACGAGGTGACTGACGGGGTGACCGACGGGGTCACAGACGGAGTGACAGACGGGGTGACAGACGGATGACAGACGTGTTGACAGACGTATGGCAGACGAGTGACAGATGGGTGACAGACGGGTGACAGACGGGTGACAGACGGGGTGACAGACGTATGGCAGACGAGTGACAGATGGGTGACAGACGGATGACAGACGGGTTCACAGACGGGTGACAGACGGGGTGACAGACGGGTGACAGACTGGGTGACAGACTGGGTGACAGACGGGGTGACAATCGATCAGACAGATGGGGGGACCGACTGGGTGACAGACGGGTGACAGACAGGTGACAGACTGGGTGACAGACGAGTGACATACAGGGTGACAGACGGGTGACAGACGGGGTGACAATCGAGCAGAAAGATGAGGTGACCGACGGCTTGACCGACAGGGTGACTGTGGTGTGGTGAAAATGGAATATTGCCGACTTTTAGTGTTTCATCTTTAATAGTACAGTCCCTTTAACCTCGATATTCGCTGATCTTTCTAAACGCTACGCTACTGCCTGTGAGGCGGCACACCATCTCAATTTATCTAACTAGCAATAAATTATTATAACATTTTCTTAAGTATAAAGTAACCTTAACTATATAGGCCTTCATAAAGCGCACGAGGCTCTTTCGAAACGCTAGTTCAAATTAAGTGATACGAGAAGGTCATCTCATAATTATTTAATACGCAATCGGGGAAATGATTTAACTTATAAAAAGTTCAAAATAAATTGCAAAGGACATTTGTTATTGATTACATTCAGAAGAGCCGATATGTTAATTTACCTACATTGGTTCTGAATTCCAAAAACATGTAAGATTTATATCTATTTATGTACTAGCATTGGCCCGCGGCTACGCCCTCGTAAGAGTCTTGATAAACATTCATCCCCCATTACATCCCTTTAGGGATTAGGCAGAGGCATGTATTATACATATAAACCTTCCTCTTGAATCTCTATCTATTTAAAAAAACCGTTGCTATACTTTTAAAGATCTAAGCATACATAAGGACAGACAGACAGCGGGAACCGACTTTGTTTTATACTATGTAGTGAAATACTATCGCCGCCTTGGTCTAGTGGCAGCATATATTATGATGTTCGATTCCCAGGTCGGGCAAAGCAATTTTTGTAATTTGATTTGCCCGGGACTGGATCCCCCCAAGGGGATGTTGACGACAGTCCAAAACATTTCTGCAACATTCTTAAAAGTATGTTGCGCCGATCCCACATTAAGGTGGGATAAAATCCAGGCTCCGGGCCACATCACATTACCCGACTTGCTACCCGGGAATCGAACCTGCAAAGATCTCAGGAGTATGTTACCTCAGAAATATTACTACGCAATCAAGGCAGTCGTTTTTCAAATTAAGAGAGAGAAGCTTGAGTGACCTTAAAATAATAGTTAATTTTATTTTTAAGCACCACTTAGCGCGCTTATAAAACTTGTACACGCCAATCAATCAAGCGGTTATAAAAGCGTCTCCACTTAATTACAACCGACATTGGGACGAGCCAAAGCCATACTAACCTAGTTATTCAAATGATTTGCTACCGTTTATACATAAAAATACTAGAACCATCCGAAATAAATACCCTATATTTCTATATCCTGATTTATCAGCCTCCGTGCCGCAGTGGGCGAGTAGCCGGCTGTGAAGCAAGAGGCCGCGGGTTCGATTCCCGCATTGAGACAAACGTTTGTGTGGCCCACAGATATTTGTTTCAAGTCTGGGTGTTGTGAGACCAAAAGTCCCTCATAGTCTCTGACACCCACAATACAGGTTATACCTAGTATGGGGTCAGGACTAGGTGTGTGACTGTTGGGTGTATTTTATTTATTCATTATTTTATCGATGCCACTTCATGGATGGAAGTCAATTTATGGATGCAATATTCATTATACGAATTTGTAGCCTAACTAAATAAGTAAGTGTAACACACTATCTCGGTGGCAAAGTTTATTCCGGTACGACTACCGTCCTGAGGTCTCGGGTTCGATCCACGTGACGGGCAAAACAATATTGTTTTTTTTTTCAATTCACTATCAGCCCGGGGTCTAGAATTTGTGTCTGATATAACAATAGGCTCGCCTTCTATCACATCTGGGAGGCTAATTTATAAAACGAAATCCGCAGTTGCGGACTTCGTTTCGAACGTTTTGCTATTCTATGTGGCTCACGTGTCCGACCGATATCGGTGCTATAAGTTTCGTTTCGGAGAATGCTATGCTGTAAACCGTTTGACAGCCCACTCTTAGGTGTTTGACATTTATTTGATCCACGTGCATCTTCATTAGTCTGTGCGGTAGAGTATCGGTCCGATATCGTTCATCCGATGACATTTTATAGAATAGACACCCTGGGACGGCACTAAGCTTGGCGAATGTGATGTTCTAGTTTGCTAGTGCGCCTCTGCATACTCCTTCGAGGATAAAGGCGTGAGCGTATGTATGTAAATCAGTGACAGTAAGTAAAAATTACAAAATTTTGAATCTGTGACATTGCAAATAGATAATAAATAAATACACCCAACAGTTCCACACGTAGTCCAGACCCCACACTAGGTATAACCTGTATCGTGGGTGTCAGAGACTATGAGAGATTTTCGGTCTCACAACACCCAGACTTGAAACAAATATCTGTGGGTCACACAAATCTTGGTCGGGAATCGAACCCGCGGCCTCTCGCTTCACAGCCGGCTACTCGCCCGCTGCGCCACGGAGGCTGTTTTTTGAAAATGTTTTTTGTACACTATACTACCTCTATATACTGAAAGATCTTAGTAACATATTGTGTATATCTCCAATCATTTGTACAATACATAAGACATGAGCAAAGAGACCATCTATTGCATAACTTAATGATGGTGCATTATAACTATAATAACATCCCCGATTGTATTATTTACGCAATTACTGTCAACATTTCCGAGGACCATGGTGTCAACAGCGATAATGTTACCTCGTTCCAAAATAATACGAATATAATGACTATTCTTTGTTGTGTTCTTAATATGTGTAGATTTTAATTACTGACACGCGATGTTAACCAACTAGCTAAGCTATTCAGTGTCACAATACTTGCTGTTTGTGTGATGGACCAACGATTGTTACAAATGTTGACATACGAAATTGGTCTTAATGTCTTAAATTATTTTTTATAGCAGAGACTGGCAAACGAGCAGGTGAGTCACCTGATTGTAAGTGATCTCCACCGCCCATAGACACCCAAGACACGAAAAGAATCATGGGTGCGTTGCCAACCTAAAAGAAGGAAATGGAAGAGGGCGGAAAAAGGGATTGAGAAAGGAAGGTGGGAAATGGGCCACCGGAAATCTCACTCACCGAACGAAACGCGACATCAAGCTGCCACTTTACATAGGTTTTCTATGAGACAGTGGTATCAAACCGGTCGAGCCGACCCATTCGTGCTATAGACGAATTGTCTACAGCGTGGCTCTACCACTCAAAAACGTAGATATTATTTTCACCAACGTTTAAACCTATTAGACCTAATCAGTAGTATTTTAATATTATTGATTTTTCTTTATCTAAAACCGGTTAATGTCCATTCATTAGTTCCAACTCGCCTTGTGCTTCTTTTAATTGCATTTCTAGTAATTAACTGCGTAATTAACAAAACACGGATACTTCTGTTTACTAAGATTACAGTTAGCAAACAATTTGCTTGTCCTACATGCATGTTATCTTATAATTAAATAACAAAAGGTCGCTTAATAACTGTTTACAAATCCTTAAGTAATACTCAGGTACTATACGCGCAAAATAACTTTACCGGATTGAAGTTAGTCACTACATACGCCTTCTCCTTTATGACCGTACAATCTCCAAAAATAATATTCCAACTCAGCTAAATTTAGGCAGGCCTAATTAAATCGCGCGCATTTTATGGGTGCTTTATTATCCTTGCTTATGATGCGTTTAATATAAATTCAAGTTTATATTTATTATCAATAATACGTTTTTAATCATCAGAATACACACATTTATTTAATTTTTTTTTTTCTATCTGCCGGTATCCTACACCACTGTGGGGTCAAAGAAACGCTTTTTCAAGCATGATGACAAAATATAAAGTCTTTATTTTTATGGCTTCCTGATTTAACCCTCTCTAGAGGACAGTATCCAGTCCCGGGCAATCCTGTTTGAAAAACAGCTTTGCCCGAATTGCGATTTGAACCAGGATCTCCCGAATCACAGGCCATATACACCGCTAGGCTAAGGAGATTTATTTAATTTCGTTATTCGTAAATCACATTTATATTCTGTTGTACTGCCACCCCTATTTAAATAACACTAACAAATCGTGCTCTGTATTTGTCATTGCTTTGTAAACAAACTTCGTCCTAAACAAAGCACTTGCTGCATACATATATGCACATTTTCCGCATTCACTGACAGGCTGTAGGCCCCAAAAGGTTGAGTGATTCATTGGAACATTCTTATCTTGACGAGGGAAGGTAATCGCGCCTCATCAAGGCATGATACATCACTGTCATTAAGTGGTAATAGTATTTTTTTTAGTGTTGCTGGTGGTTTTTCAAGTTGTCTGACTAGCTATTTTTTTGAGTAATGGATTTATTAAACACTGTCATTGGCAAAATCATCAACCTTTGATGGAGGCCATATTTTTTAAATAAAGAAGACTTTTTTTTTGTTATCGCGGGGAAAAGTGTTTTACTACTGCCGCCGTGTCGGGGGGTGATACGTTAGTCCTTCAAACTAATTTCCTCCGATAATGAGGATAAAACAAACTATATAGAACATAAAACCATATAGATACATAATACAATTTGACCTTACCTTGTAATCTGCCCAGTATTAGATTTCTTTCTATTCCTCTTACTAGGTAGGCAAAGTAATTTTCATCGCACTATTTGATTCTTCATTTCTTTTAAACACAAATTATAACTGGGATGTAAAGTGTTATACAGTTATCACAAATGTTATATTTATTTATAAAAACGGCTTTTAAATGATTCAAACAATTTACAAGCGGTAACTATCCGTGCAACACTAATTAGGTAACTGCTCACTTTTAGGGTACCCTGATTAATCTTGGAGAAGTATGTCTGGGTACTGTGCTCTATGTACCTTTTTCGAATGAAATCAATACAATGAAATATCTACTTTAACTCCATAATTTAAAGTCATAAATAGTTCGCTATACTGACCATTATTTACCCAATATTTTTTATGGAGTTTACTTAAAAATATTTATTCACACATAGGCTGAGATTATAAAATTCGTTGATTTGGCAATAATTATCAACTGTGTGACAAATTCAATCGTTTCACACTAACAATATGAAATCAAGACCTTTTATTGCGATTTGGCAAGATTGTAAAAAAACTAATATCGTTGCGAAATCCGTCGCCGTTCCAAGTTTATACTTAACGGATCATGTCGAATGACCCGTGTCAAGGATACAATGGCTAAGACAAACAGCAATTAATACCACCCTTGTACAAAAAATATGCTTTAAAATAAACTGAAATCATAAAGTCATCATGGGTCAAGGCATGTCACCCAAATTGATGTAAAGGGTAAAATGGATGTCATTACAATTTTCTGTTACATCGTCAATGACAAAACAATTTCATATAATCACAAGTTTAAAACTTAACGGACCGACTTCAAATCTGATCGTGACCAAATTTATATGGGACCACCCTTGAAATAAGCTCTATCGAACAAAAAACTAATTTTGAAGATCGGTCCACATTTGGCGGAGATATCGCGTAACATACATGAAAATAATGCAGACGAATTGAGGACCTTCTCCTTTTTGGAAGTCGGACGAAAATACTAAGTATTAGTACTGCAGGTATTGTATTAAAGAGCTCCGAAACTTTCTCACAGTATGTACAAACTTTATGCAAATGTGTGATGACGAATTTGGCTCTATTCTGCGGTTAAATGCAAATAATTTCATCACGATCGAATTAAACGGAATGTATATTACAAAATATTTCGTATCATTTTCAATATTCGAAAGTTTGTTTTGTATCGCTTAAACTTATTTATATTTAGTTAAGAAATATAGTCAATTTTCGACGCGACGTCAAAAAGGAGGTAATTAATTCGTCTGTATTTTTTCTATGTATGTTACGCGATATCTCCGCCAAGTGAGGACTAACTTTCAACATTCTTTTTGTGTTCGATAGAACTTATTCCAAGGGTGGTCTCATATACATTTGGTCACGATCAGATATCTATTATTATCTACATTTTTAAGTCAATCCGTTAAGTTTTTAAACCTGTGATTATATAGGTAATAATCTAACACTTCCAAGTATTACTTATTTTAATTCTACTTACTAAAGAACCGCTCAGAACCACTTGACCTGTCATCTAATTAAAATTTGAAAGAACGACATTTTTGTTTTCTCATCCTGCATTGCTCTACATTCTAATGGCGGGTACACACCGGCCGAATGAAGGCGAACGAATCTATACCTGCTGCGTTCACACAAACAAACTTTCGCTGTTGTGGGAATGGAACAGGCATAATTCGTTCGCCTTCGTTCGGCCCGGTGTGTACGCGCCATAAGACACAAAAACACATTATTCGTGTAGTCAGTAACCCTAGTACGAGTTTATTTTGACAGTTCTCGATTCTCGAAATCGATGATAGTTTGCGTTTTGTCCATACATTTGACTAGCAGCGCCACTTTGCGGAAACTACAACGAACCAAAAAATGTATGCAGAAACTGTATCGTCGATTTCGAGAATCGAGAAAAACTCATACTAAGGCTACAGGTGTCGTTTATATTATTATTATTATTCTTATAATGCTCGGTGCCTGTTTCTGCTTCATAAGGACCTAAACCTTATAATGTTGGCATCAATCTTATCCTACCCCGTCTTTCTCCAAACATATGTTATTGTTTCTTTCTTTATAAAAAAAAAAAACAAAAATCCTTACCGCTATTCCATTCACGATGTTACAATCTTTTGAATTTCTTACATAATATTTACTATTTTAAATACATAAATGGTGCAACTTAAATGTCACATATGTAGACGACCTAGGAGTATTCAGGAGCAATCAACGGTCCGTGATGACGTAAAATGCCGTTGACCGGTTCTGTTTACTTTCACAGTGTGCAATGGACTTTAATGTTGAGGTGCAACACAACCCACATTTATAGTTTGATAGCATTATCTAAGATGGGTTGGGGTAAATTTGTTGTTTACTTTATGCTCTACTTAATCTTCTTTGTATTAATGATTACTCTTGGTCATAAGTTAGATAATTCTTTGTTCTTCATATGTGCCTACGTATTTAGCTTACATATTTGGTATTAATATGGTCAAAAAAGATTTTGGAAATAACTATTTTTTCTCAGCCGGCTACCCACCTGCTGCTGTTTCACTAGTTTAGGAACCAGCTGCGACTAATACTAATTCTACTAAACCAATATGTGTGGATATGTGGCTTGTCGTTAATGTTCATAATGTTCCATAGTACCTACCTACCTATTTACATATCAATAAAATACCGTACATTCAAATTAGCATTGTCATGATACAGCGTCATGCTCGTTTTTTGTTGCCAAATGCCAAGTTTTGGTTCCTTAAACACTAAGATCAATGACCTAATGCCTTCTTATATAACATCAACGTAGTATTACTTAGGACTGTTATGTAAATTGTGTTTCTAAACGACCTATTGGACGACTTTGAACAAATACTAATGGAAGGTTCATTCATTGAATTCAAATTTTATGAATAAAATATTGTTTAAGGTTATGTTTCTCATATGTCTTTGTCATACTCGGCTCGACCGATTTGATACCACTGTCTCACAGAAAATCGACGTAAAGTGGCAGCTTGCTATCGCGTTTCTTTCGGTGAGTGAGATTTCCGGTGGCCCATTTCCCCCCTCCCTTTCCCAATCCTTTTTCCCTCCCCTTCCATTTCCTCTTTTTAGGTTGGCAACGCACCCATGATTCTTATTGTGTCTTGGGTGTCTATGGGCTGTGGAGATCGCTTACCACCAGGTGACCCAGTAAACGAGCAGCGTTTACTAATCTCTGCAATAAAAAAAATACTCAAAATAACTCATCGCAATTTAATAAAACTATACAGAAATTAGGCGTGCAAGTGAAAGGTAGCTACGGACAGCCGGTCAAGGAGGTCCACGCTTCATGTTCTACATGCAAGTGTCAAAGATTGCATGATTTTATGCATTTTTATGGCAGCTCATCAATGGCTTTGCTGAGAACCAAAAATTATTAAACAAAAGACAAAACTGAAAAACAGAAACATAACCGAAAAGCATTGTGCTACTATTCCTAATCTCATTCTAAAGCAGTCGAATAAAAATAATGTCTGTTTTTAAGCCACCTTTCTTTCTACCTGCCCTAATCCCACTTTAATGTGGGGCGGCGCCACACCCTTTTTCAAGCATGTTGCAGAAAGTATTTGGCTTAGTTTTTACGACCATCTGCTTGCCTGACGTCAATCCCTTCCTAGGAATCCAGCCTCGGGCAAATTAAATTAGAAAATTCGCTTTGTCCGACCTGGAAATCGAACCCAGGCCCTCCCGGTCCACAGCCTATATATCCTGCCATTAGACCAAGAAGATGACTATTCTAATCTATTTTCGACCGACTTCCAAAAAGGAGAAGATTCTCAATTCTTCTGTATTTTTTTTTATGTTACACGATATCTTCGCGAAATGTGGACTGAATTTCAAGATTCTTTTTGTGTTCGATAGAGCTTATTTCAAGGGTAGTTCCACATATTTGGTCACGATCCGATAAGTTTTGAAGTCGGTCCGTTAAGTTTTTAAACTTGTGATTATTACGCCACCATTCTTACAAAATAACAATAACAAAACAAAAGTTATTTGGGGGAAATAGGTGTGGTTGTGAAAATTAGCATGTTTGAATTTTATATAAGTAACAAACACATGTTTATTATTAAGTTATTATTATTAGTAAGAAAGCCCCAGATACAAAAGCAGGTGGTAACCACTTTATTGATTAATATTTTTTGCAAGTATTATTGTCACTGCCTCGGTGGTGTGGTTCTATTTTGGTACGACTACCGTCCTGAGGTCTCGGGTTCGAGCCCCGGGTCGGACAAAGTGACACTGATTTCTTCCATATCAGCCCGGAGTCTGGAATTTGTGCCAGATATGGCGATAGGCTCGCCCCCTATCACATCTGGGACGGAACTAAGCTCGGCGAAATGTGGGTGTTCTAATTCGCTAGTGCGCTTCTGCCTGGGGGCCGCTTCTCTTCGGGGATACAGGCGTGAGCTTCTGTTATGTTATTATTGTACCCCACCTGTAGATGCCATCAGCTTATTGTTTGTCGAACCGTAAAGCCGCGTCTCCTGCAGATGTTTTTTTTAAACAAAACACCAAAAACACCTACACAAAACAAAGGTTTTCATTGTGTCCTGCTCACACAATAATGGACCACAGACAAAAAAAATAGAAATGCTACGTTTTGTGTGGGTGTTTTGTGTAATGTTTTAGTGAAGGAAACGCGGCTTAAGCGATGCAACAGCCATGACAAATGACATTTGAAGCTTTTCACATTTTCTACTGGTCTCAATAATATTTTAGTTTATTTACAAAGTTTTGCACTCAGCTTTGCCCGCGAGGAAGTTTTTCATGTCATATTTCAAGACATATTAATTGACACAAATACTTGTCATTCTTTATTTAACAACGTGAGTCTTTGCAAATTATGTCGCCTCAGGGTTCGGTTACTCGGCGACAATCTTGGCGCGTTTCCCACCCCTTGACATTCTGGCAGACATGGACACAAAGGTCTATAATATGATCCGCAACGGCCGCCAAGCGGGCGATGGCCGGCCAGCGAAGGCGCTCGAGGTGGCAATAAGGCGGCAGGAACGACGGTACGCATTCGTGACATGGCGTTCGAGGCTCCTTGAGGAGCCTTACGTGCACAAACGTGTCGTCGAAGCAATTCTGCCGGTCTTCGAAGCCTGGATGGAACGAAAAGAAGGCCGATTGACCTACAGACTTACTCAGATGATCACCGGGCATGGATGCTTTGGTGATTATCTGAATAAGATAGGACGTGAGGCGACGGCGAATTGCTACCACTGCGGCGGCAGAAACGAAGATTCCGCAACCCACACACTCTCAGAGTGTGCTGCGTGGGAGGCGGAGCGGCGGATCTTGGTTGACCGAATCGGGCAAAACCTCTCCTTATCAGCAGTCGTGTCGACTATGCTTACAGGAGAGGATGAATGGAAAGCGGTAGCCTCCTTCTGCGAGACTGTTATGGTCAAGAAGGAGGCTGCGGAGCGGGATCGGGAGAGAGGCGATCCCACTCGGAGACGTAGACGTCGAGGCGGCGGTAGCAATCGCCCCGGCGCCTCTACCTAGAGGCACGCGGTGTCTTATTGGGGGAGCAACTTAATTCTCCCCCCGTGAAGCGCTATTATAGCTTTGCACTGTAGGGGTTTTGGCGCGTTTCTTTAGGAGGTCCCAAAGCCCCTTCATAATGCTGATGGCGACAACCATGGGGTTTTAGCCGGTAAAAGTCCGGCATACCCCGTCTTAACGACGGGGATCCAAGAGGATTTCCCCATGTAAAAAAAAAAAAAAAAAAAAAGGGTTCGGTTACTACGTGAAAAGGGGCAAATCTACAAACACACTTTTGCATTGATATATCAGTATACCTAAGTAGGTAGCTAGGATAATACAAATCTTAATCTAGTTATAATGTGAGTTACTGATATTCATTGTCTAAAGTTAAATGCCTCGTTTATTCCTCTTTCTTGTTCCTATACCCCACATACTCCAATAATTGTAAAAACATAATATCTTACTTTGTTTTCAATCACGTTTCATTTACCTATAATTATTTATTGACGTTTAAATATTCATAGAGTTACGCGACTTTAACTTATTGAGTACTAGGCCTTGTATAAATAATGAGATATACCTTTAGTTTCGATGCAATATCTGACTTTAATGTTACTATACTGTATGTACATTTACTTGATACATTTAACCTTTGGGAGTACCCTAGCTGTAATTGGAAATTATTGTAATCAGAAAATCTTTTTTTACTCAGAATAGCCAAAAACTACCAAAATGAATAAAAATAAAAATCGTTAAGGCCTAACCCCTCTCGTTAGTAGAGGAGGCCCGTGCCCAACAGTGGGACAGTAATATTACAGGGCTAATATTATTATTATTACTATTATTTTTTAATTGGTGCTACACGAGAAATATAGACATGAGCATTATATTAAGGCAAAATTTAGAAAACTACTGCAGCTATAAATTATACTTTTCTATTATAACTGTTTCGGTGGCGTGGTTGTATTTCGGTACGACTACCGTCCTGAGGTCTCGGGTTCGATCCCCAGGTCGGGCAAAGTGATATCGGATTTTTCCATATCAGCCCGGAGTCTGGAATTTGTGCCCGATATGGCGATAGCCTCGCCCCCTATCACATCTGGGACGGAACTAAGCTCGGCGAAATGTGGGTGTTCTAGTTCGCTAGTGCGCCTCTGCCTACCCCTTCGGGGATACAGGCGTGAGCTTATGTTATGTTATGTTATATAAATCGTTAAGGCCTAACCCCTCTCGTTAGTAGAGGAGGCCCGTGCCCAGCAGTGGGACAGTCATATTACAGGACTAATATTTTTATTTTTTTATTGGTGCTACACCGGAAATATAGACATGAGCATTATACTAAGGCAAGACTTAGAAAACTACTGCAGCTATAAATTATACTTTTCTATTAAAACTGCTTCGGTGGCGTGGTTGTATTACGGTACGACTACCGTCCTGAGGTCTCTGGTTCGATCTTCGGGTCGGGTAAAGTGATATTGGATTTTTCGATATCAGCCCGGAATCTGGAATTTGTGCCCGATATGGCGATAGGCTTACCCCTTATCACATCTGTGACGGACCTAAGCTCGACGAAATGTGGGTGTTCTAGTTGGCTAGTACGCCTCTGCCTACCCCTTGGGGATATAGGCGTGAGCTTATGTTTTTGTTATATTCACATATCTAAGTTCGCTCATCTAAATGGGGTTTTAGTCCTCTTTTATTATTAATAAGTATTGTGTCAGCGTTTACGGATTACGAGTGGTTTCGCAATGAGCCTGATTAAAGAAAGTTGACGGCCACGAGATGGCCTCTGCTGAACGGATTTTACACGCTTTTTGCGATAAGTAACGGTCACTTAATTTTTTTCCCTTTTCGATATAATAAAACAGGTGTCGTTTTGGCAAACTGTTAATGTACTGGTATTGTGACGAGTTGACGAAAACGTTTCCTCCCTTTTTTCGAAACAAAACAAAAAACACCTACACAGAACAACGTATTTTACTGTCTCCTGTTCATGGAACAATGGACCATAGACAAAAATATCGTTTTTTGTCTAAAGTTATAGTGATGACGCGACTTAAGTAATACTCGTTTCAAAATATAATTTTCCGTTAAAAGTCTATTAATGGTACACTAACAAGTTGGCCTGCTGTCTCATTTTTCCTTTGGGCACCTTTTTTCGCGGGGAAAAGCATTTTACCGCTACAGTCATGCCTGGGAGGAGATCTGGTGGTTACAACAAAACTTCAACAAAATACCAATGACTAACAAAAAAATAAGAAAACCCTGCATAACTACGAAAAATACGTGGTTACTATGTATGTAGCCGGTTCCACCATTTTAGATTCGCGATCTATTTACATGTACATAAGTTGTCATCGCGTCATAAGAATCAAATAACGTATAAGTACTTAATGATTTTATTGTAAATACGGTGTTTTATTCACAACAATACTAATTTTGGAATATGAAGAAGATGCTTAACTGTTATTTTAATGGGATCTTTCTTTCGCAAATTCGCCATTTTTGTTTCGTACCATACATTAGAAATGCTTCATTTTTTCGTAATTATGCGCTGTCCTCTACCTTCTTTTGTCTAAGCAAAATACGTATTAATTGACAGCTAAGATGTAGAACAGTCCTATATCTAGCCAAATATGGTATTATGGTAGCCATCGCAAAAGGAGACGCAAGATTTAATGCTCACACATTGGAGACCTTTTAGCACTATTTTCCTCTATTTTGACATACAAAGTAACCGAAGCGTGTCCGATGTCCATTCTCGCGAGTTGTTTACAAATGCATGTATGTAGGTCGTGTCTTGACTCATCTGGTACCGGAACACCTCGATGTCAAAGTGGAGCTCCTTTAGTTGTATTTACATAAGCTCACGCCTGTATCCCCGAAGGGGTAGGCAGAGGCGCACTAGCGAACTAGAACACCCGCATTTCGCCGAGCTTAGTTCCGTCCCAGATGTAATAGGGGGCGAGCCTATCGCCATATCGGGCACAAATTCCAGACTCCGGGCTGATATGAAAAATCCAATATCACTTTGCCCGACCCGAGGATCGAACCCGAGACCTCAGAACCGTAGTCGTAGCGAAATACCACCACGCCACCGAGGCAGTTAATACCACCACGCCACCGAGGCAGAGTCAGTTATATTTATTTAAACGATAAATTTATGTTTACAAAAGCGGACTCAGCCAGTCGCTGTCTGATGTAGAGACGCAAAGAGATTTAATATTACTAAGTATAAAGAGGCTATCAAGCAAGATTCCAACAAAAAAATTGATCTCAATATAAAAAAGAAATCAAACGCCAGTGACGCCATTACTACGTCCACTGATTACACACCCTGAAATGTTCTGTGAATTTTCTAGAATCACGTAAGAAATTTAATTGTGTAAACATTATTACATTGGCACGACTTTACGCACGTGTGTTTCAAATACGACTGAGTGACTTATAACCACGATGTCACAACTTTTGGATTGCAAGTTTCGCGCTGTTGTCCCGTCTATAGGTATACTGTTGAATGTCTTTGTAGAGAAGAGATAATGCGGTTTTATCCATTAGCGCTTAAAATAAGCACCCATGCAAACTTATCTAGTTTAATTAAATTATTTATGACAGATTGGTTAAAATAATATAGATATAGTTGGTTAAAGCAAGTATATATTTTATACAAATTGGTTGATTTATTTACAAACATGATATTCTTTGTTATGCATTTGCAGTATTTTGCAGGAAGTTTCATACTACCTAATTATAAAAACTAGCTGATAGCAGCGCTCTTAGAAGCATAGAAGCACGGAGAAACCTTAATGTCATGATTATAGGAGTTAATTTTAAATTGTTAAGCCAAACCCCTCATAAACCACCAAAGAATAATGAACATGCTCCGCTGGAACCGCAAGTAATCATTGTTATTGCACTTCAATAGCTTAACCTACCGTAATTGAGGGCAGTAGTCTTTACTACTGCTGCCGTTATTACACGTTTAATTTAATACATCTGACTAAAAAATATTTTGAAAGACATAAATACCTATATTTTATTTATCATGTTATTATCGGAGCCCGGTAAAGTGACTATACTATACTTTTTTTTGTTTTTTCGGGGAAAACGCATTTTATCGTTGCCGCCACGCCTTGGGGGAGATGTGACAGATATGTCAGTTTCGCCGGTCTTAGGACCCAACGTTACGCCCGCCCGAGAAAGATGGAAAACATCCGGGTGATCGTTGGGCCGAGTCCCTAATACTATGTACACCCTACACTGACAATACCGACTAAAAACCCCGCGGTGGCCCTTTTCGGTGCATTAGGGACTGCCCCAGGATTCCCTAGGCGAAAAGCTACACTATATCTGATAGTAAGCGGAAAGAATTAAAAAAAACAGCGACCACCTATAAACAGCGAGTTTATCGGTTGTCGCCAGAATCATGATGGTCTCTTTATGCTTCTTCACAGTCCAAAGAATAAAGTAACAAATCGAGGGGCTTGCGACAAAACAGGCGGTTGGCCTAGACACAGGGATGTACCCACCACGGACGTAAAAAAAAGATGGATGGAGCGCTAGGAACATTGAAAGTGAAACAGGGTTTTCGGCTCATTCGATCAGTCGCCGCAATTACGTGTTGATAGATCGAAAGAGCCGAAAACCCTGCTTCACTTTGAATGTTCCTAGCGCTCCGTCCATCTTTTTTATGTCCGTGGTACCCACCTACCCGCTCCGATCAACCAACAAGTTTTAAGCAAGCCTTTCGATTTGTTTTTTCAGAAAGAAAAAAGACTCTACCTCTAATATACGTGGGTATGACTTAAAATTAAAATACAACAATTACTAAATATTGAAACCAAACCTTTATAAAATTTTAATTACGTATAGTACAGAGTTTGTATATCAATGGAAAACTTAATGCAAATGAGTTAGACTTATAAAGAATCTGTGTAGGTATTAGACTACTCGATATGAGTAATCATTTATGACTAACTAAAGTTGAATGAACTATTTGTACAACAAATTTAGCTCAGGACCTTTCCATCGGTAATGTTGCGTGCACACAGAAGGCACATCCTATGTATTTACTAATTAGCCTGATCACGAGTGTGACGATTTTCATAGCAAATACTTGTAAACGAGTAGGTGTTACCTGCTCCCTGTTTTGACACTCGATTCGATTTCGACTACAATATGAGTTCTTTTACCGACGTAACATTCTACATCCAGATAAAAAGTGCGCTAATGTCAGCGTAGTAGTAGTAAATAATGTAGTTTTAGGTCACTGAATGGAATCGAATCATAGACGAAATAGAATCGAGTGACAGAAGGTAGCCCTCATTCGCATGAGAGCTTTTCGACAGCCTCCGTGGCGCAGCGGGCGAGTAGTCGGCTGTGAAACGTGAGGTCGCGGGTTCGATTCCCGCACCGAGACAAATGTCTGTGTGGCTCATAGATATTTGTTTCGGGTCTGGGTGTTGTGAGACCGAATGTCTCGTAGTTTCTGATACCCACGATACAGGTTACACCTAGTGTGGGGTCAGGACTATGTATGTGACTGCTGGGTGTATTTATTTGGGTGTATTTATTTCCAACACGCGTTAAAAAAACATTTCACCATGTCTGTTCATAAAATCATTCTTGCCGTGTTTCTAATATGGTATTTTACATACCGCCTATAAAGAACGCCGCGTAAAACCGCCGGCGTATGAATAACTATACTAGAACTCATATGTTCCATTTCAACGCTTTTTAACGCGCGATGAAAAAACTCTTGTGCGAACAAGGGCTTATTCTACTTATTCTAAGTTAACTCCATCGCCCATAAACACCCGTGGTACCAAAATATACGTGCACTGCCAGTTGCCAACCATAATAAAGGAGAGGAATTCCCTCATAGGGGGTTGACGTCAGGCAGG
Organism: Clanis bilineata; assembly: GCA_036417725.1. NCBI lineage: Eukaryota > Metazoa > Arthropoda > Insecta > Lepidoptera > Sphingidae > Clanis > Clanis bilineata. The sequence goes on along the minus strand of CM071146.1, from coordinate 6,678,748 downwards.
CGGCCGGTCCTAAAAACTAAGCCATATCCTCTCTGTAACATTCCAAGATAAATAGGAGATAACATATATATGAGAGGAATTCGTCGAATCGTCGCTTCCTTGGACTACAAGCAGCATACATGGACTGTGTACCGGGAGGTCGTGGGTTCGATTCCCAGGTCGGGCAAAACGAATTTTTAAATTATTTTTTTTCGGGACTGGATCCCCCAGAGGGAGACGTCAGGCAAGGCAGCCGGTCGTAAAAACATAGCCAAGTCATTTCTGCAACATGTTTGAAATAGTGGGTTGCGCCCACCCCACATTAAGGTGGGATAAGGGCAGGTAGAAAGAAAGAATAAAGGAGAGGAATAGGAAAGGGCTTCTCCCTCTGGTTGTGGGCCCTCGGGAAGCGGAACGAAATATAACAGCGAACTGCCAGTTTACGTCTGTTTCCTGTGAGATAGTATCAAACCGGTCGAGCCGGCCCATTCGTGCTGTAGACTCTACCAGAGAGTGGCTCTACCACTCACACTCAGCAATGAGCTAGTTAAATCTATTATAATTTTATCTGATCACAATTAGTTTTAATTATCTTATTTTTATCATAATTTAGCCGGAAAGTAAAGATTCAAATGCAGTTTCATATAATAACTAGACCTCATATCCGGTTCAAAACAACATTATGCAAGAAAGTGAAATGTCTCTGAAAATAAAAATGATGAATATTCTCCACCGCCTATAGAAATGTACCACACCACACAAATGTATCATGGGTGCGTTGCCAACCGAAAATGAAGGGAATGGGGAGTGGGAAAAGGAGGGGGGAATCTGGCCACCGGAAATCTCACTCACCGAACGAAACGCAACAGCGAGCTGCCACATTACGTCGGTTTTCTGTGAGACAGTGGTATCAAACTAGTCGAACCGGCCCATTCGTGCTGTAGACATTACTGTATTATAACATAACATAAGCTCACGCCTGTATCCCCGAAAAAGTAGGCAGAGGTGCACTAGCGAAAAATAACACCCACATTTAACCGAGCTTAGTTCCGTCCCAGATGTGACAGGGGGCGAGCCCATCGCCATATCGAGCACAAATTCCAGACTTCAGGCTAATATGGAAAAATCCAATATTACTTTGCCCGACCCGGGAATCGAACCCGAGACCTTAGGACGGTAGTCGTACCGAAATACAACCACGCCATCGAGGCAGACAATTGTTAATAAAATATTCTCTTTTTGTTTCAGATGGGTTGCAGGCTGACTATAGTCGACGATGTTCTAAACAGGTCCTTCTATAAACTCGGCTTGGCCGTCGGGAGGCAACCAGGATACTTCATAATAATCCCGGTTCTGTTGTCTCTACTCATGATCACCGGATACCAGAGGATTTACTACGAAATGGACCCGGAATATCTGTTCTCCCCCGTCAGCGGACAAGGCAAACTGGAGAGGAGGATAGTCGAAGAACACTTTAAAGTCAACTATACTCATAGGTTTAACGTCGGAAGGATAACAAGGCCCGGTAAAGGTTTATTCATTTTTTAAGAGGTTATCAATTCAACCCTAATGTATGTAATATTGATACAATTGGGTACTAATACAATTTGGCTATGTTTGAATTTATACACATAACATAACATAACATAACATAACATAACACCCAACAGTCACATACATAGTCCTGACCCCACACTAAGATCGAGTCTTGTGTCGTGGGTATCAGGAACTACGAGAGACTTTCGGTCTCACAACACCCAGACCCGAAACAAATATCTGTAGGCCATACAAACATTTGTCTCGGTGCGGGGATTGAACCCGCGGCCTCTCGCTTCACAGCCGGCTACTCGCCCACCGCGCCACGGAGGCTGTCCAATATTTATATTTATACTACATATTTATATGTAGTAGCAAATAAAACAAAAAAGAAACCCTTCTGCATCAAAATTAGTTGAAAAATGAGGCAGTAATTTATATTTTCAATTCTGGAGTGGGGGCAAAGTGGATATATCTTGCTATCCCTTTCCAACGCACGTACCGTTGTGGCGTGACGTGATTATACTGATACTTCTCTTTCCCGCAATTTGAAGGTTATACCAAACTTCAAAGGCTTTTACCTTTTTGGGAATATTTCAATATTTCTTTATTTTTTATATTTTATACGACGTAAATGTCATAAAATCAATTTTTAAAAAATTAGTCAAGCACACAATTTCACGATATTCCCATATGTTACTCTATATGAGCTTCTGAACAGATGTTCCAAATCTCATAAGTGTATATATGTATCACCTAACGAAACGCAAAGGAGAGCTGCCACTTTACGTCGGTTTTCTGTGAGACAGTGGTCTGAAACCGGTCGAGCCGGCCCACCGACCACTCAAAAATTTACAAAAGATCTAACAGGCAATACGCACTAAAGTCGCCGACCCGCCGCCTTATGTCGGCAACTTTTGACGACGGGCTTGTCGGCGGCTTCAGTCCTTCAAGTCGGAAAACTTATAGGGAGTCGGCGACTTCGGAGCGTTTTGCACTTTAGGTTCTACTAAATGCAGGAAATCATTATCCTTGTAACAATAGCAACTGAAGTTTTAATCCTGCTCCACTCTATTATAATGAATTTCATCAATATATAAATAACATCTTATTTAAATTATTGATTTTGATAAGATCCAATAAGATACATACATACATACATACACACTCACGCCTGTATCCCATGGGGGTAGACAGAAACTATTGAGCGCCACATGCTACGATCCTGACACACCTCTTTTGCCTCTTCCACACTCATGCATCTTTTCATACATTTCCGCCGGGTGAGGGTACTCCTCACTTGCCCTTTTAATAAGATATATAAAATTAGACATAGGTATAACAAAAGTCATTAATTTGCGTTTGTGTTAGTTTGCTTTTTAGAGCATCGTACAAAACCACAAAATCGATGCTACAAGGCCTTTTACGCTTTGGTTGTCTCATTTAGTCAACATTAGGTTCGTTGTTCATCCTCTGAAACGAAATCTATAGGAATCCAGATCTATTAATAAGTAAAGACAACAGTGTACATATCAATGCACCTAGCAGTTCACATACATAGTCCTGACACCCAGTGGCGTGCACACCATATAGACAAAGAGACACTGTCTATCCTGACAATTTGATTAATTAAAATTTGATTAAAATGGGACTGGTGTACTCTTGTGGATTAAAACCCCTTTAAAAATAAAGAGAAAAAAAGATAGAACTGATCCAAAAACATTAATATTTTCAAAATTGTCACGCTCGACTTTTGAAAAGACACGGTGCCCGCTTATTTTGTGATAACGATGGTAAGAATGATGATTATGATGGTGATGAAAGAATTGAAAACACTTTACAAGTGTCTATTCTATATTGAATGTTTGTGCACGTCCCTGCTGAAATCTGTCCTGTGTGTGTTGTGTCGTGGTGGTGTCGGTCTCAAAAAACCGAGTCTCAACCACACAAATAATTATCAGTATGAAAATATATCTCGTGTCTATTAGTTCACAACCAACTACTCATCCATTGTGGCACGGAGGTTTTATTTATTAAACAATAATAGATTCCTTGGTCCAATGGCTGTGAACCAGGAGGTCATGGGTTCGATTCCCAGGTCAAGCGGGATGTATTCCCTTAACTAGATTCCACAGAGGATTAACGTCAAGCGTAAAAGCTAAGTCGCAGTCTGCAACATGCTTGAAAAAGTGTGTAAAATAAAATCAATGAAACAAAAAAAATAAAACCAATTGTTATTACAATCTCCTAAGAAAAACCATCCTCTTAACATATTCAAAACAATTATAAATAATGAGCGATTTCTAATTGAACAGGGAGATTCGGTCGAGTGATCATCGTGGCTAAAGATAACAACACTAACATGCTGCGGACCGAGGTGTGGAAGGAATTGAGACAGTTGGACGACCTGGTGCAGAACGTGACGGTCACCATGCCTTCAGGAGAGACGTTCACGTATAGAGAGGAGTGCGCGCGCTGGGAGGGACAGTGCTTCATCAACGATATACTCAACTTGGACAAGATTATTGGCGAGGTAAATAGATTAAAAATCAGGTGACCCACTTACTCGTTTGCCAGTGGCGTGCAATTCATATAGCAAAAAGACACTGCTTACGCTGACAATTTGTCAAAATGAGGTTGTCAAAATCGCAGCGTTCGATTTATATATTTGAGTGGTAGAGCCACGCTGTAGCAATTACGTCTACAGCACGAATGGGGCGGCTCGACAGGTTTGATGCCACTGTCTCACAGAAAACCGACGTAAAGTGGCAACTCGTTATCGCAATTTCGTTCGGTAAGTGAGAGTTCCGGTGGCCCAATTCCCCCTTCCTTTCCCAATCCCTTTTCCCTTCCCTTCCATTCCATCCGTTTAGGTTGGCGGCATGATTCTTTTTTTGTGTTTTGGGTACCTATGGACGGTGGAGATCACTTACCATCAGGTGACTCATTTGCTTGTTTGCCAGTCTGTTAAAATGAAATCGTCATGGTGATGTTAATGGCTATATTGAAGAAAAATTTAAGATATATTTATGCAAGGTTTTGTCTATCCTAATGTGAATGCCTGTGCTCATATGTACTTGACATTTGCACTCTCTTCTATAAAATAATAAGTAAAACAATACCCAACAGCCACAAAATAAAACATCGCAAAAAATTACAATATGTGTGCCAGTTTAAACCAGCGGGTCATAAGTGTGCCGTTTACCTTTCAAAGTAGCAGACCACTTTCATCTTCTTGACTTTCTCTTAACAATCCCCTTGATAATAATAAAGCAATAAAAACTGCATATACATATTGTATTAAAAGTACCTACACCTACGCGTCTAATTTGGAACTTTCTGTACGAATTGGCTTTCGTTATGTATTTAATATTTTTGGGGTTATGGCTCTGTTCTTTGGTACAAGAATGCCATCAAATGTGAGAAATACACGCCAATAAATAAAGTACACAAATTATATTCTTGATTGTAAGTAAATAAAGTAGTTGATATAACCTCTGCCTGCCTCGGTGGCGTGGTTGTGTGTCGGTACGACTACCGTCCTGTCTCTGGTTCGATCCCCGGGTCGGGCAAAGTGATATTGGATTTTTCCATATCAGCCCGGAGTCTGGAATGTGTGCCCGATATGGCGATAGGCTCGCCGCCTATCACATCTTACACGGAACTAAGCTCGGCGAAATGTGGGTGGATTAGTTCGTTAGTGCGCCTCTGCCTACCCCTTCGGGGATACAGGCGTACCTAATCTAATGTTATGTGTTGATATAACCAGTGGTAGTACTTTATCAACTGATTTCCTAAAAGGAGAAGGTCCTCAATTCGTGTGTTTTTTATGTATGTATGTTACGCGATATCTCCGCGAATGTGGACCGATTTTCAACATTATTTTGTGTTCGATAGAGCTTATTTCAAGGGTGGTCCCATATAAATTTGGTCACGATCGGATTTGAAGTCGGTCCGTAAGTTTTTAAACTTGTGATTATTAAGACAGTAAATAGAAGATTTTTTTTATACTTGACATGACAACAGTAAAACCCATAACCATCTTGAAGATAAAATATAATTCGAAAAATACTACCCACAAATTATTGATGACGGATAAAATGCCTTAGTAAATAAAATAATGTACCTTTAAATCATAGAGTCATAGTTGCAAATGAATATGCGTCACATGAATATAGCGTCGAATAGGAAGATATTATAAACAATGAATAGTTTATTACTCACAATTATTTCAACAGTAACACCGACCACAGACCACACATTGAACGTTCTTTAAAACAAAGGAACACTTATTGATATGATTAATCGATTAAAATAATATTTTCCTGGCAATTTACGTGTTACCTTTACTAATGAGATATCATACCTAAGACCTCTGCAAATGCAGAATTCAGAAATGTTATTAAGTACACCAGACATTGCTTATCCAAAAATTCGAATATTTGCAAATGTAACAGTGAGGTCGCCTCCTTGGTCTAGTGGCAGCATAGCTGTAGACCGCGAGTTTTTAGGTTCAAGTCCCAGGTCGGGCAAAGCAATTTTTTATTTAATTTGTCAGGTATCAGAACCTCCAAAGGGGCGACGTCAGGCAGGCAGTAGCACGTAGAGATTATATACGATCCATTCTGTGACATATAATAAAAGTGAATCGCGCCGAAAGTTTGAATGATGATGGAACTTAATTCTATTGTTATACGTTTAATTTCTAACGGCTTAGCCACGTGGCTAAATCATTAATATTCCAACCAGTTTTGCTTGTCGTATCCCTCCTTAAGATGTTCTCCATATATGGATTTGCTTTATTATTATGTTAATGTGATGAACGCACATGGTTTATGTGTCTATCGAGAATTCGCACACACTAAGTAGGTATATTCATGTTAACCTTATGACTGTAAGGAAGTATGAATAAAGTTCCTTATTTACGGCCGGTTTCAATAAACAATCTCAGTTCGAATGTGCAGACAGATTACAAAAATTAGCCAATAAGAAAACAGTTTGAACATGACTTCGTCAAACGACGTGATTTCATTGGTTCATAATCGCGATCTATCTGCACTCTAAAATGAGATCGTTTATTGAAACCAGCCGTTAGATGTCTAACTAGAGTGGATTATGATCCTCTGTATAATAATACTGGAAAGTAAAATAAAATATCTACAGAAAACGTTCGGTGATTTTCATCCTTTTTCAATTATGTAAATGAAACTGGTAAATTACCTTTAATAATTCCAACCTACAGTTCCTAAAATAATTTCATATAAAATACTAAATTAAAATATAATTATTAATTTCCTTATTAAAACTCGACGCATATTATTGTACACAATACATTAATTACCACAATGTCTTCGCATTTCAGGTGGAGCGTGGTGAATTAAATTTAACATTTCCGATAATGTTCAACCCTGTGACATGGGAAGCTCACGCATTTCCAGTCTACTTTGGAGGCTCTAAGGTTGTCGATGACGTCATTATATCAGTACCCGCAGTGCAACTAGTGTGGTTCGTAAGGACTGATACCAAACTACAGGAGCAACGGTAAGCCACAAAACGTTCAAGGAATGCTAAATGACATCACATTTCTGCGTGCAGTACCCTCAGTACGAGTTTTTCTCGATTGTCGAAATCGACGATAGTTTAATTTCTCCATACATTTTTTAGTTCGTTTTAGTTTCCGCTGTGGCGCTATTAGTCAAATGTATGGACAAAAGGCAAACTATCGTCGGTTTCGAGAATCGAGAATTGTCAAAATAAACTCATACTAGGGGTAGGTACTGAACTAGTGTTGCCAGATGTCCCGATTTGCGCGGGACGTCCCGATTTTCAGGGGTCTGGTGACCCGTCCCGATTTAGCCTTGATCGGGACGCCGAATGTCCCGATTTCTGACTATCCTTCTTAGCATATACTTTAAAAAAATATTTAACAGTCGCTCATACTCAAAAGTCGTAAATATTACGTTGTATGTTAAACTATATTTCAATTCAGCTGTCCGTTTGCATAAGGTAAGTGCTAATTATTTTTTGTTACAATAAATAAATAAAATAAAATCTTTATTAGTCACCACAATCAAGGTCTCAATCTCAATTTAAATAATAATTTATGTTATAATGCTATCAATTTAGAAACAAGCAGGCAGGTAAATGGGATGGGGCTTAGATTAGCAAGAAAGGGAACGGTATATGGCAGCAATAAACGGGAAAAAATAAGACGAGTTTTAGAGTCAAATGTCCCGTTCTTCTTTTGACAGCTTTCCTCTGGCGTGAGGATGTGTCTCATCGCGGGTTAAGGCAGGCAACGAGGAGACAAAAGCTCAACAATACTGCGGAGAGAGGCCCTTTCTCTCAGAATTCGTCGTGTGTCATAATTGTAGCAACTGCCCCGAGGATACATCCCAGCACACTCTCAAAATGTGTCCAGTCTGGGATGAAGAACGCAGCGCTCTCAGAACTGTAGCCGGTAACGGCTTCTCGCTGTCGGCAGTAGTAGCTAGTAGCTACAATGGTCGGTAGTCGGAGGTCGTGGCGCGGTATGACCTCATGTGTCAACGTGTTATGTTGAAAAATGAGAGACGGGATCGGGAATGCTTAGATTTCAGTCGCCAAACAAAAAGCGAGGCGCCTGGTCATTGACTGGCGCCTCCAGTCCTGCGGATTGGGGTGAAGGGACGGGCCGAAAGGCAACGTGCAGAGTGTGTTCTAGCAGCAATCCAAAGGTTACTCCATATCCTCCAGAACCATCTCACTTGCGTTAAATAAGGCAACCACGGTTTTTTAGTCTGTAGTGTCGGTATAGGTATTTTGGTTAGGGGCCCGTCCTAATCCACAGTCACTGTGGACGAGAGCGGAAGACGACGAGTCGGGCATAACCATCCCACTGACCTCAGGTTGGGAGATATCCGTAAAGACTTGATTTTTCTTCGTGGATAAAAAGTGTCCCGCTCTGCCATCCAAATGGTTGTTTTGTGTAAACGTTTCCACTTCGCCCAGTCTTGATCATCCACCACAATAACGTTTTCTTCTTCTACCTGCCCTTATCCCACCTTAATGAGGGGTCGGCGCAACATACTTTTTCTAGTATGTTATAGAAAGGATTTGGCTTAGTTTTTACGACAGGCTGCCTGCCTGACGTGAAGTGACTGAGGAATCCAATCCCGGGCAAATTAAATGAGAAAATTCGCTTTGCCCGACCTGGGAATCGAACCCAGGAGCTCCAGGTCCACAGCCCATATATTTTGCCACTAGACCAAGGAGGTGATAATGAAACCACTGGCTTTTATACCTTTTACCAAAACGACAAGCCGCCACTTTTTTAGGCCGTCCACGAGAACGCACCCCTGCCATGATTGGTCCAGAAACTTGCGACCGACTGCTCCCGTGGTTTGCTCAAAATATGACAATACCTTTCAAGCTACATTCCTGCAGTTTATCTGACACCAATTTTCGTATTTCGTCTAATCGTGTAAAGTTGCACAACTACCGCCGCATTTTCATCTCCGCAACGTAGTTTTCGCTAACATGATACTTACGGGCAGTCACGTCAAAGTTTTTTTGTTTATTTATTAATATACTTTCAACGAAGCTAAGTAGCGGTAAAATCTTGGAAATCAAATTTCCGCGGTGAAAAAAATGCTTCAGGGTCATAATGCCCGGGACATGGAAAATATCCATGCGACACTGGGCCGAATCCCTAACACATACTGCACTGGTTATACCGACTAAAAGCCTGGCAGCGAATAGGAACCACTGCGGATTTCCCTAGGCGAGAAGCGCACATGTTTTGGCTGGAATCGCTTCTAAGCGGTACCTCCTTTGTGCTTTCTCCAATCGCGGAAGAGGCACTCATAAACCCCAGCCGCCGATGGACCTCCTTGGCGTCAATGACAGAACAAGGTGGTTCACCTGCACTGCTATCCATCTCTGGGGCGCTATAACAGCCACCTGCTACGACCTCCGTTAGCCCCTGTAAGTCAAAGCTTACGACGGGCAGGCGATACCGAGATTACATTTTTCAGACGCCCCTAGCCACAAAGTGGGATGCGAGGGATAGTCACGCCTCTTATGCCCCCTCTAGCGGCTGAAGGGATCAGATAAAACATCTGAGAATCAAGGATTAGATTGTCCCCGATCTCTCTCGGCACTCTCCTTCTGTGAGATGCTTCTTATCATAAAAGTTGGCTTCTGCACGCTAGGCTCCCAGGATCTCGACCTTGGTTTACGTCACACCTGGCGCCGAGAGGTTTTTTGCAACTGCTGTGTGAACGGTGCACTCTTTGTACTAGGTTGGGCATATTTCTAGTGTGGGTAGAATTGAAGTATGAACTCAATCTCGGGATTGAATCCTCTAAATGTGGGGTATATAATTTTTTTTATCGTGGGGAAAGTGTTTTAACACAACCGCCACGCCTGGGGGAAGGTGTGACGGTTATGTCGGTGTCGCCGGTCTTACGATCCAGCGCCTTAATGCCCGGGAGAGATGGCGACACTGGGTCGAGTCTCTAACTCTATGTACACCCTACACCGGCAATACCGACTAAAAACACCGCGGTGGCCCTTTTCGGCGCTTTAGGGACGGTTCGGGGTTTCCCTAGGCGAGAAGCGCCTAGGCTTCAGCCGGAACCGTCCCTGCGCGGTGCCATCTTGTGGCCCATTTCCAATTGTGGGGGGGGGGCTCATAAACCCCCGCCGATGGGGTATAAAAAGGCATTGAAACTTTGCCAATGTTGAGATTCGACCATAAATATAGTTATATTTAAAAAAAACTTATTATAGTTTGATTTCTTTGTTATACTTACCGGCCGGTAACGTCCCGATTTGAAAACCTATGTCCCGATTATTTTTACCTTGTGTTCCGATATTTCACACAATAGATCTGGCAACACTATACTGAACTGCAGATGCGCATCGACAGTATAGCAGAAATAATGGATTACAGCTTGGCAAAAAGAGTATGAATTTAATGAGGGCGCCTAATATGGCAACCCGATATACTACGACGTTAAATCTTTCTTTCTACCTTATCCCACCTTATTGTGGGGTCGGCGCAACACACTTTTACAAGCATGTTGCAGTAAGGGTTTGGCTTAATTTTTACGACCGGCCGCCTACCTGACGTCAACCCCTGTTTGGGGGATCCAGTCCCGGGAAAATAGTGTTAGACAAACACCCTGTCAAGCCTGGGAATCGAACCTAGGACCTCCCGGTTCATAGCCCATATACACTGCCACTAGACCAAGGAGGCGACATACTACGACGTAAAATGATTTTTTCTGTTTAATGTTATTTAATGGGCTTTTGGGGGTGATTTTCAATTTCCAATTGAAAATTATTTATAGAATAAAATAAGAAAAAAAAACTTTTAGTTCCAATTTTCACCGTGTCATACTCTTTCTTGCCAAGCTATATATCCGTAAAATAAACTCATAAACACTAAAGTGCTCACAACAGCCACACATGCAATATAAGGAAGAGATGATTTAAGCACCGATTATGACTTCGAAGGAAACAAAGAACGTTATTATAGTTTCTCGCTAGTGATTACGTTCTATTTGGTTTAGCTTTTTATGATTCGTTTTGTATTTCAATAGTTGTCTGCTTTGTACAAACATACAACACTATAGCTTAGATAATAGACATCGATCTTGACACGGTTTGAGAAATCGTTCTGAATACTAAGCGCTGTGTAATATTGGACAAGAATACGAATAGAAAGGTTCGACAAAGTGGACATTGTATAGTAATGGTCCATATTTTGTAAGAATTATGTATTTTGTAAATTTCCTATTGGTACATAAGTAGCATTGTGTTTGATGTAAATTACTCTGGTTTATTTCCAGTGGCGCCGCCTGGGAAGATGCATTCTTAGATGCTGTTGGCGTCGCAGAAGATACGGGCCGATTTAAGCATATATCAGTTGCACGATTTGCTTCAAGAACTCTAGACCATGAACTTGAAAAAAACACAAGGACTGTGATACCTTTCTTCAGTTCTACTTTCATTCTTATGGGCATATTCTCAGTAGTCACTTGCATGATGGGGGACTGGGTGCGGTCAAAGCCATGGTTAGGTTTGCTTGGAAACATTTCAGCTGTAATGGCTACAGCAGCTGCTTTTGGCTGCGCCATTTATTTGGGCATCTCTTTCATTGGAATTAATTTGGCTGCGCCCTTCTTGATGATTGGTAAGTTGTTTTAACATACGTTTGTCCCTGGATAAATAAATTTAACTAGATTAACTATTCAAGATGTATCGAAAAATATAACGAAACTAAACTAGCATCTTCATTTTTTCAGTTTCCATTGTCAATTTCACATGTCCCTCTTAAATTCACCTAATCCTTTTTTATTTCCACTTCCAGGTATCGGAATCGATGATACGTTCGTCATGTTAGCGGCTTGGCGGCGTGCTTCTCCGAAGCTGCCAGTTCCAGAACGTATGGCTATTATGCTCTCAGAAGCCGCAGTATCTATCACAATCACCTCAGTTACGGATATGCTTTCATTCTTCATCGGAATATTCTCTCCGTTCCCTTCAGTGCAGATATTCTGCATGTATTCTGGTAAGAAATGTTTGTTTTCACAAACAGTTTCCACGCCACATTTGAGCATGGTAATAAATTTTATTTTTTTCCACAGGCTTGGCAGTCTGTTTCACTTTCGTCTGGCATTTAACTTTCTTTGCTGGCTGTGTAGCCGTATCAGGGTATCGCGAAAAGCAAAACCGACATACTATTACGTTGCTTAAAGTATTACCAGAATCCAGAGCAAGGAAAGGTAATAATGTAACGCAATACGTTCTTACTAATTAACTTTACATTGAGTTTAACACAAATATTAATTTCAGAAGAAAAGTCGTGGCTTTATCGTATCTTCTGCAGTGGCGGTATAGACCCAGCCGATCCGGATAATCCTATAGATAATAAAGAACATTGCATTATGGCATTTTTCCGCACTACCATGGCCGATTTACTCAACAACGGTGTCGTCAAAGCTGTAGTTATAATCGTATTTCTGTTGTACTTGGCTGGAGCTGGTTATGGAGTTACTAATCTCAAAGAAGGACTAGAAAGAAGAAAATTATCCAAAGTTGATTCGTACTCTGTCGAGTTCTTTGATCGTGAAGATCTATATTACAGAGAATTTCCTTACAGAATACAGGTAACAAAACGAAAACTATTTAAAAGTACTTGAAAATGTCAAATTTATATGAGTAGTAACTAAATTAATTATATCATTTATATTGTAGGTGGTGTTAAGCGGAGAGTATAATTATTCGGATCCCAAAATCCAAGAAGAGGTGGAATTGCTTACGAAAAGGCTAGAGAATACGTCGTATATATCAAACTCATTGTATACTGAATCATGGCTGCGAACGTTCGTCGATTACGTATCGGCAAATAATGACTATTTAAACGTGACTGTTGACAACGAAGTCGATTTTATCAAAAATCTGAAAGAGGTAGGCCGTAGGACATTACAAAAACAAAATTATGCTGAATTAACTCGTTACAATAATTATAATAATATTATATTCATATTCATTACAGCTATGGCTGTTTCCTGCAAACCCGTTCTCCCTAGACGTGAAATTCAATGAAGCTGGTGACAAGATTATTGCATCAAGGTTTTTGATTCAAGCAATTAATATCAGCGGAACTAACCACGAAAAAGAAATGGTCAAAGTTCTCAGGAGCATTGTTGCTGAATCACCCTTGAATGCCTCCGTCTTCCATCCTTACTTCGTGTTCTTCGATCAGGTATAACGAGAAATAAAAATTAAAAAAAAGTCTTATTGCACCATTTTCAAAATCCATAATGCACTACTAACATTAAAATTACAAGAATTACGTTTTACGCAAATAATGTACCTACTTCTAAAACAGTAACTTTTATAACAAAGTAACCATATATTTACTGGTCTACCACGTCACTTCAACGGAGTATCTAGTTGCATAAATCACAATCATGCACCATTGACCCTTACAAATATTTTAGGTAGTTAACAGACTAATATTCAGTCTAATATTATAATATTTTTGTTTCAGTTCGAGCTCGTACGGCCTACGTCATTGCAGAATTTATGCTATGGTGCCTTGATGATGATGATCACGTCGTTTATATTTATTCCTAACATCCTATGCTCATTATGGGTAGCTTTCAGTATAATATCAATTGAAATAGGTGTCGTCGGCTACATGGCACTGTGGGACATAAATCTGGATTCTATATCTATGATCAATCTCATCATGTGCATCGGTTTTTCTGTAGACTTCACTGCACACATATGTTATGCATATATGGCATCGAAGGCGAAAACTCCCAACGAAAGAGTGAGCGAGTGTTTGTACTCTTTGGGCCTTCCGATTGTACAAGGATCTTTTAGCACCATTCTTGGTGTCATCGCACTTCTCCTGGCTGACAGTTATATATTCTCTGTATTTTTCAAAATGGTGTTCATGGTCATATTTTTCGGAGCTATGCATGGTCTGTTTCTTCTACCAGTTCTTTTATCCCTTTTCGGGCCAGGATCGTGCTCTAGGAAACAAGATGATATAAAAATGTCTAAACTAGATAAATGCTTCCCAAGCCCGTACTGCATACCACACCCTCAATTAATGCTAAATGATCAAATATACAACGGGAAAAACTTGAGCCCTAATGGCGTATACAAAATCTACGGCGATGATAAAGATTTAGGTATAGGTACATCTGGAGAAGACACAAGCGAAAGTAGCTCCAATCAGTCTCAACGAAGGCAAATAGGTGATGATGACAACGGACGCAAGAAATTTGACGATGGATGGAAAAGATCGAATTACTGCCAAAGTGCCAGTCAATTTCAGCCTTCTGGAGAGTTAGATCCTTACGCACATGACCTCGACAGAAACTGGCAGCGACAACGGTATGAAGATAATCGTCGCATTTTTGAGAATTATCGAAAACCATCCGTATCAGCTAGAGCACGAGACGATGAATGGGTGACATCAAATCGCAAAACTAGTGACTCGGGACCACATCGTGACGGACCATACAAAGTGACGCGAGCACATTCTCATCACAATCTACATAGGCCTCGCGCCGCTCGCCGATCGAATTCTCAACACAACCTTGACCATTTAGACTATGTTGCTGAAATGCGATTTCCCTGACGTTGACCATTTAACCTCTCTAAATAATTTAAGTAAAAACAAGTGCTCAAATGTGGACCAAAGTATTATTGTACGTTCATAAACATTGACATGCAATGACTTCTAAGAAGAATCGTACCACGTGATTACGTGCCGTTATGGTGAGGGTTTCTATGTAAGATTACGTGGCGAATTTTGCAATGTGATTGATTGGTAGTTATTACTCAATAACTAAATTGAGTAATGATTATAGATCTAAGCGCAAATAGTAAATTATAAAGAGTGAAATAGAAGATAAACTGTATACGAGTTTGGTACAAGGTTAATCTAGAGAGGTTAATATTTTGTAAGATCTAGTTTAAGTTGTGAAAGAACCAAAATACAATATTTTTATTTATGCTGCAGTAATTTTGCTCATAGATAGTAGATGAATTAATTGTAAATGTTGGCATGTAGGTACTTAAGTACTGTGCCAATGTATTGGATCATTCCAGTGTATTTAATTCATGCAAGATGTTAGTATAATCGTAGGATATTCTGGAAATAAGTGACGAATAATTTTGGAAATAATTTATTACTTACAACATACTATCCAGTTCCTACAATCAAGATATAAACTAAAACTAGCTAATCATTTCAGTCATTCGTTTCATAGATTAGTTTATATTGCTTCTCTGGCATTTTGAACATTAGGGTTAACGTTCATCAATTTAATGTGATAGATAATCGGGTTGGGCCAAATCTTTATACTATTACGTGTACATAATGTGTTAAATACGTTTTTCGTATACAAAATAGTTAAGTAACGTTGCGTATATCTATAAACTGATAAAACTTATCACCATTTCAGTTTTTCTAGGATTTTACACAAGTATTTAATAAATATTGGAAACAAAAAATGCTTACTTCGTCGCTTTTCAACAATAACGACAGGAAAAAATGAAATTATTAATTATCGAAATAGCGACTAAAAGGGGTGCGGTTGAAAGCAGGGCGGGCCACTAGTTTTATTACTTAAAGCTTTAAGTTATTTCACTGTAAATATTAGGTGATATTACTTCTTGATGCCATGTAAATTGTCATCGTATACAGATTCTGTCTACAAATTTTAATATTCCACCCATGCTGTAACAGTAATGTAACTCATTCATATTACACAAGAGTAACAACTATGATAATGCAGTGTGTATGAATAGAACGACAAAACATAAGACCACTATGTGTGCTCTTTATCATGACTGAATATTGTAAATATTGATTTGTTTTATATTGAATAAAATTAGTTTTAATAATAAATGTGTGTTTATATTTCGTATTAAAACCTATGAAATACAGATCATCGAAATCAGATTAAGACATATAACAGCTTATATAATTTGGCAAACGAAATCAGTATAAAACTAACATTATATTACAATAACTATCGTACTCTAACATTAAATTATAGATCAGGCACCTGTTGCAAATTTCGTCTTAATAAGATAATGACAGCATAGCCTAAACCACCATCTGGGGGGTTACCACCACGTCTTATAGCAGTATTATGATAATCTTACTTGTACCGATTCCCGTCCAAAAAAAAATGAAGTAAGATTATAATAATACTACTATAAGAGGTGATGTTAATCTCCCTGATGCAATATCGCACAATGAAAACGAAAGTGGCTCAATACAAAATTATAGTTTTTTGGATAAGGAACAACTTCCTGTTGTACGCCTTCGTTCGCGAGGATATCGCACAGGAATCGTAAAATTTTCTGGGATTCAAAACACACTATGTTACTCACTGGTAATATAGCTTGCCATAGATGAAAGAATTTTTAAAATCAGTCCTGTAGTTTTTGTCACCTCCTTTGGTCTAGTGACGGGCTGTGGACCGGGAAGTCGTGGGTTCGATTTCCAGGTTGGACTAAGCAAATTTTCTAATTTGATTTGCCCGGGACGAGACAGCCGGTCGGAAAAACTTAGCCAAATCATTTCTACAACATGCTTGAAAAAGTGTGTTGCGCCGTCCGCACTTTAAGGTGGGATAAGGGCAGGTAGAAAGAAAAGTTCTGTAGTTTTTGAGCCTATCCATTCATTTAAATATAAAAAAAAGAAAATCTTTATAAGTATAACTTAGATGTACATACGAGTACATCGACGGGGAGAGCGGAAAGTACAAAAATGATAGACTGAAATACTGACTGGGACTATTTAGAAGTAATAAGTCTATTTTTGGAAGTTTAAGCAATGAAGCCTGTTTTTTTAGTTCATTTATGTATTTAACACATTTTTGCCAAAAATTTTAGGTCGAGTCACTTTCCTTTTCACCGTGCGATACGAGCAGACGGGTTTGAATCATATAACAATAATTATATTCCAAAATGTCGTGTAACCGAATCAAGAATTAGTATTGATATTCAATAGAACAAATGGAAAAATCTATTTACACGATCGCGTGTATATAGTCTACGACGGTTTATCGTAAATTTTCTTTAACAATTCACTGCAAAACAGAATCAAATCTCTAGATTCGAATTTGTCACATAAATAATCACGCAGAAACACTAATTGTTTACTTTTACTTTGCTCACTTGGTTCTTGGGCACACTGGTGGTTCAGCAATTTATCCAAAACTACATTTGAATTGGTTTCGTCGATCTTTGTCATCAGCGTATCTGTAGCAGAGTCGAACGACAATTTATTCGCCAACTGTTGGATGGAGCATTCATGCAATTGTTCCGAAAGTTGCATCACGAAGTCCGATTTCTAAAACCAACAAAATACATGTACATTATCATTGTAATAAATTCTTATCATGACAATAAAATATTAAGCAAGTAATTTTTATGTAAGACTTTTAAATGTACTGACTGCCTCGGTAGCGTGGTTGTATTTCGGTACGACTACCGTCCTGAGGTCTCGGGTTCGATCCCCGGGTCGGGCAGTGATATTGGATTTTTCCATATCAGCCCGGAGTCTGGAATTTGTGCCCGATATGGCGATAGGCTCGCCCTCTATCACATCTGGGACGGAACTAAGCTCGGCGAAATGTGGGTGTACTAGTTGGCTAGTGCGCCTCTGCCCACCCCTTCAGGGATACAGGCGTGAGCTTATATTTATATTATCTTATATTAGCTTATATTATTATTTTAAATGTACACTTACCTCAGATAAACACATTTGAATAATGTCTGCTGTAGTCTTACTGCCAGACTCGTCTGTTTGACTACTAGTACTTGAGGTGTGTGCTTCTTCTGTTTGAGTAGAAATCAATGATACAGATACTTCATCAGTCTGTATTTCTGTATTACTTATCACCAATTCATTGGTTTGGACTGCAATATCAGCATATTTCAAGTCTTCAGTAGGCAGTACGTCAACATCCACAATAGTTTCTTCATTTTTTTCTGTTTCCTTTTTACTATATTCAATCTTATTTGCATATTCAGTTAAAACTTTTTTAGCAACCTTCACTTTAGGAGTCTTTATACATAATCTATTCACTTCGAGTTCAGTCATCTTTGCTAAATCACCTATTGTTTCCACTCTCCCTTCCAACTCTTTGATAAGTAACGATTTCATTGCAGGTGAGGATAGTTCGGCGGCAATAATATCTATAGAGTCTTGACAGTCTACTAATTCTGGACAAATTGAATCTGTATTGTTGAGTTCGCAAGTTTTTACAATTTCTGCCGCTGGAGTTTCATCCAATGAAGTCATTTGAGTGTCTTCTGTGTTATTCAATGACATATCATCATTCGTGAAACTTTCCACAGTTTTAGTCAAAAGAGAATCCAAAGTAAACAAATTATCTAGCCGCTTTGGTGACTTCATGTTGGCCTGCATACGTGATTGCCTTTCCTGCCTTTTGTTTGCTGAATTTTGAGGAGAGCGTACTCCACACGGCTCAATATACTTTTGTACAGATATTGTTGTAGATACCGGCGGATCTTGGAAACTAACTCTCTTTCTCTGAAAGTATTTTAATGTACTTATAATGATGAAAACAAACGAATTTTAATAGGTAACAAGTAAATTAAAATAAGTGCTTACTTTGTTTGCTGGTGATATAGTAGTGTCGTCAGTAATTTCTGCTAGTTTTCTCTTCAATATAGGTCCAGATGGACTCGAGCTAACAGCTGGCAATGATCTTTTTAATTTTAAAAAGTTCTCATTTTCCTCATTTTCTCCATTAT
The DNA here is from genome assembly GCA_036417725.1 of Clanis bilineata. Classification (NCBI taxonomy): domain Eukaryota; kingdom Metazoa; phylum Arthropoda; class Insecta; order Lepidoptera; family Sphingidae; genus Clanis; species Clanis bilineata. The sequence goes on along the minus strand of CM071146.1, from coordinate 6,659,926 downwards.
CTGAATTATCACCAACCGAATTATATAAAATCCTTAAATTTCTTCTTGCGGGTGTGTTAGATGGACTGCTTTTTCGCCCCTCATCAACTTCTGTTCTATCTAAACTCATCAATGGATTCAATTTATCAGGCACGCAAAGCCCTAACATCTGCGCCGCTCGACCACCACTACGTACCTGAGGTCTATTTTTCTTTAGTGACAATGACGAACTAGGACTTGTATTATTAATGGTGACTTCGGTTCTAGGCGGCGACTCTTCTCTTTTATCTGGCGATACTTTTTCTTCAGTAAAGAATTCCGGTGATCCTTTTTCAATTGGTTCTCCATTGCTATGAACTACAGAAGACAATTTTATAACAACGTAATCACCACTACTATCTGGCGACGGTGATTTTTTTTCACGATCTTCACGTGGACTCGCTGTTTTTATAGGAGATATTTCGATAGTATTGTTTAAGAAATCCTGTTTTCTTTGAACATCATCTTTGAGTGGAGATGACACGTCACTTGTTTTTTCAACATTCGTTGAGGGGGTATTTGCTGACTCTAGCACTGATATTGTATCATTATCTTTTGTGGCAGAATAACTTTCTTCAGGGATATTATCATCTAATTTGTTCTCAGTTGATTCATGGTTATCTTGAGTCACTATCATATCGATATCTATGGTTTCATTCGGCTGCGTATCAGCTTCAGCTATTTCTTGAGTTTGAGGCCCTATAATATTTTCATCACTACTAACAGAGATTGCCGGGTGTTCGTCATCGTTAATGACAATGACGTCATCAAATACATCTTGTTCTATAATAGGTTCGGTGTCCATGTTTTCTGTTAATTCAGAATCATTTTTCTCTTCTATGACAGTTTTATTTCGAGGAAGTTCTGTATCATCTTTGTTTTCTTGATTCAATAAAGAATCTGAGGCAATTAAACTGCAATCAACATTTGTTATCGACCGTAAGCTTTCTGAACAGATTTCTTCACAAGATTCTGGAGTCTCCTTAACATTTTGTAATTCTTTGTTATGGATTTCCTGCACTTCGATTTCTTCACATTTTGTCTCATCTTCAACAATATTAGTTACACATTTTTCTACTTGGATATTATTGACTACATTTTCATTATTGTCAGAAATTTCATCTGGTGGGTTGTCATCCAATATATTTTGTGTAGAATTACTAGTATCTTCAACAGTTGGATGAATTTGCATTTTTTCAATAGTAACAACGGGAAGTCTTTTCGGTGTCTTTTTTATTACAGTTATAGTAGTGAATGTGGAATCTTGAGAGCTTTCTATGATATCTTCGGAGCACGACTCCTCAGAAACAGGGACAGTCTCTGAAGAACTGTTGTTATCGTCAGTTGTAGTTACGCCATCTATATTAGTGTTTTCAATTCCACACATTGCCTCTTCTTTTCTATCTGATTGGGTTGTGGAACCATTTTTGAAATTATCTGCCATTTTTTTTCTTTTCATACAATTTACGGATCCTAGAATACTTTTCCTAGTTTTTCTTTTTTCAGATGTTGTTGGGGTATTCAAAAATGGATGTCCATCTACCATATCAATGGCCAACTCTTTTTCGATCCTCGATTTTTTTACACTACTCTTTTTAGTTATTGATGATGTGCACTTATCATTTTCATCAATCTTATTAGTCTTTGGAGTTGAAACCACTTCAGACTTATTGTGTGCTATAATATCGCTTTCCTTGTCTTGTTCCAATTGTTCTTCTTTATTCTCGTTATTATCACTCTGCTCTTTGTCTGTATTTTGCAATCCAGAAGAACAAATTATTTTACTTTCTGCTGCAGATATTATATTTGAATGACTAACATCGATTTGTAATGTATCAGTTGTCTTCTTCATCACAGAGTCTTTGGGGTCCTCTAATGCAATAATGTTTTCAATTACCTTAGCATCATTTAAATTTTCCTGCTGTGGTACAGATATGTCATTTAATACTGTTTTGTTTTCTTTGTCCCTGGAATCAATAAGATTATCCACACGTTCTTCAAGATTATTCTTATGATTTTTTTCAGGTTCTTCACTATTAGGTTGGGAATCACTTTGTGAATGTCTCCGCTTTTTTAATGCAAATATTTCAGTATCATCAAATTTCTTAGGTTTCCTTTTAACACGTGATGGTCTGTCACATAGCAATAATGAAGGTGCAGAATTCACAAGGTTTCCTGTATCCTTAGGTTTTGATAATGGGGTTTTAGGATTTTCCCTCAGTTCACAACTACTATTCAGATCTTTAGCATTGCTTGATGTTGTAGATTTTTCAATCAAATTTCTGACATTTTTAAATACCCGGTCTTTGAGAGCCATGCGTGGGGTCCTTGTTTGTTTCGGGGTAACTGGCTTTAATTCTACGACTCTATCTTTGACTATTACATCATTAGGTCTGTCTGGAAATATAACAGTTTGTGGTTTGTCTTTTTCAGCTAAAATATTTTCCATAATCTTGGGAACTACGTCAGTACTATCCAATTTCTTTAGAATGGTGGCGGCATCAACGCCTTCATTTGTGGATTTACTACTTGATTTGCTTGTAGTAGAATTATCCTGGGAATCAGTTTTCCACACTGTCATTTTAAATTCATCTTGAGACTGAGATAAGTCCTGATATAAAGCCGGTATATCTTCTCTCTTTCTTTGCAACTTTTCCTTTTGATTCTCTGTTAATTTTCGAGGGTTAAATTTCCAATTGGATTTTACAACAACAAACTCTTCTCCATTTTCCACTACAGTATTCACAATACTTGCTTCTTTTTTCTTTCCTTTTTTTGGGACATCTTTAATATTCGGTGTTGTAAACTTAGCATCCGTATCAATTGTCACCACATCATCTGATGTTAGATCAATAGAATCACAAACTATCTTGTTACTCCCCTTTTCATTTATCGGCCCTTTTTTTAATAGAGACTCAGTGACATCTTTAAGTATTGACAGTTCTTTGAAATTAACACTATCTAGACGTAGGTAATCAAGAATTATGGAATGCAGTTTGGTATATGATTCGACTTCAAATAATGATTCAATTGACTTTAATAACATCCTCAATAAAGTAACGGGTTTGGTCATCTAAAATACAAGTTAAACACATTAAAAGATTTAATCACAGTATAAAGTAGTAAATTCAGACTCATAGGTACTTTATAAGTAGACAGATACCTACATCAGACTGTTGTTTCAGTACAGGCATTGTTAATTTTAATATAACCTTGACAGACATAAGTGTAGCTTCTGCAAATTTTTCATTAATAATATTTTTGGAATTACTTAACATAACAACAAGAGTGTCAACAAGCATGGGGAATACTTCTTCAATGTTTTTGTAATCATCAATTCTGTTTAGCAAGGTTTTCAAAAGTCCAGATTCCTTTTCATATTCAGTACCTAATAATCATAATAAAATAATTAAATTTCACATTTTTTTACTAGCTAAACAAATATTAATAAAACAATATTTTCGTTTAAGCCCATACTTACTGTTATTCTTAGAAAGACCATTCTTTAATATAGCAGTTATAGCGAACAATGAGAAATAAATGCTTGAATGCATAACTATGTTACAGGACAGTAACAATTGTGAAATATGTTTATCAATATCAGTCTTGTTTAACTTCAAAAAGTTCAAATCATACAATTTATACCATGTCTTAGAAGCAAAATGTACCTGAAAGTAAAAACATATAAATGAGCCCATAGTGGTGGTCATATTTTACGAATCGATAAATATCAATATAGACTATGTAGTTGATCTGAATTATTACTACAGAACAGTTTTTAAGGAGCATTTACTTACATTAGTAAACATGTTTGACGATTTTAAAGGCCACTGCAGTAAATAACACAAGTCTTTTGGGCATATCTCACATTCAGAATTACATATTGTTTCTGCTAATGATGTCCATAACATCAGAGTGGTATCGTTTGATGGTAAATCACGTAATATTAGCTCAATACTCATTTTCGAAGAGCACTTTGCTGATTCATCTACAATGAAATCTGTAAGAGGTTCTAATTTTGCCATAATTTCTTGTGTAGAAAGCCTGCAACAAATAAAAAGATCAATTAGTAAAAGATAGAATTATAGGCAGGGGTGCTGATTTTGATAATTATTTTTTGTAATTAAGAGGATTTACTCCAAAATTCGTTACAATTAAACTTAAAATCAATTTCCAGGAAATGAAGACCATAAACACATTAAATGAAAAAATGGAGAATGTTTTAACTTTTAGTTAACTCATACCTAAATACAGTACGTGCAAAATAATTAGCCCTACATAAATAAATTACGAGCAGTGTCCCGCTACTAATAGGCTATAAAGATGCGATTAGCTGTACAGGACAATAACATCTTTGAAGAAACTTACCTTTGGTAGACACTTTTCAATGATGGATCAAAAATTATTGAAATGATTTTATTTATAACTCCTCTCTCTTGAAAATCATTTGCCTTGAGAAGATTAGTCAACTTCAATTCTTCTTTAAATAATGAAGATATGAGAACTTTGAAAACTATATCATCAGATATATTTTCACATTTACAATCCTGTACAATATACATTAAACAAGCATAATAAATAATAATAAATAAATAACACCCAACAGTCACACACATAGTCCTGACCCCACACTAAGATACTAGATCTTGTGTCGTGGGTATCAGGAACTACGAGAGACTTTCGGTCTCACAACACCCAGACCCAAAACAAATATCTGTGGGCCACACAGACATTTGTGTCGGTGCGGGGATCGAACCCGCAGCCTCTTGCTTCACAACAGACTACTCGTCCGTTGCGCCATGGAGGCTGTTATAATTATATGAATTATTTCTTTAGTCACGAGTCCAGGTGGTAGAGCCACGCTGTAGACAGTAACGTCTATAGCACGAATGGGCCGGCTCGACCGGTTAGATACCACTGTCTCACAGAAAACCGACGTAAAGTGGCAGCTTGCTGTCGCGTTTCGTTCGGTGAGTGAGATTTCCGGTGGCCCATTTCCCCACTCCCTTTTCACAATCCCCTTCCCTCCCCTTCCATTCCCTCCTTTTAGGTCGGCAACGCACCCATGATTTTTTTTGTCTTGGGTGTCTATAGGCGGTGGAGATCACTTACCATCAGGTGACCCATCTGCTCGTTTGCCAATATCTGCTCTCTGCTACAAAAAAAAAAAAAAAAAAAAAAACGATAGCATTTCCAATTATCAATTTGCGTGTATACGCATAATATCAATGTGAACAATGGAACGAAGGAATAAGTTAAAATGCAATTTTAAATTGAAAATAGTTAAAATTCAACATGAGAAATTAATATTGTACAAAATATATTATTACATATTTTAAAAAAGTGAACACAGCAGAAATAATGCTGTCTATATCAAAAGTAATAAACTGCTTAATTTCAACAAAACTTACCTGTAATGAACTTGATAGTATTGTCAACAATTCAACAAAAACACCTCTTTTCACATTACTATCTGGTAATTCAGCAATTACATACAAAAACGATTTCCATAAACAAATAATCTGTTGTTTATTGTTGTTCTCGACAGATATTCTTGTAGCTACTTTTAGTGAATGTGCCCAGTCATTGCAGTAATCAACTAAATATTTTGTATTGATAAGTTTATTTTTCAACCTAGGAATATCTGTACATCCTTCACACTCAACATGTCCAATTATTTCAACAAATGCTTGGACGCTTCGTGTTTTCAACATCAATGTCAATTGACCGGGAACAAACGACGCTTTCCCGGATGAGTTATGTTTGCCAAAGCAAAAATGCAGGAAAGCAATCACTATTGTGTCAAAAAATTTGTCCAATTTGGTTTGGAATTTTGTTATTAAATGCCACCACGCTTCAAATTTCGCCATTGCAGTGTCATCCACTTTGGCATTATTTAGTTTTAATGGTATTACTAATAGCTTTAATCTCTTCATAATGCAATTTTCGTTTGTCTCATTACAGAATATATCTATGAGAACACTCCAACATTGAAATGCTTTACATCGATTTACTGCATCCATTTTGAATGCAGTTTCAACCACAGGCAACATAGAGTTTATGGGTGTTCCTACACTGTTAGTATTTCTAGTTATTTGATTGTTCAGTAATTTTATAAACACAATCCACAGTCTGTGCCAGTTCACATTTCCTGACTCTAAAAGAGACAGCATAACTTGAGGGTATCTGCAACAAAGACATTATTTTATTACATAACACATAACATAAGCTCACGCCTGTATACCCGAAGGGGTAGGCAAAGGCGCCCTAGCGAACTAGAACACCCACATTTCGCCGAGCTTAGTTCTGTCCCAGATGTGATAGAGGGTGAACCTATCGCCATATCGGACACAAATTCCAGACTCTGGGCTGACATGGAACAATCCAATATCACTTTGCCTGACCCGGGGATCGAACCCGAGACCCCAGGACGGTAGCCGTACCGAAATACAACCACACAACCAAAGCAGTTATTTTATTACCATAATTTAAATGATGCTGATTATTTTTTATTGGTTGTAGGACTTTCATGTGCAACACCTATCAACAGGTGAGTGAGTGACTTGGTCATCTCATGATTCAGTTGCAATAATGAAAATTAAAAAATACTTAGCAATAAAAAATAAATCACTTACTTTCTTGCATTACAAATGCACTCCAAAATATTTGACCAGTAAGAATTAATTATGTAATTGACTGTAAGAAGCACATCTGTTAGAGATTCTAGTATGTCTAGAGATTTTGTGTCATCAGAACTCCCACAATAACTAACTATTGTAGGAATCACCTTTGAAAACCATACAGTTGTTCCAGCTTTCACAAACTCCGTTTTTTTCTCTGGAGGTAATATTATGAGTAATTTGTGAATTATATCATACGTCTGAAAAAGAATATGTAATTTAGACCTTGATATTTTCCATTTTGCTGACTTGTGTTTTGAGAAAACACTTGCTTTTAATTATAATTATTTCATTAAAAATATATTTTACCCAGAAAATCAGAACCCTCATGACTACCTGTTGCTCAAATAAGCATTGTTGTTAAAAACCTGTGTACCCCAGGTACACATGTTGTCCATAATAATTGAGTACTTGACTGTTTGATTTCATACAAATTTTGATATGTAATAATAAAACAAATTGGTTGAAAAATGGGGCAGTAAAGCATACATATGTTAAATTCTGAAATGATCATGAGTGAGGGTGTAGTGAAGACACTTTGTGATCTCTTTCCAATGCATGTACAGTTATGGCTGTGACGTGAATATCCTAATGCTTCTCTTTACTGCAGTTTGAAGGTTACACCAAACTTCAAAGGCATATAATTTTTATTTAATTAAATATTTCTTTCAATGCAATATTTTAGGTCACGTAAATTTCATGAAAAAATTATTTAAAAAATATTTAAAGTCCTCAATTGGGTACTTGACTATGTTTGTTTTTACACATATTTATATGTATTAGCAAATAAAACTGAAAAGAAACCCTTCTGTAAAATCTGCATCGAAATTGGCTGAAAAATGCGGCAGTAATTCATATTTTAAATTACGGAGTGGCATATTGGAGATATCTTGCTATCCCTTTCCAACTCAAATACCGTTATTGAGTGACGTGGTTGTACTGATACTTCTCTTTCTGGCAATTTGACAGTTACACCAAACTTGAAAGGCTTATAACTTTTTTTTGAGAATATTTCAGTATTTCTTTCTGTTTTATATATTAGACGACGTAAATTTCATATAAAATTAATTAAAAAAAACTAGTCAGGTACCCAATTGTAGTACCTATACTCACAGTGGACTCTTTTACTGATATGGTACCTAAACAATAAGTTTGTATAACTTCCATGATGAATTATGTCCACAGCATGAATGTGACACTATCTCGTAGAAAACTGACATAAGTTACAGCTCACTGTTACATTCTGGTCTATGAGATTTCTGGTGGCACATATGCGGGTCTATCAGTGAGTGGAGAGTTTAATGGCGGATACACGCCGGCCGAACAAAGGCGAAAGAATCTATGTCTGTTTCATTCACACAACAGTGAAAGTTTGTTTGTGTGAACACAACAGGTATAGATTGATCTTCCAAGTGGTACAGCCATGCTGTAGACAGTAACGTCTATAGCACGAATGGGCCGGCTCAACCGGTTAGGTACCACTGTCTCACAGGAAACCGACGTAAAGTGGCAGCTTGCTGTCGCGTTTCGTTCGGTGAGTGAGATTTCCGGTGCCCATTTCCCCACTCCCTTTCCCTCCCCTTCCATTCCCTCCTTTTAGGTTGGCAACGCACCCATGATTCTTTTTGTGTCTTGGGTGTCTATGGGCGATGGAGATCACTTACCATCAGGTCGTTTGTCAAGCTCTGCTATAAAAAAAAAGATTCTTTCGCCTTCGTTCAGCTGGTGTGTACTCGCCATAAGAGTAAGGCCCTTATTCATAATAAAACCCTTATTTAAGGTAACCTATATTTGTTTAAATGCATTTTAAGCATATAAAAAATAACTTCAATCTTAAACTATCTGATCAAAATCGGTCATGTTTTCACTATCGAAAGTTTATAAGCTCCACTAAGTTATTGTAAATAAGACCACAAATCTATACAATTGACAAGTGACCAGTTTGTTTACCAGTCTCCATTATAGTAAAATGATCTTAGTAACTCACCATCAACCTGTACTGAAGATGTGTTCTTGAAGATCCAGCCTTAATGAATAATGCCATGAGGTCACCATAGTGGTCAGTAACTAATGTCACCAATATCTCATTGGGATATGACAAAAGTGTCTCTATACTTAATAATCTCAGTGTCACCACATTGTTTAATGAAGCCAAGGAACGAATGACATTTATAATACCCAATGCAGAGGGTATTAAATTTGTTAGCTGTGTGTATTCTTCGAACTTCACTGACTGGAATACATAAATAAATACACCATAAATACACCCAACAGGCACACACACAGTCCTGACCCCACACTGGGTACACCTGTATTGTGGTTATCAGAAACTACAAGAGACTCTCGGTCTCATGAATGAACATGAATTATTAATTTAACTTGCAACTTGATGTAAATGACATATGAAATGGTTGATAGTAGTGAAAACTCAGTTGGCAATGGTACGGACTGCCGAGACAAGTGTCTGAGGTTTGAGACCAACCCAAAATGGAGCATACACCTCCGACTTTCTTGTGTATTTTCTTTGTGAATTATCGCTTGCTATAATGTTGAATTAAATCATTGTGAGGAAACCTGCATACCTGAGAATTTCTCGACACGAATTTCAAAGTAAAGTCTACCAACCCCCATTAGGCCAGTGTGGTAGACTAAGGCCTAACCCCTCTTATTAGTAGAGGAGGCCCCTGCCTAGCAGTGGGACAATAGGTATTACAGGGCTAATCTACCTATCTGTACAATAAAACATATCACTTAACTTAAGCTTGCGCCTGTATCCCCAAAGGGGTGGGCAGAGGCATATTCCACCAAGCTTATTAAAGTCCCAGATGTGATAGCAAGCGAAGCTTATCACCCCACTAGGTAGAAATTCCAGATTCATGGTTATTACTTAGTAGCAAACCCAATATTACTTTACCCACCCAGGGATCAAACCCGAGACCTCTGGATCGTAGTTATAACACACATGCAAAACAACTGTCCAACCAAGGCAGTAACTGTGGCAGAGTAATTAAAAGTCATATGGCATATTAAAAAGATAGCAAAAAGATAATCATAAATCTGTTTACCTCAATTTTTTTCAATATAACATGTATGATATTAACTACAGCAGCTGTGTGTTTTAAATTTTCTTTCATGTCATGAACACAGATATTTAATATCCTGTCAACTAATGTCCAATCAGAATCAATATCAATTTCATTTTCCAGGTAATTGTGCACATCACTAAAATGTTTACTTCTACTGTTATAATCTTCTAAGCTATGGTCCTCAAGTTCTGTTATTGCTTGAAGTAAGGCAGGTCTGAGGTTTTCTTCAGGCATTTCTGTAAACAAATTGTGTGTGAACAACAAGTGTCTTTCATTTTTCCAGGAATGTATTTACATTCCGATATTGTTGCATTAAATCTTTATAAAAATTACAAGATTTGGAGGCCTAGTTTAAATATAGTTGTTATTCTGGCATCTGATTTAACCAATTTTACCTTTCATAATGAATATAAGCTCTATCGAACACAAAAATAATTTTGAAGATCGGTCCATATTTCGCCGTTATCGCGTAAGATACATTTAAAAAAATACAGACGAATTGAGGACCTTCTCCTCTTTGGAAGTCGGTCGAAAATGAGATCAGTTTTACCAACGACGCGAATGATAATTATGAGACAATGTAACCCGATCACCGTTATTAGTTATGGGGAACGTTTGTAATTAAGGTCTTTTAGGCACAAAGAATAACACAAAGTTTATGGTTCAGACAAGTTTAAACCAGACTTTAATAATTGTATACTTCTCGTAGGCAAAAACATAACGAACGAAGTGATATTACTTCAACCGTATATTACTCAATAAAGCCTGAAGATAAAGTAAAAAATCCACGCTAGGTACAGCTTGTGTCGGCTTTGCGTTTTTAAAAAGTTTACAACACTTTCTAAGACCGCAGCGCAGAAACTAAAAGCAACATACAAGGATACATACTTAAAATAGCACTGGTGTCAATAACTTTTATTAAATTCACACTTTGAATGTATTTTTTAATGAAATGAAATAATGCATTTTTGACATTCAACGCATTTCTGGCGCGAACAACGACAAATAAACTAAAACATTGCCAAGTGTAAATAAAGATTAATGTTCGAACTTCGACTTCACTTGACATGTCATCTTTAGTGTCTGGTTTTCTCTTAGGATAATCTAAGGGTTTTCTGAATCGCCATATTAGTTGCCAAAAGCTTTGAAAATTGAAGACGCGTAAAGTATGCTCGCTCTATTGAGATATAGATCTATGATATTATTTTTAAATCTCTTAGATTATCTTAAATATTGATCATTTTTTTTAATGGTACCCATAGATAATAATGATACCTATTACCGATTGTCCTAAGTTTAACTTTTGTTTATAGTTGGAAACAAAATCATACAATATCTATATAGCTGCTAAGTACTAAAATTACCACTTAAACCTATGCCTGTATCCCGAAGGGGTAGACGAACTAGCCACAAGTTAAACATTCACATCTCGCCGACCTTATTTCCATCCCAGATGTGATAAGAACAAATTCCAGGCTCCGAACTGAGACTGAGTAGATAACTCAATGTCACTTTACCCGACTCGGGCATCGAACCGAGACCTCAGGATCAGGACGGTAGCAACTACATAAACCTACCGGATGCAACTCATATAATATGAAGATACTTACATATGTATCTATTATCTATACCATCAAGGCATCTTGCAACTTTTGGTAGCCTGTTAAAACGATACATCCACGGAATCTGAAAAGTGACTATCTGGAACAAGCTACTAATACGTAATACTTATAGCTGGTTTGTTATTACATCTACAGTCTAAAGTAGTTATCCAGTCTATTGCAGTATCAGACATAGGGTGATTTTTTCCCCCGGTAAGAATCGAATCTGCTACTTAACTCGAAGGTGGAACTATTTTTTGTTAATCCACTTGACTTAGATTATAATTATTATGATGATACCTAAAAATACATCTTTTTTTTCTCTCTTTCTGCCTGCCCTTATCCCACCTTAAAGTGGGGTCAGCGCAACATACTTTTTCAAGCATGTTGCAGAAAGCAATCGGTTTTAACGACCGGTCTCCTGCCTGACGTCAAGCCCCTCTGAGGGGTCCAGTCCCGGGCAAAGTAAATTAGAAAATTTTCTTTGCCTGACCTGGGAATCCTTCCGGTCCACAACCCAGACCAAGGTGCCGATATAAATATAAAATATATTATATTATTACCTACGTAAATTGTTACCGTTTATAATTTTATAACATTCAATAATAGATAGGTATGCATTGCAACTTATGCTGACAGTGATTGACTCATTTAGGATATGCGTAAATAAACAGTCCGCTTTCAAAGTTCGCGTGAGGGCCTTGGTTCGCAAACATTTCTAAATTATTCTAATGCTTATTGCATCTTCTTGAACGGCTGTCGCGTAGGCCTCGGCGCTGCGCCCGCTACTGCCATGCCGCGACGAGTTGCGTTGTTTGAACCCAAGTGTCGCGGAGTGCGCTCGCGTCTGCTCACACAAGTGTCTCATAACTCTTCCGCCGATTGCATCGTTCGTACTTACTGTCGAATGTCTACGCGACTCGTGCTCGGCATAACAATCAGTGCTTCCAAGCAAAGCACATAAAATACTCACTACACCATATCTGGATGGCGTACGTGTGGTGACGGCTCGGTGATTCGCTATTTGGTGTTTCAGTGCGAAAAGCTAGTTTTGTGGACAATCTGGAAGTAATGCCTAGGCACGCCAGCAGCCCGTACTGGGCTGCTGTAGACTTCGACAGTGAAGACGATGGACCGACGCCGCCGCCTAAAAATCGAATCTACTCAGACGTCTGGGACAACGAAGAAGATAACTTTAATTCCTTCGCCGGCGAGCCAGTCAGTGCTAGTTTTTACTATGTGCCCACAAAAAACTATGACTCTGGAGAGGAACCGCCATTACCACCACCCAGAAGGAACAGAGTGATCGAAGACGTCACCCGCGATTCAATATATGGAAGAAAATTCTCCAGGTCATTGATGCCTGAATATCAAGAACCACCAATTTATGGCGAGAAGCCTGCGCGTAAGTAAATTTGAGATTAATGTTGCTTAATTACCTTATAAAGCATTATCAAAGTAGAAAATCACAACGGTATTTGAGTTCGATTTATAATGTAAAATTAATGTGTAAAATAATTATGTATATCGAAAGGCTATAAAGAAAATAGATTAGTTAGATAAAACTATCGTTAAAATTTCTTTTATGACACGACGACATAAAGAAAATTAAATTATTTTGAACCCAGAATTACCTTCTTAGGAATGTTTTGATAGATTCAGACCTGTCGTCCTTGTCGCAGTACAAAGCAAGGAAGATAAAAAAACATAATGACTCAAATCCTTTAATTAAACAATACGTTATTGGTCTTCGTCTCGAATTAATTATTAGATACACGAATAGGTAAGTAGTTAATAATTACATATAAAACATCCAGTTACTTTGAGTGCCCAAGGTAAAGTCATAAATTAACTCATTTTCTATTATAATAACGTATGCAGGTTTAACAATAAATAATGTTAAAATTATTAAAGTATTATCTAGCCCCCGTTAAGTAAAAAGTACCTAGGTAAAGTATTTATCCATATATCACAAGAAATTCAATCACAAGTTAAACATGCATCCGGAATGCACTGTAAACAACACAAATTCCTGCATTTAGTAAAATGTTACGCTTGTTAACATTTTGTAAGCCTAACAGAGCGTTTAAAGCTGCTCTAGTTTGATTTCTTAACTTCGTTTCAGGGGGGCGTCGCAGGTCGATGTATACAGAGGAGCCAATGTACATGTCGCATCCAATGCATATGGAACCTATATATGGGGCAGTAATGCCTCCGCAGGGTTATATCTCTCCGATGCCGCCTCCGCGGGCACGATCTCGCATGTCCTTAAACCATCAACCAGATTACGTGATGGCGAATTATGGTTATGGCACCTATGGAACACATAGACGACAGTCCAGGTATACGATTTCAATAATTAACTAAAAATATTCAGCTAACTTTTAGAGCGATGCATGAACTAGCAGCTGCCATCCCACACACTAGGTAATATTGTTAATTTCTACATAGATCTCCAGTCATTGAGAGTGGACTGCTGTGGGCTTGAAGAACGAGGATTATTTGAATATAATATTAGGATGTTTTCGATAGTTTTTCATAGAAGTCTTGAGCGTCATAATCAACTCCAACAAAAAAGCAACGTATGTTGTTTGAAATTTCAACCATTTTATGTTGTGATCGTCCGGTAAGATTTTGAAACATCAAAAAAGGAATGCAATAGGCATATTTTTAGACAAATTTGATGATATATCTATAAATAGAAGAGTATAGATTCTCTAGCCACACAGCAGAACGTATCTAGTCATACATATTTATGTTTATATTATGTAATCACTTTACAAGAAAGAAAGATAACGATCTTTACTCACGATATACGAGTAGATGATACACTTTAATTAGTTACCGCGTATGCTCTAATCTATTTACTAATCATAAAAATAAGGACTGATGTAATTAACTATATCTAAACTTTAATTAAGCAGTAAACGCATTATAGTGCAATGAGTAAATTGCTATGACTAATATCAAATAGGCACTTTCACGCTCAGATTTTACAATGTCTCAACATATACTGTGATTTATGTTAAAACACCACGGCATGCCTTCGACCAATGTAAATCAGCGGTCAGCCATGCGCACATTAAATATTACTAACCGGTCATTGCCAGGACTTACTCAACATTCTAATATACGTTAAACCCCACATAAAATGGCAGTTTGTGATAAAGCTCGAAATATATTAAACAATGTTACGGGTTTTGATCACAACACCTGTATCGGCCGAGGCGGAGGCACAACAAAACACGAAGATGTTTTCACGCTAATGAGTTGAATAATAATAGACATCATGCACGGAAAACATCTCGGCATGAGATTTCTACACTTGTCGCAGTGTGATGGCAGGTGCGTAGGTACTATAGTTATAAATGAAAAATGCGTACAATCTTGTGATAGTGAAACTGGATGACATGGATTAATCCTTACAAACGGCCATCTTTGGTAAATCTTACAAGGTTCTCTAGTCTCACCACGTTTGGATTGGAGTCATTTGACAAAGTACCAGCGTGCTTATACACAACTCATAATTCACCGTAGAACCTCTAAATACAATACATTGAAATAAATCTTTACGACTCCCTATGTTACTTCTCGTGTTATTTTTCTGGGGTTTGCTGCAGGTACCTACCTACCTACCTACCTACAGTAACCTACCATTTATAAAAGCATTCGTATTGGGATCACGAACGTAAAAAGATTTTTTTTAAGTCCGTGCTTGGGATATTGTTTATGGCAACGGTAATGATCTTAAGCCGCATCATAAAAATAAAAACAATGTCTGTTTCTTAGAATAAAATTGTGTATAAACACAAACCTAACGGACTCGGTGATGTCCTATAGAAATGAACGTTCATCGCTCCCATTAGTGAAACAAAACAAAAACCATCGACGGAAAGTATCCATGGCAAAAAATCCACATTGAACGTAGTACTTTAAACAATGTTACTTATTTTGTATAATAATAAGCCTTGTAGACACAATAACGTGTGAACGTGCACTAGTTTTTTGCTTCCGTCGAATGAAAGTTGCATTGCATCTGTGAGAATATTACATGGTTCGCGTTTGTTATAAAAACTTGTTCCTAACATTGACCCTGCCGTGGCCATATCACGAGATCCTACGATACAGAAGTATAATAGCAGTGATATTGTGTAATACTAGCTAGTCGACTGCCTCGGAAGAAGGATAAACTTTTTCTTATTCTGGATCGTATAATGCCTACATATCCCAGCAGTCTTAGTATCCGCAATATGAAAGATATACTACAGGAATGTCGTTTAAGATGGTATGATTATGTATTAAGGAATTTGCAGGAATACGTCGGTCCCACCGTTGCGACGTGCAACGGCCCTATAGATGGTAAAGACGGTGGTGACGTTCTTACACGATGATACAAGAATAATTAAGAATCAATGGTCTCACTATGAAAAATACTTAAGATTGGGCCAAGTGGAATAGTCTGAGTAGGAAAGCAGACTTTAGCTGTAGGGAAAACGTCAGACAAGAAGAGATTTTAAAAATAATTAAAACACAAACTGGAATCTCGGATAACCACATTATGTTAAAAGAGTGCACATTTTAATTGCCATCACGTGAGCGCACCAAGTGTATCAATTAACAAACACAAAAGTGTGTCATATACTTACATAGTAGAGATTTCTTTGCCTAATCGTAATCAAAATGCAAAGGCATCTTCAGATTTAAAAAGGCTATCAAGAACATGATAATAATCTCGTATCACTTCTCTGATTATCTCGTAAGTCATAACAACACCTATATTATTAAAGAAGGCACCGGAAATATATTTAACAACAGACATAACAGCAATTACATCGGTAACACACCACTTTCTAGTCACGGATTACGTGAACACGACTGCGAGGTAATCAGAGGATCACCATAGATAGTGAGTTGTGATCTCGATTAAGTCAAGATATGTTTTCTGATAAAAATTTCTTAGTCCTACAAGATCACGAAAAAAGGATCTTTTAAAGGCCTGTCAATTTCAAAAGATGTCTTCAAAACAATGGAAAAAATATTAAACTTGTAATAAACTATCTATACTGCTTTTAAAACGTAAAATATCGTCAAGACTGGTATTTTATGTTGTTATTTATGACCAATATGCAATCCGTTTCGTTATGAATCAAGAATATTCAAAAGCGAATCGAAATGCCACTTGTCACTGCGAATGATAGATCACCTTGTAAACTACGCAAATACAAAATTCTACGATTCTATTTTAGTTGTAGTGCGGTGACTCCATGTGACTACGACGCGAGTAAAAACAAATACAAGTCCATTGTAGGTACTAGTTCTGATACCTACGTAGGAATCAGTACTTTACTTATTTTCTTTCTCCTGGCGTTATCCCGGCCTAATGCCAGGGTCCGCCTTCAGCATCATCCACAGTGAAACCATAAGTTCTCAATATCTTCCTCCAAAATGTTTATCCACCGCTTTTTGGGTTGTCTACGGGACATAGTGCACATCCCTGGTAGTCCCGTGGTTTCTCAAAACATGACTATATCATCTCATGTCACATTCTTGCAGTTTATCTGCCAATGTCTTACATGGTATCAGATTTTTAATAATTCAATAGAGTTCGTAATTTTATTGGAAATGAGTTAGTCTTTGCAAAACCTACTTTAAAGTACCAGAAGTTGCTTGCATCATTGTTTATTACTAAATACTAATAGTTGTATTTTATAGGTTGATGGATGCATACGAGAGCGTCTCGCCAGAATACGAAGACTGGGCCCGACCGTTTCCGAAAACAGCACCTGAGAACTTCCACCTATCCAGATACGGACATCTCCAAATTGACTACTCTTTCAGTTGGAACTCTCTTGATAGACTAATTCGATATCAATAGACATTGACCATTTTATTTACTCTTCGACTAAAGCAATTGTGAATTAATTCTAAAGTTTCTCTAAATAACCAAAGTATTTTTTATAAGTCTATTTCCAATGAGTTAAATTGATATAAATTCTTATTCTGCATAAGAATTAACTAAGTGTATAATATTATTTCTCTTAAGTATAGGTGGTAAAATTTTATTAGATACATTATATTGTATTTGTTATGAACTGGAGCTATGCAATATAGTAGCCAAAGATCTAAAAATATACTCTTATTTTTATTAAATGTTGTATCTTTCGTCACCAGACGTGTCCTAGACATTTATTTGTTTTATATCCAGATGAATGAAGAGTCATGTTTATTTATGTATCTACGTTTAATAAAGTTTTACGCCTTTTACTTTTATTAAGACAAAACAAGGCTGTCGGACCAAAAGCTCCATTATTTTTAACTACTAATATCGTTCAACTGTGATTAAACTAATGGTTTGATTGCGGTTAAAATTTTTATCAAGCGAGCAATTTTCTGCTTTATTATTTATCATCAAACTGGAATTACCGGAAGCGCAACTAAACACATGTGAAAAAACAAAGAGTTCAAAAGATTAGATCACCTTTATACAACATTTTGGCAAACAAACAAAACTTCGACAAACACGGGTCGGAACCAGAGACCACGAAGACTCCAAAGCCTTTCGAAACGTCGGGCATAAAAAATTATAACAAATCGTGATAAAATCCGTAAAAATAGTTTTATGTCAATGTATAACATTCGCGTAAACTTAAGAAAACAGTAAACAAAACTTGATGCTTAGTAGCTATTGACGATTAAGTTGCATTTCACACACATGAAGATGTTGGCATAGCTTCAATATTTACCTACGTAATAAATATACCGTGTGCACGCATACATTTCCGTAGAGTTGTGTGCTTTAAATCTCCGAAAAGCAATGAGATAAAACTTTCTAAAACTGCAATTTTGCGTATTTCGCTTGACGATATTCAAAGAGAAAACAGTATGAAACAGTCCCTGATCAAGCTCAATCAGCGCTTTCAAGTTGACGAGGTGTCATTACATAATAACGGTGATTCCAATTTATTAACCTATGTTGTGGTTAACTTTCAACACATTCGTAGACAATTGAAATCTCGAGTTTATGAATTATGATTTTAAAAGTACTTATTTGCTTATGGTGTTGGTTTGTTACGATATTGAAAAGCCGGCCTATGTTCTCACGGTTTAAACCAACATTGAAAAGCAAGCGTATGATTCTTTAGGGCCACTTGCAGCTCCGCGATATATCTAGTGTTAGACCTTATTTCGATGTATCCCGTAGGATACTACAGCTGTAGCTGTAGCTCACTCCTATCTTTAAATCAAGATTGGGTATGAACAGAGATTTGTAGCGGAGCTACAAGAGGCTCTAACGGTTTAAACCAAGGATTAATGTTATTCATGGTATTGGACGCGGCTCTGAAACCATTCCATAGTGTTTACACCGACTAAATATGTATGTGCGTAAAGAGTAACGAGATAACAAATTATTTTTGCGCGAATTATAAATAGTTGGCCTTATTACCTTCTAAGCTTTATTGCTTTGAATATTTTTTTGTATATCGGTCTTCTGCTGCCTATAATAATAATCCCAATTTTACTGTGAGCACTTTCAAGCATTACATTTGTATGATAAATTATAATGCTATGCAAGGATTCAAAACTACTACCTACTCAGATATTTGCTAATGTACAAGTTCTTACATAAATTATCCATGTGATGCATCATGCATCATCTAAGGATGTTTCCTTTTCAGTGTGGATGTTTAGATTAGGGTTGGCAATGTTTTGTACAAGAATTAAATATACTGATATTTTATTTGGGTACTTTGAATTTAATTTGATCTATTTATTGATCTGTGTCGATCAGATAATGTTGGTTAGTACTTATATTTGTTAGTGCTTCTTCGTATCTACCAATGACACCATTAACAGTATCTAGAGGTAGTATCAACCTATTTTTGTACCCATACCTACATACATAGGTACTTCACGACACTTTTACCTACTGTAGTAAGCAGTGCTGTGTTTTGAATTTCGTTAATGATTATAATACTGAATCTGATAGTAATAACGATGAGTTCAAGTATCATGCTTAGTAAAATAATAATTGACAACCCTCCTAGTTGAGGCCTGAGATGCGACGCCGACGACTACTTAAGTTTTTGTAATGCAAACAGCTACTTAAAATGGCATTGGAATCACACAGTTACCTATGTACAGACTTCAGATAATTACGGTTTCCAAGTAACCTCGACACGGTAGGCGCCATACGTGATGAACCTAAGAATCTACGAACCCAACATCAACGTGAAATTAACCTAAATTAAATGAATATTCATTAGAATGCTAATTCGTGGCATTTATGTATGTAAAATAACATTCTAACCGGTTGGAAATAGTGAAAATCGAGTTCTTGAAAACAACTTGCGTGGAGTGTGTAAGACGTGGCTTATTTTAAGGTACGTGTGATAATATGAGTTAGAATTTCCATAACATGTTTTTCTAAAGCAATTGCATAATTCTTAACACAGAACATATTGAACTGTTCTGTGATTCTTAGTGTTTTCATAAATTGTTTCTTTCCATCTGCCCTTGTTTAACTCCAATGTGCAACACATTTTTCTAAGCCTGTTATGGATTTGGCCTTTGGAGTTTTTATGAACAGCCACCAGCCTAACATCAATTTGCTCTGGAGGATCTAGTTCCAGGTAAACTGTATTAGAAAATTGCGTTGCTGGACTTGAAATTCGAACCTAGGACCTCCCAGTTCGCAGTCCATATATCCTATCACTAGACTTCTTTCTACCTCCGTGTGGGATCGACACACATTTTCATTTATGGTGCACGAAGGATTCGGCTTAATTTTTAAGATCAGACAGGCAGGCAGGTTATCGTCAGCGTCGACCCCTTTCTGGGAGAAGTTGCCACTAGAAATTCATAGTAAAACTATCAACAATGTCAAATCAAATCAAATCAAATCAAATCGTTTATTGAATCCATAAAATGTCACACATTGTTTAGATTCCGTCTAAAATGTTTACTCTACCGCCAATTCGGAAAGCTGGTTCGTCAGAGAAGAACGGGCAAGAAACTCTGACGTTGCTCTTTTTGAGAATAATAACCAGTTTACAGTCAGATATTAATACACAACTAAAATAAGAAAACAAAAAATTTCAATAATTTACATTAAATTAGAGCAGCCAATCTACAACAAGGTAACCTCCATGTAAAATAAAAACAATAAAACGTACAATTTCGATTGCTGAGCGACTCCCACAGGCACGGCGAATAATCGCCAAACTAAACGGATGGATAAAAATAATGAATGTAATAAAGTCAGAGCAGACCAGTCCACACAAGTAGCACCCGTTCACGGGTATGACGCATGTGCCAGCCATCGGCCTCCTCAACCATGTTGCAGGGAAGTGACCGACCCGGCACACGACGCCGCCACAAGCACAGACTTTTAAGCGAGCATGACTACCCAGACCAATTACAATAGTAAAAAAAAAACCACCATAACATCACAACATCGCTATGAAAGCCACACAGCAATGCAATGTCTCCTTTCAATATCTAACTGTCGGGCAGTGCATGTCCAAAATTTCAGATGGCACAATTCATAAATTCGTGCGTATAATTACTAAGCAGATTCTTTCCGAATAATAAGTGGTTAATAAAGCAATTCACGTTCCAAGTACGTACGCTTTAAACGGTCCTATGTAGGTCATGATGTAACTTATGAATAGGCATGTAATTATTTTCATAATCGCATTTTTATTCACACTTACAGTCTATATGATAAAGGCGACCAAAAATCATGAAGAGCATACGTTTTTAATTACTTTTTCCATCGAGTAATTCATTGTACAATATCATCAGTTATGCAATCCGAATCCATTACATATTTATTCCACTCGGAAGTTAATGCGTAATTCGGTGTTTGGTCTATACTAACTTCTAATGTAGGTACTGTCATGAATTTACATTTCATTTGAATAACCAAATATTAAGTAATCGAAGTTGGCTAAGTCGAATCTGTACTGCAACCTCTTAGATTAATAAAGTCATAGATACCTAACCCACGCGTAAAAATCTTGCCATTCATGTAGGTCTACTTTACAGCCACATCAGTCGCTGGTTCCACAGTTGTCATAGAAACGATATCACGGCAACGTCTCTTACCATAATTTTAAAAATGCTTTCCTGTTGTATATTGTCGTGCAAAAATTATTCAGGAAAAACTCACAAGTGTCCTGAGATCACATTTCAAACGGTAAATATTCGAAATCAGTTTATTTGATTGATAAATTACGAAAGTAAAATAATATATTTGAAAGATGTCAGTTTCAATTAAGTGTTACCATAAAAAATTATTTGATTTTCCCGAAGAAATATTAATATAATAAGTAATTATTAAATCATCGAAATATTTTTGTTGTATATCGTCAAATTCATATAAAGTAATAATAATATCATGTTTTAGGTTTCCATCCGATTTTGTGCCTCACGATAAATGGTTAGGTAAATATGATAAGAAAATGTTGTGGTGAGTATTGGTGGAAACTAGCAAAAAACACTCAAATATGTTCTGTTCACTTCGATGAGGAGGCTAAATACTTAAGTAAAGTGGATTACGAAGAATTTGTCAAGATGCAGTTCCGACTAGAGTGGTTATTTTTTGGGTCTATTGTGTCCATAGAATAGTGGTTTAAAATAATATATCAGAATTCAGCATTTATATATGCGCACATTATATGATTCGGATTGTAATCATAGTAATCAGAATGAAATTCCCACAGGCCAAATATTACTTATCACCGCAATGATTAGTGATTTTTTTAGTTCATGATCATGAATAGCGCATAATAGATTTCAGCATGTGATCTTGCTGTTTATTATGTGTGCTTATGTGTGCTTATGTGATCTAGTATTATATTTTTTTTAACTCTTTCATCTTAATCGATTAAGTAATCGATTCTATTTAGTGTCCTTTACTTATTTTTTCAGATATCTCATTTTCTAGATTGTGAATTGGGCTGATTTTTTATATTTTGAAATAGAAAAAAATGACAATTTTTTGAGCCATATCTCAACTCATTACATTTTGGCCCAAAGTTCCCCATATCCTTAGGCAGAAATATCGTGTAATAAATATCGTGTACTTAAAAATACGAATGAGTAAAGAACCGTCTTCTTAATTTCCGAAATGGTTAAAAAGTAATCTTCCTGTTTATTGTGAAAATTTTATTTTTATAAAAGAAAGAAAATTACCCATATTTAGGAAAATGGAGTGAAACCTGGTATCACTGTCACGCACACTACGATATGCAAAATTGCCTCATTTTACATTGACATTTTGTTTGACGCTATCCTTCTAGGCGTTTAAATTCTTTGTGCAACCTGTTGGAAAAAAGGTATTGCAGCGACCCCCTAATAGGAGGAAAACTTATCATTAAGGAAACGACGAACGACGAAGAAGAAGAAACCTATTATCGCATTAAAACTAAACAAAAAATCTAGATATACAAACAAGATTAGATATACAAAATTTATTCCGACAAAATAAAAAGTGTTTATCAAACTACATATTAATAAAATCTTTTTCGTTATACAATTTCCTTTTCTTAGTTATATGGAAGGGCCCCTTCTTTTCATTCGTTTTCGGAGCATTGGTATTGCTTCCATAGTACATTACTCGTAAAGTATTTGTTCTGGGAGCCTTACTCTGGCTCGAAGGCACAGCTTTTGCTTTTGCGACTTCTACTGTTGGACCCAAGTCAACAAAGTTTGATTCCCTGTAGTCCCTTTCTACAGAATAAGGCCGTTCGACCTGGCTTTCAAACGACGGATAAGTGCTATGCAAGTAATGTTTGAACTGAGTTTGTTTGAGTTTCTCCTCCAACTCTTCAAGGCGCTGCAAAATACACTATTTAAAACGAGTGAAAGTGTGTCTGTCATGTATAATTAAGCCTGTTGATCTGCTAAGATATATGTAATTTTATGAAAACATGCAAGTTACTCGTATTTATTTAGCATTAATTGCAGAAAATCGCTTGTAATTTTTGCGAGAGTTCCGCTAGCGTGTTTTTGGCAGAGCGTTTTGGCTCTAATGTTCGCCAAGACTACAGTGGCCTTAACAGGACTATTTTTAACAATCGCATTTGTATCGCGCTCAATGGGTATCCATGTTAATTGTGTGAAATATTAAAGGTCACAGGAAGTCGCTTGATGCAGGCCGCTTCAACAGGTCGATCTGGAAATCTTTGGAGGAGGCATATGTTCAGCAGTGAACGTCCTATGGCTGATGATGATGACGATCACGCAAGCTCTATACGATTGTCAAAAATATTGCAGCTCGGGCCGCTGTAGTGTAGTGAAGAATACAAACTTATATTAAATCACACATCAATGTGTGTTGTGTAGGTTTTAGATGCGTAATGATTAAAATTTCCTGTCGGTACTTTTTAGTGCCTTGCCTTGTACCGAATTGCGTAGTCAATAAGGAAGTGGAATCTGTGTAGGCATATTGAATACTTAATTATTAACATGTTAGCCATTATGATATTAATAAACAAACATTTTTGAAAGGTTCGTTATTATACCTTATTAATACCCAGATTAGAGTTAGGTACTCATATCAATATCGTCTTATGTGGAACAAGAAATATTATCATTATATATTATCAAAATGTTATTGCGGACTCGAAAAAACATTTTAGTTTTGGAAATTGCAGATCGATAATAATTTTTTCTTTCTACCTGCCCTTATCACACCTTAATGTGGGGTCGGCGCAGCACACTTTTTTAAGCATGTTGCAGAAAGGATTTAACTAAGTTTTTACGACCGGCTGCCTGCCTGACGTCAACCCCCTCTGAGGGATCCAGTCCCGGGCAAATTAAATTAGAAAATTCACTTTGCCCGACCTGGGAATCCAACACACGATCTTCTGATCCACAGCCAAATATGTACTGTCACTAGACCAAGGAGGCGCCAATAATATAATCGATAATAATATTAGCCCTGTAATATTACTGTCCTACTGGGCTGGGCATGGGCCTCCTCTACTAATGAGAGTTTAGGCCTTAGTCTACCACGCTGGCCTAATGCGGGTTGGTAGACTACACATACCTTCGAAATTCTTGTAGAGAAATTCTCGGGTGAGCAAGTTTCCTCACGATGTTTACCTTCACCGTTTTAGCAAGCGATATTTAACAAAGAAAACACACAAAAGTCAGAGGTGTCTGCTCGATTTTGTGGTTGGTCTCGAACCTCCGACACTTGTCTCGACAGTCCGTACCATTCCCAACTGAGCGATTTGGGAATTTTTGCTGTTTGTTATTTCGACATAATCGTCATCATCATCAGCCACAAGACATCCACTGCTGCACATAGGCCTCCCTAAACATTTCCAGACAGACCTGGCATCCAGCGACTTACTTTTATCAGGTCTTCCATAATTGATGAAAATATTTTTGCGCAAATAGTCACATAGAATTATAATATACCTAAATCGATAACAATGTAAACTATATTTATATTTGAAATAAAACTATTCTTACGGATTCTATCACAATTAGGTTTTAATTATTATTCCCGACGTTTCGAAGGCTTTGCAGTCTTCGTTGTTGTTGTTAAAACCTAATTGTGATAGAATCCGTAAGAATAGTTTTATTTCAATGTATAATATTCACGTAAACTTAAGAAATCAGTATATTTATATTACTTACAGATTACAGTGCGATCCTTTGTCAGATAATTTAAAAATATAATATACATCACCATCATCATCATCATAAACAGCCATAGGACGTCCTGTACTGGACATAGGCCTCCCCCAAAGATTTCCAGATCGACCTGTTGGAAGCGGCCTGCATCCAGCGACTTCCTGCGACCTT
Source organism: Clanis bilineata (assembly GCA_036417725.1). Lineage (NCBI taxonomy): Eukaryota > Metazoa > Arthropoda > Insecta > Lepidoptera > Sphingidae > Clanis > Clanis bilineata. Next base: position 6,634,720 of record CM071146.1, on the reverse strand, counting down.
TATCAGGTCGTCGGTCCACCTTGTAGGTGGACGTCCACCGCTGCGCTTGCCGGTACATATAATTTAATGAATATACAATGATTATATTCGTAAAATTGCATTTTTTATCAATGTTTAACGAAATATTGAGCGGTTATTTTCAAAAAACGCAACTAATATTGTGTGCTAAGTAATAATATATTATGAAATATCATTGGTGATAATGTGATATTTCACCTAAACTTAACACTTACCGGTTAGTTAGGTACTCTGTAGGTATTTATGAAATATTAATACGCAATAAACACTTATACGGAATGTAATAAACCTTATAATTAGCATAATTATGTACGATATAATGTTGTAATAGACATGGTTTATATTTTATTACGAATACATATCAATTGGATTTTACATAATCTGTTACATTCATAATATTAAAGCTTCTAAGTTCCTACCATATTTATAGATAGTCAAATTTAGGTACTTGGGTAAAATATTTACAAGTTGTGATAAAGCAAAAAGGATATTTTATATGAATTCAGCGAAATAGCGTTCTACCTCGATCCAGACAAGAAATCGTAAAAATTATATCATCTACATATGTGGATATTATGGATTCGCAAACCCTACAAAATCCATGTTACATAATGCTAAATATCATATTTATCGTAATAATTGTACCTACTACTCAAACTATATTTTTTTACGGGTGTCACACTCTAAAAGCGAAAGCAAGCGAAAGAATTACGATTTTTTTAAAAGTAGATGCACTTACTTCTTATATTAATTAATTAACGCACACTACAAGCACTATAATAAGAGCACTAATTAATTAAAATCGAAAAACTAGGCATCCAGAATTAAAATATAATAACTGTATATTATCTAACCCGCAAAATAATTAACAATACTAAATAATAAAAATGTTTGTCTTTTTCGGAAGATAATTATACGATGAAGCTTAAATAAAATTTTAATGAAACACGAATTTATGTACTAATATTGGATATTACATACATACACACTCACGCCTGTATCCCATGGGGGTAGGCAGAGACTATTGAGCGCCACAAGCTACGATCCTGATACACCTCTTTTACCTCTTCCACACTCATGCATCTTTTCATACATTTCCGCTGGTTGAGGGTACTCCCCAATTGCCCTTTTCGGAGAAGATCACTTATTTGGTCCATGTATGTTCTCCTCGGGCGCCCTCTTCCGACCCTTCCATTTACTTTCGCGCGATAAATACCTTTCGTAAGTCGCCTTTCATCCATCCTCTCCACGTGCCCAAACCTCTATTGGATATCCTCTCGTGGATATTACCTCTATATGATATAGATAAGACAGACTTTCTGAAATCCACATATCGTCAAAACGAGAGATGTCCACAATTTAGGATGTGGTGTTCCCAGCGTTCCAGACGAAAAAGCTACATGAGTAACTATTTATAGGCAGAAAAAGTACTAAAACACTAAGGGCCACTTGCAGCGCTATTACTAGAGTTACACCTCATCTCGATTTATCCTACAACTTACTTCTATCTTGACAGCCTTCGTGGCGCAGTGGGCGAGCCGGCTGTGAAGCGAGAGCCCTCGTGTTCGAATCCCGCATTGAGACAAATGTTTGTATGTCCCACAGGTATTTGTTTCAAGTTTGGGTGTTGTGAGACCGAAAGTCTCTCATAGTCTCTGACACCCACAATACAGGTTATACCTAGTGTGGGTCAGGACTAGGTGTGTGACTGTTCGGTGTATTTATTATTATTATTTATTTATCTTTAGATCAAGATTTGGGTTAAATAGAGATTTATCGCGAAGCTGCAAGTGGCCCTAAAATGTTATATTACCTACTTGAATTGTCGTGTAGTTATATGATACTTACCCTACGATAAGCATCTATGTTGGCATCAGCTCTTGCTGTCTCACGCGCTAATTGCTCCTGTAATTGCGTTATCTGAAACTCACTGCGTTGGATTTTCTCTTCATATTCAAGTACTACCACGTTTATCTGTATAAAACATTGCCTTATCATTATACGTTCCTATAGCTCAAAACTTCGCCTCTTTGGTTTAGTGTCAACATATATGGCTGTAGACCTGGAGGTCCCGGGTTCGATTCTCAGGTCGGGTAAAACAATTTTCCTAACACGATTTTCCGGGGACAGATGGCCCCAGAAGGGGGGTTGACGTCAGACAGCCAGTCGTAAAAACTCCCGGGATTCCGCGTTTGTTGTATAAACACAATCCCGGATCGAATACTGTACTCTTGGGTAATTGAGTAGGGATTTATTGGTCAAGTAAATAATTCTATAGTTAAGAATGGAAGTAATGCCAATGACCTTGCCGATCGTAGCGTTTGCGTACGAAAGTTGCGTATGTAGGCAGCCAGAGGGCGACGTCGTACCTAATATTTTCAATGGATTGTCAATATTGCGTTTAGAAACGAAGTCATTTCAATGTTTGTACATATCTATATAACGCCAGTCGCGAGCAAAGCGTTGACAGTTGAGTTGACACATAAAATCAACGACGATTTCGTAAAATGGACTGTAACACAATTCTATTGTGGTTATTCTTGAATGTATTATAAGTAATATCAACACAGCATATTATAAATACAATTTTATACTTCATTTCACATTACCTAATTTATTATAATATTCATATTAGACTGCCTCGGTGGCGTGGGTGTATTTCGGTACGACTACTGTCCTGAGGTCTCGGGTTCGATCCCCGGGTCGGGCAAGGTGATATTGGATTTTTCCATATCAGCCCGGAGTTTGGAATTTGTGCCCGATATATCGACAGGCTCGCCCCCTATCACATCTGGGACGGAACTAAGCTCGGCGAAATGTGGGTGTACTAGTTGGCTAGTGCGCCTCTGCTTACCCCTTCGGGGATACAGGCGTGAGCTTATGTTATGCTATGTTATTATAATATTCAGTACTCTTTATTTCTTGTATTATTGTTATCTTCATTATTCTACTGATATTCGTTACAAAAATGGCTAGTTGGATAGGCAGGTTTAGGTTTTAGGATAGGCAGTTGGTGGATAAATAGGTATCTAAACATTCTTTCGATCTGCTCTTATTTCATCTCGATTTGTTTCGGAACTTATTTCTGTCCCAGATTTGATAGGGGGCAAGCCTATCGCCATATCAAGCACGCTTCCAGACTCCGCGCTGATACTGAACAGTAAAACTCAATACCGTCGTGTCGTCGTGTTAGGTCATGTCAAGTCAAGTCATGTCAAGTCATGTCAAGTCGTGTCAAGTCGTGTCAAGTCGTGTCAAGTCATGTCAAGTCATGTCAAGTCAGGCTCTGATGATGAGATCCCAGAAAAATCGAAGGCATCCCTTTAATTTTACAGTGATTTTTCAGTTTTTGCACCGGATTCACTCTTCAGTACCATGGGGCGACCCAAATATCGATTATGAAAATACTTTATTTACAATTTTGTTCACATAATAATTATTTACTTTAGAAAAAAAAATCAAATAACAGATTTAATAACATATTTGAGATGCTATCAATGACAAAAGAAAAATAAGAACTTGGCATAACTACGAAAAAATACGTGTACATATGCCTAATGTATGGAGAGAAAACAAAATGGCGGCAGAAAGATCGAATATACCTAGCAGTTCGGCATCTTAGATCATCGAATCGAAATTGATATTATTATAAATAAAACACCGTATTTTTTATATTAAAATTAATATGTATTTATACGTCATTTAGGTATTACGAGTTACGACACGGTGACAACATACATGGGTGTTTCTCTGTAAACTGGGTAACTCATGGTCAGTGGCCGATATTACATGGAAAAGTTAATGAATGCTGCACGACCATTCCTTTGTGGAACCCGCGTTGTAACGTGACAGCCATCAGTCCTCTGGCAAGGATTATTATAGTTTATTTATATCTTACAAATGATGTATTGTTATAATAGATAAATATCCCCTGTGTACAGCAAAATATCAGGACTATAAAGTTGTTCCAATCATTCTATGAAATAAAATTAAACAGTCCCCTGGCAACAGACCCCTGTCGCTCAACAGGACACGGGGTGGTTTCGGACTTCAGGGGGAGCGACTGTTGTTATACATTTTCATTGGTAACAGTTGAGGAACATTATGTTTATTAACCAAAACTACAATTTATATAATTTCGACAGGACTTGGTATATTTTTATTTCATAGTATTGCTGACTCCATTCCCGTAATAATTTTCAAAAAAAATTGATATTCCACATTTTGCATACAATAGGAAAGTTGAATTTAAATCCTCTTAGTTTTTCAGAAATAAGATTGAGACAATTTATGTCGCAACCTAAGCCGTGGTTAGCAATCTCTTACATTTTTTCAAAAAAATAATTAACGTTGATGATTCGGCGGCCCTTAGGTTTCTTAACATATCTTTATTATTTTCAATTTCAATTACTAGTGATATATCCTCTTTTTCACTTTCAGGATTCTGTGAAAAATAAAAAAGTTGTTAATTACAGTAATAAACAATAAGATTATTTAAAATAATGTAGTATACATTAACTAACAAAATACTTAATAACTACGAAAAAGCAGGAAAGGGCATAGTCAGCCCTTATGGTTCTGACATAGTCGTCTCAAGGTATCAACATGCGGGACTTTCAATACTCTGACAGTGCTAGGAAGTATTGAAAGATTCGGAAAGATGTAAATGTTGAGATTAAGAGTGAAATTGTTCTGACAAAGTTAACTAATAACTTATCTATCCCACTGTAGATGCACTGGTTATAAATACAAATAAAATTACAGGTGAAGTCTTAAGAATAGTATATTTATAAATTCACCTTTTCCACTATTTCACCAATATTATTTTGTATTTCCCTACATGCATTAGTTTCTGTATTTATACAGTAAATGGTTTTTATTTAATAACTAGCTTTTTCCCGCGGCTCCGCACGCGTATTTTGTAGGGCCAACGGAAACAACTTTTGATTTGGCGATCCGCCCTGTCGTTTTAGTCCAAATATGGGCGACACAGATATAGATTTTGAAGTTAATCGGCCCAAAAACAAAGAAAAACAAAATGGCGGCCGCATTTGACTGGTTTGACAGCGGTTCTGTCGTTCTGAACCACGGCGTGACTCAGATATCGATTTTGAAGTCAATCGGCTCAAAAACTAAGAAAAACAAAATGGCGGCCACTTTTGACAGGTTTGACAGGTTGATTTAAAAAAGTAGCCCATTTGTGTCTTTAAACCCAAAGGTATCCACTATCCCAACAAATTTCATAAAAATACATTAAGTGGACCTAAAATCCCCATACAAACTTTCAACCCTTATTTCACCCCTTTAAGGGTTGATAAAAAAAATGAAGTCCCCCAATTGTGTCCTTAGGGTCAAAAGTATCCTCATACCAAATTTCATCAAAATCCATTGAGCGGTGCCAAACTTCCCATACAAACTTTCATCCCCTATTTCATCCCTTTAGGAGTTGATTTAAAAAAAATAAAGTACCTTATGTCCGTCCTTGGAGTTAAAGGTACCCACATACCAAATTTAATCAAAATCAGTTCAGCGGCTTAGACGTGAAAACGCCACAGAGACAGAGTTACTTTCGCTTTTATTATTTAGTAAGGACTAGCTTTTGCCCGCGGCTCCGCACTCGTATTTTGTAGGGCCAACAGAAAAACTTTTGATTTGTCGATCCGCCCTGTCGTTTTAGTCCAAATATGGACGACCCAGATATCGATTCTGAAGTCAATCGGCCCAAAAACAAAGAAAAACAAAATGGCGGCCGCATTTGACAGGTTTGTCAGCGGTTCTGTCGTTCGAAACCACGGGGCGACTCAGATATCGATTTTCAAGTCAATCGGCCCAAAAACAAAGAAAAACATAATGGCGGCCGCATTTGACAGGTTTAACAGCGGTTCTGTCGTTCTGAACCAAGGCGTGACTCAGATATCGATTTTGAAGTCAATCAGCCCAAAAACAAAGAAAAACAAAATGGCGGCCGCATTTGACAGGTTTGACAGCGGTTCTGTCGTTTGGAACCACGGGGCGACTCAGATATCGATTTTGAAGTCAATCGGCCCAAAAACAAAGAAAAACAAATTGGCGGCCGCATTTGACAGGTTTGACAGCGGTTCTGTCGTTCTGAACCAAGGCGTGACTCAGATATCGATTTTGAAGTCAATCAGCCCAAAAACAAAGAAAAACAAAATGGCGGCCGCATTTGACAGGTTTGACAGCGGTTCTGTCGTTTGGAACCACGGGGCGACTCAGATATCGATTATGAAGTCAATCGGCCCAAAAACAAAAGAAAACAAAATGGCGGCCACTTTTAACAGGTTTGACAGCGGTTCTGTCGTTCTGAACCACGGCGTGACTCAGATGTCAATTTTGAAGTCAATCGGCCCAAAAACAAAGAAAAACAAAATGGCGACCACTTTTGACAGGTCTGACAGCGGTTCTGTCGTTCGGAACCACGGGGCGACCCAGATATCGATTTTGAAGTCAATCGGCCCAAAAACAAAGAAAAACAAAATGGCGGCCACTTTTGACAGGTCTGACAGCGGTTCTGTCATTGGGAACCACGAGGCGACTCAGATATCGATTTTGAAGGCAATCGGCCCAGAAACAAAGAAATACAAAATGGCTGGCCACTTTTGACAGATTTGACAACGGTTCTGCCGTTCGAGACCACGGGGCGACTCAGATATCGATTTTGAAGTTAATCGGCCCAAACCCAAAGAAAAACAAAATGGCGGCCACTTTTGACAGGTTTACAGCGGTTCTGTCGTTTGAAACCACGGGGCGACTCAGATATCGATTTTGAGGTCAATCGGTCCAGAAAAAAAGAAACAAATTTTCAACCCCTATTTCATCCCTTTGTAGGATAAAAATATATCGCATCTCATTTCTGTCCTTAGGGCTAAAACTATCCTCATACCAACTTTCTTAAAAATCCGTTCAGCGGTTTCTAGATTCCCATAAAAACTTTCATCCCCTATTTCATCTCATTAGGGGTTGATTTAAAAAAGTAGCCCATTTGTGTCTTTAAACTCAAAGATATGCACTATCCCATACCAAATTTCATAAAAATCCATTAAGTGGGCCTAAAATTCCTATACAAACGTTCATCCTCTTTTTCATCCCATTAGGTGTTGATTTAAAAAAAGTGGCCCATTTGTATCCTTAAACTCAAAGGTATCCACTGTCCCATTCCAAATTTCATAAAAATCCATTAATTAGACCTAAAATCCACATACAAACTTTTAACCCTTATTTCATCCTTATAGGAGTTGATGAAAAAAAATGAAGTACCCCATTTTAATCCCTAGGGTCAAATGTATACTCATACCAAATTTAATCAAAATCAATTAAGCGGTTCCAAAATTCCCATACAAACTTTCATCCCCTATTTCATCCCTTTAGGGGTTGATTTAAAAAAATAAAGTACCCTATGTCCGTCCTTGGGGTTAAAAGTACCCACATACCAAATTTCATCAAAATCGGTTCAGCGGTTTAGTCGTGAAAACGCCACAGACAGACAGACAGACTGACAGAGTTACTTTCGCTTTTATTATTTAGTAAGGATTGTTAATTAGACCGCTGTTAGCGGTAGACTTCCATTTTAATAGATAACAGATAAATATCCTCTGTGTACAGCAAAAACTTTTTATGCAACCATTCAATTAAATAAAATTAAACAGTCCCCTGGCAATAGTCCCCTGTGGTTTAACAGAACAAGGGCTGGTTTCCGACTTCATGACTGTTTTTATAAATTTTTATAAGTAACTGTGACTGTATTTTGGTACAAGTACTGTCCTGAGGTTTCAGGTTCGATCCCCACCCAGGTCGAGCAAAGTGATATTGGATTTTTCCATATCAGCTCGGAGTCTGGAATTTGTGCCCGATATAGCGATAGGCTTGCCTCCTATCACATCTGGGACGGAACTAAGCTCGGCGAAATGTGGATGTACTAGCAGGGTAGTGAGCTTCTGCCTACCCCTTCGTGGATACAGGCGAGAGCTTATGTATGTTATTTTATTATTTGAATCAGTTGAGGAATGTTATAACACAATCATGAGATTATGGTTTGAATATTTAGACATAATCTACCAATTATATGTACACAGCCATAGAATGTCCAGTGCTTGACATAGGCTTCTTTGGGGGAGCCCAAAGATTTCCAGACCGACCTGTTGGACGTATGTTTGTTTTGTGGATGTCCTGTGGCTGATCATGATGATGATGATGATGTACACAGAAAAACTCACACGTAAAAACAATCAAATACAGGATTACCCTGTATACTGACAAGGATGTTCGGCAATTATTGCTGGATGATGAAAAGGGACCAACCAGAAGCTAAATATGCCAGAAACTTAAATAGTAAATTCATAATAACAGCTTTATTGTTTTTTCTGTATTAAACAGTCACTATTTGAATACGTACCTATTTAAAGTTCATCAACATAATTATGAAATTCTTGGCCAATAAGTGTTTTTGTAATTACTCATTTTCACTAACAGTCACTCATCTAAATAAAACTATTGGTCAAGTTTTGTTGCTTAGTGTTCTTTTAGTTTTCCCTCTTTATTGAAGAATTACAAATTAGAAATACTTACATTATATCCGGCTGTGAAATATCTGATGCAAAGTCCCAAAAATAACACAAATATTTTTCTGCATTGTCGAGATAACAATCTCATATGGGCCAAATATCTGCAATTACAATTTTATGTAACACATGCCTATTTTTTTATAACCAAACAAATATAAGATAGTTGTAATTTTTTTGTCAATACACAGCAAAGTGTAGACATATGTATGACATGCAAAACAATATGTAGGTACAACACACAATATGTGTGGATCATCACAACAGGTTTTAACACTGGACACTAAATATCCTATCCAGGAAAATAAATATATTTAAGTACCTACCTGCCAATTTGTTTAGGTTTTCTCTTTGAACCGGTAAAAGGTTATTGTTTATTACGCTTGCTTTAGGTAATCCAATGTTTCGACAATTCAGCGCCCAGTATAACATTGACCGATGATAAAAATTTGAGTTCCAAATCAGCGAGAAGTCAAGAAACAATTTGAACAAGGAAATATGTGATCAAAATCCAAATACAAGCCGAAGTCGTGAGATTGTATATTATAAAACCCGAATACACCAATGTACCTACTCGAATTCCGATTTGCAAACAGTGTTGCTATAGGTGATACCAAAAATCTGTAATCCGGCTCTATCAACCTGAGTAAAATCATTCCAATATCCCATTATATATCCAATATACATATATTTACATTAACTTGTTTTATTGTAATTTTGTAGTAACGTCAACCATGACATACATAATAATAAGTTAAAAATATAAATGATGGTCGAAAAATTCTATTCTATATTCTATTACCAACCAATATACATAGCAAAAGTAAAAGTCCAAAAACCTGTACAAAGTGGAGTAAAATTTGTAATTTTTATTGGTAGCCTAAAATCTGTATAAATTCAGATAAATCGGTATATATGGCAACACTGTCTCCGAGCGTCATTTTATTTGTCAAAATTAGGTATTGTGTTCAAAATATCGTTCAAAAATTAGAAATACGAAATTTAGTAAATCCATAACAAATATATTTGACGAAGTTTAAAATTATAAATTACCCTTTTAATTCATTGAATTTATTCTGATAATACGTTTGAGTTTATTTTATTTTATTCGAATCAACACGCATTCCTATGACGTCACCAAAAAACACGTCACATGAAAACGCCTGAAATTCCCAAAGAAATTCCTAAGAGCAAATACATCCATGTGTGATTTTATGTAGCTCTGGAGATAAATCGTTCGTTATCTTTGTATAAGACGTTATTCACAAACATGTGTATGTTGGTGTATAGAAAATACAAATCTTATTAACCCAATGTAAAAAACAAGGAACATTATTATGTTGATGTCCCAGGCCACTTGAGGAAATAAATTGACTTTTGCGGATTATTAGATGATTTAGATAATTATTATAGAGACGTTATCATATTAAACCAATAAAAGTCTATGATAACTGCCAGACCAAAGAATAAACTTCCTATTCCGTGTATATATGTTCGCAAACATGGTCCAGATGAACGATCGTCGCCTCCTAAAGTTGACGTAAAATCAAGTTTAGCATGAGTTAAAACCTTAAGAAACAAGTATAGATTTTAAATACTAACACCTAAACGGAGCTCAATAAAATTACGAACAGTTCTGTTTATCTGTTTGTAACGTATAAAACAATTTAATTCATTTTAATAGCCTATAAACTGTCAGCACTTTCGTGCTAAACGACAACAGTTTAAAATATTGCATTGTGTGTAGCAATTAACGTGTCGCAATGAAATACGTGCCAGCATTCATGAATGGGTATAACGTAAGATGCGTAAATCGCAAAGATCTTGATTTATTTATTCGCTACCGATAAATCTATTATTTCTTTCCACCTGCCCTTATCCCACCTTAATGTAGGATCGGCGCAACACACTTTTTCAAGCATGTTGCAGAATGGATTTGGCTGAGTATTTGGACCGGCTGCCTGTCTGATGTCAACCCCTTTTGAGGAATCAGTTCCAGGCAAATTAAATCAGAAAATTCTTTTTGCCCGACCTGGTAATCGGAAATTCTCTTTGCCCGACCGGGAGGTCGTGGGTTCAATCGAACAGTTCTCCCGGTCCACAGTCCATATATCGTGCCAGTAGAACAAGGAGGCGAAAATCTATTATTAAATAATAAATCTTTAAAGGTCGCAGGAAGTCGCTGGATGCAAGTCGCTTCCAAAGGATCGATTTGGAAATCTTTGGGGGAGACCTATGTGCAGCAGTGGGCATTCTGTGGCTGATGATGATATCTATTTGTGAACGAAATAATCCTCTAGAATATTTTTTATTGGCTTACGAAGTTAGAAGAGCAAAGACCTAATAGTAAGTTACAACCATCCTTGGGGATCGGCAATGCCAGGGGTCCATGGACATGGCCTTTTTGGGAATGTTAGGTAACGACTCTTTTGGAGCCAATATAATATTCGTCTCTAGTAACATGAAGTTTTTGAGGATTTCGTTTAGTTTTTACGGCCTGCCTAAAGGTGCGTTTCCTGCACATGTTTTTTCGAAACAAAATACTAAAAACATCTACTTATAACTAGGCTTTTCATTATCTCCTGCACATAATCTCATCATTTTTGAGGATTTCGTTTAGTTTTTACGGCCTGTCTAAAGGTGCGTCTCCTGCACATGTTTTTGAAGTTATACTTCTTTAGGCGCGTTATGAAAAAATGATGAGAGTGAAATTTTCAGATGCGCGCGCATCTGTGAGACAAAATTAACAGTATGAAGTTGTCTACAGTATGAAGTTGTCTGCTTAACCGCGTACACGTACCTACACGCACCCATTTGACTTCGATTGCAATTTAATATTGTTTAAATTCTTTGATAATATTAAATATATAATAATAATTAATTAATATACTTTACTTGTGACTAATGTAAGGATTGGACGTTCTGCGAATTGGACGTTTTGCGAATTGGATATTTTACGAATTGGACATTTTGCGAATTGGACATTTTGCGAATTGGACTTTTGCGAATTGGACATTTCGCGTTTTGGACATTTTGAGAATTGGACATTTAGCGAATTGAACATTGTGCAAATTGGACATTTCGCGAATCGGATATTTCGCGAATTGGACATTTTGAGATTTGGACATTTTGGGAATTGGACATTTTGAGAATTGGACATTTCGCGAAACGGACATTTCGCGTTTTGGATATTTAGCGAATTGAACATTGTGCAAATTAGACATTTCGCGAATTGGACATTTTGAGAATTGGACATTTTGAGAATTGGACATTGTGCGAATTGGACATTTTGAGAATTGGACCATGTGGGAATTGGACATTCTGCGCCTAAACGAACAAAACATGCATCTTATACCATGGGCCATTGTTCTACGAGCAGGTGACAGCTAAAATAGTTGTTTTGCGTATGTTTTTAGTTTTTTAATATAATTAACACTAAATATTATTATACAAAGAAGTATAACTTCTCACGCACCCATTTTTTTTTTAAACAAAATACTAATACCACCTACATAAAACAAGGTTTTTTCATTATCTCCTGCTCATAATCTCATCATTTTTAAGGATTTCGTTTAGTTTTTACGGCCTGTCTAAAGGTGCGTCTCCTGCACATGTTTTTTTAAAACAAAATACTAAAACCACCTACATAAAACAAGGTTTTTTATTATCTCCTGCTCATAATCTCATCATTTTTAAGGATTACGTTTAGTTTTTACGGCCTGTCTAAAGGTGCGTCTCCTGCACATGTTTTTTTGAAACAAAATACTAAAAACATCTACTTATAACAAGGCTTTTCATTATCTCCTGCTCATAAAGCAATGGACCATAGATAAAAAATACATGTATTGTATAGGTGTTTTGTGTAATGTTTTATTGCAGGAGACGCGGCTTCACATCAACCCCCTATGGAAGCTGGTCTTGTTTGGTCCAGATTAAGTTAATTATGGCACATAATTACTTTTTCTTTATGCTCCGTTTCCATTTCTTTCAGCTTAGTTCTTAACTCTTCAATCACACACGTGAATTGCGCTATTTGTGTGTCCGATTCGTATTGTAGCTGTTTCACTTAAAAGCAAAATATTTTTATGGTTAATAAGTAGTACCTACATATTTGAGTGTTGGTCACTACTCACTGCTCAGATAAAGCCAAGAAGCCAGTAGTCTTAGTCTTTAGACCGAAATAACTAAAAAGGCTGAGATCTAACGAGCGAACTTCGACTAAGTCTAAGTCAAAGAAATGAACTCAGTGAGAATTTGGAATTTTTAAATCGAACTTTGAGTTATAAAAATTTGACTTAGTGAGTCTTTTTTTACAAGAAAATCTTGAACTTTGACTTAGTCTGAGTCTTTTTTTACAAGAAAATCTTAGCTTAGTCTGTATGTGTAGACCGTTTTTCTTCTAAAAATGGCTCGGACAAAGTCGAAGTACGATTTCATTGAGATCGTTTCTTTGACTTTGACTTAGTCGAAGTGCGCTCTATAGATCTCAGCCTTAGTTGTATGCAAAATAAAAGAATAAGTAGGTAACCATAACACACTAACCTGATGCTTCATTTCGCGTTTTTATTTCTTCAATATCCTTTTCATGGGCATGAAGTAGTTCCATAACATGCTTTTTGTGGTTTTCTGAAAGACTTTCTCTATCCTACACATTTATGTAAAATAATACCTATAATAAACTGTCTTACTGCCTTGGTAGTGTTCAGTGTAGTTTTGTTGTGAACGTTCTACTGGACTACTATCAGCTTATGGTCTCAGGTTCGACTGATAAAGTGATAGTGGTTTTCCGATTAGTAGGTATTAGCGGAGTCGCCTCCTTCTTCTAGTGGCAGCATCTATGGGCTGTGGACCGAGAGGTCCTAGGTTCGATTGTCAGGTCGGGCAAAGCAAATTTTCTGATTTTATTTGCTCGGGACTGGATCCCTCAGAGGGTTGACGTCAGGCAGGCGGCCGGTCGTAAAAACTAAGCCAAATCCTCTATGCAACATGCTTGAAAACTTGTGTTGCGCGACCCCACATAAAGGTGGGATAAGGGCAGGCAGAAAGAAAGACAGAAAAGTATTAGCGGGAAAGTTTGGAATTTGTACCCACATTTGTACCCGATATGGAGGTCAGTACACCCCCTATCACATCTAGGAAAGTCTCATAAAACAAATGACTACAATATAAAATTATCATTTCTCCTCATTTCACAAGCATATTGACGTATCGCGGTTAGAATGCTTTTCCGCTATCTTTTAGAAAATAACACAGAAAGTATATTGAGTTAAACGCGCAATAAATCATGATAATAATCATCGAAGAGCAGTAAATACTGTTGGTAATAGTATAGGACAATAATATATTTTAGCATAACCTCACGACTGTATGATATGTATATGGTAGGCACAGATACAATTATATGACGGTTTGTCGGTTTATTTTTGCCCCACGGTCCAAGATGTCCTATCGGGCACAAATTCCGTTTCCGGGTAATTTATTGATCTCGGAACCTCACGGTTTCTCAGCACAACTTACCTACCTACTGGTAGGTACTGATTTAAAGAGGTAAAAAATTACGTCATTGCTTAAATTATATCAATCAAATTATTAACTGCTTACCAAATGAATGTCGATACATTAATCTAGTCTGCATGCATATTAAAAAGGGTTATATTTTTTTTTATATGCTCACGCCTGTATCCCCGAAGGGGTAGGCAGAGGCGCACTAGCGAACTAGAACACCCACATTTCGCCGAGCTTAGTTCCGTCTCAGATGTGATAGGGGGCGAGCCTATCGCCATATCGGGCACAAATTCCAGACTCCGGACTGATATGGAAAAATCCAATATCACTTTGCCCGACCCAGGGATCGAATCCGAGACCTCAGAACCGTAGTCGTACCGAAATACCACCACGCCACCGAGGCAGTCGTTAAAAAGGGTTAGGTAAATAAAAATCAGAATGCATACTTTTTCCACTGTTGATATGCTTTTGTCCCGCAACAATAATTCTTCTTTTAACTTTTTAACGTCCCTTTTAAGATAAACCAACTGCGATACTGTTTCTTGTAAGTTTCCAATCATTTCTCTGGACGTCAATAAATGATAACGGTGGGACTTTTCTAATTCACGAACTTCTTTGAGTTCGACCTCTAGTTTAGCGTTCACTTCACGTATTTTCTTACATTCTTCTCTTTCATTTACAAATTCCTAAATAAATGAAGTAGTTTAAATAAGATGCATAGGGAAATCATTATTAGTTAACTTTCATAATCATAATCTTACTATTTTACATTTGGATAGACATTTTATTAAATTTTCTAAACGGTTATCAAAACGCGTCGGCATGGCTTCTTCAGTGTCCATGGTGGGAGATCTTAAATTAAAATTATGGAATATGTTCTAGGTTCGAGAAATTTAGCTACATAAATGGCATTAAAATTGTATATCAAGTTTGTGTTCAGCATTCAACAATCCATATTTTAAAATAATCCGCCATAAATCCATTCCAATATTTTTTTCGAAATCAAATATTGAAAACAGGAATCTCAGTCAATACAGCCTACGATACTATAACAGTAATTATTATGTTCAGTACTCTTTATTTTTAAAGTTTTATTATTATTATAAGAGTAATTAAAAAAAACTGTTAAATCTAAAATTTTCATTAGACTGATAATTGATAATTAAATTCTGATAATTTTTAAAACTTTATCCATTGTGTTGAATTATTAATTTAAGCATTGTGTATTATATATTTTTATTATCGACACTTTAGATTATTGAGATCGACACTGACATCTCTACGAACCGCGCGTCGGTGCCATGTTTTTCGCTAACAGATTGGGACAGTCTGACAGTCAAGCTAACATGGCTGGTCTTTCGTTTCTTAGCTATGCGTAAACGTCAACTGATGGTCACTTGTCAGTTGTCATTTGTCAACCACCAAATTCTGTCAAAAGACGAAGCATGTGGGTTGTATTTCTATAAAAAATAACTTTCTTCATGGATTTACACTTTTATTGAAGCTTATCTTTACAAAATAATATAACAGTAACACTATAGGAATAGTGATTGATTATTCTTCCAGTGATTTTTTAATTAAAAAAAGAAACAATGGCAGCCGCATACGGAATACATTTGGGTAATAGTTCGGCGTGTTTAGCTTCTTTCAACAACGGTACAGCGTCTGTAATTGCTAACGATGCTGGTGATAGAGTAACACCGGCGATCGTTGCACTCAACGGCACGGAATGGGAAATAGGCCTTCCCGCTAAATCGGGCCAGCCTACATCTAAAGCAATAATTAAACACAACAAACGGCTTATGAACTGCGATTTTACCGAAGATGACTTATCATACGTTGAAGCATCATCATCATGCCGGATACAAAACGATGAGAAATTGGTATACGAATTCGAAACTAGTGAGACAACTCTCTATTCCAATCCAGATAGTATAGCTACAAAGATATATGCTAAACTGTTTACAATAGCCAGCCACTCTATGTCTAATGAAAGTGATTTGAAGTTGGTGGTGGCTGCACCGCTGCATTGGTCCAATGCTAGCAGGGAAAGGCTGATCAAATGTGCTGAATTAGCTGGGTTTGATGTCTTGCAAGTAATAAGTGAACCTGCTGCTGCTCTACTTGCTTATAATATTGAAGAGAACCCTGAAGATGTTAATGTCCTTGTATATAGGCTTGGAGGGTCTACAAGTGCTGCATCTATTGTAAAAGTCTCTGGAGGATTTATGACTGTTGAGAAAAATATCTTTAGGTCAGATTTGGGAGGCCAATGCCTTACAAAAGACTTGGCTGATTACATTGCACAAGAATTTAGACAGAAATGGAAATTAGATCCCCAAGAAAGCAGGAGGGCAATGGCAAAATTATTACACCATGCAGATAATTGCAAACATGTATTGTCAACACTAAACTCTGCACATGTTTTTATTGAATCACTGTTGGATGGAGTTGATTGGAGTCAAAATGTGTCTCGAGCAAGATTTGAAAATATAATTTCATCAAAAATTTCCTCTTACATTGAGCCTGCTCAAAAAGTAATTGAAAGCTTTGATGGTCCGATTCACAAAATTGTACTGTGTGGAGGCAGTATGAAAATACCAAAATTGCAACAAGCTATAGCAAACTTGCTGCCTGAAGCTGAAGTACTTTCGGGAATCAATCCTGATGAAGTTATTGCAGCGGGCTGTGCTCGGGAAGCAGGTTTATTATTAGATGTGCCAGAATTTTCAATGAATGATTTAAATACAGAGGTTGAATTTTTAGGAAAAGATATTTATTTGAAATATTTAGATCAGACTATTCAACTTTTCAAGGAAGGTTCACCAGCTTTTGCTCAAAATATACAAATTGTTGAAGCTGGCAGTGAAGTAAAAAATATCAGTTTCAGCCTACATGAGAATCCTGATAGTGAAGAATTTGCTACTGAGAATTTCGATGTTGAGAATTTAAGCAAGCCTTTTACATTGAAGGCTACATTACAACCATCAAGTATTTTGTTACAAGTTGAATAAAACTATTAAAAAGAAATTAAATTACTGATAAATAAATCATAAATGTTTTTTCTTTTCTAGATTTCAACGACAAGTATAATTCATTAATGCAGTATACAGATACATACTAAAATTTTAATTTTAGAAAGCCAAATCCTTTCTGCACCATGCTTGAAAATGTGTGTTGCGCTGACCCCACATTAAGGTGGGATAAAGGCAGATAGAAATCATAGCTCAAAACATTTTTCTAAATATTTTGTTCTATTATCCAATAAACCAATACTGTAGTTATGAACTACTACACTACTACTACTACAGTTTTATTTGGTCCCTTAGACCTAAGTTTTATCTTATAACCAGAGTAAATATTCTTGCAAGTTGGATACCCTATAGTACATTTAGTTTTTGGATAGGAATCCAGATCCCAGTGGTTTATAAAACTTTTATTATACAGAACCTTTTTTATATAAAACATACATTATGGTCATTATGACCGTCAAGAAGAAATAATATGAGTGAATTTGAAGGTGTTTCACCAGGTGTAGCAAGAACGTTTTAAAGGTGTAAGTCAAGGACGTTTTAAAGGTGTAAGTCAAGGACGTTTTAAGAATGGACCCGCCAAAGAGCTAAATACTCTGAGGAAAAGTGACGAATAGGGATAAACTACAGTCGATAGTCTCACTATAAATTCAAACTTTTATAAGAACAAAGAATTGTCATGTTAGAAATTTAATCTATAAACGAAAGCACTTAATAGCACCTAATATATAAATACTAAAAAAACATAGTCAATAGAAAGGGATTATGTGTGTAGATACGAATTGTACCGATTGTACCGACGGCCTTGTTCGATCGATCGGTTCCTGGTAAGAAATTAGTGATACAACTTTTTCTTTAGTAATTGATAAAAAAGAGCTGATGCTGTGTTTCATAATTAGTTCTTGTAAAAAAAACCATAAACTAAGTAATATAAATTACTATAGTAGCCGGCTGAAAAACTTGTATTCATGACTATGAACCAATATACATATATATTTTTTTATGTAAAGTGCAACCAAAACCACAGGGGGGCCCCTATTGTCTTTTGCAACCTATCGAGTATAAAATTTGATAGAATCAGCATAAAATAAATCTCTTTTTTACTAATGGATATCAGCTCAGTTAAGAAGGATCACTGCCTGCCTCGGTGGCGTGGTGGTATTTCGGTACGACTATGGTTCTGAGGTCTCGGGTTCGATCCCCGGGTCGGGCAAAGTGATATTGGATTTTTCCATATTAGCCCGGAGTCTGGTATTTGTGCTCGATTTGGCGATAGGCTCGCCCCCTATCACATCTGGGACTGAACTAAGCTCGGCGAAATGTGGGTGTTCTAGTTAGCTAGTGCGCCTCTGCCTACCCCTTCGGGGATACAGGCGTGAGCTTATGTTATGTGTATTTTATGTTATGTTAAGAAGGATCAATATATAAGGCTCAATTGCAACACTATTATTAACCTAGAGTTAGTCCTAACCGCAAGCTAAATTGACAGAAAATGTATGAATGACATGTAACTTAACTTGCGGTTAGGACTAACTCTAGGTTAATAATAGTGGTGCAATTGAGCCTAAGTGTTTGTTTCTATAGGCCCACATCCGTCAATAAGCCACGCCCCCGGAACAAAGTAATAATAATACGGCAGCTGAAATGGTGGTCTAGTGACGAAGGCGTGATTCATTGAGTATGGTATCGATATCGATAAAAAGTTTTATTTAGTTATTTCACGGTATATTCTTTTGCATTACATACATATCGACCCACCTATACACCATAAGAGGAGGCAGAAACTATAATTTTCTAATTCGTATGATTAATAAAGCTCTAGTGCGTATAGATAACGATTTTTATAACAAACAATTTTTTGAGTTGTTCTTATAATTTATGTCATCATAGAGTTAATGTTTATAGTGCACATTCTGTTGCCGATGATTATATCATTGAAACGGATTGTGCCAATAATAGTCTAATATTTTAACAAATTAATAAACGTAAAGTTTGATAATCGTAAATAAATCAAATAAAAACAAGTCATAAATAATAAACGTACAAAAATATTCACATTTGAACATTTATGTACTGCTTTGTAAAAACAATTCAAAAGTGTTTATTATCGACAAATAATCGACTAATTACTTAGCGTACTAAACTTTCCGCCATCTTTAGCTGCCAGTCTGGTGCCAAGGTCACGGATATAGAACTGATATCCTCTCTCTCTTTAATCTCTCTTAACTCTTTAATCAAGACCAAAACCAAAACAAATTGAAAAAATGTAAAATTGAAAAAAAAACAGGGAGTTTTGGCGGGAATTCTGACGGTGCGGGTGGTTGCTTGTTTTAATGATTTCATATTCTAGTCTAAAGTTGTGCTTGTGGCTTAAATGTGATGTGAATCTAAGCAATAAACATCAACGAAGATGGACAGTATGTGGAAGCTTTGAAATAAGTGATTTTGGACGCTTTTTGTCGGGTGGATGTGTCGACCATGTTCGACTCCTCCGCTGCGAGAAAATCGTCTAAAAAGCATCAAACTGGAAGGAATTGACGCCAAAACTCCAGCAGGGCCTTGAAATCGAACACATCCGATTTCATTGCACTTGTGAACAATTAGATATAAGCAAATAAAGAAATAAAAAGCACTTACGACGAGGCTGTATGGGCTAGATCCCTTTGCCTTCCCGAAAGGGAAAATTAAAAAAAAAAGAGTTTTGGCGGGAATTCTAACGGTGCGGGTGGTCGCTTGTTTTAATTATTTCATATTCTAGTTTAAAGTTGTGCTTGTGGTGTAAATGAGATGTGAATTTATACGATAAACATCAACGAAGATGGACAGTGTATGGAAGCTTTGAAATAAGTAATTTTGGACGCTTTTTGTCGGGTGGATGGGTCGACCTTGTTCGATTCCTCCGCTGCGAGAAAATCGTCTAAAAAGCATCAAACTGGAAGGAATTGACGCCAAAACTCCAATAAGACCTTGAAATCGGCATATCCGTGTTTCATTGTTCTTGTGAAAACTTAGTTATAGTTAGTTTATAGGTTAGGTTAAGTTGTAAAGGAAAAACATGTAACTAAAGACTTGGCAGCATGGTCTCCGACCTTAGCCGGTTCCCTGTGGAACAAATGTAAAAAAAAAAAAAAAAACAATGTATATTCTTCTAAAATAAAAATAAATACAAAACAGAAATGAGATTTAACAAAAATACGAAAATGAACGGTTATCTGATTGGCTTACTTATTGCTCTGCTTAGTGCCTTCAATGAAGCGACTCTCAAATCAAGCGATGTTCGGAATCATTTGGGATCTCGCACACCCTACAGGTTTAAGAGCAATAAAAATGATTCTAGGCTAAAGTTTCCAAGTAAGTTGAATTTGTCCAAGTCTGAATGTATATAAAATTGTCTATTTTCGGCTCTGAATGCTCAATATCCACCACTATTCTGGATACTTACATTTTTCATTATTTTACAGTATACTAAATAGTTTTGTTATTTATCATAATAATGGGGGAAAGATTGATGTGAGAGTTCTTTTATGTAAATGGGACTTATATTTTGAATTAATTTGTTTTGAAATTAGAACCCACATAATTTTGTTTTCACTGAGTTTCAGATTGTAAAGATACGAAAATATGGATGATAATTCGACATGGTACTAGATTACCAAGTACTAAAGACATAATAAACATGAATACGACACTCACACATATTAAATATGAGATAATATTGCAACACAAACTTGGAAAAGGTAATTGTATTATAAAAATACTTATTGTAATACATAGGTTATTTTAAGGGTTTTCATGTTAGTAGATATCGTAGTTTTAATATGTAGCAAGTAAGCAATTATGTTAATTATTTCCAGCCCCAGGGTATTTATTTTCCCACTTGTGATTATCCACATCAACACAGGGCAGCACAACACACTTAACCTCTCGGAGACGGCAATGCATTTTACATAAGCCACTTGGCGGAGGCCGAGTCGCCTCTGAAGGGAAGCCAAATGGCAAAAAAAAATCCTTATAGTTTTGCTCTGTTCGTCTGTTTGTCTATCGGGCTGTGTTTTATCTTAGAGTATTAGTATTAACAAGCAGTAATTTGGTATGGGTATACATATCAACCACCCTGAGATAATAGTAAAATATAATCTTGAAAAAGAAATCTTTTTGGATGCCTCCTCTACAGGCCTATACGTAAAGCAGGGTTGACATTTTTTCTTGACAATTCCATCGTTTGGGATATTGTTGGAAGTTGTTAAAAAATAATGCAGGTTTAAAAAATATATTTTTCGATTTGAGGCTCTGTTTGCAAATGATTAAGCTTTATTGCTAATTTTGGTCACAAGTAGAGTACCCAAACTAAACAGTTGGTTTGAGAATTTAAAAAAAATCACAGTATTAGCATACACCAGGCTAAAGCTAGTCCAAACGCCTAAACTAGCTTCAGCCTGGTCCCATTTAATCCTTATCTTAATTTAAAAGTGTAATCTTTTTACCAGGTGAGTTATCTGAAGAACAATTAAAAAACTTTGAACAATGGTCATCAAATATAAACATAGATCATGAAAGATTTTTAACACTGGAAGGCCAGGATGAAATGATACTACTAGCAGAAAGAATGCAAAACAGATTCCCTGGTGCAATCAAACAAAAGTACGACAATAGAACATTCTTGGTGAGTTACTATGCTTTAAATCTATTTTTACAAATCTAGTTGATCTTTGTTGGTCAAAATATATAATATCATATTTTCAATCAATATGTAATTTAATATGTAGTCAGCTGTGATTAGACCAATGAGGTGTTATTCACACTTGCCATGTATATTATGTCCAAACAGAATATTGTCTCCTATTAGTTCCATATTGTATAATGTTTTACTTTGGTTTCACTTTTTTTCAATGCACATGTTGAATGCACATTTTTTTCAAGCATATTGCAGAAATATTTGACAAAATTTTTACAACCAGCAGATCCAAACCCGTAATAATACTGTTAGAAAAAACAGCAACCTGAGAATTGAACCCAGAACCTCCTGGTTCACAGTCCAATTATGCTGCCACTAGACCAAGGAGGCAACTACTGTATAATATTTTCCAACCAATATATTATTTCAGTTCCGTTACACAGCTACGCAAAGAGCGCAACAGAGTGCCAGATATTTCGTTAATGGTCTGTTTGATAAGAAAGATTCGCAAGATGTGATATTTTCACCAGCCGCAAAAGTTGATCCAGTGTTAAGAGTAATTTATCTTTTAATATATCTTCTTATTTAATTATCTTTTCATATCCATAGTAGAACAGAAAATAATATATAACAAGCAACAAAACAATTTTTATAAAATCAATAATTTTATTTTTTAACTAATGAATACATAGACCATCTAAAAAATATAAATCTTGACTTATCATTCTAATAATTTAAATGACTGTCATAACTCATAATCCATTATGTATTAGAGATTATGGGTCTTATATAAAACATTTTAGGTGAGCAAATGGTTAAGACTAGTCTGTCCCTTTTATTTCTAACTATTTTTCTGACTATTCTTAACCATTTGCTCAGTAAGGCCCTTTTTATTTATAAATTATTCTTCTATTTACTGCTAAATCCACACTGAGTTGCAATTTTTCAGTTTTACAAACACTGTGACAAGTGGCAAAAGCAAGTTAAGAAAAATCCAAACACATATACAGAACAAAAATTGTTTGGTGTTAGTGATGAGATGAATAAGACCTTGGAACAAGTATCTAAACGGTTGGGTCTCAGTAATGTGTTAAGTTTAGGTTTGTAATCACAATGTTCATAGTTAGCTTGCTTTGCTATTTGCTGCATCTTTGTTTAAATTCAAAACATCTTAGGTTTCTCACATTTAATTAGGTAACTTTAAGGTTTTTGGTATTTTCTTACTTATAAGTAATACAAGTCGTGTGTGCACATGGAGCTATGCTTTGTTACACAGTATGTGTCTATTTAAAGGAATAAATAATAATTAGGAACAATAAATAAATAAATAGTCACATACAAAATCCTGACCCCATGATAATGTATTATTATAAATTGACAGATACCTTATTGCTTTTGAAGTAGGGCTGGCATAAGATATTACTTATTATGATAGCACCATACAAATACAGTGCAGTGTAGCGTAGAAAACTTTTCTATATGTGTAAAAATATATTATAAAACATCACACTTACTATCTCACACACTCAAGTAAGATGTGTGATACTAATAAGTATTATGTAATGAGCATTTTTTATATTTAGTGACATATGTACATATGTAGACTCACACTTATATTATTATACACAAAGGGGTATGCAAAGGCAAATTAAAGAACCATAACACCCACATTAGCAGCGACAGCTTAGTTGGGAATGGTACGGACTGCCGAGATGAGTGTTGAAGCTTCGAGTCCAACCCCAAAAAGAAGCACACACCTCTGACTTTTCTATGTTAAGTGTGTTTTCATTGTGAAATGTCGCTTGCTATATAGGTGAAGGAAAACATCGTGAGGAAACCTGCATATCCGAGGATTTCTCCTCAAGAAATTCGAAGGTATGTGAAGTCTACCAACCCGTATTAGGCCAGCGTGGTAGACTAAGGCCTAACCCCTCCCATTAGTAGAGGAGGCCCGTGCTCAGCAGTGGAACAGTAATATTAAAGGGCTAAGATTATTACCTTTATTATTATAACACCCACATTTCCTCAAGCTCATTTCGATCAAATATGTCATAGGTGCGAGCCTATTGCCATATCAGGCACAAATTCCAGACTCCGGACCTAATATCACATACCGACCCGAAGATAGAACAGGATACATTGGGACGACTGATGACTGCCTCGGTGGCACGGTTGTATTTCGGTACGACTACCGTCTTGAGGTCTCGGGTTCGATCCCCAGGTCGGGCATAGTGATATTTGATTTTTCCATATCAACCCGGAGTTTGGAATTTGTGCCCGATATGGCGACAGGCTCGCCCCTTATGTCATCTGGGACGGACCAAAGCTTGGCGAAATTTGGGTGTTCTGGTTCGCTAGGGCGTCTCTGCCTACCCCTTCAGGGATACAGGCGTGAGCTTATGTAATGTTTACGTTACATCGTGACGGTAGTCGTACCGCACACAACTATGCCACCGAGGCAGATTAGTTGGGAGATATTATACAGAGTGTTTCATAAAGTTGGTATCAATAATAAGTACACTTAAAGGAGTGGCCAGCAATCTAGTGGTAAAGTTTAAAATTTCGTAAGGCTCATAGTTTTTAAATAATGGAAACTTCAATTTGTGACGAAAACATATTTTCTGGTTCGTAGGGTCAGCTGCAGTACTTTTGCAGACTATCTATGGAGTAATTAATTATTTTTTAGCATACAGAAAGCCATTCCTATACTCATTTAAAGGTCGCATTCCGATTTTAAAATTGTCATGCATTTATTAAAAAGTTAAGTTCAATTTTTATTTTTTAGCTTTACTATTATGCTCTAAATAGTTTTCTCTGTATGTGCAATTGTTATTGGTACCAACTTTATGAAACATGCGGTAAATATACAATATTATGAGTGTCAATTAATGGCATCACTTACCGCCGTTCTCAATAAACAATCTCAGTTTAGAGTGCAGATATATTGCGATTATGAACCAATCAAATCAATTTATATAACGGAGTCATGTTCAAACTGTGTTCTTATTGGCAATTTTTTGTAATCTATCTGCACATTCAAACTGAGATTGTTTACTGGAACTGGGCGTATATCGAAATGGTGTAGTATTAGAAATGTCAAACTGTAATAAGCACTTTTAATTAACACTACTTTCATATTAAATAATAACAACAATGATTCATTTTTAGGTTAAAATAATAATTGATTAAAAAATATTTTTTCTTGCAGATAAAGTGAATTTAATGTACAAGACCTGCGGTTATGAAACTTCATGGAGTAAACACTTTATATCACCATGGTGTTCAGCATTTGACCTTAATAGTGCTGAGGTGAATATTTTATTTATTTATTTCGGTTGTTTAATATCAAGTATACTTATTTAAAGTTTTTTTTAAATATAATCACAAGTTTAAAAACTTAACTGACTTCCAATTTACCGATCGTCACCAAATTTATATGGGACCACCCTTAAAATAAGTTCTATCGAACACAAAAAGAATTTTGAAAATCGGTCCACATTCGGCGGAGATATCGAGTAACATACATTAAAAAAAAATACTGACGAATTGAGGACCTCCTCGTATTGTGGAAGTCGGTCGAAAAAATAAGTCATTCATAAAAATGCAAGCAAAGTTACATTTTCTTATGGCGGGTACAACGAATCATGCCTGTGTCATTCCCACAACAGCGAAAGTTTGTTCGTGTGAACGCAACAGGTATAGATTCGTTCGCCTTCGTTCGGCCGGTGTGTACACGCCATTAGACTATTGCATCCCACTCTTTTTTGTTGTGTGTCGATTCGTCAAATATTACGTCTCATTCCCCCTCCATTAAGCGAACGAATTTATAAATGGCCATTTAGTGTTTCTGTAGTGGATTGAAAATGTACCTCTTGCAGTCAAATATCCTATTTTTACTTACCAACTAAAGAAAATGATAAATGTTACAGATATTAGAATACTACCATGATCTCAAACACTACTGGTTGGATGGTTACGGTCACGATTTAACGTACCGTCAGGCGTGCGTGTCAATTAATAACATGTTTGACACATTCAGGTAAATATCAATGTATATATATACTATACATATAAGTATTATAACATGGATCCATCATTACAAATATATTTACGAAATTGAAAGTTGTGAGTAACATATACTCACGCCAGTTTCCCCGAAGGAGTAGGCAGAGGCGCACTAGAGAACTAGAACACCCACATTTCGCCGCGCTCATTTACGTCCCAGATGTGACAGGGGCGAGCCATTTCGAGTACAAATTCCAGACTCCGGGCTGATACTGAAAAATTCAATATCACTTTGCCCAACCCGAGCATCGAACCCAAGACTGCAGGATGGTAGTCTTACCGTAATACCACTACACCACTGAAGCAGTCAGTTGTGACTAATTTATCCAATAATTACTTGAATATAAGAAACATATTCATCTTATTTCGGCTTATCATGAGGCAGTAATGTAGGGAATTTGGTAAAAAAATCGTTATTTAAGATTCCTACGAAAATATCTACATATTGTGGAATTAGACAAAATATCAACCTTCAATCAAATATCAAAACCTTTTTATTATTTCAGTAATAAAAAAGCACCAAATGCAACATTCCTGTTTGCACATTCTGGAACAATATTGAAGATCTTAACCCATTTAGGTTTGTTCAAACCGAAGAAGCACTTGAGAGGTGATGTGGTAATGAAGGAGAGAACGTGGAGGACTTCGCATATTGACTGCTTCGCTGCTAACTTAGCTTTTGTATTGTACAGGTAAGATGTTATTCAAATACATACATATTGGGCCTTACTTAAAACAGCAGTTTTAGCTGAGCAAAAATGGTTAAGAATAACCTGTCACTTTTTTCCTTGCGTTACATCGTTTAAAAATGAAAGGGACAACCTATGGTATAAAGATAAGTAGCGCTTAAATATTTTTATAAGTAAGGGGCATTATATAGAAAGAAAGAAAGAGGTGAGCCTATCCCCATCCCTGGCACAAATTCCAGACTCCGGGCTCTTACTGAATAGAAAATACCAATAATTTGGCCCGACTGCCTCCGTGGCGTAGTGGTATTGTGTACTACTATCGTTCTGAGGTCTCGGGTTCGATCCCCGGGTCGGGCAAAGTGATATTGGATTTTTCAGTATCAGACCGGAGTCTGGAATTTGTACCCGATATGGCGATAGGCTTGCCCCTATGACATCTGGGACGGAACTAAGCTCGGCGAAATGTCGGTGTTCTAGTACACCACTGCCTACCCCTTCGGGGATACAGGCGTGAGCTTATGTAACTATTTTTTCTTTTACTAATAATTCTTCATCTTTTTCAGATGCAGAGACGACGATTACGTATTGACATTGCATCAAGAGAGAGTTATCAAATTACCAATGTGCGACAAGGAGCTCTGTCCGATGAAAGTGTTGCGGAAAAAGTTCCAAGATTCAATTAACAAGTGCAATTATACAGATATGTGCAGTCTGACGAGAGATGAATTGTAACCTAATAAAGTATTTATCCATACTAGTGATCGCCCATTTGTCGAAATTCGACCATACATACATACATACATACATAAACTCACGCCTGTTTCCCGTTGGGGTAGGCAGAGACTAAGGAGCGCCAATTGTCTCGGTTCAAACACACCTCATTCGCTTCTTCCACAGACATCAGTCTTTTCATGCACGCTCGTCGGTTTCGAGAACTCCTTATTTGGCCCTTTTCTAAAATATCGCCAATTTGGTCCATAATAAAATACATTTTAGTACATTTCTTCTCCATATACACTTCAACTGTGTCAAATTTCACGTTCTTCCGTTCGCGTAAATCTCTTAAAAAGGGATACAAAGGTTTCGCTTCACGTATTAATAATATATAGATTCATAATATAAAGTTTATAAAAAAAGAACATGAAACCGACTTCAGCATTTTCACACATTTAAGTCCATATCTTCAAAACCACTGAACCGATTTTGATGAAGCTTGCACTATTCCTTAAGTTAGAAGGTTGGTAATAAAAAATATCACAATCTGATTTAAAGTTTCTGAGATATACCTGGCCAAACATATAAATTACCTATACATACATACGCTTATGAAAGGCAAATCAGTTCAAAAGCCCATAAAGACTAATATGCGAATATCATGCTATTCTAACAATATTACATACATACGGTTCGTATTGATAATTTCCTTTTTTCGAAGTCGGTTAACAAACTACCTGTCGCTCGCATCTTGATAAAAATAGCCTATGTCCTTCAGGATCATGCTTTCTACTGGTAAAAGACTTTTCAAAATCGGTTTAGTACTTCGTCGCCTCCTTGGTCTAGTGGCAGCACATAATTATAGGCTGTGAACCGGGAGGTCCTGGGTTCGAATCCCAGGTCGGGCAAAGCGAATTTTCTTGAAATTGAAACATAGTTGAAAAAAGTGTTGCGCCAACCCCACATTAAGGTGGGATAAGGGCAGGTAGAAAGGTTTAGTACTTCAAGAGATTACTTCCTATAAACAAAGTCACAAACTTTACCTCTATAATCACGGGCGTAAAAAAAAGATGGAGGAAGCTCTAGGAACATTGATAGTGCAGCAGGGTTTTCGGCTCATTCGATCAGTCGCCATTACGTGTCAATAGATCGAATGAGCCGAAAACCTATCTTCACTTTCAATTTTCCTAGCGCTGCGTCCATCTTTTTTTTATGTCCGTGTCTATAATATTGTTTCGTTACTTGACTAACCTTTATGCGCCTGGTGCGAGCTCCTTCCTATAACTGCGTCAATGCATGGCTTAAAACTTGTTCCTGGTTTGACCATTTCTGTACACATCCTGGGTCTGCGCCGTGTTCCTGGGCACACTTGTCACCGCCCTAATTACTCTACTGTATACCTTATATATTACTGTATACCTATACATTCCTTTTTCATCTGAACGATAAGTTATTTAGAACGAAGAATAATTTAAATAAAATACCAATATCAGTATTGTGAAAAGAACTGCATGTCTGTCGATTATTTTTGATTAACTAAAAATAATAAATTTGTAAGAATATTTGTTCGATTTTTATAAGTTAATTTTTAAATTTTATGTACTTTAATGATTTCTTAGGTTTACGCGAATATTATTCATTGAAATAAAACGATTTATTTATTTCAATTCATGTACTTTTATTTGTGACGCGTGAAGTGTACGTACATTATTGTAATAATTAAATTTTTCACAAAATGTAATGTAATAATTATTGAATTGCTCTCTACTAATAGGTTCACGAATACACTATTCGATTAACGTAGTCCTTGTTTTATTTTTGACTTCCATCTGCGCATTCCAACGAGGGATTAGCGCAACACTCTTTTATAATTATCCCCCTTACTTATAAAAATATTTAAGTGCTGCTTATCTTTAACCATAGGTTGTCCCTTTCCGTTTTAAACAATGTAACACAAGGAAAAAAGTGACAGGATATTCTTAGCGAAAAGTTAAGCGAACATGTTTTTATAAGTAACGCCCATTTAAACTAGCTGACCCGCACAACTTTGCGTCACATGTGAAAGAGAGATGATTAGAAAGAGTGGGTTGTAGGCACATATAACACAATTCTAAAAGAGCTAATGGGATTATCTGTTTCAAGTGGTTAACATAGGCTACTAAACTAAACTCGAGAGAAAGTACGTTGCAGAAAGGATTCGGCTTAGTTTTTGTGATCGGATGCCATGTGACGTCATACATACCACGCATGATATGTATGGAACCAATAGATTTTAATAGGAAAGTTAACATTTCAATTTAGAACAAGTTATATAAGGGAACTTGGGCAGGAACACTATATGGAAGTTCAATTAAAGTTAGCGTGAGGTAGTTGAGATGCTGATAGAGTCTTTATTCAATAGTGTTTGGTCTCCGTAACATTGGAAACTGCAGTACTTTGTGTAAATGCTTTAAGTATAGTATAGCTTGTTTGTTTTGAAGAATGAAGATGCTGTGATGGATGTGCAGTGTTAGGGGACGTACCCATATTACGTGACAATTTTTTTTACAATTTTTATACACTCCCTCGATAACCACCCGTAGTATATGCCCTCCCCCCTCTAGATTTCACGTAGTACTTTAATTCATTATAAATATTGAGATATTTTTTTAAAAAACATTATAAATATTAAGAATGAATGAGTTGTCACTAAAATGTCTTCTTTACGCTGATGACCAAGTTCTTCTTGCATCATCGGCGGAAGAATTACAGACAATGGTGACAATTATGGATG
Organism: Clanis bilineata; assembly: GCA_036417725.1. Lineage (NCBI taxonomy): Eukaryota > Metazoa > Arthropoda > Insecta > Lepidoptera > Sphingidae > Clanis > Clanis bilineata. The sequence continues at coordinate 6,604,670 of CM071146.1, read as the reverse complement.
ATGCGTTTAAAAGGAAGGGAATGAAAATTAATGTAAGTAAGACGAAAGTTATGGTTTTTGAAAGACATGAAGGAATGACAGAGTGTAAAATTATGATAGGTAATGAGAGAGTAGAACAAATGAAAGAGTTTGTATATTTGGGTTGTATGTTTACAAGTGATGGGAAGCATGATAGCGACATTGAAAGACGAGTATGTGCAGGTAATCGAGTGAATGGCGCACTGAACACCTTTATGAACAGCCGAAAGGTCTCTAAAAAGGCACGATTGGCTGTTCATAAGGGAGTGTTAATGCCGACACTGATGTATGGCAGTGAAAGTTGGGTATGGCAGAAGAGGCACGAAAGTAAGATCAGAGCGGTTGAAATGAGAGCGCTAAGGAGCATGTGTGGCGTGACATTGCGTGATAGAGTGAGGAATAATGTGGTGATGGACCTTTGTGGAGTGAAAGAAGATGTAGTGACAAGAATAGAGAAAGGGATGTTGAGATGGTTCGGACATATTGAGAGGATGGATGATAGGAGATTAACGAAAGAGATACACAAGACGAGTGTGGAAGGAAAAGTCGGTAAAGGTCGACCGCATCGCACATATTTAAGGCAAGTTGAAGATGTATTAACTAAAGGAAATATAAAAAGTACCCTTAACCGACGCGAATGTATGAAGAGATTGATGAAAGTAGATGAAGCGAAAGTAGTGTGTCAGAATCGGGCGAAGTGGAAATCCATAGTCTCTGCCTACCCCTATGGGATACAGGCGTGATATTATGTATGTATGTATGTATGTAAATATTAAATCATTTTTTATCGAAGAAAAGTTAAATAACAAAATATGATGTGTTGCCACCATTGACCAAAAAGTGCTAAACGCTGCGCGCCATATTTGAATATAGCTCGAAAAAGCACGAGATTTCCCTAGAGGATATTGACTACGTGACGAAAACTAAACACCTCCCCCTGCCCTTGTGACCAAGTGTGGTATTTTGAATACCCCCTCACTGAACGGGTCACGTAATATGTGTACGTTCCCTTACTCAACTGGACCCTATACGTAACGTGAACATCCGCAGTAGTCTTGGCGACCGTGATGTGGCGGATAAACTGCAAGAATATCGCTTCAGATGTTATGGCTATAATTTGAGGAAACCACAGGAGTCAGCTGCAGGTGTCTGGCCCAGATCGTACCAGGGGTGTGGTCCCGTGGACGGCTCAAAAAGCGCTGGCTGGACGTACTGGAAGAAGATATGAGAGCTTAAAGTTTCTGACTATGGAGGACGTTCAAAGCTGGGTGAAGTTGAAGCGTTTAAAGGTGAAGGCGGATCCTAGAATGCCGGGATAACGCCAGGCAGAAAGAAAAGCTAGCTTGTAGATTGTTTTGTAATACTAGTTTGCTATGTGCGATATATGAGTACGAAAGCCCTTAACAATTTCAGCGTACCACATTTTATCGTTGCACAATTCTTCAAAGACTAGAGTAAAAAAATCTAATAAATGTTATTAAAACAATGTTACGAGCGTCGGATACGAGGTACAGTCGGTCTGTGATCCGTCCTGAGCCCATTGTTTAACGACCGCACCGAACCCTCCATAAAGCATGACCGACCATAACAGGCTTGCAACAGGCTACTTTGTACGCTCGTAGAATCTTTCTGTCATGCGGCTCGTAAAGCGAATGCTTTGAATTATGTGCACGTTTTGTTTTATACAAAAAATACAAAAGATAAAATATGCCGGGTGGCGAACAAATTCTCGTTTTGTGTTTATTTAAAGCTTCGTCTCCAGCATTAAAACATTACACAAAACACCTACGCAAAACATGGTACACATTTTTGTCTAGGATCCATTGTCCCATGAGCTGGAGACAGCGGAAATCATTGTTTTGTGTATGTGTTTTGTTTCGAGTAAAACACGTGCAGGAGACGCGGCTTAAGAACCTAAATAAAGAAATAGGTACATCCAACCGCAACACACATAATCCTGATCCCACACTAGGTTTAACCTGTACTGTGAGTCTCAGAAACTACGAGAGATTTTCGATCTCACAACATCAGACCCGAAACAGATATCTGTGGGTCACACAAACATTTGTCTCGGGGCAGGAATCTAACCCGCGGCCTTTCGTTTCACAACCGGCTCTACGTTTAACACTGCCGCTGCGCTACTGAGGCTGTCAGTAAAAGTGTTTGAAAAAAATATGTAATAGAATAAAAAAACAAAGAATAACCAGATTGTTTTTTTTTACTCACTGAACGAAATGCGACAGCACGCTGCCACTTTACGTCGGTTTTCTGTGAGACAGTGGTATCAAACCGGTCGAGCCGGCCCATTCGTGCTGTAGACGTTACTGTCTACAGCGTGGCTCTACCACTCACATTCCAGTACCATTCACATTTCTCATTCTGCTCTAATTTTATGATCTCTAAGTACCTACTTATTTGATAACTCATATTATATAGGTACTTACTACTATAGCTAGACATGGCGTAGTCAGTGCCGCCTACGCCATGTCTAGCCTATAATTAAGTCTGTAAATATTTATGAATTATTATAATACATTTAGACAGCCTCCGTAGCGCAGCGGGCGACCAGCCCGCTGTGAAGTGAGAGGCCGCGGGTTCGATCCCCGCACCGAGACAAATATTTTGTGCAGCCCACAGATATTTGTTTCGGGTCTGGGTGTTGTGAGACCGAAGTCTCTCGTAGTTCCTGATTCCACGACACAAGACTCGATCTTAGTGTGGGGTCAGGACTATGTGTGTGACTGTTGGGTGTTACTTATTATTTATTTATTTATATACAACGATCATCGAAATGTTACAAACATAAAACTTAGATAAAATAATACCCATATTTAGTCTTTTTCTTTCTACCTGTCCTTATCCCACATTAATGTGAGGTCGGCGCAACACACTTTTCAAGCATGTTGCGAAAGGATTTGACAAAGTTTTTACAACCGGCAGCCTGCCTGACGTCAATCCCCTGGGGATCCAGTCCCGGGCAAATTAAAATAGATAATTCGCTTTGCCCGACCTGGGAATCGAACCCACGACCTCCCGGTCCACAGCCCATATATACTGCCATTAGGCCAAGGAGGCGACGTAACTAACTTATTTAACTTACCTATGAGTATAACAGAAGGGAAATTTTTTCCTCGTTATTCCATGACACCCATATTATATTAATAAAAATATTACTTAGCTACTCGTACGACTACTTATAAAAACAGGGACCCTAAACAGCCTAGACTGTCATTAAGATTAGAACTTTAGTATATTTTTCGTGAAATATATTTTATCAGTGTCAATTTTTCAGCGAGTAGGCGGACAATATTATACCAGGATTTATAAAATTTTACATTACGTTACTTTGTTATTGCCAGGCTATTTAGGTCAGGAACGAATTTTAAATCTTATAAATTCGCCTCATAAAACTTGAAGCGAATAATATTGTTTTATGAGTCATTAAAGTAATACGCAATAGGGATTTGAGTCATTTAGTGTAATATTCTGAAGTAATTATTTTTAAACACTGGCACAGGAATTTACCGTCCGGTCCCACCTTTCAGTTTAACATTGTGGCCAATAAAATTACTAAGTAGCTCTACTTGGTGTAGGACTTGGACAAAATAAATATCTTGCTTTCTTGGATGTTTTAGTTATCCGTAATCCTGATCAGTAGCCCGAGCACGAAAAACTAATGTAAATGTAAATGTATTTGAGTTCGCTGCGCACTGATGACGTTTGGTTAACATTTCATACAAATTTCATAGACGCGCATCGAGCACGAAGACATTTACGGTTGTCAGAAATTTTCCTGCTCGGGCTGCTGTCCTTGAGTCACACTGTGTATAGGAAAAATACCCATACTGATAAATACCTGAATGGCGAATCTCATCACGATCCGAAACAGTTAGCTACCGTGGTTAAATCTTTGTTTCAGAGAGCACAAGGAATCTGTGACGAGGAACATCTTGCCGCTGGGCTGCACCATGTCAAGCAAGTCCTGCGCGACAACAAGCTCCAAATTCCACGACGCCGTGACAGAAACCGAGTGAAACCAGCCACTTTTAAACGCGTCCCGGTTGTATTACCATTATGTAAAGAGTCACCGACAAGATTGGCTATATCCTGAAGCCTGCTTCTATAAAAACTTACTTCAAGCTGCCTAAGAAAATTAGTCAATTTCTACCACCCGTCAAGTGTAACATACCTCTGCAAGAACCAGGCATGTACAAAATTGATTGCGACTGTGGTCTCTGTTATATTGGACAAACGAAACGTAATGTAGGGACCCGCGTAAAAGAACATATAGCTGACGTGAAACACCGACGCTCTACGAAGTCTGCAGTTGCTAAACATTCAGAGGAAGGCTCCAAACATTACTCAAGATTCGACAAGCTACAAATCCTTGCCAAAGAACACCGGTTTCTACCTAGAATGATACGCGAGGCTATTTATATTATGAAAAACATCCTAATTTCAATAGAGAAGAAGATTGGAAGCTTGTACAAGCGTGGGATCAAATCGGAACCTAAAAGACCAGCTGCCAGATCATAAGACACCGTGAGCTTGTAGTGCGTAGATCGGAACATAAACGGTTAACTTTTTTAAATGTTTTAATTTTGTATAATTTTTAAATGAAGGTAGATAGCGTAATATTCTTGGACAAATGACATCTCAGTTCAGCCCGTGACCACGAAGACTGCAAATCCTTCGAAACGTCGGGAATGAAAGTTAAAACCAAATCGTGATAGAATCCGTAAAAACAGATTTATTTCAATTGTTGAAAGTATGTCATGATCGAAAGCACGATATTGACTACAGTATGAAAATAATTTCCAACGAACAATAAACCAATACGAAACGCATGAGTGTGCAGACAGGGGAAGATGTGTGTAAAATTAGACTTAAGGTGTGCTGGTGCATGTATTATGAATGGACGCGTGTCTTATTCGTAAACAAAGATAATATAACATCACGTAACAGATGTATATGACGCATGATGGAAATCTACGTCATTTGACACCGTCTGCTTGATGCAGAAGAATTATTTCGTTGTTCAATTTAAGGTCTGAGCGCCAATGTACAGAAATAATAGGACTTGTTATTGAGTAACCATAAGATTGATACAGTTTGTTTTTCTGCTTACGACCCATATAGAGCTTTGGCGAGGGTATTCTATAATAATTCTATGTAATACTACATGAGTATTCAAGTGATAAAGTGTAAACGTAAAGAATGTCGTTCGTCGTTCGTCACCTTGGTATTGGGGTAAAATATGTTTTATTTTGTTTGGTCTACGTTTAATATAGATATTTTTATACCCCATTTAAAAGAAAACTTATATCCGCAGTTTGCAGATATTTATGAATCTATTGTTGAACAAAAACTCCAGACATGCATTTTTGTGGTTGAAAGCAGTTATAAAACAGACAGATACAAATCTGCCACGGTGAATATATCGTGCTAAAGTAGAACAAGCATGAATCTAAGTATGGCTTGGTGAATCTAAATAAATCTAATATTATGAAGCATTCACCTTCGGTAATACTTATTAAAATTTTAATAAACATTTGAAACCTCTATGTTACTTTATTTTTTAGATTTTTACAAATATCTAATAATAATGTACTTAGAATTCAACATCGGTTGATGATTTTCATTGAAAAATTAGCTTAGTGAATCTACTAGACAAAGTGCGCCCATTTAGCTTCATTTACTATTCTATTCGACTAGCGCATAAGCCACTTGGCTAAGCTCGGCGAAATGTGGGTGTTCTTGTTCGCTAGTGCGCCTCTGCCTGCTCCGTCGGGGATACAAGCGTGAGCTTACCTTCTGTTATGCGTCTCGTCTCTAGATGTGGGTACTTTAATAAATACCTACTTCAAGACTGTACAGTAAATAGTAAACCGAAGAACATTAGTTATTTCGAATTAACTTTGATGTAAAGCAATACCGGCAGTAGAACAACTCTTTAACGTTACGACTTCCCGGCGAAATAGAGTATCGTAAATTTTGTAGCCGTTCGTGATGTGGGGGATATTTGTAAACTAGTTACTAATCTCACTAGTCTTTAATGCCCGGTTCCAATAAACAATCTCAGTTCGAATGTGCAGATAGATTACGAAATTTGCCAATAAGAACACAGTTTGAACAAGACTCTGTCAAATGACTTGATTTGATTGGTTCATAATCGCGATCTATCTGCACTCTAAACTGAGATCATTTATTGAAAACCGCCGTAAGTTGTGCGTGTGGTTATTAATTGGTATTATCCTTTTATCCTGCCACGGCAAAATACGTACACGAGGCATGGCGAGTCTACTTGAAAACAGGCCCTTTATAAAACTTTTGACAGTTTGTACAAACGATATCATACAATCCATTAGCACCACTTGCAAAAACTACAACGAACTAATATAAATGTATCCTTTTCGAGACATGAAAACTGTCAAAATTAATTCATACTACCCTACCCAGGAGAAGTGCCGTTCGCCGAGAAACATTGCTTCTCTAAATTAAATAAATAAATAACACCCAACGGACACACACATAGTTCTGACCCCAGACTTAGATACTAGTCTTGTATCGTGGGTATCAGGAACTACGAGAGACTTTCGGTCTCACAACACCCAGACCCGAAACAAATATCTGTGGCACAAGCATTTGTCTCGGTGCGGGAATCGAACCCGCGGCCTCTCGTTTCACATCCGGCTACTCGCCCACTGCGCCACGGCGGCTGTCAAAACCTTGTTATTATCACCGGTCTAAAATGAAAATCACGAAAACAACACGCGGTTTTCGAATTTTATGAGGGGATTTGGCTTAGTCGAAGTTTGCAGTTTACTCCATATATTTTAGCCTTAGTTTCAACGCTCTTTGCAAGTTGCAAGTATTCCGGGCGTGATACTACTGACAATTTGTTTGGCACTTCTGTAAAGAGCGCTATGTACTAAATATCTAGCCGTCTCAGTGCGTAACAAAAGTATTGCGACCCGTCGCGCCAGCAGCATGACAATGGCGTAGTTTGGCACTGCCCAGACGAGAGTTATGGTGTCACGGCTTTGGCAGAGTTAGAGCGAGTCGTGGGCAGGATGCCACGGTTCAATGGCATCGAGCTGGTCTCCCGAATGCAACTTTAAGAATTAATTAAAACTCGAAATGATTTGTTATCGAATTGCAGTAGATCGATGTAGATTTCTTCAGAATTTCCTTTATATGAGTTTTCTCTTAATAATTTCAGATTTATAGGTTTATATAGCTTTATTGCCACTACATAAAACAAACGCGCATTTTGACAACCTTGACAATTGACAGCTTCCGTGACGCAGCGGGCTAGTGGGTTATTGAGTGAGAGGCCGCGGGTTCGATTCCCGCACCGAGATAAACATTTGTCTGGCCCACAGATATTTACCTCGGCTCTGGGTGTTGTGAGACCGAAAGTCTCTCGTAATTCCTGATACCCACGACACAAGACTAGTATCTTAGTGAGGGGTCCGGACTATGTGTGTGTGACTGTTGGGTGTTATTTATTTATTTTGGCATTATAGCACATATTTTTTATAATTTATATTTGGCATACTGATAGTATTACGATTTACGGATTTCTTCAAATTCATTTGTTGGTGATGCAATGTGCATAATAAAATAAACTCGGATTCAAGTTAAAACATGGAATCATACAAAACCAAAAATATCGTGAGCGGTGAGGCCCAAATTATAATATCGTATGGAAGTTTTACAAATCTCACTTTCAGAATAACACATTACGTAGATTCTACAAACAGCAAAAAGCAACGTAAAGATAACATTTTAACTTTTAATGCTTGACGTGAAAAGAGGATTGCTGTCTATCACGTTCGTTATCAAAATAAATTTGAGTAAACCTAGCTAAAACAAGTTCTCAAATGGCTGCGGATAATAATGCAATATGAATTAATCAGTCAAATAAACGTTCAGTTATGATGTAAATGTTATCATTATCTTGCCTTGGGCTTCGTTTACTAGATGTCAGAACACCATGCTGTTTGATTGTTAATTTCTCAAAGAGACTCAAGGAGAATCATCAAATTAAACACTTAAGGTTCTTATTGGTTTAATGGCAGCGTAGTTAAGCTGGGAACCGTGAGGTTCTGACTTCAAATGTTTTTGGGTAGAGTATTTCAATTAAAAAATCACACATAAGTTGTCTATTTTTTATTTTGTGCTGGGAATTTCGATAGACTCATCTCATCTCACTATCCTATGCAGTGTTGGAAATAATCTCGGCGAGATATGGGTGCTCTAGTTCATCTCTACTTAATCCTTCGGAACCTTACAGGTTTCAGCTTATGTATTTTTATGTACGAGTTAGTATACCGTAGATAGTATAAATATTATTTTCTTCGGTGTTTCATTCAACTGATTATTGGTTCCGGATGTTTTATTTTTCTTTCCCAAGTATTTTAGAAGTGATTTTACATTTTTGTTTTAGGTTTGCAACTATGGCCGCATCGTTTAGAAATCTTTCTTTCTGCCTAGCGTTATCCCGGCCTTAGAATCCGTATCGTTTAGAAATATGCATCAAAATATAATACGTATTCTGATTATGAAATCACACCCAATAAAATGGAATATGATATTTTGTTCACGTAACCTCTGATGTGGTAGTTACATGTTATATTACTGTGTTTACGTATAAAAATTTCATTGTTTCAAAGTCCGCGTGAACACGCAAGTTCAACATTGTTTACATGAGAACATTCATTTTATATATAACAATAATTCTGTGAAGATTTTCTTATACATTATTGAAAGAGTTTATTACGGAATAAATTAAATACTAGGAAAACATCGTGAGGAAACCTGCATATCTGAGACTTTCTCCACAAGAATTTCGAAGGTATGTGAAGTCTACCAACCCGCATTAGGCCAGCGTGGTAGACTAAGGCCTAATCCCTCTCACTAGTAGAGGAGGCCCGTGCCCAACAGTTGGACAGTAATATTACAGGGCTAATATTATTATTATTATTAAATTAAATGCTTCATTTCTCAGTCAAGCTAGTCTCTCTCAAATAGGTCTTGGCGGTGCGTAGCTTTATAAGTAATGGAAAACTTTTCAAAGAGATACTCTGTTTAACGACGTATTTCTGTTTCACATCATTGACTTTAATGACCGCTAGGGAATTTCATTATTCAAGACACTGTAATACCTACGTACTTGTTTAATAATATCGACGAAAAACATCTTTATCGTAGTTCGGCCTGATACCGTCATATTCGACGTCCAGTCGTTATTTAGTTTACTTTAAACATTCGAGCGTTCAACCAAACGCCGCTTCGTCATAGTAAAACTGCCTTTTTATTTTCGATCTTTGTACGTGGGTTTTAAATTAGTTCACCGATTTATGTCCACTTTGAACATATATGCAAACATTAAACATATCCCGATCGTAAGTACATACAACCAATTCAATTCATAAATTGCCACTGATGTACTCGTAGAGAATAAAAAAATTTAAATGAACTTTAAAATCGTGGGTGATGTAGGTACATTTCCTCAAAATGCACTAACATTTATTTACTAACTATTTACGTACCGATGTTTACAAAAACTAAAGGATCTTAACACGGATGACCTTTCTTATTAGTTAAAACATCAGAACGACCCAAACCCAATGTATTTAGATTTAATATCCGCTGAAAATAATCTCGCAAATTCTTGATTTTAGCGAATAGTTTTAAGCAGCATGTGGTTAGCGCAACCATAAAACTCAGATCTGGTTACTATCAGGTGCGATATTTACGTGTTCAATGATTGATTGAAGCATTGTTCGGGGTCGTGGAGTCGGCGGAGCATGGTGGCTGGTGGAACTATATGACCGAACTTGTACAGCAGAGTGATAGCCGCCTTACGCGTTTAACGGCTAAATCAAACTGGGCGTAAATGATTATGCAGTGGAGTTAATCTCTCGTGCAGTGTACTCGCGTTCTTGCGCTGGGATCAACGCGCATACGCACTCTGGCATCGATGCCGTATCAGTGAGGATCCGAGCCTACACCGCCGGGCTCGAAGTGCCGCGTTCATGAGTGAGAGGTGTGTAAATTCAATACGAAAGTGCATTATAAGGTTTATAATTTTAATATGTAAATTATTGTGCATTTTAGCAGTAACGAAACAATGAACCTGAAGTTGAACAACGATGTGAAAACTGTAAATACGTTAAAATCGCGGGAGTCTATTATAAAGGTGAGTTATTATTTAGATTTTTATTTATTATTTATTTGAAATAATATATCATACAATAAGTTACTTGAGGTACCTACTACGTTAATACGGAAGAGTTTCTGCAACATCATGGTATGAACGGAGAAATGATTTCGATAGAATTTGGAAAAAATATGGTTTGAAGTATTAGGGCGACTTGCAGCTCTACTACTAATATAGAGTTAGACCTAAACTCGATTTATCCTACAGCTCATTTCTATATTTAAATCGAGATTTGGGGTAAATCGAGATTTATATAAGTGTTGCAAGTCGCCCTTAGGATATCGATTATGTGGGGACTTACTATTTACTTATCCCACATAACGTTTCACATTGTCGGAGCGGCGCGAAAAAATATTACACAATTATGAAAAATAATAATCTATTTTATTAGTGTATCTATACAAAAAAATTTAATACTACAACTTTACTACTAAGTTGTTTAAGCATTGGAGGGTATACGTAATCAAACCATTAGGAGTATTACAAAAATAGAGGATGTGGCTACAAAGGTAAAAAAACTTAAGTGGAAATGGGCTGGTCATACTGTAAGAGGCGCTGAAAAGTGGAATCGGACAATCTTATATTGGTACCTGAGAAACAGGAAAAGAAAGAGAGGACGGCAATTCAGACGATGGGAAGACGAGATAAGGAAGACAGCAGGGAATCTATGGACAAAAACAGCTAACAACAGAGCAGAATGGAAAATATTGGAGGAGGCCTTTGCCAAAACCGGGCAAACTGACGAAGTTACCGATGTCGAATAATACAAATAGATATAGTTATTAGTTATTGTTAATCTTCTCTGAATAAAGGCTTTATTATTATTATTATTATTACTGTTTAAGCGTGTTCTTGAACTTACTCAGGTATGGTTAATCTCAAACATGATGATAAAACTCTCTATAAAGTCAGTTTTAGTTCTCTACAAAGTTCTAAGTCTTAGTTGGTACCTCTAAAGTCCAAAAAACACCAAAATCGACTGTAGAGTTTTAAAGCGTCTGGCATCATAGCAAGAATCTTTAAACAATAAGATTAATAATTATAATTATTTAATCTTTAAGCTGTAAGAAACAATAATGTTATCATAAAAATTAAAATTATATGAACGAATGTAAACATTATAGTCGTAATCCAATACAAACTTAATGGTGTAATGTATCGTAGGTGTAGATTTATCATAGATATTTATTATAAAAAGGTATAAACATTTTACTGTGATGAAAACAGTTTGGTGTATCAATTTTGAGTCATTCACAATTGCTATTTACGTACGTAACATATCATAACACAGAAAACAAGAATGAAATAAATTACATAATACTTTAAAATAACATTTAAAAGTGATACGTATAAGAATGGAAATTTTTCAGTGGTAGAGCCACGCTCTAGGCAATTACGTCTACAGCACGAAGGGGCCGGCTCGACAAGTTTGATACCACTATCTCACCGAAAACCGGTGTAAAGTGGCAGCTTGCAGTCGTGTTTCATTTGGTGAGAGACTTCCAGTGGTCTAATTACCTCCTCCCTTTCTCAATCCGTATTTCCCTCCTTTACGATTGTTAACGCTCTCCGATTCGTTTACCATCATGGGTATCTATGGGCGGTGGAGATCACTTACCATCAGGTGATGCACTAGCTCATTTGCTAGTCTTTGCTATGAACAATACGTTAAGTGTTAAGCATTTCAATATTAGTTTAATACTGATTTCTTAAGTTTACGCGAATATTATACATTGAAATAAAACTATTCTTACGGATTCTATTCTATTGGGGATAATAATTAAAACATAATCGTGATAGAATCCGTAAGAATAGTTTTATTTCAATATTATGTTTAATATTGATAAATACAAATTTTAATACCTTCAAGAGGGACCGACGACCTGATAAAGGTCGCAGAAAGTCGCCGAAAATCTGAAATCTTTGTGGGAGGCCTATGTTCAGCAGTGGACGTCCTATGGCTGATGATGATGATGATGATTGATAAATAATGAGCAAACGCCTCGCTTATGAAAATGTTTTTTTATCTGAAAACGACCAAGTGTTTCACTAATTATACCTACCTGTGGCCCGAGCAGGAATAATTTTGACAATAGAAATCTTATCGTGCTGATGACGTTTGTTTAAAATAGTTTAAAATTTCATACAATTGCAAAGATTTTTACGGTACTATATGCAGCATATATGGGCATATAGCATATATGGGCTGTGGACCGGGAGGTCCTGGATTCGATTCCTAGGTTGGGCAAAGTGAATGTTCTAATTTAATTTGCCCGGGACTGGATCCTTCAGAGGAGGTCGACGTCAGCAAGGCGGCCGGTCGTAAAAACTAAGCCAAATCCATTGTGCAATGCTTAAAAAAGTGTGATGCGCCGACTCCACATTAAGGTGGGATAAGGGCAGGTAGACAGAAAGCTAGCACAAATTCCGGATTCCGGGCTGATATGGAAAAATCCAATATCACTTTGCCCGACCCGGGGATCGAACCCGAGACCTCAGGATGGTAGTCGTACCGAAATACAGCCACGCCACCGAGGCAGTCAAATAAACGCAGCAGCCATTTAATTTTATTGTTTAGCATACATACTTATAATAAATTGTTATAATTTTGGTCTTAAAGTTCGTTGTTCATTGTTGCAAACAGACTGCTTCTTTGATGCTTTATTGCGCACGTATTGCAAAGCACCTATCTACTACGTATGTAACAGTTTAAACTCGTATGTTTTGCATGATGTGGTTTTCTTTTTCTTTTAATGTTCTTTGTTTTTGATCACGTCTATTGTCTAAATAAAAAGCATTTCTAAAGAATAATTACGTCTCTCGGAGGAGTAAGTTGATCAACATATTTACCAAAAGCAATATCTATTTATCATATATATTTAATTAGCAGTAGGTCAGTTGAGAGTAACAGAGTCTGCCATGCTGATGGTATGGTATGGTATGGTAGTCGGAGGTTTGAACCCAGCTCCGTAACCTGTAAAAAAATCTCTGACTTTTCTTAAGGAAGTTGTTCATAAACTTGTGTTTAAGTAAAGACGCGTCTCCTGCACTGAAACAATACACAAAACACATACGCAAAACATGTATTTTTTATCTATGGTCTATTGTTCTACGAGCAGGAGACAGCTAAAAATAATTGTTTTGCGTATGTATGTATTTTTGTGTTTTGTTTCGTGAAAAACTAGTGCAGGAGACGCATCTTTACACCACCTAAAACTTCCAACAAGATTTTTTTTATGTGCACACCACTAATCCTCACGAAGCATTAGATGTGAAGCCTCATAACGCCCAGTGATATTGCTGACTCTAATTTCTGACGCAAACTTTAGAATAGCTTGTTAGCTGAAATAGATAAAGCAGAGACAATACTACAAAGCCGTTTTTCGTAAAAAGCAGCTCTACCAGTTTTTTCCCACCTACTCTTATTCCACTCAATGTCAGACGGCGCAACAGACTAACAGGTGGAGCATCTGATGGTAAGTGATCTCCACATCCCATTGACACTCAGAATAATAATTGTGTTATGTTATGTAATACCATAACACAATTATTATTATTTAAGCAGCGATAGCTCAGTTGGGAATGGTACGGACTGCCGAGACAAGTGTCGGAGGTTCGAGACCAACCCCAAAATGGAGCATACACCTCTGACTTTTCTATGTTAAGTGTATTTTCATTGTGAAATATCGCTTGCTATAACGGTGAAGGAAAACATCGTGAGGAAACCTGCATACCTGAGAATTTCTTCACAGGAATTTCGAAGGTATGTGAAGTCTACCAACCCGCATTAGGCCAGCGTGGTAGACTATGGCCTAACCCCTCTCATTAGTAGAGGAGGCCCGTGCCCAGCAGTGGGACAGTAATATTACAGGGCTTATATTATTATTATGTAATACCAATAGAATCAATAGTGCGTTATCACCTTATACGAAGGGAATCGGGAAGGTGAATGGCGACTTGGGCCTCTGGAAATCTCATTTATCGAACGGAATGCAACATCGGGCTGCACTTTATTATTGCTTATTGTAAGACAGTGTTATCAAACTCGTCGAGCCGGCCCGTTCGTAACTCTACCACTCTGGCTCGCTTATTAAAGAATACATGTTCCGGTACCTGCATACCATGTGCAATAATAGTAACACAATGATGACTCACTCACTTTTACACAGCGAATACTAAATCATGAATCTATATATCTTAACATTTTGACGTAATTTAAAAACATTGCATAAATCAGTGAGCTCTCATAACATAGGTAGGATACTAGTCTGAATTTGGCGATTACCTCTTTCAGACTAGATTTCCTTAATGCTGTTTCGATAACATTGAAATGATTAGTGATATAATAATAATAAAGAATAATAATATTAAGGCTGTAATATTACTGTCCCACTGCTGGGCACGAGCCTCCTCTACTAATGAGAGGGGTTAGGCCTTACTTTAAAAGAGTTAGTTTCAACGGGCGTTTATTTAATCTCATGATGTGATCGCGTTGTTACTTGTTAGTCCAAGTCCAGCCCGCCTAGCATGCGCGCCACGAGATATCCCGATAATTGAGGGTCGAAATGTTGTCTACGTGTTGTCTACAGTATTGTATGAAAATAAACGAGGACGCATGTTACTGTCCCTAGACAAATAGAGAAAACAGGTTATAACAGGACAAAAAGCGTAAAAAAAATGTTCGCGTGGCGCGCATGCTAGGCGGGCTGGGTGCCTAGTTTGTAAAACGAAATCCGCAGATGCGGACTTCGTTTCGGACGTTTTGCTATTCTATGCGGCTAATGTGTCCTACCGATATGGGTGCTAAAAGTTTCGCTTCGGAGAACGCTATGCTGTAAACCGTTTAACAGCCGACTCTTCGGTGTTTGACATTTATTTGATCCACGTACATCTATATTAGTCTGTGCGGTAAAGTATCGCTCTGATATCGTTAATCCGATAACGTTTTAGAGAATAGATACCCAGAGACCACCACGGGCGCGAGCAGGAAAATTTCTGACAATCGTAAATGTATTCGAGCTTGATGCACGTCTATGTTTGTATGAAATATTAACCAAATGTCATCAGTGCGCAGCGAGCTCGAATACATTTACGATTGTCAATTTTTTTCCTGCTCGGGCCGCTGGTGTCCCGGGGCTGTTAATCGAGTAACCAGAAACTTTGTTATAATAATATGTTCACATTACTTTGTCTTGAGTGATCGAACTTCCGCGACTAAACTTGTTCCGCGACGTAAAAGTTCGGATTATGTTTCTGATGTTTTTATAAAGCCGTGGATAAATTACATGTTGACCATACATTTTTATTGACTTCAAAAGAAGGGATAATCAATTCGTCTGAATTTTTTTTGTATGTTACGCGATATCTCCGCCAAATGTGGACCTATTTTCAAGATTATTTTTGTGTTCGATAGAGCTTATTCCAAGGGTGGTCCATATAAATTGGACCAAAATCGGATAAATTTTGAAAATGGTTAGTAAAGTTTTTGACTAGCACAGACATGATTCTTTTCTATGTCTATGTCTATGGACAGTGGAAATTACCATCAGGTGATTTGACCGATTTCGGCCTCTACAAAAAAAATAAAATTAAACCACATTTCTATATAAACTGCAGCAGGTCGGTTTTTTTACGAGTATATCCAGATAAAAATTATTTTCCGATAAACGAATAAGCGAATTAAAATATTTCTTATCATTTAACCAGTTTATAAACTACAGTGAATTGTACTCATATTTCATAAATGCAAATTCGCCCCCGAGCGCAACATCTCCGGTAAATACAAGCTTTTAGCTACCATTCGTATGGCTTTTAGCTAAACCTAAAGTAAGAGCTATTTGCAGATTTGAGATCTGTGAGTTTTTCTCCTAAAATTTTCCCTTTGACATCAAAAACATTCGGGTATAGGTACCTGTTTAATATGTAAAGTTGAGGTATAGGTAATGTTTCGTTTTGAATTTTGAGTTCGTAGGCACTAAGACTGGGGATTAGGTACCCATTGTTTTATGATAAGTAAAAAATAATTGTCGCCTTCTTGGTATAGTGGCAGCATATATGGGCTGTGGACCGGGAGGTCCCAGGTTCGATTCCCAGGTGGGGCAAAGAGAATTACCTAATTTAATTTGCCCGGTACTGGATCCCTCAGAGGGGGTTGAGGTCAGGCAGGCAACCGGTCGTAAAAACTAAGCCCAATCCTTTCTGCAACATAAAGAAAGACTCGGCTTAATGCCCTGGCATTACACAAAACACCTACACAAAACTTGGTTTCGCAACACATTTTTGTCTATGGTCCATTGTCCCATAAATTGCATAAGCAGAGGACAGTAAAAAATATTGTTTTGTGTAAAGATGTTTTTGTTTCGAAAAAGGACGTGCAGGAGACAGGTCTCCTGGGACAATGGACCATAGACAAAAATGTGTTGCGAAACCAAGTTTTGTGTAGGTGTTTTGTGTAATGGTTTTAGTGCGGGACACGCGTCTTAAGATGTACCTACGCGTGAAAGATAAATGCAAGTTGTAGATAAAGTGCACGAGTGTAGACATCTATTGCACATAATTAAACTATACCACATGTGTTGAGTTTAGATTTAGTCAGTGTAGATGTAGAGGGTTAGCTCTGGGAAGTGAGCAGATCAACAAACAAACTTACACACTCACAATTTACACAGAGTCTTAGTATGTACCCACTAGTTGTAAACGTTTAGTCTGTCATACAATGTTTTGTATTGTTATATAGCGTGATTAGTACAGCTGTACATTTCACGAAGACGCACACTTTTCAAATTAATTTCTTGTGTCTTGTTCCCCTTGTTCTATTTTTCATCGCTACTGTGTATTACTGCACGGGGTCGGCAGAGGCGCATTAGCGAACTAGAACACTCACATTTCGCCGAGCTTAGATCCGTCCTAGATGTGATAGGGGCGAGCCTATCGCCATATCGGACACAAATTCCAGACTCCGGGCTGATACTAAAAATTCAATATCACTTTGCCTGACCCGTTCGAACCCAAGACCTCAGCGGCCTGAGCAGGAAAATTTCTGACAACCGTAAATGTATTCGAACTCGATGCGCGTCTATGTTTGTATGAAATATTAACCAAACGTCATCAGTGCGCAGCGAACTCGAATACATTTACATTTATGTAAATGTATTCGAGTTCCTGTAGCCCGAGCACGAAAAACTAATGTTAGTTTTTCGTGCTCGGGCTACAGGACGATAGTCGTATCGCGCACGCAATACCGAGCCAGTGAGAATCATAGATTTAGTATTGTGCAATGAACAGCCGACGTTTTACTCATGTACTCAGGTAGATAATTATATTATTTCAAAGGGCGCGTTGACCCGTGCACACATTTGACAGATCTTCACACTAGCATTCACAAGATTGCGATCCAACTTAGCGTGAGGATTTCAAAGCTCTCCTTTCAAGTATACTGATAAAGGGAGAGAGACGCTAGAGACGATATGGCTTTTAGCACGAATCAGTCGGGTCGACCGGTGCATTACCACCTTCTTGAAAATTGGTCCACATCTGGCGGAGATATCGGGTAACATACATTAAAAATACAGACGAATAGATGATCTTTTCTTTTTTTGAACTCGGTCGAAAAGTAATAATAATAATAAATAACACCCAACAGTCGCACACATAGTCTGACCCCTCACTAAGATACTAGTCTTGTGTCGTGGGTATCAGGAATTACGAGAGACTTTCGGTTTTACAATACCCAGACCCGAAACAAATATCTGTGGCTCACACCATCATTTATCGCGGTGCGGGAATCGAACTCGGCCTCTCGTTTCACAGCCCGCTACTCGCCCACTGCGCTTCAGAGGCTGTCAAAGTCCATTAGTTGAGTGGTTTTTAACTTGGTTTCAGGAGGAAAGGCGACGAACCGGCCGCTACATAGCGATACTAGTCGGTATACTGCTGTTTATACTAGCATTCTACCACGCGTGGGTGCGACGCATCCCCGTAGTCGCGAGTCTAGTCGTGCCAGCGCTTATCATGTTTGTGTACGTCGCGTGGGTGCTCTATACTGCGTCCAGAGATAAACTTAAGGTAACTTTGTCTTTTATAATAATTATTATATAAATAATAATCATAACTTATAGAGGGGTTTAACAGGTCGATCTGGAAATCTTTGGGGAAGGCCTATGTTCAGTAGTGGACGTCCTATGGCTGATGATGATGATGATGATGATGAAGATAGAGAGGTTTTGCCATTACTCGCCACGCTTGGCAGGTGGTTGGCGAGCACAGAGCGTAGATTCTCGAGTTAATGATGTTGCTGCCCATCATCAGCCTGTGACACTTATGCAGGCCGCTTCCAATAGGTTAATCTAGAGATCTTTGGGGAAGGCCTATGTCCAGCAGTAGACGTCCTGTGTCTGAGGATGATAATGAATAACAAGTTTAAAAACTTAACTGTCCGACTTCAAAACTTATGTGATCCTGACCAAATTCATATGGGACCACCCTTGGAATAAGCTCTTTCGAACACAAAAATAATCTTGAAAATCCATCCACATTTCATATCAAGTAACATATTATATTAAAAAATACTTAAGAATTGAGGATATCCTCCATTTTTTTAAGGCGGTTGATTTTTTTATAGCACAGATTGGCAAACGAGATGATGAGTCACCTGATGGTAAGTGATATCCACCGCCCATAGACATCCAAGACACAAAAATAATCATGGGTGCGTTGCCAACCTAAGAGGAGGAAATTGGGCCACCGGAAATCTCACTCATCGAACGCAACGCGACAGGCGCTGTCACTTTACGTCGTTTCTCTTTGAGACAGTGCTATCAAACCGGTCGAGCCGGCGCGGCCCATTCGTGCTGTAGACGTAACTGTCTATAACTCAAAAAGTGATAATAATAACAATAGCTCTGTAATATTCCTATCCTATTGCTGGGCACGGGCATCCTTTTCCAATGAGATGGGTTAGGCCTTAGTCTCCCTCATATTAGGTTTTATATCCTGGTTTCCTTACGATGTTTTCATGGTTATAACAAGTTAAATTACTCTCTATAGATATTATTGTATTTTATATTATTGATATTTGCCTATGGATGCAGACGAGCAGACGGCCTACCTGATGGTTTCCGTCGATGAACAAAAACACTTTTTCAAGCATGTTGCAGAGACGATTTAGGTTTGTTTTTACGACCGGCCGCCTGCCAGACGTCAACCCCCTATTAGGGACCCAGTCCCGGGCAAATTTAATAAGAAAATTTGCTTCGCCCGACCTGGGAATCAAACCCAGGACCTCCCGGTCCACAACCCATACATGCTGCTCGACCAAAGAGGCGACTATGTCCACTCTTAAAATATAGACTATAAACTAGAGTGAAGCTAAGAAACTAAAATGTAAAACATCCATGCGCAAGTAGAATTATGCATTTGCCAAGCTAAACAATCCTTATTATTTTGCTGTTTAAATATTAGCATAGTTATGCCATTACCTAAATAACTGACTAATCGTACACGGACATTCTTCGTACATAATGTTATGATGGTCCATTCATCTGTATAAAGCTACTTCATTTTAAATGTTTCGTAATCAGTGGCGTAGCTTGCCTTAAACGGGCCTTGTATCAAAATATGTGTGTGTGTGGGGGAGGGGCGAAAGGGTAAAGGTTTTTATAAATTATTTTTTTTGCCATTTGGCTTCGGAACCCAAAAAAACGCTTTGTTATATTTATTAATACAACTTATCTGAATTATAATATTAATTCGGTGTAATGTGATCACACTAATATTATAAAGGCGAAATTGAAATGCTATTAATTTATAAAAGATTGTGTTAACATTTTAGGAATTTTTGCTTACACACTTTTGGGGCCCCTGTAGCCCGGGGCCCTGTATCATTGATACGGCTGATACGGCGGTAGCTACGCCCCTGTTCGTAATACTAAATAGTTCCAGCTTTCCCCAGTACTTACTATTTGGAAAACATAATTCATATGAATGTATAATGTATTTCCAATTTATTATGTACCTAGCAAAGAATTTAAACGGTACCTAGTAATAGTTCTACATTTTATGGGTGCATAAATAATTATTGAATGTGGCGTGGTTATATGTCGGTACGACTACCGTCCTGAGGTCTCGGGTTCGATCCCCGGATTGGGCAAAGTGATATTGGATTTTTCCATATCAGCCCGGAATTTAGAATTTGTGCTCGATATGGCGATAGGCCCGCCCCTACCCCATCTGGGACGCAAATAAGCTCGGCGAAATGTGGGTGTTCTAGTTTTCTAGTTCGTCTCTGCCTACTCCTTCGGGATGGGGTGAGTTTATGTATATATACATTATTTTGTACAACATACGGTCACTAGAATTTTCAAGCCCTTGTACGTGGCGAAAGAGAGTAAACAACTTATTTCGTAATAAGACAATTTATAAGACAATCATTGATCTGTCAGAAATAACAATACGCAGGCCCGTGTCGTACTTGTGACCCTAATCTCTCCGATCATTCAATACAATGTGAGCGAATATGTCTAAAACATAAAATATAACTCCAACAGATAAATAATTATACAACCCTCCGCGGGTTATTCATTTGTGAGTGGTAGAGCCACGCTGGAGACAGTAACGTCTACAGCACGAATGGGTCGGTTCGACCGGTTGGATACCACTGTCTCAAAAAACCGACGTAAAGTGGCAGCTTGCTGTCGCATTTCGTTCGGTGAGTGAGATTTCCGGTGGTCCATTTCCTTCCTTTCTTTCCCAATCCCTTTTTTCCTCCCCTTCCATTTCCTCCTTTTGGGTTGGCAACGCACTCATGATTCCTTTTGTGTCTTGGGTGCCATCACTTATCATCAGGTGACCCGTCTGCTCATTAGCCAGTATCATTATGCTAATAAAAAAAAATAAAAAATGTATTAAATAATAAAATCAAGCCTGCAGCGCAAAAGTGGCCAAACCCACATATTTACGTGAGTCTGTTTTTTAATCACTAGACAAATACGACATCGCAACTAACCAATCTGCACGTACCTATTTCACGCCGAACTTTATTCCTCTTCCGCACCTCCGCGCAACGCAACGGGTTTGCAAATATTTGAATTTTAAATACTAAGAGTTACGTGTATTTTAGATAAATCTCGATTCATCTTTAATCTCGATTTAAATATACAGATGACATGTAAGTTAAATTGATTTTAGGACTAACTTTAGAATAGTGCCGCAAGTCGCCTTAAATCTGCCAGAGAACAGCCTATTGAGAAAATGTCCGTCAGGCCGCTTTTGAGCTTACAGCCTTAATTTTTTCTTTCTACCTGCTCTTATCCCACCTTATTGTGCGGCCGGCGCAAGCATGCTTCAGTAAGGATTTGGCTTCATTTTTACGACTGGCTGCCTGCTTGACGTTAACCCCCCGGCGATCCAGTCCCGAGCAAATTAAATTAGAAAATTCGCTTTGCCCGACCTGGGAATCGAACCCATAACCTCCCGGTTCACAGACCATATATGCTGCCACAAGACCATGGAGGCGACGGCTCACAGCCGCAAATAATAATCAATAAAGAGCAGTACCAGAGCGCATCAATCACTAATTCATGATTGATGCGCAATTGTAATTACAACATAACATAACATAAGCTCACGCCTGTATCCGCGAAGGGGTAGGCAGAGGCGCACTAGCCAACTGGTACACCCACATTGCGCCGAGCTTAGTTCCGTCCCAGATGTGATAGGGGGCGAGTCTATCGCCATATCGGGCAAAAATTCCAACTCCGGGCTGATATGGAAAAATCCAATGTCATTTTGTCAGACCCGGGATCGAACCTGAGACCGCAGGACGGTAGTCGTACCGAAACAACCACGCCACCGAGACAGTCAGTAATTACAACAGACTGAATTTTATAAATATCCGCCAATAACGTATTACGTGTTAACATTATATTGATCTTAATTATCTGACGAATTCCTCACAATGCTGCGTCAGACGAAATGTTTTCGAAACGTAAATTTTATTTACTCCCTATTATAAATCCCATTTATCTGATCGTTATCGTACAAAATCATTCAACCATCTCACTTTCTGTATATACAATTCGAATTCGAAGAACTGAAGTTCCATTTTGATTTATAAAAATATCATTTCGATGGAAGTGAGCTCATCACTCAGATGATCCCGCGTCATCATTTGTCTTAATAAAATAAAGGTGTTAATTACCTCAAAACATCAATATAGTACAAGGCAGCAATGTTCGATGTAAACATTGTAGTTTGAATCATCCAGACGGTCTGCACATTTACGGAAACGTAAACATCTGTGCTAGCATTCGAGCTGAGCTGTTTGGAACCGATTGATGCCGCTTTGACAGGCTATTTACGAAGCTAGGTGTGAAAATTGTGTACATGGATTAATATTTGAGACATCAGAAAGCACCAAGGACGCGCTTAATGGCACTCACATCGATAATATCATAATAATGTAGTAGGTAGTAGTAAACTGAAGTCATAATGATTTACGATGTTTACAACTGAGTTATATAAAATACTCTATGCTGTCGCATCTCAAAGCTAAAGCCTAAAACAATAGCAACTCATCGAGACAGTCGCCAATTACAAAGTAGCTATTTTTTCTCACTGCCTCTGTACTGAACTTTTGCTGGTGGCACTTAGCAAACCCTAGCACGTCAAAAGGTAGTCTTGAGAAAACCATAAAGCTATAAATACTGTCAGCCGACTTCATTAATTTAGTGATAACTGGAAAACTTATTTTCATATCGGATTTTTTTCAGTTTTACACAAAATATATTCTATCGGATTGTCGTTAAAAAAAACAATTATTATCATAACTTTTACAAAATCTTAATGAAATAAAAAAGACATCCGTCAATTCCAAAAGCTTTATGAATAAATAAATAGTTTCTAGCCGTAAACGTGTCGCCAGTCAGCAGTGAAGGTCCGACCAGCCGGCAACATGTCAAATCCACGTACATACTCCGGAGATTAAACGTCGAATGGAAATGTTACTGTGAAATGTTTAAATTATAGTCGATCTTACAATAAAGAGGCAATACAATAAGAGAAACAAACATTTAAAGTGGTTTAAATGATGTACATAACAACGGCAATAAAATAATAAAACTTTGAAGTTTTTGTCTCATCTTGTGATAAAGAGATCCTACTTATTTGACACAAAATCTAGACACGGGGCTGATATTGATCAGAAAATCAAATATAACTGTTCGCCTGATAAAAAAAGCCAGACAGATTTTGAACAATATCTATTTATACTTATATCTATTTCTCACTTTTTTCTGTTATACGAGAAAATGTTTTACAGTTTATTATATCATTTTCCACAAATCTAAGGAATTTTTTTTTCTTGGTATTTTGAACGTTAAAAACATGGTATTACTGTTTTTTTTTATTGTCCTTGTTTTGTGTACATGTTTTTAATATTTTGTTTCGAAAAAAACATGTGCAGAAGACGCGGTTAAACAAACATAAAAGATCTGATAACAACGTCCTCTAAATATTATGTATTGTGCTGATAGCAATGATTCTAAAATGTGGTCTATATTGAGTGTGCACTTTACCTTCAAAAATTTTGCCCAACTAGAATAATAAAATATTACCTATTATTTAAAGCCCAGGGCATTAGCAACTCACTCTCTATTCAAACAGTTCTCTGATAAATCAGCGTTAAATTAAAGGTTTAGGCCTAAATTAATACAGTATTAACAAAGTTAACTCGATTTATATCCCTTAATGAAATTCATTAATAATATCTAACTATCCTGTCTAAACCCTCACGGTATATAGAGCGTAAGGCTAAACTTTATCTGGCCATACCTTAGACAAAAGAAGTTAGAGGACTGGGCATGACTACGAAAAAATGAAGCATTCTTATTGTATGGAACGAAACCAAAATGGCGACTTTGCGACAGAAAGATCCCATTAATATAACAGTTAGAATTTTTTTTCATATTCCAATATTTACAATAAAATCAATAAGTATATATACGTTATTTAATGCTTATGACAAGTTACATGGACATAGATCGTGAAACGAAAATGGCTGAACCTGCTTCATAGTAAACACGTATTTTTCGTAGTTATGCTGGGTCCTCTTATTTTTTCTTAAGTCATTGGGCCATACCCTCATCATGACATGTAGTCTTAGCACAGGTGTTATTTACAATTTACTCTACGGTTTTACAGTTTCGAAGTTAATAAGTAGCTTAACCCGTCGGAGGCGGCACACATATATGTAACATAAGCATATGGGCCACCGGAGGCCGAGCCGCCCGTGACTATTGAAACTTATTTCATATACTTCTTTTTTTCTACGTGCCCTTGTTTCACCTTAATGTGGGGTCGGCGCAACACACTTTTTAAGCATGTTGCAGAAAGGATTTGGCTAAGTTTTTACAACCGGCTTCCTGCCTCTGATGGTCCAGTCCCCTCTGATGATTTTGAATTTTCACTTTGCCCGACCTGGGAATCCAACACACGACCTCCCGGTCCACAGCCCATATAAGCTGCCACTAGACCAATGAGGCGTTTCATATACTGAATCGAGTCGAGGACGTCTTGGCTAACAGCTCATATACGTTGTTACTAGACTAAGGCTGAGATCTATAGAGCAAACTTCGACTAAGCCAAATAAACGAATTCAGTGAGGGTTTGGAATTTTTAAATCGAACTTTGACTTAGTCCGAGTCTTTTTACAAGATAATCTTTGCTTTGTCTGTCAGTCTGTTTTTCTTGTAAAAAATGTCTCGGACTAAGTCAAGGTTCAGTTTAATAAATCCAAATCCTCACTGAGTTCGCTTCTTTGACTAAGATTTATTCGAAGTTCGCTCTATAGATCTCAGCCGAAGTAGGCAACGAGTTATTTTATTTACTACATACAATCTACATACAAGCATTATTTCATACATAGAGCATATGAATGTTGATACGTTTGAGATTCATATGAAAAGACCTACGGCTGAGTTTCTTGATGGTTGTTCTTAAATCAATGGGATTTCTAAAGCATCGGTAGCTTTGGAAACATTGCGTCTTGTCCATTTAAAATATTTACAATTACATTGTCTAGTACTAAATAACATGCATCAGTCACGTGACTCAGTAAAACCGTCTGTCGTAATTATTGCCTATGTGAAGTCTCACATACGTTAATAAATTAAAAGTAAGTAGATAAACGAACCACGTCTCGAGCCATGATTCTTGGGTCTGCTGACATTTACTACCTGTCGAAGTCTGATGAGCTAACGCAGGTCAGAATTAGCGGATGACGCCTTATTCCCAGTACAAAAATAAAGTATAAAAGAGCATACGCAAACAATATGTCCTATCTGCTTAATGATTTGCTTTAACAAAGGTATAAAAATGTTTTTCATTCGTGATTTATCGAGATTAATCTCCGAGTTCATTAACAGTTTGTTTTGTTGTTACTTACTTTACTTTTGTACTTTTCAATTCGGCTTTGCCCTTGAAAATTATCTCTTTTCTTCTTTTTATAGCAAAAACTGGCAAGGGTCACCAGTAGCCCGAGCACGAAAAACTAATGTAAATGTAAATGTATTCAAGTTCGCTGCGCACTGATGACGTTTGGTTAATATTTCATACAAATTTCATAGTCGCGCATCGAGTTCGAATACATTTACGGTTGTCAGAAATTTTCCTGCTCAGGCCGCAGATGGTAAGCGATCTCCACCACCCATAGTCACCCAAGACACAAAAAGAATCAAGCGTGTGTTGTCACCCTAACCAGAGAGGAATAAGGATTGGGAAAGATAGAGGGGAATTGGGCCACAGGAAATCTGACTTACCGAATGAAACCCCAGCAACGCGAGCTGCCACTTGATGTCGGTTTTCTGTGAGATAGTGGTATCAAATCGGTCGATCCGGCCCATTCATACTATAGACGTTACTATCTGCTCTATCGCTCAATCTTATATCTTAAATAAATATAACAGTAGCTGTGTACATCCTAATTTCATCTTTATTATGCCATTATTCTCTTATTGAAGCAACTGTAACATACAGACGAATAGATGGACGAAAGTAAAGGATTCTGTTTTTGTTCTTTGGCTTGGACTCCTTAAAAAGTCTGGGTTTAAGACCCCGCCGCGAAGGAGTGTTAAATAGTTAAATAATATCTGTTCTTCCTTTATGGTCAGAGGGACGTTTTTTATTGAAAACGATAGCTTTTAAATTAAGCTTAAAAAGGTTAGCGGTATATACGTACCCCAAGCATACCCCGAGTTATCACTCCAAATCAGGCCAAGGTATCATACCTTAATTCTGATGGCTGTACTGGATTTCTTTGTATTTTATTTTTACAGATATTTGTTTCGGGTCTAGGTGTTGTGAGATCGAAAGTCTCTCGTAGTTCTTGATATCCACGATACACGAATCGATCTTAGTGTGGGTTCAGGGCTACGTGTGTGACTGTTAGGTGTATTTATTATTTATTTTGTAATTATTGTCTAGACTCTAGGTAGCATGTAATTTCAAAGTGTTATATATTATGCTCGTTTGCCTCCATAAAAAGTTAGTTTAATTTTCTTTAGGATCTGTCTGGCACTCGTCGTCTCGCATATTCTAAAACATGTGAATACAAATTGAATGTGATTTTAGAGTCGAGTATCAACAACCACATTTGACTGTTTGTTTTCCAACATTCATTTTACGACAAACGTATGTGGTTAATATTTTTCAGACCCAATTTAACCGATTAGCCCAAACAAACGGTGTTTATTTACACTCGCATGGCATTGTTTAAGAATACTATAAATTATAAACTGACGAGCGAGGTTATAGTAAAGTTAAGAGCATCGTAATTTTTCTTACGTGTTTTACATTAAGGGTCACTTGCAGATCTGCGATTAATTTCTATTTATCCCGAATCTTGATTTAAAGATAGGAGGGATCTGTAGGATAAATCGAGTTTAGATTAAACTCTATATTAGTAATAGCGCTGCAAGTCGCTCTTAAGTATTAATTTTTGTATATTGAATAAAGTGTAAAAAGCGTATACGAGGTAAAAATTAGCTATCACGTGGATTATACCCATTTTGTTAATTATACATTGTTTTCAAGTTTCTGGAACGTGCCATGTACACGATGCAGTTTAATAATCGGGATGCATTTAAAATATAATTTATGGAGTATATTTTACGCTTTTATGCTCACGTATGCTCAGGAAGTTGAAAAATATAAGGTACATTATAATAAACAACCAGACAAAACTGTCTTATAGTACACAATTAGGTATAACAACATTTACTATATAGTGTATACTGAATGTTTAGTTAATTTGAATATAATTGTATCGAAGATGTTATCATTATTTTGATAATTTTAAATTATTTTGAATTTCCATTTAATATGAGTAAACAAGCACTTCAGACTATGCAATATTATTTTTGTTGCGTAATATTGTTATGAAGTAGGATTACATTAAATTTCAATTTAGTGCGCCTCTGCCTACCCCTTCGGAGATACAGGCCTGAGCTTATGTTGTGTTATGTTTCAATTTAGAATCCTAATAAAAGAAGTTATGCTTAAGTGGTAGAACGGCACTTAGACAATTATGATACAGCACAACTCAACCGGTTTGATATCACTAGCTGTCAGAAATCGTTTATAAAGTATAAAGTCGTTGTTGCGATTGTTTTGGTTAGTTAAATTTTCAATAGCACTTTATTGTTTGTTAGTTATCTAAGTGTCTATGGGCGGTGCAAATCACTTAGCATCATGTGACCCACCTTCCTCATTTGCAAGTTTGCCAAAAAGTTCTTCAGGATACTAAGTTGCCAGTTTGAAATAATATTTCTGTATCTGCATTACAAAAGCCGTAAAAATGTTAGTCTAGAATGCACATAAGTCACAGATTAGCGTTGGCGCGAGTCCAGACTGTCGCTGCTGTTAATATCGGTTCCGTAGTGATTTGTTAAGATTTATTGCCACTACGAGCCAGCAGTTTGTCAAACATCGATGTGGACTCGCTTGAGCAATAGATATATCAACTTTATCTTTAGTTAATCTTACTCCTTCTATTTCTGATCTAACTTGCACTGGAAATCTCTTTTTATAAAAATAAAACATCTTTTGGTGTTCGTTGCATTGTGGGCGGCGTATTACAATTTACAAAGGTAATACAATTTTATTATATTTGATAAAAGCAATTTGACAACTGTTTATTGTATTAATATTAAATAGGTTCAATTTAATAAAAGAGTAATTTAATAAGCATAACATAACAAGTATAAGCTCACGCCCGTATCCCCGAAGGGGTAGGCAGAGGCGCACTAGCCAACTAGTACACCCACATTTCGCCGAGCTTAGTTCCGTCCCAGATGTGATAGAGGGCGAGCCTAACGCCATATCGGGCATAAATTCCAGACTCCGAGCTAATATGGAAAAGTCCAATATCACTTTGGCCGACCCGGGGATCGAACCCGAGACCTCAGGACAGTAGTTATACCGAAATACAACCACGCCACCGAGGCAGTTTAATAAACAATTAGGTGTTATATGTGCATATGTTAATTTCCTAATACAATGCCATTTATGCGTTGCACTATCGTTATTTTAGGTAGATACCTATTTCTACAATGGTTGTTTTAATTAATTAACAATTGTTATAAATATAAACATACAGACAATACCAACTTAAGACGGACCATTTTTAACAAAAGCAAATCAGGTGTTTAGTTATTTATTTTGAATTAAGGACCATTGTCTTTGACATTTTCCAAATCAAAATAATATATCCATCGATATATTATTTACCTAGATGCATAGTTGACGCTCGGAAAATGGGACAGCTAACGAGTGCTTAAGCACTTATTTTCCCTACAAGTCGGACGCCGATAGAATTCTAAATTTCGAAATTCAAATTTAAGAACGCTTGTTCATTTGGTTTAAAAAGCTACTTTATAACACGTGCATATGGTTATATTTGTGTTGATTTAATTAGAACTTGTGATCTTTTTCTTTGTTTTATTCCTGAGACCACTTTTTAGGAGGATATTTGCAACGAACTGTGCATCTAGGGTATACTATATTGATGAGTATATCATATCAAAATAATATAACCCTGTTGTACCGTATTCTGTCTCTAAACGTATACCTACATTAAGTATTTTTCGACCGACTTCCAAAAAAGAGAAGGTTCTCAATTCGTTCGTTTTTTTGAATGTATGTACCACGATATCTCTGCCGAATGTAGGCCGATTTTCAAGATTCTTTTTGTGTTCGATAGAGTTATTTCACGATCGGATGGGTATTAAAGTCAGTCCGTTAGATTTTTAAACTTGTGTCATATTTAAATTTGACTAAATCACCATAATATAAACAAAGAAGTATGCATAAAATAGAAGACACAAAAAAAATCTTTACAAAATATATTCAGCGGCCTGAGCAGGAAAATTTCTGACAACCGTAAATGTATTCGAACTCGATGCGCGTCAATGAAATTTGTATGAAATATTAACCAAACGTCATCAGTGCGCAGCGAACTCGAATACATTTACATTTACATTCGTTTTTCGTGCTCGGGCTACTGAGCTAATAATTCAAACTATAAAAGTACTATTACAATTATATAAATAAACGCATTAAACTCCCACTCAAACGCGTAAAGGAAGAAACATTACACCTGTAATCAATTTCATTAAAAAACGGAGACGTGGAAACGCATTTAGTCTTGTCATATATTAATCTTTACTTTATACGTGCAGTTAACTAGCTTTTGCTGACGGCTCCGACTGTATACAGTCTTTCTACAAATTCATCTGCGTTAAAGACTCTTACTTATTCTTATAAGTAAATATTATTATATATATGCGCTTCTTATCTTTAAGAATAGTAGGCTAAACTTGGGTTTACATGACGTTTCTCGCTAGCGACTCCGTAAAATATTTATATAAAAATCCAAACGCATCTAGCGGCTACGTAGAAAATTGATGTTTTTCATACAAATTATTTTACATAGTCGCTAGCTTAAAAAAACTCATAGTCGAGCTAGATTTTGTCACTTTTTCCTTGCCTCACGTTGTTTAAAAATGAAAGGGACCAACTTAGTTTTGAAGTTAAGAAGCGCGTACTTTTTTTTATGTGAGAGGCATTATCGCTATTTTACTACTAGTACAGATTAAGGAGTTGAGACAACAGATAACAACAGTCCTTAAAGATTATAATTCTGGTAATGGTAGTTACTGTAAAACGTGCTCTGCTCTACTCCAAACTTATAACAAATGATCCTTATGTGTTTCCCATGTCTACGCAAGGTGATAAAGAAAGATAAGATGAGAGTGGCGTCCAAGTCTAGTTTCTTTACATCTTGTATTAGGTCAACCTTAGCGGGGGCTACCGAGTTCCTATATAAAACTGATTTGAAGTAACAGTTTATTTTTTATTTCGAAAAACATGATACCCAAAGGCTCTACAATTTCCTCCTCCTTTTTCGACCGACTTCCCAAAAAGGAAGAGGTCCTCAATTCGTCGGTATTTTTATGTATGTTACGCGATATCTCCGCCGAATGTGGACCGATCTTAAAATTTTTTGTGTTCGATAGAGCTTCTTTCAAGGGTGGTCCCATATAAATATGGTCACGATTGGATTTGAAGTCGGTCCGTTAAGTTTTTTTAAAGGTCATGCCTCTCTTAGGAACCCATCTTTGATTCTTCTGTAGCTGTTCAGATACGTTAAAGTCACTCTATCTGGTGACCTAGTTCCTCGTTCGTCGGCCTTAGTCATAAAAAATAACTACTACACGGGGTTAATCTAGAGCGTTGAAATGTTTTATTTATCAGACTTTTATATTTATCTTCTCCAGGTACCGCATTGCAGTTCCAGTAACACTAATCATTAAATGGTACAAGTCGTAGAATTATTTCACTATAGTTTTACGATGCTTTGTCGATGTTTTGTGGAAATATCTATTGTAAAATTGTTTGTTTATAATGTATCGACAGTGAACATTCGACGATTGTAAAAAATCCATTGCGTTATTTTTTGTATCCAGAATACTCCCTTAGTTTTCCTCAAGATTTTTTACAATACATTATTTCTTTCTACTTGCCTTTATGTCATGTCTATGTGGACGCAACGCTTTCTAAGCATGATGCTTAGTTTTACGACCTACCTTGCTGACGCGAACCCCCTTTTGGAGAATGCAAACGCCTTTAAGGAATCTTGTACAACCTGCCCAACAATGTTTTTTAGAAGATCCAGTCCCAGGCAAAGAAAGTGGTGGTCAAAAAAGCGACTAATAATAAGATAAAACAAATTAAAATGTTTCAGATGCTAGACCTGGAGGCAGCGATGAACGCAGCTGCGACAGAAGCGGCCGAAGGCGAGGCGCAATCGCCGGAATCAACACAAAATAACATAGAAATCTCCGTCGTATCCAATAAAAGCAACACCAGCAGTAACTCTCCAGAGGATACCAACAAGACAGAGTTACCTTTCTTAATGGAAAAAAATGTCAGAACAGAGGTGGAACAAAATGTTCTCGCAATGCCTATTATATTAGTAAATGATAAGCCACCGGAGGACTTGGACCAGAAATGGCTTAACATAGTTCAAACAGTGACAAATAGTGAGAAATTAAAAGGATTCCATACAAGAAGAAAATATAAGCGTAAATTTTGTAGGAGCCGACGGCACGCGGTGTTTAAAAGATCGTATTCTATCGGGTGAATAGTGCGGTTTGAATGCGGTGTAGGACATTTATTAAATTAATTATTACAGACATACTCGTATACTTTTATTATTGTTAAGTGATGAGAATAAATAATTTATAAATGATTGTTTATGAATTGCTATCCAATTTTGATGCATATTAGAATAATAGTGATAAAAAGCGAAAAATAGTATAGAATTCATATATTTGAAAAGATGGGGAACACTTTTTGATCTAAAAATAATATGAGTTTTTTAAATTAATGCAACAAAAATAGTTTCACATGGAAATATATCACCTAGATTCCCAAGCAATAAATATACTCAGAGAATAAATAAAATTCACATTAAGGCGTGTAGTTTATTATTATAAATGCAATCAAAAATGTTTATGAAAGAAAAACGAATTAACTGTTGAGATTAAGTGTGAACGACCTAAATGAACATCGTGCAGCAAAAATACGAATTTATTACAAAATATCTTTATACTCATTAACCTTTGCTAAAAGAAGATTAAGATATTACGTAGAACTACTCTATAAATATCTATATACCTAACTATAATTATGTATGTCTTTACCGCTTTGGTATATATGTTAAGACATCGGAACATCGGAACAGTACCAGACTATACTACTGTTTGCCGTGGACCTATATTACGATTCTGAGAATAATCATAATTATATTCTTCAGAATGTCCAAACAAAAATTAAACCATTAAAATTAAAAAAATAACACATTTCATCACAATAACTAAGACAGTATCTATAGAAATTGGTTTTCATTGTCAGAATCTGAAACAATTGCGACAATCATGGTACTACTATCGTCCTGAGGTCTCATTCCCTGGGTCGGGCAGTGATATTGGATTTTTCAGTATCAGCCCGGAGTCTGGAATTTGTGCCCGATATGCCGATAGGAATATTTGGGGGAGGCCAATGTTCAAAAGTGGACGTCCTATGGCTGATGATGATGATGATGATGCCGATAGGCTCGCCCCATATAACTTTTGGGACGGAATTAATCTAGGCGAAATGTGGGTGTTCTAGTTCCCCAATGCGCCTCTGCCTACCCCTTCGGGGATACAGGCGTAAGCTTATGTACATGTTTGTATCTAATCTGCAACAATCTCTTATTCCTTATGATAGGAAATTTATTTATTTGGCAATAGTTTAATCAAACTAATGTTTATAATCTCCAAGTCTACTCCAAGTTACTGAACCGCGTACCTACGGTTAAGTGACTAATTAGCACGATTAGGTCTTAAGATGTCAGCTTCAGTGTGTTGGGAGATCCTAATTACTTAGAATATCATGAAATTCAGATTTGTGATACTCGTATATCGTTGATTGTTTGCAAATATTGTAACTCCGATGCAGTTTAATGATTTTGGACGATGATGATGACGATATGATGCAGTTATCCGCGACTGGGATCCCTCCCAATCCAACAATGTCCACATTGGACAAGCTACTTTGGCGAATCTCTGGGAAGGACATCATCTTCCCACTAGACTTATTTTTCCTATTAATTACTTCAAGCCCAAATAATTAATTACCATAATATTATAGTAATAATAGCACAATCACGTTACTTTTTAATCATCCCGCAAAGAATATTTTTGATACAGAACATTAGCTAACCTTAATAAGGGTAAAGTATGAGAAGATTATTCCACAAAGACATTCATTAGTACATAGACGAGACAACAGCGTGAAACTTGTGATCCAAAAGTTGTGAGTTTTGACTTCGTCGTGGTCATAAGTCACTCAGTCGTATTTAAAACATGCGCGCTCAAAGTCGTGCCAGCGTTATAATGTTTAGAAAATAAAATTGAATAAACAATAAAATTCTCAGAAATTCTAGGATGCAAATTGTAATAAATGGTAGATAGCGTTACTTACGTTTGAGATATTTTTGAATTGAAACTTGTTTGATAGCCCCTTTATTTATTTATTTATTTATTTATTTTATTTATTTATTTATTTATTTATTCACTTGCACAATAATATACAAAACACGTGATCAAAGGCTCTCAAACTAGGCAAGCCTGTATCTTGAGAGCCTGTACTTGGTAGTCATTAGTTGGTATACTGTGTTCAGAAAAGATAAAACAAAATGAAATAAACTATACCGAGAATGTAAAATAAATGAAACTTAAAACTACGGACGTATGTGTGTGTGTGTGTGTGTGTGTGTGTGTGTGTTTATTTATAGTTAGTAAGATTAAGACTGAGATCTATAGAGCGAACTTCGACTAAGTCTAAGTCAAAGATGCGAACCCAATGAGGATTTGGAAGTTTTAAACCGAACTTTGACTTAGTCTGAGCCATTTTTTACAAGATAATCTATGCTTAGTTTGTCTGTCAGTCTGTTTTTCTTGTAAAAATTGGTCCGACTAAGTCGCAGTTCAATTTCAAAATTCCATATCCTCACCGAGTGCGTTTCTTTGACTCAGACTTAGTCGAAGTCCGCTCTATAGATCTCAGCCTAAATCTCTTTGTTATTCCATGTCAACTAGGTTTCTACCCTTGGGTAAACGCATAGCCTATTGTTACTAAATCAATACCATGATTGCGTATAAGTGTATTGGATATCGTAATAAAATTAGTATCGCAAATTGTATTAGTTTGATGGGCACGTTCCGCCCATACACAGATTGGGTAAACTGATAAATAGTATAATATCTAGAAGTAGTTAAGGGGAAGACGAAGTGGGTAAACAGTCCACCATATCACGATCCACAATTAATATGAGTTTTGAAATAGGTGAAGTTTCGTTGAATAAAATAAGTGGCGGATTCTGACAAGGTGGGCGTCTCTTGTTAAAATTATTTCATATTATTGTCTGGAGTTGTGTTTGTTGTTTTAATGTGATGTGGTTTTATGCACCAAAATTCAGCGGAGATGGACAGTATAATGTGGAAACTTTTTAATCGATACTCTTTTATAATTGCTGACTTTAAAAAAACTTGATAATTGCTATACTTACCTTGATATTGGCTAAATCATCGCAAATGCGTGGAAGCCATAATTTTTAAAAGAAAAAGTGGCGCATATAAAACGAGTAAGTAGAGAAGGTTTCTTATAGATGTTTCCTAAGTGCAAATGAAATGGACTTATTACATATTTACCATGTTCTAAGTTTATTTTTTGTTTACTATTCAATTACAATATTGAATACCGGTAAATTTTCTTTAAGTTGTATTATTTCGTTAAAAGAAGAGCGGAACACTATTAAAATGTTAGATTTTGAAAGAAAATTTAATTTATCGTCGCTGTTTCAAATCCTCTATACTATGCTACTAGCAAATTGCAGCAATTATGTTTTTTAAAGGGATATCATCTTTATACGTAGATAAAGCAATTTTAACGGGATAGTATCGCAATTCAGTAAGTATGTCGGCTCCATAAAAATTTACATAAATTAAACTATTAAAGAGCTTTGACTGATCTGGTTTATTTGAAAAACTTTTCATAATTTCTTAATGCGGTTACTGCCCTCGCCAAATTGGTTTAATACACACCCGTGGACCCAAGCACCGTAATTACATTTAAAATGTTGAAACAAACATTAAGAACACGTACAAAACCGCGTTAGTTAATTGCGTTAATAAAAACACAACGCGATTTAAGAGCCCTGTTAGTCTATAACATTTCGCGTTAACCTAAAATTTTATTTCAATTCCAACTAATTTTTAAAAATGTATTTGGAGTAACGATTTGCCACTGTAATTTTGCTGAGAAAATATAATCTTATTGGATTTATTAAAATTTTCCAGAATCTCACGTAGCTTTTATAGCCTTTTTTAGATGTTTTAATGTGCCAGGTGTGAACAATGGATGGGAAAGTTGCTTGATGCTTGGCCACTTCGCAGTGGAGCTAGCTCAATACGTAGATATTTAACGTTTGTATTTAAAGGACCATTTAGATGAAGCGAGTTTATAGCACATAATTATAACTTATAGTCACGGACGTAAAAAAAATATGGGCGGAGCGCTAGGAACATTAAAGTGAAGCAGGGTTTTTGGCTCATTCGATCATCGCCGCCATTACGTGTTGATAGTAGTACGTGTTGATAGATTTTATTTCATACAAAACAGGTTGCAATCATTGATACATAATTATTACTACAAAAATTCATTTGTATGTATTTTCTTGGTGATTTAGCTGCTCTAATTTATATATCTTTTTTGTATATGGTACTTTATAAGCATTTATTGTCAACTGGCATTTAAAAGAGCAACGCCAGAGTTTCTTGCCCGTTCTTCTCTGGCGAAACGGCCTTCCGACCTGGCGGTAGAGGAACTTTGACGGAATCTAAATAATGTAGTAACATTTCATGGATTCAATAAATATTTTGATTTTGATTTTGAAAAAAGATAGATCGAATGAGCTGAAAACCCTGCTTCACTTTCAATGTTCATAGTGCTCCGTCCATCGTTTTTTTCACGTCCGTGCTTAAACTTAAACTTTCAATTACGAGGCTGCGTAAAAATAAATTTTAAGTATTACAATTACTTTAATATTAGAAAATGGAACTTAGACCTTGGCCTAATAAACCAAGAATATATGTCAATAACAAAATATGTCAATTAATTTTGATAACAGAATTAATGTATTTTCCCAGAATCCAAACCTTACCAAATCTGGCTATGTTTTACTTATGATATTTTCTTTGCTTTCCACAAATTCATCTCACAAAAATGTCGCGAGACAGCGGTAAATTACGAAGTTTATTACTCATTTTGATCACGTACACGTCAAGTTATAATTTCTCTGATATTTTGTATCATAATTTCTCTGTGACAAATGTCTGAAGTTGCCATACATATTCAAGAATTTAAACGCAATTTAGCAAATTTGTACCAACTTACCACTGTCTCAAACAAACCCACCGGAAGTGTCGTTTTGCAGATCCATTACAATAATATTAACATAACATAATATAAGCTCACGCCTGTATCCCCGAAGAGGTAGGCAGAGGCGCACTAGCGAACTAGAACACCCACATTTCGCCGAGCTTAGTTCCGTCCCAGATGTGATAGGGGGCGAGCCTATCGCCATATCGGGTACAAATTCCAGACTCCGGGCTGATATGGAAAAATCCAATATCACTTTGCCCGACCCGGGGATCGAACCCGAGACCTCAGAACGGTAGTCGTACCGAAATACCACCACGCCAACGAGGCAGTCAAATACAATAATATTCTATAGATTAATTACGCTATCGTATCTGAATACATATTTGTAAAAGGTATAATAATTGTGTAGGTAGCCAATATCGAAGTGCGAAGTCGAATCGACGTGATTACTTAATCCGGGGAATAGAAATGTTATTTAGGCAATCAATAGAGAAGCTTCTTATTTCTTATAACGAATAAATTAATGAAATCAATTTTCCCATTTCTAAATAGAAGCGAAATATGCGAACAATGCTTCATAAATCAAACGTAGGACTATGATGTGTCTTATCTGCTTTCAACAGAAAATATGAGTGAATGAGGTTGGCCATCGTTTATTCTTTATGGGCTTTGTTATTCGGGACAAAGTCGGCGAGGTGTGAGTACTCCCATTGTACATATATCATACATAGTGTTTTGACCAGCCAGAGCCAGGCGGTCTAGCGTGGACAGACGTGAAAGGCTTTTCAACGTTTCTCAACGTTTTTGAGTGGTAGAGCCACGCTGTAGACAGTTACGTCTACAGCACGAATGGGTCGACCAGCTCGACCGGTTTGATACCACTGTCTCACAGAAAACCAACGTAAAGTAACAGCTTGCTGTCGTGTTTCGTTCGGTGAGTGAGATTTCCGGTGGCCCGATTCCCTACCTCCCTTTCCCAATCCCTTTTTCCTCCCCTTCCATTTCCTCCTTTTAGGTTGGCAACGCACCCATGATTCTTATTGTGTCTTGGGTGTCTATGGGCGGTGGAGATCACTTACCATCAGGTGACCCATCTGTTCGTTTGCCAGTCTCTGCTATATATATATTCTCATGAGAGATATGACGACCCTCGAATCTACCCAGAATAATATCGACCTAAACTATTTATTGGCTGATCCAGGAACGCGACTCTGGTAGTGTAGTTGAACCATGTGTTTCATCGCCATCATAACCATCGCTATTTAGTCGATTACAGATAAAAACTTAACGGACCGACTTCAAATCCGATCCAAATCCAAATTCTTCCTTGAAATAAGCTCTATCGAAGACAAAAAGAATCTTGAAATCGGTCCACATTTGGCGGAGATATCACGTAACGTACATAAAAAAATACAGACGAATTGAGGACCTCCTCATTTTTGGAAGTCGGTCGAAAATCAGGTTCTCATATTATATTTATTTGTTTATAGTTAAAAATCGAATGGGCATCCTTTATCTCTCTGGCATTTATTGATGATCGAAGAGATCCTATCATCATCATCATCAGCCATAGGATATCCACTGCTGAACATATGCCACCACCAAAGATTTCCAGATCGACCTGTTGGAAGCGGCCTGCATCCAGCGACTTCTATACATACATACATACATAAGCTCACGCCTGTATCCCCGAAGGGGTAGGCAGAGGCGCACTAGCGAACTAGAACACCCACATTTCGCCGAGCTTAGTTCAGTCCCAGATGTGATAGGGGGCGAGCCTATCGCCATATCGGGCACAAATTCCAGACTCCGGGCTGATATGGAAAAATCCAATATCACTTTGCCCGACCCGGGGATCGAACCCGATACCTCAGAACCATAGTCGTACCGAAATACCACCACGCCACCGAGGCAGTCGAGTCAGTCCGACTTCTATAATACTATACAAATCTAAAAGACGACGTGCAGAGTATAAACGCAATTAGTAAGTTCCCAAAATGAGGGCCTCCGTAGTGCCGCCAATACACGCTAAACAATGGAACACAAACAGACAGCCCGAGGAATACTTGACATTCACAAATATTTGTCTTGAGCGGCTATTGAATCCACTAGACTAATTACGTATCGTGTAAAAGCAGCGAGCATACCAAAACTTGTATCGTAAATCATCCAATACTGAATTTTCGACCAACTTCAAGCAGAAGGTCATCATTTTGTCTGTATGTTTTTTTTATGTGTGTTACTTGATATCTCCGCAAAATTTTCAACCGATTTTCAAGATTATTTTTGTGTTCGATAGAGCTTATTTCAAGGATGATCCATATAATTTGGTCACGATCGGGTAAATTTTGAAGTCGCTCCGTTAAGATTTTTCTGTAAAACAAACGGTACATAAACTAAAAATACACTATACAAGATTATAGATTCCATCCAAATAACCCCTAAAATACATAATTAACAAACAATTTTAGATAACTTTTTTTTATAGCAGCAACAGGCAAACCAGCAGATGGGTCACCTGAAGGTAAGTGATCTCCACCGCCCATAGATACCCAAGACACAAAATAAATCATGGGTACGTTGCCAACCTAAAAGTAGGCAATGGAACGGGAGGGAAAATGGATTGGGAAAGGGAGAGGGGGAATTGGGCTACCGGACATCTCATTCATCGAACGAAACGCGACAGCAAGTTGCCACTTTACGTCGGTTTTCTATGAGACAGTGGTATCAAACCGGTCGAGCCGGCCCATTCGTGTGGTAGACATAACTGTCTGCAGCGTGGCTCTACCACTCAAAAAACTATGTGTTCTTTCAATGTTATGTTGGTTTTGGATCATAATTCGATGGGAATTATGGGATATCCATTCTTTGATTGTTTCGTGAAGTAGAAGTTCCTTAGGACCGATTGCTCAAACTTCACCATTCTTATTTGTAGACTGTTTTGAATGGTAGAGCCACGCTGTAGATTATAGACACTTACAGTACGGTTTGATACCACTGTCTCAAAAAAAAACGA
Organism: Clanis bilineata; assembly: GCA_036417725.1. Taxonomy (NCBI): domain Eukaryota; kingdom Metazoa; phylum Arthropoda; class Insecta; order Lepidoptera; family Sphingidae; genus Clanis; species Clanis bilineata. Next base: position 6,564,867 of record CM071146.1, on the reverse strand, counting down.
CCTAAAATGGCAGCTCGCTGTCGCTTTTCGTTCGGTGAATGAAATTTCCTGTGTCCCAATTACCCCCACCCTTTCCCAATTTCCCTTTACTTACCAGGTGACCCACCTGCTCGTTTGTCAATCCCTGCTAAAAATATTCCATAATCAACCCAATCTCTCCATAAATACCTATTTCAGAAATATAATGCACAGAGTTTATCAAGTTTTAATTGAAATTTATGGAAAATAACCGAGAAATAATAAAATTTTACATTCTGAATGGAATATTCGGTAATCAAAATACAAATTAAACGTCAATTCCACGAGCGATTCGTGGACATCGCTGTCATAACTTAGTTGAATCACTTCGTCGAATTCGCATTAAGTTACAATCAATTTACACAAGCACTGAAGTAAGGGACTTCGGTACTTGGAATACGCCAATTAAATCTTGTATTGTAAGGTCATCAACCCTAGAGGTGCTTATCAGCACCAGATTAATACCCATTATGATTTGTTGAAAATAGTTTCTTGCGTTGACTAATATGTCCATGTAACCTCATAAATGATTGAAAGCAGAAGTGAAGTTTCGTTAAATAGTACTGAAATATACAAAGCAAATAATCTTGGAGATGAATGTAATTTTTTTTATCCGGGCACGGCAAAGTGACTACACTGCACCTGATGGTAAGCGAAGTGCAGTCCGAAAAAAACTAGCGACCACTGACAAACTATGGGTTCCCCAGAAACATGCAGGCTTATATATGCTTCTGCACATTCCGAATCCGAAGAGATATAATCATATAAATAAAGATAATCGAGGGGCTTGCGACAAGATAGGTGGATGACCGATGCAGATACAGGGATACCACCATACCCATCCCAACCAACCATCAAGTCATTACGCAAGCCCCTCGAGATAACCGGAAGTACACTGGCTGATCCTGGATTGCGAAATACATACAGTATGGGTCACTATGGCAGGTATTAGCACCATGTATACGGTGGTCGCCATCCGGTCGATACGAATATTCTACCACCAGCAATTAATATTTATTTATAAGTGTTTTTTTAACTAATGGGCAGCTAGCCTGCTCAACTGATGACTATAACAAATAAACAGTTGCAACTTCAAGCAGTCCAACTCCAAGGGTATTCATGAACTTTATTAAAAAATGTGCTCACTCTAAGACCTAAATAAATAAGAGTTAGTTGATCTAATAATAATGCTTGAAATAATATTATTTGAGAACAGTGGTAGACATTTGATTTTTTCGTAAGTGACCTTCTCGCGGTATACTCAATAACAGACGTAGGAGAGTAAACAATTTAAGTGAAGAAAATCAATCATTAATTTACTGATATTGAGGACAAAGCTCCATAACAAAATTATTAACAGACTAGTCTTGGCTACGGCACCGCTTGTTTGGAAATCTATTTGTTACTGAAGATAAAAATTTGTACAGTGAAGAACAGCTCATAGAAGCACAATTATAGTAAATTGACATAGAATCATAGGGACTGGATTCCTTAAGAGTGTTTAATGTCAGGCAAGCAGCTAGTCGCAGAAAATAAAGTTGAATCATATCTGCAACACACTATTTCAGAAATTTTGTTGCGCTGACCACACATTAGAAATAAGGGCAGATGGTAAAATTATACAATCGTAGAAGAATTTAGAAAAATTAGACCAGAGTAGGTCTACCTAGATATTACAAACAAACACGAAAATGTTTTTATTTTTCATTATGGTGTAGGTTTCAATATTATTTTACCAACTTTTATTGAAGATCTTCGTAATTGATCTCGTAATAACATATTTTTTATGTGTCGGACAATATTTTCATCAAAAGAATGAGAATATCATTAAATGAATATCGATTTGCAGCTTCCGTGGCGCAACGGGCGAGCAGCCGACTGTGAAACGAAAAGCCGCGGGTTCGATCCTCACAAACACTTGTCTCGCACTGAGACAAGTGTTTCTGTGGCCCACAGATATTTGTTTCGGGCCTGGGTGTTGTGAGACCAAAAGTCTATCGTAGTTTCTAATAACCACGACACAAGACTAGTATCTACTAGTCTATGTGTGTGACTGTTGGTTGTCATTTATTTATTTATTTATCGATTACATTCGATTTCGATCTTTTTTTATACCCAAAATGTTTATACAAATTTATACATAATACTTTAGAAAGGGTAACCAAATAAACTTATATTTCATCTAAGGATTTAATATTTATTTGACGGAGCAGCTGATTTGTAATACTTAACAACTTATTTAAGAAGAAAGAAAAAAATAAATAAACTTTATTCAGCCAATATCTTAGGCAACAATAAGTTAATGATAGCCTTCATGAAAATGGCTTTTGGTTTTATGGTCAGGACTTTATTTATAAACTGTTTTTGTTACTTTAAATATACGAACTGGTATATTAACTGATTTTTTCGGTTTACGCGAATGTTATACATTGAATTAAACTAGTTTCTACGGATTCTAAAGCTATTTTTTTTATTTATATGCCCGACGTTGGGCTCCGACCCGTGACCACCAAGGCTTCAAAGTCTTTGAAACGTCGGGCCTAAAAATAAAAATAAATCGCGATAGAATCCGTATAAACTAGTTTTATTTCAACTTGTATTAAGGGCCACTAGAAGCTCCGCGATATATCTCTATTTATCCCAAATGTCGTTTTATAAATAGCAGTGATCTGTAGGATAAATCGAGTTTAGGTTTAACATTACATTAGTCGCCCTAAATATCTTAGTATTTTTATTAACTACTCTATAGGTATTTACTAATTATATAGGTAAAGTAAATTGAGATATTACAAACATCCCGCAACAAATGGGCATAAAATGAAACCTTTCCAAAAAAGGAGTGAGGAATATAAATAAGGAAAGACGTTGAAAGAATTCGATCGGTCTTGATTTGGCCAATCAGTACGCACGGAACATCGGCCGTTTGTTTTATTCGCAAAATAATCAAAGCCAGACGTGTAGTCAAGGGCGGCCCTTGGAATTCACGCAGACTTTTGCCGTGAGCCCGTGACTCAATATGCTGAATCATATTTTATCTTTTAGATGTTTGATTTTAAAAGAATCTACCTTTTTGGCATTTTCCCTTAAGGTTATTATAATTTATTAAAGCGTATTAATTTGCAAATATGTAATTTAGAACGATAAGATTAGGTACAACATTCTTTAAAATCTTGGTCGACCTCTATCAACACGTCGTGTTGTTCTTTGGAAATTAAAGTAACGTCTTCTGCACTAGTTTTTCTCGAAACAAAACGCAAAGACACATACGCAAAACAATGATTTTATATGTCGGCTGTTTGTAAAACAATGGACCATAGATAAAAAATACATGTTTTTGTGTAATGTTTAGTGCAGGAGACGCGGTTTAAGTCAAACACTTTTGCTTTGGTAATCACATAAATGATGTCCCAGTGAAACTTATGTTATTTAGGGTCTGCCACGTGCCAACTCCGATTTCGTTCTATTTTACGTATGATTATGTATATTAAAAGGTGTGCGTGTTTACTAGAATGTGTTCCAGTATTTATCGCAATAACAGATTTGATTTTCTCGTCCGAGAAAATAGTTTACGGATGAAACCTTTGTGTGTACCAATTAATTAGATATACGCTACTGGACCTAATCAAGAATCACGCAAGTGAAACAAGAAAATCAAGCGGATAAGAATAATTCTGTAAGAGTTTTCAAGTCTTCTGTCTGACTCATTATTATTAATTACATAATCATAGTTTCTACACATTGTGGAAGTTTATAACATCTAAGATAATTATCAAGCGGGATGATTAATACTTATTATTGCCACAAAGATAGCCAGACTAAATATAAAAATAAAGACATAAATCATAAAGAGCATATTGCGTAAACAGCTTTCTCACATGATAAATTGCTATTTATATTATACGCGAAAACTCCATTAACACGAATATTTTAAATAAATGCACTGAAAATAAAGTTATTTAACGAACCCGATGCAAAATATCATGTGAATAATAAATGAAAAAATAAATGTAATTTTCATTTCGACTTGAACAAGTTTGAATATTCGAAGTAATCGGATTATTTCCTTTGCTGTCGATTCGATGTTTTGTCGGGAATATGGAATGAACATTCTCAATACATGTCTGTTTCAGGGTTGCCAGATTGAAATAGCTAGCGATTGGATACAAAAACTGTTTAATTAATTTGTCGATTATACACTCTTAGTCCAGGAATTTTAAATACAATTGGATAGCTACGCTACTCGCATATACGCAACGATAATAAGTACATTCGAAGAGAAAATCAACGTAGTCAAGGTCATCAATAGCGCTACTGACAACCCTAACAGATATTCAATATATATTTGAATTCCTAACGCATTCAAGTCGTGATCCCTTGCCTAGCTTCGGATCTATCCGTTTGGAAGGCGCTTGTTCTACTATCAATATTTTATTTAAAGATTAAATGTTGTTTTGACAGGTGCGCGCGTAAGTGCCAAGCGGAGAAGGTGACTATAAAAATATCCTAGCCGAGGTACGAAGCCAAACGGTACACAAGAAGCCATGTTCAACATGTTGTTGACAGGCAATTAAATTGCCTAGTTTATTTCCTTCGAGTTATATTTTACCGAAACTGATGATGGTTAATATATTTTAAACAGTTTTCTTAAATTGTAAATTGCTAACGAAAGTCTAATATTTTTCAATGTGTTACGCAGGATTTAATTTAAGATTCTTCGGTGCTTCTTAAAATGGTTCGCGCAGATTAATTAGTAAACCTGATGACCTCAATTATTCACGGATGCTAATACAATATTCCACAACTGAGGAAAATTACGAAATGCAAATTCTATAATCTTAGACCCGCCGGGACGGGGAAATTAATTAATTATGTGGAGGACATGGGTTGAAGGATTTACAGGGCATTGCTACTTCTGCATGCGTTAATTAAAAACTTGTCGCAATGTCTCTACATTGTTCTAGTTTTCTTCACGACTCTTACTTCATAATGGCTGCTAATTGTGAACACAACATATAGTTTTACCTCTATAATATTGTGTCCAGTAAGGTACTCATTAGTATTCTTCACACAGATATTCATTTTATAAGATATTAAATCACATAACATAACATAACATAAGCTCACGCCTGTATCCCCGAAGGGGTAGGCAGAGGCGCACTAGTGAACTAGAACACCCACATTTCGCCGAGCTTAGTTCCATCCCAGATGTGATAGGGGGCCAGCCTATCGCCGTATCGGGCACAAATTCCAGACTCCGGGCTGATATGGAAAAATTCCAATATCACTTTGACCAATATCACGGGTCGGGACCCGGGGATCGAAGCCGAGACCTCAGAACCGTAGTCGTACCGAAATACCACCACGCCACGGAGGCAGTCAGATATTAAATCGTATAAGTAATACCCAGTAATTACACTGGCTACAGTATTGCTTGCACAATGCTGCGTGGCAGTAAAAATTATATTGTCGTAGTACGCCTTGGAGACGACGTACCAGCAATCGCAGCGTAGGACATCCACCTACAAGGTGGCCCGACGACCTGATAAAGGTCGCAGGAAGTCGCTGTATGCAGGCCGCTTCCAACCGGTCGATCTGGAAATCTTTGGGGGAGGCCTATGTTCAGCAGTGGACGTCCTATGGCTGATGATGATTGTAGGGACACATCATTATTATTGTATGTAGGTCATATTAGCGCGATGCATGTGTGCGAGGTGCATGAATCTGTTTTTACGCGTGTGCAATAATTTAAAGTGGCTGCGCCCACAATAATTAAGCAGTCGCAAATAGATAGTCGTGATTAAACATTTACAGTGTACAATTGTGTCGTCATTGTCCGCCCTTCCAACCAATAACCGGCTGCCCATTTATTAGCTTGTTGGGACAATAAATACAAAAGCTAAACTGGTGACCCCCATTTTGGACATAATAAAAATTTGTAACGGACAATCGTAGAACATTTTGCGGAAAATGAACCCACAAAACGTACACATGCCGACGCACGCTGCGTATCTGCCATCGAACTCTCAGGACGAGATGCGCGAGCGGGACAACGCAGCTCTGGCAAGCATCACCGTCACCTCTAGAGTTCCAGACTTTTGGACAGACCAACCGCGACTCTGGTTTGTCCAATTTGAGGCAGCCGTGGAAAACCAAAAACTCAGCGATGCATCGAAACATAACCTCGTGGTCACAAAGTTGGACAAGACTGCTATACAACAAGTAAGTGACATAATTTTACCACCCGAATCGAGGAAATACAACACTCTCAAGGATCGCTTACTACAGGTTTTTGAAGAGTCGGAAACTAGGCAGTTTCAAAAACTGTTGGGCGAAATGGAATTGGGTACTCAAAAACCCTCCCATTTGCTCCGACGTATGAGAGATTTGGCGCGAGGAAAAATTCCTGATCCTACTCTCCAGATTATGTGGAACAGACATCTTCCACCTGCAGTGCAAGCTGTGCTAGCAGTGACTGAGGTTAAGGACCTGGAGAACCTGGCCATAGTGGCGGATAAAGTGATGGAGGCGTCAAGACCAGCTGATGTAGTAGAGCTCTCGAGTCACACGACATCACCGACCCCCATAACCAGTAACGATCTCATAGCAGCTTTTGAGAAATTGAGTCTCGAAGTTGCCGAATTACGCCAATCACGACAGCAATTTAGAGACCGCGGAAGGCCGAGACGATTTAATCGTTCAAGGTCGAGGACTAGGGACGGGAGCAGAAGTCGTAGACATCCAGACTGGTTATGTTTCTACCATTATCGGTACGGCGTCAAAGCTCAAAGGTGCATAGAACCGTGTAATTGGAAGAGGACCAAGGCAACACCGCATTCATCGGAAAACTAGCCACGATACAACCAGGGGCGGGGGCTTGTGTCGATACCAGTAATTACCGCCTGTGTGTGACCGACAAAAGAACTGGACTTAGATTTTTAATTGATACGGGTGCTGACGTTTCTGTGCTTCCAGTGTCTAAAGAGTGCGTATCGAAAAATATCGCGAGTGATACATATAAAGTATACGCGGCAAACGGTACGGAGATTAAGACTTATGGTGTGCGTACATTAGTTTTAGATCTTAATTTAAGGAGAGCATTTAGATGGACGTTTATCGTAGCAGCTGTCAAACAACCTATAATTGGTGCCGACTTTTTAGGCCATTATAAGTTGTTGGTTGATTTAGGCGCGCGGAAACTAAGAGATCAAATTACCCATCTAAATGTGCTCGCTTCTATAGTTAGTAATAGTAGCTGTGAGTCATTAATTAAGACTGTAGATTGTAAGAACCCATGGCATGAACTTTTGTCTAACTATCCGGATTTGACTAAACCAGTATCATACAAAGATACACCTAAGCATTCGGTTTGTCACGTTATTGAGACATCGGGACCGCCGGTTTATGCAAAAGCGAGACCTCTACCACCGGATAGGTATGCAAAAGTTAAGGAGGAATTTCGGATAATGACCGAGTTGGGTATCTGTCGACCATCTAAGAGCGCATGGGCAAGCCCTTTGCACGTAGTACCGAAGAAAAACGGCGAACTACGACCATGCGGTGACTATAGACGGTTGAACGCGATAACTAAGCCTGATCGTTATCCGATTCCCCGGTTGCATGATTTTAAGTATTTATTAGCGGGTAAAAAAACTATTTTCACTAGATTAGACTTAAACCGTGCATATCATTTTATTCCAGTTGCCCCGGAGGATGTTGAGAAAACTGCAATCATAACGCCATTTGGGTTGTTCGAGTTTCCACGAATGACTTTCGGGTTACGCAACGCCGCGCAGTCATTTCAAAGATTTATGGACAACGTGGTATTGCGAGGATTAGATTTTTTATTTAATTACATCGATGACGTCATCATTGCCAGTGAAAATGTCGAACAACACAAAGAGCATTTGAATACAGTTTTCAAAAGATTTAATGAGTATGGAATAACAATAAATGTGTCTAAATGTGCGTTTGGTCAATCTAATCTTGAGTTTTTAGGTTTCGAAGTGTCAACGACCGGAGTTCGACCGCTTGACGACAAAGTGCAAGCAATCATAAATTTTCCGAAACCTGAGACTGTAGCGCAACTGCGTCGATTTTTAGGTATGGTTAATTTTTATCGATCGCATATTCCTAGGGCTGTCGAATACCAATTAGAGTTAAATAAATACTTGCATAACACTAGGAAGAATGATAAAACTGTTATAGAGTGGACCGATACATCAAACGAGGCATTTAAGAAATGTAAGGAGAGCTTAAAAAGCGCCGCTACATTATCTTATCCAAGGCCTGACACTAACTTAGCGCTGATGACAGACGCATCAAACACTTGTATTGGAGCCGTCTTACAGCAATATGTTGATAATGCTTGGCAACCACTCGGGTATTTCTCGAAAAAGTTAACTGAGACGGAAATTAAGTATTCCACGTACGATAGGGAATTATTAGCAGTATTTATGGCCATCAAACATTTTAAAAATTTAGTGGAGGGCCGATCTTTGACAATATTTACTGACCATAAACCCCTTGTTTACGCTTTTTCAAAACTGAACAGTGACAAGGAAAGTCCTAGAAGAATAAGACAACTCGCATACATCAGTGAATTTACCACAGACATAAAATACGTTAGTGGCAACCATAACGTTGTGGCCGATACACTTTCACGGGTCAATACCATCAGTTGTCCTACTTTAATTGATTTTGCTGAGGTAGCTAAATTGCAAACACACGATAAATATTTGCAACAAGCATTACGCTCAGGCAATGACAAAACCAACTTTAATTTGCAGTTTAAGCAAATATGCTTGTCGGACTGTAATGTAAATATTTATTGTGAAACATCCACAAAATATATTAGACCATATTTACCGGAACCATTTAGAAAATTAGCCTTCGATTCTGTTCATGATCTCAGCCATCCAGGCATTAAAACGAGCAAACAATTAATTAAACAAAAGTTTTTTTGGCCAGACATGGACAGGGATATTACACATTGGGCAAGATCGTGTATTCAATGTCAGAAAGTCAAGACCACTAGACACACGGTATCGGGTTTAGGAGAATTTGACAGATCTGACAAATTTTCACATGTGCATATTGACATCGTAGGCCCACTTAGTACATCAGTTGATGGTTATCGATACTGCATAACAATGATAGACCGTTTTACGGGATGGCCTGAAGCTTTTCCCGTACGTAATATTACGGCGGAAACGGTAGCAAAGGTAGTATTCGAAGGTTGGATTTCTCGTTATGGGTGCCCTGAGAAGCTAACGAGCGACCAGGGTAGGCAATTCGAGAGCGATCTTTTTCATCATCTGATGAAGTATTTAGGTATTCATAAACTGCGCACAACGCCTTATCACCCACAGAGTAACGGCATGATTGAACGTTGGCATAGATCACTAAAAGTGGCTCTTATGGCACGTTTGAAATGCAACACTTCATGGGTCGACGAACTGCCGGCCGCACTACTAGGTTTGCGAGCCGCGACTAGAAGTGACAGTGGCGTGAGCGCAGCTGAGTTGACCTATGGAAAAACACTTAGGTTACCAGGTGATTTTTATGATAATGTTAAATTTTGTGGTACAGATTCTGAGTATTTACAAAAACTTAGAGACACTATCAACAATTTGAAACCTAGGCCACCTAGTCATAAAAATACACGTTCTTTGTTTCTTCCCAGTAATCTTGCGACTTGCAAAAGTGTTTTCGTGAGAAATGACGTAATGCGTAAGTCCTTGCAACCTCCTTATGAAGGCCCATACAGCGTCTTAAGAAGGCATGGAAAAACTTACGTCATTAAAATAGGTGATAGAGAAACAAGTATTTCAATAGATAGACTTAAGCCAGCTTATGTAATCAACGACTCACAGACTACTAATAATTTTAATGATAATTGTAATAATGATAATAAACAATTTTGTTCTGATAACGCGGACACTTCCAGAAAAATCGTACATCCGAAAACAACACGAAGTGGCCGCGTCATCAAAATACCTTTACGTTTTGCACTATAAGCAATATGATTATGTAGGTTACATGTGTCATAAGTTATTGTTCTTTTTTTATTTTGTTTTGTGTTTACATAATTGTTATAAAATTTTATTCCTTTCCTCTTTCGATATGGGATTATTTTTGTAAAAGGGGGGGAATAGTGTAGGGACACATCATTATTATTGTATGTAGGTCATATTAGCGCGATGCATGTGTGCGAGGTGCATGAATCTGTTTTTACGCGTGTGCAATAATTTAAAGTGGCTGCGCCCACAATAATTAAGCAGTCGCAAATAGATAGTCGTGATTAAACATTTACAGTGTACAATTGTGTCGTCATTGTCCGCCCTTCCAACCAATAACCGGCTGCCCATTTATTAGCTTGTTGGGACAATAAATACAAAAGCTAAAATGATGATGAATACGCCTTGGACAACTGCAAAATCATTCATAACTTAATGCTGTACTCGTCGTTGGTACAGCAAAATAGAAGATAATCCGTAAAGGGTGTAAGTTTCTAAGTATTATATACAATGCCATAGAATAACTGACACGACACAAGGGATTTGTTGAAAACTATTGTCGACATTTCTCAATGTATTTCTTTACGTGACTGCGGGCGGCGGCGAGCAATATCTTGTTGTTTAAAATATTGCTCGCACCTATGGGACGGATCCGCAAATACCTTGAAAGAGGCTCAAATATTGTAAATCCAGATAGACTCGTATGTTGTGTTTAGTCGTCAGTGTCCCAAGCAGGAATATTTTTAAGATTCGAATTCGTATCGAGTTCGATACGCGTCTATGACACTTGTATGAAATATTAACAAAATTACATCAGTGTTCAGCCAGCTCCAGTATACATTGCCAGCGTAAATCTACATAAAACGTTTCTATACACGATGTGCGAACTTATACAAAAGAAAGTAAGTAGGCAAATAACAAATCTAGGAAAATGTGAGGATATTACTGGCTTTAAACGGTATGCATACTCGTATATTTCCTGAATGTTTCGGGGGAACGCTTCGGGGTAAATAAAGGCGTCAAACAGCTGGAGGCGCTGACAAGAGGGCTAGTCCTGTTGGGTAAATAGGCATAATAGAAAGAATGGCTATATTGGATAGAAAATCGCAACACAAAGGTAAAAAATAAAATCAACTAAGAAATATAAGTGGTTAATTTACATGAAGAATAGGATAGCGTCGCCTTCCTGGTCTAGTGGCAGTATATATGGGCTGTGGACCGGGAGGTCCTAGGTTCGATTCTCAGGTCGGGGAAGGTGTTATTCTAACACGATTTTTCCGGGACTGAGCCGCCAGAGGGGGTTAACGTCAGGCAGGCAGCCGGTCGTAAAAACTAAACCAAATCCTGTCTGCAACATGTTTGAAAAAGTGTTTTGTTCCAGCCCCACATTAAGGTGGGATAAGGGCATTTAGAAAGAAGTGTATCGAGAAGGAGATTGGGAAGGAGAAGGAGAAATTAATTCGGGCCACCGGAAATCTCACTCACTGAACGAAAGATAACAGCGAGCTTTTACTAGCATCAATTTTCTGTGAGACAGTGGTACCAAACTGCTCGATTCGTCCTGTAGAGAAATTACTCTACAGCGTGGCTCTACCACTCATAACGTTGAAAATGTTTTTGAGTATTTAATATCCTCCGTAATAACAAACCTCTATTTACTTTATGTGATTAGATTCTTAATTAATTTCAAACATGTGTGGGTATGAACGAATTGTGTTTTTACGAAATTAAATACTGTTTAAAATCTCGAGTATGTAGTCTAATGATATTATTAAGTGGATTTTAATATTAAATTGTGTTGTGTGGTTTTAGATATAACTTAAATATGGTAAAAACTATTTTATTTTTATGATAACTGGTCGTTACTGTAGACCAGGAGGTCCTGAGATCAATTCTTTTTGAAAGCGAATTTTCAAATTTAAGTTGCCCAGGACTGGATCCCTTAGAGGGGGTTGACGTCAGACAGGCAGCCGGTCGTAAAAACTAAGCCAAATCCTATGTGCAACATGCTTGATAAAGTGTGTTGCGCCGACCCAACACTAAGGTGAGATAAAGGTCCACAGCTCATATATGTATGCTGCCACGACCAAGGAGACAACGTATATACTAATATTAGAGGTACACTAAATTGCTACAAAGATCTCGTTGCAGTCACATTATACCAATATAATAGTGATATTAAACATACATAAGCTCTCGCCTGTGTCCTCGAAAGGGTAGGTAGAGGCGAACCAGAACACGTTGAATGACTAAAAACTTAAAGGACCGACTTCAAATCCGATCGTGACCAAATTTATATGGGACCACCCTTGATATAAGCTATATCGAACACAAAAAGAATTTTGAAAATCGGTCCACATTTCGCGAAGATATCGCGTCACATACATAAAAAATAGAGATGAATTGAGGACCTTCTCCTTTTTGGAAGTCGGTCGATAAACACACAAGATCTCTATTAGCTTATTTCCGTCTTAGTTTTGATGGTGTGCGTGCGCCATATCGGGCACAAATTTTAGACTCCGGACTGATTTTTTTACCCTACATTTATGCTGATACTGAGCAGAAAAATCTTTGATATAATAGACATGTTAGTAGTATACTGATGGTACTGACATTTACTGAGACCAATATTTCAGTTCTTAACATTCAAATGAGTTTATTGAACGGATTCGACTTCAAACTTATGTACTTCAATCAAGTCAATCAAGAAAATGCATGAATAAGTTAATGAAATAAGATCGTCGTCATCGTTGGATTGAGTATAAGTTTGTTATTGGATGACGCTGTAGATATTTTCATCTACAAAGAACAAGTAATCTATTAGGGTAGTACACTGTGTTCCGGCTGAAGCCTGGGCGCTTCTCGCCTAGGGAAACGCGCGACCGTCCCAATGAGCCGATGAGGGCCACCGCGGGGTTTTTAGTCGGTATTGCCGGTATAGGGTGTACATAGTGATAGGGACTCGGCCCAACGGTCGCCTGGATGCTTCCATCTATCCCGGGTGGCTTAACTTTGGGTCGTAAGACCGGCGAATCCGACATAACCGTCACGTTTTCCGCCAGGCGTGGCGGTAGCGACGTAAAACGCCTTTCCCCGCGAAAAAAAAGGTAGTACACTGTGCTGAACAACGAGGGAAATATGAATTAGAAAAGGCGGAGATTTGGGCTTCCAGAATTCTCACTCAACGAATGATCCCCTACAGTGAGCTGCTACTTTACGTCGATTTTCTCAGATATTGTAATACACTCGTACTGTAAATGTTAGTATCTCCAGCGTGGCTCTACAAAATAATAATATAGGTATTATAAAAGCAATCTATCAACTTGATAGACGTCTGTATGCTTGTATTAAGTTAATAGACGTTTCTATCTTCTGCAATGTAGAGAACGTAACAAAGACTGATAACGTAGTGTGAAAAAACAATATCAAGATAAAAGAGAATAAAAGTAATTTGCAAGTATTGGATTCAACTTTCATTTTACGATTCATTTCGTGGAAAGCCTGTAAAATATAAATGACAAATAGATTCTATCTATACTATGAGTTATAAGGCTTAAACTTAAGGTTGATTTTTCTAATATAGACGCGCGAAGAAAATTAGCGATGCGCGGGAATTATGTCGAAAAGTCGAAGATATGAACTGTTTTCGAATCACAGATATTCGTGTTGACAGTTTGTGAAACTAGTGCTATAGCTAGTAATATGCTATCTCGAAACGCCAAAACTAACCAAAAACAGCCATCGAATGTATGATAAATAAAGCTGCAATATTAATGAATTGCATTTGATGAGATTGTTCATTCAGAATAAAGCCATTCAGACAAAATGCAATCTGCATAAATGGTAACTACTTATAGAAGCCCCTCTCTTAACGATTCTTCTGTTTCGTATTTTCATTTATTATATTTTGTTATTAATTGGCTACCTAATATTTAATGAACACAAAATGTACTTAATGGCGAAATAACATAACAACATATAACATAAGCTCACGCCTGTATAGGTAGTGGGGTAGGCAGAGGCGCACTAGCGAACTAGAACACCCACATTTCGCCGAGCCTAGTTCCGTCCCAGATGTGATAGGGGGCGAGCCTATCGCCGTATCGGGCACAAATTCCAGACTTCGGGCTGATATGGAAAAATCCAATATCACTTTGCCCAACCCGGGGATCGAACCCGAGACCTCAGAATCGTAGTCGTACCGAAATACCACCACGCCACCGAGGCAGGCAATGGCGAAATAATAAATAGATAATATTTTTTTTGATATCTATAAAACTCGAAAGATATAATTATATGTATAAAGAAAATATATCTTGTAATAAAAAATACTATTTACCTGATACCACAATAACCCAAGGTAGTAGGTACTACGTAAATGAATATCTACAAACCAATCTGTACCCTAACTCAAACAATTTAGCAATTAAATTAGAACCGAGTTAAGGATTCATGTACAGGATTCGTATAATGAGCTAGCTCAGACGTGTAATCCTAAGGTTAATGAAGGTTTACGCAAAGTCGACAAGATACCTACTGATGAATATTCAATACTTCATGTCGGAAACTGAATATTAACATAATAAATATCTATTAACAATTTTATACAAGGTAACACTGTGTGATGTGGTAATTTACCACAGTTTTGGCGGGAATTATGACGGTGCGGGTGGTCGCTTGTTTTATTGATTTCATATTCTAGTCTAAAGTTGTGCTTGTGGTTTAAATGTGATGTGAATCTAAGCGATAAACATCAACTAAGATGAACAGTATGTGGAAGCTTTGAAATAAGTGATTTTGGATGCTTTTTGTCGGGTGGATGGGTCGACCATGTTCGACTCCTTTGCTGCGAGAAAATCGTCTAAAAAGCATCAAACTGGAAGGAATTGACGCCAAAACTTCAGCAGGGCCTTGAAATCGAACACATCCGACTTCAATGCACTTGCGAAAACTTAGATATAGGAAACAAAGTGTAATAAATAATAAAAAGTATACGGCTGAAGGACATTGTATCCATGGCTATGAACAATATAAAAAAAAATGGTAATTTACCAAAATATGTGCTAGAAGTTTAGTTTAAATAAAGGCTATAAATTTTGAAATTCGAAAAAGTCTTCTTTTATTTTTCTTGACTTCATTCAATGCTTTCTTCATCTTTTTGCTAATGAAGTATTTATGTTAATCAATCAAAATTAACGGACAGTGGGTACCGATTTTTGTTAATCAACAATAGATATTTAAAAAGTCTGTCTGTCTGTCTGACCACTGTTGATCTCGAAGACTATAAGTACTAGAGAGCTGTAATTCGGCACGAGTATACATATCTATCAAACTCAGAAATTTGTGGAATAAAATCTTGGAACATATTTTTTTAGGGTGCCTTCCTTACATGTAAAGGGGGGAAGAAGTTTTTTTTCTCGACGATCCTATGGTGTGGAGTATCGTTGGATAGGTCTTTTAAAAACAAACAAACACTATTTTTCGATTGGAGGCTCTGTTTGGGAAATATTAAGCTTTAAAGTGAAAATGTTTGGTAGAGTAGAGCGTCCCCCCCCCCCCTCTATTTCCGAAACGGTTGGTTTGGATACTTGAAAAAAATCACAGTAATAGTTTATGTCATGAACTTCAAAGGAAAACTATAGCGGCTAACCAGGCTTTACAAGTTAATGAGTAATAGACGACCAAAGGAAAAAGAAAAAAATCGTACTAGTTATTTTCAATATCACTTATACGACGTTATATTCAATATCACTTATACGTTGTTAGTTATATAAAACAGTTAGTAAATATGAGTTTATGGACCATACACTTAAAATGATGTCTAGTAAAATTAACAGTTACCATTACTTCGGAACCCTGATGTTCGTTTGATGCACGTGTTTACGCGAACTATAACGTAAAATATTTGTATGGGAAACGTCAGTTCCCCGCGTAACCGCTAGAGGCGTTCGGGTGTTTGTCATACAAATATTTTACGGAGTCGCTAGCGAGTAATATAAAAAAACTCATGGTTGGCCTACAGATATGTAGCATGCACTTGCCCGGTTTTTTTCTATTTATTAGGTCTAATTCTATAGTTTTTGAATTCGAAATGCGCGAGAATTTACTCCTCGAGTGTAGTCGTTTCGCGTTCGTAATTAGAGTATTCTAAAACCGTGGCACATTTGTCAACGTCCCACCGAGAGACTGCTGCGACAATTAAGCTTCAAGACGTCAAATTATTTCACAGTAAGTTAAGCGCTTTTGTTAATTTCACATCTTGGCGAGAATACGCCTGTAAAATTGAAATTAAATTGGAAATTTTAAGTTTGGCATTTGGCCTGGTTACTTAAATTGTGACTTGCTGCGATTTCAATTTTAGAATGGAAGACTAAAGTTAAAATTAATTATTCGTTTATTTTTTTTTTAAGGTAGGTACAGTTTTGGGCACATATTACCGAATCGAGAAATTTAAAACGAAGATATTTTCTTTCATATTCCCTACTTATCCAACTTCGATGTGATTTGTTTGAGCATGTTGCAATAATAATTATATTTATTTTCAAGGACCACCTACCTCACAGTACACCTCTGGGGATCAAAAACAATCAATTGAAACAAGAATTAAAATACAATATTATTTTTATTGATTGTTTTTTCCCTGAGTCCATACTTCATTAGAAGTCCCGTCTGCAAAAGGACAAGTTCTACTACAGGCTTTTTATATTATATTTAAGCCTTGAAAGATGTATGGCATATGCAGCGATCTTAGACAAGTGGCTTATGCGCTAGTCGAATAGAATAAATGTATGGGAATGACATAAGAGTACGTTAAATGCGGCGTACTCTTATGTCATTCCCATACATTTATTCCATTCGACTAGCGCATAAACCACTTGTCTAAGCCCGCAGTAGATCTAGGCTTTCTATAGACAACGTAAATTACAGCTGCCACGGTGACGTACTGACGTCGCGTCGGATGCACGCCTTGGCCGCATCAGGTTTCTGACACATTCATTACGCGCTGCCTCGACCCTGCACTCATTACCAACCGTAAGAGAACGGCAGGAACAATTGGGTCACTCCTTACAAGAAATCAGGGTAATTGCGCACAACAAAACAAAACAGGATTGTAGCGAGGGTTGTAATAATTTAGCGTTATGATTTATCGAATGAGCTCCTTAATTCAAGAATATTACCATTTTAAAAGTATGTAGAGTAATTTCATTTAAACAGAGTATGAATATGAAGCCTAATACAACTTTATCAAGGTTTAGAATATAAGAAAAAATAGAAAGTGACGATGAAAAAAATGAAAATAGTTTAAAAAAATCATATGTGACATAGTAAAGATCATCAAAAGCATATCGTCGGTAAACTCCCACGGGTCTCAACGCATCCTATCGAAGTAATTTGGAGGATCTCTCCATGGTCTACCACGGTCATGCTACTTATCTCTTCATCGAACATCTGTCGGTGAAGAAACGAAAGGTATGCGCAAGAATAAAATGAAATAAAGTTTTCTTAGATAACATAGAACTTCTTGAAATAAAACTTTACTAAAAACAAACACAAATCGGGATAAAATCCATAAAAATGAACTGTATAGTAACATTAGCGTAACTTAAGAAATGATTATAGAACTTCTTGTAAAACTAAATATTAGGGATGTAACTAATTATGAAAGTTCTATTTCAAATTGATGTGCTTAAGCCATCTGTAGTATGTTGGCAACATTTAAACAATTCTCTTTTTAATTAAAATGAAAACAATAAATCTCTTTCACAAAAAACAATTAACAATGAAGTGCTTAAATCATGTAATTTTAATTTGGTTCATAACGTTGACGCAGACGCCAGCTCGGCGTTAAATCAAATGACATGAGAGCTAACGAAGCAAGTACACTGGGACCGTTTATTATTCATGTCTGATCATTTTCAATTTATAACTGTTAATAAAGGCTTTAAATTTGTATTATGGATTACTAACATTTTGTAGGAGCGTGTGTGTTTTTAAATAATCTAGGCGTAGGATGTGAGGATGTGTGGATTTGTGGAATCGTGATCCATTAGGAACTTTTGACTATTTGTAAACTGAGACAAGCATGCTTTATATTTTGATTCATATGGCTACCCATGACCATTAGCAACAATCAAAATCACCCGCATTTTAAATAATAAAGCACTTAGTGGCAACTGGCAGTGTATTGGGCTCGCCGCTCGTCACCTTAATGCTAAGTCTTGTAAGTTTGTCTGAATTTCGAACTGTTTATTATTGTTATTCAAGCTTAATTATAAACGTTAAAATGTCATTACCTTACATTGCTCGCTTAGGTTACTCGGTCTTTTTACATAACTTTAATTTCAATTTACTCTATCTATGTGTATATGTATGTATGTATGAATATATAAGTATATATATATATATATATATATATATATATATATATATATATATATATATATATATATATATATATATATATATATATATATATATATATATATATATACTTATATATATATATATGTGTGTGTGTGTGTGTGTGTGTGTGTGTGTGTGTGTGTGTGTGTGTGTGTGTGTGTGTATGAATGTGTATCTATATGTGTAGGTGTTATATGTATATAGGTATCATATTTACCTACGTTATCTATTAATAATCATATCCTTATAAATAAATACTCCACAAAACCTTTATTTTACACCTCCGCTTATTTGCTGATCCTCTTAACTCCTTCAGAAGGTTGTCTGGAAGAGATCGCTTTAAGTGATAAGGCCGCCTATTGTAATATTGTATAGTTTAAGTTTCTTGTTTTTACTGTTTCAAAATGTTTGTGTTCAATAAAGTGTTATCTATCTATCTAACAACACCCAGACCCATAACATTGTAAATGCCAATTGCTACACTGCGCTAATCACTTCTCCAACCGTAGAAGGTTTAATGTGAAATTTCTAAGGACTCAGTCAAAATATGTCGGTAAGAGTAAAAGTCCTTACTTTACTTAACGTTACCTTAACGCTTTATTTTTTCGCAGAACTTTATTTACTTCTTTTTCTTTCTTTCTATTTGCCTTAACCATTCCAATAAGGGATCGCGCAACATGCAATAGAACGCAAAAAGTAGATTCGGCTTGGTTTTTACGACTGGTTGCATGTTTAACGTCAGCCCCTCTTGGGGGGCAGGGGTAGAAGTTTCGATATTTATCAAACCTAATTGCTATCAGAAGACTGTTAAACCATTAAATAAATATAGTAGGATGTTGATTGTCCTTGTTGATCAACAAGGCAAAATACTATAGGGAAAATTAATCGCAACCGATAATACCAGACTGCCTCGATGGCGTGGTTGTATTTCGGTACTACCACCGTCTTGAAGTCTCGGGTTCGATGCCCGGGTCGGGCATAGTAATATTGGATTTGCAATATCAGCCCGGTCTGGTATTTGTGCCCAATAGGATCGCCCCCTATTACGTCTGGGAATAAACTAATATCGACGAAATGTGGGTGTTCTAGTTCGCTAGTGCACTTCTGCCTACCCCTTCGGGGATACAGGCGTGAGCTTATGTTATGATAATACCAGTATAAAACAAATTATACCCACCCAACAGTCACACACATAGTGCTGACCCTACACTAAGATCCAGTCTTGTGTCGTGGGAATCAAGAACTACGACTTTCGGTCTCACAACACCCAGACCAGAACAAATATCTATAGGCCACACAAATATTTCTCTCGGTGCGGGGATCGAACCCATGACCTCTCGCTTCACATCCGGCTGCTCGCCCGGAGGCTATCGATTATGTACACAGAATATCTACGGACAAAAGGCGACACTTCTACGTATTTATTATTCACGCTAAACCGCGACGCTGAGCGAATTTATGAAAAGGCCCAAATGGCGCGCGAACCTAATCTCTTTGATTGCGTACAGAAAATCACGGTTGAGTGGTTTACTGTAAGCACTGTTTTTGGTGTCCCCCGGGATTCATTATTAAGTGTTTTGTTTCTGTAAGCGGCCATAAATTAAACCGATTTATGTCGCAAAGTTCGTCGCTGTTTTACGTTGGAAACTTCCAACGGCTTTAAAATAAATAGAGATAAAATTAGTTGTTTTGCTGATTAGTTTCCTATATTTAGTTTTTATTGCCTTTAAATGCCTAAATATCTGGGTAATATATTTTTTTACAATGTTGTTACAAATTATGGCAACTACATGGACTAGTAGTGGTATAGGATACATCTTATGTGCAAGATCCGAGTAAATACAACAATAATTATATTGTATTTTCCAAAGATTGAGAGATTTTTAACTTATAAAAGAAAATCCCTTATTTTACTCTATTCATGGGCCAAAAGCTGGGTACGTGCATGGTAAGCAATCTCACCATCCCTTTTTTTCTACCTGCCCTTATCCCACCTTAATATGGCCAGCGCAACACAAGTTTTCAAGCATGTTGCAGAAAAGATTTGGCTTGGTCTTATTTACGACCGGCTATCTACCTGGCATGAACCCCTTTCTCGATTCAGTCACGATCAAGTTGACCTTGAAATTGAACCCAGAACCCTCGTTTATAGCTCATATACGCTTCTGCGAGAATAAGGAGACGACAGATACTCTTACACGTTAAAATTAATAAAACGTATTAATATACCCAAACATTTATTTTCCTGTAAAAATCCAAAGCAACCGTCGAGTAATGTGACTCTAATTGAACAGTATCTGTACTCAGTTTCCAAGAAATGATTTGCTGTGCGCGATATTCCCTTGTAGAGGAACAACAAAAGGAAAAATATAAGGAAGTACCAGGCTCCTGACTTTTGACACTCAATTCGATTTCGATTACGATACGATTTTATTTCGGGACTTAATTTCCACCGAAATCGAAAATTATAAATTGCGCTAATGTCACGTTGGATTCGAGAACTACACAAACAAACACCCGAACGCCTCTAGCGGATACGTGGGGAATTAACGTTTTTCATACAAATTATCCATTTCATACAAAAATAGGGGCAAATTTTCTATTGTAAAGAGTAGTCTCAATCCTTATGCCAGTAATGTAAACAAATATCTACCCACTTAACAATTTATGTTTGATTTTGGTATAATTCCGTGGCGAACAAAATTTTGTACATCATAAGTTGAGCTTGTCTTGCGTATGAGGTCAAAATTAACATGTTCTAAAAATTATTATATATTATATTATTATTAGGGGTGTAAGGGGGCTCAACCCACACCTTTCGGGCCCCAAACCAACCTCACCTGCACGTTGGTGCACCCTGCCGGTCAGCGAACGAGACTCTGGCGACTCGCCAACACGCACTGAACCAGCGCGGCGAGTTACGGTCCTATCTCCCCCTTTTTATGATGGAAAGTGTAAGGAGAGGGGGGAGACCTTTGGTGGAATGATACAGGTTAGTAAAAAAAATATATTATGGCAAGTTCGGAGTAACTTCAACCGGCGGAAATGTTTGAAACGATGCATGAATGTGGACGAGGCAAAAGAGGTGTGTCAGGATCGTAGCTTGTGGCGCTCAATTGTTTCTGCCTACCCCCGTGGGATGTAGGCGTGAGTGTGTATGTATGTAAAAATGATTATTTAAGAGGAGAAAGATATTATATCTATTATTATATCTCTGGCATAAGGATTGAGAACACACTTTAGTTGTATTATGTATCCGAAAACCCTCGAAACGTAACGTGCCTTGTGAACGAATCTACAAAAACGGGGCTCCCGCTGTTCATTTATAAATGTGCACCGAAACGAATCACTTCATTCCTTCCTCTCTTTTGAGAAAGATGAAAACCAACTGAACCAAATTAATTCACATTATAAAGCAGCTTAATGATCTCTCATGAATTCTACGTTACGCTGAGAAGTCCTAAACTATATAATAATGAGAAAAAAACTATGAACGTTCCTCGTAGTAGAAAATGATTAACAAAAGAAGTTTGCCTCCACAATACCTATTACTTTACATATAAGGTCTTACTTATAAAAACAGTTTAACTGAGCAAATGGTAAAAAATAGTCTGTCTCTTTTATTTTCAAATAATGTGACACAAGGAAAAATGTGACAGACTATTCTTAGCTCTGTCCATAATGTATAGTTACGTTTTACCGTTTTTCATTCCTTAGTTAGCAAATTAATAAACCCCAACTCGCATACTTATACTGTAGAAGATTTGTTGCGAGGGTTTTACTAAAAATATTTATTAAACGGGCCGAAGTAGAGCTTTTATTCCTACTAAAAAATCTACAATTTACGGATACACTCCGAGAGAAGTGGAGTAGTTATGATGAACTCGACGGCGTTCCTCTCTTCCCTGGTCCACAATGTTAGCTTTTGGTCTTCCTGTTTGGGGGTCAGAAGCCCCACTCAATTGGAAATCCCTCAGCGATTGTAACACGATATCCCGCCGCCTTGTTATGGCTTTGATGCACCCTTATAGAAAAATTACGTTATGATGTTTCATCGCGCAATAAAACATAATTTGACAGCCTTTGAGGCGCAATGAGGTAGTAGCCAGCTGTGAAGCTAGAGGCCGAGGGTTCGATTCCCGCACGGCGCACCGAGACAAATGTTTGTGTGACCCACAGATACTTGGTTCGGGTTCTGGTGTTGTGGGACCGTAAGTCCCTCGTAGGTCCTCCTCGTAGGTCTGCACTATGTGTGTGACTGTTAGGTATAGTTAACACGTGAGAAACAAATGCCAGACTAAGGCTGAGATCTATAGAGCGAACTTCGACTACGTCTGAGTCCAAGAAAAGAACTCAGTGTGGATTCGGAATTTTTTAATCGAACTTCGACAAAGGCCGAGCTATTTTTTACAAGAAGAACAGTCTGAGACAGATTAAGCAAAGATTGTCTTGTAAAAAATGACTCGGACTAAGTCAAAGATTGATTTAAAAATTTCAAATCCTCACTGAGTTCATTTCTTTGACTTAGACTTAGTCGAAGTTCGCTCTATAGGTCTCAGCCTTAGACAATCAAATTCTTATTCTACCGAAGTTATAATCTATATAGATTAATTGATAAAAATTCCAGGTCGTACTTAATCATAATTGCCGAGCCCTTGAGTTGCCGACAAAAACACTAGACTCATCAGAAGTACACACCATCTAATCATAACAAATGTTACCATTTAAAGGTTATTAATTGCTATAACCGCCAACACACCCGCCGCCATTAGTCCAGAAATATCATGTCATTCCACAAAAAGCTCACATAAAATATTCACAGACCCCTTTGTGAAATTCACATATTAATCTTTTTGGGTGTTATTCTCGACACCCGGTTACTAGATGATGTATACTTGCGTACGGTCATTTCTTTTTAGGTACCAACAATTCAAAATTCAGCCCTGATAAACACGAAATAGCGTGTAATTTACTTTGAAGGGCTTTGGTGTGATAAGAGCAGATGAATGGTCCTACGTGGGCATTAATATCCTCGTATAAACTGTCGTTGTCTACTAATGTATGGTACAATTTACTTATGTCCCTTGCTCTAGACATTAACAATATGTGAGTTGTGACTTGTAACGAAGTTGTTTATGAATTGACACTAATGCGTGACGACGAAGCTCACTAAAACATAATAGAAAATGCCGTGACCTCATTAATTTCGCTTGTTATATCAAACATGTTGATTATTCCGAATTCTTACATAATATTGCATACGTCGATTCTATATACTGTGAAAATGCAAATCGGATATTTATTTACTTAAGTACAAGATTCTTTAGAGTGTACACCCAACAGTCACATATATAGTCCTGACCACACACTAAGATCGAGTCTTGTGTCGTGGATATAAGGAACTACGAGAGAATTTCGGTTTAACAACACCCAGACCCGAAACAAATATCTGTAGGCCATACAAACATTTGTCTCAGTGAGGGGATCGAACCCGCGGCCTCTCGCTTCACAGCCAGCTACTCGCCCGCTGCGCCACGGAGGCTATCGAAATAAACATTATAATATATTTCCTTCAGTTTTATGAGTAGGTACAATAAAAGTAGAGTGATATTATATTCACAGAATTAATATTTTTACTTAAAATGTAAGATACAGTCTAATTACTTTACTTAAAAATGTAATATAATTTCGCTATTCGTTTGAAGCGTTGATTGCATATTTAATTGCTGTTTACAAAGGAAATGCTAAGGATAAATCAAAAGGCATTAATTACGTTCATTTTACCAACCTTAACAAGGAATAGGACGATGAGATAGGTATCTATCTAATTTTAATATTATAATATTATGCTAATTAAATATTATAAAGATATTTTTAAGTAATTAGAAGTTAAAATGTATATAAGATTTTAACATAACATAAGCTCACGCCTGTATCCCCGAAGGAGTAGGCAGAGACGTACTAGCCAACTAGTACACCCACATTTCGCTGAGCTTATTTCCGTCCTAGATGTGATAGGGGGCGAGCCTATCGCCATATCGTGCACAAATTCCAAATTCAATTAGAAATTATAAATAGCCTGATAACCCGAGAGAAATGATGGCTCGATTTGGTAAATTATCTCTACTCTAGAAAACAGTATTTTCAATAATTTATTTCACTAATATTCGAAAACTTAACAAAAACCTTGTGATAATATGCAAATGTTTCATTGACTTACAGATAGATTGTAAAAAATATTTTCATGTTCATAGTCTTGTTTTACTTTTTTCGCAAAGAAAGAACTTACCGAGAGTTGACGATAAGATGTGACATTTAATTTTTCTTTCGTATTTCTGTAATAAATATATGCCTTATTTTTAGCTTTAGCTACATTTTATTCATGTCTTATAGATGTTTTATAATTCTGTATTATCGTAATATTAAATCTCTTTGATTTTCATACACATGAAGTACTTTTCATCAATAATAGGATTGAGGTTCATGTTATATTATATTGTTTTGTAATAAAACATACATTTAGGGCGACATGCAGTGCTCTTTCTAATGAGTTACACCTTATCTCAAATTATCCTACAGCTCACTCCTATCTTGAAATCAAGATTTGGGATAAATAGATATTTATCGCGGAGCTGCAAGTAAGCTATTTAAGCTATTCGCTTACAATTTATATTGGATGACATTTATATCATTTAAACCATTATCATATTTCTATAAGACTTTTCAGACTTAATAACAAATTCAGTAGTTTTGCGTCATTCGTAAACAACACCCCTATAATTTTGTTTATAATATGAGCTTGCACAAGTACACTGTCCATATTGAGATTTTGAGTAACA
This sequence comes from Clanis bilineata, assembly GCA_036417725.1. NCBI lineage: Eukaryota > Metazoa > Arthropoda > Insecta > Lepidoptera > Sphingidae > Clanis > Clanis bilineata. The sequence continues at coordinate 6,539,591 of CM071146.1, read as the reverse complement.
AAGTTGAAATGAAACACTCGGTGCGTGAATATAGATGTATGTTAACTGCAAGGTTGGCGAATGGCGAGGACTCTGGTAATTAAATCATGATCGGACCGACTACTGATTCCGAATTCAACCGTAGTTTAACGTACAGCTGAATTTTGGGGCTTAACTTCATCATGCGAGATTGAATAGGGTCAAATTATTTGATCTAGACTGAATGCATTAACAGTGCTTAGGGACGGAATAATTATTACCTAATGTTGACTGTCGCATCCTTGGTCTAATGTACTTTAATGTCTTTTCTACTTTGTAATGTTGTAAACTCGTCCTCTATATTTAACTTTTGTTTAAACACAAATTTGGGTTACAATTAGAAGTAAGCATATTTTGCAATCTGGGAAAGGCCTATGTCCAGCAGTGGACTGATACAGGCTGATGATGATGATGATGATATTTTGTAACAATAACTGTGTATTAATGGTTGTAACCTGTTTTGTGTGAAATAAAAAAATAAAAAATGCAACGTATAGGCTGTGGATCTGGGGGTTTTGAATTTGAATTTAGGCTAGACAAATAAATAAAAATAAATAAGGTAAGAACTAAGCCTAATCCTTTCTACTACACACTTGAATTAATAAATTGCTAGATTGGAGTGATATATATATATAAATGGTAGACTATCAGAGACAGTTGGGATCAATAAATATTTCGAGTTAAGCACATTATGGAGGTTCGTAAAGTGTTCAAGGGCGACTTGTAGCGCTATTACTAATCTAGTGTTAAACTTAGGTTTATCAAGATGATTCTTGATTTATCCTACAGCTCACTCCTATCTTTAAATCAAGATTTGGGATAAATAGAGATTTATCGCGAAGCGGCTCTAAGTAAATCAAAATGTTAAGGATAATCGTCAACTATGTTTTCCTAAATCTTTAAATATAGAAAATACATTAACTATGTAGCTGTGCCAATACTGTTTTCATAGACTTGATAAAGAAATAACGAAATTAAAATTTATAATAGAATTCTGACGAATTTCTATTAACAACACTTTTAATAAGTCAATCTATTAATAAAATACATTTTTAACAAGTTGAAGAGAAACCTAAAAGAAAAATGTCTCAAGAACTGTATTTAGTAACAAGTGTATGGTTCCTAGCTCCCTCAGTCCTCACATACTTATGTGTAAGTAAACTGCATGCACTTAGCTCCCGTCGGGGAACACGGGACTCCTTTTACACGTAGAGGAAAACTAGTGCTAAGCGTAATAATAATAATAAAATAATATTAGCCCAGTAATATTACTGTCCCACTGCTGGGCACTGGCCTCCTCTACTAATGAGAGGGGTTAGGCCTTAGTCTACCACGCTGGCCTAATGCGGGTTGGTAGACTTCACATACCTTCGAATTTCTTGTGGAGAAATTCTCGGGTATGCAGGTTTCCTCACGATGTTTTCCTTCACCGTTATAGCAAGCGATATTTCACAATGAAAACACACTTAACATAGAAAAGTCAGAGGTGTATGCTCCATTTTGGGGTTGGTCTCGAACCTCCGACACTCGTCTCGGCAGTCCGTACCACACCGAACTGAGCTATCGCTGCTATCTATGCTATATGCTAAGCGTAAATAATTCATTAAATAAAATAAATAAATACATCCAACAGTCACACACCTAGTCCTGACCCCACACTAGGTATAACCTGTATCGTGGGTGTCAGAGACTATGAGAGACTTTCGGTCTTACAATACCCAGATTTGAAACAAATATCTGTGGGCCACACAAACATTTGTCTCAATGCGGGAATCGAACCCGCGGCTTCTAGCTTCACAGCCGGCTACACGCCCGCTGCGCCACGGAGGCTGTCATTCTGTCGATTCTTTTATTTAATTCTTACTAAACATTAATTATTAAGCAGCGATAGCACAGTTAGGAATGGTACGGACTGTCGAGACGAGTGTCGGAGGTTCCAACCCCAAAAAAGAATATACACCTCTGACTTTTCTATGTTAAGTGAGTTTTCATTGTTAATTATCGCTTGCTGTAGCGGTGACGGAAAACATCGCGAGGAATACCTGCATACCCGAGAATTTCTCCACAAGAATTTCGAATGTAGGTACTTACATATGTAAAGTCTACCAACCCGCATTAAGTCAGCGTGGTAGACTAAGGCCTAACCCCTCTCATTAGTAGAGGACGCCCGTGCCCAGCAGTGGTACAGTAATACAGGGCTGATATTATATTAAACATTAATTGTCCTTATTTAACATTGTACGCACACCTTCTTGAATTTGTTCTTTTTGTATGATTAATCATTAAAAAAACTGTATGTATACTTTTAAATTGAACTTGTATCAACTTGAAATTGATAGCCAGCGAAATGTTAATCATAAAGATCAGCTTCTTGGTAATTTCTTATAACTGGCTGCTGTAGACCTCGACGTCCTGTGTTCGTTGATAACGCCCGGTTCCAATAAACAATCTCAGTTTGAATGTGCAGATAGATTACAAAAATTAGCCAATAAGAACACAGTTTGAACATGACTCCGTCGAATTACTTGATTTGATTATTTAATAATCGCGATCTATCTGCGCTCTAAACTGAGATCGTATATTGAAACCGGCCGTAAGGGAACGCACTTTTATTTACACGAAGGACTGGATGTCTCATAAGATTTCGCTTGTCTATTATTTTTTTTATTAATTCAATGCTCGTTAAATGCAATAATTAATTACAAAACCCATAAATATACAATCCTTTATGAATGCGCATCCAAATGAAATCGTTATTTTATTCCATTCAAGTTTGGTTTATAGTTTTAATATTAACACTGAGTTTATTTATGATCGCAATTTTACTTTTGAAGAAATAATCGGATTTGTTCAATTAGCATTTGTATGTCCTCTGTTCTGCTTCCATCATTTATTTTTTGTTTATTCGTATCATCTGTATAAGAATTATAGAAGAGAAAAATCAGACGTCTGCAAAAGTTTTACAATTTAATACATAGAGCTTTCAATTTGAATATCGTGTATAAGATGGAATAAGTCGCGGTCGAAGTAAGCCGATTTTCTTCTCAACTCTTGCATAAATATCGGCATTTATTGCAAGTTCGCTTCGTTCGATCGATACCATCGTGTATTGAGGCTGTGATTTCGACTCACTCCGAGGTTAGCATGAATTATTCGGCCCATAAAACGTGATACCCCTGGGAATGGATTATATGAAGCACGTGGCTTACACCGTACACGGCACCATACCATGGCGTTTGGAACGTGTTATATTGTAAGTAACTTCGATACATTGTATAGCAAGTACCAGCACGCCACGAGGTCTCTTGCGAAACCTAATAGTTGGGTTAACGGAATGTAGGTTAAGAACTTAAGAAATGTAAACGCATTCAGTGACGTGCTTACATATTACGATCAAGGTAGACAAAAACCTGCGAAATTATCTTCTTCAACTCTTACATTACTATTACTATCATCAGCCCGGTATCATGAATGATGTACCAGCGTACAGCCGAAACTATTGCAAATAGGAACGTGAAATTTTACACACGGCTTCCTATTAAGATTTAGGCGAGCACTAGAAAGAATTATTGGAAATTCATCCACAAACGGTAACGGAGGATGAAAGTTTGTATAGAGAAAATGGCAACACGACGCGACGGGCAGACTTTCACGCGAGCGTAGCCGCGGGCAAAACTTGGTTATTATAAAAATAATTTGGTCGTGATTTTTTATCATTATCTTTTTTTCTTTTTACCTGCCCTTATCCCATATATTACTATAAGTTACTTGTAAAACTATACTAAATACAAAGTAACCATCTGACACATTCATCGTTCCATATGTACATAAGTAACTTCAACCGCAAAAATGGTTTTACATGATACATCGCAAATAAAAAAAATGTGGACGCGTTACATGTAGTGATTTGCTTCAAAATAAATTACCTCAAAAGCTCGCTCTCCAAGTACAATAAAGAGAAAATATGTCTTAAAGTTTCAAGTACCAAGGTTTCATGTGATTTATGTTGTCCCAGACTTATTACTGGGCAACTTAGCAGACTCCGCGTCAGGTTACAGATTAATGCCCACGTCAAACATACAGCGACGTTAAAAGTTGCTGATAAACTGTATTTTGCTTCCATTTTATATTTTTGTATCACATAATTCAAACACCAACAGGGCGGGTTGGAAATCATTGGCAGAGGCTTGTGCTTGGTGATAATTTGTGACATGATTCAAGCGACTTCATTCATACTTTGCAAAAAATGCCTCGCCAAACCTTCGCTTCGCTCTCTGTTTGACACAGACATTACAGTTTTCTTTTACACTACGTTATTTTCCACATTGGACTTAGCAAGCATAAGATTGTGACATTTTTTTATTTTTGTGATAATAAATTATTTTTCTTTCTTTCTTTCTTTCTTTCTTCTTTACCAAGTTTTTTTTATATTAACATTCTATTTTATGAAGTTCTATTCGACTTCTTATTGTTTCCGTTACTCTCTAGATTGACTCAAGACTACTCTAATTCAAGATTATAAAAATAATTCGAGTTCTACTTAAATTGCTGTTAGAACGATAATAAATCTTTTGATCTGTTTTCGCTGGTTTTACCAACAGATTGATTAAATGTTCGTATTCGACGCGCCCTTCCGCTCAGGAAGCCTTAGGAAAACATTAATTTATCCGCTTAAAGCGTTTCGTAAACTCAGCTAGGGTACAGTGTAATGTATACCTTACCACATCATTGGAAATTCTAACATTCCCCTCGAAATAAAATGAAAATATCAGCACAAACATTTTTGTCATTTCAGGTCATACATTATGGTGGTTGCTTTGAATTTAGCATCGTTTACAGTGAGTAAAACGAGAGCTTTCAAATATTTCCATTCAATTACGTAGTGATAGAATGAGAATAGTTGAAGGATATAATCTAACATGTAGAAGATGACATCTGAAGATGTAACCGTTTATAAATATACGTTTCAAATTTACAAAAAATATCTCGCCTACACGGACATAAAAAAAAGATGGACGGAGCGCTAGGAATTGAAAGTAAAGCAAGGTTTTCGGCACAATCTATCTATCGACACGTAATAGCGGCGACTGAGCGTGTTATGAATGTTAATGTGTACGTAAGGCACTTTTGTACAGGTGCGTTTGTGTGCGTGGCTTCTCTGTAGCGTCCGTTTATCTATAGGCGAGATGGTGTCCTTCTTTCTTATAAGTCCGTGCTTGCCTATTTACTTTAAACGATCAATACATTCAGTGAGGCATGTGTACCGTCGACTCATCTGTAAAGATTTATGCGGTTCCACTTTTCTCCCAATCCCGCCATTCACTTGTATAGTCCTCAATACATATGCGAGTGGGAGAGAAAATTGTTTATTACGCGATATCGATTTTCGGATGGCGACCGGCATTTGCAGTAATGCTCTTACCAATTAATCTTCATGTCATGAGGGGAAATGTTGCTTTAGGTAGCAGTTTCTGTCGCAATACAGAGATAAATGTGTATAACTAGCTTTCGCAAGCGATCTTTTCTGGGATAAATAAAAGCCTTTGACATACCTGTGTGCCAAATTAGCTAAATATTTTTAGGAATCCAATCCAGGAACTCCCAGTAAACAGCCCATACATGCTGCCACTAGACCAGGCAGACTTCAATCATCCAAATCCCTAAACATACAAAAATTAAAACTTGTGAAAGTTTCTAAAAAATGTACCTAGGGGTTTCTGGGTTTGGATGAATATTCATAAATCATAACCACGGACGTTAAAAAAAGATGGACGGAGGAGCGCTAGGAACATTGTCAATGTTCCTAGCGCTCCGTCAATCTTTTTTTACGTCCATGACATACAACAACATAAAAATGTCGATGGGCTGAAGACCACGAAAAAAAATTGTTTTTTTTTTACTTGCAGTTAATAGAGCACTTGGTTGTATGATATAAAATGTATATTAAATATATAAGAAAACTACATTAAAAGCAACTAAAGTGGCATGAATTGAATGTACATGTGTTTGCTGAAGTATAAAGCAGAAAAGAAAATTTACCTTAGTGGAAGAGAAAGCCTTTATTTTCATTTTAAACCAGCGACTCGATGTTCAACAAATAAAATTTTTCAACTGGCTTATGGAGCTACGAAACACTTTTGCCGGTTTATTGGAAAATGCCGAGAGTAATGCTTAAATACTTGTAAAAATAGCTAGCAGCTAGCAGAGTGTATATCTTCAGTATTGAAGTACAGAAATATTAGATTTGCTTTACATTCCAGCCCGCCTAGCATGCGCGCCATAAGATATCCCGAGAATCGACAGTCGAGATGTTGTCTACGTGTTGTCTACAATATTGTGTGAAAATAAACGAGGACGCATATTAGTGTCCGTAGCCAAATAAAGAAAACCGGTTATGACAGGACAATAAGCATAGACAAAATGTTCTCGTGACGCGCATGCTAGGCGGGCAGGCTCCTGCATGCTTTCCTACCGTTGAGTTAAAACGAAATATATCTTAATCCACGAAATCTGTGCAGCAGCTATTAGTGCGTAGAAGTAGGTATTAAGACCTTTCAACATTAATGATTTCGCTGAGCAGTATATAGGCCATCTTGTAATTATAGAAGCTTTCTAATAGCACAAGGGTCACCTATGTTCCGCCGCAATCAATTTAGGTCGCAAACAGTATTAATGGTTGGCATTTGTTCCCAGAACATAGCAAATTGTGCACACGTGCTAATGACGTCTAGATTTCCACGATATTTCGCTGTACATCGTTAGCTTCGTGTACATAAACCTCAATAGACATGTCGTTAACATTAAGTATGATAAATTACGTTCTAATAATTAGTACAAATAGTGACTTCCCGCTTAAAACAAGCCGGTTGTTATTACAATCTGAAAGCCATTTTATGAGCTTTTCTTTATTCAAATTATACGCCTTTATTATCGTTTTTCTATAGAATCGTCTCTAGCAGACTGTCTTGGTCGCGTGGTTGTATTTCGGTACGACTATCATCCTGATGTCTCGGGTTTGATCCCCGAGTCGGGAAAAGTGATATTGGATTTTTCCATATCAATCCGAAGTCTGGAATTTGTGCCCGATATGGCGATAGGCTCACCTCTTATCGCATCCGGGACGGATCTAAGCTCGTCGAAATGTGGGTGTTCTAGTTCGCTAGAGCGCCTCTGCCTACCCCTTCGGGGATACAGGCGTGAGATTATGTTATGTCATCTCTATTTGTTTTTATTGCAGAAATTGGCAAACCAGCTGGTAATGATGGTAAGTAATCTCCATCGCCCATAGACACCCAAGACACAAAAAAAATCATGAGTGCATTGCCAACCTAAAAGGAAGGATTGGAAGGGGAGGGAAAAGGTATTGGGAAATGTAGGGGATGAATTGGACTCCCGGAAATCTTACTCACCGAACGAATCGCGACAGCGAGCTGCCACTTCACGTTGATTTTCTGTGAGACAGTGGTATCAAAACCGATCGAGCCGGCCCATTCGTGCTGTAGACGTAACTGTCTACAATGTGGCTCTACTACTATAATCTGTATCTACATATCCACGTAGAATTATATCATTTATTAGACTTTTATATTCTTACCTAATTTTTTGACTGCATCCAGCGTTGGATGTAATTACATTTTTACAATTATATCCTATAACCCAAGTTTTCTTTCAATAAAATAAAATAACCTTTAGACTCTTCTTTTATCGTCGGTATACCTATGAGATATTTTCAGTTTCACAACACCCAGATCCAAAAAAAATCGTGAATAACATAATCACTTTCTAACTCCAATTTCCCAGCCCACTACGCCACGGAGGCTGTAATTAAAAACACGATTAAGATTTCATAATACTTAAGCACGGACACAAAGAAAAAGAAGGACACCATCTCACCTATAGTTAAACGGACGCCATAGAGAAGAGCCACGCACACAAACGCGCCTGTACAGAAGTGCCCTACGCACACACACGCCATTACGTGTCGATAGATCAAATGGGTTGAAAACCCTGCTTCACTTTCAATGTTTCTAGCGCTCCGTCCATCTTTTTACGTCCTTGTACTTAAGTATAGGCGCTCGTTACTGGCAGTAATAGCAGATGGAGCAGACAACTCAATTACAAACATGTCGCGTTCCTTCCTACACCTCCCGTAGATGCCGTCAACTCATCTACACAAAGGAAACTTATTTCCACCACGTTTATGAAATACGACATTGTTATATTGTGTAAACTTTATGGCTATAATATTAGAGAATTTAGGTGTAAGTCGCCTCTTTGGTTTAGTGGCAGCACATATGAGCTGTGGACCGGGAGGTCGTGGGTTCGATTCTTAGGTCGGGCACAGTGAATTTTTTAATTTAATTTGCCCGGGACTGGATCCCTCAGAGGGGGTTGACGTGAGGTTGCTGCCGGTCGGAAAAACTTAGCCAAATCCTTTCTGCAACATGCTTGAAAAACTGTGTTGCGCCGACCCCACATTAAGGTGGGATAAGGGCAGGTAGCAAGAAAGAAAGAAGTTGTAAGCGTTTTCAATGCTAAGAATCTTTCTTCAGGAGCACGAGTCCTGCGGCCCGAGCAGGAATATTTTTGACAATCTAATGCGTATCGAGCTCGCTGCGCACTGATGACGTTTGGTTAATATTTCATACAAATGTCATAAACGCGCATCGAGCTTGGTACGGTTTCAATTATCAAAAATTAATCCTGCTAGGGCCGCTGTTGTATTTACTAAAATATTATTTTAGTTTATCTTTGGGGGAGGTCTATGTTTAGTAGTTAACGTCCAATGGCTGATGATGATGATGTAATATAATCCCAAGTATTTTTATACAGAAAAAGTAAAGCCTGTTCTGTAGCCCGAGCACGAAAAACTAATTTAAATGTAAATGTATTCGAGTTCGCTGCGCACTGATGACGTTTGGTTAATATTTCATACAAATTTAATAGACGCGCATCTAGTTCGAATAATTTACGGTTGTCAGAAATTTTCCTGCTCAGGCCGCTGTTCTGTGGTTTAGACTAAAAGTGGTAAAGTGTTTTGCATAGTTCATGACCCTCAAGGCTACTAAATTATTTTCTAAAATCCTTATTTATATGGTAATGACATAATTTTCACCTATTTAGTACGAGAAATACATCACATAAATGCGGTTCGACAACGAAGTTTGATATCCATTGGAACTGGCGAAGCTAAGAAAACATTCATTCTGTAGCCCGAGCACGAAAAACTAATGTAAATGTAAATGTATTCGAGTTCGCTGCGCACTGATGACGTTTAGTTAATATTTCATACAAATTTCATAGACGCGCATCGAGTTCGAATACATTTACGGTTGTCAGAAATTTTCCTGCTCAGGCCGCAGTATTCCTATTTTATCGAAAATATTGCCTACAGTGTTAAAAATATTAAAGTTTCTGGAAAAATAACATGATTTTGTGTAGTAAAAGATATTAAGAATAAAGGAAGGTAATTAATTTAAAAACCCCTAAGTGCTGAAACGGAGTTGAACGCTGTATAAAAATGTCGTTCGTTCAGATAACAGGACACTAAAGGTCAAAGTGTGACGAGTCACGGCTACCTTGCAAGTCGTTTTATTAAAATATACAAGAAATATTAAAGTTGCCAAGGTAAATGTATTTTTATGTCGGAAAAAATAGGAATGGCAATATTTTTATGAAAGAACTCGTGACAATGTTGAAGATGATTAAAAGCGGCAATAGATAGAAAAATGTAGACAAAAATAAGATAAGCAAATTTCTGAGAGTATATACTATATAATAATGAACCCTAATCTCTCTCATAACTCTTTAACGTAATGATATTGAAAAGATTTTACGGCCCTAGAGAGTATAGCTTTGTAATTAAAAAGTTTCCGTTGTTATGAATTAACCTGTAAATTAAACTTATTTATTTATTTATTAGACTGCCTCGGTGGCGTGGTGGTATTTCGGTACGACTACGGTTCTGAGGTCTCGGGTTCGATCCCCGGGTCGGGCAAAGTGATATTGGATTTTTCCATATTAGTCCGGAGTCTGGAATTTGTGCCCGATATGGCGATAGGCTCGCCCCCTATCACATCTGGGACGGAACTAAGCTCGGCGAAATGTGGGTGTAGGTGACCCATCTCCTCGTTTGTCAGTCTCTTATAAATAACTCTTTGTCATACTAACACCCAACATAAATGAAATGTAAATATTTTCTCGGTGCAGGGCTTGTGTTCATAATAGGCTTATGATCAGTAACACAATCCAGGTTTTCGATGTAACTTTAAATTCCACTGGACAATCTACTTTTTACAAACATGTTGCATAAAGGATTTGGATTTGTTGTTTTGATCTGCCGGCCTGACAACTTCTTTGAGGATCCAACCCCACGAAAATCTAGTCAGAAAACCAGCTTTCAGCGACTTACTGAAAGCTGGTTTAAAATTTGAATCCAGCAGCCTGAGCAGGAAAATTTCTGACAACCGTAAATGTATTCGAACTCGATGCGCGTATAAGAAATTTGTATGAAATATTAACCAAACGTCATCAGTGCGCAGTGAACTCGAATACATTTACATTTACATTAGTTTTTCGTGCTCGGGCTACAGAACCTCCCGTTCCACAGCCCATATACGCACTAAGCCAACCAAGCGAATAACAAGGTCTATTAATAAAACATTCTAAAAATAACTATAAACCAACAAATATGTTAATTTACTATTATTATGTAAAGTTGTTTCACTCAACCAGTAATCGTCGAATCTCTGAGTTGGGCACGTCTCGCAGATGGCAGACCCTTCTCCGTGTACAGACTTCGTAAGTAGACAAATCGGAATATATTTACTCTTCATATAAGCAATTTTTCTTTCTTTCTACCTGCCCTTATCCCCTCTTAATGTGGGGTCAGCGCAACACACATTTTCTAGCAAATCGCAGAAAAATTTTGACTTAATTTTTACGACTGCCTGCTTGACATCATCCCACTTCAGATAGATCCAGTTCCAAATCATGTTAGAAAAACATCTCGCCCGAACCGGGAATCGAACTCAGGACCTCCCGCTGTCACTAGACCGATACGCTGCCACTACACCAAGGAGGCGACTACTTCATATAACCAATTTGAAGTTTAAATATATCTAACTGCCTTGGTGGATTGTGGTATTGCTTGCGTGTTATGACTATAATCCTGAGGTCTCAGGTTCGATCCCCAGGTCGGGCAAAGTGATGGTGGATTTTTCTAATCAGTATGAGCCCATAGTCTGAAATTGCCCGATATGTCACCACTCACCCCATATCACATCTAGGACGGAAATGAGCTCGGTGAAATGTGGGTTTTCTAGTTCTGTAGTATGCCTCTGCTTACCCCATCGGGGATATAACCGTATACTATATTTGTATGTATGTATATAAGCAATATTGAACTGAAACCAAAGTTCACGCATGAAGTTGTGCAAATATTTCACGGTTAGAGAGCGATGTTGAGATTTATTACGGACGTCAAACGAACGTATATTATTGTTCAATAGGGTATAAAAATATAATATAGAAACTAGGTTTTAACCGCAGCCCCGCTTTACATGAATAACTTTAATTAGTGTATTGGACTTTAATAAAATAAACGTTCCCTAATAATACGCTCTATGATTTTCTTACACATTTGTTTCAAGAAATACAGAAGCAAGTAGTACATTAGACATGTTACGTATACAAATAAACATATAGACAGATCATTATACGCAATTATCAAACAAAACTTATTCCACTTAATCTCATTCATTTGTTTTTTGTAAACATACAAAATGTAAATAAAGACATAGTAGCGATAGCTCAGTTGGGAATGGTACAGACTGCCGAGACGAGTGCCGGAGGTTCGAGACCAACCCCAAAAAGAGCACATACCTCTGACTTTTGTATGTTAAGTGTGTTTTCATTGTGAAATATCGCTTGCTACAACGGTGAAGGAAAACATCGTGAGGAAACCTGCATACCCGAGAATTTCTCCACAAGAATTTCGAAGGTATGTGAAGTCTACCAACCCGCATTAGGCCAGCGTGGTAGACTAAGGCCTAACCTCTCTCACTAGTACAGGAAGCCCGTGCCCAGCAGTGGGACAGTAATATTACAGGGCTAATATTATTATGTATTTTTTTAAAAAGACATCAAATTATTTTTATATACGTTGTGTTTATCGTTGTACATTTATTAGCTCAGAAAAATCCTCATTAGGGAGAAAAACAAGCTCGGCTTTAATGTAAATGCAGTAGTTGCGCCTCTAACTACACCCTCGGGGATATGGACATTACCAAGTGAACTCAGGCTTATGTTAAAAATAAAATTATTAAGCAAAATATAAAAGGACTGCTTCGGTGGCGTGGTTGTATTTCGGTACGACTACCGTCCTGAGGTCTCGGGTTCGATCCCCGGGTCGGGCAAAGTGATATTGGATTTTTCCATATCAGTACGGAGTCTGGAATTTGTGCCCGACGTGGCGATAGGCTCGCCCCCTATCACATCTGGGACGGAACTAAGCTCGGCGAAATGTGGGTGTTCTAGTTCGCTAGTACGTCTTTGTCTACCCCTTCGGGGATACAAGTATGAACTTATGTTAGGTTATGTTAATATAAAAGTTAATTTATAAAATCTACGAAAATGTTTAATACAGAAGAGGGACAATAATAATAATATTTTCTAGTAATTTATAAAATGTACCAACTTACTGAGAAACCTAATTAAAAAAATCGATTGAAAATAATCACAAGTTTAAAAACTTAACTGACCGACTTCCAACTTACCGATCATGACCAAATTTATATGGGACCATTCTTGAAATAAGCTCTATCGAAAACAAAAATAATTTTGAAATTCGGTCCACATTTGGCGGAGATATCGCGTAACATACATAAAAAATAAAATGCAGACGAATTGAGGACCTTTCGAATTGAGGACTCTTTTTGGAATTCGGTCGATAACAACATAACTTTTACTCGATTATTTGCAACGCATTCTACTTATTAAAGCAACGATTCAAATCGATTAATATCTATATTCAAGTAAGTACTAGTTTCAGTAGCCATACCTGAATAATTTATTATTATTGCCTACTTTCGATTGAATTGCTGAGCGCAATCCGAACAGAGAGGTTTTCCATGTCTTATTGCATATAATTACAATATCGCCTCCACTTACTTCTCGGTCGCTAAACGAGAAGGGTTTGGCAAAGAATACGTGGTGTTCCAGAAATGTAGTATTGAGGATGACATTGCATGATGCAGTTTACCAGTACACTTATATTTTTGTTATATTAAAGATTAGCAAAAGATAGAAAGATAGAAAGATAGAAAGATTAGATGACACATTTGCCCGGCTAGCATGCGCGCCACGAGAAAATGTTGTCTACGCTTTTTGTCGTGTTATAACCGGTTTTTCCTATATGTCTACAGCGGCCTGAGCAGGAAAATTTCTGACAAACGTAAATGTATTCGAACTCGATGCGCGTCTATGAAATTTGTATGAAATATTAACCAAACGTCATCAGTGCGCAGCGAACTGGAATACATTTACATTTACATTAGTTTTTCGTGCTCGGGCTACTGATATACGTCCTCGTTTATTTTCGACACTGATATGCGTCCTCATTTATTTTCGACCGACTTGCAAAAAGGGGAAGGTCCTCAATTCGTCTGTTTTTATGTATGTTCGCGATATCTCCGTCGAATGTGGATCGATTTTCAAAATTCTTTTTGTGTTCGCTAGAGTTTATTTCAAGGGTGGTCCCATATAAATTTGGTCACGATCGGATTTGAAGTCAGTCTGTTAAGTTTTTAAACTTGTGATTATGATACAATATTGTAGACAACATCTCTCCAGTCGGTTATCGAGATATATCGTGACACGCATGCTAGCCGGACTACTTTGACCTCCACGGTCTTTTGACAGCCATGATCTCAGTGGAATCATGGGTGCGTTGGTTTACGTTGATTGTCTTTAAGGTGGTGATATCTACATATACCGTGGCTCTACCACTTAAAATGTGGTAAAATATTGAATAATAAATTAATATTGAATTTATTGATACCACCTTTGTGCAACATCCAGTGTATATAAGCCTTAAGTGTAATTGAGATTTCAGGGTTGATTAAATAAAGCGACTTCAAAAATTGGAAAAAAACAGCGGATGTTTACTTCGTTCGGTAAATTAACCGATTTCAGAAGCTCAACCATGAGTTTGTTGCACGTATTTACGCGAGCGAAGACGTATCATACTTGTATCGAAAACGTCAGTTCTCCGCGTAACCGCTAGAGGCGTTCGGGTGTTTGTCATACAAATATTTTACGGAGTCGCTAGCGAGTAATATAAAAAAAAAGCTCATGGTTGGCCTACAGTTTTTATTAGTGTTAGACGTTGCACGGCGGTTAATGTGAACACACAAATAATAATCTTGCAGTTTGTTGTTTATTCTACATCGCTAAGGTTGTTTTGAATTTGGCATTATACATCACTTGCCATTATGTACCATGTTGTAAAGACGCTAGTAAATAACTTTAGTATAGAGATTAATGGAGCTTTCTACTAGTAATATAATATAACACATAACGTAAGCTCACGCCTGTATCTCCGAGGGGTAGGCAGAGGTGCACTAGCAAACTAGGACACCCACATTTCGCCGAGTTTCGTCCTAGATGTGATAGGGGGCGAGTCTATCGCCATCGGGCACGTTTTCCAGACTCCGCGCTGATATGGAAAAACCCAATATCACTTTGCCCGATTCGGATCGAACCCGAGACCTCAGGACGGTAGGCGTACCGAAATACAACCACACCACCGAGGCAGTCCTTTTATATTTTGCTTAATAATTTTATTTATAACGTAAGTCTGCGTTCACTTGGTAATGTCCATATCCCCGAGGGTGTAGTTAGAGGCGCAACTACTGCATTTACATTAAAGCCGAGCTTGTTTTTCTCCCTAATGAGGATTTTTCTACCGAGGCAGTCAAATATTAATACATACGTATGATATATTAAAACATGTTTATATTTAGCCGTTGCTTTTAGCTATTTGTTTCACGACCGCACGTAGCACATGACGGATGACAACCGAAGTTTAGAACCTGACATTTGATGAAAATATAAATACAGAAATATCACGATTTTAACTGTATTTCATTATGATTATTCAAAACAAAGACTAATCTTTGGCGGAGACCTATATCCAGCAGTGGACGTCCTGTGGCTGATGATGATGACGATTCAAAACAATAAGCTAATTATACAAACACTACGATTTTTTCAGAAATTCCCTTTCGGTCGAAGAGTTTACGATAGCCTTCGTGGCGCAGGCGATGTGTCGACGGAAAGCGCGAGGTCGCGGGTTTGATTTTCGTACCGATACGAATTCGTAACAAATATTTGTTTCCAATATAGATGGTGTGAAATCGAAAGTTCTAGTATCCACGACATAACCGTATCTTAGTGTGGAGACAGTGCAGTGATATTCACTATTTTGTTTTCTACATTGTGAATTACGTGCCCTGTTGATAGTTAAGATCGCCTGTCCTCTTTATTAATATAACAATATCCTATGAAAATTACAAGAAAGTCATTATTTACATCCGTAAAAGGTTTCCTTTACATAAGTACAAACTCTGATTAGTCCCGATGAAGAATGTCTGGGCTCCGGGTCGCTAATCTTTTAAACTCTTCTTTAGCTACGTAACAACAATAAATGCTTTCGGAGCGTAACTTTTAATTTATGTCTCAGAATATTTTCCATTCGCATAATCGAGAAAAGTACATACATACTTAAACTCACGCCCGATCCCGGAAGGGGTAGGCAGAGGCGCTCTAGCGAACTAGAACACCCACATTTCGCAAAGCTTGGTTCCGTCCTTGGTTTGTCTGTAGTGGTAGAGCCACGCTGTAGACAGTAACGTCTATAGCACGAATGGGCCGGCTCGACCGGTTAGATACCACTGTCTCACAGAAAACCGACGTAAAGTGGCAGCTTGCTTTCGCGTTTCGTTCGGTGAGTGAGATTTCCGGTGGCCCATTTCCCACTTCCTTTCCCAATGCCCTTCCCTCCCCTTCCATTCCCTCCTTTTAGGTTGGCAACGCACCCATGATTCTTTTTGTGTCTTGGGTGTATATGGGCGGTGGAGATCACTTACCATCAGGTGACCCATCTGCTCGTTTGCCAATCTCTCCTATAAAAAAAAAAAAAAAAAAAAAAAAAAGATGTGATAGGGGGTGAGCCTATCGCCATATCGGACACAAATTCGAGACTAAGGGCTGATACTGAAAAATCCAATATCACTTTATCGACCTGGAGATCGAACCTGAGACCTCAGGACGATTACGCAAAACCACTACGCCACCGAGGCAGTCACGAAAACATTTACTCATATAATCAAAGCAAACCTATATAAGTTATCGTTTACCCAACCCAACATTCACATACATAGTCCTGACCCCACACTAAGATCGAGTCTTGTATATCGTGGGTATCAGGAATTACGAGAGACTTTCGGTCTCACAAAACACCCAGGCCCGAAACAAATATTTGTGGGCCACACAAACATTTGTCTCGGTGCAGGATCGAACCCGCGGCATCTCGCTTCACAGCCAGCTACTAGCCCGCTGCGCCAAGGAGCAAACAACTGTCAAAGTATCAAAATTATCCATGGGAATAAAGTTATCTGGCTATTGAAAATCATCCTTTAATATACTTAAAACAAAATGTTTGTATTAGATAGCTGGACCATGAGGTTTTTTGATATTTTACGTTAACGGGCACGTACAATATTTGTATGACAAACACCCGAACGCCTCTAGCGGTGACGTGAGGAATTGATGTTTTTGATACAAATTAATTTACGTAGTCGCCAGCGTGAAATGTCAAAAAACTCATGGTCGGGCTACTGCTAAAATTTTAAACGTAATTTATTCAAATAAATACTATTTTCCATATAAGTACAATTCGATCTAAAGACATATTCGCACGAATGTAATGTTTCAGTAACGCTTCCATTAATCCATTATGTATACAGTTACATATTTTACTCGTAAATCTTGGAGCTGTGATTTAGCGGTGCCATTCGTGCAAACACATCTCATTTGCTCCTGCTTGGTTATCCCAGACGCTATTTTTTTTATCCCGTGGTTTCGCTGTGAACCGGAAAGTTATGGGTTCGATTCGCAGGTCGGGCAAAGCGAATTTTCCAATTTAATTAGCCTGGGACTGGATCCCCCAGAGGGCTTTGACGTCAGGCAGGCACCCGGACGTACAAACTTAGCCAAATCCTTACTGCAACATGCTTAAAGTGGAAAACAAAAAGTGTGTTGCGCCGACCCCACATAAAGGTGGGATAAGGGCAGGTAGAAAAAAGAGTATCCATGAGCGGTAGAGATCACATACCATCAGGTGACCCATCTGGTCATTTGGCAGTCCCTGCTAAAAATAAATAGAAAATCAGGCCGCAGGTGTCGAAGTATGTGGTCATTAACCTATTCTCACGGCAGATGGGTGACCTTATCTCAGGCCTTTGATCTAGTATCCTACAAGGTGTCCAAAGGTCGACACGTCTTACCTACATATCTGTTCAATTTCTGCACACTGCACCAAGATGGTGACCTTAACTGAACCGAGTCGCCTTCTTCTTTTTTCTTTACTTTAATAGTAACTTTTTTAACTTTACTACAATAGTAATTATTTTAATTATAATGACATTTTTGATTAAAGTACATTGACTGGCTTGACATTAACATTAATATAGTTATCTGATAATAATATAGGACATTAGGTATATTTATTATATTTTTATTGTAAACAGACCGACCGATCGACCAATTTAGAAAGTGTATGCCATAAATTGTATAAAAATAATCATATAATGACTAAGCTTATTGTTTGTGATATACATAGATATAAGGATTTTTGTTAGTATGGGTTTTTGCATCCTACAATGCCATTTCACCTTTTAATCATTCTTTTGGTAATTACACCTCCAGTGGTATTGAGGATGCGTGAATCCATATAAATATGATTATCAATTGTATTGACAATTTGTAAATCAAATTTTTTAAAAAAAGGAAAATAGACAAAAGAAAATAAAAAAGAAATGGTGACAATTGATGATGAAAAAAATAAGCCCGGAGTTTCTTTCTGCCTTTCTTCTTCGGGTCGTCATCCGTAGGTAGCTAGAGAAAGGCTGGTAGGTTAGCTAGGATAGGGCCTCACGCACCAATCCCAACTGCTTCCAGTATTTCCAGTCAATCCCCTGCCACCATTCCTGCCATATGCCATTCCCATACAATCCATTCCCTTACACTCTATTCCTATTTCCCCTTATCACCCTATCTCAGCCATCCCATCGTTATTATGTCCATACTTGCCTGCCTGTTGTCTAATACAAATATATAATGTAAATTATATTAATCCTAATTTAAAAATTTACTTGTGTTGACTTGTCATAAGTGCTTTTTTACATGCCTACGTGATCAATAAAGATTTTTTTATTTTAATTAGGATCCCAAAATGCCAGACTAACGACCATTAATCACTCCTTCGCATATTGTCAAGTATTTTCTTTAGTAACCAGTGATTGTGGCTTGCGTAGGTTGCTATCGGAAAAACTTAACTGGTTCCTTCCTAATGAGTTCCTTCACTTCTAAATTAATTCGAGTAAGTGATAACGAATGCCCTAATGGTTAACACGTACCTAATTGCTTCGGAAAAGGTTAACCTTTTCTGAAGCAATTTCTTTATAGAAATTGTATCCTTTTAGCCAGAGGCAAAAACGATTACAATTCGATACTAGATACATATAAATAAAATTGTATTAGTGTATCCCAAAATGTAAGTTTATAGAATGATTGATAGATACCAGCGGGTTTAGACACGTGCCTTATGCGTTAGTCGAATAGAATAGTCGAATACAATAAATGTATGAGATAATTCCCATACATTTCTTCTATTCAACTATTCTATTCGAATAATCTTATGTAATCATAAGTGTACGCCGCATATAGCGTAATAAGCGCATTAGCCACTTGTCTAAACCCGCAGGATGAATAATAACAAAAAAATCATACACTATTTTGATACACTATATCAATTAAGACACCTCAATCAAAAAGGTATGGTGTTGTTAATATTATTTATGCCAGTTCTCTTCTGAAACATTCACATAAGCTCACGCCAAATCACCAATTGGGGCCAGCAGAAGCGAACTAGAGCACCCACATGTCGCTCGAAATTAAAACTCTTTTATATATAGCAATTAAATTCAAATTAACCGCGTAAAAACCAATCTAAAAAACAATGCAATTAGTGTAGAATTAGCGTTGTTAATCTTTTCTCTGTTTAAGCGACATTTACAATGGTCAATAATCATAACCTTTCCTAATTACCCAAATGACATCAACAAGTCAGATGGAATAAAAGGGCGATAAAATGTTTACGCTACGTTCGGCAGCGAATAAAACTTCATGGGAATGTAAATCACTGAGATACGACAGTTGTATCTGGAGCTACGTAAACGCTTAGACCCTTCCTCCGTCGATATATTTCATTTATTCCTTTCACTTTTCTTATCTCAACGCTCAGCAAAGATGAAATAAGTAACGTTGTATCTTATATTACTGCCTCGGTGGCGTGGTTGTATTTCGGTACGACTACCGTCCTGAGGTCTCGGGTTCGATCCCCGGGTCGGGCAAAGTGATATTGGATTTTTCCATATCAGCTCGGAGTCTGGAATCTGTGCCCGATATGGCGATAGGCTCGCCCCCTATCACATCTGGGACGGAACTAAGCTCGGCGAAATGTGGGTGTACTAGTTGGCTAGTGCACCCCTGCCTATGTATGTGTATCTTATATGTAGTAGATACAACGTTACTTATTTTATAACATTATTGTTGACATGTTAACGTTCGAGTACCGGACACAGGCGTTTCTTATTATTACTGTGGTGTCGTGCGACAAAAAGCGTAGCAAAGAGTTGTTGCACTAGTTGCACCACTGCCTACGTCTACAAGAATAATAGGCGTGATGTAGGAATAACTACCGAATGATACTCATTTCGATTATGACTATTAAACTGCGAGGTTACTACCACGTCTTATAGCAGTATTATTTTAATCTTACTTTGTTTTTTTTTTGTACGGGAAATAGTAAAAGCATGATTACAATAATGCTGCTATAAGAGGTAACCCCTCTGAACGTGCTGGATATTCGTCAAATAGCAGCCTTAAGATTGTTGAATTGCCGAGTGCATCCTTCGAGAAGCGTCAAAAACATTGCATTGTAAATAGTATTTTACATTCTGCTCCTATCCTATTCCAATGTGGGGTCGGCGTAACAATATTTTTTCACCATATTCCGGAAAGGAACCTATCTGACGTCAAGCGCACATACATGGCGTCAACCCCACTGGCGTAATTGCTTTGTATATAATATCAGCCCTGTAATATTACTGTCCAACTTCTGGGCACGGGTCTCTACTAAAGAGAGGGGTTAGTCCTTAGTCTACAACGCTGCATAATTGCTTTGTATATTGCTCATTATTTAAATATGAAACTCATAACTGCACTGACATTTTACAATACTTATAATACAGTCTCAATAAGCTCTGGAATCCAGCTCGTAATAATGCCTGAAATACTAGGAACAAAGAATCCTAACAATCTACCATAAACCCCCTCCTTCCCCCTTACAGTTGACGTTCCTAAATTCCAACAACAATTAATTAAATTGTTGAACCCGTAAGTTTGCCTGTGATATCAGCTCAATCAAGGGGCAGGAGATCTAAAGAGACCTAATTAAATATAGGACTTACAACCTTTTAGCATTTGGATAAGGTTTGATTTACACTTAAATAGATCGCTAAAATTCTTGTAAGTTAACGAATTTAATTGTTTCACCAATGATTGATCTCATTCTTTGAAGAAATCCTTTCATTACTACACTAATATTACAAAGGTGAAAGTTTGTAGGTGTGTAAGTGTGCTTGTATGTTTGTTACTTTTTCACGCTGAAACAGCTAGACAAATTTTGATGAAATTTGATATGGAGGTAGCTTACACCCTGAATTAACACATACTTTTTATCCCGGAAAATAAATTTCCACGCAAACGGAGTCACGGGCAGCAGCAATAAATGAAGAATATTTAACATCCTTCAGAGGATGGACGTCAACGCCTCTAGGGATATTGTGCAAATAGTGTTAGTAAAACACCCCACCCGACTTAAGAATCGAACCCAAAACCTCCCGGTCCACAGCCAATACACACTGCCACTAGACCAATATATTTCTGTCAGTATAGGTAGCATGGACGTAAAAAAAAGATGGACGGAGCGCTAGGATCATTGAAAGTGAAGCACGGCTTTCGGCTCAATCGATCAGTCGCCGCCATTGCGTGTCGATAGATCGAATGAGCCGAAAACTCAGCTTCACTTTCAATGATCCTAGCGCTCCGTCCATCTTTTTTTTACGTCCATGCTACCTATACTGACAGAAATATATTGGTCTAGTGGCAGTGTGTATTGGCTGTGGACCGGGAGGTTTTGGGTTCGATTCTTAAGTCGGGTGGGGTGTTTTACTATTACTCGAATCAATTTTGTATTCGGACATAGGCTTCCCAATATACAAGTTAATATGACATAACACATAACATAAGCTCACGCCTATATCCCCGAAGCGGTAGGCATAGGCGTCCTAGCGAACTAGAACACCCACATTTCGCCGAGCTTAGTTCCGTCCCAGATGTGATAGGGGGCGAGCCTATCGCCATATCGGGCACAAATTCCAGACTCCGGGATGATATGGAAAAATCCAATATCACTTTGTCCGACCCGGGGATCGAACCCAAGACCCCAGGACGGTAATCGTACCGAAATACAACCACGCCACTGAGGCAGTCAAGTTAATATGCTATATTCGTAATACTGAAATATATTCGATATATTCTTCTATCTTTATTCAGCCGGCTAAAATTTATTCCACCTTCATCCCAAAACTAGATTTATATTGTAGGGGTACGAATCAATACTTTTAACGACTTCAAAACGAGGACTATTCATTTTGTCTGAGTTTTGTAAAATATATAAAATATTTGCCAAATGTGGACTGTATTTGATTTTTTGATTTTGATTGTATTCGTTGATGTTAAGACATTACTTCAGTAGCCCGAGCACGAAAAACGAATGTAAATGTATTCGAGTTCGCTGCGCACTGATGACGTTTGGTTAATATTTCATACAAATTTCATAGACGCGCATCGAGCTGAAATACATTTACGGTTATCAGAAATGTTCCTGCTCTGCAGGCTAATTCACATATTTTAT
Organism: Clanis bilineata; assembly: GCA_036417725.1. NCBI lineage: Eukaryota > Metazoa > Arthropoda > Insecta > Lepidoptera > Sphingidae > Clanis > Clanis bilineata. The sequence goes on along the minus strand of CM071146.1, from coordinate 6,517,252 downwards.
TGACGCGCCGCTCAAGTTGTGGTGCAGTTGCAATTAAGTTTACCTCTTAGTACAAAATGGTATTCTTGTAATTGTTTAGCTGCGCGTGAGCTGCACGTAAGCTATGCAGTTCCCATAATGAGAATAAAGCCGAAAATGAAAATCTAATCAAGAGCCACGCTGTAGACAGTTACGTCTACAGCACGAATGGGCCGGCTGGACCGGTTTGATACCTCTGTCTCACAGAAAATCGACGTAATGTGGCAGGTGGCTGTCGCGTTTCGTTCGGTGAGTGAAATTTCCGGTGGCCCAATTTTCCTTCCCTTTCCTCATCTTTGTTTCCCCTGGTTGGCACCGCACCCATGATTATTTTTGTGTCTTGGTTGCCTATGGGCGGAGGAGATCACTTACTATCAGGTGACCCATAGGTTCGTTTGCCAGTCTCGGCTATAAAAAAAAATCATGTGCAAGAATTTATGATCTCGTATTTTAAATTTTTCTTTATTGCCTACTGATGACTGCTTCGGTGGCATAGTTGTTTCCTAGTCCTGAGTTCAATTTCCAGGCCGGACAATGTGATATTAGTTTTTCGTTTTAATATCAGCCTGAAGTCTGGAATTTGTGTTCGATATAGCGATAAGCTTGCTATCACATCTGGAACGGAAATTAGCTCGATGAAATATGGGTGTCTTAGTTCGCTAGTTCGCCTCAGCTTACTCTTTCGGGGATACATATTTTAGTTAGCGTATGTTTTGTCATTACTTTTGTTCTCCAAGCCGCTTTACCCTCTTGTTTTATATTACGTATATACTGAAGTATCCATTTGCTCTCGAGTCTCGGGTCTACTGGTTAAAACAATGTACAGAGTTAACACAAACCCACAAATCCAAGCATACACAATACTAATTAAACTAACACAATAGAAGTAGATAGCTCTCCAAAATTTACCGATGTAATGTCAAATACCTCCAAATAACACGGTTTAACTTTAAACAAAAGCAAGTGACCTTTAATATTTCTAAGAGTGAAATATTACCAATTAGATGGAGTAAATTTAAGACACTAATAGCTGTTGCCCGCGACTCCGTTCGTGTCGAATGTTCGGGGAGAAATTTTATATTCAGGGAAAAAGTAGCCTTTGCGTTATTGACATTATAAATGACATCTTTCTTTCAACTAATCTCACCTTAATGTGGGGTCGGCATAACATACTTTTCAAGCATGTTTCAGAAAGGATTTGGCTTAGTTTTTACGACCGGCCGCCTGCCTGACGTCAACCCCCTCTGAGGGATCCAGTCCCAAGCAAATTAAAATAGAAAATTTACTTTGCCCGACCTGGGAATCGAACCCAGGACGTCCTGATCCACAGCCCATACATACTGCCACTAGGCCAAGGAGGCGATTCTCATGTATAATCTCTATATCATTAAAGTTCCATGAAAATCCAACCAGTAGCTTTTGTGTGAAAGAGTAATAAACATACAAACACACACACTCACAAACTTTCGTTTTTACAATATAAGTGTAATTTGTGATAGAGGTGAGAATGTAATACATAACTGTAATTTACGAAGGATTAATGTGCAATTCGAAATAGGTAAACATTTCATTGCGTTATTTTGGAACTGCTCTACGAAAATAACATTTTTTAATTTTGTATACAAATATAGCAGCGATAGCTCAGTTGGGAGTGGTACGGACTGCCGAGACGAGTGTCGGACGTTCGAGACCAACCCCAAAAAGAGCATACACCTCTGATTTTTTTATGTTAAATGTATTTTCATTGTGAATTATCGCTTGCTATAACGGTGAAGGAAAACATCGTGAGGATACCTGCATACCGGAGAATTTCATAGGTATGTGAAGTCTACCAACCCGCATTAGGCCAGCGTGGTAGACTAAGGCCTAACCCCTCTCATTAGTAGAGGCGGCCTGTACCCAACAGTGGGATAGTAATATTACAGGCCTAATATTATTTTTTTATACAAATATAATTATTTGAAGTTAATTATATATTTCTTTGTTTTCGAGTGATAAATATTTATTTTTATCCTCCAAACGGGATTACAAAGGATAATAAAATGCGGAGAAGTTAATTGCGTCCAAATTAGCATCTGCATAAAAATTAAACGAATGTCTTTTGAATGTCGTTTTTATTAAATTGAAATAAATACTTTATTTGTCTTAAAACTTATATATTAACATACTATCCGCTTATACACTTAAAGGTCGCCTTATGTCGTTTAAGGCCGCCTTATCTCTCAAAATTGTATGGCGAAAATCAATGTAAGAAGCCATTAAAGTTGAGTGACGTTCGACCATTTGGGCGTATGTCTATTCACTTTATGTCATGTATATAAAATCATAGGTGCTTTTGATGGTATGTATAGCCTTAAAAGCCTTAGGGTGGGTAACCCTTATGGCATAAAAGTCACCAATTATTCCCACGTAAATCATGATCATCACATCTAGATATTCTCCAAAAATAATCGAATAATGGCTACGGAACCAAATATACAACCAATAACACTCATACTTCGTGGCGCTGGCGATAAAAAAGCCTATTAAATCGTCGCAACATGGCGCTTATTTTATAAATAACCTGTAATAAGTTACCCCATGCGAACCAGTGGCGTGCACAGATATTCTGATCAGGGTAGACAACAATTTTGTAAAATGATTTTCTTCATCTTACTTAGCATTACTATCAAAATAATTCTCATGTCGATTAAAATACACTCCAAGAGCACTGATATTTTGCAATTTGTTTATGGTCACTAATATTATTTTTTTAAATTTATGTAAATAGCAAATGTAAGAGTAAATAGTGTCTCTTTGTCTACATGGACTGCACGCCACTGATGCGAACCTACGGGCTGGGGTATCGACCGGGGAACTAGTCGACAAATCCACGGCAACGCCTATGCAGTAATAATAACTCAAAGTGATTATTGTTTTTCCCAATATTATTTTTCACATGAATTGGCAAAAGAATTGTAATTTATACAGCCCAGGCTGCCGTTATTACACTTATTTTTCGTCACGAAATTATTATTTTTAATGGAATACGTCTAGACCAGAAAATTAAGGCACGGTTCGGTTGAATGGTCACAATGTTCATCAATTAAATGAAGGTAATTAGTGGCAAAGTGATTAATCGTCTTCTCCTAGCGTATATGGATTGTGGACTGGAAGGTCCTGGGTTCGAGTCACAGTTAGGCAGGTAGACGTTCATAAAAAACAAGCCTAATATTTTGTGGAACATACCCAAAAGACTCTACATTTCATCAAACACATGCTAGAGTGGTATAAAGGTAGGTGGAAAAAAAACCTGTTCACATTTTCACGTCTAGCCAGCACTGGGGGGGGGAGGTTACCTACACGTCTTTTAGCAGTATTATAATAATATTATTTTGTTTTTTTTTTGTACAGAAAACGACACAAGTAACTTTCCAACCCTCCAAAATATTAACTTCAACCTTTCCCGACGATTTATCTAAATATACTAATATCATCAAATGTTCAATAACTACCTATGTATACGTAAAAGTTTGCACAAACAGTTAAAAAGTTTGACGAAATCATAGTAACAATATCAGTCTTGATCATTTAATTTACTTGAAACTGCTTGTTGTAATAGCCCCAAATAGGCCAATTCATACCCAGTACCTTCTACATTATTTATAATTTGCATAAATTATCGTATAATAACTTCACTACTGACTTAATTTTAAAGTATCAAAACCGTATATTACAATAGCGAATAACGCTCTAACCCACAATTATTGCTTAAAATGATTATGTACTACGCAGTATTACACGAAATCTAGATATAAGAATAATCAAGTTACATTAAAACTTTGTACCGTTTATTAAATTGCTGCAAAAACATCTAAGAGTTCGTATATTAAATAATAATATAATGTTACATACAATAAATAAAAAGCTTTATGACCAAAATTATTTGATGACATCCCACTTCAGAACAATAATTTCTTATTTAGTAGAACACATTGTCACAACCAAGACTTATTCCTAAGAAAAAGTTATATAAGAAAGGGAACATTTTTATCCACTTATCGAAGAGACCGCCCGGAGAAGCAACAGGCTTGCGACATAACCGAACATTCTAGGTATGACGGAAGACATTTCCGTATACAGACTTGCTACGTTATGGAGAATTTTTCAATCTCTCGTTGTATGGTTTTTAGGACAGTTTGAAAGAAAGAATCTGTAGTTAACCAACAGTTGAGATCAGCCGTAAGTAAACAAAGATGGTGTCAGTACACAAAATAAAAAATATAATCTTTATGTTGATTTATTGTGAGTTATTATTATGAGACAATAATCTAAACTTATGTAAAGTACTTCAAATTCATTTAAAGAACAACTGAATTATTTTAAAGTTTTATACCTAATTAGTTTATAGCCGAGTTGCGGTATTATTATATTATCTTTATAATGATTATGACAAAATAATTTAAAAAGTACAATAAGTAAATAATTACAATCCAACCTAAGAAATAATATTATTATAATAAAATTAAAATATTATAATTTTATAAAACTTGTTATTCACATCTATACATACATATAAATAAAATTGGAGTGTCTGTTTGTAATATTGAAATAACCGTTTTTTACTACATGTACATTGACTGCCTCGGTGGCGTGGTGGTATTTCGGTACGACTACGGTTCTGAGGTCTCGGGTTCGATCCCCGGGTCGGGCAAAGTGATATTGGATTTTTCCATATCAGCCCGGAGTCTGGAATTTGTGCCCGATATGGCGATAGGCTCGCCCCCTATCACATCTGGGACGGAACTAAGCTCGGCGAAATGTGGGTGTTCTAGTTCGCTAGTACGCCTCTGCCTACCCCTTCGGGGATACAGGCGTGAGCTTATGTACATATATGAATATATATACACCAAAATAACATTTTTTTACTATTTTAGTCGGTCTGTCTGTCTGTTTGTTCCGGCTTATCTCTGATTTTGACGGGACTTTCATTGGCAGGTAGCTGATGTAATAAGGAGTAACTTAGGCTACGTTTATTTTAGACAAAATAAAAAAAAACTTAAAAATTTAAGAATCTACTGTTAGGCGGAACGAAGTTCGCCAGGTCAGCTAGTTGAAAATAATAACTGACATCTCTTCTTAACAAAATCTGAAATCTTACGATGATCTTGTGTGATTCAAGAACGTGAGAGGTCAATATCATCAATATATAAATACAAAATAGAACTTCTATCAGGGCTAAACTCATTTTGTTTTCTATTCCCACAAAATAATTTGAAGTTGAAAGTCTACTTTGTTTTTTGATGGTGAACCCAAGGATTAGTTTTAATGTTGTAGTGTACGGAATAGCAATACTGGGTCACGAATTTCAGAATCTAGTTAGTGTTGAACCCTGAGGTTGAACCATATTCATTTCACTTCAATAAATCACATTTTTTATTCGCCATCTGTCCGACCCATTTAAATTTCGAAAAAGATTATGACTCAGCAGCCCAAGCTGGAAAATTGTTGGCAATCGTAAATGTATTCGAGCTCGCTGCGCACTGACATTTGGTTAATATTTCATACAAATTTCATAGACGCACATCGAGCTCGAATGCATTTACGATTGTCAGAAATTTTCCTGCTCGGGCCGCTATAGAAGCTGTAACATCTGTAACATCACTTGTTAATCTGTTACTTAATTATATTGACGGTCGAAAGCATACTTGTAGTATCTCGAAACAACCAACTTTACAGGAGAGCCAAAAAACCATTTAAAAAATTCATAACTCTTTAACCAAAAGAGATATTAATTCCATGTTTAGGAATGCATATTCTTTGAATTGAAACAATTTTTTTGCAATAGGTTAAATAGTTCTAAAGTTAGTTTATCAACGACTTTTGATGAGATACAGCAATCGATATTTTAATCATAAGCAGTATAAACGTTGTATCTCTGAGGTGAGGTCCATGGGACATCAAATCATTTTGAATTAACGTGAAACCGACGTCGTAACTAACATAAGCTCACAGGCGGGAGGCTCAGCAGGCAGAGGCGCACTAGCGAACTAGAACACCCACGTTTCGCCGAGCTTAGTTCCGTCCCAGATGTGATAGGGGGCGAGCCTATCGCCATATCGGGCACAAATTCCAGACTCCGGGCTGATATGGAAAAATCCAATATCACTTTGCCCGACCCGGGGATCGAACCCGAGACCTCAAAACCGTAGCCGTACCGAAATACCACCACGCCACCGAGGCAGTCGACGTCGTAACTATATTCAACTATTTGACTACGTTGTACATCGTATGTTGGATGTCTTTAGAAAATACTGGAAGCGATTTAGGCGTACCTGTTAAATTTTTAAAAGTGACTAATTTTTACCTATTTACATCGTTTTGAAGTAAGTTTTTTAAAAAGTAGTTTTTTTCAACGTCGTATCAAAGTTTTTTTTAATCATATAAGAACAAGAGTGAGTACATTAGACGCGGTATTTTTTTTCTCTTTTCAATGATATATATAAGTCGTATTCTACTTTTTTCGAGATACGACAAGTATGCTTTCGGGCACCGATATACTGAGATTCACACTTACAAACTTTATACTTGGTGTAATATAATACTTTCCGAATGTCACAAAGATCGTCAATATACGCCAATATGCATTAAATCCGTGCAATATAAATTTTATTTCATTTCTCGCAGACATGACGAAATTGCGTCATTGATCTCTTTACAATACGTCCAAAGTTCAAAATGAGATCGTTTCGGTTTTTATCGCCGTATCGCAGGGCACTCGTATGTTTCGTTTATTGCACATCCATTGGCTTATTACTATCTTTCCAGTCCACGATCAATAGTCAGTTGATTTTGGTTTATTGTTACGTTAATATTGGATATGAGGGTAAATCTGCGGGAATGATAAATCTTTATTGACAATTTTATTGTAGATTTCAAATGTGCTGATTTCATTAAGTAAATACATTGCTCCTCCAATATATTTTTCTTTACACAACGGTGAACAAACTAGAATTCTGTCCCAGATGTGATAAGGGGCGAGCCTATCGCCATATCGGGCACAAATTCCAGATTCCAGGCTGATATTGGAAAGTCTAATATCACTTTGCCCGATCCGGGGATCGAACCCGAGACCTCAGGACGATAGTCGGTCAGAAATACAACTACGCCACCGAGACAGTCACCGGTTGGTCTAAGTAACATTTGATGTTGTTAGATGTAGGTAACTACATACCTGTTTAGTTACTTACTACCTATTAATTTAAATCCTATCCCCTATCCTCCATAGGTACTATAGTACGTCAAGATCGATATATACCGTAAGGTTATCTAGATGACAGAGAGCAATTAGTGATCATTTCACGGAATCTACATGAGGTGGAGATGTCATTTACATAGAACATATAAAATCTACGCCCCATATAACATGATTAACATTTCCAAAACCTTTCATTTGCTCGGTAGTTGAATCCTAAACTATCATATGATGAGAATAAGTTATCGATGGAAAATTGCCCCACCAATAAATCGAGATCAATTTTTCTCAAGCACCGCACAGCTAGGATATAAAATCAACAATTTTCTTCCCTCAAAGATGCGTTCTAGTATTGTGTAGAGTGTAGGTAGGTGGCGCGTAGCCCGGCCGCCACTCGTTTCTCGACCGCCCGCCGCCGCGCACGCTGCGCCGCTCCCCCGTGACTCACGGCCACGGTACACGCATCTGCCTTGTGGACATATTATGTGTTAAGTGATCCATCATGAAGGGAAGACACCAATTCCGCCGCAGATTCAGTCTGCAACCCTCGTTTATGAAGGAGGAACACGATGACGAACGCAGGCCCCACAGGTGACTGTTGCTTCTATACGTAGTACACATACATTTTAGAATTGAACTTAACTTTGTTTATTTGGTATGACTATTATACTAGTATTTACTATAACGTGTTATGGAGCTATGAATAAATATTTTTTATAATTACGTAGCGATAATGGGCGGCTACGTTATTTTTCGTAGCATGTCTACGCGTCGTAGCATTATTTTGATGACTTGCTTGAGATTACGGAGCTATGCACTTTAGATTCTAATGCGCTCACAACTATTAGTTAATAAACTCAAATAAATTGCGTTATAAATATTTAAATATTCATATTTACATTATGTTATTATGCAGTCTTATTTGTTTGTGTTAGATGCTACGTACGTAGATAAATAACAGATCATAATGCGCTTAATTTAATATTTTCTCTAACAAAACTGCTAACTCAATTCTATTCAACACATTATATCGTAATGTGGCGAAAAGAAAGATAAATGACTATGAAAGCTATCTACATTAGTCGACGCTGCGTAAAAACAGAATAATAATAAAATACTTTGGCGATAAAAGGGCGTATCTCCATGTATTGCTATTTCGAAACTCCCCTTGTTTCATTTAACTTTTATATAGAGCCATTAGAATTTGCATTATATTAGCAAAGTCCTTATCGCTCGGCGTCGGTAACTGTTCCGCTCATGTGACGCTGGCTTTGTGGCGAACTCGTTATCTGGAGGTAAAAGAAGGCAATTTTCTGCAATTTAACCTCTCATATCGCTTTCACAATGCACGCTTTGAGGACGTTTTTTCGAAAAGCTCGAGAGTATTATATGATTTTCGTTTGAAGTGTTCCGATCTTCGGATTATTTAGCGCGATAATAGCTTCTGGAACGAGTTACGGATTCAATCCCAGTCGATATAATTTATTCTCATCGGTTCGTTGGTATAATGGGTACTGTATTAAAGCTAAGAAGGCCTTAGTTCGTGGTCAGGTAATCACAATTTATGCTTTATAAAGCTTTACCTTGGCGAAACGTGGGTCCGCTTGTTGCACCTCTACCTACCCCTTCGGGTATATATATATATACATACATTGACTGCCTCGGTTGCGTGGTGGTATTTCGGTACGACTACGGTTCTGAGGTCTCGGGTTCGATCCCCGGGTCGGGCAAAGTGATATTGGATTTTTTCCATATCAGCCCGGAGTCTGGAATTTGTGCCCGATATGGCGATAGGCTCGCCCCCTATCACATCTGGGACAGAACTAAGCTCGGCGAAATGTGAATGTTCTAGTTCGCTAGTGCGCCTCTGCCTACCCCTTCGGGGATACAGGCGTGACCTTATGTTATGTGTTACATTCACGCCTCATGTATATATATATGTGTGTTGTTCTTTGTTGTCATTAAAGATATAGTAATTATGACGTCACTCATTTGCTTGTCACCTTTCCATTTATTGACACAGGTGGTGGAGAGTTCAAAAGCTCTCTCAGCCCCTCTTCGCCTATTATGGGTGGGAAGGGGTATTTATTACACACAATTACTTCAAAAGGGTTCGTCCTAACACCTGCACTTACCTTATAGTTATATAAATTTATTGATAAACAGCGACCCGAGAAGGAAAATTTCTGTCAATCGTAAATGTATTCGAGCTCTTTGCGCGTCTATGAAATTTGTATGAAATATTGATCAAATGTCATTAGTGCGCAGCGAATTCGAATACATTTACGATTGCGAGAAATGTTCCTGCTCAGGTCGCTGTAAATTTATAAACTACATTATAATTTAAATTATAAATGGTCTAACACAGACATTATAAACACAGGCCCTTACATAGTAAAACAAAATGAAGGCCAGCAAATTATAAAATAAAATTGCATTGGAAAGGCAGCCAAGTTGAAATTTTATTTGCGTTTGTCTCATTTGAATATTTTGTCGATCGCGTCCCTTCACGATCGTATCACTAGTAATGTAAACTGCGTTACATGCGGGCAGCATCCCAAATAACACATCAATTTCTGCTACATCAACTTCGAATAGCTATGAAAACAGAATGGCTATATTCAAGACGTATAGTTTAGGAACTTTCTTTATAACTCTCTTTATAAATCCTTCAATTTTTTAGTATGCTTAGGTCATATATTTATTCATAAGTCTAGACTTATGAACTGATAGCTGATATTTTACGTTGCCGATAGGATACTGAAAGGGACCATCGTAACAATCCTAAAAAAATATGAATAGTGGAACTTTCGGTTGGCTCGGTTTAAAATATATGAAACTTATCACAAACCTTCCGTATTATTAAGATAAATAAAAGCATTAATAACATGCTTTTTCCAAAAAAGTATAAGTATCGTTTACTTTAAACTAGAAATTATTATATTCAAGATTCTACCCGGCTCAAACTAAAATTTACCTATGGTAGAACTAACCCGAATATTATTAAGAATAGGCCAAGGAATGGCTTGATAGAAATTTTATAGAAACCATTCATGCGAGCACACCCACTTTTATTGGGCAAGACCCTACATGAGACAGAATACGTCAAATAAATTTAGTTGCTATGCATTCATTGTGGTTAGAAAGATAGAAAGGAGGCATATTATATAAAATATACATATTTGTATCTGGGTGTTATGACTTGTAAGACCAAAAGTCTCGCTAATGAAAAAACTCGTGACACAAGACTCCAAATTTTACAATCATCTTGGGATTCGGCCTATACATCTCTCTGGATATATGATATACCTCTATATATATATATATATATATATATAAAAAATGAGTTTGCCATACTCGAAATAGTGATCTTACCTCTATAGAAGTATAATTTGTAATTACAAAATATTTGCAACCTACTTGATATATGAACACGACATGCATACAATGGAAGCGAGAGGTAAAAACAGAAAGTTGACTATCATATAAACTAATAAGAACTAGAGGATACATAAAAGTGTGACTAAGTTATATGATATTATTAAATTTGTTGATCTTAGCAGAGGCAAGTGAAGCAAAAATATATTTTGGGTTTTTGATGGTTTTTGTTTTGTTTTATTTGTTTTGGGTCTGGGTGTTGTGGGACAAATACTCATAGTTTTTGAGGCCTACGATACAGGTCCCACCAAGTGTGGGGTCAGGACTATGTGTGTGACTGTGGATGTAGTAGGTCTTATTATTTATTATAATATACATATATAACGTTGACTGCCTCGGGGCCGTGGTGGTATTTCGGTACGACTACGGTTCTGAGGTCTCGGGTTCGATCCCCGGGTCGGGCAAAGTGATATTGGATTTTTCCATATCAGCCCGGAGTCTGGAATTTGTGCCCGATATGGCGATAGGCTCGCCCCCTATCACATCTGGGACGGAACTAAGCTCGGCGAAATGTGGGTGTTCTAGTTCGCTAGTGCGCCTCTGCCTACCCCTTCGGGGAAACAGGCATGAGCTTATGTTATGTTATGTGTTATATATAACGTAAAAAGTAAGCATTTAGTCCCCCCGTACATATCATATGCATAAAATGTTTTCAATAAATAATTCTTTTTGACGCGTTCATTGTTACCGCGCACGTTGGAGAAGGACGATCAAACAATGTCGTGTTGACGATATTAAATAACAATATATTATGCTTTAAATGTCATCAGAATGAATTTATTATTAATGTATTACAATTAACGGATGACATGCATGTCTGTATGCAAGTGTCGAACAAGCTCTATCGCGAAAAAAAAGTAAGCTTTCAAATTCCAAATAAACTAACATCCAAATTGATATCATACATAACGCAATCACAACCTCTTCTTTTTGAAGTAGGTTGAAAAAGAAGGGAATTGTGTAGGGGGCAGTGAATTTGGGCCTCTGGCATTTTTACTTACGAAACGCAACAGCAAGCTGCTAATGCGCATTGATACCTTTCGTGACCTCTAACAAAATCTTTAACCGCCATTACAGACGGAGGTCGCAAAATGAGTTGATTAAAGTAAAAAGTGCCTCAGTATCATTAATAATTCCTGGAAGATGCCAACGTAAAAACCCTTTAATGTTTGAGGAAAGTTGCTTCACAGTTAATTCGACGTGCCTTAGCGCCGACCTTAAGTGTTAACTTTTAAGTGGATTCTGTAGGATTGGGAGTATGGATATTATTCATTTTATTATTTCATTATATCATCAAACACTTTGTAATGAGAACTTTGTTCAATATTGTTTTTTTATTATTTGTTTTACTTGTTAATTTGATAGTCGTCTTCATTTGACAAGCCTCGGTGGCGCGGCGTAGCGGTATTGCGTGCGCGGTTCGCCTACCGTAATTAGGTCTCGGGTTCGATCCCCGGGTCGGGAAGTAATATTGGGATTTTCCATTCAACATCAGCCCGAAGTTTGGAATTTGTGCTCGATATGGGTTGGAAATGAGCTCGGCGAAATGTGGGTGTTCTAGTTCTCTAGTTCGCCTCCGCCTACCGCTTGTAAGGATACTTGGAGTGTACCAGCTATTAGGCAATTTCCAATACCGCCAAATCATATGATATTTCAAATCGAAAAACTCAACACAATTTTGATTAGGTACTCGTTGGAGTTTGGACTCAGGTCTTTTAACTAAGCACACTGATATTAGACTAAAGGCTTTTTTATTTTATTAGAATATATTTTAGCGGCGAAGCATGTGGAAATATCTAGTCAAGGTATAAAATACTAGACGTCTCAAGAGCTATCTAATAAAATGTCCTTATTTCACTAACGCTATCACTGATTTAAGTCTGCACAACTAAACTCTCTTTGTAACGAGATAATCCAGTCCGACGAACGTTTTAAAATCTTTTACTTGTATTAAAAGATTTACATCAAACTAAATAATACTCTTCTATAAAATATATTGTCATACTTAATTTGAAGTACACGTAATTTTTAATCTGCCTTTGTAATAAAAATATAATTATTAAAGTAGCGATAGGTCAGGTGAAAATGATAATATGGATTACCATATTAAGTCGATGGTCGCGAGATATCTGTAAATAGAATCCCCAAGGAACAAAAATAAGTTTAAACTCAGTCTCGAAAGCAGACACTTATGACTTTTAAGTCCGTATTCATTGCGAATTATAGTTTGCTTTAACGGTGAAAGCAAACATCTGCAGGGTTACCACAACCTCTTATAGCAGTATTATTATAATCGTTCTTCGTTTGTTTTGTATGGGAATCGGTACAAGTAAGATGATAATACTGCTATAAGAGGTAGTCGTAACCCCCTGGAGAAATCCACATGCCTGAGAATTCTCCATAAAAACTTCGGAGCTATAATTATGAATTCTACACACATTAGACCAGCGTGGTATTCCTAACCCATCAGTGAAGAAGGCCCGTGCCCAGCGGTAGGATGATAAAAACACAGCTGATATAACATACCTATATAAACCCCACAACAAAGTAGTAAAATATAAATTTTATGACGCAACACCGTTCTTTTATAGGAACTATCCACCTTTACTGAACAAAAACCGTCGGCATCGTCTACCTCCGGAGGGTACTATTATCGCCTATTCACGCGGAATTAATGCTAGTCCTGACAATTATAGTGCTTCTTGACCCTTTAAAGGTCGGAATAATTATACTGTTACGGTTACCCAAACATTATGTAACCAGATTTAAAAAGACTACAGCACTTTTCAAGCATAATAGTTGTGGACCATAAGTTTGAATCTAGTTAAAGGGGAGTATGTTTTTGACTCTGCATCACTTTGAGTAATTATATTATGCATATTACAATGTGTGCATACAATAGAAAACAGTTTTTTACAAGGCCGCGTCTTGCAATTTGACCAATACTAGTCTTGAATTGTTGTGTTTGAAAATAAATAAATAAATACACACAACAGTCACACACATAGTCCTGACCCCACACTACGTGTAACCTGTATCGTGGGTATCAGAAACGACGAGAGAATTTCAGTTTCAGAACACCCAGACCCGAAACAAACATCTGTGGGCCACACAGGCATTTGTCTCGGTGCGGGAATCGAACCCGCGACCTCACGTTTCACAGTCGGCTACTCGCACGCTGCGCCACGGAAATGATTTAAGACTAGTTTTTTGTATATTTTTTTATTAGTATAAAGTATAACGAAAACTTAAAACTGATTCCAATATAAGCTACAAATCCACACAATACCGAATATTAAATGCTGAAAAATAAATAACAAAAACTTTGCTTATTTCAACGACTGACTTTTTTAATCAAAACCGGATTGTTTATTACAAAAGTTAACGTATTGAGGAATGATAAATGCGAAATTGTGCCCATGTTTAGTACGCAATAACTCTATAAATTCTGAATCGATTGGAAGCCCATTCGTTTCTAGTGAGCAATTTAATTCCGGATATTGGACCGATTCTTGATGAATCAAGAACATGATGTTGGAAACTGCATAAAGCGAGACAGTCCTAGATATTTAAGCTTTAGTACCTACTAGCTTTTGCACGCAGTTTTATCTCCGTGAAGGTCTTTTTTATGCAATAAATATTTAATATTCACAAAATTCATTTTTTTTTTCAATTTTTTGTCGATAAATTTTATTTCTAATTTTGAGACTATTATTTGGACAAGTTCATTTGAACCTTATAAACCGTGCCGATATTCAAAATCAAAACGAAGTAAAAAGAAGCCATAACCAAAAAAAATCGAATCATAACCTTCCAAAAGACACTATAAGCTTCATTTATTTAAGGATCCTGTTAGCCCCGGTTTGTAAAAATATATCCAAATATATCCTTATATTTTCGAACAGTGAAGTGTTAGTGAACTTAAATAAATATGTAAATTGCTACCTCTAATATTTTCTATGAAAACGCCAACGTCTTCATGTTTATTATTATGATTTTCTCGGAAGACCTCACAATTCTAATGAAATTTTCAGGTTAAGGTGATTTGCATTTTTGACCCCGCTGTTTTTGAGAACAAATACTTAACAAGGGCATTAGTCGCCTCCTTGGTCTAGTGGCAGCATATAGGGGCTGTGGACCGGGAGGTCGTAGGTTCGATTCCCAGGCCGGGTAAAGCGAATTTTCTAATGTAATTTTCCCGGGACTGGATTCCTCAGAGGGGGTTGACGTCAGGCAAGCAGCCGATCGTAAAAACTTAGCCAAGTCATTTCTGCAACATGCTTGAAAAGTGCTTTGTACCGACCCCACATTAAGGTGGGATAAGGGCTATTAGAAAGAAAATTTAACAAGTGCATTGTACCTTATCCTTTTTATATCCTACGATAGAGTTGTACAAATATATAGGTACATAAACGCATGCTTGTATTTCCAGAGAGTTGGGCAGAGACCAGTGGCAAACTAGTCAACTGGGAGACTCACATTTCGATGAGCTCATGACCGTCCTAAGTGTGATAGGGGCGAGCCTATCGCTACATCGGGTACTTTAAGACTCCGGGCTGATTTTGAGTAGAAAAACTCAATACACTTTGCCCCACCCGGGGATCGAACCTGGGATGTCAACAGTAGTCCTAGAGCGCACACAATACAATTACGCGACTGAGCAGAGTTCTATTAAAAGTTATTTTCAAATACCTGAACCAAAGTCAAATAATAATAATAATAACTTTATTTCACAAAAATCAGTGGTTACAAACAATAAAAGCACTTGATGTCCTAGCTAGGTTACAGAGTAACCTGTATTAAGGACCATCAGCCCATATCCCCTAGGGTATATCATAAATCACTGACAGTGTTATTAGACTAAAATTGAGAATTACAGTTTAAAAATAAAAACGAGATAGAAAACTTGCGTTAGTATGTTTGTGTGTGTGCGGGTGTGTATGTGTATATATGTGTGTGTGTGTGTGTAGATGTGTCTTTGTTCCTCTTAGAATTAAGACAATGTGATTATTCAATAAATGGATTTTAAGAGCAATTCTGTTTCTTCGTAGGACAAGCTAGACAAATAAGAAATAACTTTATTTTTACATTGTAGACAACTGAGGTTATATATATGTAATAGTTTATTTATTTTATTATATAAAAAGGGACCTAAGTAGAAAAGAAATATATGGGGCATTTCACGTCAAGCGGGCAACGAAAAAAAAGTGAAGTTCTGAAATTCGTTCATATTTTGCTTATTTATACTTCTAGAGGGCATGAACGTGTACACAAAATATTTTTTTTATAAAAGGTCTAATTGTCAAATTATGGCCTTCTAAAATATTGACCTCACCGGTGTAAGGGTTTCTTTGGGAGGTATTTTGCGTATTGAAGTAATTTATAATAAAATAACAAATGTAGTGTTTTGGGTTGTAAATTTAATGGACTTTTTGATTTTTTGAACCGATTCGAAATTTAAATATTTTATCTTGTGTTAAACCGGAAATATAGATTTCAAAACGAAATTTTAATCGTTTGGGTTTTTTTTATTCGAAAGTAACGCTTGACATACACAGATTCTACCATATAAATTGTAAAATGGGTGCTACATTCGTTTAGGAATTATATCAATACGAGTGCGTACATGTCGTACTGGTCGAGGTACCTGAACCTGATGCTTGCTAAAGTCGGCTATTTTGCGTAAAAAAGAATACACACAGTAAAATTGCTTTGAAATCACCTTTATACATATGATTCTAATATTTACAGTTAATTTTATATTGATAACCGATTGATCCTAAAGGAGCATAAAGTTTCATGTATCCTTTTTTACGCAAAATAGCCGACTTTAGCAAGCGTCAGGTACCTCGAAAATACGACATGTACGTACTCGAATTGATATAATTCCTAAACGAATGTAGCACCCCATTTACATCCCTATTTTTATCATAGAATCTGTGTATATTAAGCTTTATTTTCGAATAAAAAAAAATAAAAATGTTGTTGCCCAAACTATTAAAATTTCATTTTGAAATCTATATTTCCGGTTTAACACAAGTTAAAAAATTTAAATTTCGAATCAGTTCAAAAAATCAAAAAGTCCATTAAATTTACTACCCAATACACTACAATTGTTATTTTATTATAAATTACTTCCATACGCAAAATACCTCCCAAAGGAACCCTTACACCGGTGAGGTCAATATTTAAGAAGGCTATAATTTGACAATTAGACCTTTTATAAAAAAAATATTTTGTGTACACGTTCATACCCTCTAGAAGTATAAATAAGCAAAATATGAACGAATTTCGAAACCTCACTTTTTTTTCGTTGCCCGCTTGGCGTGAAATGCCCCATAAGTTAAATAATATTGTTTAAACTGTATAATATAATTTAGTCTACCAAGTTGATGTAATATGGACGGCTTTTGATAGAAACAGAATTAAATGGAAAGATGTACCTACACATAGAAATTTCAGCTGTCGCTGTCCGGTTTAGTTAGTAAATTAGCAATTTATATTAAATGTACAATTGTTTAATCAAATTAATTCAAGAATAACACAGAGTAGAAATACTTTGAAGTAAAAGCTTACTAACGATTGCAATTTTATTTGGTAGATTTTATACAACAGCAATATTTATAATTTGGCTTTCTGTTTTTGCAATTTTGTGCAGAAGTACATAGTCAAGCCTGTCAAGTTTAACATATACACACATAAGCTCACGCCTGTATCCCCGAAGGGGTAGGCAGAGGCATCCTAGCGAACTAGAACACCCACATTTCGCCGAGCTTAGTTCCGTCCCAGACGTGATAGTGGGCGAGCCTATCGCCATATCGGGCACAAATTCCAGACTCCGGGCTGATATGGAAAAATCCAATATCACTTTGCCCGACCCGGGTATCGAACCCGAGACCTCAGGACGGTAGTCGTACCGAAATACAACCACGCCACCGAGGCAGTCTGTCAAGTTTAATTCATTTCCTTTTTTATTTGGCAGCTATAAATATTCGTAAAGTTTTCAAATACAAAAAAAAATACTTTTGATAATTATCCAAAAAAAATCAAGATTAGCACAACGTAAAGTGTAGTTTAAATGAAATTTCGTATGAACGAAATGTGCTAAGTAGTTTGAGATATAATCACAAGTTTAAAAACTTAACTGACCGACTTCCAACTTGATCCAATCGTGACCAAATTTATATGGGACCACCCTTGAAACAACCTCTATCGAACACAAAAATAATGTTTTGAAAATCAGTCCACATTTTGCGGAGATATCGCGTAACATACATAAAAACTGACGAATCGAGGTCCTTCTCCTTTTTGGAAGTCGGTCGAAAATAGGAATTAATATTACTTTGATCTCTACGGAACACTTTACTGTGGGTGGTCATACACGCACTTGGAACTTTTTATTTTATTTGTTGACTTATCCACCAGTAGACTTTGGCTGAGATCTATAGAGCGAACTTCAACTAAGTCTAAGTCAAAGTCACGAACTCAGGGGGGATTTGTAATTGTTAAATCGTACTTTGATTTAGTCCGGGTCATTTTTTACAAGAAAAACGGACTGACAGACAGATTAAGCAAAGATTTTCTTGTAAAAATGACTCGGACTTAGTAAAAATCCTCACTGCGTTCGTGACTTTGACTTAGACTTAGTCGAAGTTCGCTCTATAGATCTCAGCCTTAGGGCGACTTGCACCACTATTACTAACCTACAGTTAGCCCTAACCTCAAGTTAAATTGAAAAATAAATATATGAAGGATATGTAATTCATTACATGTAATTAATGAAATGTCATAATATATTATCTGTAATTACATGTAGTACATTATATGTAATGAAATAATGTCCTTTATATATTTATTTTTCAAATTAACTTGAGGTTAGGGCAAACTGTAGGTTAGTAATAGTGGTGCAAGTCGACCTTAGGTATAGATTTTGTTAAGCACCTTTAGGTATTCAGAGTATGAAGCTCGTACTTTTAACCCTTATCGTTCATCGATACCGAGTTATCGACTGCTGATAATAATGTTGATAACAGCCTTAATCATCGATAAAATATAATATGGCTGTCACATACATAACCACAAAATATGTGTATATTATGACACACCCTACAATGCCTGTGTAATAAAGCTTTCCGTTAGATAATTTCAATCTATAACTACTGCGCATTAGTGGCAAAAGTTTTATATTACATTATTGGTAGGACCAATAGGGTAACTTTTGACATTCGATTCGATTGCGACTGCGATTCGGTTTCATTTATTGACTTAAAATTCCACCGAAATTGAGTTAGAAAGTGCGCTAATGTCGTATTACATTCTTGAAGTTGTCAGTTGGTAATTTTAACGCGACATTAGTGCACTTTTTACCTCGCTTTTAAATCAATAAATGAAACTGAATCGTAGTCAAAATCGATTCGGGTGACAAAAGTCAGGGGGCTGAAGAGGGCGCCCGACACGATCCTATATGGATCAAATAAGTGATATGAGATCTCCTGCTTAAAAGGCAAGTTCGGAATACCCTCGACCGGCGGAATAAAACGGAGTGAAACGATGCATGAGTGTAAAACGATGCAAGAGGTGTGTCTGGATCGTAGCATGTGGCGCTCAATAGTATCTGCCTACCCCCATAGGACGCGAGCGTGAGTGTGTATTTATGTATGTATATTATACACATTATGCATATGTATTACTAATGAGAGGGAGGAGGGGGTTATTACCCCTCTCAGTAGAGGAGGCCTGTGCCCAGCAGTGGGACAATGATATTACAGGGCTATTTTTTTATTTATTTATTTATACTTTACTATACGTGTCGTCGTTCACTCTACCATTTTTAACAGTGTTCAAAGTTTGTTCTCATTTTACGTTCATGTAGGTAAACTTATACATAACATTCGACTATGTATAAGGTGCTACGAAAACAATTACTTAATCGAGCCTAAGTGTTAGTTCCGAGCACACACTCTGTTATGATTGGTTTGGCTCGTAAGTAAACTCGATATATTTCATTATAAGCTTTATCATGCCTTACAAAACTTATTTGCCAAAGTGGTGCAAAACAATATTCATCATCATCATCATCATCATCATCAGCCATAGGACGTCCACTGCTGAACATAGGCCTCCCCCAAAGATTTCCAGATCGACCTGATGAAGGTCGCAGGAAGTCGCTGGATGCAGGCCGCTTCCAACAGGTCGATCTGGAAAACAGTATTATTAATTTCATCATCATCATCATCATCATCAGCCATAGGACGTCCACATTATTAATTTATAATTCTGCATATATTATGCAAAAGATATACGAGTTAAGAATATGTAATTTAACAATATCCATATAAAAAGACTGTTAAGATTTTTAAAAATGTTATTCTATTAATGAAAATGATCATGAATAACATGTCGATTTTTCAATACCAGACAACTTTGATTCGAAAGATAATTTTGTTACTTTCACTATTTTTGTTATTGCGAAATCAGCTCTTTCTTTCTACCTGCCCTTATCCCACCTTAATGTGGGGGTAGATGAAGGGATTTGGCTAAGTTTTAACGATCGGATTTCTGCCTGAATGAACCCCTTCTGGGGGATCTAGTTCCGGGAAAATAAATTAGAAAATTCTCTTTTCACGATTTGGGGATCGAACCCAGGAACCCCCACAGCCCATATATGCTGACACTAGAACAAGAATGCGAAATCAGCTCTTAAAAAAAAAAAATTTAATAATAAAACGATGAAAACACCTTCACTTACTAGTTCATAAGGTTGCTTTAACCCTTAGATCACAAACATTGGTCCTTCGAGCCAGATATCACATATTGGTTTAGTAAAGTTAGTATTACGTCGCAGCTGGCTCCTAGACTGGTGAAACTGTAATTGACGGTCGAAATCTCTGTGCCGCAGCGGGTGGGTAGCCGGCTGAGAAATTAAATCGAATTTCTGTGGTCCGCAAATATTTATTTGGGCTCTGTTGTGCGACCAGAAATCTCATAGTGCTCGATATCCGTGGCACACGAAATCCTATTGTTCGGTTCGAAGTATTTATGCGATTGTTGGGCTATTTATTATTATTATCGTTGATTGTTCATCTTTCAAATTAAATTTCAAAATATACTTTGCCCGACTTGGGAATCGAACCCAGGACCTCTCGGTCCACAGCCCATACATGCTGCCACTAGACCAAGGAGGCGACCGAGTTAACATTATATGTAAGCAGTTAATGGATTATTACCGCGATGCGTTTTCGTTCAACTTCAATTAATTAATTAAATCACTATATAAACCTTATTAAATCACCAAGTAAAGGTACCAAGTAAAATAAATACAAATTGTAGAAGGCAATATTGCTTTAACTAAATTTTGTCGTTAGTAGGTAACAGGAACTACTAGAGACTTTCGATCTAACTACCATGCGTTTATATTTTAGCCTTTTGCTGCAGCTGTGTTCATTCAAATAAAGTGCGCTGTTCTACGGAGGTTGTTTCTTATAATCATAATTTTAAACACTTAACGAACCGCCTTCAAATCCGATCGTGGCCACTTATACAGGACCCTTAAAATAAGCTCTATCGAACACAAAAACAATTTTTAATAAAAATACAGACGAATTGAGAACCTTCTTCTTTTTGGAAGACGATCGATAGTTACGCTTATTTAAACCAATTTAAACTCGCCTACATGAATACAGAGTTTAAGTAAAAGAAAACATATAATTTAGATCTTCCCTTAAGCAATACAGTATACACGTGCTTTCTATAGATGAATGTGCTTACAATTTTTTAGTTAATTATGTCTGCGTCCCCTAGAACTAAGAAGCAAAACCTTGAAATTGCAGCTCGTATCACTATAAATCTAACGTAATATTATAACTGCGAAGGTGTGGATGGATGGCTATTTGTTCCTCAATCTCGCCAGCACGCATAGCACATAGGCTACTTTTCATCCCGGAAAAGATGTACGGACCGCATGGGATAAATTTATTAATTAATTTCCACACAAACGAAGTCGCGGCCTACTAGTACAAGTATTTTATAAACATGAAGTCAACAATTTTAACATAAGCTCACGCCTGTATCCCCGAAAGGGTAGGCAGAGGCGCACTAGCGAACTAGAACACCCACATTTCGCCGAGCTAAGTTCCGTCCCAGATGTGATAGGGGACCTATCGCCATATCGGGCACAAATACCAGATTTCGGGCTGATACGGAAAAATCCAATACCACTTGAAATAAATAAATCAGTTATTAATTTACAATAAAAAATAACACAGACTTGCCACCAATCACGATGTCTATGCTGTTGTTTCATAGGTTTACGCCGTACCCCTTCATCAGCTGTTCTTGACCAAAATGATTAGAGTAAGGAGTCAAAAGAATCTTTAAAATCAGTAGAAGCGGAAAGAACCGCACAACATACAACTTTTTATTGAAGTCGGTTAAAATACAGAATTGAGAACCTACTCTTTTTAAAGTTCATTGATAAAAAATAAAATTCAAACGGTTTCATGAATACACGCTCAAAACAAATTATGAAGTAAAAATAATTAATTTATTAAAAAATTGTGTAGATAAACGGTAAAGCCTGACTAGAGCTGAAATAGTAAAATCGTGCGGATATTCATTGGCACTGCATTTAGTATAATTCACGCCATTTTCAAATCTGTAGAATCCAATATCGAGGGATGAAAATTCGGAAATTGCTTATTACTGTACATATTGATGTTCAGCGCTTGGAGTATGAATAACTTTTGACTGTTGCGATCTAATCGTACTCATAACATTTGTATAAAACAAACAAATGAAGGTCATGATGTGATTTACATACATTAAGTTCACGCCTGTATCCCCGAAGGGTTAGGCAGAGACGAACTAGACAATTAGAACGCCCACATCTTGCTGACCATATATCGCCATACCTATCAAGCTCATACATGTACAGTTTATGATATATCCCTTTAAATTAAATAAAGATTAAAAAATCTAACACGCTCAAATCCGAGGCTCTAGGGTGATATATTGAAACTACCAATATCGGTGTCCGATCCGGGGATCGAATCGAGAATCAAGATGGTAGTCATACGGCTGCGTAGTAACTATAAGGGCGCGCCTCCTACACTAAAACATAACATAAAACACTTACTCGAAACATATTTGCGCTACACATGTTTTGTCTATGTTCCTTTGTTCCATGAGCTCGAGACAGCGGGAAGCATTGTTTTGTGTAGTTTTTTTGTGTTTTGTTTCGAGAAAAATAGATACAAGAGACGCGCCTGTAATTTATGGTAGGGCGTTCGCACAAGTACGTCACCGATACGTGTGTATATAGCCTTTCTACTTTAAATTACCTCTCTTTGGCGTATATTTACTCGAAACAAAACACAAAAACAACACACAAAGCAATGTTTTTCATTGTCTCGTAAGGAACAATGTGTAGAGAAACCATGTTTTGTGCAGGTGTTTTAAAGAAAAAGACTCTGCTTTATCCGTACGGGGACACAAGGGTCATATTTACGTCATGATTCTACCAATCGAATACGTTTTCGAAAGTGATTCGTGCTACGGCACCTGAACGTAGCTTTTCTACTGTTGATTAATGTGCCCTATTTCAGTTTAGTGGTATTATTACTCAACAACATTAGCGGTAGACTTACGAAAACGTTTCTAATTATTTAAGGAATTTACTTAATTGTTAAAATTAATTTTGCAAATTAAGTGTTTGTCCTCGCTGTACGTTCAGCGGTTTTCATTATTATTTAACAGACGATGCGCGCCTTTATCGTTTATACTATTTATGTAATAGGTTGGTCCTAGCAGAATACCAGTGTCAGGTAGATACTTACTTCTACTTGGCGAATACTGAGCCTGTGGCCTTTTTAGTCATGTCTCGGCACGGATGGTTTAATAAGAGCACGTTCATGTTTTTTTTTGTGTGTTCTTTTTTTTCCTTTACGAATAATACTTACCATGTATAATTAACAAACTTGTTACCTCTTCTGTCTTTTTTTGTATTTTCCCACTTATTGTTGCCTGAGACATTGGCTGAATAAAATTTCTTTCTTTCTTTCTTCCTTTCTTACAACGACTAATACAATCGGTTTATTTTGATACATTTTACAATACCAATTTAGGAAAATACTTTTTATATCTTCCACCTGTCCTTTTCCCAATCCAAAGTGGGGTCAGCGTAATATAATTTTAGTCATATAAGACAGCCTCCGTGGCGCAGCGGGCGAGTGGCCGGCTGTGAAACGTGAGGTCGCGGGTTCGATTCCCGCACCAAGACAATTGTCTGTGTAGCCCATAGATATTTGTTTCGGGTCTGGGTGTTGTGAGACCGAAAGTCTCTCGTAGTTTCTGATACCCACGATACAGGTTAGACCTAGTGTGGGGTCAGGACTATGTGTGTGACTGTTGGGTGTATTATTTATTTATTTATTATATTGCTAAAAGGATTCGGATTAGTCTTTACCACTGCCTTTACCCTCTCTGGTGATCCAGTCTGGGTTAAATCGTGTTAGAGAAAAATCGCATGGCCCAACAAGAAATTCGAACCCATAGCTCAAACGCTACCACTAGACCATGGAATTATAATCATGACACACCCCACCCCTACCCCCCACCCCGAAATATCCAAAATATAATATACTTACTTTTAAGTATTATTATTTTCATATTGAATATTATATTCATATTCCGAACATAATGTTAAGTAACACAAAAGCGTTGTTTTATTTTCTTGAAACAGCCCCCAAACCTAAAACCTGGCTGCGCCCATGTTTATAATGATACTCCGACAAACATGCAAAAGCATCGCGTTCTGATGATGAATTGAATGTGATCGAAGGAATCGATTGCCATTATAGTGATTGCGTTTCTGTTATTTGTATTAACGCAAGACCATTCGACGTACCGTGAACTACCGTGACTAGGAGCTATAAAATCATCACTAATATTATACGCCAGCGAGATTGAGATACTTGAAAACGTATTATGAAAATTGATTTTTTTTATAGCAGAGATTGGCAAATGAACAGATGGGTCATCTGATGATGAGTTACAGTGGTAGAGCCACGCTGTAGACAGTAACGTCTACAGCACCAATGGGCCGGCTCGACCGGTTAGACACCACTGTCTCACAGAAAACCGACGTAAAGTGGCTGCTTGCTGTCGCGTTTCGTTCCGTGAGTGAGATTTCCGGTGGCCCATTTCCCCCCTCCCTTTCTCAATCCCTTTTCCCTCCCCTTCCATTCCCACCTTTTAGGTTGGCAACGCACCCATGATTAGTTTTGCGTCTTGGGTGTTTATGGGTGGTGGAGATCACTTACCACCAGGTGATCATCTTTCATCTTATCATCAGGTGATCCATCTCTCGTTTGCCAATCGCCCGTTTGCCACCGGAAATCTCACTTACCGTATAATTTACGGTAGGCTACGGCTTGGGTATGTCCCTGGAATTGCCGATGTCCATGGACGACGGTAACCACGTGCCGTCAGGTGGGCCGCCTACTCGTCTGCCTTCTTAGGCCAATAAAAATAGCTTCCCAAATATTTAGAGGTATATATGGTATTCCGGTATTTTTTATATATGTTACTCCGGCAATTTTCAAGATATTGTCATATCATATAAACGAAGAAAGCGTCTTATGGTTATCAATTCGTTATTGATTAAAAAAAAAACATAGAATTGAAATGAGTTTACTCAACGCACAAGATTACTGAGAATGTTTACTTTTTTCAACGTTATATTACGAATCCTTGTTCATAATTAATCCTTTCTCATAGTCTTTATGCCGTAAAGTTTTTATCACTAGAAAGTTTGTAATTATCTGAATCTTTTATGGGTTTAAGTTATATGGCGACTTGCCAATGATCCGTTCTCGTAATCTCTGTGCGGTATATTTTTTACCAATACATCTAATGAGCAATTTTCCACTTTGTTACCTCGGATGCGTGTTCGAAAATCAATAGCGCTAGTCATTGTGAAACGTCGAATACCTGAATAATTTTCAATTAAACGTAATTCGAACGCTCCCAATCGGATATTCGATTAATGTTGCCACATTTTGCGATCTCATTGTTTATGTACCAGCGTACAGATTGAACTTTGGTCAGGCTGTATTGTGTGGGGATTATTTACGTTACTCGTTTATTAAAAAGTAGGTACTGTGATGTGCTAAATATGCTGAATGTATAAACTTTTAAAAAGCTAAATATGACCTATAATTAACCAGGTGGAGAAGATATTTTCATAAAATCTTTGCATAAGTTTATGACATTAAAAGAGAAGAGTTATTCCGCCAAATTCTGTCTAATTGGGTGCACTCGTGTCTTATTTTTAGCGTATGCTCACACTACAAAAATATTCAAGACCGGGTAAAGTTGATGCACGTAGGATGGCAGATTCCACCTGGGTATCCACGCGTAGTATCACTAGTCCAGATGACTCATAATCCTCTTAAAAATCCTCTAAACTTAAATAATAATACAATTACCTTACTTACTAGGAAGTCGGGTAAACAGTTTACGATGTGAACAAAGAGATCAGATCCAGGTCGGTCGCCTGATGCCAGAATGACGTCTATCTATAAACGTAATAGCATCTCCTAGAGAGACAAAGCAATTTATGACTTCATTGCCCTCGTCACTCTGAGACTAAAGATTCTCAAAACGGTTTAAGTGCTAAGGTGATTTGAACCCTATGTTTAGTACTCTAGATATTGTAGTTCCTTGTTACTAAAAAGTATACATGAGTGACCCGTGACAACGAAGACTGCAAAGCCTTCGAAACGTCGGGAATAGAAATTAAAACCTAATCGTGATAGAATCCGTAAAATTTGTTTTATTTCAATATACATGAGTCATGATAGACAAGCTCATCCGAAGAAAAATAATTTCTGACTTTTTTCGTCATAAAGAAGGTACACAGGCTTTGCAAAATACTTCTCATCTACAAACATTTGATTGCTTAATAAAAAGCAATTATTTCTTTGCAACTCTTGAACATCTTTTTCGACACTTTGTTATAAAGGTCTTCAAACTTCGAACTTTGCCTTTCTTCCAAATTGATCAATTTTCAAATTGTAATTCTCAAACCATGTTTTAGCAGGAGCACTTTGTGGAATCGTTTTCTGTGGCATGTTATGGGGTTTTCGACCTCATAAAACTTTAAAAGATCACTTAACTATTTGGCATCAGTCCAAACAATAGGTTTGTTTTCTTTTATCGTACTCATATCCGGAAAAGCTCAGCCAAATGCACGAACTAAACAAAAGGAAATAGTATGCATTTCCAATTTCAAATTTCTTTTTGGAAAATTTATTTAAAAGTTTTAATTAGCGCCACATGCAGAATTTATGATGTAGAAATGCAGGCAGTCCACCTCATATACTCAGTACGAGTACCCGTCATCCGACGGCCAAGGTCTCTATATCTATCTCTGTATCTCCAAATCAGCCGCAGTTTTCCATACGTCTTTCTTTATGCCTGGCGTTATTCCGCCCTTCTGTCAGGATACCCAGTTTTCCATAAGTACAATAAATAACGAGTATTATATTTGATCAATAATTTATGAGATAAAAGCAGATAGATAAATAAGAACTTATTTAAAAATTGTAAATTGTTAGCGTTTATAAATTTAATTGTGCTTCAGCATGCACCACAGTGAAGTTGGCGCAGCAGGAAAACAACTTTGTTTCTGAGTTGTCTTTGCCCACATAGTCTATGCATTTTTATAGATATTTTTTTTAATAATATTTGCCCAAATATTGCATATATTTTTGCCATTGTGAAAAAAACAATGCTTAGTGGAGACATCGATTACTTTCGTCTCAATAGACCAATAAATTTAATATGGTACCGCCCGCTGTTGGACATCTAATTGCTCGTAAAATGCCAATAACCACGTACGTCTCACTATGCCGATCGTAATAAAGGAAAATATTATATGAATCACCGAAATCACAAAATTATATCACTTATTCTACGTACTCCTTTATCGAATTAAGTAAACTATTTATTTCTTATTGACAAAAAACATCAATATATTATACCCTAGATGCACAGTTCTTTGCAAATATCCGCCTAAAAAGTGGTCTCAGAAATAAAACAAAGAAAACGATCACAAGTTGTAATTAAATCAACACAAATATAACCCTAAGCACGTGTTATAAAGTAGGGTTTTAAACGAAATGAGCTAGCGTTCTTTAATTTGAATTTTGAAATTTAGAATTCTATCGACATCCGACTGTAGGTAAAACGAGTGCTTAAGCACTTCTTTGCTGTCCCATTTTCCAAGCATCAACTGTGCATCTAGGTAAATAATATATCGATGACAAAAAAGGACTTAAACTTGTCAGTTTCATACGTGTGTATGTCATATCGTTGAAGGTTCAATTTTCAAGTTGGTTTAAAGTTTTTGATATTTTTTTGTTACCTGGATCATGTGCGTAGTCAGAGACAATTAAACTTTATATCGTAATTTCGATTGTGTTACTAAATTAGTTTGAGAAGAATTGAAATCAACAGAAGACGGTACACAATATGATCTTTATCAGATTATATTAAAAGTAAAGGAGTTTGTCGCCTCCTTGGTCTAATGGCAGCAATTATGGGCTGTAGACTGGGAGGTCCAGGGTTCGATTCCCTGGTCGAGTAAAGAAAGTTTTCTAATTTAATTTGCCCGGGACTGGATCCCTCAGAGGGGGTTGATTTCAGACAGCCAAATCCTTTCTGCAACATACTTACAAAAAATGTGTTGCGCCGACCCCATATTAAGGTGGGATAAGGGCAGGTAGAAAGAAAGAATTAAAATTAAAGGAGTTTCGTAAGCACTCGTAAATTCAAAATTATACGGGATACGACTTTATTCAAATATTTAATTGAATGTGCGAGAAAATTAATCTACCACATGCCTAACCGAATGAAACCTATGCGTACAAAATTACATTACATTTGAAACACGTTGTTTGTTAACATTTCGCTTTGTTGAACCAGCGCTTTATTAAATATGGTATGCAATTTTATTTTACAATTTAATTACAGTAAGCAGATTTTTTTTATTATCCGCTTAACATATTAAACACCCTCAATTCGCCGAGCCTATTTCCGTCCTACATGTGAAAGGGAGCGAGTCTATCGGGCACAAATTTCAGGCTCCGGGCTGATACTGAAAAACTCGATATCACTTTGCCCGATCCGAGATCGTACCCGAAACCTTAGGACGGCAGTCGTACCGTAAATACATCTATACATACATCTACATAGTAGCAGTAAAAGTAAACAACTTTGATCCAAGCCGTTGTTCAATTGAACAATAAAGACATTTTAAAATAAATAAAAAATCTATCAAATACAAATCTATTTGATTAAGTATTTAATTAATCAATAATATAATTTATCACAAATTGTTAATTAACTGTCCCTAGTACCCTTCACTAATTAGTGAAGAGGATCACAACAGAATAATTTAATCACAATACTACAGTGAAACTTTGAAGTCACCTCCTTGGTCTAGTGGCAGCATGTATGGGCTGTAGACCGGGTGGTCCAGGGTTCAATTCCCAGGTCCGGCAAAGTACATTTTCTTATTGAATTTGCCCGGGACTGGGTCCCTCATAGGTTGACGTCAGGCTAGCGGCCGGTCGTAAAAGCTACGCCAAATCCTCTTTGCAACATGCTTAGAAAAGTATGTTGCGCCGACCCCACATTAAGGTGGGATAAGGGCAGGTAGAAAGAAAGACTACAGTGAAACTTTGATTTAACAATTTGAAGTACACTAGACACACCATTTTTATTTAATAAGCTGGCTGACCCTTTACTCTCATATCTTGTACGTAAATGAATTCAGGACTGTCTTCTTCCATCTGCCCTTATTCCATTCCAAGTGGAGTACCCTTTTTGCATCATCATGTTGCAGGCTGGATTCGGCTTTAGTTTTTACAACCGGCTACTTGCCTTACGAAAACCCTTTCTGGGAGACCAAGTACAGGAAAATTGCGTTTACCGCCGTTTTACCGAACCTGAGATGCGAACTCAGGGGGGTTACCACCACCTCTTATAGCAGTATTATTATAATCGTTCTTCGTTTGTTTTGTATGGGAATCGGTAGAAGTAAGATTATAATAATGCTGCTATAAGAGGTGATGGTAACCCCCCTGGACCTCTCGATGCACAGCCTAAATACATATTCCGAGGAGACGAAAACAATGTTATCAAATGTAATTGAGTGCTTTCACCCAATTTAACAATGCGGACACTATTTAGCTGCAGACCCTTCAGACCAAACAATGGTGTAATCAGCAGTGGTGGCAGTGCTAATGGAAACATTTCTGCCGATAATGACACACGCCAAGGCATTCAACTGTAACGTGCTTGGCGGTAATTGTCTCACTATTGTAAAGGTGAATTGTGGATTAAGTGGTCACTTTCAGCCATTTTGTTTTACATAACATAAGCTCACACCTGTATCCCTGAAGGGGTAGGCAGAGGCGCACAAGCCAACTAGTACACTCACATTTCGCCGAGCTTAGTTCCGTCCCAGATGTGATAGGGGGCGAGCCTATCGCCATATCGGGCACAAATTCCAGACTCCGGGCTGATATGGAAAAATCCAATATCACTTTGCCCGACCCGTTGATCGAACCCGAGACCTCAGGACAGTAATCGTACTGAAATACAACCACGCCACCGAGGCACCACTTTATTTCAACAAAAAGTATAAAACTCAGTCTAGTTGGACGACCAAACTATTTAAAGTTTGTGGGATTTTGAGATTCACACCCACAATACCCACTTAAAAAATCGCAAGTTTAAAAACTTATCGGACTGACTTCAAAATTCCGATCATGACACAATTTATAAGCAATATCGAACACAAAAATAATCTTAAAAATCATTCACATTTGTCGGAGATATCGGGTAACATACATAAAACAAATACACATGAATTGAGGACCTTCTCCTTTTTTTAAGTCGGTCGATAAATCACGTTAACCCTCTCTGACGCACTATCATTAGTCCTAAATCCTAATAGAGAGCGAAAAGAGCCTTGGCATGCCCCAAATCACCCCTGCGTACTGTCTTATGGCCTGTCTACCATGTGGGATAATGACATAGGAGTCTCTAGGCTGCCTAATAGAGACTCCCTCGGCGTCAACGGCAGCGATGAAACCAACAAATCGGAGATAAAAAGGCTTAGTCATATGCACATTCATCTTAGGCTAAGATCTATAGAGCGAACTTAGACTAAGTTTGAGCCAAAGAAACCAACTCTGTGAGGATTTGGAATTTTGAAATCGAACTTCGATTTAGTCCGACCCATTTTTACAAGAAAAACCGACTGACAGACAGACTAAGCAAATATTTTCTCATAAAAAAATACTCGGAAACACGTAAAAAATGAGTCGAAATTTGATTTAAAAATTCCAAATCCTCACTGAGTTCGTTTCTTTGACTTAGACTTAGTCGAAATTTGCTCTATAGATCTCAGCCTAAATGATGGTAATAAAGCCACGCTTTACTTCAATCCTCATTATTTTTAACTCTTCAACACACGAGACTATAACTTATATAACTTTATTAGTACTCGATATTATATGAAATCACGCCCCCGCACTTCTGAACAATGCTCTCGTAAGTCGTAACAATATTATATATAATATAATAATATTATAATATAAAAATAGAACGTAATACTTTATCAATACTTGTGATCAAATCCAAATGTAATCAAATCCTTGCAATATAATATTGTGACAGGTCAATAGACCTTCAAATGCAGATCAAACTCAAATTATAATATTAAAAAGTAACCTACTAGTAGCTATTGATTACCTACACTCAAGCACCATTGTTCTTGTAATCACATTTTATATTTCGTTTAAATCTGTCGTGTTAGATGAAATAAATGATTCTTCATATTCCAAGAAAATTAAAAACTAGTTAACTTGTTTACATAAATGACGGTGGAGATCACTTAATAAGATGTGGATAATCGATAATTTAATTATTTTTTAAAGACGTTATTGAATAATTGATAAGTCGACTATTATCTCAGCTTATAACCGTCTATGACTGCTGGGCGTAGGCCTCTCCCAGTGAGCGCTAACCATCCACTTCGATTAATAATTTGATAATACGTCTTTAAAAATTAATCGATTATTATAATAATCGAATATATATTAATCGATTATCCACATCACTACACCATTAAGTGACCTACCTGCTCGTTTGCCAGACTGTTATAAAAAATGTTGTCACACAGTTGTAATAAATGTAAGTAATTCTTCAAATAAAAATGGTGGTACACTCGCAGGCTTCTACGTAGTACCAATAACCTTTCTCGTTATCAAGCAATGAGTCAAGATCGCAGTATATGTATCGATCGGTGCGATATTATTTGTGGAATGATAAGGTTCGCGACAAAACACATTGACACAGCCGTGCAAAGATAACAAACGGCCCCGTTATATTAGACAACAATTAGGATCGCGGTTAATTGCTTCATAACACGTAGCCTAAATACTTAAGCGCTTCGTTTTGAAATCGAGGCATTTCGATCCATAACTGGATATTTGCTCTCACTGTTTGTCAATTAGCAAGGCAACCCGCCCCCGGATTCCGTTGATAAGGAGCACGATGCCCTTATTGTTTATCTACAACGCGACTACATTAACCGGAGCGTCGCCTATTTTCGCAAAGTTTTGCCAAAGAATTGCCGTTCGAGTTACCCAACCTCATTTGCATTATTATCGTACAGTGTTCAAACGCCTCCCACACATAGCCATTAAATTTATGACACGATTTACCCCGATAAATTAGTTCAACATTTAGCAGTCTATTGCCACTGTGTGTTGCTTGTTTACGCCCGTAAGAAGTTGTGTTATCTGGTATCGAACTGACAGGTGGTCTTTGGGTTTATCATCATCATTATAATCATCAACGTCAACAGAATTATCATCAGCCACAGGTCGTCCAACTCCACTGTCCACTGCAGAACATTGGCCTCACCCAAAGATTTCCAGATCGATCTTTTGGAAGCGGTTTCCATCTAGCGTCTTCCTTGCGTATGAATTTTAAATAAACTTTTTTTTTACAGGACCGAGAGGAACGAAGAACCAGTTGCTAATAGCGGAAACCTTACCAACAATGCGGTCCGACATAAAATTGTAGTTATGGGAGCTGCTAAAGTTGGAAAGTCGTCGCTCATAACTCAATTCCTGTACAGCACATTCTCAACAAAATACAAGCGGACGATAGAGGAAATGCACCACGGTGACTTCAACGTGTCCGGGGTCAGGCTGACCCTTGACATTTTGGACACATCTGGCTCGTACGAATTTCCGGCGATGCGGGCGCTGTCGATGCAATCAGCAGACGCATTCATTCTGGTTTATGACATCACGGACGCTAACAGTTTTTCCGAAGTCAGAGCTCTGAGGGATCAAATACATGAAACCAAACAAAGCACGGCCGTGCCCATCGTCGTTGTTGGAAACAAAGTGGATTTAGCGGAGACAGGCGCGCGAGAGGTGAGCGCTCTCTCTGACATTCCTTTTCCTCAACGTGATTTATGTAGGTAAATAAAGTAAGACACCTGTTGAAATCGGGGATTAAGTAAACATCAACAAAATAAGGAAGTATTAATATTGAAATCTGACATTGAACACCACGCTTAGTTATGAGTAAAATACTTTTATAACAATAAGGAAATTAATTATAACGATAATAACTATAAATTAAGAGGTATAAAAACAAGTGTTCTGTTTAAACACTCTTTGCGCAACTTTATTTACTTCTGGACCAAAGTTGTGAAGCTTGTTAAGGGGTTGTTCTCAGAATTCCCCTCCTTTGTTGGTTGTACGTAGCGCGTACTAATATAGTTGGAACAACAAAGTGGCGAGTGAAGCGGATAAAGCCTGTCACGCATCAGCTCGCGACAACTTTATATCACGTGACTAGCAACTAACAACAATATTTAATCCGATTAATCTAATGATTAACATTCAGCACACGTGAAAAGTATCATGACACTTAACTATGAGGAATACTTTAACCTAAAGAAACCGGATGATAACAACTATATAATTATATTTACAACATTATTCCTACTCATTGTTTCCTGAAACATTAGCTAAATAAAGTTTCTTAATGCCCATTAAGACTTTAACACGAACTAAGTACGCGAAGGAACCGTTTATTAATTCTATTAATTATAAAACAAATGTTATTGTATTCAATCAAATATTTGATGAGTTGTATACCAGTTGGATACAAGTTATTTGATGTAGACCATTATGGCAGGCTTTGGTCATTCACTTCATGAAATAGGCGACTGAACATTTTCTTTGGCGTCCATTGAGGCATTGTAATCTGAAATTTATACGCCCCTCAAAAAATGTTGATTTAAAAATGGCGTTCAGTTTTGCAGTTTAAAATGTGCTAAGCGCAACGAAGTCCTGCAGAACAAATTGAATTTCCGAACTGTCTGCACGAAAGAATATTACGTAGCACACAAAAGCTGTCACCTGGGCGAATAATGCAACGGGTATACAGAGATAAATATTAATTCCACGTCATGACTCATAACACTCAGTTTCTTTATGTACAACTAGAGTAAGAACTAAAGAAAAGTAACAATAACATCTTTTATTTAACTCTTACTGATATGTTGACAAATGACAGTTTCTTGACTTAGATTAATGGGCAGTAAATGTTAGAAAAAAGTAAGAGTAAAAGCAACAACTAAAATTGTAAAGTGTCGAGTTTAATCGTTACTTTACGTAATCATTTTTCTATGAAGGAAGGAACTAGTAGTTTCAAGGAAGAAACTGGTTGTAAGTCTTTTTGACCGTCCATTATGCAACGATTTTCCTCATGGCTTCAATATGTAACAAAATTTCTTTAAGAATGTTAGATATTTATTTATGAAAGTGGTTAGCAGTAAAGTTAGAGAGGAAATAATATAGTTGACAGCTTGAACTACATAAGCAAAGTGCGACTGAAGCGCGGACAAAGTTCTGTTCTCAGCAGTACATGCGCTTATTTTCAACTTAACTATTATTTTTAGAATCGAATTAAATCTACATGCATGTATTTTGTCTTATATTTTACTGCCTAAGTCCCTTATAAATTATGAGGCAATTACCGTAGGTATATGTCGAATATAATATGTGGATTAATACAGTAAAATATTAAAATAATTAGAAAATCTATAACTACTTAGAATAACTTTACCAAATTTTTCTGAGTTAGTCATATGGATAATGCATTATCACTTTAATACTATTAAAATCTGAGGATTATTGAGTACTTTGTATTAATTATTATCGAGTATTTGTATTCTTTGGGTGAGCCCTACGTTCAGCAGTGAAGGTCCTGTGGCTGATGATGATTTTTTTTTTTATTTATTTATTCATGGAAAACTTACAGTTTAATATTATATAGTAATTATAATAATATAACAACAGTAGCCCGAGCACGAAAAACTAATGTAAATGTAAATAAATGTATTCGAGTTCGCTGCGCACTGATGACGTTTGGTTAATATTTCATACAAATTTCATAGACGCGTATCGAGCTGAAATACATTTACGGTTGTCAGAAATTTTCCTGCTCAGGCCGCTGATCACCGATTACAAATTTTCGCTTATAAGTATTTGTTTAGATAATGTGAACAGCATTTTTTTTTTGTATTTGGTGATTGGTATCAGCCTGTGGTAACAGCTTTTTGGATCTAACTGGAGCCAATTAGCAATGAACTTAGCTTTTTTAATCATAAATTGATATAACATATCTAATTCTTAATTAATATAGTCTCCATTCCAATTGTCCCAAATTACTCACTTTAAAGTTACAGCAAAGATCTACTTACATGTCCATTTATATTTTGATGGCTTTATCTCTAATATGTTCGTTCGAGGAAGGGAGTTTTGCAATAAATCTTCGGAGTTAAATGTGTTGCGACTCACTGAACCAGCGCTTCCTGTCTGATGGACAGGGCTGGATTTTCGCGATCTCTGTCGACTATCGTATTTCCAGACATATTTTTTTAAAACAAATTAACAAGGGCTGATTTTTCAATAGCCATTTAACTTTTAGTTGGAGAATAATTTTGATGGTTAATGTATGACACTTCTGTCATAGTAGCAAAATTATACTTCAAAATAAAGTCACTTAGGCTCAATTGCACCACTATTATTAACCTAGAGTTAGTCCTAACCGCAAGTTAAGTTACATGTCATTCATACATTTTCTGTCAATTTAGCTTGCGGTTAGGACTAACTCTAGGTTAATAATAGTGGTGCAATTGAGCCTTAGCTATTGAACAATGGGTTCTAAATGGAATAAAATAATAAGTGAAAAAAAAAAATCTATTCGTAGTTAGGTGTCAAATATTGTACGATGGTCCAATCACTGTCTACGTTTCCCAGTCCCTATTTGCGATTGACTTTAAAAAAGGCGAAGGTTCTTAATTCGTCTGTATTTATTATGTACGTTACGCTCCGCCAAATATGGACCGATTTTCAAAATTTTTTTTTGTATTTGATAGAGCTTATTTCAAGGGTGGTTCCATATAAATTTGGTCACGATCAGATCAAGCTGGAAGTCGGTCAGTTAAGTTTTAAATTTGTGATTATTTCTGTCTATGGTAAATAGCGGCTTGGCTGTTCCGCTGATCTTGCTGTTAAACGTAAAATCACGCGGGTTGCCTGCTAGCCCATATTCCTAAGCCTTGTTGGCTTAGGACCCAAACCAACAGATAAATACGAGTACGGTACGGAAGTTTCCACACGATATTTTAAAGCTATCGACAATTAACAATAATAACACATTACCTGCATCTATATTTTCTTCCATTTACCCATATCCCACTCCAATGTAGAGTCGGTACAACCACAGACATGGATTCACAACACACTTTTTCTAGTGAGCTGCAGTAAGGACTCGACTTAGTTTTTACGACGAATCCCTCCGAGGGATCCTGCAGTCTCCTCAGAAACAATCTGAATATTGTTATTAAGTTTTCTGAATACAGCTCTGTATCATGCATATACCCGAAACACAGACTATCTGAAATGTGAACGTCACGTCGCGTCGGCGTCGTTCGGGGTGTTAGCTGACTGGTTTCCCCTTTTCCGCTTTACAAGCAAGGAAAGGATATTAAGAAGAGAGGTCGTTTTGGAAACATATGCTTAGTATAATAAAGTTACTGCGTTTATAGTTAGTAAAATAGATTGTAATAACTGAAAAATCCAGTTTAGTACTTAGTGCGGTCAAAGCGTCATGCCTACAAAAATAAAACCAAATTGCATCAATATAATATACCCTAGATGCACAGTTCTTTGAAAATATCCTCCTAAAAAGTACTCATCCTGGTCTCAGGAATAAAACAAAGAAAAAGATCACAAGTTCTAATTAAAGCAACACAATTATAACCCTATGCACGTGTTATAAAGTTGATTTTTAAACGAAATGAGAAAGCGTTCTTAAATTAGAATTTTGAAATTTAGAATTCTATCGGCGTCCGAATCTATGCAAAAG
The DNA here is from genome assembly GCA_036417725.1 of Clanis bilineata. Taxonomy (NCBI): domain Eukaryota; kingdom Metazoa; phylum Arthropoda; class Insecta; order Lepidoptera; family Sphingidae; genus Clanis; species Clanis bilineata. Next base: position 6,480,030 of record CM071146.1, on the reverse strand, counting down.
AAGTGCTTAAGCACTCCTTTGCTGTCCCATTTTCTGAGCGTCAACTGTGCATCTAGGTAAAAAATATATCGATGCCAAATTGCGATAAAATCTGTATAAACAAGTTTTAATTTCAATGTGCCAGCGAGAGCTATTTTATTCGAAGTTTCGAAATAATGAAATGATTACTCGATCCCGACAGACAGGAGTGGCTTGAACTTATAACTTTAAAAGTTAAGTCATAAAACAACTTCACCTAATGTTGTTATAAATCATGTGGGAACTCATTTAACTGTCGTAGCACTGCCGAATATCTTATCTGTTAATCACTTCGAATGATATAATTTACCCTTAAGAGTTAGGAAGTTGTTAGTTCGTAAACTTCTGTTTGTAATAACTTAGAAATTAGGTCCCGCAAGATTTTCTAGGTTCGTCGGTTTTTTTAAATTAATTTAAACATTTTGTGAATAACATTAATTCATTAAATCATTAATAGGTACATGTCTCGTACCATGTCTTAATGGAATGTGTCCGGAACCAAACTGAGCGGCAAAACATTCTAAGGAAGTTGGATGCTAATATTGAAGACATTGGAATGTTTCAGTCTATATTATGCAACCCGAATTCAAAGGAAGCCCTAATGGTGTATAAATTAGTCGAAACAGATAATTAGTGTTTATGATAATTTTACTTATAAATATGTGGAGGGTGCGGGTGCGCATCGAGGTGGACAGGCGTCCACGGGTGCGCATGTGCACTGACCACTATTTCTTTATTTAGAGGTGTATATTTTAAGTTGGTTGTTTATATGTCAGAGAATATTTCTTTTGTTTACAGTATAGGGCTGTCATAAACTGTGTTTAAAAGCCTTTTAAATAAATGAAAAAAAAAAAAAAAAAAATTAATAGGTACATATACGAGTATGTAATTCCTGTAAAATTATGGTCGTAACAATCGCAAAATATTTAATACTATTTTCCTTTTAATAGTTACTTGAGCTAAAATGTTTTAAATTCCGAGATACTTCGCTTCACTGAACTGGACGTTAGGAACTTAGGACTTTATGTTGGTAAAAATACTCACTATATTTTTTTTCTCTCTGCTTGGCATTATACCGGACTTCTGCCCGATTCCACCTTCCTACTTAAACGCTTCCACTTTACCGGGTCTTTGAGCATCCTCCAAAATGAGACCATTGCCTCTCATATCTTCTTCCAGAACGTATAGCCAGCGGTTTTGAGCCATCCACGGGTACGTACCACCATAAAAGTGCTCATCACTATATAAAATAACTGATATTATGACCTGTGACGTCACAACACGACAATGTGACGAATCCAAAGTGATGTACCTGTATATTCATACTAACACAATAATATGCTATATGTCAGGTCTAATCTAATAAAAATACAATCACTAACGGTTAATGGTTTCAAATATTGTATTTCATGAAATTAACTAGTTTGTTTATTACTCTTGGCGTTCATTTGAGATTGAATTACCAACACTCACACACAAAATTAATTTAGAGTCTAGACAAATAATTGCCGTTAAGTGAAGAAACCTAATTTTGAGATGACTCAAAAAACGTGGCAAATATGGTCCCTGGAAATTTAATTGACTTATGCTTATTTTAATCTTAAAGTAAAAAAGTTATAAGATCTATAAAATATAATAGCTATAGCCTAATAAAACTAGAGAGAATATTTTCCATTTTTTGGTGACACTTAAAATAAAAGACTGCCTCGGTGGCGTGGTGGTATTTCGGTACGACTACGGTTCTGAGGTCTCGGGTTCAATCCCCGGTAATATTGGATTTTTTCATATCAGCCCGGAGTCTGGAATTTGTGCCCGATATGGCGATAGGCTCGCCCCCTATCACATCTGGGACGGAACTAAGCTCGGCGAAATGTGGGTGATCAGTTCACTAGTGCGCCTCTGCCTACCCCTTCGGGGATACAGGCGTGAGCTTATGTATGTATGTATGTACTTAAAATAAGCTTTGTGCACTTAACGGAATTTTAGTGATCGGACGGACCTATTTATAAGTCTTTTAACTCTTAACAAAAAAGGTGTACCACAAAAGAATTAATTAATGAAACGTTGAATATATCTAAAAATATAAGATAATCAGGAACTTCTGCACCAGAAAGCGAATAACAGGCGCCATTTTATTTCCAAAAAAATATGACTAACATAAAAGAAAATGTAGTAACCAACCTTGCGACCTTTCTTGACTTATGAAGTCTAGCAGACAAGGATGTTTAGTGTTATCGCCGACGCAATATGTACGTGTTTTATTAGAAGACACACACAATTGTCCCATTACCCTTTTAACTATACTAGCAGTCATTTTACTGAACTAGGTGTAATGTGTCTACGTGTGGGACTTTTATTTACGAAACTCGGAAAAGAAAAGATTTAGTACAAGTCACGTTTTTAGGTTAAAACGTGGAAATATGAAAGAATGATGTTTCATCTTCTTCAAAGGACTGGAAAAGGAGGATTTCTTCTTATTATATAGGATATTCTTCTGTATTTTACTGGATATCTTCGACAGATGTGGATCAAGATTATTTCTGTGTTCGATAGAGGGTTTACTACTAGGGCCTACAACAAATAGATTTAGATCTGATTAAGGAGTACGAAATAAACTCCTTAACAAATAAATAATAGCATCAACATCGCGCTGGGAGCCTTGTAGTCGGTTTTTTAAGGTTATTATTTATTTGTATTGGTAAAGAGCTGTTATCTGAGGTTATTTTTATTCAAGACAAGACTTCCTGCTACATTCTGCTTTACGGGTTGACAATCACTGGACTGAAGAGCACCTAATACCAATAAAATCATGGATGCGTTACCAACCTTAAAAGAAGATAATAGGAATTGGAATTTAATTATCGCTGTGTCACTTTGCCGTTGTCCGATAATAATAAGTAATAATAATATTATCTCTGTAATAGTACTGTCCCACTGCTGGGCACGGGCCTCCTCTACCAATGAGAGGAGAGGCCTTAGTCTACCACGCTGGCCTAATGCGGGTTGGTAGACTTCACATACCTTCGAAATTCTTGTGAAGAATTTTCTCAGGTATGCAGGTTTCCTCACGATGTTTTCCTTCACCATTAAAGCAAGCGATAATTCACAATGAAAATACACTTAACATACAAAATGTCAGAGGTGTATGCTCTTTTTGGGGTTGGTCTCGAACCTCCGACAATCATCTTGGCACTCCGTACTATTCCTAACTAAGCTATCGCTACTTTGTCCGATATACATTACAGAAGCAAAACCCTAAGCAAAAGCTAATATTCAATAAACCACCTACATTACTTCAATTAATACAATTCAAGTACAACAGATGTAGTTACAAATAAACTTGTTAACTAATCTTACCCAATAACATACTTAACCTGTATTGTACTTGATTGCTTACAAGCATTCCATCTCATGACGAGAATTTCCCGAAATTCGAAAGCCGTGTTCCTCAACACTTCGTTAATATTGTACTAATATACTCAAACATGAAGTGTTTGTCATACATTTCTGAACTGAGTAAGCATTTAATAATCGCCTTATATTTAACTTGAATTAACAAAGTCCTGAAACAACATACAAACGTTGCTTGCAAACATTTAAACCGCGCTCTTTTGCTGCGTTTATTTTGGTAATGCTTTTTCTCGGTATTCTCAGATCTACGAATTGCAAAACTGTTTTCCTTATAAGTTACAAACTTCCCTCTATCTATAAAACATAATAGCTATCCAAGTAATGCAACTAGGGAGGAACCGAGTCCGTATTTATATCAGGAAATACAATATAGAAAATTTATTGTTAATGCTTGCCATAAACCCAGAAAATAGTTCTGTCTTGAAATACATACTGAAGATAAATGATCACATTTTTAATATTTACAATGTAGCGAAACAAGGTTATGGCTGGCGGAGAGCTTGGTACCTACATGTGTATTTTGCCTGCCTTTTATATCTCCACTAGCATCTAATACTTTTTTCAGTTCGTATACAACATATCAAATTTTTTTAAATGTTATCTTTTACCTTATTAATACAATTAAGAATTTTCTTTCTACTTGCCCTTATCCCAATTTAATATGGGGCGCAATACACTTTTTCAAGCGTGTTGTAGAAAATATTTGGCTTAGTTTTTACGACCGGCTGCCTGCCTGACGTCAACGACGCAGTCCCGGGCGAATCAAATTAGAAAAATTGCTTTGCCCGACCTAAGGATCGAACCCATGTCCATGGAACACTAGGCCTAAATATAGCTATATTATTTTTTGCTAAAACAATATTAATCTTTCCTTCTTCCACAGGTAGAGTTCCACACAACAGAGTCAGTGGTGACAGTTGATTGGGAGAACGGTTTCGTCGAAGCGTCCGCCAAAGATAATATCAACGTGTCACAGATATTTAAGGAGTTGTTGGTGCAAGCTAAGGTGAAGTACAATCTGTCGCCAGCGCTGAGACGGCGCCGGCGGCAGTCGCTCCCGACGGGGCCCCAGGGCCCCCCGGGGTCCAGCCCCACCCCGCCGGCCCCCTCGCAACCCCACGTGCCCTCGCCGGCCCAGCTCGCACACCTACAACAGATAAGGGAACGGCACAATAGCAAACGTAATTCGTGCGTCATCTGTTAGATCAATCGTGTAAGTTTAGGTGTCGTGTTTCGTCCTAATCGGCAAAGTGAGGCGCGGTGTTTCCAAACTATTATACAGGCTGTTTCATAAAGTTGGTATAATAATAAGTACACTTAAAGAGGGAGTGGCTATTTATATAGCGGTAAATTTTAAAATTTCGTAAGGCTCATAGTTTTTGATTAATGGAAACTTAAAAAAATTTCGGACTCATTCGGTCAGCTTTTGCAAACTATATATGGGGTAATTAATTATTTTTACATACACAAAGCTATTCCTATGCTAATTAAAGGATTGAAACGTTGCATTCCGATTTTAAAATCTTCATACTTAATATCTACCTAATTGATTAAAACATAACACATAACATAAGCTCACGCCTGTATCCCCGAAGGGGTAGGAGAGGGGCACTAGCGAACTAGAACACCCACATTTCGCCGAACTTAGTTCCGTCCCAGATGTGATAGGGGGCGAGCCTATCGCCATATCGGGCACAAATTCCAGACTCTGGACTGATATGGAAAAATCCAATATCACTGCCCGACCCGGGGATCGAACCCGAGACCTCAGAACCGTAGTCGTACAGAAATACCACCACGCCACCGAGGCAGTCAGTATGATTAAAACAATTAAGTTTAATTTATATTTTTTTTATCTTTAAAATAAATCGTTCCCTTCGTTCCCGGTAATCGGTCCCTCTGTATGTGGAATTGTTATTGGTACCTAACTGTTATTGGTAAGTTTATGAAACACCCGGTATATACAATAGTACTGTAGTCAAATAGGATTGAAAAAACATTATATTGCTTTCCTTCTTGAAGATAAAGTGTCTTCACGATCATTAATATGGATATGTAAACGAATATCTACCTACCTTTTAAATTTACCCCCTTTTTTTGACTGGTAGAGCCACCATTTAAAAATTCCAAATCCTCACCAAGTTCGTTTCTTTGACTTAGACTTAGTCGATGTTCGCTCTATAGATCTCAGCCTACGTTACTTATGTTACCAAAAATTATACAATTATATCAAGCAAAATCAACATAATTGATAAGTGGGTAGATAATTGTTAACATTTCTGGAATAATGATAGTATACTTTACACTTTGAAATCACGAAACTTTGGATTACGCGGTAATTTATAATTATTGTTATCCTAGACATTTTGATTGATATTTTAACTTACACCATGATCAGATGCAGCCACAAAATTGATGAACTTGCTTCCAAGTTATCTCGAAACTGCGTAAAACATAAAGTAGGTTACTCAAAACGTGACGCCGCGCCGCGTCACACTGCGCCGTCATCTTTACTGTAAGTTTCGAATTTTCTGACTAGAGTCATAATGATAAAAGTTTTATAATAGATGTTCGCGTTACAATACTGCAATTATTTTCTAAAGTCTTGAATAGGTGATAAATGTACTTCTAACTATTTAATTAGCATATAATAAATGAACACCAAATCATAAGATGTGTAACTTTGTGTCATTTAATGTATTTCTAAAACGTTGTATTTTATGTTGATTAAATTCAAACCGTTTTAAAAGTCTTTTTCTTATACATTTATTTTTTGCTAATTTGGCCAACTGTTTGAGATTCTTAGAAATGATTAAATAATTCTATTACTTAGTTATTCCTTGTGAATATTGAAATATATTAGGTTCTTTTAAAAATTCAAAATATTCTTAATAAGTATTTATTTAACTCCGTAGTTCATTTCAATAACTAGATCTACGTTTGAATTTCATCAACAAATTAAATATTGTTAGGTATAATATGAATCTTATCCATAATAGACGTTCAAATCAATTACTATAGAGTTACAGTCTCTAGCATTTAAAAGGGATGTTCTAAAGCATATTTTATTAAAAAAAAATTATAATAACTAATCTTTCACGGATTCTATCGCACTTTCTCTTTATTTTAGTCTCAAAAGCTTTTCAACCTTCGTGTTCAATCGCGATATAATCCGTAAAATGAATTTCACTTCAATGTGTAATAATTATTCGCGTAAACATAAACTATAGTATAGGAAATATTATTTAATCGTTAGGGCTATTTGTGTCTACAACAATTTCATTGCCAGTCACAGTTCTATACATGTAACACAGCAGTGGTGAAAAGTCCATACAACTCGATTCCTTCCGGCTTACCTTTTTCAAATTTTCTGGTAATAAACAGACCTTAAGGAAAAGAAAAATTAATAGCGGCTTCCCTTTTGAAAACTATCACCCTTCGCCACTGTAACACAGGCTCATCACACCCGTGATACTATACGTTTATATTAGGTAAAACGGAGTTATATGACGTTTCTAGATATCCATTAAGATTCCTACATACTAGTGTTAAGCAAAATAAAGCACGGTAAATCGGCATCACTTAATTATATATCGTGATAAGTCGATGTATAAAGTTTTCTACTCTTTAATATGTCTACTGAATTAACTCAAAATATTGCCTTCCTTTAAAAAGGTAAAGGTCGCAGGAAGTCGCTGGATGCAGGCCGCTTCCAACAGGTCGATCTGGAAATCTTTGGGGGAGGCCTATGTTTAGCAGTGGACGTCCTATGGCTTATGATGATGATGATGATTGCCTTCCGTTTCAACTTACCCTGTGTCCCATATATTTTTAATTTTAAGATAAGTGTATGTTTATTTTGTATGAAAATACTTTTCAAACTGTAGTTTTCTATTTTATAACCCATTTTTATAGGTATAAGCAACATTTACACCAAGGAGTGTGGCGTAATAGTTTAGGATTTGCGTAGTGATAAAGTGTTACCTCTAGAATCGGGTATTTGTACAGGCGTGCCGAGTGTCTGACGGGTAATAAATTGCCTACGCATCGGAGGATATAAGAAGATCGGCGTAATCCGAGTTCGTGACATGGATGATGGTGTTACACCGGGTGCCACAGCTCGAAAAACACAGTCTTATATGATACAAACATTCTGTATTGAAAGAAGGAAAGAAACAATTATATTAAATATTTATTTTAAAAAATCCTTTTACATTTTACTTCATATTTTGCTCATTATTAAATCAAAACTTTAATTAACTGCAACTATATTTAAAGCAAATTAAATTGAAAGATTCAAATAGCCATGATATGTATATTTACAATATAACTCATAAGCTAAAGGGTAGGATAAACATTTTGTTCATTTATTTATATAACTGTTTACTACCTATTTCTTTTCTGCCAAACTGTATTGTTTGGCTGATGGCTGTTGGGGAAAATGAAAATATTTATTATGCAAAAAGAAGTATGCTATTGATAAATAACAATTTTATTTATTGGTGGTTACAAATAACTCTTATATTTAATTCTATTCTGTGACTTTCTATGGGTTTTGTATAGGTATAGGTTTGTACAAGAATAATGTAATAAGAAATTAATAAATGAGAGAAAACTACTAAATGAATTCATAAACCACGAATTAAACAATGTAAACAAGTGTTTAGATCTTATGTAAAAAAATTAACCGGTACTTAATTAAATTGTTCAGTATTTTTTCTCCCTCACTTTTCTTTTCATTATGAATAAAGGGATTCAACAATGAGTAATTTAACATTTATTATACGTTTATAAGGTAAAAGTAGAACTATATCCTTCATATTCTAACGTATTTATCTTACTTTCTTTCTACTTGCCCTTGTCCCACCTTAATGTGCATGTTGCAGAGAAGATTTAGCTTAGTTTTTACGACCGGCCGCCTGCCTGACGTCAACCCCTATAAAGGATCCAATCCCAGGCAAATTAAATTAGAAAATGTGCTTTGCCCGACCTGGGAATCGAACTCAGGACCTCCCGGTCCACAGCCCATACATGCTGCCACTATACCAAGGAGGCGACTTTATTCTAACGTATTTATAACATTTATAAAAATAAACGATGAAGTGATTTTTTATACCTATATTGCTGATAACAATCTTGCAAAAGTCGTTTATCTTTTGCCAAAAATAACAAAAGGAGGTAAAGTTCACATACTCGTAACTCGTAATAAAATATATTCGAATACATATTTTATCGGAGATGTAATTTATAACGACGTAATATGTCAACGGTAATAATAGGCGGGCTTAAATGGAAAAATTCAAAGCGAGATGACAATACGTTATAAATATTCTATTGCCAATTGAATATATCAAAGAACAACTGTAATGGGTATCGTTTTATATTAAATTGTATATTTCTAACTTCCAATAAGCTGATTTTTTCAATAATAACTACACTTAAAGAGAGGATGGCTAGCAATCTTGCGGTAAAGTTTAAAATTTCGTAGTTTTTAATGGAAACTTGATTTGTGAACATAACATTTTTTTCTGGCCCATTGCGTCAGCTTCAATCCATTAACAAAGCATCTTTGGGGTAATTAATTATTTTAAATATATACAAAGCCGTTCCTACGCCAATTGCAACGACTTGCAGTTCGCATTTCGGTTTTAAAATTCCCTTGCTTAATAATTCATTAAAGAAATGAAGTAACATATTTATTTTTATTTATTTTTTAATAGAAAGCTCACAGTCACTCAGCGAGCTATGGAGAGGGCTATGCTCGGTGTTTCTCTACGTGATCAAATCAGGAATGAGGAGATCCGTAAAAGAACGAAAGTCACCGACATAGCCCAAAGGATTAGCAAGTTGAAATGGCAGTGGGCAGGGCACATAGCTCGTAGAACTGATAGCCGATGGGGTAGAAAAGTTCTCGAGTGGAGACCACGTACCGGCAAGCGCAGCGTAGGACGTCCACCAACAAGATGGACCGACGACCTGATAAAGGTTGCAGGAAGTCGCTGGATGCAGGCCGCTTCCAACAGGTCGATCTGGAAATCTTTGGGGGAGGCCTATGTTCAGCAGTGGACGTCCTATGGCTGATGATGATGATGATGATGATTTATTTTAAACTTTACCATTACACTTATCGTTCTGCCTGATTGGTACCAACTTTCTGCAACACTCGGTATGTGTCAAGAACAATATATATTATGCTTCCCTTGACGGCTCGATAAATGCAAGCATTCAAAAAAGAGTTTATTTTCATGTACCTACTGTTCCATATTTATATTATGTTATTATACCAAATAAGTTCAATTACAAATTTTTCTCATGTTATTTCTATCTATACGTTTTTCTGTATATGCTTTGAAGGAATACTTAGGTATTTTTTTATTTATTAGGTTTACCAGCGTTTTTCATACCATAAATTTAAAATTTCATACTATAACTCTAAAACACACATTTATTTTTAACAATACATCTCTCCCATTTTCATTAAATTACAGATTATACTCGTAATGGTAAATCATAACATAAGCTACAAAATAGTTAGAGATTCGGTGTTAAAATTATATTATATGTGTCATGTGATCTTCATATAATATTTACAATACATTTTCCTATTTCTGTAACTAATTGAATATTTACATAAATTGATGTCATAAGTATAAAGATTTTATTAGTCAAGTGTGTACTTCCAAATAATTGAATCACTCTTTTATTTTAATATCAATATAAAATTATATGGATGTGCCTTTATTTAAAGTAGTATTCTTAGTTGATAAAATATTTTAATTATGTTCTTCTTATAAAATCCACTGAAATAAAGCCATTGAAATGTTATCTGTTGCATTTATGTGAGTAGGATGTGTGTTAGTTAAAGTTTTATAGAATATTACTTAATAATATTATAACTAACATTTTTGGTGATAATATTTAAGAATATGTATGTAGGTAAAGTTAGTGTTATGTACATATATTAAGAATTTCTTCACAATTTTGTTACATTCCGAGTCAAGTTTGCACTATAAGAAATAATATGTGTCTATTTATTCTTTAAATCGTTTAGTATCTAACATTGTATACTGTGGGTTTGGGCACTAACGGATTTGACAAATGTAGTATGGAATATATACCTAAGTATTTTTAAATGACAATTTTAATAATTTATTGGGTTTCCCATAAATTAGTTTATACCAATATTCGTTTATAATATTTCATTCACTGCATCTGTAATAAAGCAAAAATATGAAACATTCATTTTTGTCTACATTTGAATAAGTACCATTGTAACCTCTTCAATTGAAAGTTAATTTTATTCATATTTAACACCAATTTACATAGATTTTATCGAATATCAATATCGATGTGTAGCTACTTTCTCTGTCCCTATTACTTAGGGTTTATTTATAACATCTGTCAAACGTATTTCCCCTTGATCTTTTGTACCGAATGTAAAAATATGTGTCTCAAATAAAAATGTCTGATTTATGTACCTTTTTCATTTTTCGACCGAATTCCAAAAAGGAGAAGGTCCTCAATTCGTCTGTATTTTTTTATGTATCTTACTCGATATCTCCGCCGAATGTGTACCGATCTTCAACATTTCTTTTTGTGTTCGATAGAGCTTATTTCAAGGGTAATTTCTTATAAATTTGGTCTCGATCGGATTTGAAGTCAGTCCGTTAAGTTTTTAAACTTGTGGTTATTGAAAAATCATTCAAAGTCAAAACAATATCAAAACCAAAGCCCTGTCACGTATATGCTAATTTGATTACACTTTCAGAAACCAGGGGACTGTGGTTCAATATTAAATTCTAAAGATAAAAGGTATCCAATAATTTTCTTTCATTTTATCAATCGCAAACCGAGGGCAACGGCACTCCCACATAATTCTACACAAACCATGGAGCTTTTTATTTAGATTAAAAATAGATCGTTGTTTGGATAGGTCTTAGAAATACAGAGCACCTGAGTTTTATTACTGCACCAAAAACACCTGTACTAAAACAACGAGGTAATTTCGAAGAATTAACAATTTAATATATAAATTACTGTACCTATGGTATATAATATTGTTGATTTTCAAACCATACATTTTTTTATTTTTTAGTGGCAGGCTATTCTTAGCGAAAAGATAAGCGAAAATGGTTTTTTAAGTAAGGTCCAATATGTTTAACGAGGTTAAAACGATTTTTCTAATTTGATTTGCCCGGGACTGTATCCCTAGAAGAGGGGTTGACGTCAGGCAGGCAGCCGGTCGATAAACTAAGCCAAATCCTTTCTGCAACATCCTTGAAAGATTGAGTTGCGCTGACCTCACATTGAGGTGCGATAAGGAGAGGTAGAAGGAATAGGATGTGGTGATGTTGCAGTTCTTACGAGTAGTCAGAATATTTAGTGAGCTTTTAGGTGGCTTAAATAGCTTCTCCTCTCCCAAATCCCCCTTTCTTTTCACTTTGTGCTATGGCTTAGCTTTTCTTCTGGCATGAAATTGGCATGGCCTGGCCTGGCATTTGATATTCATGGCCAAGGGTACTCACTTACCATCAGATAGACCACCAGAACTTATGGCCGCTTAAGCTAATAAAAACTTATATTTTAAAGGGTACTCCAGAGTATCTACTCCAAAGCTCTTGTAATATTCATTTTCAAAGGTCTTGTAACAAGGTGCACTGCCCGCGATATAACTTATATAAAGATAATATATAATACAACGCTACTAGAGCAAGTAATTTGAAGTCCGCGTCTAACGTCAAGCATATCCAATGTTCAAACACCGAAGAATCCCTCCAAGTACAGTTAAGCGTCTAATAACTGAGTTCAAGTAGTTTCAACCAAGAATGCACTTGCTTGGCGTTCGAACTTAGAGAACAAAAGATAATAGAATACAGTTTAGTAAAAAGAAATAAATCCAATATAATAATAATAATAATAGCCCTGTAATATTACTGTCCCACTGCTGGGCACGGGCCTCCTCTACTAATGGGAGGGGTTAGGCCTTAGTCTACCACGCTGGCCTAATGCGAGTTGGTAGACTTCACATACCTTCGAAATTCTTGTGGAGAAATTCTCGGGTATGCAGGTTTCCTCGCGATGTTTTCCTTCATCGTTATAGCAAGCGATATTTCACAAATTTCATAGATCAATTTAGGTTATTGGTTTCTATATAAAAACTGTACCATGAATTGACTAACCCTATATTGGTTTGCGATTCAAACCGTTAATCTCTGTTGACTGAAATACAGTTTGTTGTAAAAGTAGGCGATCAGTAATGTTCAACAGATTCGAATTATATAATATCGATAACTATTATTATTTATTATTATTAGATAAATAATCGATAATGAGCCTAGTAACTAATTTATTTTTATAGTCCAATAATAATTAAATGGGTCGGGAAAGTCTTTTCGCATAAAGTATGTATAAACTTGTAATAACATCTTTTTGACTGTACTATTTGTATCAGGGTGAAAATTACAATTATTAAAAAAATATTAAAAATTACATTTCAAAAAAGGAACAAATTAGTAAAATCTTTTTCCAGCTATTTTTCATTTGTTTTTCGTTCTGATAAAATGAGTGAATCTATATAGTAGGATTGCTAATTAAACGGAGTAAACTGACATTTCGAATGTTGCCAGTTTTTCATGAAAATGAAATAGTGCTGCGGTAAAAAGATCAAGATTATTTAAACATTTCAATTCAGTGAACCATTTCATCTTTCATTTTCTACAGTTCAACTCAAACTCGGAATTCCTGTCTAATGTATAATTAGTACTGCATGTATACAGAATTATAGTCATAGTAAATTATTGCATACTAAGTTATGGCATGTCTACTGGAATTATAGTCATCAGTCAGTTGTCATTATTTACGCAAAGTTATTTACACAGACATTTAGTTGAAGGGTTAAGCTGAAATTTCTAAAAATAAGCAATAAAATTCTTATTTTGTAAACTAGTGCTGAATGATTGTTTCTTTGAATGATAAAAATTGAACTAGATCAATTACTATGTTTTGAAAGTAAGCAACATTATTTTGGAAAGTGACATTTCGGTGTGTCAGTTGACTCCGTTTAATTAGCAATCGGACTATAATGAAGATATTCGATACATTTTATTTTTTTTATTTTAATGGCGGATCCTTACTAGAAATAGCAGAATATAATATTGGGGTGTGTATCGCGAGCCCCTGAATTCAAATATCAGATCTAGCTAATTATTTGTTGATTATTGATACATTCTACTAAGCACGGTTTAGCAGTGACTAGATCCGCAGGGTGGATGATGTCAAGCATAGACCGAATCATAAAAACTAAAGTCGCATATAATAAATAAATAACACCTAACAGTCACATTTTGTGCAACATGCTTGGAAAAGTATATCATAGTAAAAAAAAATTTTGACAGCCTCGGTGGCGTGGTGGTATTTCGGTACGACTACGGTTCTGAGGTCTCGGGTTCGATCCCCGGGTCGGGCAAAGTGATATTGGATTTTTCCATATCAGCCCGGAGTCTGGAATTTGTGCCCGATATGGCGATAGGCTCGCCCCCTATCACATCTGGGACGCAACTAAACTCGGCGAAATATGGGTGTTCTAGTTCGCTAGTGCGCCTCTGTCTACCCCTTGGGGATACAGGCGTGAGCTTATGTTTATGTTATGTTAAAAAATATATGAAGTATCATATCATATCCATTCATATCATAGGAGCATAAATAGCGTAGGTTTTTAACAAAAACTTAATTCAAGTACCAACTATGATGTTTTCTATGAGATCTCCGGCCCAAATAGGAAAATTTGAAAACTGATAACATTTGCTTAATATTTCATACAAATTTCATAAATGCGAATCGGGCTCGAATACATTTACGATTGTCAGAAATGTTCTGGCATCGTTGCTGTGGTCGCAACCAGTAGCAGTGTTAGACGTCGGTGACGTCGACCATCGCCGACAGCTTGGCGCTTAAGGAGGCTTCGCACCTGCTCTAGATTGGACGGGGGCCTATCGCCCTATAAAACTGCCAATATATTTTGCCGGAAAAAAAAGGGGCCTCACAAAACTGATGTTGCCGAGGTTCAATTTTGGGTTAGCACCACCACTGGTCGCAACAATGGACGAACTTGTAACAAAGTAGAGAATATTTTAATAGCTGTTCATAATCCATTGGCTTTTAAGTTTTTAAAGCCCTCGGGATAGGTATTAAAGTTATGCAAAGTACTTATGTTTTTCATTAAATAGAAGAGACTTAAGGGCAACTTTTATTTCTATAATTAATTCTCATTTATTGTTAATTTACGCTGTAATCTTCTTTATCTAAAGTCTCATAAAATGAAAAAAATATACAAAATATAAACTAAATGGTGATAGATCGTAGACATAATATACGAGTACAAAGATTTAAATTTTGAAGTTTTTCAAAACTTATGTGATAAAATGTGAAGCTATGTTGCTATATTTTGTGAAATAGAATAAAAGTTATAAGATCAACGTAAAAAACAAAAAATCAATAGCGCACTTTTTTATAGCAGTGACTGGAAAACGAACAAGTGGGTCACCTGACGGTAAGTGATATACACCACCCATAAACACCCAAGACGCAAATCTATCATGGCACAATAGGGATTGGGAAAGGGAGCGGGCGAATTGGGCCACCACTTTTACCACAAAACAACTAGTAGGAACAGTTGTAAAGTAGCCCGTGCAAGCCAGTACAATGCACACGTCGTCTACTCGTGCAAGTGCAATTTAAAGGCCTAGAGTGCGCCGAGCGGTGAGGCGGTGAGGCGGTGAAGCGGTGAGGCGGTGAGGCGGTGAGGTGGCACCTCGTCTACACGCAGCGCCTCACTTGTTGCGCAGTGTGGCCGATCGATAGCCTCCCATCCGGACCGTGCCACTTAACGCTTACCGACACTTCCGAAAAACTCCCGGAATCCTGAGAGCTGAGAGCTTTATTGTGATAGGATAATTGCATTATACCTTTTATGCATCGATATAATAATATACCTAGATGCACAGTTGACGTTCAGAAAGTGGGACAGCCAACGAGTGCTTAAAATGTAAGTAAGCACTTGTTGGCTGTCAGTCGGGCGCCGACCGTTCGCCTGTGAAGATGCCTAAATGCTCTGTGAAAGAGTGCAAAAATAACACTCTTACAAAGCGCAAAACACATGGGATTTCATATTTTAAGTAAGTATAATTTCCTTACTTGATTCTTAAAACCTTAATCATGTTAAATTAAGTATTAAACGTGTATAAATAATTAATTTAACGAATTCAGTTAATAAAATATTTTGTCCCTTTTGAAATCATGATTTGGAACAATGAAATACATGGAGTCGTTTTTTTTGTAAATATATTATATTTATTTTAAATTTATGATTTTTTTTATTAATTTTATTTATTAATTACAGATTTCCATGAAATGAAATAGTAAAAAATAAATGGCCTAAAATTATTTCCGAAGAAAGGAGAGAAGAAAATTTTAAACCCAATTACTCAAGTGTGGTTTGTTCAGACCATTTTGCCGATTCCGATGGATATTATACAGAAAACGGGATTAGGAAAATTAAAAAGAATGCTGTACCAAAAATAAAGGTGATAAATTGTCATCAGCTACATTGTCCTTAACTAATGTTTACTATTTGATTTAACAATATGTATGCTGTTGGTGTACCTATAAATAAATAAATAAATAAATATTGCCACATTTATTGACTTTATTTTAGATTGTCGTAACTACAAATTTAAATGAGGCAGGGTGCAGTATAAGTGTAATAGCTGAAAAATATTTGATACAGAATTCGTCAATAGCAAGCATATACTAGGTACATACTGCCATGTAAAATGACTATTTAATAATTTGCGGCTAATTCTAATAAATGTTTTCAATCAAAGTGTGCAGATCATAAAAATTTGCCAACATGAACATAGTTGAACATTCCGCTGTCTAATAATAATTTTAATGGTGCATTCTCGCGATTTTTCATTTTTTAATTTTTCATTTTTATCTTTGATTCTCGGATTGAGATCATTTATTGGAACCGGTCGTTAGGCATAATTACTACAACAGTAATTGTGGCGTCATCATTTATTGGAAACATATTCATTTCCAGGAACCAGCAATTGAACCAATAAATAATGAAGGATCACCAATACCATCAGAATTTTCATCAATCTTTAACACACCTAAGACGTTATTTTTTACAGTTAATTTGAAAGAACGCAACCAAAAATTTAAACTTAAATCTAATTTAGTGCGAAACTTAAAAAGGCAGAACAAAAGATTAAGAAAACGAAATGATAGTCTAAAAGAAATTATTAAGAATCTAAAGAGCAAAGGACGATCTGAGTGTGGGGCCAGGACTATGTATGTGACTGTTGGGTGTTATTTATTTATTTATGAATCACGTTAAGGCAAAACAGTGCTTATTTCATATTCATAACTAATAAGCTTTGTTATCTTCTAAACATTTATACTCTATCTATCTCTTAATGTAAGTAAAATTATTATACAGATATCGCCATTCTCATCTACATTGTACGCCATGTGGTCAACATTTCTCACAAATAAATACAAGAACTATTCGACTCCGTTCAATCTTTGTCCAAGTGACTAGAATGTTTCTTTTAATAATGTCAAATTATTGTCAAATTCAAAAACTATTAGAAATTCAAAAATTTCGAACATAAGAACGTTTGAACATGCAATTTAAAAAGCTACTTTATGCCGCGTCTATAAGGTCATATTTGTGTTAATTTAATTAAATTTGTGATGTTTATTTGTTTTGTCTGTCGAGGACACTGTTTACAATGATATTTGTATGGAACTGTGCATCTAGGTATATTATTATATCGATGCTTTTATGTCACTATTTTTCTTAAACTGAGCAAAGAGATTTAAAAGTATAAACGCGAGCAGGAAATTTTCTGACGATCGTAAATGTATTCGAGCTAGCTACGTACGGATCACATTTGGATAATATTTCATACAAATTTCATAGACTGATATTTGAATAATATTTCATACAAATTTCATAGACGCGCATCAAGCTTGAATATATTTACGATTGACAGAAATTACTGCTCGGGCTGCAGGGAATGAATTGTGGAAACTAAATGACATGTGCATTACTTGAAGTGTTTTTGGTCATCTGTAAGTAGTTGTACTTTTTGTTTCTTCATCATCATCATTAGCCATCTACAGCCGAAGAAAAGCCAATGTTTATTTGATATTCGTCTAGCTCTAAAAAAACAAGGCAAAATCCGAATGACATCCAAAGTTAAAAATCAAAAAACAAAATAAATATGTTTATTATAGCACAGAAGAGAGTTTATAGCCCATTTGAGTGCATAGAATATATTGTTTCTAAAAGAAGAAGACACAAAAAGTACAACTACTTACACATGACCAAAAACACTTCAAATAATGTACATATCATCTTCTGTAGACCACAACAACAACTACAACTTAAATGCTAATAATGCCTATTTCAGTAAAACGCGTGCGAATGTAGCAACACAACGGGACGTCCGGGCCGCGACCTGGCGGCTGGCACGCCGACACCTCTAACAAACACTTCCCATTCAACACAGAAACCAATCTCCCGCCTTCATTAATACCTATCTCCTCTCTGTGCGAAGAAAAATGTAAATTAAGCTATATATAACCCGCCGAGTGCCGACGTAACACGCGAAAGTGTAAAAAGAAATAAAAGAAATGTATTTCGATTACACAATACACAAGTCACTTTCATAAGCTTATAAAGGAATTAGTAAAAGTTTGAAAAAGGTCTGGTATTAAAAATAATAAATGTACACCTATTAAATTATTATCTGTTATTTAAACTATAAAATAAAAATAATAATAAATAAGATAAAATAAAATCAATAATAATACCTACTTTACAAAATTGAAAAACATAACGTGGCATCGGTGTCGCCTAATTTTAAGGGAAAATTCGCCATTATTTTTCAATAACATCGACTTATCATTTCTTCCCAACCTTCATTGTTATAAATGGCGGGATATTAGAAAGGATTCCAAGCGTTTTCGAGATACTACGGCAACTTTTAAGTGGCATTGTCAAGATTATAGTCTTAATAAATCGTCTGAGAGCAATAGCAGACTTTTGCTTTTGTTCCATGAAAAATCAATCTACGTAATGAAGATATGAGAAGAAATCTGTAAGTAAATTGAAAGCAGATAACCTTATACTTATATATGTTATATATTTGACGCAGAACTCAACATAATAAACACCTTAAGTATGATTTTTATTCATCTATACCAAAGACATTCAACAGTATAGTTAGTAATATTAAATCTCTATGATCTATACTAGTGTAATGTAAAGAGGTGTATATAGTTTCTATGCGGGACTCTGGAACTAATAAAATGATTTAAAAAAATCTTCCGTTAATAGAAATCAAACTGCACCTTCATAGGGTACTTTTGAGTGGATCTGCAAGCAACAGTTAGTCTCTACTCTCTAATATGTTAATGTGAACATCACTCAAAAAAATCACGTTATCTAAACCCACACACATATAAAGGAGAATCTAAAAATATTTAAGTCTAGACTGACTGGAATAAAATTGTATAAGCAATATCTACCTACTGTTGAAAAACAATAAAAGCTGTACGCGCAAAGCTGACCCAACCTCATAACCCTCTTACAACGGATATCGTGTTTCTCAATGGAAATAAGTTGACTCTCGTAAAATAATACCATGTGATTCATATTTAAATGTATGTTTTTACTACATTTTTTATCACGTGTTTCCAATTTCAACGGGAGAATGGAGGTATATGAGGAATTTGGACGGGATGTCTGATAGAGTGAGATTCAAATTATTGTCTGAAGTTGTACATACGTATATAAGCTTTCGCCTGTATCCCCGAAGGGGAAGGCACAGGCGCACTAACGAACTAGAACACTCACATTGTGATAGGGGGCGAGACTATAGTCATATCGGGCACAAATTCCAGACTCTAGGCTGATATGGAAAAATCCAATATGACTTTTCCCGAAAGATCGAACCCGAGACCACAGGACAGTAGTCATACCGAAATACAACCACGCCACCGAGGCAGTCTGAAGTTGTGTTTGTTGTTTTAAGTGATGTGGTTTTATGCACCGATGCAGCGAAGATGGACAGTACATTGTGGAAACATTTTAACCGGTGATCTTTGATGACTTTTGCTTGGTGCGTTGGCTGGCTTTGTCCGGGCGATTCGCATAATGAAGGTCATCTGAGGGGCATCACACTGGAAGGAATTGCCGCTATAATCCCAGTAGGACCTTCAAATCATTCACATCTGAGTCTCATAGTCATTGCGAAAACTTGATAATTGATCTATTTACCTTAATATTGCCTAAATCATCGCAAACACTTGGAGTCCATTATTTTTAAAAGATAAAGAAGGTATACCGTTATCTTACTTAATAACAAAGTAACAAGAAGTATTGGTTGTATTTTCTGGTAAGCATTTAATGTAGATTCTATAGAATAAAGTTTCAAGTACATAGTTATATGGACGTAGCAAGAGGAGGAACGGTGGATTAAGCTGACTCCAAAAATATATTTAGCATCTCGGGATCCACTTTCTATTATTGTTGCCGTGCCGTTGTTAAAATCTGGTGCACCACCAAATCCTTATGTTTATGCGCTAGTTCTCGAATACCGACCGTCATGGAAGATGGAAAATCCATCACTGTGACTCATTTTCGTGACACACGCTTCGTGACCAGTTAGTATAACGAATTGATTTTACCTCAAGTTAAACATAGGATTTGTAATTTTTATTTGGGGATTATATGCCTTAATATTTCCGAATAAATGATTGCTCGACCTAACACAGTCATGTAAGATGATCCGTTCCAAGTTCCAATATACAGACAATTTATTCATCATCGTCATCAGCCATAGGACGTCCATTGTGAAATCTACCTATCAGTCATACCTACCTAGAGTTAATTGAAAAATCGGCACATAGACATTTTATTTGCATATTTCTATAACAATATAGCATTGATACCTCACTTGATTTTTATAAAGATATTATTTATACTCAAAGTCATTCCTCTCATCATCATCAGCCTCAAAACGTCTACTTCTGATTGCTGAACATAGGCCTTCACCAAAGATTTCCATTATATTATTATTCGAAAACAGCCAGCCCCATGAATGCGGCATTCCCATTAGGTGCGTGTGAACAAATCGCCTCATTGCAACACCCTGCACGTACTGCGGCGCGGTCCTAACTCAATGAAGCTGATAGAACAAGCTCCCCTTCACCTCCGTAACGAAGTTAACCCTGACTAGATTGGATTTTTATAATCATGTGCAGGCTGGTTTAAAGAAAATCAGTCCGTAAAATAATACTGTATCGTTAGTACGAGTTTATTTTCGAAAACGACAATCGTTTTACTAGAGAATCACAATTTTAGTAACTTAACGGACCGACTTCAAATCCGAAAATTTATATGGGGCCACCCTTGAAATAAGCTCTATCGAACACAAAAAGAATTTTGAAAAACGGTCCACATTTGGCTGAGATATCGCGTAACATACATAATAAAATACAGACGAATTGTGGACCTTCTCTTTTTTGGAAGTCTGTCGAAAATTATAGAGAAAATAAAAACTATTGTCGTTTTCGAGAAGCGAAAACTGTCGAAAATACCTCGCACTAGAGATATGTTACTCAGTATTTCAGATCATAAAAATATAGTCAGCGTCCAATGTCAGTCAATTTTCTAATAACATTACAACGTTCTAGCACTTCGTTCTATAATTAAAAAAATGCATCCAGTAAAACTTATTTATTTTTATGTTACTTGCGGTCTTAAACGAACTAGTGTTTGGACTAAAACGTGTGGAAACCAGGCTTAAATTACACCGTTTTTCTATACACTTACATAAGTAGATATACATGTGTGTATCTGTATACATAAATAACAAACAGTGAAAACAATTTGAGAAGATGCCTGTGTAAAGAATGGATGAATCCGGGGAAAATTACAGACAGACGTCCGTTTAATTGAAAGGGTTAACTCGAACTACATTCGCGGCTCTGCAATATTCTATTCCGTCTCATTATATAACCTATCGACTCAAGAGATCTTCTATCAAGTTCAATTTAAACATTACATTTTTATTAGCTTTATAGGATCGCTAAAAGAATACTAAATATGTTGTTTTAACATAAAATTACACACGTTCCTCGACAAATGATACATAGGTACTTTGTAGAGCGAGCCACTTAGCACTTTGACTTTTCACTTTTAGGGCAACCGTCTCGGTCTAATAAATTGCGTACTTTGTAGCGTTATTTAATTTATTTTTTTAAAAACTAAAAACCGACTTCAAAATTAAATTGATCGTGCCCTTATTTATATGAGACTATCTATGCAATAAGCTCTACCGAACACAATAAACAAATATCGCGTAACATAGGTAGGTACATAAAAAATATAGACAAATCGACTTGACTTGACTGCCTCGGGGGCGTGGTGGTATTTCGGTACAACGGTTTTGAGGTCTCGGGTTCGATCCCCGGGTCGGGCAAAGTGATATTGGATTTTTCCATATCAGCCGGAAGTCTGGAATTTGTGCCCGATATGGCGATAGGCTCGCCCCCTATCACATCTGGGACAGAACTAAGATCGGCGAAATGTGGGTGTTCTAGTTCGCCAGTGCGCCTCTGCCTACCCCTTCGGGGATACAGTCGTGAGCTTATGAATCGATAATCTCATTTTTTTGAAGTTGGTTGAAAAAAAAATAGAGAAATAGAGAACCTCCTCTTTTTATGTCGTTAATAAGTATACAAGCCCTAGATGAGTCTGAAATGCGAAACACTCCTCTCATTACTTCGTAACCGCCACTCACTATTAAGCGGCATGTCATGCACTAAAACACAAAACATGGTTTCGATACACATTTTTATTTATTGTTTTATGAGCAGGAAACATCGAAAAACATTATTTTGTGTAGCTATGGTGTAGGCTCGCCTCCTATCACATCTGGGACGGAACTAAGCTCGGCGAAATGTGGGTGTTTTAGTTCGCTAGTGCGCCTCTGCCTACCTCTTCGGGGATACAGGCGTGAGCTTACGTTACGTTTTTTCTATTTTGTGTTTTGTTTCGAAAAAAACATGTAGAAGAGGCGTGGCTTTAGTCCCACCGCGATATCACGAGCCCTCGAAGCTACAAAAATATACGATCCCATATAATTAATGTCGTCAAAATAATGAGCGACATAATCTTCTGCCGCAATATAAAGGTAAGAACACTTCCATAGCGATACAAATTAATATTTTATGGATATTTTGCGCAATATGTTGTGAACGTATTATAATACCGTTGCTATTATTATTTTCTCATTAATCGCGATTTTTAAAATATTACTCTTTTAGCATATAGGTACATCTATTTAATGAATGGAAAAGTCACTTTTAAAGCTGAACTTTCCTGCAGCTACGTCGAGTGTAAACTAAATCCGATTACGATTGCCCAATATCTTTAATGGTTCATGGCTGTTCGCGTTACAATTTGACACATACCTATTATTTATATTATTATTTAAAAAAAATATATTATTATTTAAAAAAAAATATTACACCCAACAATCACATAGTCCTGACCTAACACTAAGATCGAGTCTTGTGTCGGGGGAATCAGAAACTACTAGATACTTTCGGTCTCACAACACCCAGACCTGAAACAAATATCTGTGGGCCACACAGACATTTGCATCGGTGCGGGAATCGAACCCGCGACCTCTCGCTTCACAGTCGGCTACTCGCCCGCTGCGCCACGGAGGCTGTCGGGCATAATTTGAGATAATAAAGTCGGCTTTCCTTTAAAAATCACCCTTCGCCATTTATTGACATCTATATTATACATAGAAATTGTATTGTACCAAAATAAATGTAATATGAAAATGTTATTCAGTATTCAAATTATTTTCACCGTTTTACTCGTCTATTTGCAAAACCGTTTGTAAATTAAATATTTTTCAAGATATTTTTACAATACAAGAACCCACCGATTGAAATATTGCCTCAATAATTTCCATATTTGATTGAGATGCCTTTTCATTTATTTTCCTCCTTTGAACCAAAAGGGTTTATTATTTAAAGATCTTCGTTCTCTGTTTGATGTTTCCCTTGCGTTCGTTTCAACTAAATTGTAGTTTGTGTTTTGCTATTTTATGTACAAACTCTAGCATTTATAAACCGCATTTTGTTTTACAAACACATTGTCAATGACGTTAGAACCGCCTATATACCGTCCAATCGGTGTGACCTTGTGAATACAAAACAAAATAGTTTCCACATTATACTGTCCATCTTCGGTGAATTTTGGTACATAAAACCACACCACATTATAACAACAAACACAGTTGTGTTTTTAGTAATGTACAATAATTTTAACAAGCGACGCCCAACCTATCAGACTTCCCGTCAAAATCCCAAAAATCTAGTGTTTGAATATTTGATAATATTTTGCTAATGATTTCTTAGGTTTACGTGAATGTTATTCATTGAAATTAAACTATTTTTACGGATTATATCACGATTTGGTGGATTTGGAGTCTGACCCGTGACCACGAAGGCTGCAAAGCTTTCGAAACGTCGGGCATAAAAATTAAAAATTAAAACCAAATCGTGATATAATCCGTAAAAATAGTTTAATTTCAATGAATATTTTGCTATTTCAGTCATATCTACAGTATGCGTAGAATGTCACAAACCGTATCAAGTAAAGTTTCTGGCAGCCATAGACAATAAAAAGAGACAACGCTAATTGAAAATGACTAATAAAGAATATTTCATCATTATGAAATGGCAGTCCGATACAATATGGTTCAATGCGACGAGAGGCTACAAAATCAAAAAAACTCCGGAAAGTATAGCACGCATATTTAAGCTGGATTATAACGTAAAACATTACCCTCCTTCCGGGGCAGTCGGGTAAAAAAATAGAAAATGATAAACAAACACACGAAAGCCTTTCAAAATTTTATGAAAGCCTTTCAAGATTTCTGAGATTTAAAAATGATGCCAGTTAAATTAATTAAGCTATTTATCCAAAAGTATACCAAAAAATGTTCTCTTAAAAATAAATTAATTTATGTCGTGCCAGATCTTATTACGACCTTTAAGTCCTGAAGGTGCTTTAACTCAGGTCACCGAATGGCCCGTGCAAATTATGTTAATGTAAAATTAAACAATGTAACAAGAAAGTCAATGAACCGCAGATTTCTTGAGTGCAGAGTTGAAAGTTTAATTTTTATGAGGTACTTTTGCACTTTCCGAAACTAGCTCCCTAGACATTTTTAGTTTAAAATTGCTGATTATATAGAAAATATCATCTTTAAACTTATAATTAAACATGAATATACTAAATAGTACAAACTACTACCGTGATGGCGATGACCTGGTTGGCTAAAATCTGTGTATTTGTATGTTTGTAGAAATATATTTACTAGGAAAAGAGACTATTGGTGATGATTGACATTGTCTGACAGAACAGTGAGAGAATATTCTAACTCGCAGGCAACTGCTTTTGGAATTACTTCATAGGAGCCGGTGACGACTTACCATCAGCGGCCTGAGCAGGAAAATTTCTGACAGTCGTAAATGTATTTGAGCTCGATGCGCGTTTATGAAATTTTGATGAAATACTAACCAAATGTGATCAGTGCGCAGCAAGCTCGAATACATTTACGATTGGCAGAAATTTTCCTGCTCAGGCTGCTAGTGGGAAACCTGCCTCCGTTAAGCAATTCAATTCTTTATAACACAAGATGAATAAATTAATCGTGTAATAGATACGCCTATCGCTGAGTTGTTAACAGCATCTGGTTGTGACATAAAACGCTCTACTTTACTTGCCCTTTACCTAGGACGATCACGTTCAGATATTGAATACCGTACACCGTCGGGCTTCAATTTATTTTAATCTTTCCAATCTGCTTTAGAATCTAGATTTCCATGTATATTGTCAAATTACTTTGATAACTCGACGTAGAAGCGGAATGAATATTTAAAAAGATTTGGTAAAAAACGAAATCAATTTTAGGCATGGTGACAATAATTATAACGTTTTTACAGATGATAACTGCCATGTCCTAACATGTATTTCCTTTCATAACTTCCTATGTGCCATATCAGTTTTTCTTTATGGCATCTTTTCATCCTTTCTTCATCTTTTCTTGGGTCTTTCTCTACTTCCAATACTTTCTTCCATCATTTGAATTCGCCTTAAAGCCTTTTCTTTATCTCTCCTCATCACATGATCATAAATAAAAACATAAAATGTCAAACGTTGATATCAAGTAGATCAATAAGCTCATCCTATTATAGATCCTATCATCATATTATCGAAATAAGCTTATCAATAATTGCTGCACTAGTTGGGACTCTACCTTCTTTTACATTATCGGTGTGAGTGTATAAGATCTCAAGCAGTTAGCTAAAAGCATGCTAAATATGAAAGTGGAAAAGATATTATCATTTATTTCAACGCGTGATATAGTGCTGTAATTACAGTCAAAAGCAACGCCATCTGCCGACACAATACTCTTTGTTCGCTACTAAACGGGTGCCAGGTGAAACGACTGAATTATCTTATATTACCACATGTAGGTGAGCAGATTGTTGACTTTTATTATAACGATTTCTATATCTTTACGAATTATTTGTTACGTATAATTTATATCGGAGTAATAGAAAGTGAAAATGGTTATAGTACCTATGTCATAACCCTTTGACGAATAAATATGGACAAAACATATATTGTACTACATATCTACCACCGAACTTTACTATACCAGCAGGAAATTTTCTGACAATCGTAAATGTAGTAACCAAATGTCATCAGTGTGCAGCGAGCTCGAAAACATCTACAAAACATTTTCCTGCTCGGGCCGCAGTAGACCTTATTCTAGGATTCTAGGTAGTAGTAATTTCATCGATAAATGTACAATTTCTTGATTCATGCTTTTTTCCTCGATTTATTTTCATTTTTTTAAATTGATCAAGCAAGAAACGATGCAGTTGTTTTAACCCACACTGTGGTTGTAGAATGTAAATTAAAAAGATAATAAGAATACAAAGGTTAATCTGCACTATCGTAAATATGCAAGAGAGAAACTTCATTTTGAAAAATCTTTTTATATTCAAGAATATCATATCATCGAAGTTCTTGCTTGCAAATGAATACAAGATTAGCATCACAGAAGTGGTACTCTTTATACATTGTAAAAGGGCGAATATACAACGCGATAAGCCCACGCAAACTGACAACAATGCGACATTCACGTTACACTAGTTACTGAACTCTGAATACGTAAAGTGCCGTAAAGTGGCTACAGATGAATCAAAGTTACGAATGGAATGGAAAATTGAACGTATTATTTTTCGCTGAGAATTTTATTATGAATATACACTCATGAAGATCCCGAATCACATAAGACTTTTAGGCCCGAAACGGCTAAGTAGTTACGCATTAAAAAACATAGCATAAGCTCACGCCTGTATACCCGAAGGAGTAGGTGGAAGCACTCTAGCGAACTAGAACAGCCACATTTCGCATGTGATAAGGGACGAGCCTATCGCCATCATCATCATCATCATCAGCTACAGGACGTCCACTGCTGGACATAGACCTTCCCCAATGATTTCCAAATTGAACTGTTGGAAGCGGCCTGCATCCAGCGACTTCCCAAATTCAAAATTCTCGACTCCAGGTTGATACTGAAAAATCCAACATACCCGACCCGGAGATCGAACCCGAAACCTCAGGACGATATTCGTACCGTGCACGCATGACGCAATACCACTCCGCCACCGAGGCTATAATAACTGTCGAAATAATGTGATTATTTTTGTCTATATGAGCTGTGGAGCGAGGTGTCCTAGGTTCGTGACCCAGGTCAATCAAAGTGCTTTTTCTGATAATATTTAGCCTGGCCTAGATTTATTGTTGACGGCGGCAGCGGTAGAATATTTTCTGCAACATTGAATAAGTTGCGCCGATCACACATTGGAGTGGGATAAGACAGTTGAACGAAGACAAAACAGTTTAAAATCACTTCCAACTTAAAAGAAAAGAAATAAACATGACCAATTTCATAAAAACAAAAACATTTGAAACAATTTTTACGCACAAAGCTCGTATATGTAAGTTAGGTTAACGAGCATCTCGAGGCTTATTTACGGCTTCAAGGAGAGTGCACACTAGCCGAGTATAAAGTTTGGGTAGAACATAGCAGACCATCCACTACGGTAATAACGTTAAGTACCAATGAGGATCTTAATGACGAATCCGTGCTTTCTTTCTGTACTTTCGGAAAAGTTCTTTTATAGGTTAGCTTTCGAAAGTGCCATAATAAATTCTGATAATAAATCTAGTACGGTAAAACCACTTCTAGGTAAAAAATAAATATTTGCAATTCTGTTAACATAACAAGTAGTTTGCTTATTAGATACTAGGGACTAAGGAGAATTGTAAAAGGTCCTATCTATTGTCGCAGTCCAACCCGTGACCACGAAGACTGCAAAGCCTTCAAAACGTCGAGAATAAAAATTTTAAATAAATCATGACAGAATCCGTAAAAATAGTTTTATTTCAATGTATAACATTCGCGTAAACTTAAGAAATCACTATCTATTGTGCTGGGTATCTAGAAGTTCTAGACTAGATCTCTGGCAATAAGCCATTAATAACTTTATTTACAGTTTAAATATACAGTTTTAGAAATTCGACTTAATTTAAATACATAATCAATTCAGGTAAGTTTCGTGTAAGACCATTTTATTGTGTAGTAAGACACAAACACAACCCATGATTGGTTTGGTGTTGTAGGTGTTTATAGGCAGTGGAAATTACTTTCCATCGGGTAACCTGCCTGTTCGTTTGCCAGTCTGCGAAAGAAATACCTACGGAGTTAAGAGATTTCAACATAATTTTATTTCGTTTGCTTATTGAATCAAGTCTGGCGTATAAAATTGCGAGTCGCCGTCGCTTAACCACATTCCGACGGTCAGCGTCGTTCAGGTCAACCTATTCACATCATTAGTTACTGCTGTGAAAATTTGGCGCAGAGCGACATCTGGCGTGACCCTAGCAACATTTGTGGGATCTTGGATAGATTAATCTTTCGCCTCCCACTCTAATGTGGCATAGCCGAAACTTTTCCAAACATATTTTTTTTCTTATAGCAACTGGCAAACGAGCAGATGTGTCACCTGTTGGTAAGTGATCTCCACCGCCCATTGACACCCTAGACACAAAAAGAATCATGGTTGTGTTGCCAACCTAAAAAGAGGGAAATAGGGATTAGGAAAGGGAAGCAGGGAATTGGGTCACCGGATGTTCCCATAAGGATTTAGATAACGACCGGCTGCCTGCCGTCAACCCATCTGGAAAATGCAGTTCAGGTTTTATTTTTATTTGCCGAAGACATCAAGTAACATACACACATAAAAATACCCACGAAATGAGAACCTTTTGAAGTCACATGAAGAGAGTAGTACCTACGTGAAAAAATCTCATAGAGACTTCTAAGGTATGCTCACGATGATTCAACGAACATCATCCTGATAACATCTTAAATGTAAAGGTGTGCTGAGTGTATTCCTTAATTGAGGTCATCCAATTATCGGCTTTCTAGACACAACCCACGACACAGTCTGTTGCTACGAGGCAGTTATTAATAATTATACTCTGAAATTAATAACATAAATTCTCTCATTCCGAATTCCTCATCCCTCTTCCTGATGAAGAGGAACAACCAGTAAGCTCACTTTATATACAGTAAGCTAGCTTATTTACCGTACCCGTCATAAATTATAACACAAAGCAATTTATGTATGATTGTTCAGATCGGGAACTCTAATATAAACCGTAATAATAAAAATTTGAACCCCTCACCTCATCATAAGATATAGTTATCATATTAAAGAAAAACTCTAAATAAACATAGGACGCGGACCGAAAGCAAAAAATGCGCTTTTAATATTCACACATGATTGTCGCGATGTCTCTAATACTAGTAGATCATTGAATTTGGAAAGAAAGAAAATCCATTTATTATTCATCAACATGACAAAAATATATATAAATATAACTATTAATCATAAGTACTGCGTCGGGGCTGTGACAGCTCAGCATGAAGCGTCATGCTGGACAGCGGTCCAGTGGCGCCAACCTCACACAGCGCTGATTTTCAACCGTATGTAGCTAAATATATTATGTACCTATATGTATTATACTATGTAGGTTCATACATGATTCTGCATAACGTTATTCACACCGTTCAAGCGTGCCATGTCACGTCCCGCGGTTATCGACCACAATCAATAAACCCTGTCGTTTGTGGTCTCACGTATTAGCTCGAATATGCGATGCGTTAAATTAATAATTATGTGGTACTTACCTATCAATATGATAGTCTTATGATATATGCATCTTGAGTAACTCGTAAACAGCTTTTTTCCACCTGTCTTTTACAATTGACGCAACCCCTTTGTTTCTAAACATTTTCAATATGGAAACTAAACCAGACGTCAGCCTCATCAGTAAACGAGCACGAAAAACTAATGTAAATGTATTCGAGTTCGCTGCTCACTGATGACGTTTGGTTAATATTTCATACAAACATAGACGCGCATCGAGTTCGAATACATTTACGGTTGTCAGAAATTTTCCTGCTCAGGCCGCAGGAGGATCCAGTCTCCAGCAAATTATGTCAATAACCAGAACCACACCGCTAGATCTCGGATTCCAAGTCAGGAGGGATTCAGAATCAACCAATTGTTAGTCACCGCCAATATAGAGTAGGTAAATCTGCCCTTATCCGCCTTAATGAGGTACCGTGCAACACACTTTTTCAAGCATATTACAGAAAGGATTTGGCTTAGTTTTTACGACCAGCTTCCTATCTGACGTCAAACCCCTCTGAGGGATCCAGTCCCGGGCAAATTAAATTAGAACATTCGCTTTAGCCGACCTGGAAATCGAACCCAGAACCAAACCAAACAAACAAATAAATCAGAGTAGGTAAATAATAGATAAATCAAATTACAAATAAAAAAATCTCGCATATTATTCCATTCCTCAATAACAAAGCAACTAACATATTTTCTAATACTCTTGTTCATCATAACATCACAAAAGTTATATTACAATTCTTTTGTGATCTTAAAATACAGAATTAAGGACATAGTTTTCTAACATTTATATAGGTAATGTTTCAGCCCGCGGCACTAAAACCGGTAAGGTAATAAATAATATTTTCTTCCTTTATTATTAAAATAAACCACCATTTAACGATTTACGATTCAAATGGCAGCTATCTGTTGCGTTTCGTTTCATGAGTGAGATTTCTGGTGGGCCAATTCCCCCTTCCCTTCCCCATCCCTATTTCCCACCTTTAA